>CM057455.1:959152500-960402500 GCA_016271365.2 Neoceratodus forsteri
GGTTTATGGACTGTGACCCAGCATTGGAATGAGTCAAATTATTTCAGGAGGCTACAGATGTTCATTGACGCAATATGAAGCCCAGGAGAATCAGACGACACCCTATTGAGGGCCAGGCCTGGGTTGGGGTGTATATTCCCTGATAAAAATAGGAGGAGAAGTACAGCCCTGGGCAGGGGGTGGTGGAAAGTAAGTTTGCATCTGGCAAGATAGGAGGAGTAGGGTAGCTTAAGGACACAGGGGGTAGGCAGAGGGGCACAGCCTGGGAAGACTAGAACGACAAGACACCAGAGGGAACAGGGGGAGGAAGCTAGATGGGGGCTAGGGGGAGGATGAGTCAGGCAAGTGTACATCGAGAGTGTAGAGGAGGAAGGTGCCAACTCCAGAGCCCTGGTGGAGGGTAGGGCATGAGTGCAAAAGGGGACAACAGGTTGGTAACACTGCGATGCCATGGTGACACCAAGGTCCGATGGTGGCCCCAAGAGAAGGAGGAGAGAGAGGCAAGTCAACAGGAGGTGGGCGGGCATTTTCTAGGGGGTGATCTGCAGTCAGGTAGTATGAGAAGGAGGAAGTTAGTATAAGGTCAACCAGTTACCGTGAGCGTCACTTTCACCTTCACCTTCACCTTCAAGGTGTCAATGAGAATGTCATTAAACAGACCAGGGGAAAACTTAATTAATGCTTTCCTTCCAGAGGGATAGTTTATGGCCCCTTATCAACTGCTGCTACTTTGATGTTGGAAACTAAATATGAATTTTATGACATCAGGAAAGGACGTCATTTGCTGATTCCTCTTGGCTTTCTCACACCCTAGTGACAGATTGTGGGGTGGTAAACCTCAAAGGAACTGGTTTATTAAAGACTGTCATATGTAGGAAATGGCTTTTTTTCTGATGTTCACATTAATTAAAATGCCTCCTTGTAGAAATTATATTAGAATGAACTCTAAGGGAGGAGCTAGCTGACTCACCAAATGGGGATGGGGAAAGATAGAGTTAAAATGAAACATTGTATCTGGGAAATTTGTGGTATATGATTCCAGACTCCGAGAGAGATAGTTCTATGACTTGGAAAGCATTTAGAAAGGTAACACTTAGAGCAGACTTAAGTGTTTGTGGTAGGAGTCTGTATTTTGTAATTTTCTTTTTTATTTATAGATGACTGTGAAATTTATGATAAAATTTGTTCTGCATTTTATTTTACCTGTTTTAAAACTTTTTAGTAAATGACATTTTCTTTAAAATACTGCCTGCACTCTTTTCTGTTATTTTATATGTGCTTGCTGAATCTCTATTTAAGGCTGTCAGATGTTAAAAGCTTGCTTGTGTTACTGAGCTTGCTTAAAAGGTAAGAAATACCTAGGTCTCTTATAGAGTTGTAAGGGTTCATTTTGGATACCTGGCTGGATGCCCTTGGATGAAAGATTATATTGCACCCCCCCCCCCGAAGATAGTATTATCTGAGCCTGTTAATTGGGTATGCTAACATAAGGTTCACAGTTTGAATCCCTCCAGAATTTGAGACTAGAAGGTGATTCGGACCCAAAGCAGACAGGAGAGTTACCCTGTCTGTTACCTGTTCACACTATTGCACTCTGAGGTTGGCACTGTGGGAGCAGAGGGCCTGACCTGCGGAGTGTGTTTGTGACACTTAGTAATAAAGTCGTTCCTGGTAGGATGAAGCACGTGTCTGTGTCTTCTGTTAACACCCTTTGCAAACTGTGTGAGAGGCCTTTCAGCACCATGCATTCCTGCTTAAAGTTGAACCAGCATAATATTTTCTGGTGATTTGCACATACAGTCCATGATGCTGTGCATTATGGGGGTATGTGTGATTTTGTATTGCAAGTGTAAGATGATTCATTTTAGACCAAGGAATAAAAAAAGCTAAATACATCCTAAATTGCAGTGAGCTACAATAGAGTGAGGAGGAAAATACGGTAGTAAAATAACAAACTCATTAACATTCAAACAACAGCGCAGAGAAGTTACCAAAAAGTGAAATAGAATAAAGTATTAGCTGCAATATAAGGAGTAGAGACAGGGAAGTTATTATTCCACAGCATGGTGTACCGGTTAGACCTCATCTTGAGTACTGTGATTAGTTTTGGTACTGCATACTAGAGGTTGCATCACATTTCTGGAGGGTGTGCAGAGAAGGGCCACTAAAAGGGTGTCAGTTGTAGCTGAATTATCGTACAGAGACTGACTTGAGCAAATATGTATTCTCTCGAGTACAGAAGATTGAGGGGAGACCTATTTTTAGTATATAAAGTGTGTAAGGAGGAGTATTTATGGGAATGTATGGGCTTGGAGAGAAAGGAAACAGGGAAACTAGATGCCATAAATTTCAGATAAAGGTTGAGAGATACAGATCCAGTACTATACAAATGACTTTGCAAGGTATGAGGCAGGGATAGGAATAG
Organism: Neoceratodus forsteri; assembly: GCA_016271365.2. Classification (NCBI taxonomy): domain Eukaryota; kingdom Metazoa; phylum Chordata; order Ceratodontiformes; family Ceratodontidae; genus Neoceratodus; species Neoceratodus forsteri. Next base: position 959,154,926 of record CM057455.1, read on the forward strand.
TGCAGGAGAAGTTTAGAGAGTTGGGAAGGGGTCTTGATCAGGTAGCATGCTCCGTGACCTTCTTGGACATACTGTCTGTCCATGGCAAGAGGGAAGTTAGGGAACGCCGCATCAGGGATTTCAACATATGGTTGAAGGAATGGCGCAGTGAGGGCCTGTGCAAGGGGGATGGCCTGCATCCATCCAGAGGGGGAACCATGGAGCCCAATTCCAAGACAGTTACTCAAGGCGTAAATGCAGTACGCCAGTGCCGATGGCGCAAATCGCAAGCTACGCCAGTGAGATGTGACATGCGCAATTCCAAGAGGACACTTCTGACACAGCCCACAACTGCTATGCACACCACAAGTTACGATGCAAATATGACAGAAAACATGTACACCACTGTGTGATATGGCCTATGACAGGTGTAACACATCAGTGGCATGGAAACACTATTCCAGAACATAGAGTAAACAGATCTCGCATTGGAAGGCCATGTAAGTTAGAACAGGTAAAAGCTGTCTTAAACAGTGCACAGGCCAGTGACCCCCCCCCCCACACACACACAGATGGCACCACACCATACAAACAGGGCCATAGACAGGCATACCCACCGAACACACACTGTATAGGACAGTAGCGTGGCTGGACTAGAACAGTAGCCATATGCACCACCCTGAATAGCCAGACACAAGATATGCCAGTGAATGGATACACTGCACTTGGCAAGGTAGCATGCCCATGCACAACAGTGAAATGAAACCACCGTGAGAATGGCAGAGTGGACAAAACAGTGAAACATGAGGGCAGTGACATCAGTCCCCCAAACAGCATGTGTACAGGTGCTACAAGTACCCGCTCCAACTCATAAACCCCGCTGCCAACAGTCCTAGCAGTATGCAGAGTATCTGGGACAGAGGAGGCCACATAGAAGCCATGCAAATACCCATCGCCCAGGACAGAGAGACGTGTACAACCCCCCCCCCGAGAAAAACACGGGAAGCCAACCGAACAGCTGCTGTGCACAGACATCGATGACAGCGGACTGAAAGGATGTGTACAGACATGTGAAGCGGGGGGCACAGCAGTCAGAGAGAGTGGGTCCACAGCAGACACAACTGGTGACACCCATGCACACAAACAGCAGTGCGCCAAGGTGGAACACACAGCAAACAGCACCACACGCAAGCCAATGTGCCCAGCACACATAAGATGGAGTGAAAGGGGCAGCAACGAATGCACCAACGGCATGGGGGCACATAAGACAGAGGGTGCACAGGGGCCACAGACATAATGCTGGGATGATGATGCCACCAGGCACAATGCCCCTACCATGGCCACTGATACATGTAAACAGTGCAACCACAACAGGGGCACAGCACCAGGTGGCACAGACCCATAGACATATGGCGGTGTGACACACCGATGCCTGTGCCACTGGTGCCACCCACAGGAACAGTAGATCCCCTGGGTGGAAGGGTACTGTACAGGCACAGGGCCACCACACAGCTGGAACACACAATGTGTGGTGGCATGAGTGCCAGACCATGCATGGTGAGCTGCAACACACAGGACACCACTCAGACATGGCCAGTGGTGAGTGCCATGGGCCGTGAGCTGCACAGCTAACACACAGATCAGATGCACAGGGAGGATACACTGAGGACAGCAGGCACTGCCACAAGTGAGCCCCCATGCACACAGTGACACACACACATGATCATGCACACCTGAGACAGACACGTGGACCTAGTGATGTGGTACAACAGTTTAATGCAAGGAATGGAACAGCGGGACACAGGGATACAGAAAATGGAGAAAGGGGGTGTACAACAGGGAATGGCACAACAACTGAAAAGTAAAACGTGACAATACACCCAAGAAGATCCCAACAACATGCCCAAATGCCCACCCGCACCCACAACCCACCAAACACAAGGCCCCACAACAATGAAACAATCCCACCCATTGATAAAGCCACAAACAGATGAACATTCCCATCCATATATACAGCCCACCCATATGTACAATGCCATCTAAACAGCACGCCCACCCATATGTACAACACCACCCACAGTCACAGTCCCACCCCAGAACACACAGTGCATCAGCACTGCAACTAACTCCTGCTCAACTCAGTCAGGAGGGCACCCACAGAGCTATGCAGGTGCTGCACATTGTCCAATATGACCAACGCCAGGGCCACCAGGCACTGCCGGTCCAGAGCGCCCCCTGTATGGGAACATCCCCAGGCCCCCCAGCAGTGTCGGCTAAGTCCTTCCCCTGCTACTGCTCCTGGACGTCAACCATCGACTGTGGCCCAGGGTCCCCCAACACCGGAGCAGCATGGCACTGCACAGCACCTGTAGGCGGTGCTACTCCTGTCGACTGTTCTGCTGCATCCACCTCCATGGTCCCAACAGGTGGTGTGGCAATGGCCAGGTCCAATTCCTCAGGCATGTCCTCCATCACGTCCGGTACAGCAACCAGCTATAGCACAGGCCCCTTCCACCTAACATCTGCGGGATTCTGCACATCCTCCTCCTGTACATCTGCCACCGCCACCTCCATGGGTTCCTCCCCCTCCAAGGAGGATGGGGTGGATGGAAAGACCTGTGCCTCCACTGCCTGCACTCAGTGCACTGACGGTAGTCCTCTGCATCCGCTGCCTTCAGCTCTACCATGGCCCTCAGTAGTGCTCTCTGCCCCCGTGTCAGTTGGCTATGACCACCTGTTGGTATGCAAAGGATGCAGTCAGTGCAGGGCCTGGCCATGTGGCACACACACATGCACACAGGACACGTATGGGTGCAGTGTGTGCCACCATGTGGCCGACCACCAAGGCCATGCTGCATGGGGACTGCTGCATGCACTTACGTGACCTCCATTGTAGCGCCTCCCACCTGAGGCTGCTGACATGGCCATGCTGCACACCTTGGGATGCACCTGATACACCTGTGGGGAGGTGGAGAATCGTGAGATGTGTGCAGCTCAACACACCATGGCCCATGTGCCAGCACTGCCCCATCAGATGTACGGCTGTAGGCATACAAACCTGAACCTGTGTTCTGTCCAGACCTCATTTCGGCATCCCTGCACCAAGTCATGCTGATGAGGCACTGCAGTACACCTGGATCCCTGTGAGTCAGGTCCTGCCAGTGGTACATCAGCTGGCAGACCGTCCGGCAAATGCCACTGCGCTCTCCCATCCGGGCGCTGATGGCATGACAAGCACGGTCCCGCTCTGCGGCGGTGCACCTCCTGCAACCAGGTAGCAGCAGCATCCTGCCCCACTACTGCACACAGTTGACCAGCATCACAGTCTGCATGGGTGTGAAGTTTGGCACCTGTCTGCTGAGGCTGAGGGCCAATCCAGTGGGCAGTCTGTGGCATGTTGCGATACCTGCATAGGGGAAGAAATAGCACACGGGTCAGTACACAATGCCACTGCGGATGCAGTGATGACCCCTACTCACCCAGTGTGTCACCTGCCTGCATCCATGGTAACGGGCCAGAGCCACAGGAAAGCAATGGCATTCCCCCGCCACCGGAGGTGCCCCACCCACCGACGGCATGCACTGCAGGAGGTGTGGAATGGCTGTGCAGTGCCATGCACGTGACCAGGCAAACACCACCACCAACTGCGCCAGCAGTGTACCACCAGTCCACCAGCCCCTGCAGAGACATGACGTAGCTTGCCCTGTAGAGTGTGGGCATGGTCGGGCAGCACTGCATGCCACCCTGCCACATGTCTGCACATCCACCGTTGCATGTAGCAGCTTGCAGCACAACCTGGCTTGTGCCCAGAGTGCAGTCCCATGGTCCACCACTGCCAACCCCATGACATGTGACAGATACCTACCTGGACAGTGCACTGTGTCTACAGGCATGAGCGGTGCTTCTGGTTCTGGTGGCACACTTGGATGGAGAATGGCAGGTCATCATTAGCTAGTGGTACAGACAGTTCCAACAGCAGCTGCAGTGGTGTGGCCATGTCCCTCTACCTGGTCCTGTGCATCGGCGCTGTACCCTACACAGGGGGCAGTGAACAGCAAAGTTAGGTACACAGTGTAGTACATGCATTGGAACAGTGCATGCTGTTCATTGGCTACTACTCACCTGTGGCCTGGGTGCGTCCGATGTGATGCTACAGTGGCATAGGACATGGGTTAGTATACTGCTGCCAATGTGACTGTGGCCTGCTGCCTGTGGGTGCTGCATACCTCCCAGCCATCCCCACACACAGGCCTGTCCCTGACTATGCCCCGGGACTGTCCCCATGCCACCCTGTTGTGGCACACCCATCACTGAGGAGTGGGGATGGGACCCTGCCTGTAATGCCAGCAGGTGGGATAGCAGTCATGCTGCCATTGTGGAAATGACATGCATACTGGGAAGGCTGTGCTACACAGCCTGTGGAACACATTTGAGCATGCCAGCAGCTATGTACCTGTGTGTGGTGCACTGACATTGGGCTGTGGTAGGCCTGCCCTGTACAGTCTGTTGGGGCCTGCCATGTGAGTGGGGGGGGGGTTGGGAGGTATGGCCTACTGTGACTCAATACTTACCTGATTGCAGACTGGTCCACTCCTGCTCCACCTGTCCTGTGGCACTGCTGTCCCCCTGTACTGTATTCAGCTGTCCAGCCTGTCACCCTCAAGACGATCCTGTGGCCTAGCTACACGCACAGCTGGGAGATGCATGTGGAGCACGTACATGCTGCACATGTCTTGCAGGTCGCATGTGTGCAGTTGCGGCCTGCGGCATGAATGTGTGCTCCTGTGTGATACATATGTGACCTGCAGGAATCCGAGGCCTATGTGGTATGCAGCACTTGCAGTCCATGTCCTGTGGCCGTGCAGTTGTGTACTTCCCTGCACGCAACTGTGGCCTGTGTGTCTGCATGCAGTGCTGTACTGTGTTATGTGGGATGCATTGTGACATGTGTCTGGTCACAGCAGTGGCAATGAGTGACATCACGCAGCAGTATGGTGCAGAGCTTTACTGGTGACAGGTGGTTTCACATGGGTGACACAGTGCACAACAGTTATATACAGGTGACATCCCCCACACACACCATCACCCAGTGCCCTTGCAGTACACATTCATGACCCCACACAGTGCCCCCACAGCCCCCCCACACACACATGCATGCACGCCCACACACCGGCTGCCACACACGCTACGTGCCCTCCCCATGGCCAGCCTGCCCCCACACTCAGCAACCGGCACCATCGTGCCATGGGTGCACGTCAGTCCTGTGCCTGTTGCTACCACCCAGTCCTCTTCCACTTAGCAGACATTGTATGGCACACGTCCCACCCTGCACACACAGCACCCCTGTTGTGCCGCCACTGTCACTGGGTGCCTCTGGCACCATTGTCCTCTGGGTCCTGCTGCATCTCCTGGGTGCAGGTGGTGCACGCTGTTGTGCCATCCCTCAGCTGCTCCCCATGGGTGCACCACTGTCTGTGGCCTTCTGCCGTGCTGCCTGGGCCACCTCCTGCCGTGAGCCACTGGTTCTGCGTCCCGTGCCCAATGCCTTCCTCCCTATGCCTCTGGCAGTGGGTTTTGCTGCTGCCTTCATGCCGGTGGCTCCTATGGCTCATTCTGCCACTGGTGCATGGCCGGTTGCCTTCGGTGGCCATTATTGCCCCACTGCTGTGGGTGTTGGCAGCACAGGGGACTGCGGTGTCCATGCCATGGACAGTGGCACTAGTGCCAGAGGTTTTGGTGCCACTGGCAGCCACTGTGTCACGGCTGTAGGAGGTGGTGTGGGTGGCTTTGGTGTGGGAGTTGGTGGTGGCAGTGGTCTCTGTGCTGCTGGGGGTGGTGGCACTGGTGCTGGCAATACTGGTGGCTGCACCTCCGGTGGCCGTGGCGCTGTGGCCTCTGTGCCTCTGTTTGGCACCTTGTGCAGGGCTTTTGCTGGCTGCTCCTCTGGTGCCACCTGTGTGGCTGCATCATGCCCAGCTGTCGGCCATTGGTGCATGCCTGCTTGAGTGGCCTGCAGCAGGGCCACAAGGGCATTGGCCTGCCTTCTCTGTTGCCCCACCGACCCCTCAACGGCCATGGCCAGGTGGGTGATGGCAGCTGTCTGTGCCTGTGCAGTGGTCTGTGCTGTGGCCATGACCTCTGACCTCCACGATCCACTCCACGGCCCTACTGGTGGTCTGCACCCCAGTCTCCAGCACTCCTGTCAGTGCTGCCATTTGATCCTCCCTTGCCGCCTAGTGTACGTCCATGCTGAGGCGTATGCAACCCAGTATCTCTGACTGCTCAGCATGCGCTGTCACGAGGGTCTAGCAGAATCCAGCGTAGTCTGTTGGGGTCTGTGGTGCCTCTGCCCCAGGTGATGTCATCTCATTCAGGGCCTCCTCCAGCCTTTGGTAGGATGCGGGACTCAGGTCCTGTGGTATTTCACCCTCCAGGCTGCCACAGCACAGGTAGTCACTGGATGGGCCTTGCAGTCCTTATCTGCCATCAACTTCTATGTTTCTGTTTCTATGTCACTGAGGTTCAGGCCTGGGTTTTCCAGTGGTTGTTCCCCCTCCATTTCTTGCTCCCCCACCACTGTTGTCTCTGCTGTGTCCTGTGGGGCTTGCCCTCCGTTGTCTGGCATACTCTCCACTGCCACTGTGACCTCTGCTGCTGTGCCTGTGAGGAGACATTGGTGCATCAGTGCACCATCCACTGTCATGCCTGCATCTGTCCCACCCCTGCAGTGCCCTCCCATGCACCACTGTTGGCACTGGCCATGTCCTTACCTGCCCCATCGCCATCTGCATCTGCACCTGTGGGAGATTGTGAGGGTATCAGTGATGCTGCACCATTACATGACACCCATGCCTGCCATGGCCCACTTTCCTACAAGTACCTCCCGCAGGGCAGTGGCACAGTCGGACATTGGCTTACCTTCCCCTGTGTCCTCTGGCTCCTCTCCTGTGAATTGAACAACAGTGCTTTAGTGCTCAGACACCTGTCATTGCCCACCATGCATGCTACCATACACCATCCTGTGTTGCTGTCCACCTCATGCTGGGCGGTGTTGGCCGCCATCTTACCTGACCCTGTGTCCACTTCTGCTGCACCTGTGGGGGGAGGAGGTTACATTACATCAGTGCTGAGTGCCCTTGTTGTGGCTGTGATCTCGGCTGTTGGCAGGGCCATGCACCATGCCAGGCTGCATTCCATCATTGCCCCAACCCCCTGTGCACTGTTCCACTTTGTGTTGCTGTGTCCCACCTTCACAGTTCCCACTATGCTGTGGCGCACTGTGCTCGCAACCATTCTATCTTGCCATCTACAGTTGACAGTTGCATTGCTTCACACGTCCATTTACCCGTCCCTGCTCCTATCTGGAAGGTGTCCAGCTCAGTGTCCCCATGGATGGCATGCTGGCTCACGAATGCCAAGACCCTCTCCTTATGAGTGCTCAGTGTGCTCAGGTCCTGTGGGCCGCCTCCTGTGGCCGCCGCCTGCTGCCTGTTGCATGCCTGTTTCACCTTGGCATGGCACTTCAGGTCACTGTACTGCTTCTGCAGGTCCCGTGTGGTACGGCGTGCATGTGCCACTGTGTTCACCTTCTGTATGACCTCATCCCATGCTGTCTTCCTCTTTAGCCAGTCCTGCCACTCACCACCCTTCCCCAGCAGGTCTGGGTTTGCCTCCAATTCGTCCAGGAGGATGTCTGTCTCTTCATAGCTGAAATTCTGCTTTCACCTTTTGCTGCTTGCTGCCTCTACCCTGCTACCTGTCATCTTGTAGCCCCTACGATGTGTCTGCAGCCTGCGCACAATTTTATGGTCACAGTGTTGCGACTTGCATAGTGCTACACTGCTCTTGTGGGCTGTACCATGTGGCAGCAGCATATGTTGCGACTTGCGTAGCTCAGCGTTTCTTGGCGTATCTCTCGACTCTCTTGGAATCTGATGCAGCTCGCATGTCATAGGCTTTTCAACGTATCTTACACATTGGTGTATTTTCCGCACTGCTCTATCCGCTGTCTTGGAATTGGGCCCATGGTCCTTAGTGAGTGGTTTAAATTCTTTATTGTCAAGCATTTAAACTAGCCAAGGGTGGTGGCGGATGGAGGAAGGAAAACAAAAACTCCCCCCCCCCACAAGCTTACAAGGCAAACAAAGAATATACTGAGGGAGAGACAACTCGAAATGAAACAAATAGCAATGATGGTCAAGGGGAACAAAGCAGGAATAAAACTAAAAACTATAGTGGACACACTAAGGGAGAGAAAAAGGGCAGAGACTGGCAACATAGTCTGGAGCCATGTGTGAGAATATGCGAAGTCTAAGCAACAAGGTTGCAGACCTAGAGGTTACCATGGCGGAAGCAGACCTGGACATAGTTGCCATCACGGAGACCTGGTGCAATGAAAACCAGGAATGGGAAGTAGCCATATGAGGATATACACTGTTCTGAAAGGACAGGGTAGGTAGAAAAGGGGGATGTGTGGCTCTTTATGTAAGGAAAAAAGTAAAAGCCATAGAAATACAGGGGGAGCATGGAGCAGTGGAGATACTGTGGATCACTCTGGAGAGAAGGAAAGAGGCCGCTGTTTGAACTACAGTGATCTACTGACCTCCAATACTGAGTGAGGAGGTGGATCAGGAAATGATGGAAGCCATTAGAAGGATGGCTAGCAAGGGGGAGGTATTGCTGGTAAAGACTTCAATCTACCAGAAGTGGAATGGAGCCTCTCTGCTTCGGTGTCAGCCAGGAGTAGGAACATCCTGGACATCCTGCAAGGGGCATTCCTAAGGCAGTTGGTATTGGAACCCACTTGAGAAGGGGCATTGCTGGACCTGTTGCTAACAAAAGGGGACAGTGTGACTGCCATCACAGTGGGGAGCCACCTGGGGACCAGTGATCACTGGACAGTGTGGTTTGATAAAAGAGCCGGGTCAGAATTGAATTACACAAGGGCGAGGGTCCTGGACTTCAGGAGGGCCGATTTTCAAAAAATGAAAGAATGCCTCAGGGATGCCTTAGCAGGGATAGGAAAACTGGGGGGAGTCGAGGAACAGTGGGCAAAAATAAAGGAGGGCACTGAACAAGCAACAAACCTCTGTGTCAGACAGGTTAGCAAGGGCAAGAGACAAAAGGAGACCACTATGGTTCCGTAAGAAGGTAGTGGAAAAAGTGAGAGCAAAACAGAATGCATTTAGAAGGTATGAAGAAACACAGAAGGAGGGAGATAGGGAGACTTACAAAGAGAAACAAATGGAGGCGGAGAAGGCAGTTTGGAGCACAAAAGCGCAAGCAGAGGAAAAGATTGCTAAATCGGTGTCAAAAGAGGGAAGAAATCTTTTTTAGACAGAAACATAGAAGTTGACAGCAGACAAGGACCACAAGGCCCATTCAGTCTGCCCATTTTTTTTACCTTATGAATGTGCTATAGGCCTTTGCTCTGTCAATGTCCTATGTAGTCATACTCATCTGCATTGTTCCCTTATGCCTATCCCATGCCTGTTTGAAGTCCTGCACTGTATTCTTAGCCTCCACTTCCTGAGGTAGGGCATTCCATGTATCCACCACCCTTTCTGTGAAAAAGAACTTCCTCGCATTATCCCTTAATCAGCCTCCATCTAATCTCCTGCTGTGTCCTCTTGTCCTGCTATTTTTCTTATATTGAAGCATGTTAGACTCTTTCACCTTGTTAATGCCCTTAAGATATTTGAATGTTTCGATCATATCACCTCTCTCCCTCCTTTGCTCTAGGGTGTACATATTGAGCTCCGTTAATCTGTCCTCATGTGTTTTCTGATGCAGTCCCTGCACCATTTTGATTGCCATTCTCCAGACTGCCTCCATTTTGTTAATGTCCTTGTGCAGGTGTGGCCTCCAGTACTGCATGCAATACTCCAGATGGGGCCTAACCAGTGTCTTGTAAAGAAGGATTATTACCTCCATATTATGACTTGTGATACCGCAACTAATACACTCCAACATCCCTCTAGCCTTACCTACTGCTTTAGTGGTCTGCTTGGATGATTTCAGGTCATCTGTGATGATGATGCTGAAGTCTGTTTCTTCCGTTGTGATTGCCAGTAACTCCTCTTCCAACCTATAGGTAGCTTCAGGGTTTCTCTTCCCTATGTGCATGATCTTACACTTCTTTGCGGTAAACCCCAGTTGCCACTCTTCAGACCATTTCGCCAGTTTTTCCAGATCTCTTCTCATTCTTCCCACACCATCTGGATCATCTACTCTGTTGCAGATCTTGGTGTCATCTGCAAACAGGCAAACCTTACCCTCCAGTCCATCTGCAATGCCATTGATGAAGATATTGAAGAGGATTGGCCCTGGGACTGATCCCTGAGGTATCCCACTTGTGACTTTCATCTCTTCTGACAATATACCATTTACCATCTCTCTCTGTTTTCTGCCTTCCAACCAGTTTGCCACCCAGTTGACCAACTTCTGACCCACCCCGAGCCTACCCACCTTTTTAATCAATCTTCTATGTGGAACAGTATTGAAAGCTTTGCTGAAGTCAAGGTAGGCGGCATCTACTGCACCCTCTTTGTCCACCACTCGGGTTATCCAGTCAAAGAAATCTATACATAAGCAAAAGGAGAAAGACCAAGAGATGGATAGTAAGGCTGAATAGGGAAGGTGGGGTTGTATGGAAGAGGACCACCAAAAAGTGGTTATATTGAACAAATACTTCTGTTCAGTATTCAAGGAGGTAGGGGTAGGAAAAGATAAGGGACAATGGTATAAAGGGATGGGTGGTGGATACAAGTCCTTTTACAGAAGAAAGAGTGCTTAAGGAACTAACAAAATTAAAAGCAGACAAGGCAAAGGGGCAAGATTGTGGGCACCCCCGGATATTGTTGATTTTGTCTATTTATTTTTGTTTATTTTTATTTATGTATTCAATGTAGGATTACAAGTACCTTTGAGCACCAAGCAGCTCATTTACAAAGGTTCCACGTCAATGGGGGGGTACAGATCCATAATAGAAAACAGACTGGTTTCACAAACAATTAAGCAATTTGTATTACCAAATACAGAATAAGAGAACAGCAAATAAATACACATTAGTTTAGCACATGATTCAAGGCAGGGAGTGAGAAGAGGAGGGGATTAGGAGGGGAGCCAGATGAAGGAAGGGGAGAGCAACCAGGCGGCATTGTCAAGTAGCAGCTAGGATAGTAAGGGACGAAAAGCAAGGAAGACAGTGGGGAGTAAAGAGGGGAGAGTGGAGGGCAGGAAGGGAGAGGAGAGTGAGAGGGCAAGACAATTAGAGAGAACAGTGGAAGAACGGTGGTGGGGGGGGGGTGAGGTCCTGGGAAGAGAGACAAGGATGTTAAGTGGTGCAGTCACAGGAGTTTTCAGTTAGGATGTGCTGATGAAGTTTGAGTTTGAATTCACCGAGACTAGTAAGGTTAGCCAAATCATTGTGGAGGCCATTTAACCAGTATGGCACTTTGATACAAAAGGAGCGTTAGTATTAGGCAGTCCAGTACATGGGGACTAGTAGGAGTGCGGAAGATGAGGTGCATGTATGTTGGGTCTTGGGGGACTTGTGAAGTAAGCATCCTAATCTCAAAGGCATGAGTCCAAGGAGAATCTTTTTGGCAAGTAAGCAGGTGTGGTATTTAATTCTCCCATGCAAGTTGAGTCACCCAGCCTGCATATAGACATTGCAGGTGTGGGTGAGGCGTGGTGCACCAATTAGGAGTCTACAGGCCTTGTTTAGTGCCACAGTGAGCATTTTGAGTGCAGTGGTGGAAGCAGTTCAGTAAATGACAAGGCCATAGTCGATTAAGGAGAGTACCGAGTTATGGACAGCAAGATTTAGGGCTTCAGGTGCTAGAGACTTTCTCAGTCAATAGAGGAACCCAATCCTGGTATTGACGACTCTGGCAACATTTTCGATGTGCAGTGAATAGGTGAGGTGTCTATCAAGGGTAACTCCTAGGAACTTGAAGTGCTGTATTTGTTCAAGGGGTCACCTTCAGAATTTTGGATGGTAAGAGCATGCTCTTTATGTCGACTGCGGGCTGAGGAGAACAACAGGAATTTTGTCTTCTTGTAGTTTAGTACTAGTTTATGATTGTGAAACCAGTGCTCAACTTCCGTGAAGCCCTTTTGAAGGTTACTTTCAAAGAGGTAAGGGTCAGGGTGGCCTGCAAAAATGGCAGCATCGTCTGCATAGAGCAGTGTTCACTGGCAGCAGGCAGTTGGTAGATTGTTAAGGAAGATGCTGAAAAGGAGTGGACCCAGGATTCAGCCCTGAGGTACCCTGGACCGAACAGGCTTCTGGTCAGAGATAGCATTGGAAATCTTCACTCGTTGAGATCTGTCCCCAAGATAGCTTCTAAACCAGGGCAGTGTATCGGGGGGAGAGACCAGTTTGTGAGAGTTGCTTAAGGAGGAGTCGGTGATTAACCGTGTTGAAGGCCTTGGTTAAGTCTGTAAAGACTGCACTCACAAGACTGCCTTGGTCAATAGATTGCTGGACGTAGCTGGTGAATTCTAAGAGTGCGGTGGTGGTGCTGTGCCCTTTCCGAAAGCCATGCTATTGTTCACACGGTAGAGAGTATCTATCGAGGTAGTCCACAAATTGGTTGGCAACAATACGTTTGAGTATTTTAGAGAGGGGGTGGGAGGATTGATATAAGCCTATAGTTGCTGTGTAGTGCACGGTCTCCAGATTTGTGAACTGGAGTAACAATGGCTGTTTTCCATACGTGAGGGAATTGCGAAAGGGTTAGAGAGAGGTTAAGTAATTTAGTAATAGGTGGAAGTACTTCCCCCATGGTGAGTGTGATTAGTTTGAGGTCTAAAGATTCACCACTGTGCCTAGACTTGCCCAGGGTGGTGGATGCATGGAATAGTCTCCCAGTGGAGGAGGTGGGAGCCAAAATGGTTACAGGATTTATGCATGCGTGGGATAGACACAGAGGGATCTTGAGGGGGGGGAGACCAAAGGCCCCATCTACATAGAAACATAGAAACATAGAAGTTGACGGCAGATAAGGACCGCAAGGCCCATCCAGTCTGCCCATTTCTTTTTCTACCTTATAAATATGCCATCGCCTTTGCTCTGTCAGTGACCTATCTATTCGTAGTCATTTGTATTGCTCCTTATGCCTATCCCATGCCTGTTTGAAGCCCTGCACTGTATTCATAGCCACCACTTCTTGTGGTAAGCCATTCCATGCATCCACCACCCTTTCTGTGAAAAAGAATTTCCTCACATTCCCCCTTAATCGGCCTCCCTCTAATCTCATGCTGTGTCCTCTTGTCCTGCTATTTTTCTTATATTTAAACATGTTAGGCTCTTTCACCTTGTTTATGCCCTTAAGGTGTTTGAATGCCTCGATCATATCGCCTCTCTCCCTCCTTTGCTCAAGGGTATACATATTGAGCTCCATTAATCTGTCCTCATATGTCTTCTGATGCAGTCCCTGCACCATTTTGGCTGCTCCTTCTGGACTGCCTCAATTTGGTTAATGTCCTTAGGAAGTGTGCCTCCAATACTGCACGCAGTACTCCAGATGGGGCCTAACCAATGTCTTGTACAGAGGGATTATTACCTCCTCTTACGACTTGTGATACCCCTACTAATACACCTAACACCCCCTAGCCTTACCTACTGCTTTAGAGGTCTGCTTGATGATTTTAGGTCATCAGTGATGATGATGCCCAAGTCTCTTTCTTCCTTTGTGACTGCTAGCAACTCCTCCCAGCCTATAAGTGGCTTCAGGGTTTCTCTTCCTATGTGCATAATTTTGCACTTCTTTGCATTAAATCCCAGTTGCCACTCTTCTGACCATTCTGCTAGTTTATCCAGATCTCTTCTCATTCTGCCCACCCATCTGGCTCATCTACTCTGTTGCAGATCTTGGTGTCATCTGCAAACAGACAAGCCTTACCCTCTAGTCCATCTGCAAGGTCACTAATGAAGATGTTGAATAGGACTGGCCCCAGGACTGATCCCTGAGGTACCCCACTTGTGACTTGCATCTCTTCTGACTGTATACCATTTACCACCACTCTCTGTTTTCTGCCCGTCAACCAGTTTGCCACCCAGTTGACCAACTTTTGACCCACCCTGAGCCTATCCAGCTTATTTATCAATCTTCTATGTGGAACAGTGTCAAAAGCTTTGCTGAAGTCAAGGTAGGTGACATCAACTGCTCCCCTTGGTCCACCACCTGGTTGCACCCAGTCAAAGAAATCTATGAGATTAGTTTGACAGGACCTTCCTTTGTAAACCCATGCTGTCTTGGATCCTGTGCCCCTATGGATTCCAGGTGTTGCACTATCCTTTCCTTAAGGAGTGCCTCCATAATCTTGCCCACTACTGAGGTAAGACTGACGGTCTGTAGTTCCGCCTCCTCCCTGCTACCACTCTTGTGGAGCGGGATCACATGAGCCCTTCTCCAGTCTTCTGGGACCTCTCCTGTGCTCAGAGACTCACTAAACAATTCTGCTAATGGCTCTGCTAGTTCCTCCTTTAGCTCCTTAAGTACCCTGGGATGTATGCCATCAGGTCCCATTGCCTTATCCACTCTGAGCTTAGCAAGCTCTTGTAGGACCCTTTCTTTGTGAAGGGAGTAGTGCTCACCTCCCTCCCCCTGTGTCCATGATGTTGAGCTGTGGGCCCTGCCCTACCTTCTCTTCAGTAAATACTGAGCAAAAGTATCTATTTAGGATAGATGCCTTTACAGGGTCCTCCTCCTCACATGCCCTTTTCTCCATTAAGCTTCAATACCCTCTGGACTTTCTCCTTTCACTAATGTATCTATAGAAAGTCTTGTCACCTTCTTTACTGTTCGTGCTAGTGTTTCCTCAGTTTGGGACTTTGCCTGCCTTACTGCCTTACCTGCTTCCCTTAGGGCAGTTTGGTATGCCTCCCTATCTTCATCCCGCTGTGTTCCCTTATATTTCCTGAAGGCCAGCCTTTGGCTCTGACCTTTTCTGCTACTGTATTTGAGAACCAAAGTGGTTTCCTTCTTCTTTTGCACTTCCTTTTCTGTCTAACACAATGGGATGTTGCTTCAAGTATTGCATCCTTAATGCTTGCCCACTTTGCCTGTACCCCCTCACCTGTTTTTCTTTTTGCCAGGCTAGCTTAACTCTGTTGGCCATCTTATCAAAGTCAGCTCCTCTGAAGTCCCATATTTTTGCCTTGGAATGGGATGATTTAGATGTAGTAGCCAAATTGAACCATACCATGTGATGATCACTGGCCCCAGGTGACCTTCTACCTGGAGATCTGTGATCCCTCTTTGTTAGTCAGTACTAGATCTAGGATAGCCCTGTCTCTTGTGGGTTGCTGTACCAGTTGTTTGAGGCCCTCCCCTGCAGGGAATCCACTATGAGTCTAGTTCTGGCAGATGTTCCTGCTGGTATTGACCAATCTGTATCTGGCATGTTGAAGTCTCCCATTATCAGAACCTCCCTTTAGCTGTCATGTTTTGTATATCTTCTAACAGTAATGTGTCTATGTCCTCCCTCTGGTCTGGGGCCTGTAGACAACCCCAGTTCTTATGGCTGTCCCATTTCCTGTTTCCAGGGTGACCCACAGTTCTTCTGGCTCTTATGTGTATTCTGAATTTCTGTAGCTTTGATATTTTCATTAACATACAGGGCCACTCCTCCCCCTTGCACCTCGGTCTCTTCTGAACAATACATAGCCAGGTACTGAAGTCTTCCAAGTGTGGTTACTGGTAAACCACGCCTCACTAATTGCTACTATGTCCAGTTTAGCCTCTGACATTATTGCCTGCAGGTCTGGGATCTTATTTCCCAGGCTGTGAGCATTTGTGTACATGATTTTCCATTGGCCAGATTTTGGTGTGTTAGTTGTTGGGTGAAGTTTGGCATTACCCCTGTGCATCGTATGGGGAGACAAACCTTTTTCTTACTCTGGTGATGCAAATGAGCGGCAAACACGCTGAATTCCTGTTTGACCACTAGCTGAGGGGAGGGTGTTCTTCCATTCGACGTATGGGGTGCTGCACCCTCTCCCCATTTGCTAGTTTAAATATTCTGCAAAGACGTCAAACTTCTGCCTCAATGCACTGACTCCCTCTTTAGTCAGATGCAGTCCATCAAATTTAAAGAACTTTCGCCCCAGAACTGTTGCCAGTTCCTACAAATCTGTGTCCTTTTTCCTGGCACCAGTCCTGAGCCACGTGTTTAGCTCCCCATCTCCCCTCTCTGACCTTCCGTCCATCTGCTCCCCTCTCCCAGACTGGCAGGATCTCAGAGAAGAGATGCCAGATGAAATAGATGATAGTTTGTCACCCAGCCTAGTCAGGTGTTCCTTGGTCTCCACAACTGACCGCTGGCGAGATCATTAGTCCCTATGTGTACTAGGACATCAATGTTTTCTCCTGCTTTGTGAACAATTTTAGCAATGCGGTCAGTGTCTCTCCATGCTGATGTACCTTTGAGACATCTGACCATCACCCCTGGCTGGAGATGGGTATCAACTCCCGAATCATGGAGTCTCCTATGATCAGAAGTTTTTGGATTTCCTTTGTGCTTGTTTAGTTTTGGTTCCTGATTTGGGTGAGTTTTGTTGTGCTAGCTCCTGTGCCGCAGTGTCCTCTTCAGTATCTTCTGCCTCTTTATTTGATTTCAGAGATAGAGGCAGATACCTGTTTGTAGTGTTTATGTGGTTTTTGGAGGCAATGTGATGGAGAGCAGAGAGTGATGGGGCACCTGATTTGCTCCTCCTAACCACCTGCCAACCTCCTGGACCAACTACCCTCTGCGGTTGAGGTTTTTCTGTTGGATGCTGGGGAAATGGCGGGTGGTTCTTATAATGTATTTCCTCTTCAATATGAAATTTGAGGCGTGCAATCTCTGCCCATGCTGCCCGGAGCTGGAGCCTAAGATCTCAGAGGCCCAGCATGTAGGACAGTGTCCTAAATCCTGTAAGACTGTCCTTCTGAAAATTGTTCCACAGTACCTGCAGTTAATGAAATCCATTCCAAATAAGTTGCTGGGTTTGTAACCTAGTCAGAGTAATTAGAAGGAAAAAAGGAAAAAAATGCAAGTAATGGTTTAATTGTGCTTTGTTTAACTTGTTATAACAAGTTAAATTACTAGTGCCCCTGTAAATGAGATCACCTTGTGGAGGCCCCACTGATCCGCCCCTTCCTGCTCTGCCACAGGAAATGTCACAACTGTGGTACCCTATAAAAGGAGTGTAGTGTGGGGTGGTTGGGGATGGGGGTGGGTGGCTGGGCCCTTCCCCCTGCCTAAAAAGAAGAACCACGGACGAAAGAACAAGGAGGTAAGAGCAGAAACAATCAGTCAACAACAAATGCAGTAACCCTGAAAGCTTATCCTAATGTTAGATAAAACTGTAAAACCTGTAAAGCACCACCTGTAATAATTTCAGAGAAGATATACCCTGTAAGAAATTTGCTCCAGAGAAAAATAAAGCAGTAACAGAAGATATACCTTGCAAAAGACAATTTGAATCAGAAGATTACAGCAGTAATCTGTTAGCACACACCTGTAGGCACACCTTGTAACAATGCAGAAGAAGGTATACCAGCAACAACAATTTGAATCAGAGAAAAAATAAAGCAATTAAATGTTAGCAACAAACAGTAGCAATCCCTGTGAGTAGAAAATAAAAAACACCACCACACAGTAAATCTGCTTAGCCAAACTAAGTCTTAATCCTTCTCCCTTGCTCTGGTAAGTTTCTCTACTCTGCCTTTCAAGCAGTCTTAGAAGGAAAGAGCTCAGGTGAAGCTAGGTGCCTTGGCCAGCAAACCAAGTCATCTCCGCAAGAACATTGTTTAGTAGTTTTCTGACCTAGGCCACTGAGACACATATAAAGTAGAAGGGAAGGGGTGATGATTTGTCTTGGTCTCAGGATAATGTGCCGCCTTTAAGGTGGTATCATCAAAGAAGTCTTGTGATAGCATACTACTTAGGTCAGTGAAGGCATCATTAAAGGTATTCACTATTGTGAGTGGGTCAAGTATGGGGGTACCATCAAGGTTTAACATTGCGGGAGCCTTTTTTGGGTCTTTCCCCAGAACATCATTGATATTTGCCCAGGATTTCCTGCTGTCACCCCAGGTATTGGTAAGTTGCTCCTTGTGGTAATTGCTTCTTGCTTTACAGATTTCCCGAGTGCAGGAGTTTCTTGCAGCTTTACAGGCTTGCCAGTCCTGTAGCTTGCCAGAAGATTTAGCATAGTACCAGAGGTGGTCCCTCAGTTTCATGCTGTCTATCAGCCCAGGAGTAATCCAGGGATGAACAATGCCGCGCACCTTCATTTTCTTGAGGGGTGTGCGAACATCACAGGCAGCACTGAACATAGTGATAAAATGTTGGTCTATTGCTGATCTTACTGTTGTACTACTGTAACTAATGATTTGTCCTACATGGTATATTGTGGTCTGCAGTGTCTCCACTAGTAAATGTGCATATTTATAGGCCAAATTTGTCTTGAGATTGTTGATTATGTATGACCCATGTACTGTGCTTTCTTTTATGTAACTAATCCCAGGTCGCCCCTGAAAAAGGGACCCTTGGTCTCAGAGGGCCTACCTGGTCAACAAAATTCAATAAATAAATAAACTGAAAGAGGAACTGGCTGCATCTATAACAGCCCTTTTCAACCTATTATTAGAAATAGAGGAGGTACTGGGGGACTGAAGGAGGGCAGATGTAGTCCCAGTCCACAAAAGTGGAAATAGGGAAGAGGCAGGAAATTACAGGCCTGTCAGCCTGACGTCAGTGGTGGACAAGGCGATGGAGTCACTATTAAAGGAAAGGATTGGGGAATATCTTGTTACCAATGGTCTAGAGCAGTGGTTATCAACCGGGGGTCCACAGCATAAAAGGGGTCTGTCAGTGCATGCCAGGGAGTCCAGAGACAGTTTGCAAAAATAACCATGACCACAAGAACCTTGAGATTACTAAGATAAAATCTAGATCCAACAAAAAGCTAAACATAAATGCCCACTCACCTGGCAAGGGAAACAGTTTATTATTTTTTTATTTTCAGTGATACAACCCCCTGGTCTCAGAGACCATCAAGCAGCCTATACAGAAATTAAACAAGTTCTCTACCCGGTAGTCATCAAGTTCCATATGCACTACCTGCCCGACTCTTTGTGGAATCCCTGATAGGCACTCAATAATACTCCTTGGCGGATCGAGTAAGAATGGAGCTGTTAAAAATGTACACACATGTGTTCTCTTATCCTTGAATTTCCAGACTTTGAGTTTTGTGTCTGTGTGTGTGTGCGTGCACGCGTGTGCCGCCATGAGGTTGCTTGGGTACTGTGGGGGGGGTGGGATTGATGCCACAAAAACACAGCATCTCAAGTTCATCTATTTGACTCATTTGTTCCCCTTACCCCCTTCTCATTTAGAAGTGCTTTCTGTCTATACTTTTAACAGCATTTCTAGCATACTCTTCTTTTTCCTGCATGATTTTATAATAACCCAGTTTATTCCTAGGTATTTATTATTAACTGTTTCTGTTTTTTGATTGAATCATTTAAAAGAGTACATAGATAGATAGACATATATATGTATACATATATATATATATATATATACACACACATATATATATATATATATATATATATATATAGATGTATAAATAAAGGCTGTACAAAACACTCGACTTTTGGAAGAGGGTCTCTGACATGGCTGACAGCTGGCCAGGGGGTCCCCAGTCCAAAAAAGGTTGACAACCACTGATCTAGAGAATCCAAGGCAACATGATTTCACAGGGGGGAGATCTTGCCAGACAAGCTTGATTGAGTTCTTTGATTTTGTGACCAAGGATGTGGATGAGAGACGGGCAGTGGACATGGCCTGCCTGCATTTCAGCAAGGCCTTTGACATCACTCCACACAGAAGACTGGTAGGCAAGCTGGGAAGCCTATGAGTGGGTCCAAAAGTAGTAAAATGGGTGGAAAATTGGCTGGGCAATAGGAATCAGAGGGTGGTTGTAAATGGCATCCATTCTGAAGTAGGCAAGGTGACCAGTGGGATGCTGCAAAGATCAGTACTGGGGCGAGTCCTCTTCAATGTCTTTATTAGTGACATTATAGATGGACTGGAAGAGAAAGTATGTCTGTTTGCAGGTGACACAAAACTCTGCAACAGAGGGGACACGCCGAGGTGTGTGGAAAGAATGAGGGGCAGTCTAAAGAAACTGGAAGAATGGCCACAGGTTTGGGGGCTTGTTTTTAACACAGAAAAGTACAAAATCATGCACATGGGGCACAGAAACCTGGGGGCAACATTCCAACTGGGAGGGGAGGTATTAACAGTCACGAAGCAGAAAGGGACCTGGGGGTGATCATTTCTGATATTCTGAAGGTAGCAAAACAGTGTGACAAGGCAGTGGGGAAGGCTGGTGGAATGCTGGGTTGCATAGGCAGGGGAATCACTGGAAGAAAGAGGGAGGTAATAATACCCCTGTATAGATCATGAGTGAGACCACACCTCAAGTACTGTGTGTCCAGTTCTGGAAGCCCCATCTTCGCAAGAACATAGATAGGGTGGAGGTGGTACAAAGGAGGGCAATCAAAATGGTGCAAGGCCTGGATCAAAAGCCCTGGGGAATAGGCTTAAGGAGTTTAATATATGTGCTCCCAAGAGGAAAGGAGGGAAAGAGGGATATGATAGAAACATTCAAATACCTCACAGGGAAATACAAGGTACAAGAAGGAAGCATTTTCTAAAGAAAAAGATGCTCAAGGACAAGGGGTCACACTATGAAGATGGAGGGGCTCAGAGAAAATGAAGGAAAACATTCTTCACAGAGAGGGTGGTGGATGCATGGAATAGTCTCCCAGTGGAGGAGGTGGGGGCCAAAATGGTTACAGGATTTAAGCATGCGTGGGATAGACACAGAGGGAGCTTGGGAGTGGAGACCGAAAACTGAGTAGGGTCTGTGGTGACACTATAGGCAGGGAGGATAGGGCAGATTGGTTGGACCAGTAGATCCTTATCTGCTGACAACTTCTATGTTTCTATGTTAATAGAAAAGGGGTATAGATAAATCAAAGCATAGTGACCATCTGAAATAGTCTCCCAGAAGTAGTAGAAATAGAAAAACCATGGATTCCTTTAAAAAGGCTTTGAATTAATTTTTGTTAAACAAGAATACAAGGTATCTTCATTGAGTAATGGTAAACATAGAAACATAGAAACATAGAATTTGATGGCAGATAAGGACCGCTTGGCCCACCCAGTCTGCCCATTTCCCTACCTACTGGATAAGCTGCAGATCCTAGTTAACCAGCAGCCTACTTCTTCTCACCCCCACCACCCAGAATTGCCTTATGACTGTCCCATGCATGCTTGAATTCAACCACTGATTTTGACTCCACAACCTCCTCCGGAAGGCCGTTCCATGCATCCACAACTCTCTCTGTGAAAAAATACTTCCTTAAATTACCTCTGAGCTGCCCCCCCTCTATCTTCAAATTGTGCCCTCTTGTTCTTGCACACCTCTTTTTTTGAAAGATGCTACCCTCTTGGACTTTGTTGATTCCCTTGAGGTACTTGAAAGTTTCTATCATGTCCCCTCTCCCTCCTTTCCTCGAGGCTATACATGTAAGCTCCTTAAGTCTCTCTTCATATGTCTTCTGGTGCAGACCCTGCACCATTTTAGTTGCCCTCCTCTGGACAGCTTCCATCCTGTCTATGTCTTTGTGGAGATTGGGTCTCCAGAACTGCACACAGTACTCCAGATGGGGTCTCACCAGCTGTCTGTACAGAGGATAATAATTTCCTGTTTTCTACTGGTGATGCCTCTCCCTATGCATCCCAGTAACCCCACCCTCCTTGCTGCCCTCTCACATTGCTTGCCCACCTTTAGGTCATCTGATATGACTACCCCAGGTCCCTTTCCATTTTGTTGTTGTTAGTATCTCACCCCCATTGTGTACTCTTCCCTGGGTTTTGTTTCCCAGGTGCATTACCTTGCACTTCTTAGCACTGAATCTAAGTTGCATACATTTTACCATTCCTCTAACCTTGCCAAGTCCCTTCTCATCCTTTCCACCCCACCCTGTGCCTCAACTCTGTTGCAGATCTTAGTGTCATCTGCAAAGAGACATACTTTTCCTTCCAGTCCTTCCGCAATGTCGCTTATAAAGACATTGAAGAGGACTGGTCCTACTACTGAACCCTGCAGTACCCCACTAGAAACCCTCCTTACTTCTGAGTGGACTCCATTTACTATTACTCTCTGTGTCCTATTCTCCAGCCAATTTTTTACCCAGTAAGTCACATAAGGTAAGATTAACAGACTTGTACAAATCCTATGAACCATGTTTCACACATTGTGGTCATGCAAGAAGGTAGAATCTTTTTTTGGAGAATATTAGAGAGCATTTGGACCAACTGCTAGGTTTGCAAGAGGCTTTCGTGCTGGATACATGCATTTTGAACAGATATCCAAGAACAGTAACAGGTCCCTGTAAAGGGTATATTGCATTAGTGGTAGTGACTGCCAAGCTTGTCATTCTAAGACATTGGCCAGATGATGAAATATTCATCTGAGCTGAATGGCACAAATAAATTTTATATGTGCTGAATGCAGAAAAATTCATAGCCAGTATCAACCATAGATACAAGACATATTGTACTAGGTGGAAAACTTTGCACACCCTGGCTACTAATATTGTAACTTGATTTGATAAGCACACCAAGTAATAAGGATCACAATCATAGGCAGCTATGGTTTGGAGGAGGGCTGGGCAGTAACCCTCAAACCTATCTTACTGAGTCAGTGAAGGAAAGCTGAAGCCTTGTCATACTACAGAATGTATTGTGTACCATGATATCATTTCTCATGAGCTGGGGGGGTCAATGTCAGTGTGACAGTGCTGTTCGGTATTGTATTGTATTGTATTTGTGATGTCTTGCATATTGTTTTGAAAAGTGCAGTAAAGTACACTTAAAAAAACTAAAGAAGTGCAAGCCCCTATAGGGCAACTGCTTCTGTAGCCACAGGTACTTATGCACACTGTAAGGCATACACACCACCTTCTGGCTGAAGAAGTGCAGACCCCTGAAGGGCCTGCACTTCTGCAGCCACAGGTATAAGACATACACATTGACCTCTGGGTGGAGCCTGTGCTTCTGCAGCCACAGATTAAAATTTATGATACTCAAATTGTACCATGACTTCTGTCTACAGAAGTGGGGCCTGTGCTCTGCAACTGCAGGAGTAAAACATACACACTGATTTCTGACTGCAGAAGTGCTGGTCCCCGTGGCACCTGCACTCATGCAGCTGCATGTAGAAATTCAAGATTCCCAAATTACAACACTTCTTCTGCAGCACCAGGTACTCATGCAAGCTGTAAGACATACACACACAGTTCTGACCGAAGATACAAATCCACAAAGGTAGTACATCAGTGCTACTATAAGTATGTCATCTGGCAAAAGTTGTATGTTGTTTGTCTTACCTGATGATGGCTGTATGTGGTTACTTGAGTGGTCTTGTCCTTTTGCTGCTTGGTGAGTGGGGAGTTAGGGTTGGAAACCCTAATGCCACAGTTGTCTACTTTTGTGGCTTAAAATTGATGCTTAACTGGTGCATTAACAATTTTTTGCAAACAATTTCTTTCATTTGAGATAGTGAATCTTATCCTCATTCATGCAGGTCCCTTTGAGACCTGCATAAACAGCTACAGATGTACAAGGGCAGAGTTTGTCTGCTTGCAGAAGTGCAGGGCCCTCTGGGAAATGCTTTTCTCTCTGGCTACGAATGCAAAGAATTTGTTGGGCTGTCTCGGGAGGGGCTGCAGATGTTCAGAGCCCTCAAGCTCCTGTGCTTCCATGTGGATACAAATACAGATGCATAGAGCTAAGAGTCAATCTGTTAGCTGAAGCTCAGTGCCCTTTGGCAGCTACAGGTGCAGAGGTGCAGGGTCCTCTGGGCCCTATGCCAAGAGAATACTTCTCTTCCCTATATGGCACTTGAACCCATGCAGTCAACTCTCTACCTTCCCTTCCCAGGAAGGGATGGTGCCGCATGGCAGCACCGCCCCCTAGCATTCCACCAATTAAGCTGATTCACTGAGCTCACTCCTGAGCTCAGGTCACCAGTACCGGATCACAAAGCACTACCTGCTTTACCAAAGGCTGACCCTGCACACAACGTTTCTTCATTATTACTTTTTTTTTATTTTAACCCAACATTTTCAGCATAGTCATTTTATGAATCCCCCTTATAAACATGACATATGGCATTTATGAAATGCTGGCTGAAATAGCATTTCACACCACAAGTGCAAAAACATATTTTGGCCAATATTTGAAAAATGACACCTATCACATTCATGAGGTTATGTGCAAAATGGCTACATTGAAAATTTGGAGTCAAAATATTAAAAAATAGTGAAGTTATGAGTGAACGTTGAAATATTTCAACATTCACTCATAGCTTGGCATTTTACCATATTTTCATGCCACATTTTTGACATAGTCTTCTTATGACCCCACCTTATGAACATTTTAAAATCCCACCCAAAACATATTTTCATGCAGTGACTATGAAATCACCTTTCAGGATGGATTTAAAAAATCTTAACTGCCTTGTTTATGATTTGGGGTCCCAAAAAGAACATGTTGAATGTTTGGTGGAAAAATGTTAAAAATTTGCAAAGTTATGAGTGAATGTTGAAATGTTTCGATGTTCTCGTGTAACTTGGTTATTTTAATATATTTTTACACCAAATGTTCAAAATAGCCTTCTTATGACCCACTCATGATCCTAGTAGGTTAAAATTTTCAAATCCACTTAAAAAGTGATTTTGAGCAATGACCGTGAAATCACATTTTTGGGCCAGATCTGAAAAATTCCACCACCATTGTTCATTAGGTGGGGTCCCAAAAAGGCTGTATTGAAAATTTAATGAAAAAATATTCAAAAATGACAAAGTTATGAGCAAAAGTTCAAACCTCATTGAAATACCTTAAGCCAGACTTACCTCATTTTCACATGTTGCAGTCACTGGTTCCAGCAGCAAGATGTGTTTTAGATCAAACAGCAGATATACATCATGGAACATCTTCAAGTGAGTGAGGGGGTGTGGGGTGCTAGGTACTGAGTGGGGTGTCAGAGTGGGGTGGGTGATGATTTGGGGGGTCAGATTGGTGATAGACCATTTTCTTTCTTGCAGGTTTTAGAGAAAAAAATCAATGAGGGATGGTTGTCTTTATTTCAGGAGGACGTAGACGACACTGGGGACTGAGCACCCCACTGTCTGGATACAGTTCATCAGCACCAGGGGTCAGCACCCTGTTGCTGCCATCATACATTGTCGGGAACTCCTCCTGTGGACTTCTGTGTGCCAGCGATTTGGAACTGTGCCCTTGTGCCCTTTCCTCTGGTGGAGGCAGAGACTGTGGTGGTGGGTGGGGCAGTGTGAATGGAGCAGTGGCAGTCGCTTTCAAATACTAGCCACATTCCATTCTTGTCAGCACTTTAGTTTGGGTCTTTGACAGCTGTGAGAGAGCCAGTCGGGCTTTCCTCCCATGGATTTCTCCTGTGTGCCAGTGACTCTGGATTGTGCCCTGGTGCCCTTTCCTCTGGTGGAGGCAGAGACTGTCGTGGTCGGCAGGGTATCCTGAGCTCAATTTAATGGTCTTTCCCTAGTGGCCTTCCACTATGGTCCTTTTGCTAAAGGGCTGCAGCTTAAGGATGTCATCCTGTGGGCATCAGTGTGGGGCAACAGTCAGCAGGAGAATCTGTGTCCAAAGTAAGCTGATAGGTGTCCGCAGCTACAGTTTGTTCTTGGGTCTGCTTTACTATGTTATGTGCATTGTATTATCCCTGCAATTGCCTAAGTGTTTGATGTACTACTTGTTAGTTCATTTGTGCATTCAACTTTCAATGTAATGTACCTAAGTTCCTGCTATGCATGGCATGCTATTGTTTTTTAGTGTGTTTGTTTTCATTGCAAACAGCACAGTTTACTTGTATCTTTCAGTAGTATTATTTAACTGTTCCTATTCTGAATTCCTGTGGTTTACCCTTGTGTTGCTTCAACTGGGGAGAGGGAGTCTATTTTATTTATGATAGTTTGTTTCTACTACTGTTTTGAGTGCCTTGTATTTAATTTCTAAGTTCTGTTTATCAGACTTGCTGCATCACCATTGCCTTCCTACCTGGGCCTGATAACCTCATATGACACTTACATTAGAAACAGAAACGTAGAATTTGATGGCAGAAAAGGACTGCATGGCCCACTTGGTCTGCTCATTTTCCCTACCTGTTTCATATACTGCAGATTTTAAATGATCTGCGACTTACCCTCTCTTTACTATTGCTAAAGTTCCTTTATGTCTGTCCCATGCATTCATACATTCTTGCTACTGTTCTCATTTCTCTGATTGTTTGCCTCCATTTCGTGTTCACTATGCTGCTTATTTCTATTGTCTTTCTATCTCCCCATCTTCCTTGTTTACCCTTCCACAACCTGTGGTTTCTTCCTCTATTTACTCTCTCAGTTTTTCCTTATCCTCTTCATCTACTTTCACCTCCTCCTCTATTCTCCCTCTCCCCACTCCCCCGGTGACCTTTGTATCAATTCTGTCCTGCTCCTTGGCTTTACCTTGAAAGTCTTTGGCCCCTTCTATGCCTATTCTCTTCCTATTCTTCCTCATTCTCTTCCTCCCCCCCCCAAGTAAAATAGCAATGCTTTTAAACTCATTGTCAGCTTTCAACTTTTGTTAGGTGACACTGAATTCAATCCTGGCCCCATTACACCTTCACCTTTGCAGCCTCCCAAAGGATTGAGGATGGCTCACTTAAACATCCAAAACCTCCTCCCAAAAATTGACTAGGTAACACCTATCATGCTTAATCTTCAGCTGGATGTTTTAGTCATATCTGAAACCTGGCTCTCCTCTAAGTTCCTGAATTCAGCTATAACTATACCTGGCTACACCCTAGTCAGGAAAAATTGTTCTAAAAGGGGTAGTGGTGTTGCAGTTTATATATCCTCTATGTTCCAATGTATGATTGTACTTTCTGCCTCTTCCCCCTAATTCCATGAGATGATCCTCCTTAAACTCTCCCCTCCCCTATTCCCATCTTTATTGCTGGTGTTTACTTCTGCCCTGGTGTATCCTCTACCTCAGTTACTGAGCTTCTTTCCGCTATCGGATAGAAACATAGAAACATAGACTTTGATGGCAGATAAGGACTGCTTGGCCCACCTAGTCTGCCCATTTTCCTACCTTTTGGATAAGCTGCAGATCCTAGTTAACTAACAGCCTACTTCTTCCTACCCTTCCCCTGCCTTATGTCTGTCCCATGCATTCTTGAATTCCCGCACTGTTTATTCCTTGAGTGATGAGCTACTGATACTCAGTGACTTTAATCTAAATTGGCTCTTCCCTAATACTAATACATTTTTTTCAAAGTGCTAAGTCACTGTAGCTGGCCCAATGGATTTCTTTTTTTTTTTTCATCCAGTATACTTTATTGATTTTCCAATACACAGCTAGCAAAAACAAACACATTAAAGGTGGCACGAGCAATAACATTAAACGGTAGCTACAAAACAAAAAAGGAACAAACAACCCCCTTAATACCCCTAAAACTCCACCCCTTCCTCTACCCTTCCCAGGAGCAAGTCTGTATCATGGAAATATAGTTGACAAAACTGAGACATTCATTAGCCTCATAAATGGACAAGCATAGGTGTGTTAAACTAATAGCCAGGGATGAAACTGATTTAGTTTTTATTGGAGGTTGATCCCAAGGGGGAAAGAGATAATAAAGTAAATAAAAGTTCCCAAGTAGTACAATAATAATTGGGACACTTCCACAGTGAGGCTATATGTTTTTCAACCATTAAGGCTGTCAATATTTCCTGATGCCACTCTTTGTACCGAGGGAGCACGTTGTCCTTCCAGTGATGGAGACTAGTGAGATTGGCAACTATAGCTATTAGGACCATATGGGCCTCATGTATACCAGGAAGATCCAATGGATAAAGCCCTATCAGACAAATCTCAGGCATAAACAGATCTTCTAATCCAAGAATAGGATCAAGGGAATCTCTTATGTTATGCCAAAATGTAGTTACCTTATGGCAATCCCATAACATATGTTTTAGGGTGCCTTCAGCCTTAACACATCTACTGCACACTGGCGAGGGCAGACTTGCTCATCTTGAATAAAATAAATGGTGTATAACACAGATTGTGTAATATACGGAACTGTATTAGGCAGACTCTGTCTTGTTTAATATACATATATAGTTTCTGCCAGACAGAATGCCAAAGGGTAGTCACTTCCTGAAGGCCAGAGGCCTGCTGCCAATAGAAACAAACTCCTGAAGTACTGTATCATTCACATGAAAAGATTGGTAAAGCTGGTAGAGCTTTCGAAACAACATGCGACTGATAAGTCATTGAAAGGAGAGACTCAGTAATAGTGGATTCCCACCCTTCCCAAGGCCTGGAGCCCATGAATGACAAAACTGAATGCGTAAATTGAAAGTATTTAAAACAGGTCATGGGTGGGAGTTGAAAACGTTCTTGAAACATAGGGAATGGGAGTACAGTATCTGCAGTCATTAAGGATTGTAGAGTTAGGTCCTTTAGTTGTGGACAAAAGGATGCCGAGAGAGGGCGGCCCACAATGAGTATGTTAGGATTACCTAATAAAGGTTGCAAATCTGCTCTGGTCTAGTTCCAACCCATACTGTAAATATACTTAACCGGGTGAAGGACTTTTAAGGACCACTACAATGGTGTATTGTCAAAGAGGTCAAGGCAGGGCTGAAGCCACAATGAATAGTAGGCTATTAGGATGTATTTATTTATTTTTTATTTATTCAGTCTTGGATTACAATACCTTTGAGCAGGAGACCACTCTTTTATAAAGGTTCCACGTTGTAAAGGGTGGGTATACATACATTGTGGGCTTAGGAGTATCTAGCTAGGTGAGTAAACATAGAGAAAAATACAATGTAAATAGGAAACACAGATGGTTTTAACACTAGGATAATTCAGGTAACAGTAGCAGCCTAGGTGGCATTGTCAGGTAAAAGACAGTAAGCAGCTATCCAGAAAGGAGAGTAGGGAGCACTGAGTGGGGGGGGGGCATGATGACTATTTAGGGGGAGGTGGGAGAGGAGAGTGCAGGGTTTTGCAGGGCAAAACAGGTGAATAAGACCGGGGTCAGAAGTGGGTGTGTGTGGAGTAATTAGAAAGTACAGTCACAGGAGCTTTTCTTCAGTAGGTGTTGTCTTAGCTTGGTCTTAAAAAGCCCCAATCTCTGTATGGCGTTATGTTCAGTGCCGAGGTGATTGAGCCAAAGTTGTGCCCGGTAGACATATGACCTCTGCCCTTGGGAGGTTCTGCAGCAAGGGACGGTGAGAACCTGATGGTCAGAGTTCCTGTTGTGGTGTGGGCCTGTGAATAAGCTTAATAGGTTTGTGACTCCAGGAGGTTGAAGTCTGAGTAGTGATCTTTTAGCTAAGAGGCAGGTTTGGTATTGTATCCTGTTTTCAAGTTGTAGCCACCCACTTTACTCATAAAGGTCACGTGTGTGCGTTAGTCAGTGGAAACTGGTGAACAGTCTGTAGGCTTTGTTTAGGGCTAATGCTATCCTACGTAGTGAGGTGGGAGTGGCTGAGCTGTATATGACCAATCCATAGTCGATGACAGAGACAACTGTGCTATGGATTGCGGTTTGGAGTGCTTCAGGTGTTAGGCATTTCTCGTGCCTGTGCAGGAGCCCAATTCTTATGTTGACTGTTTTGGCCACATTCTCAATGTGTTCTGCATAGGAGAGGGAACAGTCAAGCGTAACCTCCAGGTATTTGAATTGCTCCACTTGTTCAAGTGAAACCCCTGTGCAGTTGGTGATGTTAAGGGATGCTGCTTTGTGTTTGCTTCTAGCACCACTAAAAAGCATTACTTTTGTCTTTTTATAGTTCAGAACCATGTTGTGGGCTCTGAACCAGTCTTCAGTTTGTTTAAAAGCATGTTATAGCTGATAGTTTAGGGTGTGAGGGTCATGTTGAGAAGTAAAAATAACAGCATCATCTGCATAGAGAAGTATCCGTTGGTCACACAATCGAAGTAGGCTATTTAGAAAGATGCTGAAAAGGAGGGGTCCTAGGATTGACCCCTGGGGGACCCCACAATGAACTGGCAGGGGCCCAGATGTGGTGTTTCCAATCTTTACCTGTTTGTAACTATCAGCTAGATAGCTTTTGAACCAGTTAGTAGCGGAGTTAGAGAGGCCTATTGAGGTGAGTTGTTGGAAGTAGTAGGGAGTGACTGTGTCAAATGCCTTTGTTAGATCAATAAAGGCCATGCCAACAAGGTTACCCTGGTCCAGTGAACTGTGTATGCAGCTGGTGAACTCCAGAAGAGCTGTGGAGGTACTGTGCCCTTTCCGAAATTCATGTTGTTCTGGACACTGAATGTTGTATTTATTAAGGTATTCAACCAGCTGGTCTGATACTATGCGCTCCAGCACTTTTGACAGTGGTGGAAGGATAGAAATAGGTCTGTAATTGGCATGCAGTGCCCGGTCACTGCTATTGTGCACCGGAGTTACCAGGGCTGACTTCCAAGCTTGGGGGAATTGAGCCAGCTGCAGGGATAAGTTCAGCAGTTTAGTAATGGGAGCTAGGATTTCATCAAGTGCAAGGGAAATATATTTGAGGTTGAGTGTGTCGCCATTTTCCCGGATTTTCCAAGTACCTTACAAATGTACTTTCTTGCTTGGTTGTAGTTGACAGATTTGAAATAGAAGGGGGGGGGATGTTTGAGTGGGCCCTAGGCTTTGGCTTGAGCTTGGGTTGGTTTCTTCAAAAAAAATTTGTCAGAAATACACTGTTAAGGTCAGTAAATGCTTTGTTATATGTGTTGGCAATAGTCAGGGGGTCAAGGATGGGAACACCAGAGATGTTGAGCATTTGTGGAGCCTCTTTCTTGACTTTCCCTGTTACATCTTTTAGGTTATTCCAAAAAGACTTGCTGTTTCCCCATGATGTCTGTAACGCTTCCCTAAAATGTTTACTTTTGGCAGAGCGGATGGTCCGGGTGCAGTCATTCCGTAGTCTTCTGTATTCCTGGAAGTCTGATTGCTTGCCAGAGTTCTGTGCCCTATGCCACCAGTTGTCCCCATTTTTATGCGGCCTATTAAGTCTGGTGTGATTCAGGGGCTGTATCTTCCATGGATCTTTCTCCTCTGTACTGGGGCATGGCAGTAACAAGCAGCATTGAATTGTTTTATGAAATACTCGAGTGCAGTGGATGTATGCCATATTGATTGCATAGGGCATGCTATATTTCAGGTCACAATGGCATGTAAGCACTTGAGGGACAGTCAGCCTCTCGTATATACCTTTGCAGAAATTTACTACGATGTAGGGATGCATAGTAAAGAAAAAAAATTGGAAGTTGTAGGGCCCCCTTCACTTTCTGCATTGAAAGTTTAAAGTAGGATTGTCTAATCACTCCTCCCTTCCAAATAAACTCATTAATCAGGCATTGTAAATGGGCGAACCAAGTTTTGGGGAGGAATTTATTTATTTATTGATGTTCAACATATTGAGAGGGTAAAGGATACAAGGGAATTCATTCATCTTAACTGTACCCAATGGATTTCTGATCCCAGTCATTTAAATTTTAAATCCCTAAACTGCTCTCTCCTATACTTTGTCTTTGCTTCACATTGCCACCATATAGAGGATGCAGGAATCCTTCCTGATGCACCTAGGGATCACCTTATGGTTTACTATGTGCACAAGCTTCAGCGCCCTAAAGCTCCCCCTAAATTCATATTTCTCAGGTCTTTTAAAGAGCAGCTGACACCTTCAGGGGAACTTTAACAAAGCATAATATTCAGACACAGTTTAGCTTGTTTCTCATATTAGGTCTGCATTTCTCCTCCCCATTATTTATTACTGATTTCACTTACAGAAAAATAGGATATTTGTTCCTGAAGAGTTTGTCTATTCCTGTTGCTTTCTCTCTACCTGGGGTCATAATGCACTGCTTGTGACATCACAGTTACTTTCATGGCAACTGACTGTGATGTCATAACAGAGGATTATGACTTGAAGCAGGGAGTGAGCTATAGAGGCAAATGGACTCTAAAGGAACTCTAAGGGATAACTATCACATATTCATGCAAATTTCCACAGTAATAAATAATGTGGCAGAGAAATCTAAGGAATATAAATGAAATGCAAATAGAATTGTACCTAATTATCAAGTTTTATTAAGTTTTGATTATGGCATCAGTAGCTCTTTAAATCAGTAGATTTGGCTTCTCTCCTAGCTGATCTTTGGTCAATAGATCGGTAACCGTCTCTACAGCCAGTAATAAAAATTCTGCCCTACATTACTTTCCGTCTAAATTCTTGGCTGTATGGGATAGTCATGCACCCCTGAGAAAAAACAGACTGTGGGATTCACATCTTCCCTGGATATCTGCTGAGGTATTTACTTGTCTCCGCTCCTGAGGCCTTGCCTGGTGTACTTTTAAAAACACTGGCTCCCACTCTTCTTTGGCCACCTATAGACACCTTCACAACTCCTGTACTGAAGCCATCAGACTCACAAAGTCTGAATATTTTGGTTCCACACTCCAAAATAACATTAATAACCCCTCCAGATTTTTTTTTCCTGGCTCCATTTCCCTCCTGGCATTGGAGGATCTGGACTCCTCGCACCGCTCTCACCTTCCCCCATCCCCAGGATTACTCCCCTGGGCAGGGATGCTGGTTGGGCACCCCCTCCCCAAGGAACTCAGTCGTGTAACCCTGGCTTACCCCCCCAGTGCAGGGCCACGGGAGCAGGACCCCCTCGGTGGACCTTAGTCTACAGCAGGACTGGTGGCAGAGATGGGGGCTGTCATAATTGGGCCACCATTTTTGTGGGTTTTTTTCTGGTGGCAGGGACATGCAAAGACACCAGTGTCCACCCCACCCCCCCATGTGTGGCGCCAGCTGCGATGGTACCCCTAGCTTCTGCCAGAGGTCCACATAGTGCCATACACTCTTTCCCCCTCCCCTGGAGAAGAAGAGCAGTCCTAGGTATGCTCAATCCTTCTCACCCCAGTCAGCCCTCTGACTCCTGAGTCCATCACCAAACATGGGATGTCGGTGCCACAAGCTGATGTCTGGCTGCTGCACCAGTGGGCCGGTTAACTCCTCCAGGTTTTGGAAGGTTATTCATTCCATTTTCACCTCACAGACCCAGTTTCCCCCTCCCACTCTTAAGGTTGGTGACACCCTTATCTGTGACCCTTCTGCTGTTGCTGTCTTTTAAATCCTACTTTACTACTAGTGCCCTTCTCTTATCCCTCCCTCCCCACCCCTTCCCTCTCTCTCATTGCCTTCTTCTCCCTTTTCAATTTTTCTCTCCCATTACTTCCCTTTTCTCTGAAAGCTCTGCTTGCCTGTAATCCATTGAAGGAAGGTAGTCCTGGTGGTATTGACTCTAAACTTTCTTCTCTCTCAGTACCTGCCATTGCTCTGCCCATTACATTACTTCTAAATCTCTCTTCTCTTCTGCTACTGTTCTTGATGTCTGTAAACAGGCTATTGTCATATATATATATATATATATATATCTATATATATATAGATATATATATATATATATACACAAAGGTGGTGATCCCACTCTTTCTGGTAACTTCCATCCAATTTCTCTCCTTCCTACCTTGGCTAAGCTACAGGAACACATTGTTCTATCACAGTTCACTTCCTTTCTATATAACTCCTCCTTTTTCACTCCCTTACAGTCTGGTTTTAGGAAATCCCACTCCACTTCCACCTCCCTCCTTCAGCTTACTGACTCCATACTTACAGGTATGGATCAAGGTCTGATTACTTCTGCCGTTTCTGTTGATCTTGCTAAAGATTTTAAGACTGTGGCACATTTCCGCCTTCTGGACAAACTTAAAGCTACAGGCCTCTCTGACTCTTCTGTAAGCTGGTTCTGTTCTTACATTGAATGTACAGTAGTTCTCAAGCAGTCTGGATAGGAAACTCATATTTCATCTTCACATTCCATTCACTCAGGTGTCCCTCAAGGGTCTGTCCTGTGTCCTGTTCTCTTTTCCATTTTCCTTAATTACCTTCCCACTGTCTGTTGATCTGCATCCATTCATATGTATGCTGATGACACCGTTATTTTTGCACCTGGCTCCTCACCCCGTGACCTTACTTGCTGGCTACAATTGGATTTTGACAACATTCAGTGCAGGTTCAAGTATAACCAGCTGTTCCTTAATGCCAAGAAAACAGTCTCAATGACTTTTGGCACATGTCAAAGACTTGCCAAACTTACATATGTCCCACAATTTAATACCCGTGATGGCTCTTTGTTTGAAGATGCTTCCTCCTTTAAGTGCTTTGGGGTCTGCCTTGACTGGCATCTTGATTTCTCAGAACATATTGCTGCAATTCACCGTAAGCTTCATCCTAAGCTTGGTGCTTTGTACAAGAATAAAGCAAGAATTCCACTCCCTGCCCACCAAGAAATTGTATTAAAAATGATCCTTCCTATATTTGACTATAGTAACTTAATCTACAGTAGTGCCCCTAAATCCTCCCTTGCCAGACTGGACTCCCTTTTTCATTTTTTATATCATTTTACTTTAGATTTCTCACCTTGTACTCACCACTGCTCTCTTTTTTTTTTTTTTTCATATTTTCTCCCCGGGGCTCCAGTCAGTGTTGACATCCTAACTGACCTCCTAGCCCTGACACCCATCATCAGGCCATCCTCCTCATTACCCCCATGGATTACCCCCCATGGTGGGGTGTTGAGAAGCTACTCAGCCCAACCCACCGAAGCAGGATCCAGATGAGAAGGCGCCATTCGAGTCGGGCAGCAGGGGTCGGAAGCTCATGCTGCCCGACCGGAGCCCAATTTTCAATTTTCCTCCTCGCGGAGTGCTGGCATGCAATGACATCTAGGCACATAGCCAACATCTGCCGTACTCCACCCCCCTTGCTACACCACTCTAGTAGCACCCCCGGTCATCACCAGGGGCCGCTACAGGGCGATGGGACCCTGGATCCCTCCCCAGAATAGGAGAGCAGTTCTCCGGACATTCCATCCTATCCCTCCCCTGCCAACTCCTGGAGGCCTGGGCTCGTGTCTGAACCCAGGTCGCCAGTGTGGCATGAGGTGCGGCGTCTAGCACCTCAGCACTATAGGGCCAGGCACAACTGCTCTCTTTACTCAGCTGCTTCTCACCCCTCTCTTGATGCTAGATGCCTTTCTCATTGTGTCTCTTTTTATCCAAATTTTGGTTTGGCACCCTTCCCTCTTATCTTACATCCTTCTTATGGTCTCCTCCCTCTTCCTCCTACCTTCTTCACAACACTATTTCCCATTCTCTCTCTCTTCCTTCAAGAAAATCTACTCTTAGTTGATCTGCTTTTTCTTACCACTTTGCTAAACTTTGATCCTCGCTTCCCCTTTCTGTTTGTTCTGCTTCTTCTCCTTCCTCCCTAAAGTCTCTTCTTTATGACTTTTGTTATCCTTCCTGTAACTGTCTGACACTTTCCTCTTTCACTCCCTCATTGTATGCTGTTGGTTGTCCTAGTCTTACTCCCCATATCTAGTTTTTGCCCTGTTGATACTGTTTCACTACTTTTTCCCTTTTTTACATATATATATTTTTATATTTCTTTTTTCTAATTTGCATTCCATCACTAAATTGCCTATGTATTTATGATTCTCCTTGTAATTCTATATTATTGCATTTGTATTGTAAATTGTATGTGATTTCATGTATTTGCATCTGGAAATGATCTGTTATAAGCTCAGTATGTATTTCCTGGTTAAACTTTTAAATAAATAACTAAATAAGGTGGGTGACCTGGAGAAGGGGTTAGTATAAGTGGTACGGGGGGGTGGGCATACTGGTCTGCTACTATTTTATTATATAAAGAAGGGGTAGTGAAGCTGGCCCAGTGGTGCTGAAGGTTGAGGTGCTGGATGCCTTGCCTTGTGCCATGCCAGTGACCTGTGTTCGGGAACAGACTCAGATCAGCTGGGGGAGGAAGGACTGCTCTCCTTCCTTGGGTTGGGGGGATTTGCACTGCATGCTGTTGACTGACACCTAGTGGTGGGTGGGGGTCGGCACAGGTGCACAGCCACATAAGGGGTTGGCCCACATCCAAGGCAATTGGCTGCCTCCGAGGAGGTGGAGACAGCCTCCCCACCCATTGCACAGATGTGGGTGCAAGAGAAAATGGAGGAAAATTCCAGGACTCAACAGGACCCATGATGGCCTGATCACTCTGGTGTGTCCACCCCTGACACCAGATTTGACGTACTGGGGGGGGCATCGGCACTCCTCGTCCTGGCCCTGCCGCAGAGAGGGAATCCATGGGGGAACACCGGGGGATGGATGGACTGGGGGATCATGGGCTGGAGGATGTACCTCTATGAGGGAAGGGTCATAGCCCCTGCCAGGTCTGCAGTGATGAGGTAAACTGTATATGGAATAAAGAAGGGGAAGCAGCTGACCTGGAGGGGAATCCCAGAAACCCCCAACAGGATTTTCTAGGGTCTCTGTCTGTAATAATCTAATCTGTCTCTGTCTTGGCATGTTTCCTAGTGTCACAGAAATGGAATGGAGGGCAATGCAAAAACATTTCATTTCCTTATGAAATTGTTTCCTTGTCAAATTTGTACGGATGTGTGTAGAAGAATGAGGCCATCGTCCCAAATGCACTATCCCTGGACCATCCGGATTTACTTGGAGTTTAATTTTTTGCCATTGGGATATGTTTTTTTTACCCTAAAGCCACTGGAATCTCAAATCTTATTGGCCACCCTCTCAACTCCATACAGAAAGATAAAAAAAAAATTAAACATGCAAGTTCTCTTCAATCATTGACTTCAGGTCACATTTAACATTTTCTCTTGAACCTGCACATTTTATGAAGTAGTCAAACGGTGTACTGTGTAACTAATTTTGATCTCCTAAAGTGCTGAAGAAGAAATTAGATATCTGATTGCAGTGAACTGTTTTCAACCCATGGCATTGCAGGTTGCTACAGAAATCTTATCAACTGGAATGGAGGCATGATCAAGGCGTGGGGACGACTAGAATTGTTAGTTTGGCTAGCTTTTGTACAGTCAATATCATCAGATCATATCACAAAATAAAGTCTGACCAGGAAGCACTGGCCCCTGTGATTATTTCTGAGGGGCTGCCTTGAAGACAAATTGGTTCTTCTTTTTACTCTGAAGGTTTGAAACAGAACAAGAAAATATTCATCAGATAGAAGATGTAAATCTAATGAGAAAGAAAAGTAAATATCAGCCCCTCCCCCCATCTTCTAGGACATTTTAGAGGGTTGGCTATATAGGTTACATTCGACATACAACAAGATTGCATTTGGAATGCCACCCACAGACCCCCCCCAATTCCTTGTTGTGACTGTAGGTATAATAATCACGTATAGTTTACATATAAGAAAAGCACATTTATTTTAAAACAGGGCCATAAATGAACAGCAGTACTACCATTTTTATCTTTCTAATTTGCTTCTGCTTTTTTTTTTTGGGAAGCATGTTTTGTTTGTTAGAGATACATAACTGAGTTTGAGTCACTGTGTGGAACTATTTTTAAAGGCTTATGGCAACAATCAAGAATTAGTCTGTATTTATTTTTTTAAATAACTGTACCGTACAATATAGGGGAAAAAGTGATTTAATTTTGAAAGTAATTCCCTTATGGCAGGAATAATGCTACATAAACCCATCTGAAGTAAAATCAAACCATCCAACCTGGCCTAGGCTGTTTGGAAATTTCAAATGCTCTCTACAAATAATTTTTTTTTTGTAGAAGGCTAAGAAAAATAAATATTTTTTTCCCTTCCAAACTTCTTTGGTACGTAGATGTTGCAACACCTGATTGTGTTTCTGGTAATGAGTTACTAGAAATGATATGTGATTGAAGGAGGGGGCTTTAAAGTCTATGGGCATTGAGTCAGGCTTTTGAAGTGACCATTTAGAAAGGAACAGGAATAATGCTGCATAAATCCATCTAAGGTAAAATCAAACCTCCAGAGAAGTGATTTTGCTTATTATATTATTATTACATGCTTTTGGTTTAAAGCAACCATAGGGTTAAAAACAGCAACATTACATGTGATTAAAAATATGCAGAATCAGTAAAAAAAAATTTGCAAACTGAAGGAAGTGTTATGAACTTTTCCTTCTAATAAAATATTTAATACTAGTTTTATAGATATACTAATTTAAAGTCTTTATAGTATTTTGGGGGTTGGGGTATTACACACAATCTCTCAAAGGATTTACTACAAAACTATGCAGAAGCTTTCACAGGGAATAAAAAAAAGATAGCAATAAGGACTGAATTCCAGCAGTGATGCTATTAACTTGATTAAATGCCCCTTGTTGCTGTATTGCAAAACAAGAAAGACAGCAATAAAAGCCTAATAATATCTTAAATATCCCCTTCCCCCAAGTCACTGGTTTAAATTTTTATATTATAGGTTATTGATGCAGTTACATATACTGTATTTTAAAAGTAGGACCTTTCTGAAAATTCCACACATAAAGCTTTAATCAGATCCTGCTGATATTATTATCTTCTATCCTGTATGTTTGCAAATATATAGACAGCATGGCATTACCACCTAAACCTGAAAATATACTAACCTTGAGATATATCTTATTTAATATTTAGTCTGTTCTCAGTGAAACCTGGAATTCCTATAATGTTTGACCAGTTTGGGGGCAATGTAGTCTAGTGCTCCAGCACAGAATGAATCACGTGACCCGTGCTGGTTTAAATCCCTCCACAACCACTTGCTCACTGTGTGATCCTTCACAAGTCATATAACATCCTAATGTTGAGCCCCATCCCCATTGTAAAATATGTAGCATGCAGGATATTACTAAAAATGACATATCCTACATTGTCTGGGATATCCTGGGGAAATAAACTGTAAAACTAAGTTTCCAATTTAAACAAAAAAGCAAGAATTTGAACTTAAAGTAAATGATATGAGAAATAAATGCAAATACCATTATTAATTCCTTACTGTGCAAACATATATAAATGTTCTACTGCAAGGTAATGCACCTGGGAAACAAAAACCCAGGGGAAGAGTACACAATGGGGGGTGAGGTACTAACAACAACAAAAATGGAAAGGGACCTGGGGTTAGTCATATCAGATGACCTAAAGGTGGGCAAGCAATGTGAGAGGGCAGCAAGGAGGGCTGGGGAGATACTGGGATGCATAGGGAGAGGCATCACCAGTAGAAAACAAGAAGTTATTATCCCTCTGTACAGACAGCTGGTGAGACCCCATCTGGAGTACTGCATACAGTTCTGGAGACCCAATCTCCGCAAAGACATAGACAGGATGGAAGCTGTCCAGAGGAGGGCACTAAAATGGTGCAGGGTCTGCACCGGAAGACATATGAAGAGAGACTTAAGGAGCTTAATATGTATAGCCTCGAGGAAAGGAGGGAGAGGGGGGACATGATAGAAACTTTCAAGTACCTCAAGGGAATCAACAAAGTCCAAGAGGGTAGCATCTTTCAAAAAAAGAGGTGTGCAAGAACAAGGGGGCACAATTTGAAGATAGAAGGGGGTCAGCTCAGAGGTAATTTAAGGAAGTATTTTTTCACAGAGAGGGTTGTGGATGTATGGAACGGCCTTCCAGAGGAGGTTGTGGAATCAAAAACAGTGGTGGAATTCAAGCATGCATGGGACAGTCATAAGGCAATTCTAGGGGGTGGGGCTAGGAAGAAGTAGGCTGCTGGTTAACTAGGATCTGCAACTTATCCATCAGGTAGGGAAATGGGCAGACTGGGTGGGCCAAGCAGTCCTTATCTGCTGTCAAATTCTATGTTTCTATGTTTCTACACTTTTATGTCAGGGATATTTTTTACCTTAAACCTTTTTTATTTGTAACATTCAGAGCCCTAAATAATTTAGAAGCGTCATTCTCAAAGTAAGTAATAAGCAATCTGAATTCCCACACAGCAATTAAATAGCCCCACCACCATAGGAGTAGCAGAAATTTGCCATAGTTTTTTTTTTTGTTTGTTTTGGTTTTTGTCTTCCCCTCCAAAACTCAATTAAGCAATATAGATTATTAGACACTATTTGTTATTCCTGAGGTTTTATTTAAAAACTAATATAGTATAATAGTTTGAATAAAATTTCCATCAGAGAGGATAGAAAGTATATAAATAAAAATGAAAGCACAAAGATTCAGTATATGGGAGTATGGAGAAACCACAGTTAAGGCATTTTTAATGTATACAGCTCAAACTGTAGACTGTCAAAATAATGAGCACTGCAGCTTCCTTATACATACACAAGACATGTTATTATTACACATAGCTGCTCCATGGGTTCTCAACTCTATATGCAAGAAAATTAATTACTAGTAGTTGCTGGGGGAATAGTATCTATGGGATATAGCCTGCCCAGCTATATTAAATACAAGTTGGAACTATTGCACTTCTACGTTTTTTTTAATCTGATCATGAGAAACATTTACCTATATATGTGATAAAAATTATATACTGACCCTTTTTTACTAGAATTTTTGCTGTATAAAAATGTATGTTTTAAACTGGCACCCATTATGGTTCTCAATTCAGTTTGCAAGGAGGGCATAAACTGGGAGCAAATTACAGTAATTTAAAAATAGCATTTCTCTCAAACAGGAAGGTATGAGATGGGCAAAGGTTTTAGTGGACTACCATGTCAATATTCCTCTCACACTTAGTACATTGACGTGTATGACTTCCTTTAAAAATTTGCTTCGAAAAATAGCTGCATAAACCATCATTTAAGTCATCTTCAAGGAAAAGATTCATCAGAGAACAAAAAGTGCATGTCTAATTCAATGGACTGAAACAGTGTAACTGGAAATCCTCACCAGTTTTTGTTGCAGTATACTACTGCCTTGTATTCAGCATAGTGTGAACAATGCTGGTATTGACAACAAAGAAACTGAAGGAAAGCATAATTAATTGAAATATGTTTATTATGGAATGAAATGGGAAGTCTAACCAGTATTCTGTTTATTTAATAAGCAGAGAAGATAGACAGACAGACAGATAGATAGATAGATAGATAGATAGATAGATAGATAGATAGATAGACAGACAGACAGACAGACAGACAGACAGACAGATAAAATTAGACAGAAAGAGAGACAGAAAGGTCAAGTGAGTGATCACAGGCTCACTGGTCACACTTAAACCAGCAGCAGCACTCCATCTGCAGCTGCAGATGTCAAGGAAGTCCAGCTGTTGACATATAGAGAATGTAGGTGAACAGCTCCTCTCGCTCAGCTGGGCAATGTAGATTTTGGGGCCCCAAAAAAGATATTTCTGGTGAGTTTTGTTTTTTAAGTGAACACCAGAATCTAGCTAAATGGGTCCATTTACTTAAGTTTGGGTGTCTGTTTTTTTTTTTGAAAATACATACTTTTTGTGGATTTTCAATTTTTTTGTTCATTAAAACAAGGTGGTAGCCATCACAATTAGCATTTTTTTCATACAGCAAGTAAATAATGAAAAATAAATCCTCACGATTAGTGTTTAGCTACTTATTTACTGTTCATATCAGAGGGTTATCCAAAAACCCTTGTAATTCTAGAACCATCTAATATTTCTTTTCATGAAACCTTCAAAAGGCACTACCTTGACACAGGCCACGTCTACCCTAAAATGTTTATGAACGAATTATGTTCCTTCTCGGCTCTGCATGAAAGGAAGAAAAAAAAAACATGTTAACCAATGGGAAAATAAATCTTCAGTTTTGCTAAAAACAGCATTCCAGATCTTCAAAACTACAAAAGATGCTGGTATGAAATTGTCTACATCTTCGGACTTTGACACTCTGACAGGCAAATTGTTTGACTATTCCCATGAATGGTGCCAAAGTTATTAAGGTGCAAAGTTACAGATTTAACATTAAACCCCCCTACTCAATGCTAACTATAAGGGTGGTGTCACACCCCTATTATATTGGCATGATTGCACCAGTATGGTTAGGTTTGCACAACAGGTTCTGTGTTAACCCCCTAACTTTGTATTGTAACTTACTGTAATAGCTTTGGCATAATTTTATGAAAGTGCCTGGAATTTGATATACATTGTCTAGTAAGCAAGGTCTCAGTATGTGAACAATTTCATGACAGCAGCATGTGTGGTTTCTGAGATCTACACATGCCACCTTTCCTCAGCCATCTAATTTATTTCCTATACTTAATATGGGTTTTTGGGTTTGGTCTCATGTACAGCCCAAGTGGTATGGATTGTTTTCCAAACATTTTAGAGTAGAAGTAGGCTGTGCCAACGTAGTGCCTTTCAAGTTTCATGAAAAAATATTAAACAGTTCCAGAGTTATAAGGATTTAAATCTTTGTTTTTTAGTTGTTTTGAACATGCTTAGTAGGGCTTTTTTGGATAACCTTCTGATACAACACAAACAATTCTGTGTGTGAGATTGTTTTTGATTTCTCACCACTTGCTTCTCACAACATGAAATAAAAAATTGTTCCTTGTTGTGATGTACACCATCTTTTTTCTGAACTAAAAAAACATACAAAATACATAAAACTGGTATATTTTAAAAAAATATATGCACCTGAACATAACTAAACAGAAGCCATTTAGCTAGATTCTGGTGTTTGTTTTTATATTTTTAAAGATGGCCAGAAATACCTTTTCTGAGCACCCTAAAATCCAGGGTGCCCAGCTTAACAAAAGGAGCCATTCACCAACATTCTCTGTATGAGAACAGCTGGACACTCTTGACATCTTCAACCACAGATGGAGATGTGCTGCTAGCTTGTGTGCCAGCAGTGATCCAGTAATCCATCTCTCCCTGTCTCTCTCTCTTGACCTATCTATGTATCTGTCTATCTATCTAGGTCCCCAGGACATACCGTGCGATGAGCATTAAGTTGCTCAGTGTATCTTTCCTGGTGAAACATTTCAATAAATAAGTAAAATAAAATATCTGTCTGTCTGTCTACCTATCTATCAATCTAGCTATTTAGCTATCTATCTATCTATCTTTGTGTTTATTGTTTAATCCAAAAGGAAATGTAAGCAGGACTTATGGATTTCTCACAATCACTGCTGAACTGAGCCTATTATTACAATAACCATCGGGGAGCCAATACATTATTTTCTTTCTTTCTTTCTTTCTTTCTTTCTTTCTTTCTTTCTTTCTTTCTTTCTTTCTTTCCTTCCTTCTTTCTCGTGTGGTTACCATTTCC
The DNA here is from genome assembly GCA_016271365.2 of Neoceratodus forsteri. Classification (NCBI taxonomy): domain Eukaryota; kingdom Metazoa; phylum Chordata; order Ceratodontiformes; family Ceratodontidae; genus Neoceratodus; species Neoceratodus forsteri. Next base: position 959,198,204 of record CM057455.1, read on the forward strand.
AGGTGTGACCTGGGGAAAGAGTAAAGCAGAGCAAATTACAAACATTTTAAGGAACAAATACACAGTATTATTCCTGATACACAGTATTATGCCTGATGTGGACTGGAGCATCCCAGTGACATCATCTAGTAGGAGTAGGGAGGTCCTGGAAAAATTGCAGAAGGCATTGCTAAGATAGCTCATAGAGGAACCTACACAGGAGGGGGCCACACTGGACCAGATACTGTCAAACAGAGACAGTGTGACAAGAGGAATTGTGGGGAACCCCCTTGGGGTGATCGCTCACAAAACAATACACTTTAAGATAAATATTGGGCAACAAGCATTCCACACCAAAACAAAGGTCCTAGATTTCAGGAGAGTAGACTTTAGAGAAATAGGGAAGGGAGTTAGCAGGGCTCTGGCAAGGATACAAAATGGGGAGGGGGTAGAGGAAAGTTGGATGAAAATTAAAGAAGACTTAGAAGAAGCAGTGAGCCTATTTGTTTGACAGGTATTGAAGAATAAGAGGAGGAGGAGGAGGCCACTTTGGTTCTCATAAAAAGTAGCAGAGACAGGGTAAAAAGAATAGCCTTCAAGAAGTACAAAACAGCACAGAGGGAACAGGATAGGGAAGTGTATAGGAGCAAATGAAAAGACACAGCAAAAGGGGATTAGGGAGTCAAAGGCTGTCATAGAGGAGAACACAGCAAAGTCAGTATGGAGGGGAAAAAACATTTTACAGATATATCAGCAAAAGAAGAAAAAATAAGGCAAGGATATTGAAACTCAAGGGGAGGGGAGAATGTGAGGAAGAGGACCAGAAAAAGGCCGATATACTGAGCAAGTATTTCTGCTCAGTATACACAAAAGAAGGGAAGGGAAGTGGTAAACAGATAAAGGAGAAAGTAGGAAATGGTGGGGGGTGGACACAAACCCCTTTACGGAAGAGAGTGTACTTAAGGAACTGGAGAAATTAAGAGTGGACAAGGCCATGGGATCTGACGGGGTGCATCCAATGATACTAAAGGAACTGAGGAAAGATCTGGCTGTGCCCCTGGCAGCTCTGTTCACTCCATCCTTGGATACAGGGATAGTACTGAGAGATTGGAGAAGGGCAGATGTGGTGCCAACCAACAAGAGTGGGAGCAGGGAGGATGTGGGGAACTATAGGCTGGTAAGCCTGATGTTAGAGGTGGGGAAAGTAATGGAGACATTAATAAAGAAAAGGATGGTGGAGCACCTGACCAATAACAAACTGCAGGATCCAAGACAGCATGGGTTCACAGTGGGGAGATCATGCCAAATGAACTTAATTGATTTCTTTGACTGGGTGACAAGAGTTGTGGACCAGGGGGAGCAGTGGATTTGGCCTACTTGGATTTCAGGATGGTCCTTGATACAATTCCAAACAGTTTAGTCAACAAGTTGAACAGTCTAGGGATGGGGACAAAGGTGATGGGGATGGGGTGGGTGAAGAACTGGCTAAGCAACAGGAGCCAGAGAGTAAAAGTGAATAGGAGGAGATTAGAAGAAAGGGAGGTGACAAGTGGGGTACCGCAGGTGTCAGTCCTGGGGGCTTTACTATTCAACATTTTCATTGGAGACATTGCAGAAGGACTGGAAGGAAAAGTATGCCTGTTTGCAGATGACACCAAGATATGTAACAGGGTTTACACACAAAAGAGAGTGGATAGGATGAGAAGGGACTTAAAATAACTGGAGGAATGGTCAAAGGTATGGCAGCTGGAATTTAAAGGGACACTCAATCTGTTTTTTTAACATATTATTTCTAGTTAAAAATCTACATTTTATGATTGCTTACATTCTCTAAAATTCAGTGATGTTGCTGCTTGTTTTGTCTGTCTCCTTGTTTAGTAGAACTGAAATGCATGGCAATGTATATTTATAAGCAACCTTGTTTTGTTTACAGTCCTGATTCTGTTTTTACTGCATACTTCCTGAGCATTACAAACACACCCAAACAGTGGAGTCACTCATGAGGCAGTAGCCTCCTAAACTCCTACTGCATCATTAGGGGCTAGACTGTGTTGTGAGTGTTCCCAAGTCCAGAAAAGATAGAGTTGGAGCTGATCAAGGAATGTAAACAAACCTGTGTTTGTGTGGTAACACCAGTATGGTGGGCAGTCTGTTTTTCACTTTTTTAAAGAAAAAAAAGAGTAGGAATCAAACTACCAGCTACATCAGTGATCTTTACAGAACTCTGGCAGTCATAAAATGTGTTTCTAAAACTAGGGACACTCTGAGACCTAAGGGGGTTGACAGTGTCCCTATAATGCTAAAAAGTGTAAGGTTATGCACATGGGGCAGATGAACCTAAGAGCGACATATCAGGTAGAAGTGGAAGAAATGGTGACAACTAACCAGGAAAGGGACCTAGGAGTCATCATAACAGATGACCTCAAGGTGACTAGTCAGTGTGTTAAAGCAGTGGCTCAGGCAAGCAGGATGCTGGGATGCATTGGGAGAGGAATAACAAGTAGAAAAAGGGAGGAAGTATTGCCCCTCTATAGGTCACTGGTGAGACCCCCCCCGAGTACTGTGTCCAGTTCTGGTAGCCCGATCTCAGAAAAGACATCAACCAAGTGGAGGCAGTGCAGAGAAGAGCTACAAAATGATCCAGGGCATGCATCAGAAAAACTATGAGGGCAGGCTCAGGGAACTAAGTACTGTATGTACTCGCTGGAGGTGAAAAGGGACAGGGGGGGTATGACAGAAACATTCAAATATGCCAGAGGGATAAACAGAGTAGGGGAGACCAGCTATCTGCAGAAAAGGATGAGCGCTAGGACTGGGAGTCAGGATATGAGGCTAGAAGGGGGAAGACTCAGAGGCAATGTGAGGAAGTACTTCTTAATGGAGAGGGTGGTTGAACCTTGGAACAGGCTTCCAGAAGAGGTGGTGGGTGCAGACATGTGGAGGCATTCAAGCATGCATTGAATAGGCATAGAGGACTAGTGAGACTAGTATGGAGGGAAAGTATGGAAACAGGTCCAGCAGGATCTGATGTAAGGAAGTAAAAAATTTCTTAAAACTAAAACCAGGGCACACTAGATGGACCTGGAGGTTCTTTTCGGCTGACAACTACTATGTAACTATATTCGGTGCTAGTGAGACAATAGTACAAGAGTATGCAACTGAATGCAACAGACAGTTACAAATTAGAGTGTAAGTATTTATATAGTTTCAGAGCAACTTGGTTGTAAAATACAAATACTTGAATCAAGAGTAAGTTTTCACATGATATCAGGAGAAGGAGGAGGAGGGCTGCAGTTGTATGATGACTGAGTAGAGAGACTTAGTAGGTGTTTTAATGAAAGAAAGGATGGGGAGAGCCTAATGGAGGAGGGAAGTTGGTTTCAGAGGGTAGGAAACTGGTACAAGAAAGCTGCCTCCCAGTAGAAGAGTGTGAGAGAGGGGTGCAGAGGGTATGTGAGTCTCTGGACCATAATTCATAAGCAGAGGCAGCTTTAAGAGAGAGGAGGGAGGATAAGTAGGGGGGGTAATGAGCCAAACCAGTATTTAGCAAGGAAGATAGAACAGTGTGTCTGGTGGTATAAGGGCAGGGGAAGTGAGGAGAGCACAGAGTATAGACAGCAGTGATGGGTGTGGGGGGCATGTTAGTGGTGAAGCAACAGAAGGCGTTACAAAGAATGTCCAGTCTGGTGAGTGAGGAAGGGAGAGCAGAGCTGTAGACCACATCAGCGTAGTCAAAAATGGTGAGGACCAATTTAGTGACCAGCTCCCATCGAATTGGCCGGGAGAAGCAGTCCTTGTTGCAGTATAAAGCACCAAGCTTGGGGTAGATTAGAATGGATGGCATTGATATGTGGGAAGAAGTCCAGTTTTTTGTCCAGCCAAACTCCCAAATATTTAAAGTCTGGTACTGCCTCAAGTTGGGTGCCATCAAGGGTAGGGAAGACCAGGGAATGTGGGAGCCTAGCTAGCTTCTGGCCAGTGCCAAAGATCATAGACACAGTTTTTTTGGTATTGATTTTGAGTTGGTTTGCCTGGAACTAGTTCAGCATATTTAGGAAATCTCGCTGGACTGGGACCTCGACTGCAATGGATGATGGACCAGATGTGTAAATTACAGTGTAGTTGGCGTACATGTATAAGTGTGAGTAGACATAGGCTGAGGAGAGGTCATGGAGAAATACAAAAAATAGTATTGGGCTCATTGGGCCCAGGATGCAACAGTGAGGCACACCAGCTTGGATGGGGGGAGCGGATAGAGTGTCACTCACCTGTACTGACTGCAGGTGGCCCTCTAGGGAGGAGAAGATCCGGTTCACGATGGGTGTGGAGAGACCAGCTGAGGTCGGCTTATTTAGTCAGGAGTGGTGGGATGCCAAGTCGAAGGCTTTAGGCAGATCAATAAAAATCGCTCCCATGATGTGCCCTTTGCCCATCCCTGTGAGGACGGAGTCTGTCATTTGGAAGAGGGAGGAGATGGTGGAGTGTTTCTTCCTAAAACCAGACTGGAAGGGAGAGAGGAAGGATAATGAGTCAAGAAAGGTGTTAAGTCTGGAGAGCACAAGGGATTCCTGGAGTTTCGCTAGGGAGGGTAGTAGTGAGATTGGCCTGTAGTTTCCAGGGAAGGAGGGATCACCCCCCTTTGTGGAGAGGCAGGACTTTGACTATTTTCCAGGCTTGGGGGACAGTGCAGAAAGAGAAGGGCAGGTTCAGGAGGTGTGTGAGAGAGGGGGTATGACTGGAGTGGATAGTTTGAATAGCATGGGATCTAGCCCTTTGGGGCTGTGTTTTGTAGGGTTTAGGGAAGTGAGAGCCTGGAGGTCTTCCAGAACAGTGACTGGAGGGAAGCCAAACAAGTCTGAAGTAGAGAGTGAGGTAGCTGAAGGGAGGTCAGGTGTGGGCTGGCTGGGGGCGAGGATAACAGCGAACGCCTAAAGGCAATCGCCAGTTGTCACCTCAGTCAGAGTGCTGAACACATTTTCGCACTCTGACAACCAGGCACCAGCACAATGGCACCAGGACATATTTTTACTACTTTACTACTGCGCCCCTCCACACCCACACAGGGAGACTTGCTCCTTCCCCTACTTAAGGACTTCAACTACGGGGTGTATGTCGGGGGGTGAAAGCAGTAAACAAAGGTTCAGCCAGGTGCACAAAATCACACCAGCGCCCAGACCCGCACCTCCAGTACCTCTGTCGCCAAGCAATTGCCCAATCCCCTATTAACACCACGCCGCAGCTCGACTAATGACCACAGCACCACCTACAGCCTCCACCCCCAGCCCATGCTAGCCGTGGATCGCCTCCCAACTCCTGTGTGTGTAATGTATAGCAACATCCTGTTGCCTAGTTCGCCCACCCTGTCTGCCTGCCTACCTGCCACAGTCCCCATGAGTGGATTGCACGAGGAAGGTGTCGCCGTAATGGACGGCGCCCTTCCTCATGCACTCACTTCATAGGTTACCCCAGCTGGGTAGGGCACAGGTGGTGAAAAAATGGTTGAAGATCAATGCAACTATAAGTGGGCTAGAGAACAGCAAGCCATCTTTGAGGGGAGGTGGATTGAACTGGTTGGTCGACAACGGAGTGCAGCGCTTTCCAAAAGTTGACCGTGGAGCTTAGATTTTCCTGAAGGTTAATCTTATAGTAAAATATAGTAAAGAGCCTTGGCTGTACAAACTGCCTTGGTACAGGAGTTCCTTAGTAACCTGTAGAGCTGTAAATCAGCTACAGCATGGGTGGACTCGTAGATATTCCACACTAGACCTTGAGATTTCAACACCTTAAAGAGGTTGGAGTGATCCATGGGTGGTGGTGTCGCTTGATCCTTAGTCTTTTGAAAGGGGCATGTGCATCCCTAATCCTGTTGAAGATGATGGTAAAGAGGGACAAGGCCTTGTTGATGTCACAAACAGAGTAAACTGGGACCAGTCGGAGAAGGTGAGATCTTCGATGAGGGCCTCAGAGTTGAAGGACCCGAGGGGCCTGTGACAGATGTAGCTGGGTGAGGAATGAGGAGGATGAACCTTCCTAATGCAATAAGTTAGGCACTGGTTGATGAATGAGTTGGGGAGTGTTCCAGCAGCTATGATCTGATGGGGGTGAGAGGACAGTACCCAGTCTAGCATGGAATGGTTAGCAGTGTGGGAGTTGAGCCTGGTGGGTTTGGTGATTAGCTATGTGAGGTTTAGGGATTCAATGGACTGGATAAAGGGCTTTGAGATGGGGATAACCAATTTAAATTAAAATCACCTAGAAGGATAAGCTCTCTAAGGTGGCAAGGGAGACTAGGGTGGAAAGGGTGTCAGGAAGGGAAGAGGGATAGGATTTTGGGGAGATGTAAGGGACTCCTACAAAAATGAGGGTGAAAGAAGGAAGGGAGAGTTGTAGTAGGAGTAGTTCATGGGAGGAGGGGAGAACCTCCTTGTAAGTGGTGGAGGAGAAGAGGGACTGGACTTGCCTCTGTCCTGGTGAAACAGGTGGTAATCGGTAGCCCATGATGATAGCACTAATAAATTAGAGACTGTAGAAATAGCGACTCATTTATAGCACTATCTTGATCCAGAAGGAATAGTGTACAGAGTGACCAGAAGGGATGAGGAGCTGTATGGGAGGATAGGAGGGAGGGTTAAGGAGGATAGCTGAGCCTGTTGCAACTGAGCCAGCCCTGTGGTGTGGTCATGAGGGGGGGGCTGGCTACAGTGCAGTAGGCACTGGGTTTGGGACCCGCTGGGGGTAGTAGTTTTGCCGCTGCTTGTGGCTGTGTGTTTATTTTTTTATTTTAACAAATTTTGCCCCCTCCTCATGTTGCACCCTCCTGGAGTTAAGAATCCTTAGTAAAGGGGTACGGGGGGTGAAGTCCCCATGAGGGTGTGTGTGGGGGGACAGCCCTCCCACAAATGCACTTTTAATGCACCGGAAGTTCATTCGCTGAGAAATGTATATCGCCGAAATGCTTTTCAGCGATATACATTAGCGATGATAGCGATCGCTGTTTTTCAGTTGCTATCATCACATGGAACCATGGTAATCTAGTGGTGCTAGTAGGGAGTCAGGAATTCGGGAGGAAAGCCAGGTTTCTGTGCCACAGAACACATCTGGGGAGTAAATGGAGGTCCAGACTTTAAGCATGCCTAACTTTGGAGGGAGGCTGTTTGCATTCAGATGGAAAATTTGGAGACCTTTGGATATGGAGGGGTGGAGGAAGGTGAGGAGGGTACAGGGGGCTGGGATTAAGTTTAATGTCTACAAACAGAAGAAGAAGGAGAAATAGGGGAAAGATAGCCATTAACCACCTCCACCTTTTAAGTCTACAGGGAAAGAGAGCAAAGGGAGTAGGGATGGGGGTAGAGGCAGCAACTAAGGAGGAATTCCAGGTTTAAAGAAGTAGTATGAAAAATGCTATGGTGAATAGGGTAGACAGATGGTAGGGATGGGGGAGTGAGTAGGGCTTGTGTAGGAGTGGGGGAGTAGGGGTGTTAAGGGAGAGGGGAGGGAGGAAGGAAGGTGAGTGGGGACGGGGGACACCTGTTCAAGGGGGATGGAGGTGGGAAGGGCTAGGAGGGTTAGCAATATGGTAGTCGGGAGAAGCATGGTGTGCTTTAGACAAGTGAACACTGAGGTAACAGGGCAAGAAATCCACAGCAAACGTATACTATATAACAGAGAATTTGGCAAATAAACAATTAACTAGACTTGGCAAATGAATTAAGCAGTAGCTTAGTTAAGTAAACAATAAGCACTTAAGCTAGAATTTACTGATTTATCTAGACACGTATAAGGAGGTTATTAGGCAAACTTGGTAGTCAGCAGCTAAAATATAGGACAATTTGGCAAATAAGCAGTTAACTAAATTTAGCAAATGAATTAAGCAGTAGCTGAGGTATGTAAACAGTTAGCAATTAAGCAAAAATTTAGTCAGTTACCTAGGCACGTATCAGGAAGTTATTCGGCAAACTTGGTAGTCAGCAGCTTTAGTGATTGAGTGGTAAGTAACTTGAGCACAGGACCTAAAGTTAGCAAGGCTGAATACTGTCAGTAGCTAGATCAATGTAATATGTCGGGGATTTATTCCTCTGACCCATTTTCCCTGTTTTTTGGGGTGCCGCAGGGTTTCGTTTTATCACCCACGTTGTTTGTGGTATATACAGTATACTACCGTTGGGAGGCATGGTAAGGTGTTATGGGCTGAGTTTTCACTGCTATGAAGATGATACTCAGCTATACATGTCATTTGTGCCCAAGCAGGATGGAGCTGTGTTGACATTTAACAACTGCCTCGCTGAGATCCAAAACTGGATGAGTGCCAACTGGCTGAGGTTGAACCCTGACAAGATCAAGGCGTTGGTTGTGAATGCGGGTCGTAAGGCAGAGGGGCCGTCAGCTGTGTGGCCTTCCGGGCTTTGGCTTGGAGGCAACCAGCTGATGACTTCTGATCAGATGCAAAATCTGGGCTTTATTTATGACAAGGGGTTGATGCTTAGATCTCAGGTGTTGTCCATCGTCAAGACCTCATTTTACTGTCTGAGGTATATTACCCAGATTAGGAACCTAGTCCCACCTGATGGCCTTCCAATGTTGGTCCACAACTATTGCAACTCCCTGTACCTGCGGCTACTGGGGGTTGATATCTGCTACCTGAAGCTGGTGCAGAATGCAGCTGCCAGGCTGTTGACTAGTTTACCTCGATCATGCCATGCCACGCCTGTGCTCCGCAATCTGCACTGGCTGTCTATTCAGTAGCAGATCATCTTCAGGGTTGGCTTGCTGACCTATACAGCCCTACAAGGACAGGGGCCATGTTACCTGCAAGATCTTCTTTGTCCCTACCACCCCCTCTGCCCACTCTGCTCCACCGACAAGGGATTGCTAGAGGTTCCCTGGGTTCGTTTGAAGATCTCGGGTGCCAGAGCATTTGCATTTGTGTCCCCTACCCTGTGGAACTCTCTACCTTGTCGAATAAGGGAGTGCCCGTCTGTGGAGAACTTTAAATCTGCTCTAAAGACATATTTTTATAACCTTGCTTTCTTGGGGTTTGGATGAATTGTGTATATTAGATATATATTTTACTGTTTATTGATATTTTAACTTTATAGTTTTAAATAATTGTACAAGCGCTTTGATACTCTGTTGAATTGCACTTTTTATAAATAGAGTTGAGTTGAGTTGAATTAAATTGAACTGTAGCAGTAATGCTGTGCAATGCAAAACATTTAGAAACTCAGCCTTGGTAAGTGGACTGTACTCAGATCTAATCAGTGCCCGCCCCAAATACTTACAAACACTTAAATAACCTTTCACGCTCAGTCATGGACAAATTGGAAGAAATAGCAATTTAAATAAATCTGACTGAGATAAATACTTGGCAAATAAGTGATGTGACATGCAATGGCTAAATACTGTTACTGGCCACACTGAGGTAGTGTTGAATTGAGCAGTAACAGTATCGCTGTGCAGTGCAAAACATTTAGAAGCCCAGCCTTGGGTATCACATTACAATAAAACAGTGCAGGTTGCAGAGGGAAGTATGCAGATAAGGGCAGGCTGATTACCTAAGCACTGAAGCACTAAAACCCACCTACTCTCATATGTCACCCCAAGCTCCTGTTTCCATTTTCCAGCCTCAGATATCAATCAGATTTGGTGATTGATCAATAATTGGGCAGGCGGGGTGTGGGGGGTGTGGGAGGGAGAGCAAAAAAACTCCGGTGATGTCGGTTGCTCAGGAGTGGGACTCCTAAGCCCAAAAGTCACTTAAAAGTCCATGGTGCAGAGGGAGGACAGAAACAAACAATCAGAGCTGCACTTCAACCCCTATTGATGCTGTAGTATCTGTCAACAGAGCACATTCATGCAGAAGCCTACTGTATCAGTCACATATCCGTTTAATTACTATTATTAAGAGGACCTAGGAAGAAATAGCTGCTCTTAAGAGAGAGAAAGGGGGATGGTAAGTTTTACAGGTTAACTGTGCAGCGTGATATGTTCCCAGTTGGTGTTTATAGGTGTGTCCAGTCGGAAATGGAGACGGTTGCATCTATGTGTTGTGCAAAGTCAGTAATTCATATGGGACAAAAAACATTATTATGTGACTGCATTGCAGCATCTTGTGAAAGCCTGATTGAATGACATGTGCTAGGCAATGACTGCCTTAACAGTGCAGAACTGCCCAGAGGCATAAGGGTGAATGATGTGTCTGATTTATTGCAACCTTAGGTGCAGCGGCCAATTGGGGGCCCATAAATGTTTATTGAAAAATGTCCCAGGCAAATGTTCCACAGCCAGATAGCCTCATTTAGGTGCAACAGACATTGGAAGATAGCTGCAGGGAGTTTGTAAAACAGTAATGAGATCATAACTGCTGGGCACAATTAAAAACCTAATGAAACATCAACTGTTGTTTGGCATTGCAAACATAAAGTAATGAATGAAATGTGAATTTACTGCCAACACTAGACATGTTCATTCCTTTCATGACTGACAATATATTACATTTGACAGGGTTATATTATTATTTCAATAACCTTTTCACACATAGTTATAATTTCTTTTATTTGGGGGGGGGACTATTTATAATTGCAGCTCAGCACTTGCATAGCCATGAGAGGGTATGGTTTAACTTAAAATGGACTCAAGGGGCACTGTTTATCGTCAGCTATATGTTGCAAATCGTAACAGTTTGTTAGCCATATTTGGACTAACATTCACATGTGTCTGAATTACTGGAACATTTGTTGCAAAGGGGAGATTTTTTTTCTGCTAGAGGATGATACAAGATTAGATGTTTAGGAGCTGTTGCCAATCAATGCAAGCGAGTAATTTTCTAGGAATTCTACCTTTGCTGTTTATTTCCCTTAGAAGGGAACATAAACAGAAAAGAAAAATAGCTGTGTGTGTGGGGGGGGGGGGGCCTGGAGAATGTAAAATTCCACTCTAAACATATAATAAATTTGCTTCATTTTAAAACTCACTTGTTTAGTTTCAATATAGATGTAGCTATCACGTTTGATATGTATCCCAAATGTTTTTTAAGCATGAATTCTTGCATGTGAAGCCTGACCCTTGCCATTTATTGAGGCATGGCAACAATAATATATATTTATTTTATTTAATCAGGTGGGGACATTAGATAAATTACCCTTTTCAGGTCCAATCTGGATAAATATAGTAAAATTACATAACATGAGATAATTGACACAATTGCTTAATTACATTTACAAGTTGATTTTGTCATTAATAATTGTTTAAAGAGTCGTAAAACACACTACAGAATTTGCTGTACGAATAGTTACTGAAAGAGAATTCCAATAATGTGGTGTTGCAGTAGAAATCTGATAGATTTCTTTGACTGGGTGACCAAAGTAGTTGATCAGGGAGGGGCTGTGGACATGGTCTACCTAGACTTTAGCAAGGCATTTGACACAGTCCCACACAAAAGATTAATATACAAGTTAGCCAGCCTGGGAGTGGGTCCCAAGATGACAGCCTGGGTAAAGAATTGGCTGGAGAATAGGACACAGAGAGTAATAGTAAATGGAGTCCACTCTGAAAAAAGGGGGTTTAGCAGTGGGGTACCACAGGGTTCAGTATTAGGACCTGTCCTCTTCAGTGTCTTTATAAGCGACATTGCAGAGGGACTGGAAGGAAAAGTAAGTCTCTTTGTAGATGACACAAAGATCTGCAACAGAGTTGATGCACAAGGTGGGGTGGAAAGGATGAGAAGGGACTTGGCAAGGTTAGAGGAATGGTCAAATGCATGGCAGCTTAGATTCAATGCTAAGAAGTGCAAGGTAATGCACCTGGGAAACAAAACCCAGGGAAGAGTACACAATGGGGGTGAGATAATAACAACAACAAAAATGGAAAGGGACCTGGGGGTAGTCATATCAGATGACCTAAAGGTGGAGCAAGCAATGTGAGAGGGCAGCAAGGAGGGCTGGGGGATACTGGGATGCATAGGGAGAGGCATCACCAGTAGAAAACAGGAAGTTATTATCCCTCTGTACAGACAGCTGGTGAGACCACATCTGGAGTACTGCATGCAGTTCTGGAGACCCAATCTCCGCAAAGACATAGACAGGATGGAAGCTGTCCAGAGGAGGGCAACTAAAATGGTGCAGAGTCTGCACCTGAAGACATATGAAGAGAGACTTAAGGAGCTTAATATGTATAGCCTCGAGGAAAGGAGGGAGAGGGGGGACATGATAGAAACTTTCAAGTACCTCAAGGGAATCAACAAAGTCCAAGAGGGCAGCATCTTTCAAAAAAAGAGGTGTGCAAGAACAAGGGGGCACAATTTGAAGATAGAAGGGGGTGGCTCAGAGGTAATTTAAGGAAGTATTTTTTCACAGAGAGGGTTGTGGATGTATGGAACAGCCTTCCAGAGGAGGTTGTGGAGTCAAAAACAGTGGTGGAATTCAAGCATGCATGGGACAGTCATAAGGCAATTCTAGGGGGTGGGGGTAGGAAGAAGTAGGCTGCTGGTTAACTAGGATCTGTAGCTTATTCATCAGGTAGGGAAATGGGCAGACTGGGTGGGCCAAGCGGTCCTTATCTGCCATCAAATTCTATGTTTCTATGTTTATGTTACACATAAATACTTCAAGCAACAAGCCATTAGCAGACCCCGGCATGGATGGTACCTAACGAACTGAAATTAAATCAGATAAAGAAAACAATGGGCTTAAAGAAACAGATTTAAAAATCAAACATCCAAAAAAATATTCAATCCTAGAAGAAAAAGACATCCAATCTAACTTTAATTACAAAAAAGGAACATTTAATCAAGAGATGCTCAAAATGAGCCTTGAGCACACACGTGCCAAACAGAACAAGGTGTGTAGGGTAGGCCGTCTGGTTATGTTAACAGAATGCTTGGAAGATAGCAGATTTGAATCTTGCTGCTAGACTCATGCCATGTGGTGCTGTTTTCCATCTTCAACTGGGTAGCTCAGTAAAACTGAGATGCTGCATGTCAGTTTGGCTAAATAAGTGAAATAAACTGCAAAATGAAGACAAATGGGTAGATTTTGGTTTTGCACACAATAAAAGTCTTTTTCAGCCCCCCCCCAAACACACACACACACAAACCACTACTACCACCATTACACTCACATGCACACTTATGTAAAAGAAAATAACGACTTGGGAGTTTTAACTCTTCTTAAAATGATCGATCATTAACATCCTGGAAATTACCAATCCAGCTGCCAGTTGGCACTATGTGGCAAGCATGGCTCGTGCCACTCTTCTAAAACCTAAAGAAAACTAAAGAACAATTCAAAATTGAAAGTTGTTATTGTAACTGGACTTATAATCACTGCAACCTCAAAGTTGGTAAGTTTCTTGGTTTAATGACTGGCTGGATGGAGGTGGCCCTCAGCTGCACCTCGGGCCACCCATCCCCAACTGGTCATTAAGCTCTCAGAAATGACTGACATCTCAGTCATTGATGCTTAATTCCTGCAACTTGCAGCGTGCCCAGCTCTAGAGATTCCTGCATTTTACAGGGAAATGATCTACAAGGAATTTGTTCCCATAGACTTGCATTTGATATACAGGGAAATCAGACAAATCGTAAAACCAATCCTGGAGCACTGACAACTTTTAATTCCCACTCCCCTTGGAGAGATACAGCCATATGTGGGTCTGTCACTACTTGACAATCTTTGTTACCTAAAACTCCCCTGGTGGTGACATCACAACTCACTCCCTGGGAAAGTGGGAGGGTTGGAATGGTCAGCCAGAGTGGCTGCATCACAGACTGCTGCTGCTGAAAGAAAGTTGAGCCATGCCACTTCCATCTTCTTTCTAAACTCAAAAGTAGAGGGGCAGGGCTGATGCAAAAACATGCTGAAGACTTCTGACAGGCTGCCATTTTTTTCTGGATATGGTGCCTTTTATTGCTCTAATTCCCAAAGAACTTTATACTACAATTATGAATCATGAACAGGCTGAAACTTGGTAAAATAAGTTGGCACTGCAGGTATTTCATTGGTGGTTCAAGGCAGCTTTCCAGTGGACTCCCTGAGAAAAGTTTGCCTTCTTTGCTCTTGTTCCCACCCCCTCCTAAAATGGTGCTAATATCATATATTTATTTATTATCTTCCAGCACTTATAATGGCCTACGAAAGTGAGGGAGAATTGGTGGTGGTTGTGGGAACTGAAACATTCAGCATGCAATTTAGGTAATAAAATGAATGAAAATTAAGTTGAAACTACAAAGTTGTTAATTAAAGGAGAACTACCAGTTCCCCAGAAGAAAAGCAACAGGACCTATAGGTCCCAATTTGCAAATTTGCAAACAAAGTGTACTTTTTAAATCCCCCCCCCCCACCGGACATTACTGGCTACTACTCCACCAAGAGTCCCCTGCAGCAAGCCCTCTGATGACGTAACCAACAGGCTAAACCACGGGGGATACCTATATGCCTTAATGCATATAGTAACTTTAAAGTACTTATCCAGCACATAATCATTCTTATAGCACCAGTACCAATCTGTCAAGGAAAGCATGTTCCTCAACTAATTGGTATTGGTGCTAGAAGTGCTCCAGGCTTCAGTTGAAGAAGTGAGCCAGCAATCCCTGCTCTCCCTGTCTGTCGCTCTGTCTCTCTCTCTGTCTGTCTGTCTATCTATCTATCTGTCATGTGAACATATGAAATTGCAGGCAGAAAAAGGTCCACAGGTCTATCAAGTCTGCCTGATTGTTTAGTTCTTAGTTTCATATCACTAGAGCAGCCCCACTCCCCAAACCCTCCCTTCCTCCTCTTTCCCAGTCCTTCTTCCTTTTGTGTCCTTGTCTGTACTAACCCTGCCGTTGACTCGATGCCAACTGCGCTTAAAGCTATCCACAGTCCTTTGAGTAGTTAACTCCTCCAGCAGTGTGTTCAAACCCACCACCACTGTCCATTTATCTATCCTTCTATCAATCTCTGCAAAATACTGCAACAAGACAGGGAAAACATTGTGCACAGAGGTGCGGATCCCAAAATCTAAAAAACAGGGACAACTCAGTATAAAGTTTTTAACCACCCAGAAATATTTCCTTTTATGTGTTGCTGTGAAATTTGATATATGTGTGACACTATAACAGCATGTGTTTTCTTACTGAGTGTTTAAAAGGTACACTGTTTTGTTCATTGTATGCAGTAAGCTACATGCAGAGGGATGATTTTTGCAGTGCCCACCCACTCTTTCTGGTGCTGTGCAGTACTTGTTGCACAGAAGTAGATCACAGCATCTTCTGCCCTTATGCCAGAGAGCTTAAGCAAAGACTTTGTGGCTTTGGCTCTTGTCATCTCCAGTTCAGGTTTCTTAAACCTCTCCTTGTAGTTTTCAGTGCTGCCAGTGACTGAACGTTCGTGGTGTCAGTGTGCCACCTTGTTTTCCTCCCTGTTGCTCTCCCCTATTCATGTTTAATTTTAAAGAGCAGCTTCTTATTTTGATAGTACCACCCACCCCAAACAAACAATAATCCTTACCTGGCCCCAGGTGGATGGAAATATCATTCTTAATTGCTGACAATAATTAATAAGAAAATAGATCATATTTTTAATTTTTATTTATTTTTATTTTATTTATTTGTTCTAGGATTACAAATACCTTTGAGTCGAGGCTCTTTTACAAAGGTTCCACATCATTGGTACAATTGAGACAATCATAAGCAAAGATAACAGTTTCTAAAATTAAAAAAAAAAAGACACAGTCTTGTAGATGAAAAAAGAACAATAAGACGAAACTTTGGGGAAGGGAAAAGGAAAGGAGGAGGGTGAAATCAGGGAGACTAAGTGGATGGGAGAAAAGGGGAGGTAGGTTGGGGGGGGACAGAGGGAGGAGAGGTGGAAGGCGGATAAGAATAGAGGTAGTGCAGCCGGGTGGCATTTGTCATGGGCCAGCAGGGGAGGTGAGGATAGGGGGGGGGTGCTGGCAAAGTGCAGGAGTAGATGCGGATCCAAAAGGGCATCTTCAGCTATGGAATCAAAAGACATGTTTAGCCACAACAGTCACAGAGGTTGGAGGCAGTCAGTGTTAGGCGAAGATGAGTCTTAAAAGTGCTGAGCGATAGTGAGGATGAGATGTCACTGGGAAGGCTGTTGTACCAACTAGTGGCCCAGTAAGCAAAGGATCTTTGGCCTTGTGTTGTGCGGCAATGCAGGACTTGCAGAAGCTGAGGTTTCAATCCCCTGGTATGTCGGGTGTGGATTCTCGGTTGTATGAGGGCACAGACTCCAAGGGGGGCAAGACCCAGCAAGATTTTCTTAGTAGTAATACAAGTTTGGTGTTTTATTCGATTGGCAAGATTCAACCATCCAGTTTGAGAATAGAGGTCACAGGTGTGAGTTAGGTGTTGGGAGCCAGTGACAAGTCGACAGGTCTTTTTGAGGGTGGTGGATACACGTTTGAGTGCGGAGGTTGTAGCAGAGCCGTAAATGATAATGCCACAATCAGTGATGGATATGATGGAGTTCTGGACAACGACAGCGAGGGCTTCAGGTGTCAGGTGTTTCCTATGACGGAATAGCAGGCCTAGCCTGGAGTTAGTGGCTTTGGCGACATGGTCAATGTGGGCAGTGTAGGAGAGGTGAGGGTCAAAGGTTATCCCGAGGTATTTAAAGTTTTTGACCTGTTCCAGTGCGGCACCTTGTCTGGTGATAACGGAGAGTTGGAAGTGCTTATGTTTATTATGGGAGCTGCTGAAGATCATGGCCTTTGTTTTGTTTTTGATTAAGGATCAGTTTGTGCTTTGTGAGCCAATTCTCAACCACGGGGAAGCCGAGTTGGAGATTTTCTTGCAATTTCTTCGGGTCCTGGTGTGTGGCAAGGATTACTGCATCATCGGCATCCAGGGTGATATGTTCAGTGCAGGAGTCTGGTAGGGTGTTAAGGAACAGGCTGAAGAGTAGGAGGCCCAGAATTGAACCCTGGGGGACTCCAGAGAGGACAGGTTTGGAATCAGAAAGCACATCTCCAATTTTTACATACTGGGTGCAGTTTTCAAGATAGCTTTTGAACCAAGAGATTGAATCATTGGAGGGACCAACATTTTTTAGTTGGCTCAGCAGGAGGGAGTGGTGGACAGTATCGAAGGCTTTGGTCAGGTCAATGAAAATAGCACCAGTTAGTTGTCCATTGTCAAGGAAGTTGTGAATGGAGCTGGTCAATTCGAGTAAGGCAGAGGATGTTTTCTAAAGCCATGTTGCTGTTTACAGAGAATATTATAATTGTCCAGATGCTCGGTAAGTTGGTCTGCTACTATACGTTCCAGTGCCTTTGATGGGGAGGCAGAATGGAGATAGGGTGGAAGTTTGCATGGTCAGCCGTATCACCACTTTGGTGAATCGGGGTAACAGTGGCCATTTTCCATTTGTCTGGGAATTGGCTAGAGGAAAGAGAGAGATTAAAGATCTTGGTGAGGGGCCCAAGTACCTCGTCTAGCGTTAGGGCCAGTAGCTTGAGGTCAAGTATGTCATTGCTTGTTCTAGATTTCCTGATGGCTTTGACAATGTAGTTTCAGACTTGATGTTTCTTTAGTGCTTCAAAGTAGAAAGGTGGGTGACAGGCGTGGGTAGAGGAGTTGGGGGGATGGGAGTTGACACATCTTGGAAGAAGTCGGAGGGGAGAACACTGCTAAGGTCTGTGAAAGTGATGTTAAAATTGTTCGCAATAGTTTTAGAGTCTAGTGTGGTGTGCCCATTAATGTTGAGTATGCTTGGCGAAGATTTTGGCTGCTTCCCAGTGACCTCTTTAATGTTTTTCCAGAAATCCCTCCCATTTTCCCAGGAGTTAGTGAGGGCATTTTTATAGTAGTCAGATTTCTGTTGCCGAATGGATTTGGTGCAGTCGTTCCATGCCCATTTATAATTCTGGATGTCGAGCTGCTTACCGGAGTTTCTAGCCACTTCCCAGAGGTGGTCCCTGGATTTAAGTTTTTTAAGGAGGTCTCCTGACAGCCAAGGATTACTGAGCGATTTAACTTCATGCTTTTTGAGGGGGACAAATTTATTACAGGCTTCATTGAAAATGTGAATAAATTGCTCCAGTGCAGTATTAGTATCTGTTGCCTTGAAGACGGGGGACCAGTCCTGCAGACTGAAGTGCTATTTGAGGTGGGGTAGTTGACCACGAGGTAGGACTCTGCTGGTGATGATTTTTGGAGGGGGCTTATAGAATTTGTTTGACCAGGTACAGCTGATGGGAGAGTGGTCACTGAGTGAGTCAGAGAGGACTGAGGTTTTCGTGATCCGAGAGGGGTGGTTGGTTAGGATCCAGTCGAGTAGGGTGCAGGTCCCAGTTCTGTAGTTCTTTCTGGTTGCATAGCCAACCATTTGAGTCAGGTTAGCTGATATAACAGAGTCCTTAAATGATCCACCTTCAGCTGAGAGCCAATTAATGTTAAAGTTACCAAGAAGGATGATTTTGGAGTCTGATGGGTGGGATTGACAAAGTCAAGGACAGCAGTTAGACCAGGTCCCTGTTCTTTAGGAGGTATGTAAACAGTGACAACTGTAAGGACCTTATTGTGTACACCTAATAGGAGACTGATGAGAAGAATCTGAGCAGGTGTTGCTGGAAGATTGGAATCAATGGGGTGTTCCCGGAAAGTGTCTTTCACATATAAGGCACACCCTCGACCTCCACCTCTTTTGGACTTACGATCAACCCGGAAGACATTGTAGCCATTGCAGTGTGGATGACCACACACTGCACACTGCAGACATTATGCAGACATCAGGGAATCGACAAACTAAACGCTGACATTCCCATAGTGCCAGACACCCCCCTTGCTCACATCGCTGATATTCAGTAAATGGAGAGCCTGGGGTACACTCCATGAAGTAGAATAGGAATAGTTTCAATTGCTTTTTGTTATACTTTGGAGTTGTGATTATATCAAATCAAGACCACTGCTCAACTAACAAGGTCCTTGTTAGTTGAGCGGTGGCCTTAATTTGATATTATTGGAACTCTAAAGTATAGTAAAAAGCAATTAAAAACTGTTCCTATTTTCCTGTATGGAACACACCCCTCCACTCTCCATTTACTGATATCATAAAACATGCTAGCGCTGGGGCATTTCTGGCAATATGGGAAGAGGCAGCATTTTGGCTGTCAACTTCATGGAGCCAAATAAGATCTCTTTTCTTACCAAATACAGGCAGCAATTAATTTTTGTTTTGTCTTATCTTTTATTCCACCACCACCCAGCCATCTACTCCTTTTGACCACCAAGGCCCTTGACTAGCCAAGCTGTCCCCTCCTGCCATCCTGGCTGTTACTCCCTGATTCCCATGCACTGAGCACACCCAGTGTATCCCTTCATCGGAGGGCCTCCCCCTCTGCCAGGCCACTAAGAAGAGTGGGACACTGGGAATTAACCTTGACCAAGGCATGTGGGCTATAGGGTCAGCCAGAGAGCCATATGCTGGGCCTCATGGTAGAAGAGACCTGGAGACCATCATCTGGTCAACCAAGTGGCTATTTTTCGCAGGTTTTATCCCACCACCCACAAAGCAGCTGCACACATGCAGCAGCCTGGCTGAATGAACTGCAGTGTGTGGTCATCCACACTGCAAAGTATGATACCACTACGGGAAACCAGGAGCCACTCCAGAGTGATTTATGCTCGCACCCACCCCTTCCAGGGAGGAGCACGACTAATGGATGCTCTTAGTGCTCCCCACCAGACTCCACTCCTGCCATCCCAGGCTCAGGCACAAAGCCAGGTTGCCAGCATGTTGAGCAATCCTGCATCACTTGGGTGCCACAGAGCTGGCAGCAGCAATTAATTAAAAAAAGATGTTTCAGTCCACTAGGGGCCAGGTAAGAGTTATTATATGTTTGGGGTTGGCAGTACTAGGAAGCAGCTCTTTAATTTTATAAGTGGACTGGGGTGCCCACCCCGGTACTACCTCTTTGCATCCCCTTGCCCTCCAAGTCACTCGTCCCCTTTCGTTTATATGAATGGCAGTATCAGGGTGCCCACTGCTGGTGTAGTTGAATACTAGCACAACACTGGGGTGCCCAATCCCCAGATCAGAATGGCACTGAAATCAGAGAACCATCCCCCACTGTTTTTTTACCTGTAAAAAAGAAAATGGTTCCTCACCAATCTTGCCCCCCTGCAGACCCCCTAAATCTGACTCAGCACTCACCACCCCACACCATCACTTAAACATGTTCCACAATGTAGATCCACTCTTTGATAGAAGAGATGTCTTACCACTGGAACCAGCAACTGTGATATGAGAAAATAAGGCAAGTCTGGATTAATCTATATTAGTGGGGTTTGAACTTTAATTCATAACTTTGTCATTTTCACACATTTAGACCCCCATTTTCAACATGGCCTCTTAGGGACTCCATCTCATGACCAGTGTGGTGGAATTATGCATTTCTGACCTAAAGGTGACTTTACGGTCACTATGCAAACTCACCTATCAAGCAGGATTATAACATTTTCACTGCCCTTGTTCATGAGACAGGGTTGTAAGAAGGATATGTTGAAAATGTGGGGTCAAAATGTGTAAAATTGATGAAGTTATGAGCATATGTTCATATCTGTCTATGCTCACTCATAACTTTGGTAATTTTAAATATTTTGACCCCACATTTTCAACATAGCCATTTTTCCACACTACATCATAAACTTGACAGGTGTAATTTTTTTAAATCCTGGACGAGACATATTGTCATGCGTCTGGTGTGAAATGACATTTCAGCCAATATATTATAAATGCTACATGTCATGTTTATAAAAACAGTCATAAAATGACCATTTTGCATCATTAAGTAACTTTGTGTGTAATTCAAGTCTTCACCCCAGCGGGTATGCTTTGTGATCCTGTGCCGGTGAGCTGAGTTCGGGGGTGAGCTCAGTGACCCAGCTGGATGGAGTGAGGGTGAGTGAATGGTGCTGTTATGTGACATACATCATACCAGGGAATGAAAACTGTAGTGTTGTCTGCATGGACCCCAGTACCATATAGCAAAAAGAACTGTCTTCTTGCCATAGGGCCCAACACCTCTGCATTCGTGGGTGGTAGAGGGCCCTGTGCATTGGCTGGCAGATGAACTCTTTGCCCTGTGTGCCTGTATCTGCAGCCACATGGAAGCACAGGGACCAGAGGGCCCTGCACTTGTGAAATCCACCAGACAGTTCAATGATTTCTTAACATCCGTCACTGCACAGAAGTGCAGGGCCTGCAAGGACCCTGCACTTCTGTAGGCAGCCAGAGTCTTCCCTTGACATAGGGCCTAAAACACTCTGCACATCTGCATGTGTACATGCAGGTCCCTTCAGGTCCTGCATGAATGAGGATATCATTCTACCACCTCAAAATGAAAGGAAACTCTGCAAAAAAAACATAATAGTGTTTGACAAGATGTTGTTATGGATAATTTTTGATGATGTCAAAATAGTTGTTATGCTGAAGTAGTTATGTCCGTAGTGCAGCAGAACAGCTTTTCATTTTGCTGCACAACATACATCACAAAGTAATGACTGTGAGCTGCAAATCAATCAGGCAGGTCAGTAATAATTCTCGTGATGTTCTCTGGTCTACGACGAATATCCAAGGTTAAAAAAAAAACGTTTTTGCAAGCATAAGCAATAAGTGTACTTTAACAGACTAACATACTACTGTCTAATGATGTCAAAGCCCCTGTCCGACCAGCTATAGTTCAAATGTATCAATCTTCTCTTCATTCCTGTTTCTTTCTGAAATGCATATGTACCTGAATGGGTCGGGGGTAGGAGGTACTTTTGAAAAATGGCAGGGGTCATAGGGTAGTCTAATATTGGCATCTTTTTTTTTCTCCTGCTATGTAGTGTGGCAGCAGTGGAGCGGAATCCGAAAAACAAACCCACTTGTAAACTCAGACACTTGGAGGGACAGATACTGCTGTAAGAGAAGAATGTGAGTAGTCTGAATATTTAATGTAATTTCTCCTTCCCATCTCCCGATTTGTCTCCACAGGTTTGTGATGGCGCGATGGAAATGAAAATGCCACCGTGAGAGATGTCACATCTTGCCACATTTGGGACTCTTGTGTTCACGATTTTTTTTCTTTGTTTGCCATTCATAAATTAATTTGGCTGTGCTTTAGTAAAATTGAAAAGTGCAGCATTAACTTACTTGACTTGTACTTGCGTCATTTATGGTGGCGAGGAGCAAGGTTTGTTATACACTATAAAGAACAGTGTATGACGCCATATATACAAACAAGGCTATTCTCTCTTTTTTATATATATATATCACAGGTAATATAATTACAACATAATAACAAGCTTGGTTCATCATTCAACCTTCATTTTACAAACATATCTTATTATTTTTCCAACAAGGCTTATTGAAACACATCATTTTATATAACATCAGTTACGATTAATTTAAAATTAATAGCATGCTATGTAAACACTAATCAAGGGATATCTTAATCTCATTATTTATTTATATATTTTATGCATTAATGTGTGTGTTATTTTCATATATTTCGTCCATACTTTATCTCACCATTTTTGAACTATAATGTCGCACTGGAGTTTACTTTATTAACAAATGGTGTCCAAATTAGATTAAATTTGTTCATCTGTTTAATAGAGATATAATGGACTCTTTCAGTTCTATGGGTAGCAACCACAGAGTTCAACTACATTTCAAATATTGGAGGATCTCTGTCTTTCCATTTAATTAAGATATGCTTAAAGGCCGTAATCATGATTACATTAATTAAAGTTTGAGTAGTATAGGGAAGATTAACTATAAGGTCACCAAACCTAAGTAGCATCCAGAAAGGATTCTTGATTAACCTGCATCCCGTAACAGATGTTAATAAAGTGAGGATAGAGTTCCACCATGCATCTAAGGTCAGACATAGGATTAACATATGTTCAAGTGTAGAATGTGCCTCATCACACCTAGGGCATTGTGCTGATATCCAAGGACTCATTTTATTGAGTTGATTTGGGGTGTAATATATATGATGTCAAATATTAAATTGTATTTGCGTAATTTTTGCTGATTTTAATCCCCAAGCTTTTATATTCATATTTTTTTTCTGTAACTTCAAAGGAATAGGTTGGTTCATTTTTTTTCCTCCCACTTTATTCTAAGAGGAGTATTAGGTGTCATTTCTTTGGACTGAATGATTTTATAAAGTTGAAATATTATTTTATTCTGTGGAGAAGCAGATAACACCTGCTGAATTTGTGTTAAAATTCAAGTACGAAGTTTATGCAGATTTTTAAGAATAAAATCCCTTGTCTGCTAAAAACAGTAGAATTGGTTATAAGGAATATCATATCTCTCCCAGACTGTTTCAAAATCCATCATTTGATTCTCTGTAAGGAAGTGACCCACTTCCATCAGACCTTTAATATACCATCTTTTATAAACTGGATCGGTCACAGAGGGAATAAAACTAAGGTTAAGATATATGTGTGAATATGTGGAGAAACTGTCCAGGAGGTAGATTTATTGAACACTTCATGCCAGTTATGGATAGTTGTTCTGGTACAAAAGGCAAGCTTTTTGAATTTTTCCATATATGAGCCGATGTAAAGGCAATGCTTAATCTTAACATATGGGGATCTAAAAGTTTATATTTCCACTGAAGAATCTGAGGTTACTTCTGTAAACCATTTAGATGCAACCACTATATTTGCTACTGTGTGTAATAATAAGTTTTGAAGCGTGGCAGAGCTAAAACTCCTGAGCAGGAGGAAAATAGTTTATAAATTTGTAGTCTATGTTTCTTCCCTTTCCAAGATGTTATCAATGTTTCTAAACCATGAAAAAATAGTTCCATTAATATATTAGGAACATTTTGATTAATGAACATACATTTAGGCAAAATAATAACCTTATTGGCATTTGTTCTTCCTATCAAATTGAGTGAAATTGTTTCTCATCTCTCCAAGAAAATGTTAGTCTCTTGTACCAAAGGATCTAAATTTAATGTTTGTAATTTATTTAATTCATTATCTACTCTAATACCTAAGTATGTAATATTTGAAATCAACTGAATAGTTATCTGGTGGAGTAAAGGGGTCCGAATGAGTTTTTAATTCCTAAGGCCAGAAACATAGAAACATAGAATTTGACGGCAGATAAGGACCGCTTGGCCCACCCAGTCTGCCCATTTCCCTGCCTACTGGATAAGCTGCAGATCCTAGTTAACCAGCAGCCTACTTTTTCCTACCCCCATCCCCTAGAATTGCCTTATGACTGTCCCATGCATGCTTGAATTCCACCACTGTTTTTGACTCCATGACCTCCTCCGGAAGGCCGTTCCATGCATCCATACCCTCTCTGTGAAAAAATACTTCCTTAAATTACCTCTGAGCCGCCCCCATTATCTTCAAATTGTGCCCTTGTTCTTGCACACTCTTTTTGAAAGATGCTACCCTCTTGGACTTTGTTGATTCCCTTGAGGTACTTGAAAGTTTCTATCATGTCCCCCCTCCTCCTTCTTTCCTCGAGGCTATACATATTGCTTTTTAGTCTCTCTCATGTCTCCCGGTGCAGACTCTGCACCATTTTAGTTGCCCTCCTCTGGACAGCTTCCATCCTGTCTATGTCTTTGCAAGACTGGGTCTCCAGAACTGCACGCAGTACTCCAGATGGGGTCTGACCAGCTGTCTGTACAGAGGGATAATAACTTCCTGTTTTCTACTGGTGATGCCTCCCATGCATCCCAATATCCCCCAGCCCTCATTGCTGCCCTCTCACATTGCTTGCCCACCTTTAGGTCATCTGATATGACTACCCCAGGTCCCTTTCCATTTTTGTTGTTGTTAGTATCTCACCCCATTGTGTACTCTTCCCTGGGTTTTTGTTTCCCAGGTGCATTACCTTGCACTTCTTAGCATTGAATCTAAGCTGCCTGACATTTGACCATTCTTCTAACTTACAAGTCCTTTTCATCCTTTCCACCCCACCTTGTGCATCAACTCTGTTATAGATCTTTGTGTCATCTGCAAAGAGACATACTTTTCCTTCCAGTCCCTCTGCAATGCTATAAAGACATTGAAGAGGACTGTCCTAATACTGAACCTCAGTACCCCACCAGTAACCCCCTTTCATCAGAGTGGACTCCATTTACTATTACCTCTGTGTCCTATTTTCAGCCACTTTTTACCCAGGCTGTCATCTTGGGACCCACTCCCAGGCTAGCTAACTTGTATATTAATCTTTGTGGGACTGTGTCAAATGCCTTGTTAAAGTCTCAGGTAGGCCATGTCCACAGCCCCTCCCTGATTCTACTACTTTGGTCACCCAGTCAAAGAAATCTATCAGATTTGTCTGGCATGACCTTCCTGCTGTGAATCCATGCTGCCTTGGGTCCTGTGCCCCTCTGGCCTCTAGATACTTGACAATTCTTTCCTTCAGAAGTGATTCCATCATTTTCCTACCACTGAGGTTAAACTAACAGGTCTGTAGTTTCCTGCTTCTGCCTTGCTCCCACTTTGTGAAGAGGAATCACATCTGCCCTCCTCCAGTCATCGGGTACCACCCATCCTCCCATGATTTGTTAAACAGGGTAGTCAGTGGTGTCACTAATTCTACCCTTAGTTCTTTTAGGATTCTGGGATGAATCCCATCAGGCCCCATTGCTTTGTCCACCTTCAGTTTTAAGAGTTCTTTCAGAACCCTTTCTTCTGTAAATGGGCTGGTATCAACTTCTATATCCAGTGTGTTTCTACTGTTTGTTCTAGGTACCCCCTCTTCCTTTGTAAATACTGAGCAAAAATATTTGTTTAATATCTCTGCCTTTTCACAGTCTCCCTCTGCCCACCCTCCCTCCCTATATTAAGCCTCACTATCCCTCCTTGGTCTTCCTTCGCCTCCCTGATGTGCTTATAAAGATATTCAAAACTTTGCCCGGCTAAATTAGCACTGCCCAGCAAGCAAACTTAGCCTGGAGCAAAAAGCAAGCTATATTCAAAAGGAATAGTCCAGTGCTAAACCAGCTGAATATAGCAAGCAAAGGAAGCCGGGCAAACGGCCAGGAGTGAAGGGCAAAACTTGCCCAAGAATAAGACAGCACTGAATATAACAACAGGAAAGTGCACACTGCAACTACAGCTGCAGCTCATTAGACCCTGGAGCAAGCCAGTATTGCAGGTGGAGAACATTGTGTGTGATTGCACAGAGATGTCTCACATCTACTGCAAACAACAATGTAAGCCACACACTGCAGAATTGTGCTATGCTGAAGTGTTGTTTGCCCAGGGCTAACCTGATAGCACAGAGCCAACTCAATAGCCCGGTGCAAACTAGTTAGCCCAGGACAAACGTGAGCTATATTCATAGCTCCCATGCAAATGAGCCTACTTAGATAATCTGTGGGCAAACAGGTACATTTGCATCTCATTATGTGCTGCTTAGCATATATTACTATGCAGTTTGCCCAGTGCTACTGCATGGAGCACACAGCTCCACCTTTTGCTTGGAATGGAAGTACAGGCTGGACACTGCAGGCCAAAGTATGCCCACAGCATCCCCGTTGGTCGGAATGGAAATACAGGCTGGAAGCAGCATGATCTGTGTACTGGCAGGTACAAGCAGTGCATATAACATACCCATGTAGCACGGCAAGCAGTACATAATGATACATATAGATATATATCTATATATATAAATATATATAGATATATATCTATATATATATATATATATATATGTAGATGTGAATCTATCTATAAATATTGATAGATACAGAGACACACACACATGTATATATTTATATATATATATATATAGAGAGAGAGAGAGAGAGAGAGAGAGAGAGAGAAAGACTGAGCTACACACACACACACACACACACACACACATATACTATCTGTGGCCACATGTGCCCTGGACAATGCCCCCAACCCACACCAACAGAGGCAGCCCACAGCAGGTGTGGGTGGAACACAGTGGGGGGACACAAGCATACATGGAGCAGGTATAAGACAAACCTGGTGGGGGTGGGGGGATGTCAGCTGTAGGTTCGCTGGGCTGTGCAGTGCAGCCATCCAATATATAGGGACCTGGGCAGACAGGCTGGGCCAGGTAGCCCTTCTCTGCCATCATGGTCCCTGTTCCCACCTATGTCAGTTCCACTCCCTAGTTGTCCCCTCACCCCCACAGCATGATTCCCAACCTCCAGTAGGTGCTGTTATTATAATTCTCCCTGGTAGTCTAGTGGTCTCCCTACCCCCACAGTACGATCCCCAACCCCCGTGGTGGTGTAAAAATAACAATTTCCCTGGTAGTCTAGTGGTTCCTCCATCCCAAACTTGATCCCTGACCCTAAACACAGTCTTCCCTGGTGGACCAGTGGACCCCCCCCAGCAGTGATGATGCCCCCATCCACAGAAACATCTTAGAAGCCAGACCAACAACTAGGCTCAAGCCCTCCTCTCACCACCACGGCCAGCCACTAACTGCGGTATATGCCAGAGTGCTACTGAAATGAATGAGCCATTTCAGTAGTGCTCAGCCATATACTGCAGTCAGCGGCCAGCCATGATGGTGAGAGGAGGGCTGAGCCAGTCGCCGGCTCTGTTTCTAAGAAGTTTTCAGTGGGATGGGGTGTCATCACTGCTGGATGGGGGGGCCACTGGACCACCAGGGAAGACTGTGTTTAGGGGTCGGGGATCATGATAGGGGTTGGGGGACCCACTAGACTACCAGGGACATTTTTATTTTTACACTGCTACAGGGTCAGGAATCGTGCTGGGGGTGAGGTGACCACTAGACTACCAGGGACACTTTTACAATACTGTGGCTACGGGGGTCGGGGATCATGCTGGGGTGTGGGGGAACCACTAGACTACCAGGGAAACTATTGCAATGCTGTGGCTCTGAGGGTCAGGGATCATACTGGGGGGCACCTCTGCATTACCGCCAGCTTTTTCTCGGTGGTATTCAGTGCCGTGCTACAGGTCATGCTAATGCCTGTAGTGCAGCGCTATACTTTTGAAGATGCCACGCAGCTGGCAATCCTGCCCACCCCCCTGAATTCTGCCCCTGCATACATTTACTTTTAGCGTTGGTTGTTCTGCTGACAAGATTTTAACTGCCATGCCATTAATTTATCAGATTTAGCCCCTATAACATAGTATTTTGTTTTGATGTATAGTAACTGCCTTTCTGCCTCTTTAGTTATTAAGCTATTAAGCTGTTCTTTTAAAGCTAGTCATTTTTGTAATGCCCCAGGGTCCCTAGTCTGCATATGTTCCCTTTCTGTTTGATTAATGACAGCTTGTAATTCTGAACTCTTTTTGTTTCATTTTATTTCTTTTTTATAGTATGTGAAGTAATTGTCCCTCTTAGGGAGGCTTTAAAGGACTCCATATAATACTGTAATTAATATCTTTAATAGAGTTATGCATAAAGTATAGATTAATATCAGATCTTAGTGCTTCACATATTTTTTGGTCCTTCAATATCAGAGGGCCTAATTTAAAGTATAGTACCACAGGTTTATCTCTGTACTGTATTATAATTTGAATCAGAGCATGGTCAGAGATGATAATATTAAAATACTTAATATTCTTAACCTGGTAAAGGAAAGATTTGAGCAGTAACAATAAATCAGTTCTGGAGTAAATCTAGTGGACTGGAGAAAAACATGAGAATTGGTGAGTTTCTGGATTTTGATCACGCCAAACTGCTGAAAGATTAAGATCCTTCATAAACCGTTTGAGCTCCGTGGTTGCAGAGGATGTTCATTCAGAGCAAGTTCCTGATCAATCTTTTTCCAGTTGAAGGACAATATTATAATCTCCTCCAATAATGTATGGATCCAGAAATGTATATGTTTCTAAAAATAGATCTTTAAAGACAGTAGGGGAATTCTCATTTGGTCCATAAATATAATAACAATAGTATAAGTGTTACCCTATGTATAGATTTGACATATAATATAATACCCATTAACATCAATATTTTGTTTGATAATCTTAAGATTTAATTTTTTTTTTAAAGATTGATACTCCCCTTGAGTTATTCTTAAAAGGGGCATTTATACCCATTCCTCATTAATTTGCTAAGAACTCACTGTGTTGAAGATGTGTCTCTTGCAAAAGGGCTCAATTAGTTCCTGTTCTGTCAAGGTACTTGAATTTTTTTTTAGATTTAACCCGGTCCTGTAGACCTTTCATATTCCAGCTAGTACATTTAATTTTATATGCCATGAGACTGTTTTAATATATGAGATAGTTTAAAATTGTTATATCAATTATTTTCATTTTTCCCTTGTGCATTTAAATGATTGCCCAATCTATTATAGCTTGCATATCTGATCGTAAGCCCCATACTTAAGTTGAATATGGACACATCCTGTGCATAAAATTTAATACATTTTTTACAACATTTTTCATACCAAACTTCTAACATATATACCCACCCATTGCCCCCATATCACTGTGCCTAATGTATCTGCTAAAAAAAACGTAATTCAATTTTATAAATTGTCCAGATTTTCAAGTTTTCAATTTTTTTCCATTTTATTATCATTTTTTTTACCTTCCATTTTACCTCTTATTGGGTCCATTTGTTGTTTCAAAATTTTCTGAAGGGCAAATAATAACATAATAGCAACAATACCAGTAGGGCCCCCTCCTTCACCCATCCCTGCCCTGACTGGGCCATTCCCTATTACACCTATCCCAATGGCTTCGCTGTGTGCCGGCAGTGTAGCTACAAGACCCCCTAAGCAGAAAACTTCCTTATAATATATTGCATTTTACTCTGCAACACAAACTCTTATGCTATTCTATCAATTATTACCATAGGCATCTAAAGCTTTACCCATTACATGTCAGGGCAGTACCAACATAAATTATTTTTGTTAAATATCGACTCTCTCCAATAATTCTTTGCCTACTCCCCCATCCCCCCTCCTAAAAAGGAGATGGAGGAGAGGATAAGAAAGAAAAAAAAAGGAAAGGAAAAGAGAGGAGAACCAACAGTCACACCTAAAAAGAGAGGGGACATTCAAAAAATAGAGCCTAATGACTAGCAGATAATAGTAGATAATATGGAGGAAGGAGAGAAAGAGGGAAAAAAGGAACAAGGAGGGTTTTTATTTCTTTCTTTCTCCTTCCTTCTGATCTTCCAGCTTTCAATCTTCTTTCACCTTCTCTTAATTTTGTTTCAGTTCTATTACTGTTCTAACAATCTGATATCTTCTTGATTTTCTTGGTTTTCTTCCTCCATCTTGCTTTTACAGTTTCAGGTAGGATTTGAAGATGCCTCCCTCTTATCCAGCTGTAGCAAGAACTCCTCTGCCTTCTTTAGGTCCATAAAAATCCAGTTTTTCCCACGTACAAAGCATGAAAGATGCGCTGGTGGTAGAACTGTAAAGCGTATGCTTTACTAAATCAGGATTTCTTTAGCTCTGTTGAATGCCCATCTGTTTGCAGCATCTGTGCTGAGAAGTCTGGATAAGCTGAACATTTTAGCTGGTTGACACAAAGACCTTGATTAACTCTTGCAGCTCTTAATATGGCCTCTCAGTCCTGGTAATAATGGGGTTTAATAAAAACTGCCTGTGCTGGCTTCCTATTGTCAGTTAGAAGACCATGTAAATATAGGTCTGTGCCCCCCTTGTGTACCCGATCCACAGTAATTTTTTGTTCGGGGTATTTACGATTTAATGCCATTGTCACCACTTTTTCAAAATATGGTAAGGAATCACCTGGTCCTTCGGCTCCGTCTGGGATGCCTATTACTACAACATTGTTTCTTCAAACCCAGTCTTCTAGGTCATTTATTTTATTTTTTTAGTTCAAACAGCAAAGAGTTACATTGTTTCTGTTGTTCCATGATAGGCACCATTTTGTCTTCCATTACTCTGACCCAGTTTTCCACTTCAGTGGCACGAACTATCAGGTCTTGCATTTTGGAGGTTAGATATGGAAAAACCTTAGAAAGATCAGTTAAAGCTTCTGTGATTGTGGCAAAACCCATTTTAATTTCTTGCTTGATCTCATTTTGAAACCTCTGAAAAGGTTCTGTATTAATAATCTCTAATACCATATTTTGAGGTACATCCAGTGATGTGACCATAGCATTAGTTTATTTGCCATTTAACAAGCCCACATACACCTGTTGTTCAGTGAGGTCATTTATCGGGTTCCTTTCAGCTGTTGGCTCTGCCTGTATTTTAACCATATCTTGAGTATTCACAGTTTCCACATATATGAGTAATTTTAAAATTTTATTACTGACCTCCCCTTCTTGAATTTCTTGAGATTCCACCATAGATATGTTTTCTGAAGAGCATGCGTCCTCTTCGCCTGCCATTGCTTAGTTAACTTCCTCCGTTTCTGCCTCTGTTTGTGAATGATGGACATGGTTGCTAGTGTCTATCTGTATGGACACAGGGGAAGCGGGGAGGGGGGACAATGGTTTGCCAGTGAATATGGAGGCGGTTACCAAAAATGTGTTCAGCTTTTGCTGTTGTAGCTGAGAATGCCTGATAGTTCTGAATTGGAAGTAACAGTGGCTTTAGCAGCTGGGGCTGCTCAGTTTGGGGATATATTAAGATTTTTGGGGGGGAGCTTGTTTCATGCACCATGTTCTTCCTTCTATTTTGCTGGGATATACTCCAAATATATGCTAGATACCAGTGAGCAAGCCTGAAACAAGGTAAATTTCATTCATCGAAGTTCATCAATCAGTCTTGGCAAGGTGAAACATTCTTTTTGTTGCTGCATTGCATTTGTTAGCAGCTCAGGCAAGGTAGCAGTCACCGCCAGATAGTTCAGTCCACCATCATGGAGCTGCCTCATGCAGAGGCTCCACCTTCCACTGCGGTCCGGAAGTACCCTCCAAACAAGGCTTTCTCAACTTTATGGTTACTAAGTCGACTGACGGGCCTCTTGAGCTTCACTCTGGAGGTTATCAGTTGGCATAGTAACCACTCAGTTGAAAACAGCCTTGTTGTGTATAAGGCATCATACACTGTCCCATATGTTAATGCATCAGTTAGGGTTCAACTTAATGCTGCAAAAATAGGAAAATGTATTATTAACTGTTTCCCACCCTAACTCCACACCCCATCCCCCAAGCAGCATAAGGAAAAAACACATTAGGATTTGGGGTCTGCAGAGTTCAGAGTCTTGGTGACTCAGTGGTGGTCTCTTCCTCCCCAATTTGTTTTTTTTTTCCTTTTGCTGTTTGTAGGGTGGAAGTGGGGAGTAATGCCACATTTTCTTAATTTTGGGGTGTTAAGTTGAACCCTATATATATCTTGCAGAAAACTGTGTTACTTCATCAGTTAGGGTTCAGGATTAAACCAACAAAAGTAGGGAAATGTGGTGTTAGGGTTTCCAAACCCTAGCACCCCACCTCTACCCTGCAGGCAGAAAATCAGTAGTGGAGTTTGCCTTGGGGTTTCCTCCAGAAATGTGTAATAGATTTGACCTCATATATTAGGGACACTTACAATGTTTTGAACAAGCTTAAAGATTTGAAATGGGAAGATGATTTCAAATGGTTAACTATTGATATGGAAGCCATATACACATTGATGGGACACAATTTGGGAATCAAGGCAAGCAAACGTTTTCTAGAAAAGCATAATTTGAAAGATGAATCACCGATTCATTTTATTTTGGAATCATCGTACATTTCATTTTAACTCACAATTCATTTGAGTTCAATGGTACCCATTACCTCCAGATCTGTGGCACAACCATGGGGGCCTCTATGGCCCCAACTTATACAAATTTATTTCTCGGGCTTTGGAAGAGAAAATTAATTTTTCTGAATGCAATCCATTTAGGTCCAGAACTGCAAAATGGTATTGCTTTATAGATGATATCATTTGCATCTGGACTGGAGACAATAGTGAAACTGAGTCGTTCACGTCATGGCTACATGAAGACAAGCTCAATTTATGTTTTACACACACCTTTAGCCCAGACAGTGTAGACTTCTTAGATGTTACATTTAGTATGCCAGTAAAGGAGAATGCATATGTAGAAACCAAGTGCTTCAGAAAAAGCACAGCCACCAATTGTGTCCTATCAACAGATAGTGCCCATCCACAAAACTCAATTTCGTATAACAAATTTCTTATGTTATGGAGAAACTGCTCACAAGATGAAGAATTTTTAACACAGGCTGAGCAGTTAAATAAACTCTATCCAGATCTGCTAGGGCTGCAGCTGAGGAATTTGGAGTAAAAATATTGAAAAATTACCAAAGTTATGAGTCTGCATTCACAAAAGTCAATGTAGGCTCATAACTTTGTTGTTTTTTAATATTTGTACACCAAACTTTCAACGAAGCCTTTTTATAACCTCACTTCATGAACAAGGGCAGAGAAAATGTTCAACTCCTGCCTGAAAGGTGGTTTTGCCTATGGACCACAAAATCACCTTTAGGGATGTAAAAAAAGATTTTGGCCAAGATTTTAAAAATGACAGCTGTCACACTCATGATGTGCTGTAAAGGCCTGGCTATGTTACAAATCTGTGGAGAAATATTGAAAATTACCAAAGTTATGAGCCTGCATTTGCAAAATTCAATGTAGGCCCATAAGTCTGTTGTTTTGTTTTAATATTTTCATGCCAAATTTTCAACATAGCTTTCTTATGACCCCATCTCATGATCAAGGGCAGAGTAAATTTTCAACTCCTTCTTGAAAAGTGATTTTTCGCAGGGACCACAAAATCCCCTTTTGGGACAGATCTGCCTAATGACAGTGCAATTGTTCATGAGATGGGGTCCCAAAGAAGGCATGTTGAGAATCTGGGGCAAAAATATGCAAAAATGGCCACGTTATGGCATGAAGTTCAAAACTTCATTGAAATACTTTGAACCACATACCTGTTTCCCCAGTTTGAGATCTGGCTTTGAAGAGTGAAGATGTGTCTGCAGTCCACAGAAGATTATGGTGCTGGACCCCTTCCCCCCAGTGAGTAAGTAAGGGCTTGGGGGTGTGTGGGGTGGTGGGTGCTGAGTGGAAGGGTTGGGTGGGGGTCACTAATGGCCACAAAAGACGTCAATGGACAGTTTTCTTTTTCAAGATTTAAGAAAAAAAATGGGCAGAGGATTCTGATCGTGACACTGGAGGACTGGGTACCCTCAATGTCAGTGTTGTGTTTCTGGGGGGAGTTGCTGAGAGAGATGGTCGGGTGGGCTGGAAGGATATATTTAAAAAAAAACATAAGTAACTGCACATGCACAGTAGTGGATGGGGGATAAAGAAAAAAAACACAGGATTGAGGCAACACTGGAGGATTGGGCACCTGCAGTGTCACTCTTATGTTTTGGGGGTGGCTGGTGCTGAGAAGGAGGATTGGGTGGGGGGTCTTTAAAAAAAACACACACACTGTGGAGTTCTGATTGTGACACTGTGGATTGGACACCCCCAGTGTCACTCTTATGTTTCTGGGGGGGGGTGCTGAGAGGAAAAGTCGGGTGGGGAGATATATATTATCAATAAAAAAAAGAGAACAGCTGTCACAGTAGAATACAGCACAGTCCACTGTGACCAAGATGGCCACCACAGTGTACTGCACATGTGCTAGTGATCAGGCACGTGCAATACAGTTTGGTGGCCATCTTGGACACAGTGGAGTGTGCCGTATTCCACTATGACTGCGGACAGACTAAAAATAGTGCAGTGCAACTACCAATGGAGACAGCGAGTGGAGTGCTTCAAAGATGCAGAGGCAACTGTGTTGCAACTTCAACATGTTGTTCAGTTAGAAGGAATGTGGGAGTCCTTTTCTCATAGCAAGAGGTCTGCAGGGCTATGCCCACTGCAGCCCGAAAAACAGCTTTCTGGAGAAAGGCTATTCAGAAAATATGTTAAATGATTCAATTGGGAGGGCTCTTGTTAAGGAAAGAGCTGCCTTGCTGTCAGGACATAAAAATAAGAAGGGAAACAACCAAAGTCAAGAACCTGTGACTTTTGTCGCAGAATTCAATGGATGGTCAGGGAGAGTTGGTAACATAATACATAGAAACTGCCACATATTATTGTGTGATCCACATCTGGTAAAACAGGTCCCAAATCATGAGTAAGTTTCAGTAGGGGTGCTAATCTAAGGGACAAGCTTGTCCATAGTAGATTGCCCTCTGACACTGGACCTGACACACAGCTGACTTGGCTACCCAAATGACCTACAGGGATGTACAAATGCACAAATTGCAATATACATGACCATTGCATTACAGGCAAAAGTTTTGTACACCAAGGGGATCCGACTGTAAAAATTAATATTTGAGAAATTATAATTTGCGATACCCAATTTGTGGTATATACTCTGTGATGCTCCTGCAATACCTTATATATAGGGTGTACTATTAGAAATCTTAACTTGGATTCAGAAGCACATTAGGTCTATTGTTAACAAACGAGAAGACAAAGTCCTGGGTTTACACTTTATGGAAAATTATAATTCAGACCACAAAAGTCTTAGATTTATGGGTACTGATTATGTACAAGTGCCTAAGTTTGTGTGCAACAGAACAAATCTGTTGTTGCAGAGAGAGAGAGAGAGAGAGAGAGAGAAAGAAAATGGATATTTAGATTAAAAAGCATGAATCCCATTGGACTCAGTGATGATTGGGATCTTAAATCCTTTCTTAAAAAGAAGTAGCAATTCTCAAAAGGGAGTCTCAATACATTTTGTTTGAAAATACTTCCTTCTCTAAATACATAGCATTTACTATTGTTGATGCATTATTTAATTTTATTATTTGTGTATAGTCTTTAACCCTTTTGTTCTTTCTGTTTCAGGCTCACTCTGCTTCTCATTCAGCTGCACTTTGTGCATCCCCTGAAAATTAAAGAAACCGGGAATCATTTGGGCGATGACAGGAGTGGTCTTTCTTTCTGAGCTACCTTTACGTCTCATCAGTACTGGAAGTTTAAAACTGTGTATGTATTAAAATAAAAATAAAATGTACTTCCGGTACTTTATAAAGTTTGGAATGCTCTAAATCAAATGTAATGCATTAGAATGAAATGCTTTAAATGAATTAGAAACCATGCTTTAATAGAACGTTTTTGTAAAACTTAGTTTTTCACTGATTTTTTTTTTAATCTTGCACTTATTTGTTACACCTATTATCAGTTTGAATGGGGGCATTATAAAGTGACATTTGTTCTGTTCTGGACACATGCACTGGTGAAGGCAGTTGGCCGAAGCATGGGAGTAGTAGGCACAAGTCTGCGGTGGTGCTTATCACAATAAATCGGGAATTCATGGATATTCTACATGTGTTTTGTGGCTATTTGTTGGAGTGCTGACTTCTTGGAACTGAGTTCGAGTTGCTCTGGCCATCCTGTCAGCACCCGCCTCATACTGTTGTTTGTGGTGATCATGTGTTTGATGTCAACCTCATCACAAGCCTGTGGTGCTCTGTGGCTTACTTCTAAAGCCGGGACACCTACCTAGAACCCCTAACAGGCAGCAGCATTGAAGTAGATGTCCATGGCCTGGGCAGAATCCAAGATATGGGACTCTGGAGAAGACACTGGGATAAAAAACCTGGCCAAGATCCATTTTCTACTTCCTTCTCCCTGGGCTCATAGAAACATAGAAATTGTCAGCAGATAAAGACTGCTAGGCACATCCAGTCTGCCCGTAAGTCCTACCCTTGTTTGCAGTCTCTGACCCTACTTGATCAACGTCCTTCCCACTTCTAGGGTTCCCTTATGCCTGTGCCATGCATGTTTAAATCCCTCCACTGTGCTCGCTCCCACCACCTCCTGTAGTAGACTATTCTATATGTCTACCACCCTTTCCACGAAGAAAAACATCCTCACATTTCCTCTTATCCTGCCACCTTCCAATTTCATATCATGCCCCCTCGTTCTTGTACTCCTCCTATATTGGAAGATGTTGCCCCCCCTGCACCTTGTTTATGCCTTTAAGGTACTTGAAGGTTTCTATCATGTCTCTCTGCTCCCTCCTCTCCTCCAGAGAGTGCGTATTGAGGTCATTTAATCTCTCCTCATATGTTTTCTGGTGCAAGGCCTGTAAAATCTTTGTTGCCCTTCTCTGGATAACCCCACCCTGTTAATGTCCTTACAAAATTGCGACCTCCAGAATTGTACACATTACTCTAGGTGAGGCCTCACTAGTGTTTCATGCAATGTAATCACCACCTCCCTCCCTCCTTCTGCTAGTGATACTTCTGCCTATGCACCATAGCATGCCACTGGCACTCCCTGCAGCCTTTGTACTCTGCTGAGACACCTTTAAGTTGTCTGAAGTGATAACCCCCAGATTTCTTTCTTCCCTGGTAACTGTCAGCAGCCCCCCCTCCCCCCACAAATCTTGGAGCTCTGTCCAGGGTTCCTTCATCCCAGTTGCATTATTTTGCACTTCTTTGAATCGAACCTCAGCTGCCATACCTCAGACCACTCTTCAAGCTCCCCCAGGTGCCTCATTTTCTCCACCCCATCTGGAGTATCAGCCCTGTTGCAGATATTGGTGTAATCTGCAAACAGGCAGACCTTTCCTTCCAGCTCTTCTGCTATGTCACTGATGAAGTCATTAAACAGGACTGGCCCAAGGACAGATTCCTTAGGTACCCCACTGGTCACCCCCCTCTGCCCAGACTGGATCCCATTTACCACCACCCTCTGTCACCTGTCCGTTAACCAGTTTCTAACCCAGTTTATACCTTGTGGCCCATGCTCAGACTACCCATCTTGCTAACCAGCATTTTATGTGGGTAGTGTTGAAGGCCCTGCTGAAATCGAAGTAGGTGATGTCCACCACTCCCCCCCCGATTTACCTCCTTTGTAACCCAGTCAAAAAAGTCTATCAGATTAATTTGACATGACCTTCCTGCTGTGAATCCATGTTGCATTGGATCTTGGGAACTGTTGGACTCCAAGTGTCCACTATTCTTTCCTTAAGCAGTACCTCCATGATCTTACCCACTACTCAAGTGAGGCCGACTGGTCTATAGTTCCCTGCCTCATAGAACTTGATGGCAGATAAGGACCACCTGGCCCACCTAATTGGCTTATTTCACTACCTACTGTATAAGCTCCAGATCCTATTTGATCTGCGGCCTACCACCTCCTCCTTCCAACCACTAGTTTTGCCTTCTGCCCGTCCCATGCATTCTTGAATTCGACAACTGTTTTTGCCCCCACAACCTCCTCCAGGAGGCTGTTCTATGCATCCACCACTATTTCTGTGAAAAAATACTTCCTCACGTTGTCCCAGAGTCTTTTCTCCTCCAGTCTCATATTGTGATCCCTTGTTCTTGCACATCTCCTTTTCTGAAAGATACTTCCCTCTTGAAATGTTGATCCCCTTGAGGTATTTGAATACCCTTCCCACTACTACCACCTTTGTGAAGAGGGACTACATGTGCCCTCCTCCAGTCCTCTGGAACCACTCCTGTGTTGAGTGACTCTGTGAACATGGCTGCCAGAGACACTGCTAGCTCCCTCTGCGGCTCCCTTAATACCCTCAGATATATGACATCTGGCCCCATTGCCTTGTCCACCTTTAGTTTTTGTGAGTTCCTCCAGGACTCTCTCCACAGTAAATGGACTGCTGACACGTGGGCATCTGGTCTTCACTGCATACGTGTCCCCTTAGTATCCCTCACTGTTCCTCTTTCCTGTAAATCCTGCATCAGACTCCTCCTATGGCTACAGCACTGTCACCTAATGTGCCAGGCTGCTCATGACCCATCAACAGGGGTCACGGCAGATGCTGAAAACATGAGCCCAGTTCCATAGGGAATGAAAGAATTGCCTCAGGACCACTTCCCTCTAGGCCATTGGAGCACTGGGAACCAAGGCTCATGGCACAAACTCAGGTTGGGAGTCTATTTGCATTTTTAAGCAGCATATTTTGTATGAACTGCTACCATGTGGTGGACATCTTGTATCTTTTTTAGTTTTTGAAGTCTACCCAAACATTTTCCCCTGAATATCCCAAAATAGGAAAAATACTCAGTGCTCAGACCCAAGTACCAAATGCCCTCTTGTTTGAGGTATTCAGGAACTAATATTGGCTACTCACACACTCCTAATAGGTAGCCTAAATTTATTTATGG
This sequence comes from Neoceratodus forsteri, assembly GCA_016271365.2. NCBI lineage: Eukaryota > Metazoa > Chordata > Ceratodontiformes > Ceratodontidae > Neoceratodus > Neoceratodus forsteri. The sequence continues at coordinate 959,237,230 of CM057455.1, forward strand.
TGATTTGCATATATTGGTATGATTCCTTTTATTTCTGGACATGTGTAAATTCATTTTTTTTCTAGAATATTTATTGTATTTATTTAAAATTTGGTAACTGGGAAAGGTATACTGAGCTGAGGCTCATTTCCAGGTGTGACTCAGCGAGAAGGAAGACAGGTACAAGCAAAGGGAGACAAAAAAAACATGATGGCTCATATACAGTATATAATACAATTTGAGAAAATGTTTACATTAATATGGCTGAATAAACAAATGTAGAAAAACTGATAAGGCACAGTGGCAAGTTGGCAAATAGAAGTCTTGATTCGCTAGTATAGGACCATAGAGAGGACGAAGAGGCTAAGAGGAAATATAAAATCACACATGACCCCTCAATGCAAAGCATCGTGGGCTATATATGCAAATCACCACAAAATATTATGCTGGTTCAACTTTAAGCAGAAATGCATGGTGCTGAAAGGCCTCGGACACAGTCAGCAAAGGGTGCCAGTAGAAGAAACAATAGAAACAAGAGGAAATATAACTTTATTGCAAATATGCTTTTTGCATAAATTCACTTAAGTTCTTTTCCTTAACGTTCTCATTTTTTTCATGTAACTTAAATGTTTTTCCAGTATCCAGGAAAATGGTTTATAATACTGAAGACATTTGCATGAAAATAAGATCCTTGCCCCGCAGACTTCATCTGCTCTTCCTACTTTCCCCTTTCTCAAAGTCCTCAGTCTGTAACTTCGTAATCATTTCAACAGCAATAGAATATGATGTAATAGACGGAAAATTATAACTTAAAGAGTTGCTGATGCAATAGGACCAACGCGGAAAAAAAATGAATATTTAGCTTTAATTGTGCTTTATATCTCATATTTTTTCCTGCAGTTCTCACTCTTATTTCCTTATTAGTAAAGATATTTGCATAAAACAGGATCTGTTCCCTATATGCTAGGTCTGCTTGTCTACATCTGACATCAGAATCCTGCTTATGATATCACATTCTGTCGCCTATGGAGTAATTATGATATCATAAATGGGGAGTTATGATGACAGGTGTAGATACTAATACAATCTAGGGGCAATGATCTTTTCATGCAACTGTCCTCAGTAATAAAGCAAAAGGAGGAAAGAAGCACAGAAAATAAATGAAATACAAACTGAATTGTGTCTAAATCTTACATTTTTCTAAAAATGTTCTAAATGGTGTCGGGGGCTATTTAAGTGGAGACAAAAGCAGTAAGAGCAGATGAAATCAGGGGCCAGAGACTTTGTTTTCATGATAATGTTGAAATGGGGAGATAACTACAGAAGACTAATGAAATATAAGCTGAAGAATTTCTGAGTATTATATTTTAAAACCTTTTCTGGAAAATCACTTTAAATACCTGCAGTATGTGAACAGACTAATTGCTGGAAGCAAATGCAGATCTTAAGTAGCCTAATAACAGTTCTCAGTGCTTACCTGCCCAGACTCTAATAACACTGTCACTGTAAAAGCTTAAATTGTCTCTTACTTAGCAAATGAGTCCCTTGAAGCACTAGGAATCCCCAGACAGAAAAGGTCAGAAAGCAATTAATCAAAAGATCACAGATAAGAACACCAGGAACACCACAAAACACCTAGAGAGGTGTCATGTGCACATTTGTGTTTTGCAACCCCCTGCTGTGTTTGCTAAATGGATGGAAAGGTTAAATGCTATTACATAAATGTTTCTAAATGTAAATGTTAGATTTGTTTCTCAGACTATACAGTGCAAGTATGCTCTCTGAGATATTGTTCAACAGGAGCAAAATTAAAGCAGTAAACTGGTAATCTTGCATTCCCAAAATGTGATTAGGGATGCCACGTTACCAAAGATGGGTTACCCTATTTGGCATCCCTGATCAAAGGGGAATGTCACTGTAGAGAAAAAAATCGCATTTTATTTCTTTCCTACTCCATTGTTAGGCCCATCCAGGTATTTCATAAACTTTGGGATAGCACTTAGCTCCTGGATTGTCTCAGCTGCACTGTCATCATCATCAGCACCACCACCACCATTATCCTCCTCCTCCCCCTCCTCCTCCTCCTCCTCCTCCTCCTCCTCAGCATCATCATCATCATCATCTATGTTTATTCAAGTAGGAAAAAGAGAAAACATTGATTTATTTTCTGGTTTTTTTTCACAGTTGTGAAAACAGTAGAGGAATAAGTGCTACAATATGTTGCAGTAAAATACACAAGAATTAATAATAGTAAAGCATGAAATAAAATTAATTCAGGCAATACAAAAAGACACAGGCAGAAGGGGATAGGGAGAAGTACCAGGAGAAGCAAAGGGAGGCAGGGAGGTCAGTAAGGGAAGCCAAAGCTCAGACAGAAGAACACATTGCAAAATCAGTGGGTAAAGGGGACAAAACCTTTTACAGGTACATAAGTGAAAAAAGAAAGATAAAGGGAGGGATTGTGAGATTGAAGGGGGAGGATGGGGGCCGCGTGGAGGATGACAACAGTAAAGCTGACATTTTGAACAGGAATTTCTGCTCAGTCTTTACTGAGGAAGAGGAGGGTAATGGGTCTGAAGAGAGTACAAGGGGTGAGAATGGTGCAGAAATGGACACAAGTCCCTTTACACAAGAAAGGGTCCTGAAGGAACTGGAAGTAATAAGAGTTGATAAAGCAATGGGGCCAGATGGGGTGCACCCCAGGGTCCTTAAAGAACTAAGAGAGGTGGTGGCTGAACCTCTGGCTATCCTGTTTAGCCATCACTGGAAACAGGGAGGTACCCAAAGACTGGAGGACAGCAGATATAATCCCCTTATACAAAAGTGGGAACAAAGAGGAAGCAGGGAACTACAGACCAGTCAGCCTCACCTCGGTAGTGGGGAAGATCATGGAAGCACTACTGAAGGAGAGATTGGTGGAACATCTGGTTGTCAATGGACTACTGGACCCAAGGCAGCATGGTTTCACCAGGGGGAGGTCATGTCAGACCAACCTCGTTGAATTTTTTGACTGGGTGACTATGGAGGTGGATCGGGGAGGGCAGTGGACATGGCCTATCTGGACTTCAGCAAGGCCTTTGACACTGTGCCACATAGAAGACTATTACACAAACTGAGGAATATGGGTGTGGACAGGACAGTAGTGTGGTGGGTAGGTAACTGGCTGGGTGGCAGGACACAGAGGGTGGTGGTAATGGCTGTCACTCTACAGAAGAGAGTGACCAGTGGGGTACCTGAGGGATCAGTGCGGGACGGGTCCTATTCAACATCTTCATCAGTGACATTGCGCAGGACCTAGAAGGCAGAATTTCACTGTTCGCTGATGACACAAAGCTCTGTAACAGAGTAGACACACCAGAGGGTGTAGACAGAATGAGAAGGGACCTGCAGAAACTTGAAGAATGGTCAGGGTTTGGCAGTTGAAATTCAATGCAAAGAAGTGCAAGATAATGCATATGGGGCACAAAAACCCTGGCACAATATATCAGTTGGGGATGAGGATATAGCATGCACCAAGCAGGAAAGGATCTTGGGGTTGTCATCTCTGATGACCTGTAGGGAAACAGTGTGACAAGGCAGCAGGTAAAGCAAATAGGATGCTGGGATGTATAGGCAGGGCATCACCAGCAGGAAAGGGAGGTCATAATTCCACTATACAAGACACTAGTGAGGCCCCACCTGGAGTACAGTGTACAGTTCTGGAGACCATATCTACATAAGGACATAGACAGGGTAGAGAAGGTTCAGAGGAGGACAACAAAGATGGTGCATGGATTGCATCACAAGTCCTATGAAGACAGGTTGAAGGAACTGAACATGTACTCCCTGGAAGAGAGGAGGGAGAGAGGGGGATATGATAGAGACATACAAGTATCTTACAGGGAGGAACAGGGTGCAGGAAAATACTATTTTTAAACAAAAAAGATGTTCCAGGACTAGAGGGCATGGGATGAAGTTGGAGGGAGGACGATTCAGAGGAAACATGAGAAAGAATTTCTTCACAGAACAGGTGGTGGACAAGTGGAACACCCTGCCAGAGGAAGTGGTGGGGGCTGAAACAATCACGGGATTTAAGAATGCATGGGATAGACATAAAGGAATTCTGGAGGTCAGGGGTAAGGGGCAACAGACTTCTAGGAAAACAAACTGAACTTACAAGCTCAAATGGGCAGACTGGGTGGGCCATAGGCCCTTATCTGCCGACACTGTCTATGTATCTATGTAACAAAACACTGAGACAGACACAATTACATCTTAGCATCAGTACAGCAAGTTCTAATGTTCCTTGCAAGAGAAATGAAACATCCACTAAATTGATGCAGCGAGATGTACTTCCTGAACAGGGTTCCACTGTATTAGCATGGAATTCCCAGCCTGGGGTCCTGAGTATGAAAACACAAGCCTAACATAGCTACGATGATATGTGGCAGAGTAGATACTGAGGAGGGAATAAGGGACATGTAAAGGGACCTGGATGGGTCAGAGTGGTGGCCTATGATATGGAAACTCAAATGTAATCCTAAAAAATGCGAAGTTTTGTACGTTGGCAGTAAACCTCCAATACAGAGTATCAGATGAGAGGGCTAAGGGTAGATCAGACCTCTGAGGAAAGAGACCTTGGAGTTGTCATCCTTGACATCAGTGATAGCCTTAAATCTACTGCCAAAGGGAGAAAAACAATTAGGAAAGCTAACTGGATGCTAGGGTGCAGAAAAAGAAGGTTTTTTCTGTAGAAGAAGGGATGTGATATTGCCCTTGTACAGATTGCTGGTGAGATGGCACCTGGAGGACTGTGTGCAATTTTGGATCTGCACCTGAAGAAAGGTAGGCGCTGCTTGGATACTGTCCAGAAGAGGGCCACAAAAATGATCCAGAGCAGAAGTGGAAGTTCTTTGAGGAGAGGCTGCCAAGGCTCAGCATGTACATACTGACCACCAGAAGAGAAAGAGGGGGCTATGATAAAGACTCACAAGTACTTGTAGGGAATCAGCAGTGTGGACTGCAGTGAACTGTTCACGAGGCATGACGGCAGTGTGATGAGAGGTCACGTGGAATTACACTGGGGGGAGGTTTAAGAAGGACATAAGGATGCTCTTCTGTAAGAAATGGGTGGTGGCCAAGTGAAACAGATTGCCCAGTGAGGTGGTCCATGCAAAGTCCATGACTGGGATCAAGCACAGGTGGAGCAGACACAAGGGAAAAGTACAAACTACAGGAAAAGAGAAAAATTATATTCTAGGGAAGTGGGGGTTGAACAACCACTTGGTCTATTAGCTAATAACTCCATTCCTATGTAGGCTGGTCATGCTTCAGGCAAGCATATGGGCAGACTGGATAGTCCATTTTTTTTTAATTGACCAGATTGTAGCTCTGAAACAGCTAATCATGGAACTCCCTTTTTGGACTTTTGGAAGTATTTCTCCACAGCTGCAAAACAGTGCACTCCCCCACAGATTTTTATGTTTGCTTGCATGCATGTGCAAGGAACATAGTGCTATAATCCGAGTTTTTGAAGTTGTGGCACCCTGTCTTCCAGTTCAGTCAGTGTGTTTGCAGGCAAGGCCATAGTTCACCAATGAATGCTGCAGCTATCTATGACAGCAGTTTAAAATGTAGTGTCGTACAGTTGAAAGGAAGAGATCACTTCAGCGAGCAGTGATAAGATAGTGCTGATTAGCATATTGCGTGCTCGTGCGCTCCCCCCCACACATGCTGTATGGCCAAAGGGGATGCCCAATCCCCCATCGGCTCTGCTGTGCCCCCCCAACAGAGTTCCAGGTGCCATGTTGGGAGCCTAGTGTGGCAATGGTCCAGTAGGCTGACGGGGGTGCCTAATCCCCATCGGCTCCACTGTTCCCCCCCAACAGACTACTGGGTGCCACGCTGGTAGCCCATCCCAGCATGGCAACAGTCTGAATGGCTGACGGGGTGCCCAATCCCCTGTCAGCTCCACTGCCCCACAAACAGCCTTCCAGCTGCCATGCTGGGAGCCCACCCCAGTGTGGCACAAGTCCCGCATTGTCTCTGAAAAAAAAATAACCTGCAAGAAAAAACATTCCTTGCTGACTGTTCTGACTCTCCCCACCCACGCCCACCCTCTGTGCACCCTGCCTTCCCACCCCCACCTCACTCCATATTTACCTCTGGAGTCTGGTGCGATGATCTTCAGTGGACCGTGAACACATCTGCACTCTTCAAAGCTGACCACGGTTAGAGAATGCGTAAGCTGTATAATGGAATTAATAGGGTTTTTTCAACTTTGATGCATATCGCAGACATTTTGCGGAATTTTTTTCTCCAAATTTTCAACATGGAGTTTTTGGGACCCTACCTCATGAATTCTGGCACTGTCATTTGTTAATCTGCCCTGAAAGATGATTTCGTGGTCACTGTGTGGAACCACCTTTTGGGACTGATTTACAAAATGACAGTGTCACAGTTCATGAGGTAGGCACCCAAAAACCCTATGTTGAAAATTTGGTGAAATAATTCCCAAAAATGACTGTTTTATGAGCATGTGTTGCACTGTTCCTACACACGCTTGTAAGTTTGCTAATTTTCAATATTTTCACTCCAGATTTTCAACACTCCCATTTTACCACACCTCCTTATGAGCAGTACAGCTGTCATTTTTCACCTCTTGCCCAAAATGTGTTTCCATGCATGTAGTGCACAATGGCGCAGTCAGTGCGCAAAATCAATGTTTGGGACAGATTAAGGCAATCACAGTGACACTGTTCATGAGCAGAAGTGTTAAAATGGCTATGTTAAAAATTTGGTGAAAAAAGTCCATAAAATGACTGCATTACGAGCGACCATTGTGCAGTTTCCAGGCACGCTCGTAAGTTCATGCATTTCTAATATTTTCAGTCTAGATTTTCACCACTGCCATTTTTCCACACTTCCTTATGAACAGTACAGCTGTCATTTTTCACACCATGGCTGAAATGTGTTTCTGCACTTCCAGCGCAGAAATGCGTGGTCGCTATGGGAAATCACTGTTTGGGACATATTAAGAAAATCACAGTGACACTGTTCATGAGCAGAGGTTCCAAAATGCCTGTGTTGACAATCTGCTGTAAAAAATCCCCAAACTAATTGCATTACGGGTGTGTGTTGCGCAGTTTCTACGCACGCTTGTGACTTCACTAGTTTCTTTTATTTTAACTGCAGATTTTCAACATTGCCATTTTTTACACCTCCCCATGAACAGTACAGCTGTCATTTTTCACATCCTGTTCAAAATGTGTTTTCGCACCTGTGGTGCCAAATGGCGTAGTCACTGTGCAATATCAGCTTTCAGCTAACAAACTGATATTGCCACTGTTCATAAGGTGGGAGTCACAAAAAACCCATGTTGAAAACTTGGAGTGAAAATACCAATGAACGCCTGAGGTGTTAGGGTTTCTGACCATAACACCCCACCCTGTAGAGATTCACAGGCATCAGGGTTGTGACTTGGGATTCTTGCCTGTAATGCTCATACCATTCTACACCCTGCAGCCAGTGAGAGGCATTGAGGTGTGCCTTGGAATCTTTGGCCCCAAAGTTCACCCCATTCTCCTATACAGCACCCATCTCACCATATTTTCTGATGGAATGGGGTGAGCATAAGAGCCAAAGACCCCAAGGCACATCATGACACTTGTCAGTGTCTGCAGGGTAGGGTGTGGTGAAATGGCATGGCCGTTATGCCTGATGACCCAAAGGCACACCCCAATGCCTGTCAGTCTCTGCAGGGTGGTGGTGGGGTTGGCTTCAGTTCAATACTTCATTGCCATTCCTATTATGCAGCTCTCTAACTCCTACACTACCAATGTCAATGCCAGCAAGCAAACATTCGGCACTGACAAATGCTTGTTGCTATTTGCTGCTCTATTGTTAAAGGCATCTGAAGTAAGGGGGGGGATGCTATTGTATTGTACCTCAGAACTTCTCAGGATATTAACAAAAAAAACTTTTTAAACTGCTATTTCTATCATCTGTTCATCTCAGTCTAATAGATTTATTCTATTTCTTTCAGCAGCCCAGAAGTTAACTCATTATATGTTTTCTGGAATTTACTGAAACTGAAAGTCAGACTACAGTGACAGGTTACAGACAGTGTAGCTGCAGCTGTTAGCTATCTCATTCCTATGGACAAGACAGGTTACATACACGCACACACACACACACACACACACACACACACACACACACACTCACACGCACACACACAGCAGCATGTACTCTGACTAAATAAATTCAAGAGGACTGAATTAGCAGCATGCCAGTTTTTGATGATTGTGACTAAACAGCACTATATGGCACCAACAAGAAAATAACTTTGATCATTTGGTAGCTTTTCACAGCCCTGTCGGCTCTTGCTAGAGTTTGTTTTTTCTGCCATCAAACTCAGTTTATCTTTGCTTGCTGAACATTGAAATTATAAACCAATCGAGGGTATTAGATCCATTCTAACTGACAGGTTTAATCATGTCAAAGAGATATTCTGGTACTTTAGGACTGGCACATTTGTGCTTGAACTATAGCATGTAAAAATGCCTATGGCCTATCAAGCAGATCTATCCAAGCTTTCCATAAAGAAAGCACCAGTGGAAATCTCTTGGTGTGGAAAGAATAAAATGGGCAACACTATTATTAATCAAATCCAACTTTTCTAATATTACTTTAACTGAATTTGCATAAGCATAGTCTCATAATCCAAAACAGAGCTAATCAGGGAATTGACTATTTTCAGTGTCCTGAGATAGACAGACTGTCCCTGTGAACTGGCCTGCCCATGTGCAAAAAGATCCCCCTTTCCACCTTCTCCTTCCTTCCCCTTTGCTGTTCATCCTCTCCCTCCCACTCCACCTCCTTTCTTCCTCCCCTCTTTCTCTTTCATTTTCCTAGCTGTTAAACTCTACATTTCCCCTGCCTTACGGACTTAAATAAGGTTGAGTAACCTTGGTCAAATTCCTAGAAATGTATTGCCCACTGATGTTGAGTGAAAATTCAGATTTAATTTGTGATGTGCCTCCACCCAGGGAAAGGTTTATTTATTTATTTATTTAGCTTTTGTTTATGGGGTACGTACACTAGACAAGTTATATGCCTATTTTCAGGAATGACCCAGGAAAGCACAGTGAAGGTACAAGTACAAGCACAGTACATAACAATGAGTAGGGCTGAGTACATTGATACAAGGGAAATAGGCTAACATAGATAGTTTACTGTGAGCAGTAATAGGTAATAAACATACAAACAAAAAGTAAATATTCTAGGTCATTCAATGGCAGGTAAAGTAATCACAGTGTACGAGAACCATTTAGCAGGACGACAAAGATAGCTAGTTCCTGAGGAATTAATCAGACAGATCTCAAGCATCTGAGTGAGAGTCCAGTGCAGAGGCCAAGTTTAGGGAGGATTGTGACACTTGCATGCTGAGGACAGCTTCAGATGCTTCCACAGAGAATTCCGGAGGCACAAGTGGGAGGGGGAAGAGTGAACATGGGCAGGAAGGGAGTTCCAAAGCCTAGGAGCTCTTGTCGCAAAGCCCCTATCCCCCATAAGGGTACGGGTAAAGGAGACTTTGAGCACACCCAGTTCCTGAGACCTGAGGGTGTAGGAGGAGGGTACAGCAGGCCTAAGAAGTTGTGCCAGCCCTGGAGGGGCACCAGTTCTGATCCCTTTACCAACAAAGCAGCCCAGCCCAAAGTTCAGGTGATTTGCCGAGGAAAGCCAGCAAAGTTTGGTGTATAGCTCACAGTGATGGGTGAGTCTAGGGGCAGTCAGGGTGAAGCAACAGATATTGTAGTAGGTTGTGTGCTACCAGGTAAGTAGAACCTTGGAGGTGCGGGCAAATTGGAGTAGGCCATGGCTCAGTGAAGGGAACAGCACACCTCTGGCAAGAGCCAGACAAGCAGCAGATGTCGGATTTTTCTTTTCCCTGTAGGCAAGACCCAGTTTACAGTTTACAGTTCTACAGACATTTAGGATGTGACTCCACATGTCTAGTTGGGGATCAAGTGTCACTCCAAGGTATTTGATGGAAGTGGTGGTTAGGAGGCGGGGGTACCATCCCCACCAATGACACACAGAGGGGCAGGGGAGGTCTTGATCTTGGTCAAAGACCCACACATCATGACCTGAGTTTTTTTCAGGTTGAGGACCAGTCTGTGAGACATTACCCAGGAATGAATGTTCTTAAAGTCCTCAGTCAACAGGAGGTTGAGAGTCCTAATGTCACAGGAGTGTGCCAGGATGACCAGATCATCCGCATAAAGGGTGGCACTACAGTTGGTTACAGTGGCTGGGAGATTGTTAACAAATACAGAGAAGACAAGGAGCCCCAGGACAGAGCCCTGGGGGATGCCAGAGGTCACCAAAGTGGGGTCAGACAGGATCTTGTTGAATTTGGTCAGTTGCACTCTGCCCTGGAGGTAGTTTGTAAGCCAATTCAGGGTGGGGGGGACAAGCCAAGGAACTGCATCTGTGAGCAAAGTAGTGCATGGTCCACAAGATCAAAGGCCTTTGATAGGTCGATGAATATGGCTGCAGAGAGTTTACCCTGGTCCATGGCTGCCTGATGCTAGATGAGACTGAGACAAGGGTCGTGGATGTGCTATGCCCTTTTCAAAAGTCATGCTGTGCAGGACACAGCAACTCATGGGCCTAAATGTACTCAGTGAGTTGCTCAACTACGACTTTCTCTAGGAGTTTGCTAATGGCCGATAGGATGGCGATCAGCCGATAGTTATCCAGAACTTTGGGATTTTCCCTGCTTCATAACAGGAACAATCCTCACCACCTTCCAAATGTCAGGAATAATCCCAGTGGCTAGGGACAGGTTAAAGATATGCGCCACTGGGGAGACGACGTGTAAGTCACCTAGCTTCAGAAGCTTGGGCTCCATATTATCAAGGCCAGCACTGGTGTGCAGGGGGACACTAGACAGAAGTCTCTTCATCTCCATAACAGGCACCACCCTGAGATAAAATAACAGATGGAAGGGGCGAGCCATCTCTGAGGGGGAGGGGAGGGCTGAGGGACCACTGGTATTTGCTCCAGCAGGGAGAGGGGAGATGAACGCTGACAAATCAGAAAAGCGGGAATTAAAAGCATTTGCTATTGTGACTGGATTATTACAAGTGGAGCCATCAAGGATCATATCAGATATCCCAGGATTGGAGACAAGGTTTTTTATGTTCCTCCAGAACCTTCGTGGGTCCTTAGCAGAGCTAAGTAGGGCAGATTTACAGTAGTCACTCTTTGCTGCCCTGATGGCTTTTTTTTTGGCACTCATTTCTGAGCTTCCTATATTGTTGAAAGATGGACTGATCTAGCATGCTTTTGAAGTGAGCCCAGCACTTGTCTCTAGCCCACATGAAGGTCAAGAGGCTCCCATGTAGCCATTTTGTGGCGGACCCCCTGACCCGCCACCTACTAAGGGGGACATGTTTGTCCTGCAGGGCACCAAAGACAATGAGAAACTGGGAGACAGCTGTAGAGAGGTCATGGGCACTAAGCACTCCTGACCAGTCAGTGATCCTCAGATCCTCCTGAAATGTCCCCAGATCAAACCTAGAGAAATCTCTAACATGAATGATTTTATGGGGAAGTTTTGGAGAAGGGATTTTCCACACACAGAATACAGGAGTGTGATCAGAGATGGAGACAGGCAGGGTTCCGGCAAAGCGGACCCTCTCAGGGTGGTTTGACAGAACCCAATCTAGCAGGGAGCTAGAGACACCATTAGTCGACCATCTAGTGGGCTCCCGGATAAGATGTGTTAGGGCCAGACTCGCAAGTAGAGACTCAAACTGCTTAGAATTGCCTCCAGTCCAGTTCAAGTTCACATCTCCTAGGATTAGTAGTTCATTGTCCCCAACATTAGGACCAACGGTGTCCAGGAGGTGGGTAAGATCAGGCAGACCACCCTTGGGGGGATTGTATGTACATACAACTTGCAGCTGTTTTGTATTCCTGAGTAACAACACTGTATGCAGTAGCTCACATAAGAACAGAGAGGTCTACTGGTGCGCTACCAGAGACACTTTAAGGTGACACTTAAAGTAAATAAAATGACACCACCCTGCTTATTTCCCGGCCGATCCTGTCTAATAAACTCATAGCCAACTAGCACACAGGCTGAGTCAGGAATTGAGGGTTTCAGCCAGGTCTCTGTTATGCCAAGAATGTCAGGCTTATAGTGTGCAGCCCATGCAGTTAGTTCATCCAAGTTGGGCAAAAAACTGTGGATAGTAAGGTGAGCAAGTTTTAGCCCCTTGCCCAAGACCCATTCTGTAGGTAGGGAAGAGGCCTGATAGGTCGGACCAGGATTGGGCTCAATATCACTTGCTAGGGCCAGTAGCACCAGGAAGAGCCAGAGGAGGTACCATCGGAAGGGGGTACCTCTGGTTGAGAGCCTGCGGGCTTGATGCCTCCTCACCAATGTAGGACACAGAAGGCATCTAAGATCAAGGCAGTAGGTAAGGCTGAGGGTCAACCTGTCAAGGGCAAGGAGGATAGAAAAAGTGAAGTCGGACACCTCATAGGGGGCAGATATACCACAGTGGTCCCCTGCTAACTGAGAGGGGACAGCAACCGTTAGGGAGAGACCAGAGAGGAGACCAATGAGGAAGGCAACACTAGGTGAGGAAGGCACGTCGCCACCCCTGGTAGGTATGGGAGATTCCATTCTAAGTTAGAGCTAAACAATATCTAGTGACTCACTCTTCTATAGGGTGACAGTGAAAGGGCCAGAGGGATGTCCTGACAGGAGGCTGGCCAATGTGCACAGTTCTCAAGAGCAACTAGCTGGACAGGAACAACATGGGTATAGGCATTGGAGCTTGGACAGGGGATCAGAGACTCAGTGAATATCTGTTAGAACACTCCCCACAGTAGGTTACAGGGCAGAAAGACATATGCTAGCCAGTACTAAGAGAACACTATTTTTCTATAAATGGCCCAGCCAGTAGTGAGCAACAATAGTGCTAAAAAATATGCAAGAGTAAGCAATACACAATGAACAGACAGAAGAATAAGCAACCCTTTGTAGTTTACAGTGCCAAGGGAGAAATGACCAGCCCGATGTACAATACCCTAAGCAATTCAGTGAGATCAGGAATCATAAAGTAAAGTCTAGGTACTAAGGTTTTTCAGCCACTCCCTTCCAGTTAATAGGAGCCACAGTCATATATGGGAGGAGCTTAAGAGTACTTAACCGGAGGAGGGAACAGGGAGGGTGGGCTGAAAATATTTCCTGCAGCTGCAGGTTAAGTTTTTCACTTCAGCTCTTCGCGGTCAGTACACCTGCAGTGGCAGGTTCTGATGGCATCAGGTTTACGGTTCAATTTAAGGTCTGGGCTGTTTCAGAAGACGTGGTGAGGAGGCCCGCCGGTACTCGGTTAAGCGAGCCGGCACCTTGACTCACAGAAAAAGAAGCCGTAGCCCTGTGTGGGGGTGGGTGGGACCTTCCAAGCACAGGTTGCCCCTGCCACCCCTCCTCAATGATAAAGTTACTGACAAAGTCCGGAGCCACTGGGCGCGCTCTCACTTTTAAGCGAGGAGAGCTAGCGCATCACAGCAGCCGGGAGCCAATGGGTGATGAAGTCCAGGGGTAGAGTGTTGGAGCCTAAAGTCGAAAAAATATTTCTCCAGCTGCAGATTAAGTTTTTCACTTCAGCTCTTTAAATGGACTTAAGTAGTTTGTTAGTACTGCCCCTTTAGAAACAATACCAACCCTGTGGTCCAGGCTGGTACAGTTCTCAGAGCTCTCACACAATTATAACAATGTAGCCATCCCTTCCCCGCACTGTCTAGGGGCATGAACGATTCGCTGATGTACTGTGGGAAAGGGCCTACAGCATAGCAGAAACATCACCGAGACTTGCAAAACAGAGAAAAGTAGGAAAACTTAACTTACCTCTCAATGGCTTCATTTCTTCAGTGCACCCTGGATCTCTCCTCAATTGATTGACTCAACCTCATACCTCCGCCGCTGGAACCAGTCACCTCTGCAATATGAGGCCACAGCTCCCACTCAGCTCTCGTGTCCCTCAGTCCCAGTGCAGTCTGCCGGAAAGCCTTCTGTAAATACAAACTCATGGCACAAATAAAACTGAGGGGCTTCCCATTTCATTTACCACCCTTTTAACTTAAAATCACCACTTGATTTCTTTACAACAGCTCTTTATTTTCACCTGTGCCCTCAAATGATTCCAGAGACACAAGGGCACCATCTTACACCAAAAAATAAAGCAGCTTCATGGTGCAATAGAAACCTTTTACAAGCTCACCCAGCTGGAACTCTCAAGCAGTAATATGGTGACACACAGGCAGTACTTACAAGGCTGTTGTTTACTTTTGAAAGCTCAGCTTATTTTGCTGGTAAGCTACCCTTTTACTTTGGTTACACTCTCCTTCCCTTGTTCTTCTTCTGAGCACTGGTCGGCTTGCATTGTTCTCGTTCAGAGAAGCGAGCAGCTTCTCCCACCTGGACCCTGGACCCAGCCTGAATCCTACAGGTATCCCAGGATTTTTCTCCCTGAAACAGGCCCTGTAACCCTTTTTTTTCTCTAAGCCTGAACATCTGTGTACCAAGTGACCCCCACAACTCTGTAACTCCTACCAGATCTCTTTCTCCCACTTGGTGCTGTAGTTCTTAATGGGCCTAAAAGGCCAGCTCATAAATGGTGGCCCCAGGGCCAGCCCAAACCTTGATACCTGACCGGCCCACAGCGTACCCAGACCATAACCACCAATGCCCACTGCTACCTTCAAGCTGCCCTACCACAAGAGGAACCTGGGCCCTGCCACCACCCAGGCCCTCTGAGCAACTTGAATCCTTTTTGGCATCCATGGCATCCACTCTTCTCATGCAGTGCCCATGATGACCATCTGGAGATGGCCCCAGCCTCCTCTCTGCATCCCTGTCAAACACATCCTGGGCTTGAATTAAGCTCCCGCCCGGGATCTGCCCTCCAAGGCCTGTCCAAAGACCTGCAGCCAGACCAGCCCTTAAAATGCCAGCACCCCAGCACCTGCCCCTCCAAGCAGGCCCCTTAAATAAGTGAAGGATGCTCCCGGGCCCCCTCTGTGCCTGAGCCACCCTGCCACACCAGGAATGGGAGAGGACCGCTGCCACTGGCCCCTCCCTTGTGAGAACCCTGCCACAGTTCCCACAGCCCTGGCCAAGCCACACCTGCACAGGATCCTAGGGGTTCCTATCTGCCCTATCATCTACCTGCTATCCAGGCCTCCACCATCCTAAGGATGCAGTACTGGCTAGCTAGCCATCCTCCCTCAGAGCTCCCATCCCTGCTCCTCAACACCACATCACTGCATAGAAGGGGGGGCTCCCTTTAGGCCCAACCTGGGCCGTCGAGCTCCCTCCTTGTCTGCCTCTACTGCTCTTCCAGCCACCCTACCCCCTCAGCCTCAGGCCTACTGCCCAAAGCTGGAAAAGCCCAGAACTTCCTGTTCCAACCCTATAAATACCCTTTTTTGCCTGCTCTGTGCTGCCACCTTCAGTCGTCCAGCAGGTATTATTCCCCAGAGCACTAATGAATCCCTGAGCTCTGGGGGGGTAGAAGGGGGTCCCTAATGGGAGCATAAGCACCTCCAAAAGAGAGGGGGCTTACAACAGTTTACCACAAAAGATAATTATTAGCACTCTACTGATAATATGCACACAAAAAATATTGCAAACAAGAAGGGGTTTTACTGGTGGTATCAGAGATACTGTCCTAGGGAAGGGAAGGGTTAACTCAAATGCAGTTACCACTGGTTTAGTTGGCGGGTTTTTGGATGCCCTCTTAAGCACATACCAAATAAAAATGAACCTGCCACCAAACAATACACAGTGCCCTCGGCCAACTGTACTGATGGGCCACTTCCACAATCCCCGGTGATACCAGTTAATACCCCTAGGGAGTGTCTTGGTGAAGCCTAGGTAACAGGTGTTGCATCAGTGTAGACCCATCACAGTTGCACATGGTGGGCTGGTGCTGGTACACCTTAACAAAGCAAACAGTTAGCAAACCCCTAAGTTGTAATCCTGGCCAGATGGCCTAGTCCAACAAATGTCAGGTTTGCTTGAGGTTTGTTAGGGCAGTGGATGACCTTGCCATACCCCCACTATTGGTGTGTGAAGTCACAAAAATTTGCTCAGTGAATTTTTCTGTGGAGTAGAGCCACCTCGTGAATTATTCCACCGGTGAAGTCAGAAATTCATGCAGTTTTCAATGTAATTCACAGGTGGAGTCTACTTTGTCGGCAGAATGGGAACATTTGTGGGCAGAACTGACTTCACGGCTCATTAAGTGACAATTCCAGCTCAGGAGGGCTGCGAAGTCAACTTCACGGGGGAAGATTGCTGGAGACAGTCGAAGTTCGCATGGGATTGTGGGAATGGCGGTCACATGTGGCTGAACAGCCAATAGAAAGCTCAGGAAATTGTTTCTCCCTGCAGTCTTGATTGAGACAGTGAGGAGAGAGTACACAGACAGCAGCTTCTGAGTGAATCTGAGATATTTGGAGGATAAACCTAAATATTTAGTTTTGAAACCTTTTAAACCTGCTTTATTGATTGCAATCTTACAATTTTTTTGATTTCATAGTGTGTGTGGATTTTGACTGAGTGTGTGTGTGTGTGTATATGTGTTTTGATTTGAATACCCCTGAGCCCTGCCCCCATGCCCCTTGTGTTTTGCTGACCCCCTCCCCTTCCTTTTTTTAATCCACAAAAGTCCAAAAGTTGCAGTGTTTTATAATATTTCACAGCATTTCCCCCTGTTATTAAGAACACCAGTGCAGGAATCCCTCCCACACTGTGATATTGCTCTGTTAGCAAAGTCCGTGCGAGCTTTATAAATTCTTCTAATCACTCGGGTACCCTACCAGACCTGTTGTTGTACCCCTGTGTGCTGTGAGACATATTGACCAAAAGCTAGTTTTTCAAACTAAGTTTTGTAGTATTTCACTGAATTTTCCACTGTTATTGAGAACATCAGTGCAGTGCCCAAAGGTTACAGCTTTCTATGTTGCCAAACATTAACAAGCATTTGTCAATGCTGAATGTTGCTTGCTTCTATGTGCTGTTTAGGAATTTGGAAGTCATTGGAGTGCAAATATTGAAAATTCACAAACTTATGAAGCGTGCGTAGGAACTGCGCAATGCACGCTCGTAAAACAGTCATTTTTAGGAATTTTTTCACCAAATTTTCAGCATAGCCATTTTAAGACCTCTGCTCATGAACAGTGTCACTGTGATTTTCTTAATGTGTCCCATACATTGAGTTCGCACACTGAATGCGCCACTGTGCGCTACATGGGCGGAAACATGTTTTGGGCAAGATGTGAAAAAATGACAGCTACATTGCTCATAAGGAGGTGTGGTAAAATGGCAATGTTGAAAATCTGGAATGAAAATATTGAAAATTCGCGAACTTACGAGTGTGCGTAGGAACTGAGCAACGCACGCTCATAAAACAGTCATTTTTAGGAATTTTTCCACCAAATTTTCAAAATAGGCTTTTTGAGAGCCCACCTTATGAACATTGGCAGTGTCATTTCATTAATCATTCCGGAAAGGTGATTTTGCACAGTGGCTGCGAAATCACCCTTCGGGCCCGAGTAACGCCATGACAGTGACAGCATTCATGAGAAGGGGTTACAAAAACCCCATGTTGAAAATTTGGTGCAAAAATTCCAAAAAATGCCTGAGATATGCAATAAAGTTGAAAAAACCCTATCTATTCCATTATACAGCTTTCCAGCATTTCCTCAGTTCGCAGTTGACTTTGAAGAGTGCAGACGTGTTTCCAGTCCACCGAAGATCGTCTTGCCAAGCTCCGGAGGTAAGTATAGGGTGAGGGAGGTGTAGGGAGGCAGGAGTGCGCAGTGGGTGGTGGGTGCGGATTGTGGGAGGGCAGGGAGAAGTGCCGAGGACAGTTTTCTATTTACAGGTGTGTTTTTTTTTTATTTAGAGATGACGAGGGACGTTTGCCATGCTGGGGTGGGCTACCAGCATGGCAGCTGAAAGGCTGTTCGGGGGGGCTGGAGCCGATGGGAGATTGGGCACCCCCGTCGGCTATAACACATTTTGCCACGCTGGGGTGGGCTCCCAGCGTGGCACCTGGATGCTTGGTGGAGGAGAGACAGTGGAGCCGATGGGAGATTGGGCACCACAGTCGGTGACAGCATGGGGGGGGAGAGACAGTGGAGCCGATGGGGGATTGGGCACCCCCGTCGGCCACAACATCATTTTGCCACGCTGGGGAGGGCTCCCAGCGGGCACCTGGATGCTTTGGAGGGGGCGTGGAGCCGACGGGAGATTGGGTACCCCAGTCTGCTGTGCAGTGTGGGGGAGGGGGAAGGCGCATGAGCACGCAGTGTGCGTGATTGCGCGTGTGTGTGTGGGGGGGAGAGCTCTGCTCACTCAAGCGGAGCTCTTCCTTTCAACTGTATGCCACTGCATTTTCAGCTTGTCATAGACAGCTGCAGCAGTGATTGGGGAACTGGGGCCGCGCCTGAAAACACACTGACTGTATTGGAAGACGGGCTGACACACCTCCGAAAACTTGGATGATGGCGCTGTTTCTTGCACATGCGTGCAAGCAACATAAAAAAGTAAGAATGTCTGCAAAGAGAAACAAGAAAGGGAGAGGAGTAAGTCACGCAGGCAAGACTTTAAAATCAATTGTGAAAAGTGGTGCAACTGAAATGGTGCAAGGAGTACTGTCTTCTGATGAGATGTTGCCATCAACATGTTCTACATGCTCTGAAATGGGTGCTGCTAGAAGGTATTTACCACCAGTGGCTTTCCTGCATGTAAATCTTTTTTGGCAAGCTCTGTGGCAGCCATGGTAGCGGGTGAGGGTGATGATGTGGGAGGTGGCAATAGTGCAAGTAGCCTAAAAATTACACCAGAAGCAGTGTCTGAGAAAAATAAGGTGGATCAGGTTTCTGTCTCTGTTGCTGCTGGTGGTGTTCCTTGCAATTCAGTTGAGGCAGTGGGTGAGCAGAATGTTGGAATGCCCATTTCAGTGGTGACAACAAACACAGAAAATGTGGAGATTGAGGTTCAGCATGAGGAGGACATCGACAGTGGATGGCATGCAGATGATGACACTGATGATCATCATGATGAGATGTTCGATCCCATGTGGGAACCAGAGAAGAAGCAGAAAGGTGGTGTCACTGCAGGGGTTCTGAAGTTCATAAGCAGCACCATTGATTTAACCACCAAATGTCAGAGTGAAGGTCACCCCCGCACTATGCTTGATGTGATGAGAGAGACAAAATATAAAAAAATATCCGTCCCCATACTTCAACTCCACTGTCCCAGTCCAGGCATCACAAGAAGAAAGGGGCACAAAATCCCTAGTGTGGGGTTTCTATGTGCTGGACCCGCAAGATGAAACAGTAGCAATATGTCAGCTCTGCCATGCACGAGTCAGTAGGGGGAAGGAGGGGAGCCACCTAGGCACTGGTGGTCAGCACACACATTTAAATTACTGGCACCCTGTGCTATGGCTTAAACACCAGAAGGAAGCAGTTAGTGGTGGTCCTGGTCCTGGTCCCTCACCCTCATCATTGTTACACAGTGCCTCTGAGGGGAAGGATGTAGTGGAGGTGAAGAGTGTGGTGGAGGTGGTTCCTACATGTAGTGGGCATAGCAGCAGTGGCAGCATCAGCAGTCCCCTACAGAGTCAGTGCACAGTAATGTCCTCGCCAAGCCATGACACCTAAAATGACTTGTGTCCCTTTATCAGCAACACAACATATGTCTCAGTCAAATACAACCCCTACTGGGCCACCGTGATGCAGCCATCTGTTTTCCAGCCCAACACCTCGAAAACTACAGCCAACTCTTGTGAGCATGTTTGAATGGAACACCAAATAGCCTATGAATCACTCTATTGCACAGGAGCTTAGTGCGGCTGCTGCACAAATGCTCACACTCGACCTGCTCCCATTCTCCTTTGTAGAGAATGAAGGATTTCGACATGTTGCTGCTTGTGCACATCCAAAGTGGAAGGTACCATCAAGGGCATACTTCTCCAAACATGCTGTTCCAGACCTGCACGCCACAGTAAAGGTGATGGTGGTCCATGCACTTGAGCATTCTTCATCGCCATCCATCCATCCATCTTAGCATGGATATGTGGACAAGTGGGAGAACTGCTAGCAGCTCCTATCTGTGCATTACAGCACATTGGGCACAGGTACCTGGGATGGTCTGTTTAGACTCTGGACGTGGTAGTGGAAATAAGTGCAGCAAGGTAGACTGTGGTGGTAGCAACGTAAGCAGTATTAGGCAGCATGTGACATTCACAATAAAAAGTGTGCTTGGATCACACACACCTGGGTGAACATACTTGAAGTAGTACTGGATGAGACTGATGAGTGGCTGCACCCACTGTCTATGAAAACTGGCTTCATCACTACCGACTTCAGCTCCAATGTTGTAAAATGCATACGTGATGGTGGGTTTCTCAGGGTGCCATGCCTGGCACACGCCTCAGTCTCATGGTCCAGCAGTTTCTTAGCCATCCTGATGTGAAGGATATCTCGTTAGTGGCCAGCCGCATCTGTGCCCATTTTGCCCATTCTAGGAAGGCCCATTGCCAGATATGCCAGCTTCAGAGAAAGAACAATCTGCCACAGCATCACATGAAGTTGGATGTGGTGACCAGATGGAATTCCATGCTGTACATGTTGGAGTGGCTCTTTGAGCAGTATAAAGCTGTGTCTGATTATCTGCTGCTACACACCAGTCGTGACAGTGCAGGAGAGTCCATGGCTCTCAGCACAGAAGAGTGGCATTTAATGGTTGGACGGATAATGATTCTGCATCCCTTTGAATATGCAACACAAACAGTGAGAGGGAAGACTGCCAGTATCAGTCAGTCCATCCCCTTGCTACACGTACTGAGGCGCACACTAGTTAATGTGTTGAAATCAATTGAGACAGGAGGTGACAGTGACACTTTGGCCTTGATGCAGCACAAGCTCGACTTGTTGGACTCCAACCCTCATATTGTTGGAATTCTGCAGTCTAATGACTTTGGCATTGCCACCATGCTGGACCCCTATTATAAGCATGGCCTTGAATCTATACTGCATGGTGAGCGTCAGAGGGTGGAAAACCTTACCACCAGTCTAGTCAGATGAGTTAGAGGGGAACAGATGCTCAAGACATATAGGGCACCAAAAGTTGTTGCTACCACCACCACTACAATCATCACCACCATCACCACAGCACTGTCACCTTCACATGCCATGACTATGTCAGGCAGACAGAAACAAAAAAACATCAATCCTATTTGGGATGCTTTAAACGAGGCTGGAGTTGCATCCATGGAAGAGCATGATGAGGAGGAACATGATGAGGCAGCCGGACTCAAAGCAGTACATCGGATGGTTGACTGTTTCATGGCTGAACAAAAACACCTTGCAATTGGTTATGAGCCATTATTGTACTGGGTGGGCAAGATAACTGAATGGCCTGCACTGACAGATATGGCGATAACATATCTTAGCACCCCCCCCAGTGTCAGTGTTAAGTGTGTGTTCAGTGCTGCAGGTGCCATTGTAAGTGACCGGTGCACAAACCTGTCACCAAAGAATGTGGAAATTCTCACATTGATAGTAATGAATAAGGGACACATTCCACACAAGACCATGACATCCGTGTTCCTACCACATCATCGTGGCAGCGGGTCTTCTGACGAAGATGAAGAGACAGATGGTGCTGTTGGTAGAAGTAGAAAGATGAAGTCATCATCATCCACTGTTCACACCGATGTTGATTAGTCAGTTCTGGAACGTGAATACCCATCTGGCGAGAACTCCAGTCTTGAGGACTGTGAGGGCTGCTTCATTGAGGAAGCTGATGATGCATGAAGACAACCAAATTGTGTTGTGTACCACCTTTGTGTGCCATGTCTTCTCATTTAATTCTGGGCAATTTCTCAACAGACACAACAAATACCTGCAAGGATGCAAAGCAGACACAGTGATTTCCAATTTTAGTGTGAATGCCAAATAACTAAATAAGTAACCCCCCCCCCAAAAAAATACTTACCTTTGTGTTTGCCAGATGTGGTAAATTACAACCTCATGCAGCTTTCAATCTGTTGGATGTCATCATCTCCCTCACCTAGATGAAAAAGTAGTACGAATGCATTACACTTCAGATAGTAACAATACCAACCCCCCACCGAAAAGAAAAGATGTGAAAAATTCCAAAATACTTTCTCATACAGTATGTGTGATGCTGCATCCAAGACTGAACAACCGGCAGGTCCTGAAACAACAGTACTACAATCATCAGCAGCACAGCAATCCATAAGTGGCTAGTGGTGGTGGTGGGATGCAGGCCCAACAATCATAACTTCATCATTATGTTTAACTTCTCTTGCAGTTCTCACATGGGATGCTTCCTTGCCTTAGCTGACTCGTGCAGCAACGTTATTTGTGAGAAGGACAGCAGTTTCTCTCTGGGGACACAATTTTTCACTTATGTTGAACAACTCAGGATAATACCTCATGTTTCTGTTATGCTTGTGCACTTCTTTGGATGGTTGGCAGTTGCACACAACCACCATTCACGCACCATCACACAGCATTAGGGGAAAACAATTGTGTTATTGTGTACAATACTTGACATTTGTGGATAGCAAGAGGACACATGAATCAGTAAAAACAAAACGAAGGAAAGTGGTTCATCATGTGTAAAGATTAAACAAAGAACAGAATAGGACAGGCCAGGGGCATCAGGGAAAGGTGAATGCTTAAGTTTATATGAGGCTAAAATTAAGGGAGTGAGCAAGGAAAAGGATGGAATGAAATATGGACCTACAGAAATTATAACAATAATAGTAAAACAAAGCAGTTTAGAAATAAATATTTCACAGTTCTAAAAAGAGGCAAGAGATGAAAAGTATTTTTTTCTACTTTATATAACTTTTTATATTTTTTTATTTTGGGGGAGGGGCAGAGAGTGTAGATATAGAGGGTGGGACAAATAAACAAAGAATAAAATTATTTAACATAAATTACACAGTTATTTGCAGCATTGCTCTCACACAACATCACCACCACTGGCAAGTTAAGAAGGGGGATAAAGCCTTTTATGGGTACATCAGCGAGCGTTGAAAGACAAAGGAAGGGATAGTGAGGCTGAATAGAATGAACAGTGGGTGGGCAGAGGGGGACAGTGAAAAAGCAGGGATACTGAACAAATATTTCTGCTCAGTATTCACAAAAAAGGAGGGGGAAGTGCCTAATCCAATTAATAGAAGCACTCTTGATACGAGGGTTCGATCCCAGTCCTTTCACAGAAGAGAGGGTTCTGCAAGAACTCCTAAAACTGAAGGTGGACAAAGGAATGGGGCCTGATGGAATTCACCCCAGAATTCTAAGAGAATTGAGGAGAACTAGTGAAACCACTGGCTACTCTTTTAATAAATCACGGAGGATGGTGTGGTACCCGAGGACTGGAGGAAGGTGGATGTGATTCCCTTCACAAA
This sequence comes from Neoceratodus forsteri, assembly GCA_016271365.2. NCBI lineage: Eukaryota > Metazoa > Chordata > Ceratodontiformes > Ceratodontidae > Neoceratodus > Neoceratodus forsteri. The sequence goes on from CM057455.1 coordinate 959,260,734, forward strand.
GTGGGACCAAGACAGAGGCAGGAAACTACAGACCTGTCAGTTTGACCTCTGTGGTAGGGAAAGTGATGAAGTCACTTCTGAAGGAAAGAATAGTTGAGTACCTAGAGGCCAGTGGGGCTGGGACCCAAGGCAGCATGGGTTCACAAGCGGGAAGGTCATGTCAGGCGAATCTAATAGATTTCTTTGACTGGGTGACCAAAGTAGTAGACCAGGGAGGGGCTGTGGACGTGGCCTACCTAGACTTTAGCAAGGCATTTGACACAGTCCCACACAAAAGACTAATAGTCAAATTAACCAGCCTGGGAGTGGGTCCCAGGGTGGTAGCCTGGGTAAAACATTGGCTGGACAACAGGACACAGAAGGTAATTGTAAATGGAGTCCACTCTGAAGAAAGAGGGGTTACTAGTGGGGTACACCGGAGGTTCAGTATTGGGTCCAGTCCTTTTTAATGTCTTCATAAGTGACATTGCAGAGGGACTGGAAGGAAAAGTATGCCTCTTTGCAGATGACACAAAGATCTGCAACAGGGTTGATACACAAGGAGGCATGGAAAGGATGAGAAGGGACTTGGCAAGGTTGGAGGAATGGTCAGAAGTATGGCAGCTAGGATTCAATGCAAAGAAGTGCAAAATAATGCACCTGGGAAACAAGAACCCAGGGTAAGAATACACAACGCCGGGGGAGGTAGTAAACAACAACAAAAAAGGAAAGAGACCTGGGGGTAATCATATCAGATGACCTTAAGGTTAGCAAGCAATGTGAGAAGGCAGTAGGGGTGCTGGGGGTATACTGGGATGCATAGGGAGAGGCATCAGCAGCAGAAAACAGGAAGTTGTTACCCCTCTGTACAGACAGTTGGTGAGACCCCATCTGGAGTACTGCATCTAGTTCTGGAGACCCCATCTCTGCAAGGATATAGACAGGATAGAGGCAGTCCAGAGGAGGGCAACTAAAATGGTACAGGGTCTGCAAGAGAAGCCATATGAGGAGAGACTAAAGGAGCTTAATATGTATACCCTTGAGGAAAGAAGGGAGAGGGGGGACATGATAGAAACTTTTAAGTACCTCAGTGGAATCAACAAAGTCCAAGAGGGTAGCATCTTTCAGAAAAGAGACGTGCAAGAACAAGGGACACAATTTAAAGATAGAGGGGAGTGGTTCCAGGGGACGATGTGAGGAAGTATTATTTCACAAAGAGGGTAGTGGATGCATGGAACAGCCTTCCTGAGGAGGTTGTGGGGTCTAAAACTTTGGGAGAATTCAAGAATGCATGGGACAGACATAAGGCAATTCTTGTGGGGGGGGTAGGAAGAAATAGGCTGCTGGTTAACTAGGATCTGCGGCCTATCCTGTAGGTAGGGAAATGGGCAGACTAGATGGGCCAAGCGGTCCCTATCTGCCATCAAAGTCTATGTTTCTATGTTTCTAAGTATCAGTACCAGGACCACCACCACCACCACCGCCACTCAGCTCCAACAGGAGAGTGAGGATCTTTTCATGACTGGTCATCACATTGTCCAGTCAATCCCTAACTTCCTGCCTGAACTAATTAAAGTCATTGCACAGCTCTTGCACCTCATCCCACAGTATAGCCACACATTCATTTGTGGCAGGTGCTCTGGGGTCAGGGTCATCAAGTGCTGCTGCCTGCTGTCTTGCATGTGATGGCCGACTACTGCTGTGGGTGTGCTTACGGCTAACACGCTGACTCGCAGTACCACGATGGCTGACCTTCCGCTGCTTCCCTTCTGGTCGTACATTGCCCCCATCACCCCCACCACCACAACCATCATGTGCTACAGCCACCTCACACACCTTTGCCTTCTACTCAGCCAAGTGGTGGACCCGGAGGTGTGTTCTCTGGCCGCTGGTTCCCAGGTGGCTCCCTTTGTTACTCCACCACACTGCATCCACAGACCTTGCAGATGGCCACTGTCTCATCTGCAGGATCCATAGTGAAAAACACCCACACTACAGACCGCGCTGGGGGGGGGCACCAGATGCTGTGGCTGAGGGGGTGCTCTTCATTGCCATTGCCAGTAGTTTAGCTGCTGGGGGTGGCACTGGCAACATTGCTGTGTTTCACTCTGGCACAGACCACGGGCTCCTGTTGGCGGGGGCATGTGGATCCTCCTGCTGCTGCAGAACTTGTGGATCCTGTGGCTGCTGCTCCTGCTGCAATGGTGCAGCAGAACTTCCATCATGATATGGGGGGGCACATCAGTAACTGGTATAAAAGCACGCCTGTTGAGGTGAATCTCTGCTGCTCCACCCTTCTTCCTAATCTCCTCCTTCTTCATTCTAAAAAAAAAATAAAATTAAGAAAATGAGAGAGTCCCAAACACACACACACACTAAACTATCTAAACAAAATGAACAATATACTAACAAAAGTTCTCTATACAGATTACAGACAAAGAAAGAAAAGAATTACAGCCAAAAACAATCAAAGTTAAAGATATTTTCTCTCTTTCAGCTCTGCTCCTCTGTCTGCTGCTTTACTTAGAAATGAAACATTCACTTCTTGCCTGACGAGTCTCCGTTGTGACTTGTAGGAAGTGAATCATTTGACAAACCTTTTTTTCTGTAACTTCGAAGTTAGTAACAAAAGTCAAAAGTTAACTTTGAAGTTCACTGGTGAAGTTTTGTCATTAAGGGCTAATTTCACAAAATATTTTGCAGGCGTGAATTTGGGAACTTCTCATGCTGAGTAAAACTTTGCAACATCTCTAGCCCCCACCAAGAGCTATGTATACCAAGCATTCCCTAAGCATCTTCTGGATGCTTGCTTCATTGCTGGCTAGAGCCAGGTGGTTTCTGGCTTACCTGCCTGCCCTTCCCATCCCTCTATACCTGTCTGCTACATGGCTGCTGCCTGAGGCATCCTGCTTCTCAGTGCATCCCCTCATTTCTTCTCTGCTGACATTCTGGTGTCTCTCTCTAGAAGCTTGGGGCCTTCCTCTGCTGTGGGTTCTGGCAGGCATGGTTTGCCTGCACTCGCTTTTGGCTCCACCAATTTCTCTTTCCTGCCCTGCCTGGGTAGCTGCTCTGGAGGCTTTGCCACTCCTCTGGCTTCCTCCAGTGCTCAGGCAGGTTTTTATTTATTTATTTATTTAATTCCTATATCGGATTTACAACCTTTGAGTCAGAGACTCATTTACAAAGGCACCTCATTGCAGGGAGGGGAACAATCAACTTGTGAGGCAAGACAGTGGAGAACAGTACAGGTGAAATACATGCAGCATACAAGACAGAATCTTCAAAGTGCCATCTAAACATTTGCGGTTCCCAGAGGAGCACACAACAAAGTCATTGGGTTCCCAGAGGGTCATGTAGGATACAGCATGTGGTATACAGATTGAGGACAGGCTAAATGAGAGAACTGTTATATACTTAATCCTGTAGGAGCTGGTCAGTTTGAAAGGCACTCACGGTAGGCCCTAAGTTAGGCACACACATCTCCAGGAGCTAATGAGGTGTTTGCGAAGGGCGATTTTGAATTGGCCAATTTTAGAGGTGTTTGTGATGTGTGTGGGGAGGGAGTTATACCAGGACAGTGCTCTGTGATGAAAGGATCTTTGGGTGAGTGAGGTCCTGGCTCTAGGCACCTAGAAGGTGGCTCTGGTAGCCCTATGGATGGCGACCGCGAGTGGGAGGCCCACGGAAGCAGTGCGGTGACACCTGGGGGACATAGCCCAAGTAGAGACTTTTTAGCTAGTATGCAGGTGTGATATTGCAGACGTTCTTCGAGATTGAGTATGTTAGCGGTGGAGGAAGTGATTGCCAGCCATAGGGCGAATTTGGGGAGGCAGTCTTTGTGGTGATAGAGGAGCCCAATCCAGGCATTCATGGCAGAGGATAAGGCACAGATATGGGCATGGAAGGAGAACGCAGAGTTGAAGGTGATGCCCAGGTATTTGTATGTGGATACCTGTTCAAGGGGGGTGAAGGGTACTGGGAAGGATGCAATGGGGAACATTTTTGGAGTTACTTTGTCGGTGGGCAAAGATCATAGACTTTGTTTTCTTGAGGTTCAGAACCAGGCGATGGTCGAGGAACCATTTTTCAGCTTGGCTGAAGGAGAGTTGCAGGGAGCTCTGGAGGGTGAGTGGGTCGGGGTGGGAGGTGACTAGGACTGCATCGTCAGCATATAATAGCAACTTGCCTGAGCAAGAGCTGGGAAGGGTGTTTAAGAAGAGACTGAAAAATGTGGGGCCCAAGATGGAGCCTTGGGGTACTCTGGAGCGTACAGGCAATGCAGTAGACAGGCTACCATTTAATTTGACACGTTGGGATCTATCACAGAGGTAGCTGGAGAACCAGGTCAATGGTCCAGTTGAGAACCCCAGCTTACCCAGGGTTTCCAGCATTAATGGGTGACTCACGGTGTCAAAGGCCTTGGACAGGTCGATGAACACTGCCCCGGCCAGCTCTCTGGTGTCTAGTGCCGAGTGTAGATGGTGGGAAAACTCCAGCAGAGCTGTGGTAGTGCTGTGACCAGGGCAGAAGCCATGTTGTTCTGGGCACAGAATGTTGTAGGTGGAAAGATAGTCCAATGAGTTGCGTGGATACTATTTTCTCCAGGGCCTTGGAGAGAGGGGGGAGGATGGAGATAGGTCTGTAATTGCTTGGTACTGTGCGGTCTCCATTCTTGTGTATAGGGGTGATTTCAGCCTGCTTTCATGCATTCGGGAGTTGGCCGAGGCACAGGGAGCAGTTAATAAGGTCCGTGAGGGGGGCTATCATGACATCCATAGTTAGGCGGAGCATCCTGGAGTCAAGGGGGTCGCAGATAGGGTTATGGGAGGAGAGGGCTTTTAGGAGGATCGGTTTTGCATCCTGTGGGGAGATAGTCCTAAAGTGAAAAGGGGGATGAGAGATAGCTGGGTAGTTGGTTACCAGGATGGGGTCAAAGAAGTGGGCCGGAAGGATAGTACTTAGATCAGAAAAGGATGTGTTAAGGCAGTTGGCAACACAGGATGGATCTGTATTAATAGTGCCATTTATGACCATCTGAGAGGGAGGGGAGGGGGGAGCGGGTCGTACCATCTAACTCCTTCATGTTATCCCAGAAGGATCGAGCAGAGCCCCAGGAGGAAGTCAGGTTGCTTGGTGGGAGGACTGAGTCACTTCCTCTCAGAGCCTATGTTTTTGCTGCACTGTCCTTTGCATGTGCTGCTCCCCATGCCTCCTGCTCCACTTCCCTGAGTTCCTTCAGGTGAGCAGTTGCTGATCTCCCTTACCCCATGTTCCTGCTTGTTCTGGGGATCCTGGCTTGCTCCCCAACCCCCTGCCCTCCAGCTTATTGATAGGGGTAGCTGCTGCTTCTGGTACTGCAGCAGCTGTTTTTTTCTGCTCTCCTTCTACTGATGTGGGCTATTCTACCTGCTTTCTCACTGCCGCTGCTGCCACCTCTGGCTGATACCCTTAGCCCCCCCCCCCACTTGCTCTTCCAGGGCTGCTCCACTTGCTCCCTGATACTATACTTCCCTTCTTCCAAGGGTTGCCTGGGGGACTTCTGCCTTTCCTCGCTGCCACTCCCTACCAGTTTGGCTGTTGTGACTAAGCTCCACTTTTGCATTGTGTTAGGCCTTTGTTTGGGGGTGAGCCTGGTCCTCCACCGCTATTGAGTTGCCAAATATGGTAACTATGGCTCCTAGGTTCTTGGCCAGCTGCTAAGGAGTGGGATTCATATACACAGAAAAATAACTTGTGAGGTGCCTACACCTGGACAGAACCTTCAGTGGGCTAGCTGGCAATCCAGTACAACCCCCCTGGGATGTTTTACCTCTCCATGGTAGCAAACATTTCCTGCCAACCCTTTTTTCCATAACACAATGATCCCCTTACTAATGGCATGCACAGCAAATTGTTAGACAATAAAGATAACATGGTAAAGCAAAAAACTCAGGTTTATTAGCATAGTAGTCTGTGAAATAGAACTACAGTTGGCACGGAACCCCACAGGAAGAGGCCCCAGTTAATCACACATGTAGGCAAGGCCCAAGCTATCCCAAACAGCTTGCTAGTAAGGCCCACTCAAGCATGCGGTGCAAGAACACAAAAACACGATTGCCAACAGTAAGGCCCAGCTAAGTGCATCCCTTCTTATATGCCGTCAGCATATTAGGCAAACCACCGTGAACTTGGGTCCTTCTGTGCTGAGGGCCACTAGCCTTTTCCCCCTGGTAGCAGGCCCTAAAACAATGTTAGCTCCTATACAGCAGTCCCTGGGTACCCAGTGTTGAATCACTGCAAGGTTGTAGATGTTGCCATGGGTTAGCCTGCACTGGTGCACTTAAAGCTGAACACAGAGCAACAGGGTGCTTAACAATCCCAACTCCCCAGGTCATGCAATTGTTTAAAAGCAAAGTATTTGTTATCTGGCCGATGACCAACTTGCAACAAACTCCATAGTCACACAGTTCTTTCCAAAAGGCAAGCTTGGTTTGTACTCATGGTTATCAGGAACACCTCCATTGGGTACTTCAGGCCTCACTGGCTCCAAATGGAACACCTCCATGGGGTACTTCAGGCCTCACTGGCTCCAAACTGTCTGTTTAACCTCTGTGACTCTAGCACTCCTGCGTTCCTTCAGACCTGCTTCACCAGTGTCCAAAATGCTGGATTTCGGCACATTTACCAAATGCAAATTTGGCATCAGCTTCTCCTTAATTTTGGCAGTACAACCTAGACAGTATAACATAAAGGTTAGAGTAAAGAGCTGTGAATGAGCTTGGTACATCCAACAGACAGGCCTAGGTTTGATTCCCGCAACCTCCACTTGCATTCTGTGTGACTCTGAGCAAGTCACTTAACCTCCCCAGTGTACCCAGGTTGCCCCTGAAAACAGGCACCTGTGCCTAGTGGGCCTTACCTGGTTAACAAAGAATAAAATAAAATAAATAAAACATAAATTTGTGGCCAGTATTACATTAGCCTACTGGCCTCGCATATGGGAAGTGACTCACAGATGTTTAAAATTATATGTAATCTAGCTCCCCCCATCCTCATACACATTTATGCAAGGACCTGCAGCTCCATTTATGAGTGCATGTCATCAGAACGTGAATTTTGTGGGCAGGGCTGCAGAACCTGGCAACATTCAGCAGATATAAGGAAATCATGAAGGCGACCTAATAAAGTATTTGTTGCTGGACTTGATAAAAAATGCAAATTTTACTCAAATTAGTTTCTTGGGCAGGCAGCTACATAACATGACTTGCCTGCTTCAGGATAACATGATGTTATTACTTGATTTTACTGCTTCTAATTTAATTCAGGCTTTTTTCACCCCTGAATCTGAAGAATGAGTGCAGCATCTGTAGAATTAATTATAGGCTCTGACTGCTTCATGTGCGCTCAAAACGGAGCCTCTACTTTTAATCATAAACTGGAGCCTTGATCTTATTATCTCTATTTAATTCAGGTTTTTTTACCCTGAATCTAGGGATTGAGAGCAGCATTTGTAAAATTAATCCTGGGCTATGGTTGCTTCATCCGTGATCAAAACAGAGTCTCTGCCTTAAGTTATACTTAATTTGTACCCTAGACGCAGATCTATTTTTAGGCTCAGTCTTCTTTTACCATGATCTCAGGTGCTTATTAACTCATTTTCCCTAAGATCGCAGGAGCATTTTGCATTACTGAGTACTGCACCAAGCACTGCAATATTTAATTAATTCTGTAGCTGCATACACGCCTCTGCCTCTTCCCCACAGGTGTTACGTGGCTTCTCCCCATCCACCCCCAATCCCTCCTACCCTTAGCTGGCCTTAAATTTATAGGGGGTGGTTGTCATGTGTTGTAGGTGGGATTTAAGTGGGGTGTTGTAAGCAGGGTTTGAGTGTTTTATTTTCCTTCTCCTCTCTATCTCATCTGCAGGTTATATTTCTTCTCCAATAGGGGTCACCAATGTCCTTTCTCTTCCTGATCTTATATTACTAATTGCTGTTTAGCTGCACCTTCCTGTTTTAAACCAAGTTCTCTGGCTGTTCCTTAGGCCCCTAGCTACTATTTTTCATCTTGTTCACTCTATCCTGCTGCTAATCTATGTACCTTCCTCTCATTCAGTGGGATTATTTTTGTTACCCTATTCTTCCTGTTCCCATCTCCTATCTCCTATTCGCTTCCTCTACTTCCCTACTGACTCCTCGACCTGGTCTAAGTGCAATATGATGACATATCTTGTTAAGTGCCTCCTTTTGTTTCTACTTTTTACCCTGCTTACCCTAGACATCCTCCCTCCATATACTGTGACTCCACCAAATCACTTTGATGCCCCCCCTTGGTAACTACTACTACTCCAATTTGTTAGCTGTTGAATCCTCCCCCCAATACCACAGCAGTACCTCAGCCACAGATATATTGCAATATTCATGAGGTACCTTGTATGTAGGAAGTTTATCACACCTGGCTGTGTCACCCGTACCTTTGTGCTTTCTACGATATGGGTTATATCCCTATCCCTTACCCAGGCTGGTGACATTGAGCCTAACCCTAGCCCTATGGTTATCTCACATCCTAACTCTTCTTGCCCTTCTCAACTCCTGCCTCAATCCTAGGGCTTAACCTTTGTCCACCTTAACATCTGTAGTTTAACTGCCAATCTCCCTGAGCTGGAGTCTTGGGTTTGACTGAATAATCCTGACATCCTAGCTCTGTCTGAAACTTGGTTGAAGCCATCTGTCCCTGATTCCTGCTGCTCTTTACCAGGCTACAACTTGCTTTGTTAGGACCATCCCACCTCCAAAAGGGGTGGTGGCTTAGCGCTTTTATTATAAGTCCACTCTAAATGTTTCTATTCTGCCTATTTACCCTCTAACTGTGAGGTACTACATTCACTCCTTCTCCTTGGTGATGCCAAGAAACTCCACATCCTCTGTGTATACATACCTCCATGAAATTGCAAACTAGGTCTGGAGGAATTCATCAAGCTGGTACCTGAAGCATCCAAGAAAAATGAAGTGATTTGCCTAGGTGATTTTAAACTTGACTGGTTCAGTCCAAACTCCTCTCTTCTTGCCTCCATAATCAGTAAAGCTAATCTCACTCAACTCATTATGTCTCCTACTAGGATCTCCCAGAATGGCTCCTGCTGCCCCCTTATTGATTGGATTCTCACCAACAGAAAGGACAGATTCACCACAGCTGGGGTCCTACCTGACACTATTAGCGATCACTGCCCAGTCTATTGTATGTGGGACACTTCTCCTCCTTCTCAAGCCCCCAAAGTAGTATCCTATTCTAACTTCTCTAACCTTGTCCCTTCTGCTTTCATGGATTACCCAAAACTTGTTGACTGGTCCCCCCTCTATATAACCAATGATATCAACCAAGCAACTGATTTCTTCAATGCGACTTTACTCTCTCTGCAGAATAGACACATCCTGACTAGAGATGTTGCAAAATTAAATTTTGCTGGCAAAATTGCTGTGAAATCTGCAATTTTGCTACACAAAACTTCTTGCGAAATTCTGCTGTTCCGTGACATTTTTGGCCGGGTGCGAAGTTGTGAAATTTCACCCACAGAACATGGAATTTCACCACGAAATGCACAATTTTACCTGAAATGGCAAAATTTCACCCAAGTTTCGCCATTCCACAAGTCAAATTTTGCATTTCATGAGCAAAATTTTGTGTTCCAAGGGCAACATTTTGCAATCGCAAAATATTTTTTGTGAAGTGCTCAAATTTTGTGAAATATTTTGCTTAACGAAATTTCCTAATTTCTGCACATCTCTAATCTCGACAATCATGCGCAGGGTCAAAGGGAAAGCCACTAAGTGGTTCAAGCACCCACTCCTACAATTACTTAAAAAGAGGGATAAACTGTGGTTAAAATGGAAATCCTCCTCCCTATAAGCCGATCTCAATGTGCATCGTTCTTTGTGGAACACCTGTAAGAAGGAGTTTCAGACTGGCAAGAGTAAATACTACTGCGAACTCCTTAGATCTTCCGCCTCTAATCCTAAGAGATACTAGGCTCAAATTAATGAGATCCTTGGGAACAGCAAATTGCAGACTCTTAATGAAATGCTTATTAATGATATACATTGCAACAACCCCACACTATTGCCAATGTCTTTAACTCCCTCTTTACCAAGCTTCCAAAGACCTCCCTCCTTTATCTTGTGTCCCCCTGACTCCCCCTCCAGCTCCCACTGAGGCCTCTCCCCCTCTTGGTGCTTGCACCTGTTACATGCCAAGAGGGTCTAAAGTTACTAAAAACCATTCCTCTGCATGGTAGCACCATGCCAGATGGTCCTGAACCAAGGATGCTAAGAATTGCTGCCTCTGTTCTAGCTACCCCGTAACAAGACTCTTCAGTCTATCTATCTGCTCTGCCTCAGTCTCTTTGGCCTGGAAATCAGCTAGGACTGTCCCAGTGTTCAAAAAAGGAGACCGTAAGATCCTTATTAATTACTGACCCATTGCATTACTGCTAACTCTTAGTAAGTTGCTGGAAAAATTAATCCATCACAGATATCCACTCATTTACTTAATTCTAAACTTCAGTCCCCCATCCAGCATGGCTTTAGGATAGGGCATAGTACCACTACTGCTCTTGCCCAATTCACCAGCGATGTTAAGTCTAACATTGGATAAAGGCTTACTTACTGGTGTGGTGTTCACTGACCTCACCAAAGCATTTGATTTGGTGCATAACCCTTTGTTACTAAGCAAACTTCAAGCTATTGGTGCTTCTGGCTCTACCCTAAACTGGATTGGCAGCTATCTCAACAGTCGATCTCAGTCTGTGTCCTTCTGCAACGTTCTCTCTTCCCCTGCCCCTATCTCTTGTGGGGTCCCACAAGGCTCAATTCTTGACCTCTTGTTCTTTTCCCTTTTTATTAAAGATATCCCTACCAACCTCCCTCACTGTAACTCCATAATGTACACCAATGGCTTGGTGCTCTATGCCTCCTCTAAGTCCATTGATGACCTCAGCATGCACTGATCTTCCGTGTTTCAGCACCTTCATTCCTGGCTCACCTCTAACTACCAAATCCTTAACTTATCTAAGACCCAGGCTATGCTCTTTGAGTCCTCAAAGAAAGTCCATGCCAAGTATCCTAAGCTGCAGATCCTCTGCAGTGATGGGTCTGTCATCTCAAATAATGAATCATTCAAATACCTCGGAGTGACATTGGACCCTGTATTAGACTTCTTCTTGTACATAAATGAAGTATGTAGATCTGTCAACTTGAAGAATGGTGCCACCTACAGAGTACCTCACTCCCTCACACCTGCTGCTAGGATCTCGGTCGCTCGCGGTGTCCTTTTTCCTAGACTCTTGTATGCCCTCCCTGTACTCTCCCAGGCCAATGGCATTATTCTCTGTAAGTGGGACAACACACCTATAGCAACATCTGCAGCTTTGCTTTGTCTGCTTCATGCCTTACCCACCACTACCTGCTGTACTCTGTCTCACAATGGCTGCCCCCCAATGCCCTTCGTTCCTATACATTGGGGAGTTTTATTGATTCATTGACCAGATTCCATTGCCCTGCCTTTCTGGGTGCTTTGCTAAATCCTGTCCTTCACTCCTGCTGTCTTAGATCCTCAACCTCTCCACTCCTCTCTGTCCCACACTGCTCCACAAAAATGGGTGAACAAGCTTTCTCCCGCTTTGCTCGCAAATTCTGGAATTCCCTTCATCTCCACATCAAGAGTTCTCAATCTCATGTTACCTTCAAGAAAGCACTGTTCTCTCACCTATTTGCACTTGGCACTTGTGACTACTCTTGACAAACTGTTTGGCTTTATGTTTTGCACTAGCCTACCTGTCTCCTGCAGTTCTGTAATGTACAGTATATGTACTATTTGCCTCATTCTGTTTTCTTTGTCTGATCTACTACATCCCTGCATGGATGAATTTGTGCTAATCTTGTAAATTCCTTGTATATCCCTGTGTGGATAATTTTATGTAACACGTCTTGGATTTGTGATCGTCCAGTTACCTTGTACTGTTGTATCACTGTATGTTGTACTCTCCCAGGTCATGCCACCATAATTTCTATGACACCATAATTGCTGTTCTTGACAACACCATAATTCATAGCATTTTCTATGAAAACAGCATAAATGTTGGTGTTCACAAATGACGAGTTCATAATTTTGTTACTCACCACGACAATGTGCTTGGTACCTGTAACAGGGGGTCCTGTTATGAAAAATAAAATCCTTAAAGATGCACTACCCCCCCATTTTCTGTTTCACTCTATCCTGTCCTCTAACATATTTCTATACCTATCCTATATTTCTTGTCAGGGTGGCCAACCTGGCAATCTTTTATCTCTTTACTTTACTATCCTTTATGCCCTAAATGTTTTCCTTTGCATCTAGTTTAAATGCCCTTAAATAGCTGTCCCCAGCAAACCTTAGTGTCTACTGAAATAAAAAGTAGTATGCCCCTTTATAAAGACTTATTTTTAGTTTAAACATTCCAATGCTCTCTATGTTGAGGCATGTCTTGAATATATAGAAATATGCTTAAAAGGCAGAAGTACAAGTACATGAAGTAGAGCTATTGTGCCCTGGAGCAAGCGAGCGACTGGGAGTGGTGGCTGAGTGTACACATGTTCACACAGCCTCCCACTCGCATGCTCATTGGGGACCATGCGCACATTCGCACTGGAAAGAATCTCTGACATGGAGCCGCTGTGCTTCAAAATCACAACCGCTTGTTGCGATGTACAAAAGAAAGACTGTGCAGCTTAATGGGAGAGCTGAGTAGAGAGCAGCTGGTACTGTTGCCATGGAATGACTCCTCCTATGCCCCGATGTGCTGCTACAGTATCTGCTTCATGGACGCGATACAGAAGAGGCTGCTTACTTAAATTAAATACAGGACACTACAGGCAGGTGAAAATAAAGCCCTGTAGTGCCCTCAGAAGTGAATAAATGGTTTGTGTTTGTTTTATTGGCCCCAGAGTTTTAAGAAGAGGCTGTAGGTTGGCACCAGGCCAAAATGATATGAATCAGCCATCAGCTAAAATTGCAGCCATCAGATAGGGACTGCTTTATGGAAAAGCTCCCCTAATATGGAAAATGGCTTAGGGCAACCCTAGAAAAGCAATGCACGTGCCTAAGAAGAGACAGATATGTGAAATGAGGTTACTGTTTATGAAATGAGCATTTCTTTCTGTGGGAAAGTATTAAGTGGTATCTTAACCTTGCAGGAACATAGATAGGGAGCGCGCCTCTCATCTGTTGTTCTCTGCTAAGGTTAGAGATTCACTCAAAATATCTAACAATGTTGTTTTCCTTCTGTATATAATTAATAATTTGATATTTACCTGAATATTGTCTATCTTGGGAAGGTTCCTACTATAGGGCTGGCAGCCCCTGAAATGGCTGAATTTATAGGAACCAGAGGGGATGAGTCACACAAGAGGGAGGGGCTTAATTCCAAACCACCCCCTCTCCAGTTAATTTAGGTCTCTACAGGAGCTATAGGACCTATTGTATGACTGGTCTCAAGAATTATAGCAATAGCCACATCTATGTGTTCTGATAGCGTTCACAGACTAGTGTGAATGTTCTAGGAAAGATTAGAATAGTAATGTGTTTCCTTAATTGTATGTCATATGGTCATGATATCATAGTCTCAGGCACTATATAAACTGTCCACCAGGGGAAAATTTTAGAGAGGTGGGTCAATATTCGACTGACCACAAGTCGAGGAGGTTCTGTGTAGGCTTTTCACACAAAGTACTTTATTGGATGAAAGGAAAAGATATTGTTCAGGAGCTTCGATCAAGGCATATTTCCTGTGTTGGATGGGTGTGAATTTAACACAGATATTTTCCTTTCTGTGAGCCTTCTTTATTTATGTTTATTATTTTTTTTTAGTTTGTTTGAAAATAAAATGACAAACGTATACCCATGCATTTTTTATGCATCTTGAATACTGTCTGGACATCTATTATTTCCCATGCTTCTACAGTACCCAGTTGGCCCTGGTGCAGGAAAATCTGGGGCTTGCACATGAGCCCATTGTCAGAGATGACACCACAATATATTGCCCTGGCCACTGATCCAGCCTAACAATGTATTTTTAAAACATGTTCATCTTTTCTGATTTGCTTGTATAAAAATATGTCAATATTTTTCAAAATAGAGGCAATTTAGCACACATTGGAGCCATGACTGCATGACATTTACTATGATTTTCATGATATCGGTCATTTTGGCCATGCCAGTACCATGATTTACTCCCACATTTTCCATGACAAAAGTGCAGTCTTGACTAGATCTCATGCCTAAGTAGCAGCCTTGTGTGCATCCTCAGGTATGTTGCTGAATGGCTGGTCCTACCCTGTTCCTCAAATCCAAAGAAAATCTTCTCTGACCTCTTGGAAGAGAGACCCTCCATGGGTGCCATGTGCCTCAGGCTCTGATACCCTGCAAATCTATACAGTGCATACTTGTTTTCCACTCCCCTAGGCTAGGTACCTTGCCAACATCCAACTGCTGAGAAGTTTCCATTTGGCCTTCTTTAAGTCGGCTGTTAATCCATGAATTGAAAGCTTTGTCTTGAATCTGGAGAAATCCAGTGTTGACTAGAACTATCAATGTTGGGTCCCTTTGGAATAGGGACCCTCCAATTCTTTCACACCTTGCAACCTCATCATGAACACAAATACTAGGCACCCTTCCACAGAAACAAACCCCCACTACTACCACTACCAATCAGGAGTTTATCAGCCCAGGTCACTCAACCTGATTTAGACCAACAATGTGGGGGGCAGTAATTGTCAACATCCACAGTGACCCAGTTACACTTGTGTCACCACTTTTGAGGCAGGTAGCATGTCCAGTCTGATATAACTGCCATGCACACCTGCATAGAATGTACACAGCGGTGCCAGCCAGGATGCAATCCAGCAGTGCTGCAGAATATCACAAAATGCTGCAGTATGCTGCAGACAACAGTGTAATTCAATGGCAATGAAGCCCTTTTGTCATGTAGTACTTCGTGACTTGTCATTAACTGCAAGGTACAGTGCCGCATCCTAGCCTTGCTTTGCTGTAGTTCCTATCTGTGGAGTGACCCAGTCCAACACATCCTTCAGGCTGCCCCACTGCATCATGTCCTTAAGGGAAATCACTCCCCTCAAGTTCCTTACTTATTTTCACCCTTAGAGTCACTCCTATTTAGGAGACAATACAAGACAAAATTCATATCTCCCCCCAGAAGGAGGTCTTTTATTTGGAAGTCCTGTAGGACCCCTGCTATGGTATAAATTAATTCTGGTTCCTCCTCATTTGGTGCATTGATGCAGCCTAGCACTAAAGGCAGCCCCCCTAGCCTTCCCTTCACCAGCACCTAGCGTCCCTTCTTGTCCTGCATAGTGTCCCCTGGCACCCAGTTCATCTGTTTACAATGCAATATGGCAACTCCCCATTTCTTTGAGTTGATGCAACTCTCTAATACCTCCCCCCTCAACAAACATACTTAACATTTCTGTCTCTTTCTTTACTATGTGGGTCTCTTGTAAACATATCATATGCCCCCTCTCCAACTTCTGGAAATGCATCAGGAATTTTTCCCGCTTCATAGGGCTGTTTAGCCTGTTTACATTCCAAGTTATTGCTTTAAGCACCATGATCCTGCTCCATACTCCAACTACTTTTGACACCCCCCCCCATGTTCCAAATGCACATCTCCCTTTTGTCCCCCTTGTCAACCAGGATGTAGCAAGGTAACTTAAATATTAACTTAAACTTGTGTTAAGTTACAAGTTCAGATATCAACAATACACACTCGCTCCTTACTGATGCAGTAGCCCCTATAAATGAAGAAGTTGGTAGTTCCAGGTGATTCAACTTCTGTCCAGGGCAGGGTCTGAGCTGCCACTCAGGACAACCCTTATAGTGTTTACTGTTTACCCACTTTACACACTCACTCCGTGTTCTTTGCATTTCACAGGCATTTCTCTCCCTCTTTTATGTTCCTGCAGTATATTCATGGGTAAAGGAGACCCCTGTTACCCTGTTATGTTGCTTTCAAGTGGAAGCATAGTGCACAAACTGTTTTGAGGTTTTCAAGACTACATAAACATTAACAACAGAATGGAACAGTAACTTAAGCTTATTGCTTGGGTCTGAATGTTGCTTACTACCCTCCACTGTGCTACCCCAGGTACTGGAGGGAAAAATTAGTTTGGTTAAGAAGGTATCCTCAGTCCCAAGGGTCTCTTCAATCCACTGAGTCCCTTCTGCCTTCAACCCCACTTGAAATCTGGAGCATCCTAGTTCCTCACTGCAGTTGACCAGTCTGTCCAGGCTCCTCTGTTCTCTATGTTTCTTCAGGAGGCAGATGTGTATTTATGGGGACCCAAACGCCTGCTCATCCACCGCTGTCCTGTGTAAGATGAATGCCCTGGCCTCCTTTGGGCATATGAAGTCTTGGTTGCCCCACCATTGTAGCTTTGCAGGATCCCCAAAGGTCCCAAGGAACATTTACGACCCTTCTCCCTGATCAAATCCCTCACCCTGTTGAAGGATTTTATTTTGTCGATGATCCTCTTGGGAAAATTTGGTTGCAGGGTGATTAGCTGACCCTTTTTTACTTCAGTTCTTTCTGGGCCTAAGATTTACTGAGGATAGTCTCCCTGTCCTGGTATCTGATCAGCCTAAAACAGCATGCCTGGGTATGCTGCCAGTCTGTCTCCTTTTCTGACTGGTAGGTATATGATGGGTCCTGTCAATTAATGGCCTGGAGGAGGCAGTAGTTGGCTGCTGAAGTCTGCAAAACCCTTAAATTGACAAGAAGTGTTGACATAGCAGGGAAGTAGAAAGAATTCCTACAGTGGGACCTGCATGCATTCACTAAAAATACCACCAACAGCTTAGTCTGGTTCAAGGCAGGTTGGCATTCATCTGAATCCCCCTCCCCCAAGTCGTGCCTGAAAATAGGCAGGATTTGTGTAGTGCACTTACTAGGTCAACAAAAACTAAATAAATGGTGTTGATCAACAAATACGGACTTACATTTTATGTGGAAAAGTGCAATGTACATGATGGAGTGAGGAGTCTGGATCAGACATACATGCTGTTCAGTGTAACAGTGGACATTGCAATCTTAGAAAATGGGGTGAACATTTTCTGCCTTCTGACTGGCTGAGGGCCTTGCCAAAATGGGCATTTATGACACAACAGTGCCCATTTAAAACAGTCCCACAGCCAACTGCCTATTTACCTGTGAAAAATTAATGTTCCAAAATTAAAACCAGACCAGCCACCATTTTTGTCTTGCTTAATGAGCGAGCTACCCAGAAGGCAGCTGGCCCCTACTCTCTTCCCTGACTCAGTCAGCTTTCACACAGCATGTTTTTCCAAGTAAAAAAAACCTGCCTACTGTTACAATTTGATCACATTTCCACAACTCCGCCCACTCAATAACCGCTTTCCATATCCCCAGCCCCTGACTGGTCTCTGTTGTGCTGCACACCAGCAGCGAGCTTCCATCTGCAGGACAGGAAAACCAACGAAGTGCTACTGGTCTCATCAGCGCTATAGACTCACACTCACCAGTCCCCCACTCAGCCCTGGCATCCTACCCTGACCGCGCTCAGTCATCTAACAATGAAAAAAGAAGCATTAGCACTCAGGGACTAGAATTAATTATTACTTTGGCACAACTGTAATTATTCTTAACACCAGCAGGCAGGGGGGCATTGTAAATAAATGCAGCAGTAGAGGGACTATTTTACATAAATATGCTTGTTAGTTTTCTTTATTTACATTTGTATATTTTTTACACAACTTATTTAAAATTTGCACCAAGAACTCATGTACTAAGTGCAATAATACCCTCCAGGGTGGACAGCATGGGCTACACCTGCCCTTCCAGGAGCGATAAGGTCCTCCACCTGTAGCATCTGGCCTCGTTACACCTCTGGGTGTCATAATTTCATAATACCGAGCCAAAAAATGTCTTGGTAAATAACCACTATGTCATGCTGTCTAATACAAATGCAGTAAACTGGAAAGGTGTAGTAAGTCAAAATAGCGCAAACCACATTAAAAGAAAAAAAGAAGAAAGAAGCAACACAGGAAACATAAGTCAGAGTCCTCACTGACACGTACCTTAGTTGTATATGGCAAACCAGCAAACATATATCTCCACCATACTGGAAAGACAAAGAACACCTTAGTAAGTCACCGAAACAAAGAAACACAGTGCAGCATATAGGTAATGGTAAAGGGATCGGGCTTACCACACTCTGCAACACACCAGTAAGAGGGGCATAACACCTGCACACCTAAACTATGAGCAATGCCTTTGAAGTGCTAGCAAGTGAAAACCTACCTCTACCAGCAGACACACAGAACCGCAAATAGTGCACACCTGCAGGTATGTCAACAGCACACGTAGCAGCATAAAATGGCGCACTACACACAGCAATTGACATATAGTGTAATGTGGGGAGCTCTGCCCCCTGCACACACCACAACAAACACAACAAACTCCAGTCCGAGCAGCACAGGAGAAAGGCCAATGTCACAAGACAGATATATCATCCATATAGCATTGTCACATGTGACATTTTTGTGTCACTATTATTCCTATGCTGTCATTCCATTGACATATTGACTGGTACCCCCCCCCCAGGAGGGTGGGTACAGCCCAGTACTGGTCACCCTGTCAGGTATTATTGCTTGCATGAAGTGTGATCCAAAGGTATTTGTGGACAGTAAGCTGAAGCAAGGCAGGTAATGCAATACTGTAGTTAAGAGAGCAAGCACAACGATGTCTTGCACTAGGAGAGGGGTAAGGAGCAAGTCTAGTGAGATGAACATCCAACTGCACAAAACATTGGGTAGACCACACTTCCAGGTCTGGTCACTGCAGCAGAGAAAGTACATTTTAAGAGACTGAGATCCAGCACATGGCCACCAAGCAGATTAGTGGCATAGGAAGAAAGAGCTAGAAGCAAAGACTGGACACATTCAAATTATTTAGTTTAGAGAAGAGAGGCTGAGGGTGGCATGATCACAGAGTTCCAAATTCTAAAGTGTCCCTGATTTTAGCCACTAGTTCCCAATCGTTTTGAGCCTTGTCTCTGATTTGCAATGCTGGAGGTTGAGCGGTATGGTTTGAGTTTGTTGAATGCAAGTAGAACTAGGGGATGTGCTCTGAAACTGGAGGGTAGGATAGGGGATTCATTGAATGTATTACATTAGACAGAGAGTAGATAGACTGGACTGGTGGTGCAGAGGGCAGAGGCATCCATGCCTCACTTGCTGCCATGTTGGTGACCCGGGTTTGGAGATGGACTCGGGTCACTGGGGGTTGGCAGAGGACAGGAGGAATGAGCATTCAGTGGGCTGGTCTCCTCCTCTGGGGATAGAGGGCTGCAGTTTACCTGCACTCATCTGGCTTCCAGAGGAGGCTGAGAGGCAGGCAGTCAAGCTGGCAAATTGGGGCATAGAGGGCATAGAGGGATGGCGGCCGTTGATGTCCCATGCACAGTAGCGTGCATAGGTATGTCTGGACAGCACTGCATGTTCATTCCTCCTGGGGAACAAGAACAGAGAAAATGGACGAGTGCAGTGCAGGATGACATCAACCCCTTGCAGGCTCTGCACCAGCTACAGTGCCCTCTTCCAGAATTGGATCTGTGTGTCTGTGGTAAGGTGCCAGCCATCAACCCCCACCACAAGGGGCAAGCCATGGGAGAAGTGCCAGACAGTGGTATGTCTCTGGGACACTGAGTAACAGGGCTGGAGGGGCAGTGAAGGGTATAGCCTGCACTGAGGTGGGGAGGAAAAACCATACCAACTGCAAAAAAAAAAAAGACAGAGGGTAGTTAACATGTAGAATAGCCTACCTGTTGAGCTAGCACTGTTCAGGATTTCAAAGTAGGACTAGACAGTTTTGTTAGGGAGAATGGCATTGAGGATTACACAGCATAAGTAGGGGTACTATTATAGCTAATAGCTTGGAGGTGTGTCCAAATTTGCAACACAAGGGGCAAACAAGATCAACCCTATATCTCTTTCATCACCACAATACTATGTTCCTATAATGTTCCATATTATTTAGCATTATCTGTACTTTATTTGCAGATTCTAGGATTAGTGTAGTCCTTCTGAGGAGCTGATGATATTAGTGATTGAATTCCTCCGTCTATATAGACAGGACTGGAAGAGGCATGATCTAGTGGTTAGCAATCGCTCACCACAGGCTTATGAACCAGGAGATCCAGATTTAAATCCCACCCCTAGAGCCACTAATGGTGCACACAAAGTCACATGATCTCCCTGTGCTCCAGTCTACCTGTAGTAGCTGTAAAATTGGGTAGAAGAGGACCTCCACTGTAAATGAGATGTTTCATCTTGGTTAGGCTATACTGGATACAAAAATTTGTGAAAATAGGAGGAAGAGGAGAGGCCACTTACAAGGCTTGTCAGAGCAGTTTACAAGCACAGACCCAACAAGCATTTGTCAATGTCGAATGTTGTCTCGCTGGCATTGGCATTGGTAGTGCAGGAGTTAGAGACGCATAGTAGGACTGGCAGTGAAATATTGAACTGACGCCAACCCAACACCCACCCGGCAGAGACTGACAGGCATTGGGGTATGCCTTTGGGTCACCAGCAACCGAACTGCTCATCTCTGCTCTATGCGGATGATCTGGTTATTTACCACAGTGCAAAAACTTCAACCTCCCTTCACCATCCCCTCGCTTCGGATTTTGCGAGTATCCAGACCTGGCTCACTGCTAATAAACTCGTCCTCAACTCTAGCAAATCCTACTCAATGTTGTTTGGCTCTCAGTCAGACTGAAAGCAAATCCGAATCCACTTATCATCTTCTGTGCGGATAGCTCTCCTCTACCCTCCACCAAATCCTTCAAATACCTTGGTGTCACCTTGGATGAATCTCTTGACCTTGACCTTCATATCTCCACTATTTGTAAGTCGGTAAATGCTAAATTGGGAAGTGCCTATCGCACCAGCTTGCCCATACTTCCCACAAACCAGACTAGCAGTGGCTCAAGGTTTCTTGCTACCAGCCTAGCATATGGCTCATTAATCTTCCTATCTGCATCCAAATCTTCACTTCATAAATGGGACACCACGTATAATAGCATCTGTCGCTATGCCCGCCTCTCCACATTTCAAGCACCACTGCCACCTCTAAAGGACCTTAATTGGCTTAGCCCCTCTGCATATCATCTTCAGACCTTTGGATCACTAATTGACTCCGCCACCAGAACAGGTCTCCCATTGTCCTTTCTTCTATACTGGAACTACAACCTTCTACATGTATTACGATCAAATGATAAAGCCCATTTGTGAATCCCAAGGTGTAGAACTATTATGGGCACTCGTGCATTTGCCTATACTGCTCCTAAATGCTGGAACTCTATTCCCCTCTCTATCCGTCAAACAAACACCCATGCAGTCTTTAAGAAACTACATCGGGAACACCTTCACACCTTACATCCCTGCACTTGTTTTAACCCACCTTGAATCCTCACTCATTCTTATCCTCTCCCCATCTCCTTCCTGTCCTCCCCTCTCTACCTTCCCTCCCATTAAGACCTTGTCTGCTTGGCTCTTTCTTCATTTCTTTCCTCCCTCTCTCTCCTTCTCTACTTTTATGGCACTTACTGTCCTGAAGCTTATTATCCTCCATGTTGAATTTTTTGCTACCAATCATGCTTTTTCCCTGTATTTATTGTATCTTAAATTTCAGTTTTTATTATGTCACTGTACTTCTTACACACTGTTTTCATGTGAATTTGTACTGCAGTCATGTGCTGCGTCACATGTTTATTGTTTGTCTGTAAACCGTTCTCTCCCGGGTCGTGCCTGAAAATAGGCATTGTTTGCCTAGTGCACTTACCCGGTCACCAAAAGCAAAATAAATAAATAAATAAATAAATAAATAAATAATGCTCATGCTATTTTACCTCACCCTACCCTGTAGATACTGACAAGTGTTGTGGTGTGCTTTGGGGAACTTGGGCATTATACTTACCCCATTCCATAAGAAAATACGCTGAGGTGGGTGCAGTATAGGAGAATGGGGTGAACTTTGTGGCTGAACACTCTAAGGCACACCTTGATGCCTGTCAGTGGCTGCAGGGTGGGGTTGGGGGTGAAATGTCAGGAGCATTTCAGCTGATGATCCCAAGTCACACCCCTGATGCCTGTCAGTCTCTACATGGTGGGGTGTAACAGTTGGAAACCCTAATGCCGTAGGTGTGTGTTGGTCTTTTCACTCCAAATTATCAACATGGGCTTTTTGTGACCCCACCTCGTGAAGAGTGGCAGTATCAGTTTGTTAGCTGAAAGGTGATTTTGCTCAGCGACTGTGCCATTTGGTGTCAAAGGTACGTAAACACATTTTGGGCAGGATGTGAAAAATGACAACTTTATTGTTCATGAGGAGATGTAAAAAAATGGCAACGTTGAAAATCTGGAGCGAAAATATGAAAAATTGGTGAAGTCATGAGCATGCATAGAAGCTGCGCAACGCACGTCCGAAACCCAATTATTTTTGTTTTTTTTTAAACCACATTTTCAACATAGGCATTTCGTGAGCTCCCCTCATGAACAGCGGCACTGTTATTTTTTAATCTGTCCCAAAAGTTGATCTCCCACAGCGACCATGCCATTGTACGCCACAGGCACGAAAACACATTTTGGGCAGGATGTGAAAAATGACAGCTGTACTGTTCATAAGAAGGTGTGAAAAATTGCCAGTGTTGAAAATCTGGCATGAAAATATTGCAAATTTGCGAAGTTACAAGGGTGTGTGGAAACTGCACAACACATCCTTGTAACATAGTCATTTTATGGACTTTCATCACCAAATTTTCAACATAAGCATTTTAGGACCTCTGCTCATGAACACTGTCACTGTCATTTTGTCAAACTGTTCCAAAAACTGATTTCGCACAGCGACTGTGCTATTCTGTGCCGGACGTGCAAAAACATATTTTGGCCAGGATATGTAAAATGACAGCTGCACTGTTCATAAGGAGGTGTAGGAAAATGGCAATGTTGAAAATCTGGAATGAACATATTACAAATTCACAAAGTTACAAGCCTGCATGGAAACTGCGCAATGCATGCTCGTGAAACAGCCATTTTTTTGATTTTTTCACCAGATTTGCAACATAGACTTTTCGATAGCCTCCCTCATGAACAGTGGCACCGTCATTTCATTAATTGTCCCCAAAAGGTGATTCCACGCAGTGACTGCGAAAT
Organism: Neoceratodus forsteri; assembly: GCA_016271365.2. Taxonomy (NCBI): domain Eukaryota; kingdom Metazoa; phylum Chordata; order Ceratodontiformes; family Ceratodontidae; genus Neoceratodus; species Neoceratodus forsteri. The sequence continues at coordinate 959,283,972 of CM057455.1, forward strand.
CACCTTTCGGGACAGAATAACGCAATGATAGTGACTGAATTCATGAGGAGAGGCCCCAATAACCCCATGTTGAAAATGTAAATGCCCAAGATATGCATCAAAGTTGAAAAAAGCCTATTTATGCCATTATACAGCGTACCGGCATTTCTTCAGTTTGCGGTCGGCTTTGAAGAATGCAGACGTGTTCCCGGTCCACCAAAGATCATCATGCTATGATCCAGAGATAAGAATGGGGTGAGGGGGGGTGTGGGAAGGTGGGGTACGCAGAGGGTGGAGTGCGGGTTGAGGGAGGGAGCAGGACAGACTGCGAGGACCATTTTCTGATTATAGGTTTAAAAATATATATGTGGGACTTATTTTTTGTTTTAACAGGGCATTTGGCATGCTGGAGTAGGCTCCCAGCATGCTACCTGAGTGTTTGGGGGTGCTGTAGCCGATGGGGATTGGGCACCCCCATCAACACATGCCAAGGTGAAGGGGGGGACAAGAGCTGAGGGGGATTGTGCACCCCCCTCGGCTCAAAACAAATGGGGGGGACATTATGCCGACAGAGAGTGGGCTCCTCCATCAGCAAATTAAACTGGGAAGGGGGACTAAAGCCAATGGGGATTGGGCCCACCGTCGGCAAAGAAAGACTGTTGGGGGGTGCATGATGCCGAGGGGGATTGGGCACCCCCTCGGCACACACATGAAATGGGAGGGAGGGGGCATTATGCTGACAGGGAGTGGGCTCCCTCGCCGGCAAATGAAGTAAGTTGGGGCATGCCGACAGGGGGATTGGGCACCCCTGAAGTTGGCGCTCTGCGCGGCGGCAGTCAATACCACCATGTTTAGTGAACTGCTTCACCAGGAAAGGCACACTGCGGCATGACAAGCTTAGCTCTTATTGCAGCGGACCTTTTCTTAGATCTGGTGGCCAGTTTATGTGTTGCTGGCGTCAGCGCATGCAGCTGCCTTATTGGGGAATGAGAGACGCACCTACTGATGCATGCCCTGCATTCGCCCACAGTGACCGCACCTCCAAAAGTGGTCTCCACTCTACTATGCCACCAGCATAGACGCTGCAGTCCCCTACTTCTATGACTCTTTCACCCAAGCATGTGACATTTTTGACCCCTAAGGAAAACTACCACAAAAAAATAAATCCCCCCTCCTGAATAACAACATCCCTGAAACAGCTCCTAAAAACTCATGATGACCTGTGGTACAAAGCCAGTGAATCAAGAAAACCAGCTGACAGGAAGGCCTTCCGAGCCACCAAAAACAAGTGCTCATGGGCTGTTCGGAAGGCAAAAACTGACCACTAAAGAGCTGCCCTCACAGCCTCTTGGGGCTTGTCTTGCAAATTCTGGGACAACATTAAAACCCTGAATGGCAAGTCACAGACACCACCACCATCCCAAATTGTTGCCAATGGGTCAGTCACCACGGACCGTATAGATATTGCCAACACCCTCAACAATAGCTTTACAGACCTCAGCTCTGTCCTCCCCTCAAACTTTTTTGGCCCTGTACCTGATGCAGCTCAACCCCACCTCCTACGACCATCATTCTATCTCAGGACCATCTCCCCACATGAGGCAAGGCCATACCTTAACAAGGCCCTTAACGGAAGCAGCCCCCAAACGACCCTCTTGACATCAAACTACTCCGACTCACACTAGAAATACTGCTTACCCTGCTCACTGCCATACTTAACCTCTCCCTTTGCCTATGGCAATTCCCAACAGCTTGGAAAAATGCTGTGGTCACTCCCATCCAGAAAGGTGGTTACCCCCTATCACTGGGAAACTACCGCCCAATCTCTATTCTGACCCCGCTCTCCAAGGCCTTGGAAAACATTGTGGCAGATCAGCTGTCTGGTTACCTTGATACTCATAACTTACTCTGCATGGAACAACATGGCTTCCGGTCTGGGTACAGCACCACCACAGCCCCGTTGGAATTCTCTAACCATGTGCACCTTGCCCTGGACCGTGGGCACATTGCCGCGGCCGTGTTAATTGACCTATCCAAGGCTTTTGACAAGGTCAGCCATTCCCTCCTGATAAACACCCTCACATGATTAGGCTTTCCGCAGGGACCTCTTGACTGGTTTACTAGCTATCTATCATCCAGATCCCAATGTGTCCGGATCAATAACACCATCTCCGTCTCGCACACCACCCACTCGGGAGTCCCACAAGGATCCATCCTGGGCCCTTTGCACTTCACCTTGTTTGTAAATGCCCTCCCCACCTCCTGTACCAAAAAGATCCTCCTGTATGCAAACAACACAGTCATCTGTGCCTCCAGCCCAAACCCATCGGACCTTCAGAGCTCCCTCCAGTCTGCTTTCAGTCGGACTGAACATTGGTTCATAGAGCATAGGCTGGTATTGAACCTAAAAAAATCTAAGACCCTCCTGTTTGCTTACCTCCAAAGCAAGTTAAAAAATTCCCAACTACCTATTAAATCCTGCTCACACCACCCCCTGGAACAGGTCACATCATACAAGTACCTGGGTGTCACATTCGATATGACTCTCACTTTCCACGAGCACATCAACACCCTCACATCTGCTACCAATGTGTGGGTCGGTCTACTATATCGCCTTAGAACCTGCCTCACCCCAGAAGCACTAAGACTAGCTCTCACATCCTCAGTCCTCTCCCTAATGGACTATGGCCTGCTCATTTACTCAGCAGCAGATGCCACGGCCACCAGCAAACTAAAGGTAGTAATCAACAAAGCATGTAGACTACTAACTGGGGCTGACCGGATGACCCATACCTGTAGCCTCTACTCACTTGCCCAGATCTTAAACTTCGAAGAGAGAGTACAATACCAGGCCTGCCTCATAGCCAAAAAATCGCTACTTGGCCTGACCCCCTAGGGCCTGTCTACTACCATAGCAACCACCACCCCAGCTATAAATACACGCAGCACAAGTAAAACAACATTAACCATCCCTAGGGTCAAAACAACACTAGCGGAGATCATTCCTGGTCAGGGCCCCCACCTTGTTCATCTCCCTTCCCTCACAGGTCACCTGCCACACTAAGCTTGGCCCTTTCAAGATCGTCCTGAAAGACCACCTTCTAACCTCACGGACATGCAATTGCCTGCTGTAGTCCCCCCACACACACACACACACACACTCTTTTTTGATGCTATGCAGACAGACAACATGGCTCCAAGCAGCCCAGGGCCATCTCAGTGCTTGGACAAGTGCCAGGGTCCATGGACGCATGACAATGTCTCCTCTCGGACAGCAATTATGACACTGTAATACATAAAACAGACACCAGTCTTTGTATATATTATATGTTATAAATGAACATGTGTATGTAACCTGCTTCTGTTGCAATGTAATTGTATGTCAAATGTATTGTCTCCAAGACATGAAGCCTTTGGAAATAAGTCTATGACTCAAAGGTTGTAATCCCGAAATCCTCAAATAAATAAAATAAATAAATAAATCTGCTACTACTGCAATATGTTGGCTGGCGTGCAAGCGTGAGCCAGCATAAAAAGGAAGTAAAGCCAGCATGAATGCTACTTGGTTTCAGGATGTGTTAGCAGCATCTATTGCTCTACTACTGAATAAAGTATTTTAACTTGTTCTGCGGTGCTTTCTGCCTCCAAGTGGTGTTTGTGCCTGCTTTTCTTCCTCTCTGTGTATAAATAAACTGTGAAAAAAAAATTGTCCTGGATAGCTGAAGTGCTGGTCTGTGTGTATTGTACATCTCAAGCTGAGCTAAGAGGATTCACCAAGTCTCCTTCAATGTATTATCCAGCCTCTCTTCTATAATGTATTGCAGTTATTCAGTGAAAATGAAACAAGTAAACATGAGTCATGAACTACTTGCTTGTTTCCCTTGGCTACTGGTAGAGTTTTTTGTTTTTCTTCTCAGAGTAACAAGCTTTTTACAGCCCTTTAGCCCAGATCAGGGTCAGCGCAGATCTTCCATGGAAGGGCATATTTGATTTGTTGCCTGGCTCCTTGAGCTCTTTCATGGAAGACAGTTCTATTCTGAATGCTCTAGGAATCTCAACAAAGCAGACTGTCACCACAGAGTGCACGTGTGTATAAGACACAAATAATTAGATAGTGATGTCATTAATAACTGGAACTAAAGCAAGACCTTGAGCTACCTTTCTGAGTAAAACTTTCATCTTCCTTGAATCCCTTTTCTGGAGGCAAGTTTGTTCCTTCATGTCACTTTAGATACAGTCCCAATGTTGAAATGTTTAATTAAACATGACTGCATCTTGAAATGGCACCTGAAAAAGGTTAGACTCCCAATTTGGGGTTGGTATAATGAGGCAGTGCAAATTGTCCATTAATTAGATAAATTTGATTTGCCTAAGGTGGGAGCTGCTAGAGCATGCATGGCATGGCAATTAGCCAGTTCCAGCTGTGATGCAGCACAGATGGGAAGCTTAGCCTATGATGACACTGCATATGCTCCTTTGGTGATCTCAGCCTAGCTTCCAGTATAATTACAATACAAAACTGATATACCTCCATTAAAGCAGCAGTATCTGGTGGGCCAGCAAGGTAGCCTTGCAGTAGGGCTTCTCCTCACTACTCCATTGACCTTGGTTCAGGAACATACTCACATTGAAGGGGGCCAGCCGGGGAAGGGGCAATGAGCATCCTACTGGATTGCTATCCTCTTTCAATGAGGGCAGGTTTGGCCCCCCATGGCAGCTGCCATCTGGTGGATACTGCATCGTAGTACAAGCAAACGATAACGTGTGGGGGCTGCTGCAGGATGCTGACATGTGCTCATGTGCCACTGCATGCATGCATGCTGCATTCTTGCTTGCTGATGACAAGCTTCAGGGAGACAACAGTGAAAAAACTCCAGATGGCAGGATGAGGATCAATCCACTGCAGGCTCATAGACCAGGCAATCACTTCCTAGACCAGACTGTAACCCAACGGGGGATGTTCCACTCTCTGGGGACCCCCTTTCATTGGGGGCAACCATGGAGGAACAAAGGAGGCTGGGGTAAGAGCCTGCAGATGGCAGGTGACAGGGTTGGATGGGTTGGTCAGATGGGCTCTGCCTGGTTGACTGAAGGCATGAACGAGTATAGAACAAAAAAAAGCAGTAGTACTTGTTAGTTGACAAAAATGTCACAATTCAGTTTTTTAGTTTTGTAGTACAACCCTAATTTTACAAACGTGAGTTATCTGAATCTCAAGATTATCTGAAATTAGGTCATCATATCCCTCCAGCTGTTTACTATGTACTCACCTGACTTGACTAACTGTCAATAAGGCATGAGTCTTCTGTGCATCAGTATGTTTGAAAATGGATTCTGCCAGGATACATTCTGCCCTCTGCTTATTTGTGTGCTCTTTGTTCTGCAGTATGCTGAAACACAAACGCTCTGTCTTGTATATCAAACAGAAACTAAAACTTCTGGACAGCCCTAAGAAAGGAGAGCAGATTGTAAATGTGGCTGAACTGTATGGCACTGGCAATTTGACTTCATGTGACGTTCAGAAGGCCGAGGACATGACAATAATTTGCCCTCTCCATGTACTACAGCGGAAGCCCAAAGAGCAGATAAACAATGAAGTGCTGTAAGGATGATGATGTTGATTGGCCAATGTACGTCTAGTTCATACAGAACCAGGTTTGAGGCCCTCCTGTCTCTGGGCATATTCTCAAGGAGAAAGTGACTCAGTTCCATCGTAATTTAAATTGTGAAGATAAATGTTTTATGGCCAGTGAGGGTTGGTTGAACAGGTTTAAGCAGCGCCATAGCATCTGTCAGCTATTGATTGCTGGTTAGTTGCTTTCTTCTGCCTCTAAAAGCATGACCCATTTCCATGAGAAACTTGCCAAAATAATGTCTGCTGAAGTTTTCCCAGTTCAGCAGCTTTATAATGCTGATACAACTGGCCGTTATTAGAAGCTCCTACCTGAAATGACTTTGTCCAGCTGTTCTGAAAAAGGTATTCCCAGATTTAAGAAAAATAAAGAGCATGTAGCAGTTGCAGGCTGTGTAAATGCTACAAGCACACACCAACGTAAGCTAGTGGTGATTGAGAAGTCACTCAAACCTAGGTGCTTTAAGCACATTAACATGGAGCAACTCCCTGTCAACTGGACTCCAGAGTAATGCCTGGATGACATCAACCATTTTCAGAAACTGGCTGTTAGCAGATTTTGTACCAGCTGTCAGGTCTCACCTGAGATCTTTGAACCTGTTGCCACACACACTTCTCCTGCTGAATAATGCTGGTGCCTACCCCAATTCTTAAGTGCTGCAAACCACAGAGGTAACATGTGCTGCATTTTCCTGCCAGCAAACATCATGGCTAAACTCCAGGCAGTGGATCAAGGGGTCCTAGCCATTTTGAAGCAGCACTACTGCAGCAAGTTATTATCCATAGTACTGGGTGAAGAAAATGATGAACTGCCCATAGATACATAGATGTTGTCAGCAGATAAGAGCCTTGTAGCTCATCCAGTCTGCCCTATCCTTCTGTCTAATGCTTAAGGTACCCTAGATGCTACAAGTTCTATACCCACACAGTAAATGATTTGATTCTGAAGCACTTTGATAATGGTATTTTAATATATAATTAATAAGGTCTCCATATAGCTTTTATTAAGTCTCTGGAGCACTGTCGCTCTGATGATGACATTGTGTACGCACGTAGCCACCATCTTAGGCAACTAGAGGGGCTGCATGTTTAAATGGAATTGGTGGGGTTGTTTACATTATATGGAGCTTTTCTAAACCTAGCAACTCAGGATTAGAGGCGTTTGGAGACAAAAGGACCTCAACGTTTTGTAGGTAAGGCAGTAACCTACAGTGCTGTGGTTCTTGTTGGCCACAGCTTAGTTATGCTATTTGAGTCCTTTAAAAAGCTAACCATAAAGATTGTTTGCTACATTCTTGCAGAATCCTGGGCAGAGGTCTGCCATGACACCATCTCTAGGATCTGGGAGAAGTCTCTTGTTCTCGTAGCACCGACACATACAACAGAAGGAGCAATGGCACCAGAAAACTCACAGCATTAGGAAGTGACTGAACTCATCAATCGAATGGCATCAGCACTACCAACATTGATCTATAGTAGGCAGAGATAGAGAAATGGATAACCTATGATGAAGAGGACAAGGGATATGAAGACCTGACTGATGTGGATACTGTTTCCATCATACTAAGTAACCTGGTGATAGAGAAGGAAACAGATCTGCCCGAGGATGAGGATGACAAAGAGGAGGTGGCACTATGGAGAGTAGTTGAGGCAATCCAGGCATTTGAAACTTGCCTTTCCTGGTTAGAGGGCCAACTTGACTGTGACTACTTCCACTCCTACTACAAAAGCATCTCTGTATGAAGGCAGTGATAAATAATGAGAGAAGGGCCAGCAGGGGGAGGAGGATCGAACATCCCAGAGAATGCTATCCTCCTCCTCTGGAGAGTGAGGGCAGCCCATTCCAACGCTATACTGCCAGCTGGGAGACCACAGATAGCAGTGAAATAGAGCAGCTAAGGAGGAGGGAAGACACAGGATGGTGCTACACTATGCACGTTCACACTCATGTGCATTCGCACCTGAGCTGCCTGTATCTTAAAGGACAGAACAGGTGAAAAGAGGATGCCCCCTCCCCCACAGGCAAAGTGAGGTCTCCACCGCACCCACAGGCCCCGCACTAAATGACCTAGGCAACTTCCTGATGACTGGATATTGTGCACCCAAGAGACCTATCCTCATCCCAAGGGCTCCACGTGGGGGGCAAATCAAAGCGATAATGTGGGAGCAGATAAGACCCTGGAGAAGGTGAGGTGATGGGGCTGAGGTGCGGTGGGAACTCAACTGGGGGCCAAACAAATAGAGAAAAACAGTGAGCACGATTACCATTTTTTTTAAAAGCCTGTCTAACTGTAGTACTGAAGTACTGAAGTAAAAACAAGCACATAACGTATAAATAAAGCCTAATAAAAGAAAATAAAAGTTTAAGCTGAATGTAAAATCAAAAACGAAGCATTATTTTGCATCAAAAACAATCCTTCTTTGTTTTTGGTTTTACTCCGTTTCAATTCCCATTCATTACTCACTGACTTACATAGGACTCCTGATTTTACGGACTCTGGATTATCCAAAAGTTTTTCATGTCCCACTGCAAGTTCATAAAAGGGAGTGTACTGTAGTATATTTCTGGCAAACTCATAATTGCACAGATCATTCTTTTCAGTTTACTTCATTTCTGAACTGAGAAATGTGGATTTTGATATTTTTAATGGTGCTGTTCTCTTGCCATGCCCACCATGACAAAACAAACATCTCAGTGTGCTGTGCTGTTTTCCATTAAAAGAAGAAATGTCTTCATACTTACCATAATGTCCTTTTCTGTTAGCTCCAACATTGGCAAAGGGGAATCAGTACATGTAATGTGGACCTCTACTAGGGGAAATGGCACAACCCAAGGCTGTAATCAGTATAGAATCTTGGGTACATGAACATTCCAGACAGCAGCCACTCTCCAGTCACTATTGTCCTTGCAGTGCCCCTAATTATGTGAACGTATACTAGCATAGATAATACTGCTCATTTTGTAATGAACCAATACATATAAGCTCTTTGCATACTCATACCTTTTACTAAAAGGAAGATACAATAAACCATTCCCTACCTCATCTGGAGAGTGGGAGGACAGGAAAGGCTCATTGTCTGCTTCTCTGATGTAGTGGAGCTTCTTTGAACTACCGAACCAACTAGAAATAGACTTGTCAAAGGAATCAATGAAAAAGGTAACATTGGAAAGGAACTGCAAACACTGTAAGCACTAACCTGTAGCAAGGGAGGCACCTTTATTGTTCAGAAAAATCAAAACATGTCAATCTACATACCCCTGTACCAGTAATCAATATTTTAATGTGGAACTCCGGCAAATCATAGAAGGATGTCCAAACAAACTTGCAATCAAAAACTATCAGAAAACAATGGACATCCCAATTCCGACATATCAGACAATGCTCTCCAGCAGGAGCTAGGCTCCCGGGAGGGCCCCATTGGCAACGTATGAATGAATTTCTTCTTTAACTAGTGCTCCACATTGCCAAAGGGTAATCAGTATATATGGGTTCTAATAAATGGTACCCATTATCCAGCCGGGTGGGGGAAAATATTGGCCCATACGGAAGCTTAAAATAAGAAAAAGGGGAAAGGAATTTCCATGCTAACTGCCACCTGCAAAACTTTGCGACCAAAGGCCACATTGGCAGAACTTTGAACATCCAGTCTGTAGTGCTTGGTGACTATGTGGACAGAGGACCACGTTGCTGGCTTGCCCAATTCCTAAACAGATACCTCACCTTTCTCTGCCCAGGAGGTAGCCATAGCTCTGGTGGAATGAGCCTTGATGAGAGCCAGAGTTGTCTTCTTTACTGAAAAGTAAGTTTTGGCAATGCATGCCCTCCCCCACCCTGCCAGAGTAACCTTAGAGGCTGTGTGTCCTTTTTTGTCCACTCTGAAAAGTAAAAACAACCTATCCAATTTCCTGAACTCTGCAGTACATCTGAGGTATGTCCTAACTGTCCTGCACAAATCTAACTTGTGCAACTCTTTCTGTCTTGGATGAGTTGGCTGGAGACAGAAGGATGGAGGACATATTTCTTGATTCACGTGAAAGGCTATAAGAATACTCGGAATGAAATACAAAACCATTTTCAGAACCACATTGTCTGTATGAATGACAAGGTAGGGTTCTTTGTGGGACAAGGCCTGGAGCTTGCCAATCCTCCTGGCCTGTGCACTTGGCAATAATGGTTTCACAATAGCTCACAGGGCACTTTCAATTCAATCTTGTAATTAGCATTAGCTCACTGGACTCTTTCAATATAACTTGTAATTTAGACACATTTATACTTTAACTGGACTAACCCCAGTCACTTAACTAATAAGGGACCACCCTCTCTGAGCATTTGAACAGATGCAGGGTGCAGACAAACAAACAGTTCCAAACAGTTCTCCATGGGCTTCGCTGTCCCGTTTAGCTTTCCTTTAAGTTGTACTTGCAGATACAAGTTTACTCACTCAGGCATTCTCACAGGAATGGCTCTCCTTCATCTGAGGTTCCTAAAGACATCAGCACTCTCACTGCTGAGGCAGGTTCAGCTCTCTCACAGCTGGCTTGGCATGAGGTTGCAGGACCCATGTTTTTCCTAAACATGGAAAGGCTTGAGCTAGCCCCTGGAGGACATTTTCTGGCAACCCCAAGGCTAGCAGGTTTTGCTTGAAATGTCCCCTTTTTGGCAGAGGAAAATGTCCCTCTCCCCGTAGAGGGCTTGCACTGGATCACTAGGCCCATTTAGTTTGCTGAGGGCCTGAGCCCCCACCCCTGTGGGGAGGTTCCACTCGAACCTTTCAAATCTGCATGAACACTGTCTTTTATGGGGCTCTCCTGAGGCTCCCTATTGGCCAAAGCTATTTGTTGTTCCGGCTACGACTGGCTGAAGGGCTTGTCAGTCACAAACATGCATTATTCATAAAGCCTTCTCGATGCACAATTGCTTTTTTTTTTTCATTATTTTGACATGTGAATTTAGGTCCCGGCAGTTTCCCACGAGCACCTGATAGTTTCCCATGAGCTCTGGCAAAAATCCCACAAGTCCTGGCTTAAAAATCCCAGCTTTCTGATTGGCAATTGCTGCTCTGTAATGACTACTAAACACACAGTCCCTGTAGCAGATTTAACACAGTCCCAAATAAAGTCCTGGTGCAGCCAGAATAATTATTATAATAATAATAATAAAATGTATTTAGTTAAGCGCCTTTCAGAATTTCAAAGCACTGTACAGCAAAACTACAAAACAAACATATATTCAAATACATAAGGTATAAAATCAAGATAAAACAGGAAATGCCTTCGCCCATAAAAAAGTCTTCAGTGCCTGCTTAAAACTCCCCACTGCCCAATTGCCCCACAGTTCAGTAGCGACATGTGTGTCCTTAAGGCTGCTGCCCAACTTAAGCAGTTTGCTCAGCCCCATTGCCTGTCACTGCTGCCAATATCTAAAGTCCCTAGATTGCAGCAGGCAGACTGTTTATTTGAGTTCCAATACTATCTGGTGCAGCCAAGATTAAATATTTATTTATTTAAACATTTTTCCCCTTTTTACATTTGCCCCTTAGAGTGTTCTTGGCAACTGTTACTATTATTTTGTTTATATCTCAAAAAACAAAAACCTCCATGAGCTTTTGACTTGGCACGTAGTAGGTATTTATATGTGGTATTTATTTAATTAATAACTAGGTAGCAATTTGCACTTTTGCACTTTCATTTTTTGTATGTATATTTTGATATATTCTGTCCATGTTTGAATAGCTTACACAAATGACAGACAGATTGTGGAATAGAAGCACTGTCACTTTAAAATTTCTAGGCTATTATTACGATACTTTTGGATGGTGCACCATGCTCTGAGGAAGACTGTAGGAAGTCAATATCTAAGTGCATCGTGGAACACAGTGTAGCCAGCATGGAAGCCTGATTTTTGCTGCGACATGGCAATATAGCATTTAGCATTTATCCATTTGCATTTTACATTACCTCTGTTGTTGTTCAGTTCGCCCAATGGTTCATTTGAGCTCACATTGACGCCCATAATTACAAGCCTGTGAGAAAGGAGCTTAACTGCTGTGAGTTGAACAATGAGGGACCACACAATGCTTGTACCAGCAGTAAGCTTGCTGAACACTATAACAAAGCAGTACTTGTGACAATAAGTTTAATCTCTGCATTCTACTATGCACCGTTTATGCACTATTTATTGCACTTTAAGAATGTAATGGTGAAGAATAAGAGCAAGCAAGCAAACAAATAATTTATGGAATAAGCAGTATCTGGTTTGAACAAAAAAGTATGTTGACACTTTTATCTGCAGAGTTCCTCCTTTTATACATTGTCTGCTGGCTACAGTCTACAGTTACTGGCAAGATCACTTTAATCTATGCCACACAGTTGTACTTTTTAGCAATCATGGCCCAGATATTCAAAACTTTGCCCCAAGCCTCACATAGCACTGCCCAGCGTGCAAACATTGCCTGGCCCAAATCACCTGCCATATTCAAAAGGAATAGCCCAGTGCTAACCCTGCTGAATATAGTACGCGAAGGAAGCCGGGCAAACTGGTCGGGGAGTGCAGGGTAAACATAGCCCAGGAATAAGACAGCACTGAATATAGCAACAGGGAAGTGCACACTGCAAGTGCAGCCCAGTACATCCTGGAGCAAATCAGTATTGCAGGTGGAGACATTGTGTGTGACTGCACAGAGAAGACCCACAACACCTGCAAACAAGAATGCAAGCCACACACTGCAGAACTGTGCTATGCTGCTGTGTAATTTGCCCTGGCTAACCTGATTGCACAGTGCTAACACATTAGCCCATGGCAAACTGGTTAGCCTGGGGCAAATGGGAGCCATATTCAAAGCTCCCATGCAAATTGCCTGCTTAGGTAATCCGTGGGCAAACAGGTACATTTGCATCTCATTAACTGCTGCAGGTTACGTAGGGCATGCAGCATATCCATTCAATAGGGAACTGGGCAGCCTGGCTGGGCCAGGCAGTCCGCCCTGCCATCATGGTCCCTGGTGTCATCTGTGCCTGTTGCACACCTTGGTAGTCTAGTGGTCCCCCTCTCCACCCCACCCCCTGCACAATCCCGACCCCAGAGCGCATAATGGTGTGATAGTGTATCTGGTAGTCTAGTGGTCCCCCACCCCCAGCATGTATCCTGACCCCCATTTCATGTAATATAATATTCATTTCCTAGTAGTCTAGTGGTCCCCCACCTCCCAGCACATATCCGACCCCCATTTCATGCAATATAATATTCATTTCTCTGGTAGTCTAGTGGTCCCCCACCCCCAGCATATCCCAACCCCCATTTCATGTAACTTAATAATCATTTCCCTGGTAGTCTAGTGGTCCCCCACTCCCCACATGTATCCAACCACCATCCATTGTAGAAGGCAGACTATACCCTGGTAGTCTAGTGGTTCCCCCCACCTGGCAGTGACACCCCCGTGCATCCCAAGAAACAATCAGGAACTGTGCCGGTGACCGGCTCAGCCCTCCTCTCACCAGCATAGCCGGCCACCGACTGAAGTACTAATGAGCGCTCATTCGTGCCTCAGTCGGCGGCACTGGAATGGTGAGTAGGGCTGGGCTGGTCACCAGCTTGGTTCCTGAATGTTGCTTGCAATGCACGGGGGCATCACTGCTGGGTGGGGAGAACCACTAGACTACCAGGGTATAGTCTGCATTTCTACGTGGACAGGAGTCAGGATATATACGAAGGGCTGAGGGGACCACAAGACTACCAGGGAAATGTGTCTTATATTACTGGAAATGGGGGTCAGGATATGTGCTGGGTGTGGGGGGACCACTGGAGTACCAGGGAGATGTTTTATATTACTGGAAATGGGGTTGGATACATGCTGGGGGTGGGGAGACCACTAGGCTACCAGGGAGATGTTTCTATATTACTGGAAATGGGGTTGGTATATGCTGGGGGTGGGGAATTACTAGACTACCAGGGAGATGTTTCTTATATTACTGGAAATGGGGGTTGGGATACATGCTGAGGGGTGGGGCAACCACTAGACTACCAGGGAGATGTTTCTTATATTACTGGAAATGGGGGTCGAGATACATGCCGAGGGGTGGGGCACCACTAGATTACCAGGGAAATGTGTTTATATTACATGGAACGGGGGTCAGGGTCCATGATGGGAGGGAGCACTGCTGCCTCAGCACTACCGCTGCATTACCAGCAGCTTTTTGTCAGCAGTAAGTAGCGCCGCGCCACAGGTCACGCTAATGCCTGTAGCGTGGCACTCAACATTTAAATATGCCAGTGTGCCGGCATTTAGGGCCCCTCCCCTGCATACATTTTGGTTTTGCATCAGTGCTAACAGTTAGCACTGGCGCTAACTGTCCTTTTCAATATTGCAGTCGGGCACAAAGTCAGCGCTAGTTCAGCTCAATGGCTTTGCCCCCAGTGCTATACTTTGAATATCTGGGCCCATGTGTTTTGGTGTGTAAATTAAATACGTCTTTGGAATATTTCTTCCTGGATTTTTTTCAAACATTTTTACACAGATAGTAAGTGCTGACCTCAATCAGGAATTCTCTTGTGGTTTTCTAGTATCTTCTGCGGTATATTTTATTTATATCTTGTCCCTGCAGCAGCCACTGAAAATAACCATTTCCAGAGGGCAGAGAACCCTCATTAATATTTATGAAGATTGGGATTTGGCTCATTAATATTCATGAGCCTAGTTCAATAGTGCTTCACGAAACTCTTTATTTAAATATAGAAGAGGGCTCCCTTGGCCCTTGTTTAGGTCACCAGTCCCTACTCTGCCTAACACAGGGACCGGCACCACTGAACACTCTCCTGCTGGACTGCAAACCGAGCATTCGAGAGATCAAATGAGCAGCTCTGTGCATGCACAATCCCTGTGGCACCAGAGTGCCAAAGAGAGCAGCGGGGAAGTGCAGCTTATGTTTTGGAGCCCGAAAGGGCTGAAATTGCACTGGGGATGATTTGGGGCATAAAGGGCACAATAGGACTTGGGCTATGGAGGTGAAATGGGGACACAAATGGCAGGCAGCCAGGAGGAATTTCAGGGCAGGAGCAGAAATGGGAGTACGGGCACAAGGTAAGCCCCCAAATTGGTGGGGGGGTACATATGCAATTCTCCTTTGCCACTGCCAGCCGGTACATCAGGTGCACCACCCCAGCTCAGGGTTCTGACTAGGGGGGAACTGTTAGAGACTTATTAGCTTAAGTAACACAATAGGTCAATAGAAATAGCCCAGAAGATGCCAAGAGAACTGTCTGATTTCTTTTATTTATCTTTTTTTATATAGATAATAAAGGAACATTGCCCTGATCCAAAAGCAAAAAAAAAACAAAAAAACTGTTAAATCTGACAAAGAGAAATGTTCCTACCAGCCTACATGACCACAGGTTGTAGTTGGAATGATCATTACCAGGGATAACGAGATCCAAGCTGTGAAAACAGAGCCACCACATCTAGTGCTTCAGAAAGTACTGATGCGAGTGCATGTGTACATTATGCCCTGATGCTACATGTGATGTCACCACATTTGGGGGGGGTGCCGAAGCCCAGAGGTGCAAAAGTGAAGGCACTGAAGGATCGAGGTGGCCATCTGTAAGAAGGCAGAGTGCAAGTCTGATTAACAGGCTCTGAACAGTAATGGGAATCTGTGCAGCTCAGAAAAGCCATTAGAAAAAAAAGTTCATTGCCCTGAAGGTCTGCCCCCAAGTAAAACACCTGACTGAAAGGCTACGGCATTTTCTCTCTTTCTTTTGTTTTGGGTTTTTGTTTTGTTTTGTTATCTGTCTCCATCCAAGAAACACAATCCCCAGAGCAGGAGAAAAAATCAGTGCCTCACTGAGTTAAGCACCCAGGCACCTCTGCTAAAACAAAAAACAGCCACCCCAAAATGAGAAGCTAAAACAAAAACAAAAAAAAGCAATAACAGCCCTATAACAGTCCGGGGTGATGCCAGTATAGATGCAAGGAGGCAAGGGAAAAGACTAAATACTAGACCCTGACTCTACTGACCTGATGCACCACAAAAGGAGGAAATCAGAGACCTGGTAAGAATAAACACCCTTAGAACAGTGTGGCAGGACATAGCCCCCAATCCAAGCACATACAAGCAGTGGAAGTGGGGAAAAAAGGCAGGTTAGCCAATTTGAAAGCTGCAATTTAACAGGCTTGAGTTTAAATTTAGGGGGGGCTCCCTGTTACCAGGTAGTCTCAACCTGGTCAGCAGAATCACAGCCCTAAGAATTAAACACCGAAAATAAATTCTTTCTTCAGAGAAAACTTCTAAGCTGCTTCCCCTTTGATGGCACAGCAAAGACTGAAGAGTTGCTGCTGTCTGGAATGTTCATGTGCCCCAGATTCTATGCTGATGGTAGCCTGTGACAATGACGACCGCGATTGAGTGCTTTCAAAAAGGGTGACTCAGTCACGGCACCTGTTCATAGGGCTTCTGGGCATGGAGTGTGACTGGGTGGGGGGTCCACGAATATAGCGACAGGATGTAGCTATATGTACATGCACTCGGGGGGGGGCGAGCACGCTATGCAACAGGTGGAAGGTGAGGGAGGGTTCATGAGGTGTAATGCGGTAGTGGACTGCCGAGCTGACCCTGTGGCGTGGTGGGTGGGTGGCAGGCTAGGGTTTGCGAGGGTACCGGGTTCGGTTCCAGCTGAGTGTTCATTTTGTTGCACCCAACTTAATTTTTTCCCCCACTTTTGCACCCCTCAAGATGCACCCCCTTGGAGTTGAGAACCCTTTAGTTGGGGGGGGGTGCCAGGAGTGTACATCGCCAAAATTGATTTTCAGCAATGTACACTCACCCTAACGGTGATCACCTTTCCACGATCGCCGTTATCACATGGAACCATGCTGATTATAGCATTGGGCTGTGCTATTTCCCCTAGTAGGGGTACACATTACCCATATGTACTGATTACCCATTGACAATGTGGAGCGCTGCAGAAATCTGTGCTAGCACCCTCCTAATACCTGGGCTGCACACATTAACTGAGACCTTATCATAATTACTGAGTCGTGGTTAAAAAAGACGAGCACCGATCAACAAATATCACTGCAGGGCTACAATTTATTTAGAGCAGATAGAGAGTCTAGAGGCAGGGGTGTGGTTATCTACGCCAAATCTAAGTACTTGGTCACCAATATTAGTTGCAAATCTCTAGCCAAGGAATTTGAGTTAGTTTCACTGAGCCTTCATCTCCCCTCCTCGGAATGTATCACTATCCTAGGTGGCCATAGACCCCCGTCTGGTGGTGATGAAGTCCTTAATCTTTTGAAATCCATGTTCATAGATGCAAAAACTGAAACAATATTTCTAGGAGATCTAAATATGGACTGGCTGTCACCTAAATCACACGGCCTCAAATCCCTTTGTGACGAGTTAGGTCTTGGGCAATTAGTCAGTGAACCTACTAGGAACAACACTCTAAATACTGCCAACAGTTCCATTCTAGATGTGGTACTAACCACCCATCCACACAAAATATCTCATTTGGCAGTGTTTCACAACGACATGAGCGATCATGGAATTGTTGCTTGCATAAGATCTCAAATTAAGGCCCGTCCGCAACCCATCTTTATAACAAAAAGATCCTTTCACAAATTCAGTGCAGTAAACTTCCTATCTGACCTGAGCATGATCAGATGGCAAGATCTTTACCTAGCCAAAGATGTCAACAAGGCAGCTTGCATCCTTAATGACAAACTCACTGCAATAATAAATAAGCATGCCCTTTCATCAAAGTAAAGTGCGGAACAATTCCAACCCCTGGTTCACCTTGGATCTCAAGGCAGCCCTTATAGCTCGAGATAAGCTCTGGGCTAAAGCTAGACATTCAAAAGAATCTTCAGATTGGCAGGCCTTTAGAACAGCCAGGAATAACTTGTGAAAAACTTCGCTCTGCTAAAGCTAACTATTATATTTCTACTCTAGAACAAGCTAAGGTAACCCTCATAAAATATGGAAGACTATCAAAGCTATAGAAGGACGACCCATGGCCCCCTCTGTCCCAACAAAGATAGTTGCAAGTGGCAAGATTGTGGAAAACAAGTCCCTAATCCTGGAGGAACTTAACTCCCACTTTGCCACAGTTGGATTAGCTTTTGACTCGTCACCTTATGCTGGTGCTGCGGTGAGCCAGCATACCCCTCCTGCCACATCTAGTCCTACACCCAGCCCCTTCCAACTGTGCAAGATAACTTATAAAGAAGTAGAAGATTCTCTTCTTAACTTAGACACCAAAAAAAGTGCAGGGGACGATCGCTTGGAACCTTTTTCCTAAGGTCAGGCTACGCCCATCTCACTGCCCCAATTCTCCACATCTTCAATCTTTCCATTACATCTGCTACTGTGCCGTCCTGCTGGAAATCAGCACATATCCTCCCTCTATTTAAATCTGGTGACCCATGCAATGTAAACAACTATAGGCCTATCTCCATATTGCCTATCCTTTCTAAAGTTCTCGAAAAACTGATCCATATTCAGTTAAAATCTCACTTGGAAACCTTCTCTCTCATTAACCCAGCTCAATCTGGCTTCTGGGCTAATCATAGCACAATCACTGCCCTAGCAAAAGTAACCAATGATTGGATCTCTGCTATAGATGCTAAGAAGGTAACTGGTGCAGTCTTTTGGACCTCAGCAAAGCTTTTGATACTGTTGATCACAAACTATTAGTCAATTGCCTTGCAAAGTTGGGTGCCACATACCATACCACCCAGTGGTTCTCTAGCTACCTAACTGGAAGATTCCAAAAGTAAAGGCGGAAGGCTTTTTCTGCTGCCTTGCCAGTTGCAGAGAGTCCCCAAGGATCCATCTTAGGCCCTATCTTGTTTTCTCTGTACATTAATGACTTAGATGCTAACATATCTACGTCCAATCTGCACTTTTTTGCAGATGATACTGTGTTGTATACTTCTGGCTCATCGTTATCTGAAGTCAAGGGAGTGCTTCAAGCGGACTTCGCACAACTTGAGCATAATCTAATAAAGGCAAAGCTTCTGCTCAATGCTAAGAAGACTAAAGCGATGATATTCTCCCTCAGTGCTGTCTCAGGCCCCTCCAATACCCTTGCTCAAGACTTCATTGTCACCACACTAAACGAGCCTCTGGAAGTTGTAACCAAATTTAAATATCTAGGTATCTGGATCGACAATAAATTATCTTTCAGTGACCACATCGAAGATGTCTCTAGAAGGTTAAAAGCAAGGTTAGGTTTCTTCTACAGAAATAGGCCCCTTTTCCCCATTGAAACTCGAAACAAGCTTGTACAGGCCCCTTTTCTCCCCCTACTCGACTATGGCAATGTAATCTATTCCTCCACCACTCTTGCAAATCTAAGTAAACTGGACATCCTTTATCACCGTGCGTTACGGTTCATTGCCAACTCCCCTTACCGTTCGCACCACTGTGACTTATATGCAGCAGTTGGTTGGACATCCCTTACTACCAGACGCCTGCTCCATGCTGGGCTATGGACTCTTAAACTGCTCCTGCAGAAATTGCCAAGCTATTTCTCTTCCCTTATTAGTATCTCACATAGTGCATACTCGTTAAGAAAACCTGACTTTATTATGCTTGACATACCAAGGATGTGGACTTCCTTCGGTAGACGTGCTATTGCATATGCCCTTCCCTCCATTTGGAACCAATTACAAACCGTACTGAAACTAACTAGCACAGTTTCAATAAACTTCTACAAATTGCTAAGTTCAGCCAAAATAAAAGACACCTGTAACTGTCATTAAGTCTCTCCCTTCCCCATGTGTGCCATATTTATCCACTGGTAAGGTATAATTGATTTGTCATATTAACTGCTTTCCCTTCCCCTACTCCTGGCTTTATCTTTGCTTACGCTCCACTGTTACTCTATCAAATCACTCCTCCCCATATCAGTTGTAGACTGTTGTTTGTTCTAGCTGCCAAAATACTGAATATGTATTGCACACAGTCATCATGTTTCATTTATCAGTATGCAACCTGTAAAGTAACTTCCCTGTCTCATATCAATGTTTACCACCAGCGGTCATCCTATGTTGTACCCTTGTATGTATATCCAGCCTGTATCATGTAACATGCATTTCATGTATATACTGTTATTACCTATCTGTGTTTGTACTTTAAGTGTTTATGTCGCAGGACCTCCTTGTGAATGAGCTTGCTCAATGGAGTTTTCCTGCAATAAACTTGAACTTGAACTTGAACTAATAAATTCACAGTATGGGCAAGGTCTGTACAGTCAAAAAAGTTATCACTAGTTTTGCAATTAATGCCCCAAGTTAACAAATGTGTCTGCCTCAAGCAAGTTTTAAACATTTTTTCTGTTGAAGTTAAAGCTGTTT
This sequence comes from Neoceratodus forsteri, assembly GCA_016271365.2. Classification (NCBI taxonomy): domain Eukaryota; kingdom Metazoa; phylum Chordata; order Ceratodontiformes; family Ceratodontidae; genus Neoceratodus; species Neoceratodus forsteri. The sequence continues at coordinate 959,303,938 of CM057455.1, forward strand.
TTAAAAATATCTGCGAGAATTCAAAATACACTGATGATGACTATAACAACATCAGAAATACATTATTGCTAAGCAGATGATATGATGAATGTTTTTAGACTAATAAATACAGCTGCTTTAAAACAGGATTTCTTTTTTCCTTTTCACTTCATCAGTTCTCCCTGCTCATCCCAGCTGTGAAGTTATACTCCTCTGCTTATGACATCATAACCTGTTGTCATGGAAATTATTCTGACAACAAAAGCAGAGGGTTATGACTAGGGGTGTGTGTAAGGGACACCTATCCACAACAGTGATGGCACCAGGCTTCTAAAACACAGTTGCAATAAACTGATTGTCCATTCCAAGGTTAGAGTCCATCAATCAGTCTTTATTTGGTCCACCTCCGCACCAGCTCCTCAAGCACAGGCATAATCCAAGTCAAGCAGTATTCTAGGCAGTGGCATCCTCAGTCAGGTTTAAGTGATAACGACCGAGAAGCTGGTCATTTCCTAGGGATTAATGACTGGTTGGGGAATGACTGGTATGAGGTGCAGCAGAGGCCACCTCCCTCCAGCCGGTTGTTAATCCAAGGGAATGACTGCCTTCAAGGCTGTTATTGCAAATATAAGTATAATCACATTAACAGTTTTCCTTTTTGTTTTTTGGTTTTTACTTACATTTAGGTTTTAGTTATGTGGCATGAGTCATGCATGCCACATAGCATCAGTTGGCAGCTGGAGCGGTCATTTCTAAGATGATAATGATCAATCCAGTAGCCAATCAGGAACCTCGCTAGGGTCATGAATAATTAATTAGACTTACAATAATTCATACAATTGTGTCTTCAGGCTTGGGTCTCCCCAACCTTCTGGGCAATGTCAAAGAACCTGTAAGATTCAGAGTATGAGTGCTGAGAGAGAGACAGAGGTATCACGGATACACACAGCCCCTAAGCACCACTTTTTACTATGTTGGCCCCTACAAGCAGAAGTCCTTCCAAGAACTGATGCAAATGATACAGAGTGAACAGTTTCTTCTCATATCCAAAGGCACTACATTGCATTTAACAAGTTGCCAGTACATTCACTTCCATTACCTGGAGTCAAAACCTATGCATGAGAAGCACCACCAAGCTTAACTAACAGGCCGTTCTTCCTTTCTACCCCCTGAAAAAGTACAACACCCTGTGGTCACCACCATTTGGGTGTGGTAATTAGCAGCCTCTTGGGTAACACAGGGGTGACACAGGCTCCTGACAGTGATATTACAGGTAACTAAGAAGAAATAAATGACTTGGCACTCATGGAGTCAATAATCCAAGCAGAAAAAAGTTTTAAATATTTATTCTATCACCACGGAGGTCTGGACTAGCACCCAAATTTCCCAGCACTTCAACCAACAGGGTCGATGTTAGGGGTAGGTCTAGTTCATAACAGACAGTGCATCATATTTAAAGCTCTCATTTAAAGAGATACACACTTAAGACAATGAAACCACAACCCCAACATCGAAAAACTTTTCAAACAACCAATGAATAAAAAACAGTAAATAAGTTTGATGCAAAAAAAATGGACAGAGAATAAAACACATAGGTAAGGGTAAATAAATACAAACGGATATCCTCAAAAGCACAAGTCTATCAGTCTATCCTTAATAATTGTTCTCTGCATGTAACTGATCTCGATGGAAGACAGCAATCAGAAGAAAAAAATGGATTTTATATGCGGGGAGATTAACAAAAAGAGAGGGGGAATGGGGAGGAGACAAAGGTCTTGGTGCACAGTTTGAACTTAATATGCCAGGAATATGTACAGGAGTGAAGTAATGTACCAGGAGGCAAAAATAAAATCTTTTGTTGTACAAAAGTAGGACGATGAACAACGGGGGAAGGGGGAGAAAAGAAGAGGGAGCCACAATAGCTCAGTGGTTAAGGGCACTGTGCTGCAAACCTGGAGACCTGGGTTTGAATCACACAGTCCCCACTTGCATACTGTGTGACCCTGAGAAAGCCACTTAACTTCCGTGTGCTCCTAGGTCACACCTGGAAACAAGCTTCAGCTTAGTGTGCCTTTCCTGGTTAAACAATTCCCCCTATCCCCAGTCCCTGTTAGTTAAGTTGTTATTTAAAGGGAAGGGGGAATTTAAAAAGGAGTTATATTGAAGTATACAACATTGTACAAGACAAAGGAGTAGATTTAGATAGAAACAAAGCAGCTTGGTTTAATTTAAACAATTGGAATGAGAAGTCTATTTCCCCAGTTCATTTCCAGTATAGGCCTGTTATCTGCCACCAGATAGGAACAAATTCTAGCAACAGCCACTACGGCTGCAAAATAATGGTATTGTGGGCAATGAGAACTGTGTAAACTATCAATTTTTGCACTAACCACTGAGCCACTTAACTGCACTCTCTAATTGTTATGATACACACACACTGACTAATACATATACACATACTGTATATTCGCAAAGTAAAAAGTAGATAAGCACCCACACTACGGACTGGCAACAAGGATTTCACGACTTGATTTATTAAATCCATTATGTACAAAATGTGCGAATAAATAAAACACTGGCCAAAATGGCAAGCGAACAGACTTACGTTTCCCCTGGCGTGCTGCCAGACTTCTTCAGAGTAATTTAAAAACAACACTGAGTGCTCATTTTATAACATACAAATTCACATCACTTGTTGCTAACAAGTCTATAAAGTGAACAGTGCTTCAATTTATTTAGTGCAAACCAGTGAACAACTAATTATTTAAAACATGTGCAAATCACTTTAGTTCAAACACATCATTCACATGGAGCTGATTAAATTATGTATCATCTTCACGTCTCCTATGTCTCCACAAAGTCCACTAATTAAGCTTTTATAATTAAAACAAAGTGGATGTTTTGAGCCATCATAGTCAGCTTTGTGCTTAACAAAGCTCATTTTTGCCAGTATGGCCTATCTTATGTTTAAATGAGACTTCATATCTTTCTTCTATACGGTGGATTGTACATAATCAGTCTTGTTCCAGGCACTTCATTTCTATATGTTTGGTTTTTAAATAGGTTCCACTTTTTGCCAAGGAGGGGCAACCCTTTCATATCTGGGAGTATGTATGTCCTTATGACTTCCAACATTTATATTGCTTTAAGAATGCTGCAAGGTCTATACTGTCGTTTAATCCTTTATTATATCTTGCCCCCAATTCAAAAATCCAATAAGTTTCTCTCTGGCCCAGAATTTTCTTCAAGTCTTCCCCTCTTATTCCCAAACTGACCAATTCAATACCTGTGAAACTGAATTTAGGATTTTCAGTTCCACTCTCTGAAATATATTTTGTAATAGCATAAGACGTCTCCTCTATTCACTGCCCTTACATGCTTCCCAATCCATATTTTAAATTTCCTCACTGTCCTTCCTACATAAAAGACCCCACAATCACAACTCAGTAGGTAAACCAATCCACTGCTGTTGCAGGTAATGAAGTCCTTCAACAATATCTTTTTGCCTGTAGAAGGATGTTTAAACATCTTACAGCTATTAACATAACCACAATACATGCAGTTACCACACCGGTGTGTGCCCACTGGTGCAGGGGTCAAAAGGGTCTGTCTCAGGGGTTCTGGGCCTGGTACTATATTTTTGACCACCATATCCTTTATACTCTTGCATTTTCGAAACACTACTTGTGGACCCTGTTCCACTACATCAGTTAATTTGGATTCCAATTCCAGGATGAACCAATTACTCTGGATAATCTGTTTTACTTGATTTGCCCTTCTTGAGGAATGGGTAACAAATGGACATGAGCCTACTGAGTTTAAACAAAAAAGTGGAACCTAAGTGAAGAGATTCTTGGATAGGGGTTATAGCAAACATTGTATTGCCACAGCAATTCAGATAGTGAAAAAAATGGATAGGGATCAGGTAATATGGGGGCAGAAAACCAACAGAGACAGAATAATCTTGTGTCCATTTGTTACCAATTTCTCAAGAAGGGCAAATCAAGTAAAACAGATTATCCAGAGTAATTGGTCCATCCTGGAAGTGGAATACAAATTCCCCTGCCCCCGTCCCCTGTCCCTGTTAGTTAAGTTGTCATTTAAAGAGAAGGGGGAATTTAAAAAGTGGGTGTATTGAAGTATACAATATTGTACAAGGTAAAGGAGTAGATTTAGAGAGAAACAGAGCAGTTTGGTTTAATTTAAAGAATTGGAATGAGAAGTCTCTTTCCCCGGTTCAGTTCCAGTATTGGCCTGTTATCTGCCACCAGATAGGAACAAATTCTAGCAAGAGCCAATATGGCTGCAAAATAATGGTATTGTGGGCAATGAGAACTAAGTAAACTAGCAATTTTTGCACTAACCACTGTGTCACTTAACTGCACTCTCTAATTGTTATTATACACACACTGACTAATACATATACACATACTGTATATGCATATATATTCCAGTGTAACATAGCAGTGCACAGTTTACACACAATTTTACAGATAAAAAAAAAGATATCATGGGATTATTTTCTTCTTTTCATGCTTCAAGGGACATGCGGGGGGTCCCACTAGATACCTCATTTAAATCAGCAATGACATGCAATAAGACTGAAACTGATCCAGATAGTGGGGGAATGTAGACTAGTTTAATCTAACCCTTACTTTTACTGTATTTAGGATAAGCACTGTGTTTTGCACTAACTCATTGTACTAATCTATGGCATGACTGAGTAACTAGGGTAGAGGGGACCAGTTGTTGCAGTGGATGTTGAGTTGACTATCTGGACTTCATAAAGGCCTTTGACACCATCCCCATAGAAGGCTGATTAACAAACTGTGCAGCCTAGGGGTGGATCCTAAAATAGTTCTGTGGGTGGAGAACTATCTGAATGGCAGGAGTCAGAGGGTTGTGATAAACAGGGAGTACTCTGGAGAGGGAGAGGTGATGAGCATGGAGACACAGTCATCAGTGTTGGGACCAGTTCTCTTCAATGTCTTTAGTGGGGATATTGCAGAGGGACTAGAGGGGAAGGTATGCCTCTTCACAGACAGTACAAAGGTATGCAATAGGATGGGCATGTCAGAGGGTGTTGAAAGAATGAGGGAAGACCTTAAACTGGAAAAATGGTCTGAAGAATGGCAGCTGGGATTCAATGCAAACAAGTGCAGGATCATGAACATAGGGCAGAAGAATCCAGGGGCAAAGTAGGAACTAGGTGGGGAGTTACTGACAGTCACAAAGAAGGAAAGGGACCTGGGAATTATCATCTCAGAGGACCTAAGAGAAACTAGGCAGTGTGATAAGGCAGCTGGAAAGGTTAGCCAGATGCTTGGATGCATAGGGAGCGGTATCAGGAGTATAAAGATGAGGTCATCTTGCCTCTGTATAAGACAATCATGAGACGGCACCTGGAATACTTCATCCAGTTCTGGAGGCCCCATCTGAGAAAGAACAGATAGGGTGGAGGAAGTGCAGTGGAGGGCAACTAAAAAGGTGCAGGGCATGCGGTATAAGACCAATGAGGAAAGCCTAGCCAAGCTGATATTTAAAATATTTATTTCATTTGGGTAAAGCATTTAACCCATTTTAAACATTTAATTTTTACAGGATATGCCAGTTGAGATTTAATCCTGTATGTCATTTACAGTGTGCTCATGCTTTTACCCATTTTTTCTAATGCTTTTGCACATCACAGATCTGCTGAGAGGCAGCTTGAATGTGGTCTTCCTTTTATACATTTTGACAATGAGTTTTCCTAGAATATACCTGCTGAATGGTATATATTTAGCCTGGATAGTTCACGGAAGATGTGACATCTTGTTTTCAGTGAAGTTCTACATCTACACATTATTATGCTGCATTGTGTAACTCAGAACACACTGAAAACATTAATTTACATCTGAACTAGGCTACTCTGGATAAATACATTGTAAAAATGGTTATAATCATGACCCCACAGAAAACAAGATAGTGCATCTAAGCTGTTATATCCTGAGTAACTACAGTGCAAAAATGTGTAAAATAAAAAATCCCTATGACAATGAGATGTAGCATCTCCCCTGTGCTATCCAGGATACAAAATATAGGATAGGAAATATTTAAAGGATGTATAATTATTTCTATACTATCATTATGTAAATCAGGTAGTTGAGGCATGGTGGAAGTGGAGAAGAGGCTAAGCTGATGAATATGTTATTGTAATCATTAAATACCTGAATGTAGATATATAATAATTACATTCACCATGGTAGCAAATTCCACATTGTGAACTGAACTGCACTGTGTTCCATATACCCAAGACTGACATAAACAAACAGTTTCTTTATTGTTTTATAACACATTGGCCAGCAGTATTTATTTTGAATGTTGGGGCCATGATGATGGTGTGTATGTGTGTATTTGAGTGAAAAGGATTAAAGAAACAGCTGTCTTCTGATTTAGTAAACTATGCTGGACATAGTGCTGGAGGCTGTAATATGTAATTAGGTTTGAAACCAGAAAAGTTGCTATTTAAAGGGTTAAAAGTTACAGGATGTGTTTACCGGCCATACTGTAGGTCAATATAAATATTTTCCCCCAAAAAAGCATAGTAAAAGGAGCAACAAACGATGCCATTCTTTTTTTTTCCCTTTAATATTTTATTGAAATGAAGACATGTGATTAACATAGTTTACCAGTTCTTACATGAACATACATAGCTGTCAATTTTACATTCTTTATGCAGTACAACCTTGATAAATACTAGTTTACTATTCCCATTTACTTCCTTATTTCTAAGTCACGATATTCATATTAATCATATTTAAAGTAAGGACCAGATATTACTTATCTTTCAGTGCTGGTAGAAGTAATCACTTCAGTAAAAGGATACCATATTTTGTCAAATTGTCCCTCTTTTTTCAACAGGTAATAGTGTATTCTTTCTATCCTGTATAATTCTATCATTAAATTAATCCACTTTAGTATATTAGGTGGATCCTCATCTTTCCACTGCATTAATATACATTTTCTTGCCTCCAATAATCCCAATGATACCAACTTTTCTTGTTCTACAGAGTACTTTCCCATCATCTGATTTCCTCCCAGAAGTATTGTGAAAGCATTAACTACTATCTTAATACCTGAAGATTGTTCCAGTATACTTATAATGGAATCCCAGAATTTAGTTAATTTTCTACAGGTTAAAAACATATGAACCAAGGATCCAGAGTTAAGATGACATCATGGACAATTTTCATCCAGTACTGGGTTGATTTGATGTAGCTTAGAGTGTGTGTAATATGCACTATGGAAGATATTAAATTGAATTTGCTGCATTTTTGCTGAATAAAATTGATCATATGGGTATTTTTGTTATATTATCCCATATATAATCTGAGATCTCATGACATAATTGTGATTCCCATTTAGCCTTAAGTTGATCTAACACCATTAAATCATAATTCTGGAAAATATTATAAATGTTCATAATTATTTTGATCCTAATTATACGTATCGTACTTTCTATTGGGGACTCAGTCAGATTTAGATCTTCTTTTTGTATTTAGTCTCTTAACTGCAAATACCTGAAAAATTGATTCCTCGGTAGACTAAATTTCTCTTGGATTTGTTGACATGACATCAAGATATCATTCTTTACTTGTCTTAGGCTGTCTTCTGCTGTACTAAAATGCATTCTAGGTACTGCTGAAGGCACTAACAAGTTTAAAATAATTGGTTGTGCTATGTACTTAAATTTGAAACCAGAAAAGGGTCTGTTTTCAGGGCTAAAGGTTTCATAATGTATTTGCCAGCTAAAGCACAATATAAATATTTATTTTCCAAGGAGCATAGTAAAAGTAGTAACAAAAGATAACAGTTATTTAAATGTCTTAGAGGTTAAAGAAACATATGCCTTTTGCTATAGTAAACTATTGTATGTCTGAGACAGTGCTAATCAGATAGTGTCTTAAGAGTTTAAAAAAAACAGTATAAATCTTTTTATGAAATTTGTTGCTGGGAAAGGGTGCCTAAGGTGACATGCGTATGAGCTATTAGAAAATGGGTTGTGGAAATCTTAGAAGCTGATTGGCTTAGGCCACTAGTTAACCAGTCTGGTATCAGGCAACAGAGACTGAGAAATAACAAGTCCCAGTCTTTGCCTGCCTGCTTACTATAAAAAAATTATGCGGCCATAGAATGTTCGATTTGAAAATGCCATTTATTTTCCCTTGCTTAGCGAGAGAGAGAGAGAGAGAGAGAGAGAGATGATTTCCACAACTCATTTTCCAAAAGCAAGGTCCCCCCTACCACCAGTCATCCAGCTGCTGCCAGTGTCAAGATTTACAAACAAAAAGAGGCAGTCATACTCTGGGGTACATTGGGAGGGAGAACAAATAAACAAGTCTCCAAATCTTGTTTACAACAATCAGCCAGTGCAACTGTTCCTACCACCATGCTCCTGAACTCGCTTAATGAGCGAGTGAATGAGCACAACCTGTCTCCTTTTTTTTGTCTTATTTTATGCCTCCCACTCCCATCAGCCATCCCAACATCTCTACCTCTTCAGACTCCCCTCAAGAGTCCTAAAAGACCACGCTTACAGTTAGCATGGGAACCGCACCATCCAGGATAGCAGCAGTTAAGCTTTTTCCTATCGCTAGCACTGCATACCCGGTACACTGATCAGTTGCCCCTGCTTGACCCCGGCTGTCCCACTCAATATCGGTACCAAAAACGCCATCAGTATGAGTAATCTTTTTTATCTTTAAACTAAATTTAAGTTGGAGCTGTCACAAACCCACATAGAAACATAGAATTTGATGGCAGATAAGGACCACTTGGCCCACCTAGTCTGCCCATTTCCCTACCTAATGGATAAGCTGCAGATCCTAGTTAATCAACAGCCTACTTCCTCTTACCCCCCACTAGAATTGCCTTATGTCTGTCCCATGCAGTCTTGAATTCCTCCACTGTTTTTGACTCTATGACCTCCTCAGGAAGGCCATTCCATGCATCTACAACCCTCTCTGTGAAGAAATACTTCCTCACATTAACTCTGAGCCATCCCCCCTCTATCTTCAAATTGTGCCCTCTTGTACTGGCACATCTCTTTTTCTAAAAGATGCTACCCTCTTGGACTTTGTTGATTCCATTGAGGTATTTGAAAGTTTCTATCATGTCCTCCCTCTCCCTCCTTTCCTCAAGGCTGTACATCTTAAGCTCCTTTAGTTTTTCTTCATATGTATTCTGGTGCAGACCCTGCACCATTTTGGTTGCCCTCTTCTGGACAGCCTCCACCCTGTCTACGTCTTTGTGAAGATAGGGTCTCCAGAACTGTACACAGTACTCCAGATGTGGTCTTACCAACTGTCTGTACAGAGGGCCAACAACTTCTTGTTTTCTACTGGTGATGCCTCTCCCTATGCATTCAGTATCCCACAGCCCTCTTTACTGCCTTCTCACATTGCTGGCCCACCTTTAGGTCATCTGATATGACTACCCCAGGTCCCTTTCCATTTTTGCTGTTGTCAGTATCTCTCCCCCCATTGTGTACTCTTTCTCTGGGTTTTTGTTTCCCATGTGCATTACTTTGCACTTCTTTACAGTGAATCTAAGCTGCCATACACTTGACCATTCCTCCAACCTTGCCAAGTCCCTTTTCATCCTTTCCACCCCACCTTGCATATCAACCTGGTGCATATCTTTGTGTCATCTGCAAAGAGACATACTTTCCCTTCCAGTCTACTGTATCTGCAATGTCACTTATAAAGACATTGAAAAGGACTGGCCCCAGTACTGAACCCTGTGGTACCCCACTAGTAACCCCCCTTTCTTCACGGTGGACTCCATTTACTATTACCTGCTGTGTCCTGTTGTCCAGTCAGTATTTTACCCAGGCTACCACCATGGGACCCACTCCCAGGCTGGCTAACTTGTTTATTAATCTTTTGTGTGGGACTGTGTCAAATGCCTTGCTAAAGTCTAGGTAGACCATGTCCACAGCCCCTCCCAGGTCCACTACTTTGGTCACCCAGTCAAAGAAATCAAATAGATTTGTCTGACATGATCTTCCCACTGTGAATCCATGGTGCCTTGGGTCCCTGTGCCCCACTGGCCTCTACGTACTCAACAATTTTTTCCTTCAGAAGTGATTCTATCATTTTCCCTACCACTGAGGTCAAACTGACAGGTCTGTAGTTTCCTGCCTCTGTCTTGCTCCCACTTTTGTGAAGGGGAATCACATTCACCCTCCTCCAGTTCTCAGGTACCACACTATCCTCCTATGATTTATTAAAAAGGGTAGTCAGTGGTGTTACTAGTTCTTCCCTTAGTTCTTTTAGAATTCTGGGATGAATCCCATCAGGCCCCATTGCTTTATCCACCTTCAGTTTTTAGAGTTTTTTCGGAACCCTTTCTTCTGTGAATGGACTAATATCAACCACCCTATCAAAAGTGCTTCTATTGACTGGATTAGGCATCTCCCCCTGCTTTTCCATTGTGAATATTGTGCAGAAGTTTCATTCAGTATGTCTGCTTTTTCAATGTCACTCTCTGCCCAACCATCTTCCTCTTTATTCAGCCTCAGTATCCCTGCCTTAGTCTTTCTTTGCTCCCTAATGTACCTCGAAAAGGTTTTATCCCCCTTCTTAACTGAGTTGGCTTTTCCTCAGTTTGGGCCTCTGCTAGTCTGACTGCCTTCTCCGCTTCCTTCTGCTTTAATTGGTACAGTTCTCTGTCCTGCTCCTTCTGTGTTTCCTTATACTTCCTGAATGCTGTCTTTTTCTCCCTGACTTTCCCCACTTCTTTTGAGAACCATAGTGTTTTTTATTTCATTTTGATTTGTTTATTTGCTTCACACAAAGGCTTGATGCCTCTGTGATGGTGGTTTTGATGTTTCCCCATTGTTGTTCCACCCCACCTCCTTGCCTGTTTGCTAGTGCTTTTCTGAGGCACTCTCCCATTTTGACAAAATCAGCCCTCCTGAAGTCTAGTACCTGGACTTTGCTTCATTATTTTTTTTTTGTCCCCTCTAACATTCTGCCAAAAACTCACACTCAGGCTAAGCAATAGAGTATTTGAGCTCTACCAAACTAAGTAAGCACTGCCTGCTGCCACTTCCATTTATTGTAAATTTTATACATAAACACTACCACTCAGCTCACCCAGAATTTTGAAAGTCACCAGCTGCCAATTTTTTCTCTCATTAAGGGATGGACTCCACCCCCCCAGCCTGTGATTACTGCACTGCTTGAATATTTTTTGTTTTAATTATAAAACACACACACACACTTTCAGGGCCATCAGTGCTGTTCTCAGCTCACCAGCTTATTGCCTGAGCCCCTATTCCACAACAACCCAGCTCGCATTGACTGCACACCCAATGGCCACAACACAGAAATAACTGCTTACACTCTGCTTGTGCCCTGACATACCCTCTTGCCTTTTTTCTCCATAGCAGGCTACTCCTCAGTGCAATCACACTTGCCACTACCATACTACTGCCGACTCACTGATTCATTTATTTTGTTACTGTAGCCCCTCTCACAGCCACAAATAAAAATGGAAGGTAAAAAGAGTGCATGGCATAAATCAAGTAAAATGATCAATGAATATTAAAAAACAAACCAAAAAAACACTAATAGTAAAACAGTGAGTCTGGTTACAGGCAGGTAATCATGACAACCAACTACAACTATGAAGGCCCCAGTAAGGCAAACATCCTTGTGTGTAAAATAAAGCACAGCATTCATATGCAGGCAGAGGAACTATTTTATTAAACAAATTAATAAAAAAATAAGAATGTTAACACTTTCACATAATTTTTTTTTTCTCAAACATAAAATACATGTGGCCATTTTCTAAGTGCAATAATACCATCCAGGGTGGGCAATATTGGGCAATACTGGAGCTTCAAGGGGCTATAAGGCCATCTGCCTGTGGGTATCGGGCCTCATTATGCCCCTGGGCAGTCCGGTATTGCCCAATAACACCCACCCTTGGGTATTATTGCCCACTGAATCTTTCTTGAAAGAGAATTCTAGCCACATTGAAGCTTAGCACACAAAATAATGCATTGCAAAACTGCTTAGCTCAATGAACAGAGCAGAGCAGAGTGATACACAAAAGTTCCAATTTTATCTAGTCCATTAGGAATTTTGAGAGCTCACTTTTTCTACTGTAATAGCAAAACATCTGCAGGGCTCCACCCACTGCAACCATAAAAAAGTAGATTCCCACTTGGATGTCATGATTCAGATATAACATGGACCAAGGGTATTCCTCACCAGCAGTTCAAATTTCCAAAATTAGATCCAAATACCTAGAAAAAGGGGAATATTAAATTGAAGATATATTTTGAAAATGCAGAATAACACAAGAAGCTAGACATAAGAAAAAAACATCAAAACATTTACAGATAAATGCTAAATTCACATCTTTATTAAGCCTTAATGGGAAAGCAGTTTTTAATATCACAGTCCATCTTGTTTCTCTCTATAACAGTCTCCTAAGCCTGTCGTCTCCCCTTGGGTGCCTAGCTAAATGTTCAAGTATCATAAATTGCATACAATCCAGTTCTGAGTCATGGGCTTCTAGAAAATGAGCACCTAAGGCATTGTGTATGTTGCCATTTATAATAGTGGTTACATGTTCCTGTATGTGGACATAAGCTGGTCTTTTAGTTATCCCCAATTAATATTGATTACACATGCACCAGTAAACATACACAATGAAAGGTGTAGAATATATCAAAAAATCTTCAATTTCAAACTTGTCATCGTTCCTAATAAATGCATCACCTGTTTTTGCATATTTGCAGGTATTACAGCTGCTACATCTGAAAAAGCCTGAAGGTTTATCCCGAAATCATCTGCTTCCCTTCCCTATTTTAGTTGCTTTAAAGTGACTATGGACAAGTCTATCCCCTATAATTCTCCCCTTACTAAAACTCTCCCTTGGTTTAGATCCATTATTTTCTTTGAGAATCTGATCTGTTCGAAGAATAGGCTAATGCCTATATACTATCCCTCCACCCTACCTGCTAATGGGTTATATTCAGTAATAATTAACAACTATGGGGAATTTTCAGGGGTGCTCACTTTCTTCCTGTGTCTGGACTGGGAAGTCAAAAGTTAATTTCTGATTTCTTTCTGATATGATACTCCTAAAATCATCAGATGAAAATAATTAATGTAATGTTATCTGTTTCTCTTTGTCATTACTGATAATGACTGTACCTGGCTGTATACTGTTTAAATGTTTGTTCTCACCTCATGCTGCATCATGAAATACTCTTTAATGTTGACTCTGGTCTCCCCTGTCTGTACTCTCCCGGGTCGTGCCTGAATATAGGCAACATTGTTGTCTAGTGTACTTACCCGGTAAACAAAAATCAAATAAACAAATAAAATCTGCTCAGAATAACCCCTGCTAACTAACCTGTTTTTTAACTCAGCAATTTGTTCCAGAAGCACTACATCATCTGAGCAGTTCCTTCTCAATCAAATCATTTCTCCATATGGTATTGAGGAGATTATTGTTTTCCAATGTGAACTAGATGCATGGAGTATACAATTGACTGCTGTGTCCTTTCTGAAACTAAAAAAGGAAATTTCTTTTCCTGGAATGCCACTAAGTTTAAGGTCTATAAATTTAATTGAAATTGTATCTGATTTAAAGGTAAATGTCAAATTGTAGTTGTTGTTATTCAGGTACTCAATAAACTTTAGTACCTCTTTTTTATCACCTAACTAGATCATTGTAATATCATCAATAAACCTGAACCATAAAAAAATATGGTTTGGGTATTGATTCTTTGTTTCATCAAAAAAACACTTTATTTTCAAATGATCCCATAAATAAATTTGCATATGAGGAGGCATAAGCTTCCCCCATAGCAGTGCCACAATCTTGAGGTAGAAATCTTTATTAAAGGTAAAATACAGTACATAGAAACATGCCACTATGTCAGCAGATTTAGGCCACTAGGTCTATCGCATCTGCTCAAGCTCAGCTCACAGCTGAGAAGTTGCTGCTGCTTCCCCCTGTGCCTCCCTCTCTACTAAGGTCTGCTTCTAGTGTTCCCCTATTGTCTCCCTCCTTTCTCACCTGTATTTTCCCCTGTTCCTATCCCATCCCCTCTTAAAGCTCTCCACTGTCCCCAGTGAGACCAACTGTAGGAACAGAACTAATTTAATTAAAATATTCCATTATTATAATATTATATTCTTAACTGTTATTCTATATCCTTATATTGGCTTAATTAGTAAGTACTATAAATGTTTCTGGTCAAATTAATATCTAAATGAACTCTAAAACAAGGACAATGCTGATTGAGGCTTGAATACTGAAATGGACGAATGATGCCATGAAGCAAAAGGGAATACAGCATACATGTCAACTTCAGAAAAAAAAATGTTTCAGGGATAGTCTGCTTAAATTGAATGGCCCCTATTCCAATTATTAGCAGAAGAGCTTGAAGCTGAGACTAAGAGATTAGTGTCATGGACACTTGACAAAATTTATGACCTTGGTTTTCTGTACCAGCCAGCCCAGATACCAGAAGCTAACATAGACTGAAATAAACTGTCTTTAAGAAATCATGGCCCAGATATTCAAAACTTTGCCCTGAACCTCGTGTAGCACTGCCCGGTGTGCAAACATTACCTGGCCCAAATCACCTGCAATATTCAAAAGGAATAGCCCAGTGCTAACCCTGCTGAATATAGCATGTGAAGGAAGCCGGTCAAACTGGTCTGGGAGTACATGGCAAACATAGCCCACGAATAAGACAGCACTGAATATAGCAACTGCAGCCCAGTACACCCTGGAGCAAGCCAGTGATGCAGATGAAGAACATTGTGTGTGAATACACAGAGAAGACCCAGAACACCTGCAAACAACAAAGCAAGTCACACACTGCAGAACTGTGCTATGCTGACATGTAGTTTGCACAGGCTAACCTGATTGCACAGTGCTAACACATGAGCCTGGGGCAAACTGGTTAGCCCGGGGAAAACAGGAGCCATATTCAAAGTTCCCATGCTAATTAGCCTACTTAGGTAATCCATGGGCAAACAGGTACATTTGCATCTCATTAACTGCTGCTTAGCATACATTAACATGTAGTTTGCCCAGTGTTACTGCATGAGCATACAGCTCCACCTTTTGGTCAGACTGGAAGTACAGGCTGGATGCTGCAGGCCAAGGCATGCCCACAGCATCCCCTGTTGGTCAGCATGGAAGTACCGGCTGGAGGCAGCAGGAACTGTGTGCTGGCAGGCACAAACAGAGCAGACAACTGGCCCATGCAGCACTGCAAGCATTATAACACAAGGTACATATATATATAGAGAGAGAAAGACAGGGAGAGAGTGATAACTATGTCACACATAGCTAAATGTACAAATGATACACACACACACACATATATATATGTAGACACACACATGTCCACTGGCCATATGGAACATAGTGGGGGACCCATGAATGTATGGGACAGGCATGAGGCACGCCTGGTGGTGGTGGGAGGACATAGGCTGTAGGTTACATAGGGCATGCAGCATATCCATTCAATAGGGAACTGGGCAGGCTGGCTGGGGCAGGTAGTCTGTCCTGTCATCATGGTCCCTGTTGTCATGTGTGCCTGTTGCCCACCCTGGTAGTCTAGTGTTCCCCCTCTCAACCCCCACCCCTGCACAATCCCTGACCCCATGATAGTGTAATAGTGTACCTGGTAGTCTTGTGGTCCCCCCAACCCCCAGCATGTATCCTGACCTCCATTTCATATAATATAATATTCATTTCCTAGTAGTCTAGTGGTCCCCACCCCCAGCACATATCCCAATCCCCATTTCATGTAATTTAATAATCATTTCCCTGGTAGTCTAGTGGTCCCCCACCCCTAGCATGTATCCTGACCCCCATTTCATGTAATTTAATAATCATTTCCCTGGTAGGCTAGTGGTTCCCCACCCCTCCCCACATATCCAACCCCATCCACTGTGAAAGGCAGACTATCCCTTGTAGTCTAGTGGTTCCCCCACCCAGCAGTGCCCCCACTGTGCATCCCAAGCAACAATCAGGAACCATGCCGGTGACTGGCTTCAGCCTCATCACTGACCAATTACTGACTGAGGCACAAATGAGTGCTCATTTGTACCTCAGTCAGTGGCCAGCTGTGGTGGTTAGAGGAGGGCTGAGCTGGTCGCTGGCTCAGTTCCTGATTATTGCTTTGATGCATGGGGGGCACTGCCAGGTGGGGGGAATCACTAGACTACCAAGGTATAGTCTGCATTTCTACAGTGGATGAGGTTGGAGCTGTAGGGGTGGGAGACCACTAGACTAGGGAAATGTGTCTTATATTAGTGGAAATGGGGTCAGGATATGTGCTGGGGGGTGGGAGGACCACTAGACTACCAGGGAGATGTTTCTATATTACTGGAAATGGGGGTCAGGATATGTGCTGGGGGTGGGGGGACCACTAGACTACCAGGAAGATGTTTCTTATACTACTGGAAATTGGGTCAGGATATGTGCTGGAAGTGGGGGGACCACTAGACTACCAGGAAAATATGTTCATATCACATGGAATGGGGGTTGAGGTCCATGATGGGGGGGCACCGCCACCACAGCATTACTGCTGCATTACTGGCAGCTTTTTGTAGGTGGTAAGTAGCGCCATGCTACAGGTCAAGCTAATGCCTGTAGCGCAGCACTTTACATTTGAATATGCTGGTGTGCCTGCATTCAGGGCCGCTCCCCTCCATCCCTCCCATGCATGCATTTTGGTTTTACGTCGGTGCTAAAACCTAGTGCCGGCGCTAACTGTCCTTTTCAATATTGCAGTCGGGCTCAAAGTCAGTGCTAGTCCAGCACAATGGCTTTGCGCCTGGCACTACGCTTTGAATATCTGGACCTAAGACTTTTATTTATAGAAAATATGCAAAAACTCTGATACATTTCAGAATTCTACAAGTTATTGGAAATGCATGAACCTGCCCAGTGATTAAGCAAAGTGTAGTGTGAGCTATTTATAAAATGCTGTAGCCCCAAAACTGTTTAAAATATATTGACAAATTTGGTGCCTAAAGTAAGCTGACCTTGCCACCTTTTCAATGGAATGAGTCTTGAGTGTTTATCTAACAAGTAACATCTAGTCATGTGGTCTGTAAGCCTTTTGGATAAACTCCAAAGCAACATGAAGTCACGGATCATTTACCACAAACAAAAGAACTTCCTGTCTTAAAGATGTTTGCTAAGTTTATAAAGTTTCTAATGATAGCATGTATGTCAAACTAACATCATTTTGAACAGGAAAAAAATGTACTTCTGAAATCTGTAAATACTTTTTAGATATCTATAAAGGAAAAAGTTTTATAATGTTTTTATAAATTATAGATTTTATATTAGAATTGACACCATCATTTTTGGTCTCAAACGAATCCTCTCTTTTAGCTGCACCTGAAAATGTAGGTTTTACATTTGTAACAAGGTGCACATAGATGCAAGAAAGAAAATGTGTTTTATATCAAAAGTAGTTTTTGAAGATGAGGTCATATTGATGAAAAAATGGCTTAGGAGGGGCTAACAGTAACACTCTCAATGAGTACTCAGACCAATCATAATTTGCTGGTGATGTCATCCAGCAAGTGGGACATAAATGGGATGCTGGCAAAGCCGACCCAGAACTGCCTGATCCTTTGGTGTATGAGGACCTGTGTTGGTCACCCTGGCAATTTTGGATGAGCTTGGGACTTGTACTAGGCCAAAAACCTGAAGCTATGCCTGCTTGGAACCAGCATTTGGGTTGAGCCATTGCCACCACCAGGGGGTGTTAAGCACCAGCTTGAAAGCCTGCACAACACTGCAACATAGTCCAGCTGCTAAAACTGCCTGTTACAGTAAGGACTCTCTTTCCAATATTGGATGATGCAAGGCCTATGTTTTGCATAATGAGAATTTGCACTAAAGTAATGTTTTGGAATTTCTGTTAAAAGCCTGAACAAGAGACTAACTTTGGAATTTACCAGCCAGCAAGCCTGCAGTGCTGTTAAATAGCAGCGAGTCCAGAATTGCAGGTTCAGGAGCGGAAATGAACTGAAACAGAAAAGAGTCACAGAGTCCAGTTACCCAAAACAACATTGCTGTCCACAGGGAGGGCTCTTTCTACAGACTGTGCAGCTAGACTGCCAAAATCTTGCTGTCTGATTTTTACCACTAAATCCTGAAGTGACTTTTGATGATTTGTGACGTCAAGCAAGAAGGATCTAGCCTACATTGCTTTATTGATTTCAGAAAACTCTACAGTTCCAGGTTCAAGGGGAAAAGACAGAAGACTAAAGCCAAGTCCACCACCAAGGACTTTTGTCATCCAAAAGCAGAAGTTCTCACCAAGATTTTGCAAGTTAAAAAGTCAAAGACCGCACCTACAGATAACTAAAACATAAGTATTCCTTTATTTATTCCACTTTTAGTACCTTTATTTGGCTCTCCGGGGTGGTAACTTAGTGCATTTTAGCTCCAAAACCTTGGGTATATAGTTAAGCTAGAATTTAGATGTAAAGAAAATACATTTTATATGCTAAAGTTTGAAACAATTATTATACAAAGATACAACCTGAGACACTAGTGTAATGAGTTGCAAATTCACATAGTAAAAAGAAAATGTCATGATATTTATAAAAAAATGTTGCAGGTGCTGTATTGGTCCTTTTAAGAACAGATCCAGAAACAAATGATTTGATACCTTTTATTGGACCAACATGGATGTTACAGAAAAGAACAAAGTGCTCTAGTTTTTGAACCAACCAGGTCCTTCTTCAGAAGCTTTATGGCAGTTATTTTGAAAATCCCATACTATTAACACCAGATTATATTGAAAAAACAGAAATAATTCTCATTGGTTTAACATATATATTTAAAACATAACAGAAGATTACGTCAGAGAAGCTAATTAACACCAGTATGCTTTTGACTGAGGAGCCTCAGAAGGGCAAAGGTTATCAAGAATTCTCAACAGCCAGAGAGTTGTATGCTAAGAAAGCATTCTAGTGATAAAAAAAAACCTTGGGGTGGCATTCTTTCTAATACATGTAAAATGAGCTTACAACTTACATTCCTGTTGTCCTGGTGTATTAAAGAACAGCTAATGAGATACAAAATCCTGAAATTAGGAATAACTGCAAGTTGAAAACAAGCCTCAAATTAACATACATATATATACATGATGAATGATAGTATCACTTGTAAGTGTAAGTGCCAAATAAAAAAAATACTTGTCAAGGACCCCCAAGAAAATGAGACCATGAGCCTGATAAGTGCAGATTTCAACACAGAGTCAGTGTATAACAAAAATGCACAGAATTAGTCTAAGGAATCTAAATGAAAACCCAAAGGAATTACAACTTTTATGAACCCCCAAGTAAATGAGATATGCATCTTAATATAAGCAGATTTAAAAATGTGACAGTGTGTAATCCAGCCACTGACAACTAGTAGACAACTAGTATGTACACATGTATGTGTGGGGGAAGCGTGGCATGGGGCAATTGTTATGTGGCTAGGACACGTAGTTTTCACATACAGGCCCAGATATTCAAACTGCACCACAAAGTAGCGCAATAGCAGGAGCAGGCACAAGTCCAGTGCGCCCATGCACAACATGCGCGATATTCAAACACTGCACGTGCCAAGATGCGCTTGCGCCATACAACTGAATATTGTGCCAACTGTGCCATGGCGCAACCAGCGATGCGCAGTAGCGCAGGTCTGATGTGCAATAGCACAACCAGGGATGCACAGTGGAGCAGGGTAGCAGTGCATCAGCACAACCAGGGATGCGCAGGGACAGGATGCAGGGGTCCTCCACCCATACCACAGATGGGCAGAGGAGCACACAGCAGAACAGACATTGCCCCCCACACCCCATGAACCACACAATCTGAGGGCAGCTGGAAGAACCACCGGCCCATGAACACCAGCAGCAATCCCACAGCTGGGGTATGGTGCCCCAGCACACCCTCTGGCAAGCTGTGACTGGCACACAAGGAGGTCCAGTCACCCCGTGCCACACCATCCCACCAATGCAGAGCACATCCTGCACAGTGATCCCCAGACACCCTGCCCAGGAGCAGCACCCAACAGTGCAGGACACCCCATGCATGCCACCACCCCCACTGTGACAATGCAACCCTGTGCACCATGGAGTCCTGCAAGGCAGCCCCACCACGAGCACCCTGCAGCAGGTGGAAGCAGACACTGATGCAACAACTGCAGACACAGTGCCACCCTGCACGCCCCTCGAGGTACAGCTGAGAGACTGACCATGCGTCGGCACACGAGGTACCCTGCATGCGGCAGGGCCTGCTCCGGACCCCACCACCAGTGGTACAGCACCCTGCACACCCTCCCAAGGACACACCCTGTCCCAGCACTGGCCACAACAGCCAGTACAGATACCTACAGTGGTGCATGGAAGCATGCACCACACAGGATGCAACACAGTGCATGGACAAACACCCACCCATACCCAAGGGCACACCAACACAGGGACACAGTAGTGGGTCAGAAAACCCACTGATATGTGGCCACGGCAGCTGTGTACCTATGACTAGCACCCCTCCATGGCACAGGTGTACCAGCCACCCTGCGCATGCACCATGAAGCTGTACGCCACCAGCATGTAGCCAGAGCACAAGTAACAGACAGTGGAGTACAACCCCTGCAACAGACACAAGTGACAGCATGGAGGAGGGACAACAACAACGGAGGCCACAGTGCCACCTGAGGCAGACGTGCACCATACCGGTGACAGGAGGCAACCTGGCATTGTGTAGGGTACAGTGGTTGTCCAGCATGGACTGCCACCACTGACATGCCAGCAGACTGTGCAGATCACAGACATGCAAGGGCGTCAGCTGCACAGACCATGGATGGTCTGACAGGGATGCCATGGACACAGTGCATACACCATGGACCACTGCACACAGGCATCCAGTGCACAGGGGACAACATACAAACCACAGACAGTGACTGATTCCCATGCCCACACCATAGGCGGTTCCCTTCTGGACACACGCATGTCCATGCCTGCACCACCCCTGACTCCATGCTCACCACTGCAGCTGAGCACCTGTAGCCTGCTGAAAATCAGAGACCACCACAGTAGTCATAACAAAACAAATGTATTGAATGTATGTGAAAAAAACTATTTACAATTATGTGCAAAAGGGGGGGCCATATACCAGGTGGGCAGGTAAGGGGCAGGGGTGAACAAATGGGAGAGGGAAGAAGGGGTGTGATGGTGGGTCCAGGGTGGTTAGGCGATTCCAGGGGCATGGAGGGCCTAGTGTCTGCCCCGCTCTCCACTCCTGTGGTGCCTCCTCGTCCTCCGCCTCCTGATCCCATGCTGCTCCATGCGCTGGAGGATCTCCAGTGACACCCGGGGCAGCTGCAAGAGCTCCTGTGTGGCCCTCTCGATGGCCATCATCCACCGTCCACCTAGGACAAGGGAGCAGAGTCAATATGTGTGAATGTCCATCCCCCTGCAACCCACCTATTGTGCATGGCATACAGCCATGGGCCACACCCCTGTGATGGTGTGCGACCACCCACAGTGATTGTGTCCACAAGACCTGCCTAACCAGGTACACA
The DNA here is from genome assembly GCA_016271365.2 of Neoceratodus forsteri. NCBI lineage: Eukaryota > Metazoa > Chordata > Ceratodontiformes > Ceratodontidae > Neoceratodus > Neoceratodus forsteri. The sequence goes on from CM057455.1 coordinate 959,325,544, forward strand.
CAGCCATGCGGACCACTGCACACACCTACCACCCAAGTCCCGCACAGCACCACCGTGGCTGTACAGTGACATGGCTATGTGGTGCAAAGGCAGTGGCACAGCCATGTACCCGGTGCATGCATGGATCACCAGTGATGCACACCCACACATGCAGTGCCACAGGACAGTGCAGAGTGTACCGTGTGGTGTGCATGTCAGTGGTGTCAATGGATGGTGGCCATGCCCCACTGCCTACCCCGCAACACAGCATGCACAGAATATCCTGGAAGAAAGGCACTCACCTGTATCCACAAGATCCGGGTGCTGATGCTGGATGGGCTCGGCAGCCCATGCCTGTTGCCGTGCATCCTCTTGGTCACGGCGTGCCTGTGCCTCTCGGGCCCGTTGCCACTCCTCAGGGCATAAGGTGCAAACATGGAGAGGGGAACATCATTACAAACCAGCAGCAAAGGCCCCCCCGGTGTGTGCAATCCTGCACAGCCCAGCCATGCCACAACCCCACCACCACCACCGCCACCACCACCCACACTGGACGGCCCCCCATGTGGTGGACACATGCCCACCACGATACCCAGATGGATGCTACCAGTGTATGGATGGAGCACCTACCTGGACGTGGCACTGTGCCTTGCCTGGCGCATGCCTGTAGATGGGCAAGCCTGTCTGGGTCCCTCTGCTGGAGGTCCCCATAGCAATGGAGACACTGCTCGGGACTTTGGGCGATCCCGGTGGCCTCCTCCAGTGCCTCTGCCACCTCATCCCACACAGCACTCCTTGCCCTATCTAAGGAGTCATCCCCAAACAGGACCCCAGCATGGGGCTCTACAATGGCCACCAAATTGGCCAGCTTCAGAGGGCTCCACAAAGCTGCTCTCCTCCATGCCATGACCACTGCAGCTAGAATCACAAAATGGCACTCTGTAGTGCAGGTCTGCCACATGCAGATGCTGCATGGTACAGCGCTGCCATTCCCCATTGTGCTGTCACTGAACAGCTCGATGGGGTGCACCCATGAGGATGCATGGTACCTTGGGGGCAAAGGTCAACCACAGGGTCAAGGGTCTGTCATGCACGGACCGCCACAGCACGATTGGGACTCCCTGCATGTAGAGCGGTTGGGTGCCTGTGTGTGATGCCCTGCAGTGGTCTACCACACTATGGCACCATGGTGCCTACGGCACTCCAGGGCACGAGTGCCATACGTATGAACAGCACACTAGCACCACTGGCACAGTGGTGGCCGTGCACTGCACTGCATCCGGCGCTCAGCACGTCAGCAGCATGGCAGGCATCGACATCAGCACCCCAGGCATGCGCCATGCGGTGCCTACTGCGCACGTCACGGAGCTGCGCCTTTGCCTGAGCACGCTCATCACAATTGCGCAAGTTGCAACAGCGCAATATTCAGCCAGCATATGCAAATCAGCTCATCAGCAATTCCATGGCGCAGCTACTACACTAGCATCCACTTAAAGTTGTGCCTCACCTCATTTGTATGCCTTGCGCTATATAAATGTGACATGGGGCTGCAGAGGCCATTGTTCAGTATTGCAGTCTATTGTGGTGGGTTGCATGCTGTTTGGAAGTGTGGACTGTGGTGTGTGTGAGGTGCATGGGACTGCACAATGAAAGGTAACACCTGTCATTCCCACAGGCTCTATAATGACTGAATGTGAGGAAGAGGAGGAACAGGGATGTTGGAGAAAGAGGAGGCCCAACTTCACCCGGGCAGAATCAGATGCCCTGTTTGAGGCATACCTCAACAGGGAACCGCTGCTCAGCGGATAGCGGTGAACACCACAGGCCAGGGCTGCGGCATGGGGTGAGGTTGCGCATGCCATGAACCAGCATGGCAGCCACCAGTGGTCTGTGCAGGAATGTAAAAAGAAGGTCGGCATGGACAAGAGGAGAATTAAGGACAAGGTGGTTACCATCAGGGCAGCACATGCTGCAACCAGTGGTGGACAGCCGGATGTGCCACGCCTGATGCCACAGGAGAAGTGGATGTCTGGCAGCATGCGGCGTTGTGCCATAGAGGGCATTCTGAGTGGTGGTTTCCAGATGGGTGGCAGCCCGTCACTGCATGGTAGGTCCTGTGCTGCCACTGTGTGGGAGGTGGGGGGAATTCCACAAGGTAGGGCGGAGACATTAATGCTACTGTGTTCCCTTACAGCTCCTGAGCATCTCCAAGGGCCAGCAGTGGTGGGTGTGTCCACCGTGGGTGAGGCCCTGGACATGGAGGAGCACCCATCCACCTCCACAGGTGTCCGAGGGTCAGGACCACCGCATACCTGCCTGTCTGTCTGGACTGAAGATGGTAGTGCCAGTGCAGATGAGGCCCTGCCTGTGTCCCAAGGTGACAGCGGCCATAGACTCCAGCATGCTGGGACATGGACTGGTGCCACATCAGGCACCGATGATGATGATGCATCACACATCCCAGACAGTGATACGTGTGGGACGCAGGATGATCCCACAGCCAGGAACGGCACGGGCTTAGCCATGTGTGGTGCCACCGTGGAGGCCTGCATGACATCACAGTCCAAGCCTGTGCCTGTATGCCCCAGTGGGGCAGCACTGGTGTGCGTCCAGGCTGGTGGTGCTGTTGTGGCCGCTGTGGCAGCAACGATGGGCCCACGACTGGCAGCCGAAGGGGCAGTGCCAGCAGTTGGCCAATGGTGACGGGGGGACAGTGTCAGGTGGCGGTGTCAATGCACTGTGTGAGGATGTACCCCGGCATGGATCTGGTGTGCAGCGCCCATCTTCAAGGGGTGCTGCCCGGCACAGCCAGGAACACCATGAGGGACAGCATGTCAATCAGGCGGATGACTTCTTTGGTGAGCACAGCCTCATACTCCAGGATTCAGTGGATCAGCAGTTGCGGCTTGTGATGGCAGTGGATGCACTCAGTGTGGTTCTGCGCCAGGCAGAGGAGCGGTGCAGCAGGGACCACGGTCTGCTCCTGGCAGAGATGGCCTGGCAGCGGGAGGATGTGACCGCTGCCATTGTTGGGCAGACACATGCAATCACTGCTGTCATGGCCACTTTGAGCACCCAGTTTGTTGCCCATGCACCACAGACACTGCACAGTGTCACATCCACCCCCCCTTCCCGATGTTGTGCAACACCTTCCATGTTGACACTGGGTTCGGCTGTGGGCATACCGAGCATGCCTGGTGTGGACATGTTCGGTGAGCTGCAGACCCCAGTGTGAACACAGTCGCGTTCCCTCAGCGTCACCCTTGGGGGACTGTCGGTGCCACCCCATGAGGCCAATGGTCAGCCTTGCACAGCTGGCAGGTCTCTGCGGGGCCACCCACGCATCTGTGGTAGCCATGGCACTGTGCCACGTGACTGACCTGTCTCCCACCATAGCCACTTTCTGCCACTGCCCTGTGTGCAGTGTGTTGTGCACTGTACGATGCACAGGTGGGGTACCTGGCCCTGTACACACACAGTCCATGTGCACACCCTCCTGGCTGCTGGCCACTGTGGTGTGTGCATGATGATGCCTGTGTTTTGTAGTCCGCCAGTGTGCAATGGTGCCCAGCATCTGAGACACGCACAGTGATGGCCACTGGGTGTGGTCATGTGTGGATCTGTGTGTGGCTTGGGGTTGCAATTGGGGTTGGCGTGCCTTCTACCCCTTGTGCATGTCCGGTGGTGTGTGTGTGTGTGTGTGTGTGTGTGTGTGTGTGTGTGTGAGCGCCTGTCGTGTTTGGCCTTGCCCATCCCTGACGGCGTGTGCGGCTCCATGCTCAGACCCATTCACTTGCTGCCATCCACCCCTGGGGTTCATCCATGCCTGTCTGTGGGTTGTGCCCTTGCCATTGGTGGTTGCACATGGCCCCATGACCTACCTGTGTTGGCCGAAGTGCTCCTCTGTGATGGTGTCCCAGTGCAGTTGCACCATACGGATCAGGCGGGGGTCCCTTCACCCAGGGGGTGGCTGCCCATCACCATCTGGACCAGCGTCCTCATCATCCCCATCGCTGTCCCCCTCTTCGACCTCTACGGCTATCCCACAGTCATTGGCCATGTTGTGCAGGATGCAACAGGCCAGGAATAGCCCACAGGCCATCAAAGGGCTGTACTGTAGGGCACTGCCAGACGTGTCCAGTCACCAGAAATGTGACTTCAGCATCCCGAACACCCGCTCGATGACATTACGTGTGGTGGCATGTGCCTCATTGTACCGTTGCTGCGATGGGGTCGCGGGGCACCGGTATGGTGTGAGCAGCCAGGGATGGAGTGGGTAGCCACTGTCCCTGTGTGTAGAGGGTGGACATTAGTATGGTGGTCTGCATCGCTCTGCCATGGGCCATCAAGGCTGATACCCATGGCACTTCTGACTATGCACCCCACATCTGTCTGTGTCATCCTGCGTGATGTGCATATTCACCCACTAGGTGGCCAGTGGGGATGTCCCCACTCTCAAACCTGTGCACAGTGCAGACTGGTGCCAGATGAAGGCATCATGTGCTCCCCCAGGGTGCATGGCACAGACATTGGTTATGCACCCCCTGGCATCGCACACCACCAGGCAGTTGATGCTGGTGAAACCCTTCTGGTTGATGTATGCAACACCATCTGGGCCAGGTGGCATGTGGATGGCCACATGGGTGCAGTCAATGGCCCCAAGCACACCAGACATATGTGCTACCCTGTGGAACCCTTGTATGTGTGCTGTGTGCTCTGCCTGTGTGTTGGGGAAGTGGATGTACTCTGCAGCATGTGGCAGCAGTGCACTGAGGAATTGTGTGAGTAGGTGTGTCGCGGCTGACTGGGTTATGCCTGTTGTGTCCTCTGTTGGTCTCTGGAAGGTGCCCGTGGTGAGCAGGCAAATGACAGCTGTCACCTTTGTCTCCACTGACAAAGCATAGCTCCGCTGTGCGGGTGCCTGCATCTCATCACTGCACAGCTCACAGAGCCACCTCAGGATTGCCCGGTTCAGGCGGTCCTGGCCCACAACCTGTGTGTCAGTGTGCTGCTTAAAGGTGAAGCAGGCTCGGTACCGCCTGTTGGGGGCATACTGCGACAGGCCCTTCCACGGCGCACCCCCCTGCTGCCTGCCTTCTCACACCCCTCATTACCACCTCCATCTGAATGGTGGCACCAGCCATGTCCCTGGCTGGTGTCCCCCCCCGGGCAGATGTTATCCCGTTACCCCCACTGTCCTCTGTGATGCTCCCCCTGCACTGGGTACACCTTCGACCTTTGGCTGTCCTGCCTACTGCCACTGCCTTCACTACACTGTGGCACTACCCTGTCTGTCCTGCACAAGTGACTCAGGCTCCCCACTCCTGTCCTGTTCCTGTGTGGTCACAGGTGTGCCCTGTCCTGCTCCTTCACTGTCCCACTCACTGCTGCCCTGTTTGTGTTAGCTGTCAGCTCGCTCCCACCTCTAGCTTCCCTGTAGCGTTCTTGTGCCTCTCTCTTGTTCCTTTTTATTTTGGATCATTTCCGCTATTGCACAACTTCCGCTAGCTCCCCTATTGCACACGGTACATGCTGTTGAATATCGCACTGCGCCATTTATTCATGGTTCCTCCCCCTACAGTTGTGCATTCATTCATTACCATTGCGCTCTTGCGCATTGCAACTTGAGCAGCGCAGCTGCCTCCAGCTGAATATCGCACAATGGCGCATTTTCTTACTTGCACTGGCACATCTCTGTTGTGCATGGCGCATCCCTTTTGAATATCTGGGCCTAAGTGTACATTTACTTCCTTCTGCTAGTTGTCAGTGGTTGGATTACACACTGTCACATTTTTAAATCTGCTCATATTAAGATACATATCTCATTTACTCGGGGGTTCATAAAATGTGTAATTCTTTTGGGTTTTCATTTAGATTCCTTAGACTGATTCTGTGCATTTTTGTTATACACTGACTCTGCGTTGAAATCTGCACTTATCAGGCTCATGGTCTCATTTTCTTGGGGGTCCTTGACAAGTATTTTTTTTATTTGGCACTTACACTTACAAGTGATACTATCATGCATCATGTATATGTGTATGTTAATTTGAGGCTTGTTTTCAACTTGCAGCTATATCTAATTTCAGGATTTTGTCTCTCATTATCTGTTCTTTAATACACCAGGACAATTGGAATGTAAGTTGTAAGCTCATTTTACATGTATTAGAGAGAATGCCACCCCAAGGTTTTTTTTTTTATCACTAGAATGCTTTCTTAGCATGCTGAGACATTTTAAAGTTTATGTGAGAACTCTCTGGCTGTTGAGAATTCTTGATAACCTTTGCCCTTCTGAGGCTCCTCTGTTAAAAGCATACTGGTATTAATTAACTTCTCTGATGTAATCTTCTGTTATGTTTTAAATGTATATGTTAAACTAATGAGAATTATTTCTGTTTTTTCAATATAATCTGGTGTTAATAGTAAGGGATTTTCAAAATAACTGCCGTAAAGCTTCTGAAGAAGCACCTGGTTGGTTCGAAAGCCAGAGCACTTTGTTCTTTTCTGTAACATCCATGTTGTTCCAATAAAGGGTATCAAATCATTTGTTTCTTGATGATATTTATAAGTATGTTGAAGAAATAATTTAAACTGTCATTTATTACACTGAATATTGCTTATTCATTTGCATTGCTCATTTGTTGAAATTTGTTTAGTTTTATTTGATTTACTTGATTTTCTAAAACTGTTGTTTTGTTTACCTTACAGTTTATGTTTACATTACTTATATTATGCTTGATATTTATGCTAATTATGAATATTTAGGACTTGTACATATGTGAATAAAATATATATTTATCTCTTATATAATCCAAAGTGTGGCAACAGTGTTTTTCACCATCATTTTTGAATTTGGAGAGCATAGGATAATATATTTGAATATTATTTTTGGTAATTTATGAAATAATTTGTTGGTAAGGCCCAAGGTGAATCCAAGTGCATCATTGTAAAAAGTGATATTATAAGCCTTTATTCCGACATCTTTGGGGTTCTCGTTCATGGGATGATTGTTAGTGAATAACAGTCCACACGTGGGGTGTATGAGAAATAAATATTATTGCTGTTATTGTTTGCAAGTTACTAAATGGCATAAGTAATATTTTTCTGTTCTTTCTTCTCAAGGATTTAAAGAGAAAGTTACCTTAGACAGCGAGAAAAGACAGAAAGAAGCAATTGGCAGTAAAGCTACAAGGAAAAGGACTATTACAATGATGCACTTGGATTCACCTGGCAGGATGGTCTACATCTGTCCAGGAAGGGAACAAGTCTTTTGAGCAATCAGTTTAAATGCTTCATTGGCAAGCTTTTAAACTAGTCAAAGGGGGAGGCACTAACAAGCAGCAGGAAAGTCCCAGCCTCTCCCTACAAAACAGGGTAGTAAATGAGAAAAAGACTGAGGTAGAACAGTCAGTGGGGGATGCTGCAACAGAAGGTAAAGCCATCAAAAAATGGAGAGCAATGAGTACTAATGCCCGCAGTCTGGGTAACAAGCTTCCTGAATTAGTGGCCTTGATGGAGGAGGAACATCTGGATATTGTGGCAGTCATAGAAACATGGTACACACAAACCATGACTAGGACATAAACATACCAGGATACACTGTCTATAGGAGGGAAAGGGAGGGTAAAAGAGGAGGAGGAGTAGTTCTTTGCATAAGGGAAGGAATAAAAGCAACAGAACAAAAGGGTAAACAGGGAGGAGGAGAAGCACTGTGGGTCAATTTGGAGGCAGGCAATGGCACCACAATCTGCACAGGGGTTGTATACAGATCCCCCTCTCAGGAGGAGGAACTGTACACGGAAATGATAGAAAGTATACTTAGAGTGGCAGAAAAGGGGAGATGTTGCTGATGGGTGATCTGAATATGCCAAATGTTAACTGGAGTGCAGTTGCAGCTGCCACTTTGAAGAGTGCAGTTATTCTAGATGCCCTACAGGGGGCATGCCTTAGATAATTAGTACTGGAGCCCACTCAAGAGGGAGCAATCTTAGACCTGGTCCTCTCAAATGGAGATGGAGAGAGGATCACAGATGTAGAAGTGAGTAGCCATCTGGCTTCGTCTTGGGACCCACTCCCAGGCTGGCTAACTTGTATATTAATCTTTTGTGTGGGACTGAGTCAAATGCCTTGCTAAAGTCTAGGTAGGCCATGTCCACAGCCCCTCCCTGAGTGGAGTTGAACAGGAGAAAATGGAAGTTTATATGAGGAAGGCCCTGCCACGGCACTCTCCGCCTCTGAGTCTGGAAAAAGACAAGGCTGCTAAATGCTCAAAACAGCAGGCTGCGGTCTCACCTAAATCCCCTACGGTGCAACCTGCACTTACTGAGGACAAATTTCTAGAAATAATGCAGCCGATCCAAGAGGCAATAGCAGCAATGTTGACAGATCTGCAACAGATTAAGTCCTTGGTCACATCTCTAACTACACGAGTTGGGGACTCCAAAATCAGAGTTACCTCCCTAGAAAACAAGCAAGGGAAAATGGAACAAGACATTGCGGCAACAAACAGAAGGATGAGAAAGTTAGAAGACAAATTGGAGGACCTGGAAGGATGCAGCTGGCAAAATAACCTATTAATTATCAGCATTCCGGAACAAGAGGAGGGCAATGCACACATACAGTTCGTCCAAAAATTCTGTGAAAAAATCGTGGGGCCCTCCCCGAATGACCCTACTTATATAGTTGAGCGGGCGCATCGTGACTTATGCCCCCAACCACCAGCCGGCTTCCCACCTATACCTTTATAGTTAAAGTCCTCAACTTTCTGGATAAACAATATATCCTCGCAAAAGTAAAGGAGCTTAAAGAGATCCAATGGAATGGCAGGCCAGTAAGAATTACACAGGATCTCCTGCACTCAGTGAGAATCAAACGGCAGGAGTTACATCCGATTGTAACAAACTAATTGCTGCTGAAAAGCCTTTCTGAGTCAAATATCCTGCTACTCTACTTGTTAGACATATAGAACAGTGGCTATCATTCGAAACTCCTGACCAAGCCAAATCGGAGCTTTAAGCCTTAATTCCGGATCTGTTCAAATGATCTAGTGCAGTCTCACCTACGAAGAGGTTTAAGGATTACTAACTACCTGGCTTACTTTTGTAACTGTGATACCCATTATCCAGCTGTTATTCGTTTGCTTAGTTGGTCAACTGGCGTTGAGGTAAGCCCAGTATAGTGAGATGTATGGGGAGACTGGATTATCCCAATAGCTGTATCTGAAGTTCTTTCCCTTTTTTTTCTCTCCCCTCGTTATGAGCTTGTGTTCCTCCTCAATCCAAGACGGTTGGAATATATTTACAAGCCCATGGGCACAGATAAGCTACAGATTAAAGAGTCTCTTGAAGGTCTCAGAAAGTTTCGTGATTAAAGGGAGCTCAAGTTTTTAAATCCAGATTTGTTTAAACGAATCGGTGCGGTATCACCTGTGAAGAGGTTTGAGGAATACTAATTCCCCGGTTCACTTCTGTGACTGTGACACCTGTTTTCCAGCCGTGACTCCGTATGCCTAGCTGGTCAATTGGCGATGAGACAAGCCCAACATAGCAAGTTGTATGGGCTGATTGGATCATCCTAACAGCTGTATTCAGAGTTTCCCTTTTTTTTTAAATATGTCCTCTTTATGTAAAGAGCTTATACTTCTCCTCAGTCCAAGATGGTTGGAGAGCACTTATAAACTCGCAGACATACACAAGTTACAGATTCGAGAATTTCATGAAGGTTTCAGAGAGTTCAGTGAGTAAATATACTGGTTCTCATGTTTTCTGTGTCTTTTGTGAGCAGCCTTTTTCTTTTTTTTTTTTCTCCCAAATAGCGAGACGTGCACAGTGCAATTAAACAGAACACACTTAGATTCTGGGTGATTTGGATGCTAAACCCATCGAATTGATTATATCCCTTTAAGACTGCATGGCTCTCCCTTGAAATGCCTTGCCTGTTGGCTGAATTTCAACCTAAGACTGTATTCCTTTGTCTGAGGGATGATGTATCCTTTGACTGATTAAGCTTTCTTTGTTCTATCAGCTCATACTACTATTCTATTTGCTTGAAGGGCACTCCTGCCTGAAATCAGTTGTTATGGATTCATTGAAATATTGGTAGTGCTACATTTTGAGAGTCTTTTTAAGTTTATGTTCCTCTTCATTAGATATGTGGAATTGATCAGCATAGACTGCTAACTTGAATAAGTGTTCAATATATATTTTGTAGCTGTTTTTAGGTTAGTTGGCACGTACTGTCTATGGTGGGAGGGAGAGGGGTTGCAAAGGAGTAGCAGACTTATTCAGACCTGTGCTAAAACATCACCTGACAGTGCGCTTATGGTAGTACAGTTATTTAGAACTGTTTTTTTTGGTTTTTGTTTTCTTTGGTAATAGTCTGGGAATATAGCTTTCATTTGTTGTTATTCGTTAGGAATTGGGGGATGAGGTTGCCAAGTGTTATAATAACAAATATACACAAGGGGGTACAATTATGCTGCAAGAAAAGCATGTTTTTTTATGTTGGTTAACTAGAATTATTATTCAAGACAAAATATGAGGGCCCATATGTCTGCGTAACCTGGAATATTAAAGATGCCCGGGATAGGTGTAAGAGGCAGGTTATTCTTAAGCATTTACACCATTTAAAAATAGACATTGCCTGTTTACAGGAGACACATGTAAAAAGGGAGGATACCCATTTGTGGAGGAGAACATGGGTAGGGCAGGCTTTTGGAGCTGGGGTTTCCACGTTTAAGGGGGGGTAGTTATCTTGATAGCAAAGACAGTACCATTCAGATCAGTGGAAGAAATTTGGGACCAGGAAGGTTGTTACATTTTAGTCCACAGTATACTTGCCACATACCCAGTCCTTTTAGGAGCCACCTATGGTCCTAACAAGGATTCCCCCCTCTTTTTAACACATCTTCTGAATCTGATAATTAAGGAGCCTGCAAAATTCACCTTACTTGGAGGAATGGAATATCACCCTACAGCCAAATATAGATGGATCGGATTGTAAGCGGTGTGGCCTAACCCCAACCCACAGGGCCCTGAAAGAGCTCATGGATTCTGCAGGATTACTCAATGTATGGAGAATACTAAATCCCATTGAACAGCAATGCACTTTTCTTCTCCTCCCAATCGTACTTACTCCCACATAGATTATTTCTTAATAAGTGATTTTGCCCTCCCGGGTATTTTAAATGTAGATATTCATGCTAGGGTGATCTCGGATCACTCCCCTGTAATGGTTACCTATCTATTGGGACCAGGGATTAAAAGGAACTCCTTATGGTGTCTGAATACCAACTGTTGCAGAGACTGGCTTCCCTTAATCACATTACTGATTTTATTATCTCTTTCCAAGAGGTTAATAAGGGAATGATTACTAAAACAGACCTGATATGGATTCTGCAGGATTACTCAATGTATGGAGAATACTAAATCCCATTGAACAGCAATACACTTTTTTTCTCCTCCCAATCGTACTTACTCCCACATAGATTATTTCTTAATAAGTGATTTTGCCCTCCCGAGTATTTTAAATGTAGATATTCATGCTAGGGTGATCTCGGATCACTCCCCTGTAATGGTTACCTATTTATTGGGACCAGGGATTAAAAGGGACTCCTTATGGTGTCTGAATACCAACTGTTGCAGAGACCAGCTTCCCTTAATCACATTACTGATTTTATTATCTCTTTCCAAGAGGTTAATAAGGGAATGATTACTAAAACAGACCTGATATGGGCAGCCCTTAAATGCTCTCTCTGAGGGGAATGTATCAGGCTAGTTGCTATCAAAGCATCCCAATACAGAGCTCAAATATCCACATTACGTAGTTCCATCCGGGAGTTAGAGAAGAAACCAGACACACAACTGGGGGATGAAAAAAGGACTAAATTATATAGGTTACAATCCCAATACATGGACCTACTTGCACAGAGAGCTGAATTATCGCAGCGTCGTACTAAAATTAAATATCTTGAATCCGGAGAGCGGGCAGATAAACTGCTAGCACTCAGAATAAGGTAAGCAGAAGCCTCCCAGCATGTTCCAGGTCTCTGTTTTTCCCACAATAGTCAGATCTGCACTGACCCCAAGGAGATGGCCACTGGTTTGGGGTTTTATTACCAAGCTCTTTACACAGAAAACCCCAACACATCTCTGCCTCAGGCTGCGATAACACAATATCTTGATGTGGTTAACATTCCAAAAATATCACTAGCCCAAGAGATCTCCCTAAGGGGTTATATTACCTCAGAGGAGATACAACAGGCTATTAGTCAATTGCCCACAGATAAATCACCTGGTCCAGAAGGATTATCTAACAATTTGTATAAATCCTGTTGAAAAGTGTTAATACCAATACTACAGGAGGTCTATAATTACTGGTATGACAATGGCTTCTCTGAATGGAGTTTCTTAGTAGCACTGATTACTCTTATTCCAAAACCAGGAAAAGACCCCTGTATCCCGAGAATTATCGCCCTATTTCTTTGCTAAACTCAGATCTTAAGATTCTGGCGAAGATATTAGCCAATAGGCTAACCCCCATAATGAGAGCGGTCATTAGCAGTGAGCAGGTAGGGTTTATGACCTGGAGGTCTTCAGGGGATCATCTGCGTAAATTGCTGCATCTTATTTCGATTGCCAGGAATTCGAATATACTTGCTGCCTTAATTTCCCTAGATGCTGAGAAGGCCTTTAATCGGGTTTCCTGTGACTTTCTTTTTGAAACTTTAATCCGTTTTGGCCTCCCAGATGGATACCTCAAGTGGATCCATTTGCTGTATACCTCTCCAACAGCCAGGGTCTGGTGTAATGGCATTCTCTCCAATCCATTCCCACTTAGTGGTGGCACAAGACAGGGATGTCCGCTGTCCCCCTTTTTATTTAATTTCTACTTAGAACCTCTAATTCATCGGCTCTCGCTCTTACAAGATATCACAGGAATCAGAGTTGGTGAACAGAGATTCATGCTCTCCACTTACGCGGATGACCTACTCCTACATATAGAGGAACCAAAACTTACTATCCCCAATGTGTTAAAAGAAATAGAGGCCTTCTCAAAAGTGTCACATTACAAGCTGAATTACTCAAAAACTAAAATTTTCCCATTGAACAGTTGGTTCACTCAGGCCCAAATAGCAGCCTACAATCTGTCCTGGGAATCTAAATCCCTTACATGTTTAGGTATTAAACTAACAAGAGATATAAATTCACTTGTGGCAGAAAATGTAACCGCTTTGCTGCAAACATTGAAGGCAGATATGGGTAGATGGGGAATGTTACCCCTTTTCCTTTGGGGAAGAATCAGCATAGTAAAGATGAATGCATTTCCCCATCTTCTTTATCCTTTTGGGATGATAGGATGTTTTCTCCCTAAGGTCTGGTTTAATAAATTGCAGAAAATGCTTAATGCCTTTATATGGAAAGGAAAACAGATATGGAAAGCATATTTTAAACTCACGGCTCCTAAAACCCAGGGTGGATTGTCAACTCCCTCCCTTTTCACTTATTACTGTGCCCATCACATTAGTAAACTTGCTTTTTGGACACAAAGCATGCCTCCCTTAGGCTCAAATAGATATGTCCCTCTCTGGGTGGATATGGAAAAATACTTAGTAACTAAATACCTCTGTTTGCAATCCGCCTTCTTATTTGTTACCCCCTCTTACATCCCAAAACCACTTCAAAACACACTGATAGGATGGTCACTTAGAGCAATGCACCAGACACAAAAACCTTTCTTTGAACTGGCATAAGGCATCCATTCAGCCTATCATAGGCAACCCCCACTTTAAAATTGATAACAAACCTATATCGGCCGCCTTTTGGGCTCCTCTGAAAGCTTGTAAACTAAGAGACTTTTTCTGGCAAGAGGAATTGGTCTCTTTCTCTCATTTCCAGTCTCTTTACAAAGTGCCAGACTAGCATAAATTTAAGTTTATCCAGACTAATCAGGCAATCTCCTCCTTTATAGGAAATACAACCTTCCAGATCTCAGCAGAATCAGACTTGCAGACATTAATGCAGACAGCAAGTCAACCCCACTCAGTCTCATTGGTTTATAAAAAATTACAAGCATTAGACCCACATTTGCCCACTGGTATTTGCTGTTACTGGACCCAAGAACTTCATCTCACAGGGGAAGTGGACACTTGGAAGAAAATCTGGCAAGACTGTTACAGCTTTATAAAACAGGATAGACTTCATTTAATTCAGTTTATCATCATGCATAATTTGTATTATACACTGGTGAAACTATTTAGATATGGTCTAATAGCTTCTCCTACTTGTGCACGATGCCATGAGACAGATGGTGCACTGTTCCACATGCTATGGAACTGCCCAAAGGTTCAAATTTTCTGGCAGGCCGTCAAAGGAGTAGTGGACCCCTCTTGGGGTTGGACTTACTGTTCACTCTAGAAGCCTGTTTGGTGCATTTATTTCCCCATGGGACTGCAAAGATCAGAAAGGCCCACCTTACCCTAGTGGCAGCAAATGCTAAATTAGTTATTATGCAACATTGGAAAGATGACCACTTACCTTCGGTCATGGAATGGTATAGAGAGATGCTTTTGGCACTCCAACTAGAAAAGCACATTGACTCCATGAGACATAGCATTCAAGCCTATCTAAGTCTATGGGGCCCATTAGATGCATTACTGATGTCATGGAAACCCTAACATCTACCTCATAATTGCCTGACACAGTATATAGATTTATCAATACTCCTTGCCATTAGACACTTGGTTGGGGAAAGGGAGGAGTGGGGAGGGTAAGATAGGATATCTGTTGGTTGTCTGTGTTTTTTCATTTGTATTACTTACTATTGTAAAATACTTTAACAGGATACAATGGTATTTGTCTTTGTTAACCTGATTGTATGTTACACTGCCTGTTTTAAACTCAAATAAAACATATTTAATCAAAAAAAAAAGAGGCATGTCTGTATGTCATCATTTATCTTCTGAGATGTCCTACCTTTCTAGTGACTCAGGCCAAAAATCTGGTAATGACATCACCAGGGCAGTTTTGTATTAATGACCTTGTCTGGTCAAATCTCAGTCTGGACCAAAATATTGATGCAAAAGGGCCTATATTAGTTTAAGTAAGAATTTTATTGGCTTTATGCTGTAGCTAGGCCAAATAACTTTGGGCCATGCCTGTTTGCAATGCAGGGACCAGTCTAAGGACAGCCAAAAGCTTATGCAGTGCTACCAGGAGATACAGATGCAAAAAACAGATGCAAGGACATTCTCATTGTGTACAGAATGAAGCAAGGTCTGTGTTTTATTCATTGAGCATTTTGGCTGAAGTAATGTTGCCTGCTGATGTCTAGAGAGAGACTTAACTTTAAAATTAACACAAGCTGCTATATACAGCACTGTTAGGAAAGTGTCTAAGGTTAATAGTAGATGTACACCATGAAGGAGTCATTAAGTTACAGTAGCAGAAACAACTTTGTAACCCACAAGAAAGTTCTTTGAATCCAGTGTTGCTATGGACTGTGCAGATTGAAGCTGTGTGGTCTACAAATCCAAGAACTGAGTTTTGGTAAAGTGACGTTCAGCAAGAAAAGTTTAACATGCAGTGTTTGTCCATGCTAAAAGAAGTTCCAGGGTCAAGGAAATTAGCTAACTAAAAGGCTTCTCATCAAGAACCAGACTCAACCAAGAGTTCTAAGTTGAGAGAAGAAGAACCACTTCTACAACTAGAAATATAGGTATAATTTTATTACTTTCAGTAATTAATTTGTAATAGTTTAGTAATTTAAATTGACTTATCTGGGAAAGTAACAAGGGAACTTACTTTTAATTATAGAATATGGGTATCTAGTTTAAGCTGTAAAATGAGAAATATTTTGCATGATTTGAAAAGTTAAAACTGAGTTTATAAAAGTATAGTACAAAACACTAATGTAATGAGTTGTTGCCAGTTCTCATAGAAAATACGTTTTACATGCTATGAAGTTTTAAAACAAGTTTTATAAGAAATAATCTGAGATATTGATCTGATAAGTATGTGTTCTTATGTATGAAGGCTATGTTAAATACTAAGTATGACAAAAGTTTAGTTTAACTATTACCATTGTTCATAATGAATATTGCTTATTCATTTGCAATGCTTATTTGCTAAAATTTGTCTTATTAGTTTTCTGGATTTTCTGAAATTTGTCAGACTTTACAGTTATTAGGCTTGATATTTATGCTAATAGAACTATTTGACTATTATATAGGTGTAAATGAATCATATATTTTTCATAATTATAAGTGTGGAAAGCAGTGTCATTTGCCAATATATTTGAATCTGGAAAGCACAGGATAATATCATATGTGAATTGTTATTATTTTGGGTAATTTATGAAATAAGTTTTGGGTAAGGCCTGAGGTGAATTCAAGTGCATTATTGTAAAAAGTGATATTATAAGCCTTTGTCCTGACAGACCCTGCTATCGCAAAAGCACACCCTGCTGTTGACACAGAGACATTACATTTTGAGTACCCAACACCCTCTGGGGATGGTGGAAAAATGAAATACAGCCACTAAGTCATGGGTCCTTACTCTGCAATATAAGGTCAGAGGAAGGCAGGTTAAAGGTGCCCATCAAAGCAGAGAATTTGCAGACAGTAAATTCTGTGTTATGCTTAGGTTATGAGCACTGTTTAATTAGTGAATTGTTTTACAAGATGTTAAAGAGGTGGAGGCCTAGTTTAACATGGGTAAAGAAACAGGAGTGGTTGTAAAATGTCCCATATCAGGCCACTAGCGTGAAAATCATAGGCATCTGTGGTTTGAACCTCCAAATAGGGCAAAATAAAATACAACATCCTGTAAAGGAAGTACAAGGCCTAAAATCTCCCATGCTCCTGGGGTTAGACATCCTCGTATGACTGGGTATGTATGTTGACCTAGACAATGATGTTCTTTGGTCACAAATAAGGGGGGGACCCTTACCCAATGAAAGTGACACCACAGGCCTTGAGGTCTGGACAAACTATTCCTCAAGTGTGCCAGGTGGTAAATGAGTTCACTACAAGAATTCCAAGTAATGTCAAGGATTTATCTCTTAGGGTCAATGTAAAGAAAGGCCAAGAAATGCCTGACAAGACTGCACTCTTTGTGCTTAACAAGCAACTTAGTGAAATGGGTTTAAAAATCCACTCCATACCTTGCTTGGACATCAGCAGCAGAGTAATGCACCTCTTGGTACATAACCCAACAGTAGAGCCTATCACTGTAGCAGCTAACTGTGAGTTAGGGGTAGTGATAGGGGAATTCTTTAATGATTCGGAGTTAGTTGTTCCAGTTATTGGGGAGTTACCAGAAGACATTGATCATGATGAAACAGATGAAGAAATCAGGTCCACACCAAATGGTTTAATTGCTTTACAAGAGATTTGTCCAGTAGATAAGAAAGAAATACAGGCATGTAAAGTTGAAAATGATTCTCTTGTAATGTCCACTACGATTAATGAAATAGACCAATTTAGAGAGGTCCATACTACTGATGCTCAAAATGTTTCTGAGATAATAGAAGATGAGGTAGAAATTGGTAAACATTTACCTTTCCCAAATTTTAAAGAACTAGTTGAGCAAGATATACAAAATTCTAATTGTGAAACAGAAGTAGAAAAAGAAAAGGTTCCAGAAATGTTCCTTCAGTTTAAGGACATGTTTGCAAAAGAGGCTCATGATTGTGGAGTAAACATAGAAACATAGAAACAAAGACTTTGACGGCAGATAAGGACCGCATGGCCCACCTAGTCTGCCCATTTCTCTACCTAACGGATACGCTGCAGATCCTAGTTAACCAACAGCCTACTTCCTCCTACCCCCCACTAGAATTGCCTTATGTCTGTCCCATGCATTCTTGAATTCCGCCATTGTTTTTGACTCTATGACCTCCTCAGGATGGCTGTTCCATGTATCCACAACCCTTTCTGTGAAGAAATACTTCCCCACATTACCTCTGAGCCATCCCCCCTCTATCTTCAAATTGTGCCCCCTTGTTTTTGCACATCTCTTTTTCTGAAAGATGCTACCCTCTTGGACTTTGTTGATTCCCTTGAGGTATTTTAAAGTTTCTATCATGACCCCCCCTCCTTTCCTCAAGGCTATACATCTTTAGTTCCTTTAGTCTTTCTTCATATGTCTTCTGATGCAGACCCTGCATCATTTTGGTTGCCCTCCTCTGGACAGCCTCAACCCTATGTCTTTTCGGAGATCGGGTCTCCAGAACTGTACACAGTACTCCAGATGTGGTCTTACCAACTGTCTGTACAGAGGGCCAACAACTTCCTGTTTTCTAATGGTGATGCCTCTCCCTATGCATCTCAGTATCCCCCAGTCCTCCTTACTGCTTTCTCACATTGCTGGCCCACCTTTAGGTCATCTGATATGACTATCCCCAGGTCCTTTTCCATTTTTGTTGTTGTCAATATATCACCCCCC
The DNA here is from genome assembly GCA_016271365.2 of Neoceratodus forsteri. Taxonomy (NCBI): domain Eukaryota; kingdom Metazoa; phylum Chordata; order Ceratodontiformes; family Ceratodontidae; genus Neoceratodus; species Neoceratodus forsteri. The sequence goes on from CM057455.1 coordinate 959,343,963, forward strand.
CCATTGTGTACTCTTCCCCTGGGTTTTTGTTTCCCAGGTGCATTACTTTGCACTTCTTTGCATTGAATCTAACCTGCCATACATTTGACCATTCCTCCAACCTTGCCAAGTCCCTTTTCATTCTTTCCATCCCACCCTGTGTATCAACCCTGTTGCAGATCTTTGTGTCATCTGCAAAGAGACATTCTTTCCCTTCCAGTCCCTCTGCAATGTCACTTATAAAGACATTAAAAAGGACCTGCCCCAGTACTGAACCATGCGGTACCCCACTAGTAACCCTCCTTTCTTCACTGTGGACTCCATTTACTATTACCCACTGTATACTGTTGTCCAACCAGTGTTCTACCCAGGCTACCACCCTGGGACCCACTCCCAGGCTGGATAGTTTGTTTATTAATCTTTTGTGTCAAATGCCTTGCCAAAGTCTAGGTAGGCCATGTCCACAGCCTCTCCCTGATCTACTGCTTTGGTCACCCAGTCAAATAAATCAATTAGATTTGTCTGGCATGACCTTCCTGCTGTGAATCCGTGCTGCCTTGGGTCCTGTGCCTCACTGGCCTCTAGGTATTCAACAATTCTTTCCTTCAGAAGTGATTCCATCATTTTTTTATTTTTATTTATTTAGTTTTTGTTAACCGGGTAGGCGCACTAGCCATAAAATGACTATTTTCAGGCACGACCCAGGAGAGTACAACAAAACGAGAACAGTTGAACAACAGCAACATGGGTACAATAATACAAACAGAAGAACAGTACAGCAGTGCTACAAAAAATACAATGGGTAGAAACAACAAAAAATAATGGCAAGCATTATACTGATAATGGCAGTAAGATATATAATAAGTGCAGAAACCATGTACCCGACCTGTGGAGTGAAAGGGTTAATAAGATAGTAAGGTTATATAAAGAGAAATGTGAGGAATGTTCAAACATAACAAGAAAGACTGACAGAAGGAAGGTCAGGGGTGGTAATTGGCAAAACAACAGTGGATGGTCAGAAACAAGGTTCGAGAAGGAAGAGACCTAGTAGTCAAGAAGTTATTTACAAAGAGAAGGAAAAATATGGGGAGGAGAAGAGGAGACAGTCTTGGAGCTGGATTAGAGCAGGGGGTGACATTACTGGTAAGTCTCAGAAGCTTCAGGTTGGGTCAAAGCATGTACAAGCATCAGCTAAGGATAGATAACGACGATATTCACTTTTAAATCCAAAGTGAGACTGAGACATCCGGAGGTTGAGTGGAAGAGCATTCCATAGCCTGGGAGCAGAGAATTGGAAGGCTCCTGTGCCTTTAGTCGTCCGACATCTTGGAACATAGAGCAAGGATTTGTCAGCTGATCGCAGGCCATGGAAGGATGGTTGAGGGACCAGCAACGCCGCCAGCTGGGATGGGTTTTTTCCTGGATGATCAAGTCCATTCATGATCCAAGGTAGTATTGTCTACTGGCAGAGGGTGAGAGCCAATTCAGATCCTTATAAAGAAGGCAGTGATGTCTGAGTCGAGGCTACGAAGAGGCAAATTGGCATATATTGTTATAAGTTACGTCCCATTTTAGTAGGGAGGTTTTATGGGCAGAGGTAAGAATAGAGGCACCATAAGTAAGGGTTGGGAGCAGAATACCTCGGGCAATTGCTAATTTGGCTGAGGGGGTAAGCATGTAGCTCGTTTTGTAAGCTACTCCTAGTTTCGGGTTTACAGCTTTGCACGAGGACTGAATGTGAAGATTAAAATCCAGGGACTGGTCCAGGAGGATCCCAAGGTACTTGAAGGAAGTAACATTTTCAAGTGGAAATCCTCCTGGGTGAAGAACCTCAACAAACTAGAACAGGTCTTAATCTTTGTGCAGAACCTAGGAGCATGGCTTTCATTTTCTTTTCATTTAGTACAAGCTTACGGTCTAGTAGCCAGTCTAAGACCTTATTGAAGTCTGGAAGTAAGTGATGTGATTGTGCAGGCAATACTAGAAGAACTGAGTGGTAGCGCTACACACACACACAAATACAATAAAAAAACTAGATAAACATGTGGGGAGTAGTGCAATGTAATGGCTGTGGGGCAGCAGTCTTCTGGGAGTCTTTCTGGAGGCTGAGATGCTGCCCTATTTGCATAAAACTATCTGCCCTGAGGGAGGAAGTTGCCCGTCTTCAGGCCGCACTGGACAGTAGTAAGGAAACCTTCCCCCAGGCCACACTGGACAGTAGGAAGGGAACCTCCCCCATCCAGAGAGCACTAGTGCCACCACCACTACCTCAGAGGTTGCGAAGAAAGCACAGCAGTTGGACCACAGTGGGCTCAGGGAGGGTGAGAAGGGTGGAACAGAGGCACACCCAGTCAATTGTTCCACTCCACAATCCATACACCATTCTGGGGGAGCATAGTTCCCCTATGGATGCACCCACAGAGAAGACTGATGATAACTGTCACAAGGGAGGCCCACAGGAAGGAGACAGATGACACCACAGGGAAAGGAAGAAGCTCCTGGTGGGGGACTCAATTATTAGAGGTATAGAACTGGGGGGAGCTGGGAAAACTGAAGTAAGTTGCCTGCCTGGTGCCATGGCTTGGAAGGACAGGAAGTGCATCCTCATGATCACGAGAACAGCTGCAAGGGATTCTGAGCTGGACTTAATTGTCCACATAGGGACAAATGACTTGGCTCATCATGAGATTAGAGCAGTGCAGGATGACATTGCAGAGTTGGGGAGGGACCTAAGACAAGTAGCACACACAGTATCCTTCTCAGAGGTGCTGCCTGTCAAAAGCATGGGGGAGACGAGGGTAATTGGCACCATGCAGTTTAATGAATGGTTGAAAAAATGGTGCAGAGCACAGGGGTTTGGCTTCATTGGGGACTGGGGTTCCACCTGGAGGGACACCAGCCTATACTGGCAGGATGGTCTGCATCTGTCCAGGAAGGGAACAAGTGTTTTGAGCAATCGGTTTAAATGCTTCATTGGCAAGCTTTTAAACTAGTCAAAGGGGAGGCACTGACAAGCAGCAGGAAAATCCCAGCCTCCCTACAAAACAGGGTACTAAATGAGAAAAAGACTGAGGAACGGCCAGTGGGGATGCCGCAACAGAAGGTAAAGCCATCAAAAAATGAAGAGCAATGAGTACTAATGCCTGTAGTCTGGGTAACAAGCTTCCTGAATTAGTGGCCTTGATGGAGGAGGAACATCTGGATATCGCGGCAGTCACAGAAACATGGTACACACAAAACCATGACTGGGACATAAACATGCCAGGATACACTGTCTACAGGAGGGACAGGGAGGGTAAAAGAGGAGGAGGAGTAGTTCTTTACATAAGGGAAGGATTAAAAGCAACAGAATTAAAGGGTAAACAGGGAGAAGAAGAAGCACTGTGGGTAAATTTGGAGACAGGCAATGGCACCACAATATGCACAGGGGTTGTATACAGACCCCCTTCTCAGGGGGAGGAAATGGACAGGGAAATGATAGAAAGTATACTTAGAATGGCAGAAAAAGGGGAGATATTGCTGATTGGTGATCTGAATATGCCAGATGTTAACTGGAGTGCAGTTGCAGCTGCAACTTCGAAGAGTGCAGTTATTCTAGATGCCCTACAGGGGGCATGCCTTAGACAACTAGTACTGGAGCCCACTCGAGAGGGAGTAATATTAGACTTGATTCTCTCAAATGGAGATGGAGAGAGGATCACAGATGTGAAGTGGTAGCCATCTGGGAACTAGCCACCATCGAACAGTATGGTTCACAATAAACACAGCAATAGAGTCAAGCTATACAAAGACAAAAGTACTGGACTTTAGGAGGGCTGACTTTGCCAAATGGGTGAGTGCCTAAGGAATGCACTAGCAAATGGACAGGAAGGAGGGTGGAAGAACAATGGGAATAATAAAACTGCCATCACAGAGGTAACGAGCCTTTGTGTGAAGCAAATAAACAAAACAAGACAATGTAAGAAACCACTATGGTTCTCAAAGGAAGTGGCAGTGAAGGTTCAAGAGAAAAAGAAAGTATTCAGGAAGTACAAGGAATCGCAGAAGGAGCAGGACAGAGAACTGTAGCAGTTAAAGCAAAAGGAGGCTGGGAAGGCAGTCAGAACAGCAAAGGCCCAAACCGAGGAAGAGATAGCCAACTCAGTTAAGAAGGGGGATAAAACCTTTTATAGGTACATCAGGGAGCAAAGGAAGACCAAGGGAGGGATAGTGAGGCTTAATAAAGGGGAGGAGGGTGGGCAGAGGGAGACTGTGAAAAGGCAGAGATACTAAACAAATATTTTTGCTCAGTATTTACAAATGAAGAGGGAGGTACATAAAACAAACAGTAGTAACACTCTGGATACAGAAGTTGATACCAGCCCATTTACAGAAGAAAGGGTTCTGAAAGAACTCTTAAAACTGAAGGTGGACAAAGCAATGGGGCCTGATGGGATTCATCCCAGAATCTAAAAGAGCTAAGGTAGAACTAGTGACACCACTGACTATCCTTTTAACAAATCATAGGAGGATGGGGTGGTACCCGAGGACTGGAGGAGGGCAGATGTGATCCCTTCACAAAAGTGGGAGCAAGGCAGAAGCAGAAAACTACAGACCTGTTAGTTTAACCTCAGTGGTAGGAAAATGATGGAATCACTTCTGAAGGAAAGAATTGTCGAGTATCTAGAGGCCAGAGGGCACAGGACCCTAGGCAGCATGGATTCACAGTGGAAGGTCATGCCAGACAAATCTGATAGATTTCTTTGACTGGGTGACCAAAGTAGTAAATCAGGAGGGCTGTGGACATGGCCTACCTAGACTTTAGCAAGGCATTTGACACAGTCCCACACAAATGATTAATATACAAGTTAGCCAGCCTGGGAGTGGGTCCCAAGATGACAGCCTGGGTAAAGAATTGGCTGGAGAATAGGACACAGAGAGTAATAGTAAATAGAGTCCACTCAGAAGGAAGGAGGGTTACTAGTGGGGTACCGAAGGGTTCAGTATTAGGACCGGTCCTCTTCAATGTCTTTATAAGTGACATTGCGGAAGGACTGGAAGGAAAAGTATGTCTCTGCAGATGACACTAAGATCTGCAACAGAGTTGATGCACAGTGTGGGTGGAAAGGATGAGAAGGGACTTGGCAAGGTTAGAGGAATGGTCAAATGTATGGCAGCTTAGATTCAATGCTAAGAAGTGCAAGGTAATGCAACGGGGAAACAAAAACCCAAGGGAAGAGTACACAATGGGGGGTGAGATACTAACAACAACAAAAATGGAGAGGGACCTGGGGGTAGTCATATCAGATGACCTAAAGATGGGCAAGCAATGTGAGAGGGCAGCAAGGAGGGTTGGGGGATACTGGGATGCATAGGAGAGGCATCACCAGTAGAAAACAGGAAGTTATTATCCTCTGTACAGACAGCTGGTGAGACCCCATCTGGAGTACTGTGTGCAGTTCTGGAGAACCAATCTCCAAAGACATAGACAGGATGGAAGCTGTCCAGAGGAGGGCACTAAAATGGTGCAGGGTCTGCACCAGAAGACATATGAAGAGAGACTTAAGGAGCTTAATATGTATAGCCTCGAGGAAAGGAGGGAGAGGGGGACATGATAGAAACTTTCAAGTACCTCAAAGGAATCAACAAAGTCCAAGAGGGTAGCATCTTTCAAAAAAAGAGGTGTGCAAGAACAAGAGGGCACAATTTGAAGATAGAGGGGGGCTCAGAAGTAATTTAAGGAAGTATTTTTCACAGAGAGGGTTGTGGATGCATGAACGGCCTCGGAGGAGGTTGTGGAGTCAAAATCAGTGGTGGAATCTAAGCATGCATGGGACAGTCATAAGGCAATTCTGGGGGTTGGGGGTAAGAAGAAGTAGGCTGCTGGTTAACTAGGATCTGCAGCTTATCCAGTAGGTAGAGAAATGGGCAGACTGGGTGGGCCAAGCGGTCCTTATCTGCCATCAAATTCTATGTTTCTATGAAGTGTAGATGATCAGGTCATCAGCATAGAGAATAGCTGAGCAGGATTCCAGGACCTCAGCTGCATTGTTGATAAAAATTGAGAACAGAAGGGGCCCAAGGATAGATCCCTGGGGGACTCCAAGGTTGATAGTAGACGTGTTGGACAGGGAGGAGTTAAATTTGACAGCTTGCGACCTGTTTGACAGGTAGCTACAGAACCAGTCCACAACAGTGGTAGAGAAATGAAATTTATGGAGAGTGGAGAGGAGCAGGGGATGGTCTACAAGGTCGAAAGCCTTAGTAAGGTCAATGAAGATGGCACCTGTGAGTTTTCCAGAGTCCAGGTTGGACAGAATATCAGTAGTTAGTTGAAGAAGAGCCATGGTGGTGCTATGACCTTTTCTGAAACCATGCTGAGTGTCTGAGAGGAGATTGTAGAGTGTAAGGTAGTCAATGGTCTGTGATGCAACTATTTTCTCTAGGATCTTGTTAAGGACAGAGAGGATTGCTACAGGTCTGTAATTGGCCATGTCCTTTGGGTCACCCTTTTTAAAGACAGGCGTTACTCTTGCAGATTTCCATAGGTCTGGCACAGTGCTATGGATAAGGGATAAAGTGTAGATTCTGGCAATCAAAGAGGCAATGAGTGGAGCAGCCAGCTTAAGAAGACGAGGTTCCAGTGAGTCAGAACCAGAGCTGGTATTGGCAGATATGGATCTCAGTAATTTCAGAACTTTCACTCTTGATATAGCCTTGAAATAGAATGGTGGCACTGGAGGAGCATCATATGATAGGGCAGTATGGTTGTCTGATGGTAGTGTGGTAGGTAGAGTGGAGTGCGATCCACTAGGTTGTAAAGCCAAGGTATAGTATGATAGATCAGAGAAAAGATTGTTAAAACTGTTTGAGATGGTCCTAGAGTCATTACAATGTGCCCCATTTATGATCATTTCATCAGGAGTGACTGACTGCGAGGTACCGAGAAATGTTTTGACATGGGCCCAGAATTTCCTCAGGTCGCAGGCTGAGCTTTGTAGAAGGTCCTTGCAGTATTTGCTTTTAGCAACTGGCTATGTTCATGAAAAGCTTGTATCAAACTGTGACATGAGGGGTCAATGGGACCTTTTTAAATACAGAGTATTTGATTTTTTTAGGCATTTCAACATGCTGTGACCCTGCAGTAAAAAGTGCACTGTGTTGTGAGATAACTTACTTTGAAATGCCTGAGAAAAATGATCATTAAAGTTCTGAATGTTATGGTGGACACCAAGCATGATTTCTGAATGTTATGGTGGACACCAAGCTGCAGTGCAAGTTCTTAAAAGTGAACAATTCGACATCTATTTGATAAACTGTATAAAAATGTATTTGTTATGATGCAGGATAACAGATGGACACAACAACTGCAATTTAGGTGCAACCCACTTGCTTTCGTGGGATGTTTATTTCTTCCAATAAAGAAAAATAAATCTTGCAATATTTCCTTTAAGCTATACAGTAGGCCTTTAAAGCAACATTTGATAATGTCCCAAACTAAAACAGATTTCAGTTCCAACGCTGATTTAGTTTTTCATGTCTCGTTGTAATTATTTGCTGAACTTGTACTTCAATTTGACTTTCTGCATTCAGAGTTAATGGCCCATGAAAAAGTCTGTGTTGCCTGACCACATCAGTATCCTTTTTTCGTGGCCATATGTACGATCCATTTGCATGTCGCTGCGGAAATGTGACTAAAAAAAGACGTCTCTCCAATGAATTCCACCACCTGCCCAATATAAAATGTTTTTGACTAGTACACTGCATACAATTTCCCAACTTCTATTTTGTCATGGTTCATCTTTTTCTTTTGAATCGGTGGAAGTACAATGTGCTGAGCAGTGGTGGAGGGGTTTGTTGCAGATGCGCCAGAAGCAGAAGTGGGTTCTGTCAGTGGAGAGATGGAAACAATGTTGTGATCCATCACTGGAGTGCTGGAAGCATCTCTGGGGTGTATTGATGGTGTTGCTGTAGCAGTTGAGGGTTCGTTCAGTGGAGTGCCGGAATCTGCATGGGGTTCATCACTGGAGTTGCGGCACATGGGTCTGGCACTGGATAGCTAGAAGCATCCCTGGGGTCAATCACTGGAGTTGAGAAACAGGAGTCCATCACTGGATCGCCAGAAGCATCGCTGGGGTTCATCGCTGGAGTTGCAGGAGCAGTTGAAGGATCTAACTGTGGAGTGCCAGAAACAGTGCAGGGGTCCATCACTGTAATTGCAGTCTTTGATATGCCAGAAACTGGGTCCGAGTTCGTCCTGTGGGCAGGCATTTCAGTAACGTAACTTCTACTCATGTGAATTTGTGAGCCTCTTTACTGTCCATGGTTGTAGATGTTCGTTGTTCAGACATGGGCCATCATCCGTTTTGCAGTGGATGCAAAAACAACTTAAATTTCTGCTGACCATGACACCAGGCACCACAGTCTTCACACTATGGATCTGTTGAGTTCCAGGGACAGGTTTCACATCTTTTTCTTTTGGCCTTCTTATGCTGTTGTTGGGCACCCAGAAGAAAGTTCCTTGGTAGTGTCTGCACCCCTCAGTTGGAGGTGCTAGTGTCAGACTATCCCGACAGTACAGAAACAGCTCTTCCACTGTGGAAATGACTGTATGATGTGACACGACAGCCAACATTGCCATTGATTTAACAACAGCACTCTGTGCATCTGAAGGGCCCTTCCCATGCCTTGATCCAAAGTACACCCTTTCAATTGAAAATCCAAATTCTTGAGTAGCCATTGAAATTGCATTGAATGCCCACTTTGATTTATATTGGCTCCCACAGCCATTTGTAAAATGTACCTCTTTTTCTATGATTAGGTGCCGGGTCTTTGTGAGATGTGTGTTGGCCATGCTAACAAAGTGCCGAACTGCATGGCGGTCATGTGTGATGTCCTCTGAGATGAATACCAGGGATTCTGTGATGGTACCTTCACAATGAGCACATCTGTAGTATGTAACAATTGGGTGCACTGTAGCCTGTTCATGATGCCAGTGGCAGGACTGGATCTCGTCCTGGTATTTGCAGGCATAGTTTTCAGCAAAGTCCAGCACCATGATAACCCATACCTGAGGTGGTTTCTTATTAAGAATTTTGAACTGGTAGTGTTGTCATGCAGCCATATGCAGGTGGCGCCCCAAAAACTGAAGATCCTCCTTAAGCATGTTGGTAAGTTGTTGTAATGTTGTCAGCTTGCTCTACAGCACTTTTGGGATGTTGTTGTTTCTTGTCCATCAATCTTTTTGGTCAAAGTTATGCTTTCCCACCAATACCACCTTACCATTTCTGACCCATATTTCCTGAATAGCTTCTCTGTGTGCTTATCTATTGCATTAACAGAACAGTTATCACACACCTTATCCACACAGTCTCTTCTAAAGAACCTGTTACCTCCTTCCTTCGGACACATTGTCAGCTCCACAGCTTTGTATATGTTCTGGACTTTGCACTCATTCATTTTATGATTATCAGCTGTGCGGCTTAAAGTGTAGAGTTTTAAGGAGACATTTTTGCAGTACTCGCACAGGCACTGGTAGAGTTTCTGTTGTTTGGCAAGTTTAATATGAGTTGGTCGCAGACTGTTGAATTCCATCGCACCAATATGGCACTCTGGGTTTTCCTTTAGAAACTCTTGGTGCAGTGTATTGAGCAGTTTGGAAAGGAAGGCTTTCACACACTGACTTCTTTTCAGAAACCCCTTCTTGTAAGTTAGAGTGGTGGCAGTCTCTTCAAAAAAACTTCGAACTTTATTGGCCGTTTCCAAAGGCAAGGCCGATTTATGTGTACTTTTCACACTCTTCTGTTCCCTGTGCATTGCATTCATCAGGGTTGTCCAGCCGATTCCAAGGGTTCTGCTGGCATCACGTAGCATCTTATATTTTTTTTAAAACAGAAGTGATCGGACCCATTCACCTTTCTGTTTTTGTCCAGTACTTATTTTCTCCTTTGTGGCCTCCAACAGTTTCTTCCTCAAATTTCCACAACAGGCCATGTTTGTTCCTCTTTTTCCTATTGCTGCCTTCTTTGCAGGTGAACATGTTGTTATCAGCTTATCTATCTACTGTACATGCAAAATGGGTGGGTGGCCGTGGCAGTGCTGATCGTGCCCTTTGAAGAGCCTTCCAAATGGCACTATCAGATCGGGGGTCCTCCACTGCAGCTGCATCAGGGGGTAATGGATGCGTTGCTTGCACTGAAAGTGTGGTGCTGGTCTGTACTTCTTTGGACTCCTTGTAGGTTTGTCATCTTTTTTCATTGATTCTCTGCTTCTTCTGCATCGACATAGCTGAACGGTTCTTCCTTTTTTGTTCCCTCCATATCTCTCTTTGCTGTTGCTTTCTTTGTTCCTCTCCTCTTGTCTCTCTTCTTGTGGTCGGTTTGCAAAAAACTGCACACTCCGCATTATTGGTTTGCTTCAGTTTCTTTTGCTTTTGACGTTCTCTGTGCTTCTGCACTCACAGCCTAGATTTCTCTCGGTATTCTCAGCACTTCTCCTCATCCTGGCTCTCACGGTAAGCTCTTGATCGAGCTTTGTATGTATTCAGATATGCTTCATAATGATCTGGATCATTCTTGATGTCATCTCTGAAGCGTTTACTTCTCTCCTTTCCTGTCAGCGGAGTGGAAAACATTCTCAGTCCAACGTTGATAAAGGATGCAGCAGACACACATGGTCTTTGACTACGTTGACATTCCATTGTTCCGAAGAAACTTAAGTGCAGAAAGAGTCAGAATTAATTACACACAATAACTTCCTCTTTCGCAGCTGATATGGTCTGTGCAACAGGGCACCATTTCTTCACTACAGAGGAGCACAGGACAGCGAACACACACTGGTTGATTCAGAACAGATAAAATGATGGAACGAAGGAGTTAGTCACATCAATTTTGGTCCAAGGAGATGCAATGATGGAAGGAAGGAGAAAATATCAACAGCCTCACGACATATTAAATGGAAGAAAGAAGAGGGCACATCATTTGCCTCAGAAGAAAAGACGGATGGAAGGAGAATGCACATCAGTTGCCTCCAAAGAAATGGAAGGAAGGAGAGTGCACATCAGTTGTTTCACACAAGATGACAGACAAAGAATGTGATGAGGAAGAGTGGTGCACTACAGCAGTAACTAAAAATTGCAATCATTATGTGAATCAAAAATTGGACACACAGCACCAACTGAAACCAGACATTAACAAAGCAAACCATGGATTAAAAAGGGTGAACAGTCCACCACACACACCACATGGCTGGAAGTTGAGTAGCAAAGAAAGGACTGCCCAGCATCCAGCCATTTTAAGACCATGCGGTGACTGGTTGCACAACACCGGACAGACGTCAGGGCATAGCACCACAGAAATGGACACAGCAAGCTAACCAACTGAAACAAAAACATTTTTACGGCCATTCCCCTGGCAGGGGTGCACTGTACCCAGTTGTAATGACTGCCCATTGACAATGTGGAGTGCTACAGAATCATGCATGCCCAAAACATACTGTGAACTAACCCCACCCCCCAAAATAACCACACACCGCAAGGTCTCAACATGGCTGGAGGTCGAGTAGCAAAGAAAGGCCTGCTCAGAATCCAGCCATTTTAAGACCATGCGGTGACTGGTTGCTCAACACCGGACAGAAGTCAGGGCACAGCGCCACAGAAATGGACACAGCAAGCTAACCAACTGAAACAAAAACATTTTTTCAGCCATTACAGCATCCAGTCAGTTGGAGAACATGCAGTGTGTGGTTTTAAAAAATGTGCAGACATCTACACACAAAACCACAGAAAAGCGCACAGAAAATCACATATTTAACAAAGAAACATCGCAGTAGCAGGCAGGCAGGATGATCAATAGTCCCCCCCACAACCACAGACCGCATGGTCTTATGACTGGAGGCTGAGCAGCAGAGAAAGGCCTTCCCAGCATCCAGCCATGTTAATACCATATGGTGGGCATATAATTGTTCGGACGTCAGAACATAAAATGCACACAGAAAACCACGGATTAAACAAACATATTTGTTAACTCATTCCCAGACATTGCTTTGATTTCCCCCCTGCCACTAAGCACACCCTGCATGGTTTTAACTGGTTCCCAAACATTGCTTTATCCCCCCACCCCACCAGGCACACACCGCATGGTTTTAACATGGCCGAAGGTGAAGCAGCAAACAAAGGCCTGCCCAGCATACAGCCATGTTAATACCATACGGTGGGCATATAATTGTTCAGACATCAGCATATAAAAGCACCAAAATGCACACAGAAAACCAAGGATTAAACAAATATTTTTGTTAACTCATTCCCAAACATTGCTTTGTCCCCCCACCCCATCATGGTTTTAACTGGTTCCCAAACATTGCTTTGTCCCCCCTCCCCATCAAGCACACACCACTCAGATTTAACAATGCATACATTAGCAAGCAAATCACACCCCAAAAACAAACTTCTGATCTCCCACTCCAAACAAATACAAAATGGAGACCAGATAACTAAATGGATGCCACCAACGCACACTATGAGACCCTTCCACCCCCACCCAAAACACAAACAGTTTTTATTTACAGTCACACATTATTTTTACATTTAACCAGTTCCTGGCCCCAAGCCCTGAAGCATTAGACTGCAAAAACAAGCCTTAACCAGCTAGAAAGCCAATGGCACTATGCCACTACGGTTCTCAAAAGAGGTGGCGGTGAAGGTTAGGGAGAAAGAGATAGCATTTAGGAAGTATAAGAAAACACAGAAGGAGCAGGACAGAGAACTGTACCAATTAAGGCAGAAGGAAGCAGGGAGGGTAGTCAGAATAGCAAAGGCACAAACTGAGGAAAAGATAGCTAACTCAGTTAAGACGGGATAACACCTTTTATAGGTATATCAGGGAGTGTAGAAAGACAAAGGGAGGGACAGTGAGGCTGAATAGAATGGATGGTGGGTGGGCAGAGAGTGACAGTGAAAAAGCAGGGATACTGAATGAATACTTCTGTTCAGTAGTCACAAAAGAGGAAGTGGGGAGGTGCCAAATCCAATTAACAGAAGCACTCTAAATACGGCGGTCGATCCCAGTCCTTTCACAGAAGAAAGGGTTCTGAAAGAACTCCTAAAACTGAAGGTGGACAAAGCAATGGGGCCAGATGGAATTCACCCCAGAATTCTAAAATAATTAAGCAGAGAACTAGTGACACCACTGACTACCCTTTTTAACAAATCATGGGAGGATGGTGTGGTACCTGAGGACTGCAAGAAGGTGGATGTGATTCCCCTTCACAAAAGTGGGACCAAGACAGAGGCAGGAAACTACAGACCTGTCAGTTTAACCTCTGTGGTAGGGAAAGTGATGGAATCACTTCTGAAGGAAAGAATTGTTGAGTACCTAGAGGCCAGTGGGGCACAGGACCCAGGCAGCATGGGTTCACAGTGGGAAAGTCATGTTGGATGAATCTAATTGATTTCTTTGACTGGGTGACCAAAGTAGTAGACCAGGGAGGGGCTGTGGACATGGCCTACCTAGACTTTAGCAAGGCATTTGACACAGTCCCACACAAACGATTAGTAGTCAAATTAACCAGCCTGGGAGTGGGTCCCAGGGTGGTAGCCTGGGTAAAACATTGGCTGGAGAACAGGACACAGAAGGTAATTGTAAATGGAGTCCACTCTGAAGAAAGGGGGGTTACTAGTGGGGTACCGCAGGGTTCAGTACTGGGTCCAGTCCTTTTTAATGTCTTTATTAGTGATATTGCAAAGGGACTGGAAGAAAAAGTATGCCTCTTTGCAGATGACACAAAGATCTGCAACAGGGTTGATACACAAGGAGGCGTGGAAAGGATGAGAAGGGACTTGGCAAGGTTGGAGGAATGGTCAGAAGTATGGCAGCTTGGATTCAATGCAAAGAAGTGCAAAGTAATGCACCTGGGAAACAAAAACCCAGGGGAAGATTACACAATGGGGGAGGTAGTAACAACAACAAAAATGGAAAGGGACCTGGGGTAATCATATCAGATGACCTTAAGGTTGGCGTAGAATGAGAAGGCGGTAGGAGGACTGGGGGATACTGGGATGTATAGGGAGAGGTATCACCAGCAGAAAACAGGAAGTTGTTATCCCTCTGTACAGACAGTTGGTGAGACCCCATCTGGAGTACTGCATCCAGTTCTGGAGACCCCATCTTCGCAAGAACATAGACAGGATGGAGGCAGTTCAGAGGAGGGCAACTAAAATGGTGCAGGGTCTGCAACAGAAGCCATACAAGGAGAGACTAAAGGAGCTTAATATGTATACCCTTGAGGAAAGGAGGGAGAGGGGGGACATGATAGAAACATTTAAGTACCTCAGTGGAATCAACAAAGTCCAAGAGGATAGCATCTTTCAGAAAAAGAGGTGTACAAGAACAAGAGGACACAATTTGAAGATAGAGGGGGGGCAATGTGAGGAAGTATTTTTTCACAGAGAGGGTGGTGGACGCATGGAACAGCCTTCCTGAGGAGGTTGTGGGGTCTAAAACTGTGGGAGGATTCAAGAATGCATGGGACAAACATGAGGCAATTTTTGTAGGGGGTAGGAAGAAATAGGCTGTTGGTTAAATAGGATCTGCAGCTTATCCTCTAGGTAGGGAAATGGACAGACTAGGTGGACCAAGTGGTCCTTATCTGCCATCAAAGTCTATGTTTCTATGTTGTGAACCCACAACTGAAGACAGGAACCTGCACACACCCACAGAAAGCCCACAGAAAGCCAGGCTTACCTTGTGCAGTCACAGAGAGCACAGAAGTCACAGGTCCAGCCAGCATCCAAAGTTGGGGAGCAAAACAGTTGGGGCACCTCTGAAAAACTCGAGGTGCAAATGGCATTCTGGGAAACTTAGTCGGGGCCCCACTAACAAAAAAACAAAGCACTTTAAAACTGCGACGATTCTTGGAAGCAGGGGTTTACCAGGGGTTCACCAAAGGAAGCGTGGGACAATGAAAAAGGCAAAGGCTCCTCTCGCATTCAGAGCATACTGGGACGCCAGACACACAAAACTTGATCTGTTAATAATGCACAGAGGATGCCACAGCCGCCCGATTCTGAATGTACCAAGACAGGGCATGCTGTGGCGTCCTCAGCACATTAAATCACCCTCACAGTGGTTAAAAATCTCAATGGGCAGCATTTGCTTCCTATTTCAAGCTGCCTAAGCATATACTGACACAGCAGTCTGATCCCCTGGCAAGAAAACTATGCAAACAACATAAATCTTACCGTGCAAGCGTTCTGAGCACATGTTTCACTGAATGGGGCTCTTCCTGGTTCATAGCGCACTGAGACAGTTTCTACAGGACACAGAGACTATTTCTCAACAAACAAATAAAGAGAAAGGGGCCAGAAAGTTGGAAGGAACACATTTTATATCTCCCATTGGTCACATTTTCACCAGGGCAAATGAGAATGCCAAGGGGATCAGTTGACCAATGGGAGAGTGGGGGGCTGTTCTGAATGTACTTTGGCTGAGCATGGACACCATTGATTGAGGGGTTAAAGACAGATGACCTCACAGAAAGAGTGAAATAGCAGGCAAGATGTTATGCCTGGCATTATAGCAAGGGCAGCAATGGTAACACAAGCGGTATAGAGAACAAGGTAACAAATATGTTATATATGATTATTTGGCCATGCTCTGCATGTACCCGCTGAGGACACCAGATAGTATGTTCAGAATGCATTTTGTAGGTCCTCAAATCATAAACATAATGGCAAAAACAACATAGGGAGGTAAAAAAAAAAGACAGGACAACAACTGAACTGTTTAATGCAAACTTTATTTAAAGTGAACCATGGCAGAAATGCAAGAAAACCCACAACCCAAACCTATAGGTTTTCCATGTCACAATTTAGTGCAAGAAAAACAGCAAGAAAATAGGGTTGGACAACAAAAAAAAATAATTTCCTGTCAGCTGCGGACCACAATTTTATTATATGTATCTCTACATATATCAAGGAACAAAACAGCATTTTAAAAATTATTTTTTCTTTCTCCCCCCACTTTCTATCATACTGTCAATATTTCCACGACACTGGTAGAAGGTTTTCATGAACACACCCAACTCTAACTTGTCTCTTACATCTGTTCCTTAGTTCATGATAGACAATAAGATCTGACTGTAGGCCAGTTTGTTTGTAGCGAATCCAAAGCTTGTCCCTCTGGTGCAGATTAGCAAGGAGGTCTTTTTGCAGCCACCTCATCTGTTTTCCTCTGACCCTCCTAGTAGTCTTGGGAGCATGTTTATATTGAATGGTAAGAAATTCACTTATGAATATCTGTAGAGCAACCTCCATATCCTTTGTTTGACAGATACCTGCCCAGTCGATATTGGAGACATCATAGAGAAATGTATCCTGGTCAATATGAGCTAGATTTGTAAACGTGATTAGTCTTGATGGAGGAGATGGAGGCGAAACCATAGATAGGATACAAAAAGTGAGTGAGTGCTCTGTTAGTGCATCTGCAAAGATTTCTGCTTTTGACACATGTTCCATACGGTTAACCATCACCCAGTCTAGGAGTGTACCCGTTTGATGGGATGACGTGGCTCTAGTTGCTTCAGAGATCAACTGGTGAAAATTATAACTAAGTGTGAGTGATTGCAAGGATATTTGAGCTGACCCTAACCAATTGAGGCTAAGATCACCTAGGATGACAGCCTCATTATGATTTTCAGTCTGGGAGGTGATGTCAAGGAGTTCTTGAAAACATACTATTCCCCCAGCAGGGGGATTATAGGCACAGATAATATGAAGCTTCTTTTCCCCAATACAATAGTTGCCTGTATGAATTCTCACACTGCGGGAGAGGCAGATGCCGGGACAATAGAGATGTTGAGGTGATTTTTGAATAATAGGGCAACTCCACCTCCACGCTTGGATAAGGAACAGGGAATAGTTAGGTAAAGAGCATACATCATAGAAGCTTATACAAAAGTGGGAACAAAGAGGAAGCAGGGAACTACAGACCAGTCAGCCTCACCTTGGTAGTGGGGAAGATCATGGAAGCACTACTGAAGGAGAGATTGGTGGAACATCTGGTTGTCAATGGACTACAGGACCCAAGGCAGCATGGTTTCACCAGGGGGAGGTCATTTCAGACCAACCTCATTGAATTTTTTGACTGGGTGACTAGGGAGGTGGATCGGGAGGGCAGTGGACATGGCCTATCTGGACTTCAGCAAGGCCTTTGACACTGTGCCACATAGAAGACTATTACACAAACTGGGGAATATGGGTGTGGGCAGGACAGTAGTGTGGTGGGTAGGTAACTGGCTGGGTGGCAGGACACAGAGGGTGGTGGTAAATGGCTGTCACTCCACAGAGGGAAGAGTGACCAGTGGGGTACCACAGGGATCAGTGCTGGGACGGTCCTATTCAACATCTTCATCAGTGACATGGCGCAGGACCTAGAAGGCAGAATTTCACTGTTCGCTGATGACACAAAGCTCTGTAACAGAGTAGACACACCAGAGGGTGTAGACAGAATGAGAAGCGACCTGCAGAAACTTGAAGAATGGTCAGGGGTTTGGCAGTTGAAATTCAATGCAAAGAGTGCAAGATAATGCATATGGGGCACAAAACCCTGGCACAATATATAAGTTGGGGAGTGAGGATATAGCATGCACCAAGCAGGAAAGGGATCTTGGGGTTATCATCTCTGATGACCTCAAGGTAGGGAAACAGTGTGACAAGGCAGCAGGTAAAGAAATAGGATGCTAGGATGTATAGGCAGGGGCATTACCAGCAGGAAAAGGGAGGTCATAATTCCGCTATACAAGACACTAGTGAGGCCCCACCTGGGAGTACAGTGTACAGTTCTGGAGACCATACCTACGTAAGGACATAGACAGGGTAGAGAAGGTTCAGAGGAGGGCAACAAAGATGGTGCATGGATTGCATCACAAGTCCTATGAAGACAGGTTGAAGGAACTGAACATGTACTCGCTGGAGGAGAGGAGGGAGAGAGGGGATATGATAGAGACATACAAGTATCTTACAGGGAGGAACAGGGTGCAGGAAAACACTATTTTTAAGTGAAAAAGATGTTCCAGGACTAGAGGGCATGGGATGAAGTTGGAGGGAGGACGATTCAGAGGAAACATGAGAAAGAATTTCTTCACAGAACGGGTGGTGGACAAGTGGAACACCCTGCCAGAGGAAGTGGTGGGGGCTGAAACAATCACGGGATTTAAGAATGCATGGGATAGACATAAAGGAATTCTGGAGGTCAGGGGTAAGGTGCAACAGAGTTCTAGGAAAACAAACTGAACTTACAAGCTCAAATGGGCAGACTGGGTGGGCCATAGGCCCTTATCTGCCGACACTGTCTATGTATCTATGTATCATCAGGTATTCCAGGTTTTAGCCAAGTTTCTGTGAGACAGAGTACATCAGGATTGTAGAGTTTCACCCAGGCCTCGAGTTCTGCGTGGTGACAGGTAAGACTTCTGACACTGATATGGGCAATTAATAATCCTTTCTTGGACATGCCAGATAACTCATTTGGGGAAAAGAAACAGGTAGGTGGACCTGGATTTAGTTTGACGTCCCCAGATAGCAGAACAATGGTCTTGGCTAGGAACCAAAGCCTTGCACAGTGGCAGGTTAGGGTGAAAGCACATCCCCATGGCAGCTTCCTCCTGGCATGTAGAGGGTAATAGATGCTGCCTCTAACAAGGAGGATATGGTTAAGTTGTAGATCAGGCTTTGTCTCTGCAATCAGGTTAGAGAAAATATAGTTGTGGTAAGCCTCTGAGGAGTCTTTCACCATTTGGTTACATGGGAGAGCCCATGTGGCAGTGTCCAGGCTGAGTAAAAGGACAAATGACAAGAGTGCCCATAACAGACTATACTTCGCCATAGTTTTACTATTTGACTTGGGTAGGAAGGCTAGTGGTATTCTGAGACAGAGAATTAGCTTTTAGGGATAAAGAGATAGTGTGAGTAAAATTAAGACTGCCAAGGGTGACCGTGTTCCACCGTTTTAACCCTTGGCCGAAATTAGAGATAGAGCAAAAACAACGAAGTGTTTCCTGCTAGCGTAGCAATTATTTAGAAGAAGTGGATCAGAGAAGCAGAAAGTAAAGCCCCACAAAGGTTAATTAGGAAAGCAGACCAGCCAGAGGCTCTACTTGTGGAAAAGATTACAGTGAGGAGATGAAGACCTATTGAAGATACGTTAGACTGCACCCCTAGTGGTGGAATTTTATAAGGAACCAATGGGAGACTAGACAGATGGCAGTAGTGTTCAGCAAAAGTTAATGCAAAGCAGAGGGTGCTGAAGCCCAGAGACTGATAATCTGATAGAGAAAAGGCAGGGCCAAACAGTGGCCGAGCAGAGAGCAGCAGTCCTATAAGAGGAGGGTGGCAGCAGGTGGCCGTCTATCAAACCCGCACAGTGCTAGCCCAGACACTTAACTGGATTTGAAGGTGTCCTGTTTGTCAGGAGGATGGAGGTACGGGCAGCTGGCAGGATTAGCCGCGCCGCTCACTGGGAGCATGATCAGGCACAGTGGATCTATTTTAAGATATAAAATGTAGGTTAAGATAGGATGTTATTAGCTAGGGCAGGGGGTACCAAGGCAACTTGAAAAGTACTCGGGGTTACAAGAGAGGAAGCCCAGGTATAGAACTGCACAGTAGATAGCAGAGCAGGCACTAAGCAAAGCTGATAGCAAGCAGATGGTGAAAATAGGAAGATGTCTTTAAAGGGAAGACAGGACAAGTGTTAGCCTAATAGCTGCACTCTGTATCTTAAGAGGAGCTGCAATATTAGTGAGAGGGGAGGATGAACATTGCTAGGGTGTGGTGGAGGGGGAGTTAGAGTATTTAATAAAGGCTGGAGGTGGGGATGGGTGGGTGGTATAAAATTCAAGCAGCAAGGAGACAGAAGGACAGAAAGTGAAAGAGAAATTGAATTATTTGCAGGGCAAAGTTTACAGCTGTGACCCAAATGGAATCTGGTCTAAGCAGAAAAAACTATATCACTTTAAACTTAGTTTCTGATCCAGGGTAGATTACCACTGGACCTTAAAACAAAGAGAGTTGTAATATTTTACAATCTACCAACCTGCAGCCTAAATGAACTTGCACTTCAAATTACCCTTGGATTGCAAAATTGCTGTAAACAGGCTTAGGTTCACGTTTAAGTTAGGATTTACAAGACAATTTGGAGAGACTTAACAAGTACCACAATCAAAATATGACATTAGCTTAAGGTCCAGAGAGGAAACAGCAGTAGCAAAGAATTAAAGAGCTGCAGCAGCCCGTCAGCAGGCAGAGACGATGGTTCTGGACAGTCCAGTTTCTGCAGCGTACCTTCAGTCTGGTGATCGGCGGGCAGTGCAGCGAGGAAGGCAGCCGGCGGACAGAAGGGGTCCGCCAGGCTGCTTGAAGCAGCAGAGGCACCCGTGTCAAGGGTGAAGCTTCGGTCTGGTGATCGGCAGGCAGTGCAGCGAGGAAGGCAGCACTGAGGTCAAATTGACAGGTCTGTAGTTTCCTACCTCTGTCTTGCTCCCACTTTTGTGAAGGGGAATCACATCCGCCCTCCTCCAGTACTCAGGTACCACACCATCCTCCCATGATTTATTAAAAAGGGTTGTTAGTGGTGTTACTAGTTCTTCCCTTAGTTCTTTTGGAATTCTGGGGTGAATCCCATCAGGCCCCATTGCTTTATCCACCTTCAGTTTTAAGAGTTCTTTAAGAACCCTTTCTTCTTCGGAAGGACTAATATCAACCCCCCTATCCAGAGTGCTTCTATTGATCAGATTAGGTATTTCCCCCTGCTTTTCCATTGTGAATACTGAGCAGAAGTATTTGTTCAGTATCCCTGCTTTTTCACTGTCACTCTCTGCCCAACCACTTTCCTCTTTGTTCAGCCTCAGTATCCCTGCCTTAGTCTTTCTTTGCTCCCTAATGTACCTATAAAAGGTTTTATCCCACTTCTTAACCAAGTTGGCTATCTTTCCTCAGTTTGGGCCTTTGCTGTTCTAACTGCCTTACCCACTTCCTTCTGCTTTAACTGGTACAGTTCTCTGTCCTGCTCCCTCTGTGTTTCCTTATACTTCCTGAATGCTATCTTTTTCTCCCTTACCTTCCCCGCCACTTCTTTTGAGAACCATAGTGTTTTTTTCTTTTGTTTTGATTTGTTTATTTACTTCACACAAAGGTGTGTTGCCTCTGTGATGGCGGTTTTGATGTTTCTCCATTGTTGTTCCACCCACCTTCTTGCCTGTTTGCTAGTGCTTTTCTGAGGCACTCTCCCATTTTGACAAAATCAGCCTTCCTGAAGTCCAGTACCTTCACTTTTGTGTGGCTTCACTCTACAGCTAAGTTTATCGTGAACCACACTGTTTGGTGGTCACTTGTTCCCAGACGGCTACCCACTTCAAGATCAGAGATCCTCTCTCCATCCCCATTTGAGAGTATCAGGTCAAAGATTCCTCTCTCCTGAGTGGGTTCCAAAACTAGCTGTCTGAGGCATACCACCTGTAGGGCATTGAGAATGGCCCTGCTCTTGGATGTGGCTCGCAGAGGTGCTCCAGTCAACATCTGCATATTCAGGTCCCCAACACCAATATCTCCCTTTTTCTGCCATCCTAAGGATGCCTTCTATCATTTCCTTGTCCATTTCCTCCCCCTGAGACGGGGGTCTGTATACAACCCCTGTGTGGATTGTGGAGCCATTTCCAGTCTCCAGGGTGACCCACAGTGCCTCCTCTCCTCCCTGTTTACTCTTTAGTTCTGTTGCTTTTATCCCTTCCCTTACATAGAGAGCTACTCCTCCTCCTCTTCTTCCCTCCCTGTCCCTCCGGTAGATTGTGTACCCTGGTATGTTGACATCCCAGTCATGGTTTTCTGTGTACCATGTTTCTGTGACTGCTACAATATCCAGGCATCCCTCTTCCATCAAGGCTACCATTTCAGGGAGCTTTTTACCTAGACTATGGGCATTGGTACTCATTACCCTTCATTTCTTTATGGGTAACTGACCTCCATGTTACTAGGGTACCTACTGACCCTAGTAAAGGTCCAGTTTATGTACACCAGTACAGAATACCACTAGAATCTTATGAACATATACAAGAGATACTGGATACCTTAATGGTGTGAGGAATTATAAGACAGGGAAACTCTATTTATAATTCCACCATTTGGCCTGTACTAAAACCTATGGGAAAGTGGAGACTCACTATTGACTATAGGAAGTTAAACCAACAGATGCCTTTATCTCACTGGCCTATGACATGTTTGGACCAAAGTTTGGCCAAAGTTCAAGGTGCCAAATATTTCACTACCCTAGATATAGCAAATGGATTCTGGACATTTAGAGTAGAACCAAAAGATCAACATAAACTGGCTTTTGCCTTTGGAAGGAGAAAGTACACATGGAATAGATGCCCTTTAAGGTACTTAAATTCACCTGCAGATTTCAATATCTTTCTGCACAAGGCCATGCCTAATGCCAAAAGCAGAGGAAATCTGGTACACGTTGATGATGTAATAAGCAAAAGTAACACTTTTGAGGAACATCTAGCTGAAGCCACCTATGTGTTTAACCAGCTGAAAGCCGCTGGTGCCAAGTTGTCCTTACCAAAGGGGCAATGGTTCAGAGATAGGGTAAACTATCTTGGGCATGAGGTTAGTCCTGATTGGCTTCATCCTCAGCATACCAAAGTTGAGGCAGTCCAAAAAATTGGTCCACCCAAAACTTTAAAAGAGTTACATAGTTTCCTAGGGATCTGTAACTACTCAAGACAGTTTATCCAGGACTATGCAGAAATTGCCTATCCTCTCACCAGGCTTCGGAAAAAGTCAGAACCCCCTGGGTGGGGGGGAGAGAAAGAGAAAGCCATGCAAGCTTCAAAAGATAGTCTGAGTCATTCACCATGTCCTGCTTACCCACAAATGGATAAGGATTTGTATCTAGGGTAGGACATACTACTAGCAGCATCAGTGCAGTGTTATATCAGAAACATGATTCAGACAAACATGTTATTGCTTATTTGAGTAAAACCTTGAATGATGTTGAGAAAAAGTTCTCAGATTGTGAAAAGGCATTGTTTTCCACCATATGGGCAGTACAACGGTTCAAGACTTACATTTGTGGTACAAAAAAGTTGTTGTAGAGACTGATCACCAACCCCTTACCCTTCTGGAGAGCCAGAAGCTTAAGGATGGTAATGTGACTAGCAGCAGAATTGTGGCCTGGACCTTAGCACTCCAGGGCCTACCCCTAGAGGTTAGGTATGCAAAGAACAAAAGGAATACAGTAGCTCAAGGGTTAATAGACCTGGAGATGCATAATTGTACTGTAGATGAACTTCTGGTACAAGACCCTAACCTATCTTTTGAGTTGGATATGG
Organism: Neoceratodus forsteri; assembly: GCA_016271365.2. NCBI lineage: Eukaryota > Metazoa > Chordata > Ceratodontiformes > Ceratodontidae > Neoceratodus > Neoceratodus forsteri. The sequence goes on from CM057455.1 coordinate 959,367,303, forward strand.
TGTACCAACATAAAAGGCATCACCACTATGATGAAAATGTGTGTGAAAATTTGCCTAGAGCCTGCTTTGATGGTTGTTAATTCCAGCAAGGTGAAGACCGATGTTCTCGTTTAGGAGTGGTATGGCAGGATAATGTACCATGTACTCCCATCAAGTACAAGCTCAGTCCTAAGTCTAACCAATATGCAGAATTGGAAGTCACCTATATAGCAGTACAGACTGCAGTACAACATAAGTTACAAGACATTGTAATTTGTACTGACTCTGATTATGTTAGGCAGAACTTCCTTACACATTTACCAGGGTGGAAGATGAATGATACAATCAATTCAAGAGGCAGTAAGGTGATGCATGCAGACCATATCCTAGCCATAGATCAGTTCTTTCAGGAACATAAGTTGTTTTTTTTATTGGAAAAAGGTAAAAGACCACTCCAAAGTTCAGGGACCAGACAAAACAGGAAATAACCTAACAGATGCTCTGGCTAAGGAGGGTGCTTTAAGTGTAGAAGAATGGAACTTTGTCCCTCCTGTCCAAGCTAAGGTGGATGTGGTTACCCGCAGACAAAAGCAACAAGAACAGAAAAATAGGGTTTTACACTTGCATAGTGAGAAACCTGACTTTGATTTAGTGAAAATTCAACAAGAGTATGAAGTAGCAGGAAAATGTTATCATTTCATCAAGGATCCCACTGAAAACATAATTACTGACAGTGACCTACAGGACAGCCGGGACCTGAGAGCCATGTATAACCAGAAGGATAAATTCCAATTAAGGAATGATCTCTTGGTAAGAATTGGTAAAAACCCACACGAGGTCCAATGGGTGGATACAACATGCCTATGATGAACCATCAGGAGCACATAGGGGGGATAGGAAAACTTATAAAACCTTAAAAGAGATAGCCTACTGGCCCTACATGTATGATGATGTTGCAGGGTATGTACAAGGGAGTATAACCTGTTGCAAGTTCCAACCAGCTACACCCAGACATAGAGCACCACTACAGTCAAAAGGCATCGCTATGCCTTTGTCAGCCATCCAGATTGACTGGATCGGTCCTGTTACCAGATCTTCAAGGGGTAACCAACACCTTTTGACAGTTACTTGTCTGTTCACAAAATGGATTGAGTGTATACCTACTCCAAATAACACTGCCAAAACCACTGCTTTCTTACTAATAAACCATGTGTTTAGTTGATGGGGATTACCATTAAGAGTAGAATCTGATAGAGGTCCTCATTTCACAGGAGCGGTAATAGAGAACATGTGGAAAATTCTAGGAGTACAGAGGAAACTACATGTGTCCCACCAACCACAATCATCTGGACAGGTGGAACACGCTAATTGAACAATTGTGTATATACTGAAGAAATATATCAGTTCTTCAGGAAAAGATTCGGATGTAAAGTTACCACTAGTATTGTCGGCCATACGGGTTACTCCTAATAAGTCTACAGGTGTTCTTCCTTTTGAAATGATGACAGGAAGGCAGATGGTGTTATCTTTGCATCTCCTGTATACCACAGGGAATGTAAATTCAGCACATGCCACTACAGCACATGAATATGTAACCCACTTAAAACAGCATTTGGTAGAAACCTTTGCATTTGCTCAGAATAACTTAGAGAAAAGTGTTGAGGCTTCTAAGTCATATTATGACAGGAAAACTAGTCCAAAAGAGTATCAAATTGATGATAAAGTGTTTTACTTTAACTACAGTAGGGATAAAGCCAAGGTCAAAAAAGTTTCTTTCAAGTTGGCAGGGACCCTTTGTGATCACTGACAAAATCTCAAATTGAACTAAAGCAGAAAAACACTGGAGAGGTAGTACCTAAATGGGTTCATATTAATCAGTTGAGGTAATATCGTGAGCGCAACAAAACATGGGAAAATGTTCTAAATGAATTTATGAGGGGTGATCAGGAATTAGAGTCTAGCTAAAATGTTAATTGTGATATTGACCTTTAAAACTGATGAGCAAAGAGAATTTGTTGTATTTGTATAATGGTTAAGACAATGTAAAATATTGTTGTGTTATTTTAAAAAGTGTACATAGTTATAATCATGTTTAATCATGTTAGTTCATGTAGTACTGTATACAATTCTATGCAAAAAGTACATTTCCAATGATGTCATCCAGTGATGCCATATCTAGTGATGTCATATGTGATGATGCTATGTTCTGATGCTGTCATACGTTACCACATGATGATGCAACTTTGTGTTTTATGTTTCTTTTTTCCCTGCAATGTTTAAACTATATACCCATATATAGTAGGATTATAGTTTTGAATTACAAAATGCATTTTTGGGGTGCATTTTTAATTCAAAAGGGGGGAAATGCAGGAACAGAACTAATCTGATTAAAATATTTTATTATTATATTATTATATTTTTAATTGCTATTCTACATCCTTATAGTGGCTTAATTATTAAGTACTATAAATGTACCAAATGAACTGCATACACTGGGCTGGATTTATAAACATTTTTGGGACTAAGTCCCACACCACAACTCTACTTGTGGATCAAAATTTCTGCAGCTGCAGAGTTTGCTATTCACATCCACAGCAACTGTGGAAGATGTTATGGCTGGTCCCACCGACTATAACTTTTTTCCACAGCTGTGGGGATTTCAACAGGAACACCACCTGTATGCTGCCATAAATCATGGAGCCAATCGTAAACTGGCTCCACATTTGAGAATACCATAGCTGTGGGAGAAATTGCAGTTCCACAGGTGGGAACCCACTTGTGCTGAGTTTTTCCCACAACCACAGGACTTTCAAGAGTTTTGTGAATCCAGCCCACTGTTTCCTACAAAATGTCATGTGGTGGCTGACACACAGGATTGGCAAGAACAACAGTTAATGTATTTTGTTGCTGTTGGCTACTTGCTGACCTTGAAAAATGACATGGAAATAGAGACATAACTTTAAAAAAAAAAACTTAAATTATGTATTTTTTTAACAGAGGGATCTAAAAAAATAATACTGATGCATTTCTCGAACTCAAATAGACTAAAATAGGTCTACAATTCATCCGAGTAAATTAGAGTAAATCAGAGCAAATCAGAACCTTTTGGAAAAATATTAGAGTTAGAATCAGAACTAGGGTCACAGCCGGGTTACAGCTGACCCGCCCATCCCTAACTAAAAATGAAAACACCTGAGGAGGCAAGCAGTAGGTGAAGGAAAAAGCCTGAGTACTGCTCAAAGTTGTAAGGGGTCTTCTCCATCCTGAACATTGGCTGGTGTATCCCAGCTGCTGCCACAAAAGAAGATCACCAAAATTCAAGCAAATAAATGCAGCACACTCAAGGGAATAACGGGTAGTGGTGCGAGCAAGGTGGCTAGCCTATACAGTGACAAAGAAGAAATCAATGGCACAGCACTTGCAGAGTCAATAATCCAGGCAGAAAACAGTTTTAAATGTTTATTCCATTACCACAGAGGTCAGGGCATGGTAATACTCCCCATATTCAAAAAAGGGGACAAACATGACCTGGGTACTTATAGAGCAATAAGTGTAATCAACATTGTGGGGAATATTTTTGCCAGAATATTATTAAATAGATTACAGCTGGAAATAGAGGCAGTTGGAGGCCTTTCACCTCTGCAGGCTGGATTTCACCAGCATTTCTCTACTATGGATAATAATTGTTATGTACTTCACCATCTTTGTGAAAAAGATATTAGATTATGGAAACAGAGATTATTTGCAGCTTATATAGATTTTTTTTTTTGCTCCCTCCTGACACCTGGCTGGCCTCTCCTTTGGGCCGCTTATACTCCTCACTTACCACCCTGTCCTGATACAGCCATCACCACCTCACATCACAGCCCTCGGGTAACCCAGTATAACCCTTTGCCGGATGGGTCCCTTCCTCCAAAGGGGAAGGCACCAGTGGGGAAGGCCAGCACACCCCTAGTTGGCCTGGGTGCTGCTGAGGTAGTCTTTGGGCTGCCCAGGTCTTGTGGCAGCAAGAGACGGCAACCATCATCCAGTCTACCATGGAGCTCTATTTTCCATTTTCTCCCTGGGGGCATGGCATGCCACTAACATCCAGGTGTACACTGATGTTCACCACATCCCTCTTAGCTAGTGGGACCCAGTGCATTGCTGTACCCTTGGCCTCACCCAGGAGTCAGCAAGTGCCGGGTGAGCCTCTCCCCCTCCCCCAAGAGAAGGCGAGGAGTCACCAGATGCTTGAGCCTTATCTCTATGGCCAGACCTCCAGTGCCCTGGGTCTGTTTCTGAACCCAGGTCACCAGCATCGCAAGCTGAAATCCAGCTATTGCGCTGACGAGCCAGCCCCCATACAAATTTTAATACTGCTTTTGATACTATAAATCAAAGTATGTTATGGGAAACCATGATTGACTGGCACATATCTTTAACTACAATACATACAATAAGGCTTTTATATTCTAACACTTGGGCACAAGTAAGAACTGACTTTTCAGGAAATCATTCCCAAAAATTTATGACAAAAAAAGGGGTGCGGCAAGAGTGCATACTTGCTTCTGACATTATTTGCCATATATATAAACAAGTTATTGACAAGCCTGGATGTACCTAATTCAGATTCACCAAACATAGGTTCAGAATACTGTCCAGGACTTGCATATGCAGATGATATTAATATATTTTCTCTAACATCATCCGAAGTTTGCAAAAAGAAACTAAATTTCTTTCACTCAATCGCAAAAGACATGTCATTAAAAATAAATATGAAAAAGTCCAAGATTATGATCTTTGGGAATAAAACTAATAGGTTTAAGTGTTTTTTAAATTCCAGTCGGATACAAGAAACAAATGAATATCTTTACCTAGGACTTACTTTTTCTAAGAATTTATCATGGAAACCACAGTATGATTTGTTGTTGAAAAATATATCTAATACTATGCTTGCATTATGGAGGTCTGACTTTAGATAAGGGGGATCCTCAATAAGACCCCTAATAATGGCTATAGAAGCAAACTACAATGCCCAAGTATTATATGGGTCAGAATTATGGGATCATAAATATGTAAGTCTATTAGAAAAACCAAGCATGCGATTACTGAGGCCAGCTTTGGGGTTTCCTAGGATGATACCGCCAGTTTTAATCTGTGCTGAATTAGGACTCTCAAATCTTCTGGCTTTAGTTGAATCTCACACAATAAATATTTGGATAAGGCTAAGCAAGCTGCCTGAGGATAGGATGGCCAGGAAATGTTTGAACGAAAAACATTATTGGCAGAAAAATGATGTCTGGAAGTCCCCATGGTTATTAACGGTTGATAAGATTCTGTGATTAGTAGGTCAGAAGCACCTCCTTACATTAACACAAAAAAATGTTGTGATAGCAGATTAATACAAGAAGTATATTAAAAATGTACGCATGGAAAAATATAGCAAAGTGGATATGGAAAGTCTAAAGATCTCAAGATTTGCAATATGGTATAGTCACAATAATTTGCAACATAGATTTAGACATTATTTTGATATATTGGAAGATCCTTGTTTAAGGAAAGTGCATACTAGATTAAGGGTGCAGTCCTTTGACTCTAATGTATTATACGCTAGATTTGACAAATTAATGGACCCCACATACTCAATGTGCTTTAGTTCAGGGAGCGAGAAGGAAGATGTAGCCCATGTGGTACTAAGGTGCCTCTGTATGAGAAACAAAGGATGAAATGGTTAGCGCCTATTGTGTCATCAATCCTGAACGGTGATGAGTCTTCTATGTTAAATATTTTATTAACAACAGAGGATGACTTTATAATTGGAAGAATGGCTAACTTTGCACTGATTGTACAGAAGATAAGAAAGAGAATAACAAAAACAATTGTAATATAATGATTGTAGTAGACTGATACCCCAGCACTTTATTAATGACAAGTATGATATTTGATTTTATATTCTATTTAGAAATGTTTTCAGTATACTATATCATAATGTATGAGTATTTATCTGCTTTTAAAATGTTTTTATTTATGCATTGTAATGATATTATGATCAAACAATAAACTTATTACTACTACTACACAGAGATCTTGACTAGCACCCAAATGTCCAGTGCTTCACCCAACAGGGTCTATGTCAGGGGGCAAGTCCAGTTTGTAACAGACAGTGCATCATATTTAAAGTCCTCATTTAAAGCGATACACACTTAAAACGATGAAACCACAACCCCAACATTGAAAAACTTTTCAAACAACCAATGAATAAAAAGCAGTAAATAAGTCTGATGTAAAAAAATGGACAGAGAATAAAACACATAGGAAAGGACAAATAAATATAAATGTTTATCATCAAAAGCACATGTCTATCAGTCTAACCTTAATCATTTTTCCCTGCATGTAACTGACCTCAATGGAAGACAGCAATCAGAAGAAAAAAATGGATTTATATGAGAGGAGATTAACAAAAAGAGAGAGGGAATGGAGGGGGGAGGGCAGGCAAGGGTCTTGATACCAGGAATATGTACAGGAGTGAAGTAATGTACCAGGAGACAAAAATAAAGTATTTTATTGTACAAAAGTAGAAAGGTGAATAATGGGGAAGGGGGAGGAATGGGAGGGAGGGATAGTTATGTTGTTATTTAACAGGGGGTTAAAAAGAGGGGGTGTATTGAAGTATACAAAATTGTGCAAGACAAAGGAGAAGATTTAGAGAGAGACAGAGCAGCTTGATTTAATTTAGAGCAGGATTAGTTTGTTCACAGACAACACCAAGATGGGGGCTGTTGTGGATGACATAGAGGGATGGCAGAAGCTACAGGATAACCTAACCAGACTTGAAGAGTGGTCAGCAAGGTGGCAATTGGGTTTTAACACAAAGAAGTGCAAAGTTATTCACTTCCGAGGTGAAGAACCTGAGGAGGGAATATTGGTTGGGGGTGCCGTTAGATGTCATTAAGGAGGAGAAAGATCTGGGGGTCATAATAATGGGGAGCATGAACAACTCTGCTCAGTGCAGGAAGGCTATAGCTAGGGTCAATAGGATGCTGGGGTGCATTGTGTAGGGATTCTCATCAAAGCACAAGGATGTGATCCTACCCCTGTGCAGGTCCATGGTCAGGCCACAGTTGGAGTACTGCGTGCAATACTGGCATGCATATCTGAAGAAGGATATCAGGCTGCTCGAGGTGGTGCAGTGTAATGTGATGAAAATGATACGGGGGGATGGAAGGCAGAACCTATGAAGAAAAGCTGAGACACCTGTCTGTTCACACTGGAGGAGAGAAGGGATAGGGGGATATGATTGAAACCTTTAAATACTTGAGGGGGTTCAAAAAATCTGGCATGGAGAGTTGTTTAAGCTGAGGAAGCAGAGGGAAACAAGGAGGCACAAGCTCAGGTTGGAAGGAGGCAGGTTCAGGAGGGAGATGAGGAGGTGTTATATCACTTAGAGGGTGGTGTCAAAATGGAATGCTCTGCCAGAGGAGGTGATGGCATGTAGGATGGTGGGAAGTTTCAAAAGAGCATGGGACAGAGCATGGGGGGGTTGGGGAAACAATGCTGAGCAGTTTCCAGAGGTGAATGGGGGTGGGGGTGGGCAACTGCAATATAAGGGTGCTAACTGTGCATTTGAGCAGACTTGATAGACTGTGAGGCCTGTTTCTGCAGACAAGTTTCAAACGTCAGTAAACAACTATAATGAGAAGTCCCTTTCCCCAGTCCAGTCCAGTATGGAGTCAAAGGGTTTTCTGGTAGGCACAATAAGTGAGAGGTGCTCCAGCTGGGAGGCTAGCCTCAAAGCAAACTAGAAAAGTTAAACGAGGAGCACTCCAGATGGAAAGTTTGCAAAATACATGCTAAAATAGCTTTTATAGCATAGCCAGTAGAAAATGAACCAGGACCTCTGTGCTCAGCATTTGTGCCTTCAACGTGGTACCCCTTTGAAGGCATGAATGCTAAGCTTAGGTGTCATGTTTCATTTTCTACTGGCATGCAAAAAAAGCTATTCTACTGTGTATTTTTGCAAAACTTTCCATCTGGAGTGCTCCCTTTGTTTAACTTTTTCAGTTCCAGTATTGGCCTGCTATCTGCCACCAAATAGGAAAAAAGTAGATTCCCACTGGATGTTGTGATTCAGATACTGTATATCGAAGACCAAGGGTATGCCTCACCATCAGTTCAAATATCCAAGATTAGATCCAAATATCTAGGACAAAATGAGAATATTAAATTGAAGAAATATTTTGAAAATGTAGAATAACACAAGAAGCTAGACAAAAGAAAAAAACATCAGTACATTTACAAATAAGGGCTAAAGTTCACTTCTTCATTAAGCCTTAATAGGAAAGCAGTTTTTAATATCACAATCCATCTTGTTACTCTCTGTAACAGACTCCTAAGACTGTTGCCTCCCCTTGGGTGCCTAGCTGCTGTACATGTTCAAGTACCGTAAATTGCATACAGTCTGGTTTTGAGTCATGGGCTTTTAGAAAATGAGCACCTAAGGCATTGTGTATGTTGCCATTCATAGTAGCTCTTATGTGTTTTTTATATATGGACATTAGCTGGTGTTGTAGTTCTCCCCACATAATATTGACTACAAGTGCACCAGTAAACATACACAATGAAAGCTGTAGTACATGTAAACAAATCTTCAATTTCAAACTTGTCATTTTTCCTAATAAATGTATCACCTGTTTTTGCATATTTTTAGATATTACATCTGCCACATCTGAAAAAGCCTTTAGGTTTATTCCAAAGCCATATGTTTCCCTCCCCTATTTTAGTTGCTGTATAGTGACTATGGAGAAGTCCATCCCCATTCTTCTCCCCTTATTAAAACTCACCCTGGGTTTAGATCTGCTTGAATATTACAGGTAACCAACTGGCAGCTACTGACTGGCTCCTCCTGAGCAGCTGTGATGTCTCGGTCAGTGAAGTCACAATGCTGATGATGCAATGGGAGGAACAGAGCAAGATATGTCAGCTATCAGGCAAAGTACTGTTCCACATATCACACCAATTTGCATCAGGTAAAAAAAAAAAGTCTGCTAATTATTTATTTATTTAGTTTTTAATGACCAAGAAAATAGAACTGGGCAGTTCACCAGAACACACAGATGGGACCTTAGTTTAACGTCTCATCCAAAAGACAGCATCTCAGGAGTGTGCCCCTTCCCTCATGCTGCACAACAGTGTCAGAATCAGAACTTACCCTACATTCCTGGGGTTCCACCTAAGCCTTTTGACCTTCCAGGCTCAAAAGGAGTATGCAGCCTGCTAAGCCCCTGCACTGTTATTAACCATAGGGGAAAGAAGAAGTACCTTGAATATAAAAGATAGTAGTTGCCTGATTTAAAAAATTAATTTTAGTTTTAGACAGTCAACTAGCTCTTTGACACTCTTCATTCTGTTTCAGGCAGGTCCTCTTTATCACCTATGTTCAGGTATAGTGAATAGACTGCAGGCATTTAAAACTCCTCCAATGCTTTTTAGCAAGGGTGCCAGGTTTAGAAAACTTTTGTGGGTGCTCTGGCTAAATATAAAAGTCCGGGGTCTGGGGGCTGCCTAGGCCCCCAGAAGCTATAGGGTATTTCATGCTCTGTGGTGCATTTTTTTTTGGGGGGGGGGTTATTTTGATACATTTTGGAATGAATATGCTACCATCACAACTACTCCACTGCAATATAAGCTATCTGAAGCAAATGGCCTACAAGACCATCATCAGCATGGGTTCACAGAAAGGAGGTCATGTCAAATGAACTTGACCGAGTTCTTTAGTTGGGCGACCAGGGTAATTGATGGGGGGCAAGAATGCTGCTAAGCTGTGGATGTGTCACAGAGAAGCAAGCTGCGGATGACTGTCACAGAGAAGCAAGCCACGATAGTACTATGACAGTGGTACAAAAAGCACAAGAAACATTGCTGGTGGGCACAAAAAGGTAATACATGAACACAGAAAATTCTGCTTTAATTTTCAAGCACTTGGCTCTCTAGTCTCTACAAGGATTGGGAAGAGCAAAACAGCAATTGGACAGTGGATAAAGCAGAGTTATAATTTTTGGGTTGAGATAGATTAAGGTCAGTCAAACCTGCAAAAGTATAATTCTCTGTGAGACCAATTCCAATATGCTAGCTTATATGCATTATAAAAGGAAACAATAAAAAGGCATGGCATGGCATGGGATTTGGCTGAATACATTTCAGGCTTTTTTCCCCCTAGACTTCATCTGCTCATATTGCCTAGAAGAATGCTAACTGGTAACTGCTGTCAGCTGAGTCATAATACTCTGCTATTTACAAATTGTTTCAGAAATCCACGGCTGAGTGCGGATTAGAATTTATTTATTTTTTTTACTTGCAGTCTGAAGTGGAGTGAGAAATTTTGTGGACGTACCGGACCTGACAAATTGATCTGTGCTGATTTGCCAAAGAGTTTTATGACAGAATCTCCCCCCCCCAAGGAATCTGCAGTATAAGCCCTAACCCCCAAGTATGGAACTTACCCCTACAATCTCTCTCTTCTGGCAGCTCTCACCTTGATTTTCTAGTCAGGAAATCATCACTAAGAGTCTAACAAACAAAAACGCTGTAATGGGCGGCAAGCAGTAAACTTTTAAGGATGAGTTCAGTCAACGATAGGGTTGGGATCAAATAAAGTTAGCATCTGGTGGGGGGTAATAAAGCAACTTGGTTTGCAAAATGTTACAGATAGAAGCAGAAGGAATATGAACAATGAAACACTGGCTGGCTGCTGGTGTGCCTACGTGGTAATATGAAAGGCATGCCTTTCAAGCACAACAGCCAGTCAGCCAAGATGAAAAAAGCCATTTACAGACAGGATAGGGTGCAATTTGCAAATGTAATGTGGGTCTAGGCCTCTAGCCTCTAACATTCATGAAAAGATTGCCCCCTGCAATATGATTTATCACTCAGTGAGTTGCAAAAGTATGTTACTTTCTAAATTGATACCAGCAGCTCTCTACCATTTCCTCGTCTTCATAAAGGGACAATGATGGCATCATGGCACAGTAAGTTAACTTACTTGTAGTTTGTAGGAAAAGAAGACACCCCTCCAGTCCTGGAGCAATTTAGCTGAGAGGCCTGGTGGCATGGGAGGCGGTCAATGTCGGCACTCGAGATCGATGAGGCCCAGCCAGCAGCAGCCCAATGGTCACCAGCCCAGCCACTCTCGAGTCCTGCCAGGCCCAGGAGGTGATGCTGCCACCCGCACGCTGCTCAGACTAGCCAGCAGCAGCCCGAAATCCGATTCCTGTCCCGCCCGGTCGACCACCATCTGCTGCCGTCCACTCTGCCAGCTCTTGAGAATTCTGTCCTTCAATTTAAATATGCCGAGTGGAGTGAGTTTGACCATTCTCCCGAGGGCTGAGGCCCAACTGTGACACACACACACAGAAACCCACCGCATGAGCAGCCAGGAGCAACGGAAAAAACAAATGCCACCAAATTGTGCTGCTGGGCTGGCGGCACATGCATCCTCATTGTGAACCTAGCCAGCACCGACATGGGACAGGTTGGCTGCTGTCTCTGTCTCACTAGAGGTCTGGGAGAGTCCGTGACATGTCCATGACACCCCCCCCCCAGCTCCCAGGTCCAGCCCTCCAGCCAATCAATTCTCACCTGGCTGGCTTAGAAAGAAAACAAAATTGAGCATTCTGGTCCTATGGCCCCTGGGAAGAAGGCTCTGTTGGAACTTGCAAAACTTTCAGCATCGGCCACTTGGGGAGCCACGACAAGTTGAGATGCAAGATGGATCATGCACATGGTCGCACCGAAGGCAACTGCTGAGCTGACATCAAGCTGTCAGACGTGAACCAGCAGCAACAAGAGTGAGTATGCTGCAGAGCACGGGGGAAGGAGGGTGAAAAGGGCTTTCGACGGTTGATGGGCTGGGCTACCAACAAAGGAAGGATCGGGAGGGGAGCAGTCAGAATTGGATCCATCACTGGCTGGCTTAAATTGAGGGTGCTCATTTAAACTTTGTGAGTGCTTGAGCACCCGAGCACCCTCACTGTCGGCGCCCCTGCTTTTTAGTATGGTAGTTTGCCTTTCATCAAGTTTTAGCATTTCTCCTTAATCCCTCAGCCACTCCACACTGTTCCAACCCTGATGGAACTTCACAGGCTGATCCGTGCACTCAGTGGTGCTTTGTCATGTTCTCCCAACCTCCAGTGGGAGCTCTCATCTTAATTCCTACCCTGGGCAGGGCCATCTTGTGCTCTCTCAACCCCAGATGGTGCCTACTGTGGGCTGTGTAGTTAAGTTAGCCCACAGTGAGTCTGTAACAGTCATTGACTTCTAAGGCATTGAACTTGAGCAAGTGTGTGCAGTTAAGCTAGCCCACAGTGAGTCTGTAACAGTCATTGACCCCAAAGGCATTAAACTTGAGCAAGTTTGTTCAGTTAAGTTAGCCCACAGTGAGTCTGTAACAGTCATTGACCCCAAAGGCATTAAACTTGAGCAAGTTTGCTCAGTTAAGCTAGCCCACAGTGAGTCTGTAACAGTCACTGACCCCTAAGACATTGACCATGAGCAAGTTGCCTTTTACCTCCTTGTTCTTCTGTCTTCCCAGCTGTAAAAATGCAACAGAAGCAGGGCTCCACTAACAATGAACTGATGCATCTCATTTGAGCATGTTTTCTACTTGTCACTTATGCACCTTACACCTCCTTATTATGCAGTATACTATCTCAGTGATCTCTTGACACCCTATGTGCCAACCAGGATCTTAAGGTCCATGGGGCAGAGCCACCTTCATGTTTGAAGTCTGCAAGTGATCAGGCTTTTGAGGTGGCTGCCCCCTTTTTATGGAACTCACTCCCAGCAAATGCCAGATCCCTGACCATGTTTAAACATGTTCTCAGTAATCATCTGATGGATCAAGCATTTGATCAAGTCAGATAATGGTGTTTTATTGGAATTTCATTTATGGGTAATTTACCTTGACTTTCAGAACTCAGGGTTTCATTTGTTGTGCTCATGATTTTGTGTTTTATTAATGGATGTATTTTAACTATTGTGAAAGTGATTTGAGCTACAGAGGAGTGCTACAAATAAATTAAAATTTGTTCTTACTACTACTACCCTACCACTACTAGTACTGCTACAACTGTTACCTTACTACTGACCTACCATTTCTAGTACTACTACTTCTAATATTTCTATAGCCCTACTACTACAGTTCTACTACTGTTACTACTACACTACTACTGCTACTGCCGTTACTGCCCTACTACTAATACTACCACCCTGCTACTACTACTACCCTGCTAGTGCTAGTAAAACTGCTACGCTACTACTACTACTTAGACTGCCCTACTACTACCCCACCACAACTAATACCCTACTACTGCTACTACTATCCTGTTACTAACCTCTTTCTACTGCTACTATCTCTTCCTCCTCCTACTACTGCTACTACCTATCTACTAAATTTCTAATTCCCCCCTTTCCCCTTAGAGGCAGTATAGCGTAGTGGTTAAGGGAACTGAGCTGCAAACCTGGAGTCCTAGGTTTGAATCCTACCAGCCACCACTTGCATACTGTGTGACCCTGAGGAAGTCACTTAACTTCTTGTGCTCCCAGGTTGCACCTGGAAACAAGCTCCAACTTAGTGTGCCTTTCCTGGTTAACAATTTCCCCCTTTCCCTGCTATCACTATTATAGATCAATGGAGTGCTCTTGACCAATTTGACTGCTCCATTCCTCTGCGCATGGGAGGATCTACAATGGTAGTGCAACAAAAATGTCATCAACCAACTTTACAGTGAACCCTTTATGTCGACTGCATTTGCGGTCAGCATAATGGTGATCACTGCCTCCCATGTTTTCTTCAGAGGGCTTTGCCCCCGAACCCCCCAAGTGGGGGGGCTGCACCCCCTCATCCCCCCAATTAAAATAATCATTTCCGAGTCAGAGATGATATGGGGAAGGGGTGCAAGACCCCCAGAAAACAGTGTTGAGGTCCAGTGCTGACACTACAGTGACCTGGCACTGTTGTTGCTGTAGTGCTGGTTGCTTTCGACTTGTCATTGTAGGGAGTGTATACTCGCATAAGACACTCTTATTCTGTGAAGAGTATCTCATGCACAGATGCCCTGGAAATGAGCATGTTTCAGTACAGGTTTTTTAAAATATATTATTGATCGTGCTTGATCAATAGTATATTAATCTGCCCCCCCAACACCACTCGTTGCTGTCTCAGAGTGGTTTCACTTGCCTTCAGCTTGAGCCAGGACAGCTCAGCTTCTCTTCGCTGATACTGCTCCAGCCGAACACAAGTGAAACCACTCTTGCTCTGGGGGACATATTAACATATATTCTACTAATGTGTTGAGGGGGTGAGATGACCTATCTAATTATTTAATCTCTCTCACAGTGGTTGTTTCTTTTTTCTCCTCCCTCCCATTAGTTTAACTATGTTTCTATATGCTCCTCTTGTCTCCTAATAAATGACTACTTATGTGTACATTTGTTGCCTTCCTTCTTGTAGGTACGCACTTTAATCCAATAGAACAGCTCTTACACATGGATCTTGGAGCCTCATATCTCAGATTGGGGGTATATAGGTCCTTTACCCATAACTTCTGTGGGGACTGTGTGCATGAAGTGCCAAAAGGATCTCTTTTTATAGTTTGGACTTTAATACAACTACAGTATTTTATATTTAAAATAATAAATAAATAAATAAATAAATAAATAAATAAAAAAATAAAAATAAAAAAAAAAAATATGTATACCTTGCAGGGGTTAAACTGCACTGAGAGAAAGTGGTATTTCTAACATTGGTTCCTAGTTGCATAATTGCGCAACACTAGAGAAAGGAATGTGTGTGTGGCTGTAAGGAAATTCCTCAGACGCTTTGATCAGTGAGCCTGTAGCTTAATGGTTAGAGCGCTGGAACGGCATACCAGAGATCTGAGGTTCGAATCCCAGTAGGCCACACTTTTCCTTTCTCATTTCCATCCTTGATTTAAAAAAAAAAAAAAAAAAATATGTATACCTTGCAGGGGTTAAACTGCACTGAGAGAAAGTGGTATTTCTAACATTGGTTCCTAGTTGCATAATTGCGCAACACTAGAGAAAGGAATGTGTGTGTGGCTGTAAGGAAATTCCTCAGACGCTTTGATCAGTGAGCCTGTAGCTTAATGGTTAGAGCGCTGGAACGGCATACCAGAGATCTGAGGTTCGAATCCCAGTAGGCCACACTTTTCCTTTCTCATTTCCATCCTTGATTTAAAAAAAAAAAAAAAAAAAATATTATACCTTGCAGGGGTTAAACTGCACTGAGAGAAAGTGGTATTTCTAACATTGGTTCCTAGTTGCATAATTGCGCAACACTAGAGAAAGGAATGTGTGTGTGGCTGTAAGGAAATTCCTCAGACGCTTTGATCAGTAAGCCTGTAGCTTAATGGTTAGAGCGCTGAAACGGCATACCAGAGATCTGAGGTTCGAATCCCAGTAGGCCACACTTTTCCTTTCTCATTTCCATCCTTGATTTAAAAAAAAAAAAAAATATGTATACCTTGCAGGGGTTAAACTGCACTGAGAGAAAGTGGTATTTCTAACATTGGTTCCTAGTTGCATAATTGCGCAACACTAGAGAAAGGAATGTGTGTGTGGCTGTAAGGAAATTCCTCAGGCGCTTTGATCAGTGAGCCTGTAGCTTAATGGTTAGAGGCGCTGGAGCAGCATACCAGAGATCTGAGGTTCGAATCCCAGTAGGCCACACTTTTCCTTTCTCATTTCCATCCTTGATTTAAAAAAAAAAAAAAATATGTATACCTTGCAGGGTTAAACTGCACTGAGAGAAAGTGGTATTTCTAACATTGGTTCCTAGTTGCATAATTGCGCAACACTAGAAAGAATGTGTGTGTGTGGCTGTAAGGAAATTCCTCAGGCAGCTTTGATCAGTGAGCCTGTAGCTTAATGGTTAGAGGCGCTGGAGCAGCATACCAGAGATCTGAGGTTCGAATCCCAGTAGGCCACACTTTTTCTTTCTCATTTCCATCCTTGATTTAAAAAAAAAAAAATATGTATACCTTGCAGGGGTTAAACTGCACTGAGAGAAAGTGGTATTTCTAACATTGGTTCCTAGTTGCATAATTGCGCAACACTAGAGAAAGGAATTGTGTGTGTGGCTGTAAGGAAATTCCTCAGGCGCTTTGATCAGTGAGCCTGTAGCTTAATGGTTAGGCGCTGGAGCGGCATACCAGAGATCTGAGGTTCGAATCCCAGTAGGCCACACTTTTCCTTTCTCATTTCCATCCTTGATTTAAAAAAAAAAAAAAAAAAAATATGTATACCTTGCAGGGGTTAAACTGCACTGAGAGAAAGTGGTATTTCTAACATATTTAAAATAGGTATTTTTATACCTTTTCTTGGTGCCACACTCAGTGTTCACTGATCATATTGTTACAAGCATTAAAGAACATTAGACTGTGAATGAGTTCAAATTAGCCATTTTTAAGAAATGTATTGTACAATAGTTTTCTTGAATTTCATACTTCAACTAAAAAAAGAATATTAAAGTTAAGGTTCCAGTCTTCTGTTTTGATAAAAATTTTTTTACAGAAGCAAGAGTCAACTAAAAATGAAGCATTGCATCTTTGCTTTTCTGCCTGCCACAGATGCTGAAGGAGTCACAAGGTGGGGAATCAGCATGCAAGTTTACACCCCTGCCCCCCCCAACTGATCATCACTGGAGGATCTGACCACCAGACATGACATAAGCATAGCACAATCAGCTGTTCCTGAGCTGAACTGCAATTCACTTTTGCCGAAGCTCCAAGGGCTCAGTGGGAGGGGGACCTGCTGCTGTTATAATCTCCCCCTTCTCCCAACTGCCAGTGGAATAAAGATGCCACCTCTGAAGTCAGCTCAGAGGATCAGCTGTAATCCCGTGACCTGCAAGTTAAATCAGACTCAACCAATTGGCTGACTGGAGTGCTGCAGGTGGGCAGAGCTTCACAACCTCACTTCCCTCTACAAGTTGTTCCTACTGAGAGCAGCCTAGAGTGGTGCAGTCCAGCACTAAGGACTCTCGTGCAAAGCACATCAGGAAAGTCTGCCATGAGAGGCAGCCAGAAGAAGCAGCCAGCAGCCAGGAACTCTGCTTGTCTCAACACTCGGGTAAAACTGTATATGTACAGTACACTGCTATGTCTGCTGGATTTTGATTATACTGAGTCCTAACAACACCCTATCTGGGTGAGTGCTACTTGTAAGTTAGTTGTGTGCTTTCTGCTAAGGTTGTTGCTTGCTGCTACACCTAATCTGGGTAAGCACTACTAGTTTAATTTAGTAGTTTGTTTTGTGCTAAGGTTGTTGCTTGTTGCTACACTCCATCTGGGTGAGTACTATTAGTCCATTAGTTGTCTGTGTGTTGTGTGGAAGGGGTACTACTGCTACACCCTATCTCGATCAGTACTACTAGTTTTATTAGTTTTCTTTGTGCTAAAATTGGAGCTACTGCTACACCCTCTCTGGGTGAGCACCAGTAGTGTAGTTCTAAACTTAGAAGTGAGGTGTCTCTGACCATGAACCATGCCCCCCAACTAGTAGGCTATCAGATTTTAGATGCATTCTGGTGCATTTTGAGGGTCATTCTGACACTATCTGGCTGCTTTTAAAGCCTTCGTTGACTTGTTACAAACAACCAATATCAATATTAAAATAACTAGCTTTTTTATTTTCTTAAAAAAAAAAATAGGCACAACTAAAACAACTTCTTGATCAATATCAAGGAGCAGAAACTGCATACATCTCTTAGCCAGAAAATTCAGCCATAAAATGTTCACATTGGCAACTGCATTGCACATATGATTTACACGTGCTGTTAAAACAAAATGCAGGTTATGGGACCAGACCATCTTGGAGATGAGATAGGCTGCCACCATTTATGAATTTTTTGTCTGTCACTGTGACTATGTTTACATGTGGGTCAGATTTCAGATAAAGTAAATAATCAGATTACCTTAATTTCTTTTCTGATATTTCAGTGCCTCATTTGCATGACACTTTATCTGATATGAGCTGAGACAACTGACTGTTTACATGTGGTTTTTATATTTTTCCGAAATCCCGATGTAGTTTTCTGTTTCTGCGATCTACACACATACACGCGCTAACTCTTTTATGCGCATGTCTCAGCAATGTCATGGAGAGTTCGCTCTGCAGTGAGTCTTCATAGACTGACGCATTTTGTTGCCAGAAGAGTTTCAGCCAGCTGGTACATAGAGCATTGTTGCTCATACAAATAATATTTTGGACGCACTTCTGTGGTTTTTAATACATTATTTGAAGAAAAATCTTTCTCAGAATAGAAAGAAAGTTTATAACTTTTGCATTTTATTTCACAGTGGTATTGTTCTGATAAGTGCAGTACTGCTTATGTGGGATGAGTGTGTCTGTTTTGGATGTGAAACGATACTTGATGTTTGTTGGTGATGGGGAGGGCTTATAATTGACAATCTGACAAACTGTTAAGTCTGATGATTTTTTTTTACATATGGGCAAGGTCCCTGGAATTCTGCGATTCTGCGGTTGTGGAATTTTCCACAGAATTTGCATCATGCCGCAGAATGTATAAAGTGCAGCAGAATTCACTGTTTTTGGTGAATTTTTCTTCAAATATACTATTTTTCCATAGTGTCAGGCTTTCTTTCCCATCTTGTTTATTTATTTATTTTTTTATTTTATTTTAATTTTGTTGACCTGGTAGGCCCACTGAGACTAGAAGTCCCTTTTTCAGGGGCAACCAGGAGAAGGGGGGGGGGATACAGATGGCAACCAACTAAAATTGAACCAGATTAAGCTGTTGGTGGTATTTTTAGTGAATGTGGGAAATTTGGCCAGGACACCGGGAATATTCCCCTACTCTTTTCCAGAAGTGCCATGGGATCTTTTTTTTTTTTAAAACTCATCTTTATTGCAGGTATCAATCATACTTCTCACAGAGGCGAGCAGGGAAGGTATACAGAAGTCACTTGACAGGATCAAACAACACGACAAATATTACAAGACATGTATCCCAATATCCTGAAAACAACCTCTGTTACACAAAAAAACTGTTCTGCCCACACTGTAACATATCTCCGTCCCCACTGCCTGTGGGGATCTAATCCCTTAGCTCTTCCCTTACCCGCCTCCGTGGAGCATGGGGACCACTTTGTTTGTATGTGTCTTCCTATACTCAGGTGGAATCATAGTAAATCATATCAGGTTACCTGAGGTCACACTCATTCAATAAACTCCGTCTGCATCTTAAAGTAACAGTAAAACTGGTTAAAGGTACATAACAAAAAGAAAAGTAAAGTACCTCAAACAACTCAACTGGAGTCTCACATTGGACTGGAGAGATCCTGCTGGCATCCTGTAGTGACATCATGTATAAGTCGGAGGCCTTATCTGGCCTATGGGGATCATCCTCCTTTATGTGTCTACTGGGGTATACTGTCTGGACTGCCCTTCACTCGTCCTGGTGACTTCAGGAATCTCGGCATATTGATTAGTCCCCATTCTCATCCCCTGAAATTCCTCCCTGAACCAAGGACCATCTATTCCAAAGTTCCTCATGCTTTTCCTCTATGAGTTGGAGTCTGGCTGTCAGCCCTTCCATACACCTAGTACTCTCCCCCCTCACCCACCACTAGCCAAGCATCGGTGTGTTGGGGCTTAGCCAGTTGGCAGCTATTTCTTTTAATACTGCTAAGCATAATACCCTGAACAGGCCCTGCTGCCTGTTATTCCCTATTAATGAGAGGTCCAGTCCCAGTACCATCCTGTTAAATGTTAAGGGTATTCAAGTACCCCACACCCAACTAAGGGCATCCTGGATCTCCTGCCAGAAAGTAGTGATGGCTGGGCAGGACCACAAAACATGACTATGGGTGCCCACCTGGTCACAACCCCTCCAAAAGGTGTCCGAATTCCCACCTAGGAAGTATTTCATGATCGGGGGTGTGTGGAAGAAGTTAGTCAGGCATTTCCACCTGAACTCTCTCCACCCTGGGGACGCAGACATGTGCCAACTACATCTCCAGGTTCTCTCCCACTGCTCTGTAGTAATTGGGGATCCCAATTCCTGCTCCTATCTATCCCTCACTGCCAAGAATTGTGGACAGTTCTCACCTTGAAGGGTCTTGTAGGCTCCAGAGATAACTTTTCTCTGTCCTACCAATCTGGCTGTCCAGTATAAGAACTCTTCAAGGTCCCTGAGGTCCCTTGTAATCATTGGGATTAACTGATTTGAAACCAGATAATGTCGGACCTATAGGTATCTATGGAAGTCTGTTTTGGCTAGGTGGTACTTGCGTTGCTGGGCCATGAAAGACAAGATGTCCTCTCCCCTGATCAGGTTTCTGAACCTAACCAGTGAGAGAGCATTCCATGTTCTGAATCTGGGGTCCATGAGAGGCGGGGTAAAGTGTGGGTCCCCAATGATCGAAGTGAGGGGACCGACCTTCTCTGGGGTTAGGGTGAGCTTTCTGGCTTTCACCAAGACCCTAAGACTGTGTTTCATCCAGGGATTTGCTAGGCTCCTCCAGACCTCTGGGGAGAGTGGGGAGTGAACAAGACCCGATAGTGAGAACATTTGGGATTGATGTCTTTCTATCCCCAGCCAGCCAGCCCGTCTCCTCCCTGTGTTTCAACCAAGATATCACTGGGGCCAATTGCACAGCCAAGTAATATAGTTTTAAATCTGGGAGGACAAGGCCTCCCCTCTCCTTTGGTCGTGAGAGTAGTCTGCTGCTGTCTCTCCTTCTGCCCTCCTGCCATATGAAGGTCAGTAGGGTGGTGTTCACCTTCTTCCAGAAACTGTCTGGATATCTTGTGGTCTCTGTCACCCACTCTGATCTCCCGAATATCTGCTGCCGCCCTAACTGCAACCGCCAGAGGTTCAATGCACAAGGCAAAAAGCAAAGGGCCAACCCTGTCTCATACCCCTGGTAAGATAAAATCTCCCTGCTCTGTATCCGTTGACCTGAACCATAGCCTGGGGGCCACATATGGGGCTTCTACCCCATTTCGGAATTTAGGACCCACCCCCATCTCTAATGGGGTTCTGTGGAGGAATTTCCAATTCACCATGTTGAAGGCCTTTCCGGCATCTATAAAGATCACCAGGGTAGGTTCCTGGGAGGCCTGCTGATGTGTGATTAAATTCAACAGGCACCTCACACTGTTATGGAGTATTCTCCCATTGAGGAAGCCGGTTTGATCAGGGTGGACCAGCTTCCCCACGTTATCCTGCAGTTTACAAGCCATAATGGAGGTGTAGATCTTCTTGTCTACATTTAATAGGGATATTGGCCTGTAGGAACCACACTCAGTTGGATCCTTACCCTCACCGTTATCTGAGCATACTGCCTGCTTGGGGGTGTTGCCCCTCCATCTTAGATCTCCCTGCAGGTTTTACCAATCAATGGAGACCAAGTTTCCTTTAAAGTTTTATACATTTCTTTTTTTTTTTTTTCTATTTATTCTTTTTCCACTGAGCTGCCAGCTGCCTGATATCCGTATCAGCCTGGTCATGGGCCGCTGGCTTCTGCAACCCCAAATCGGCCGCGAACCCTCCGATACCCCGTGGCTTACCCACCATGGCGGGGTTGCGGCACTCTCCCGTGCATGCCGCAGGGTTCGGAATAGGTCGGAGGGCTGGCCTGGGGAGCATATCGAGGCCGCGGTGAGCTTCATTCATGGCAGCAGGCAGCTTTTCCCCTTTTTCCGTTTTCTGGGGAGGCGGGGTCGTGCAATGACGCCGGCGTCTGCCCCGCCTCTAATGCATTGCCGAGTGCCGGCAGCTATGTGACTTCTGGCCTTCGCCAGGGGTCAGTAAAGCTCCGGACACTTCCCCTCCCACCCCCCGGAGAAGGAAAGCAGTCCCTAGGATGCTCCATCCTTCTCCCCCCAGCCAGCCCTCAGGCGACCCTGGTCCATTCCCGAACCCGGGTCACAGGCGTCGCATGCGGAAATCCAACCGCTGCACCGACGGGCCGGCCATAGTTTTATATATTTCTGCCGCCATCCCATCTGGCCCTGGGGCTTTCCCTGACTTCAGAGCTTGTATGCTAGATAGGACCTCGTCATCCGTGATTGGGGCATCCAATGTGTCCCTCTCCTCTTGAGTGAGGCTTTGTAATCCGACTCAACTAAAGAAGGAACCCAATTTGTTCTGGTAATCGTCTATGGGCTCCTGACAATAGAGGTGACCATAGAAATCCCGGAATTCTGCCACAATGCGGTCTGGGTCAGAGATGAGCCAACCCTGGCCTGATGAGGCCTTCAAGTCAAGGACCATCCTAGAGGATTCCTCCTTCCAGAGCTGCCATGCCAGAAGTTTGCCTGCCCTGCCTCTGGCTTCGTAATATCTCTGGCGGGAGTATCTCAACTGTCCCTCAATTTTCTCATCCAACAGTTTGTTTAGCCTCTGTCTAGAGGCTAGTAACTTTTCCTGTATCTCTGGGTCAAGGGCTATCTTGTGCTCCACTTCCAGGTCCCATATTTTCTCCACCAGCTCCAGTATATCTTTCTGGCTTTTTTTCTTGAGGAGGGAGGCGTACTGTATGGTTTTACCTGTAATGACCGATTTCAAACCGTCCCACCAGATAGCCACCGATGTATCTTGTATGGGGTAGTTCTCAGTGTATTTCAGCACCGTTCCTTTGACCAAGTCCCTATATTCCTCTTTGTTCAGGAGGGAGACATTTAGCCTCCATTAAGAGTTCTTAGCCTTGGGAGCAGGCCATATTTTCATAGAGACTAGGCCATGGTCTGATATAGTCCTGGGATGTATCCTCACTTCCTCAACCCTATGCAGCCAGTCCACTGACACCAGGATCAGATCGAGTCTGGAATATGCCTGGTGAGGTGCAGACCAGCAAGAGTAGTCACGCTTCCTAGGATGGAAGTGGCGCCACACCTCCAGCAGCCTCAGCTCCCAGTTAAGCCTATGCAGTGTTTTAGCTGATCGTGAGGTCGGCCCCGGACTTGTCCCAGACTTATCTAGGGATGGGTTGAGGACCACGTTAAAATCCCCTCCTACCACTATCAGCTCGCCCGGTGGGGGGACTGCTTTAAGCATGACCTCTCTCAAAAATGTGCTATTTTCTGCACCCTGGTTGGGGGCATAGACATTCATCAGGGTGCAGGGAGTGT
The DNA here is from genome assembly GCA_016271365.2 of Neoceratodus forsteri. Taxonomy (NCBI): domain Eukaryota; kingdom Metazoa; phylum Chordata; order Ceratodontiformes; family Ceratodontidae; genus Neoceratodus; species Neoceratodus forsteri. The sequence continues at coordinate 959,390,436 of CM057455.1, forward strand.
CTCTGTAAATCCCCTTCAGGATCAGGTATCTGCCTCCCACATCCTGCTGAATGTCCATCAGTCAAAAGGGACAGTTCTTGTGGACTAAGGTGGCCACCACTCTCCTGTTTGGGTGCTCAAGGTAGGACACCGAGTATATTTGGCCCACCCATGCCCTTTTTAGTTTTGCACTTTCCTTCAGACACAGGTGCATTTCCTGAAGGAAGGCAATCTCCATCTGGATCTTCTTCAATTCTTTCAGAACCCGGGCTCTTTTGACCGGGCTGCCAAAACCCCTCACATTGTAGGTGACTGTTACCCTCAGCCATCCCTAATCTGGTACTGTACCCGACCTCCCACTTGTGTACCACAGGGTCTCTCGACTCCTCTGAACATATATGATACAAAGACAAACTTTAACTATGAACAAACCAACAACCCTTCCAATGTGTAGTTGGCACTGCATTTGCCTATTAGCTGTTTCTGGACCAATGGGGTGTGGCTCCCTCCCGGCCATGCGCAAATCATGCACTTACAAACCACCTGGCTTAGCAAACCTGCCAGTGCAGTTCTCCAGTGTAACCTCGCCTCCCAGGGTTTTAGCCCAGCACCTGCCATGATGAGGTGATGTCTCACTGCACCCTAAGTCACCTTATCATGAATCCCCCCCTCCCTCCAGGAAACGGCGTGTGGTTGAGGTGGTGGGTGTGGACCCCAGTCCATGCCCTGCAGTCACACCTTTGAGCAGCGTCTCCTCAGATGCTTTATCTGCTCTTCTCTCCTCCATGAGGTGGCCAAAGAAGCTGCCTCATCACTCGTGTTTGTATGCTCTTCACTCTTCCATCCCCGCCATCACCCCCAGTGCCTACAAGGATGACACTTTCAACCATTACTCTACCCGAGACACCCCCCAGGGTGGCAACCAGCTACCCCCTGAGAGGGAAGCCCTGGCAGACCACTTTGCAGCCCTCTCCCCCGGTGGCAGGAGGATCGCTTCAGAACCCCCATTCAATCTTTTACCTCGCAGGACCCCCAGGTCTCCCTCGACCATTGCAACTGACATGCGGCCCTTAGACAACCCTCGTAAAGCCTTCCCCTGGGTCGCAGACCCACCTGCCACTCTCCTCATGAAAGCCTGACACAACACTGTAAGCCTCTTAGCGGTGGCTCCAGCTATAGCCCGAACCCCCCTCCGAGGCCCTTCATGACCCCGCGCCCCACCTATCAGTTCATATCCTCTCAGTTAACATATCACATTTAGACCAGTGACTTCCATAGATATCGTCTCATGTGGCCGACTAGCCCTGAGCTGCATCACCCCCCCCACAGCATGCTTTGTATCTTTTACCAAGGCAGACAAAGGGTCTCCTGTAGAAGGTGTGCTGTCTTGTCTTCACCACCACATATTGTGGCCTGGATCCTCCTTTGCCTTCCCCCTAATCACTCCTGATCAACAGCAGTGTGTGGGCAATGAGGTCTATCAGCATCCCAGGGGATCGAGCTCCACTTTCGGGGTGAAACCCCATCCCCAGGAGCCTCCCCCACCTGTCGCACCCCTTTGCAATGATCGAAATACCACTCTCCCCCCTCCTCCTCCACCGGCTTCACGGCTCTCACTCCATGAGGTGGGAATCAGAGAGCCACCTGCCATATTCACACTTCAGTCCCTAGCCCCTCAGAGGGGAGTGAGAGAAGAAAAAAGAGAAATAGAGGTGGAATGAGTAACACAGAAAACCCAAGTAGCCTGCATCGGCTCTTACCTTGCATCTGATCCATGAGCCACAGCGTTCAGGCGGAGTGAGAGTGCATACAGCAGTCCTGGGAATCTGGTTCCTGGGGGTCAAGGGGTCCATCCGGTGGTGGCAGGAACGAGAAAGCTCTCCCGGAGCCATCAGTATGCTCCACTTACTTACTGCTCAAACTGCAGCTCTTTGCGTTAGGGTTGAAGGGTCCGTTGCCGGAGGTGGCCACCATTTTTTCCTCAGTTGCCCAGGAGATCTGTGAGAGGGAGAGCCAGGATGGGGGAAGAAGAAAAGAACCAGAAAGAAAAGAAGAAAAGGAGAGCATTAGATCCATTTTATACAACAGGACTGTGAATTTCGAGCCCTCCCCACCAACCCTGCAACATATGAACATTCCCGGTGCCCACAGCCCCCCCCTCCCCATGTCAGAGTTCCACCGCTTCAGAGGACCAGTCTACTTAGAGGCCCAAGGTGTAAAAAATTGTCTCAGACCTTGCGGCCTGTGTCAACAGTTCAGCTTTTAGCATGCAGGTCCCTTCTTGGCCTCAGTCCACCATTCCGGTCACCATTTTGTAACCTCTCAGTCTCTCTGATGCTGACTCAGTTCAGTGGGTGGAAGCGGAGGGGCCCTCAGATCGGACCCTCTTTCTGGATCTAGTCACCCTCGTCCAAGGTTCTTCCTGCAACAGCGGGAGATCATTAGAGAACGGGCCCAGTTTGGTAAGTAATGTCTGGGGCACATTCAGTTTGAGGAGTGTCAGACGGGCTTCTGCGAGAGTCCGAAAGAAAAGTAGGCCTGTAGGCAGAAAGAGCTTGAGTTGTGCAGGAGCTATTAGGTGCATCTTAACATTCTAGCTAGCCAAATATTTCTTAGTCTCCAGAAGTGTTCTCCTCTTCCGCTGGGTAAACGGTGTGAAGTCGTGGTCAAAGTAGAGGTGCTTATCGCCAAAAATAACAGATTTTTTTGCCCAGGCAGCCTGAAGAACACTGTACTTTGTACGGTAGTCCAAGAACTTTAGGACTATGGAGCAAGGCACTGTATTAGGCCCTGAAGGTTTCTTCACAAGGGCTCTATGCGCTCGAACTATGTTGAGTGACTGATTGGATGGCAGCCTGAGCAATTCCATCAGAAAGCTTTCCATAAATGGTTCCATTTTCCCAGTCTCAGTGTCTTCAGGAACCCCATAAATTCGTAAATTGTCCTGTCGGGACCTGAGCTCCAAATAATTTTCCAACAATTCTCTGTCCCTTTTGAGAAGGAACCTGATGGCTCGATCGTGCCCTTCTACCACTGCACCAGTCTCATTAAGCCCGGACACGAGGTCTGTGGTATGCTGCATTACTGCCACTAGATCTTTTTTTGTCTCTAGAGCTGTGGTCTCCATTTTGAGCATTGTTTCATTTATTTTCTGAAGCTCCAGGCAAAGATTACGGAAGGTAATCATAAAATCTGCTTCAGCCTCCTCCTCTGGATTGTTGGACAGCTGCACATTAGAAGCCAGGGCCTTGCTTTTCCCCGCAGTCTGAACATCTCGTGGGTCTGGCTAGTTCACTGGCTTAAGGAACTCCATTATGTTCTCCTTCTGTTTCCCTTTCAGTGGCATTGTGAGCTATAACTTCTCGGCACACTATATCAGACTGTATTGAATCCCGATGGGCACCGAAAACTACAATTTTTAAAGATAAAGCTTCCCCGGGGGTCACAGCGCTAAAACCCGTTATCTCATCAGGTCGGAGGCAGAACCGGAAGTCGCCATAGGATCTTTAACGTTCACCTGAACAACCACCAGAACAGGCAGACGGGACCTCGGTTTAATGTCTCATCTGAAAGACGGCACTTCAGGAGTGCAGCATCCCCCTCATGCTGCACTGCAGTGCCAGTGCTGGGAAATTAACCCAAGTGCCTGGTGTGGGAATAGAACCCACAACCATCTGATCTCCCAGCCTCAGAGGTGAGTGAGCAACCTGCTGAGCCACTGACACTGCACTGTTTATCCTGAGGCCCCTCCTCTATGCTCAGCATATGATGTCATTGATGACATCACATCATATTTAACCAATAACAGGGCTGCGTTCTACCAGAGAAATGAATAGATCATGCCTCAGAAATCCAAAAATACTGCCGCAGAAACCAAGAAGCCCTGCTGCAGAAATCAGAAAATTCTGCCACAGAGCACTAGGGGCCCTGCATATGGGGTATCACACATCACAATTGTTTGTCCAAAACAGTGTATTTTATGTTAATGGGCTATTTTTGAATGTTGCTATTAAACATTTAAGTGAATAAAAAATAAAAATTTAACAGAGTGTGCCCTTTGTCTTCCCATGTTCTGTGGTAGTGTAATTTTAAAAAATGAAAAGACCCATAATCCATAGACAGAAGCAGTGTACCAGTTGTTAAATGTAGTTTAGAGACACACACTGTGTTATAGCAGATGTTGTGGGGCTCAAACCGTGATCTGTAATAATTTTAAAATCTGTGCGTTATCATATGGAACTCCTTGCATACCATAGCCACTGTAGAACAAAGCTGCTGTAGTGCTGATATTACTTTTTATGTAAATTGTAGCCTAAAGTGCTTCACATATAAATGTTTCCTGCTGGTAGTGCAGGGTATGTAAAGGTGGGAATGGAAAGACTCCATACACCATGACAGTTCCTTTTCAGCTTTCAAAATGTATATGAATCTATTCTTAGTCTGCTCCCCCCTTACATGTTATGAGACTGTTCCATGGACTCACCAACTTCTGTGTGTAAAAGTTATTTCTTTTATATCATCTGACTCTAACCCTTTTCAGCTTGATTGTGGGCCCTCTTCTGGATATCTATTTCACTCATTCATAATGTATTTATATTCACTTGACGGCTGATAAGGAACTGTCAAGGCGTATTGAGACCTCCCATTCCCCCTTCTTCATACCCTGCACTACCAGCAGGAAACATTGATTTGTAAAGCACTTTACGCTACAATTTACATAAATATCAATATATAAAACAATGCTTTGTTAGGGGAGTACATGTAAATAAGTGCACGTGCACATCTCGTTAGGCTAGATTACTTGAGTATTCATCTCTACATAAGAGTGTAACATTATGAAATATTAGAGCATGAGAAATCATTTTTTATGGTTTCTGAAAACTATATGGCTCCAGTATGAAAATAGACAAGGGCATACGTATCATGCCTCCTGATATGTGTGATGACATGGAGATTGCTGACGTTCCCTTTGTCGATGGTTTGGTGCTCATTCTAAGACAATTATTTTTGCAAAGTTGATTTTGGCTATTCTTAATTGAATTACAGAGTTAGGCAAAGCAGATGTTGCAGTCACCAAATATAACACAAGATGCGGGGATGTATATCTATGGTGATCAGTAGGAGGAGACAGTTGGTAATACTGGCCTTGTACAGGTTCCTGGTAAGGCCTGACGTACAGTTTGGGTTTCAGTACTGGTGCCCACACTTCAAAAAGGACACTAATTGGCCGGGTAAGGTCCAGAGCAGAGCTACAAAGATGGTAGCAGGTCCGTAGTTTAAGGCATATGAGGAGAGGTTGAGGGCACACTAAACATGTACTCCCTTGATGACAGGATAGATAGAGGGTACATGATTTGGGACTGTCAGGTTATGTAAATGGATAAATAAGGTGGATAAGGATATGCTATCTAAGCTGAGTGGCAACAGTAAGATGAAGGGGACCAGTCTTAAGCTTGAGGGTGTGAGGCATTGGAGGTATGTCAGGAAGCATTTTTTTCTCAGAAGATGGTACTCTTGGAATGTTTTGATTCCATTGATGTGTTTGAAAGGTCATAACATGTACACCCGCCCCCTTTTTTACTTGAGGATATACATATTAAGCTATTTGTTGTATCTTTGTATGTTTTCTGGGGCAGACGCTGTGATCTTTTTTTTTTTGTTTTGTTACCCTCATGTGGACTGACTCCAACATGTTGATGTCCTGTCAGAGAGGGTGTTCTTCAGGACTGCACACAGTACTCCAGATGAGGTATCATCAACTGTCTGTTTTTAGAGATACTATCTTCATGTTTTCTATTGGTTTTGCCTATTCTTAGGCATTTCAGTATTACCCCCCTAACCCCCCTAACCCACCCACCACCACCCCCATTCCTCCATTCTGTCACTTTGCTTATCTATATTGAAGTAGTATGATACGACTGCAGCCCGGTCCCTTTTCATTGTCGTTGTTATTAGTACCTCCTTCCCCACTGTGTGATCTTCCCCTAATTGCTTGTTTTTATTCCAGTGCCATTAATTTGCAATTCTTTTCATTGAATCTTATCTGCTAGTTGTTTATATGAACATACGAACATATGAATTTGCCAGCAGATAAAGGCCTTATGGTCTATCAAGTCTGCTTGAGAGTGCAGCTAGCAACCCTTATACTTCAGCTGCCACTCCCCCTCCCTCTTAACCTATCCCATCCCCTTTTGAAGCAGTCGACTGTTCTACAGGATACCACATCCGCAGGCAATGGGTTCCACCCAGACACCACTCTTTATGTAAAAAAAGTGTCTTCTCGTTTCCCTCCTAAATTTTCCCCCCTCCAATCTGAGATTGTGACATTGAGTGTCCCTACCCCCCTTAAATTGAATAGTCCCTCCATGCCTGTCATATTTATTCCCTTCATGAAGGTTTCAGTCATATTTCCCCCGTCTTTCCTCTCATGTACATGTTCAACTCCCTCAGCCTGCTCATGTAGGGTATGTCTCCTAGGCACAGGATCATCTTTGTTGCCCTGCACTGTACCCACTCCAGTAACTTAGTGTCCCTCTTCAGGTGCTGGCACCAGTACTGCTTGCAGTACTCCAGGTGTGGCCTAATCGATGACCTATACAATGGCAGGATCACCTCCCTTCCCCTCTCCTTGAAGATATACCCCTGGCAATACCACCCAGCATTTTGTTGGCCTTTTGCAGCTGCTTTCCTGCATTGTGCTGAGTTGTTCATTGAGCCCATTATAATCACCCCAGATCCTTCTCCTCTGTCACGCTAGCTGGCCCCCCCTCCCAAACTGATAGATCCTTCTTGGTTCTTTTTGCCTCGAAATGTACTGCCTTTCACTTTTTGGCATTGAACCCCAATTGGCAGATGTCCGACCAGGTCTCCAATTTTGACAGATCATCCTGCAACCCATGCCACCCTCCTAGGTCATCCACTACTGCTTCCATCTTGGTGTCCTCTGCAAACAAACTGATCTTGCTCTTGATGCCCATTGAGATGTCTGATATGAACAACTCAAACAACACCGGTCCCAGCACTTAGCCCTGTGGTACTCCACTTGTCACTGCCCTCGGAGATGAGAGCTCCTCTCCCACCACCACCATCTGCTGCCTTCCCTGTGACCAGTTTACTACTCATCCCACCATTTTCACCCATTCACCTGTACCTGCCAGCTTACTACCCAACCTCCCATGCAGCACCGAGTCGAATGCCTTACTGAAGTCCAGAAACAGGACATCCACTGCATGGCCCTTGTCCAACTGTCTAGTTACCCAGTCATAGTAATCTACCAGGTCGGTCTGACAGGATCTACCTATGACAAATCCATTCTGCCTAATGTCCTTCAGCCCATTGGTCTCCAGAAGGGACACCAGCCTTTCCTTCAGGATTGTCTCCAGCAGTTTTCCCACAATGGATGTGAGGCTTTCCCACCTGTTGTTTCCCGGTTCATCTTTGGGACTGCTCTTATGTAGAGGTACCATATGAGCCATCCTCCAGTCCTGAGGTACACTTCCCGAGACCAGGGAGGCACTGAACAGGTCTGCCAAGGGCCCCCCCAGGATTTCTGCCAGCTCTCTCAGTACCCTGGGGTGAATGCCATCCAGCCTTGGAGCCTTGTCCACCCTCAGTGTCCTCAGGCCCTCCAGTACCCTGCCCTCTGTGATTCCCCCATCTGTCACCTCCTCCCCTCCCACTGAGCCTGACCTTCTACCCCCCCTTGGCAGTGCCCCTCCTTTCCCCTTAGTAAGCACAGAGCAGAAGTATTCATTAAGTGCTTCTGCCTGCTCTGCCCCTGTTTCCATCCACCCCCCATACTTCTTAATCCTTATTATTTTGTCGTTACATTTCCTCTTCTCCATGATGTACCTGAAGAATTCCTTCTCCCCCTTCTTGATGCCTTTTGCCAGCCTGAGCTCCTTAGATGCCTTGGCTGCCCTTACTGCCTTCACCACCTCCTTCAATTCATTCAGGTAATCCTCTCTGTCCTCCTCTCTCTCCCTGTTTTTTGAACCTCCCAAAGGTGGCTTTTATTTCTTACTTTCTCCATAACTTCCTTGCTCAACCAGCTGGGTTTCTTGGCCCTAGCTCTCTTACTCTGGAACCTGATGCAGGTTTTTGTTGCCTCCTCAATCCCCAGTTTTGTGACCTCCCGCCTCCGGTTAGTGTCCATATTATTTTGGATTCTGGCAAGATACCCTTTAGCTACCTCCCCCATCCTCCCGAAGCTGGCCTTCCTGTAACACTTTTGTACATGTTTATACTCCCTCCTTACCCATTTTCAGTGTGAACCACACTGAGTGGTGATTGCTCCCTGCCAGCGGTTCTTCCACACCCAGCTCCCTCACAAACTCCCCATTTGTTTATTTATTTATTTATTTATTTTGTTTGTTTGTTTGTTTGAAAGTTGGATTTACAACCTTTGAATCAGGAACTCATTTACAAAGGCACCTCGTCGCAGGGAGGGTAGACATGGTTACAGTGTGAGATACAACAGTAGTAACATACAGGTACAATACAGATAACAAAAAGAACATAATATAACAATGGCTTACAGGATAAAGTTACATGTAGTAAATAGCAATCGTATAAAGTATAACAATAGTAGAAGTCACAACCCTAGTCGTACCGGGGAAATACCTAAGTGGAAGGGTTGGGGGGGACAGGGGTGAGGAAAAGAGGAAAAAAAAGGGGGGAACAGTCCAATGGACATTGCAAGGCTATGGGCAAGAAATGGGGAGGGACCTCAACATTAGGTTGATTAAGGGCAACTACAGCCTCGGGCGCCAAAGAGGTGGTTACAGAAAGCGATTTTAAAGGGACCAATTTTGGTAGGCCTTGTTTATCAAGGTCTGGATTCTGGTGAGGGTGGTATTGTCGGCCACAGCATAGATAGGTAGGCCATAGTCCACTAGGGACAGAATGGAGGAGTTGATGGCCAGTTGGAGAGCAGTTTGGGGGAGGCAATCTCTGTGGCGATAGAGAAGGCCAATCCGAGAGTTTATGGCTGAGGACAGGGTATTGATGTGGGTGTGGAATGTAAGAGCCGAGTCGAAGGTGATGCCCAGGTACTTGTAGGATGACACCTGCTCAAGAGGGTGAGCATTACTGGGGAGAATGCAGAGGGGGGCATTTTTGGCCTTATTCTGGTGATGCGGAAAAAGCATAGATCTGGCCCTTCTGATCTGTCCCACTAATTCTCTTTCTAACTCCTTTGTCAGAGGTGGTTCATCTTTTCCAATGTGTGGGCATTTGCTATTCTGACTGCCTGTTTCAGATATTGCTGCTTTCACTGTACTACTAATATAACATAGAAATATAGACATGGAAACATTGAAACATTGACTTTGACGGCAGAAAAGTACAGCTTGGTCTACCTAGCCTGTCTATCTTCCTTTTGGTCATCCATTTCTCTTAGCAGAGGAAACAGGGTGGATTTATACGTAGAACAAGAACATACTTTGCACAATATATCATTATTAACACTATTTGTAATAATCATTCAAAATCATATGGAGTTACTTGAGGTGAACCGTAGTTTAATAATATTTTTTTTCTTTTCAGGTATTGACCAATAATTTAACTTCTGCACAATCACAGGATCATACAAATTAATTTATTTAACTGTATCCACAAAGCACCGTTGTCATTGTGAAAGCATATTCCATTACCATGCCATTTAATGTGCAGTTCTTAACAAGGTTGATGGCAAATATGATATTTTTAATGATGTTACGAAGTAATATGGAGTGTCAGTTTACATTAGTGATGGGATTGCATCACAGGGATGATGCTGAAATTCAAGAGGCAGAATACAATTGCCACATACTGAATAGCAGCATGATATGTGCTGCATCAGCTGATAACCTGCATGAACGTTCAGTGTAGATGAAAATACATAGTCAGGATTGGTGACAGAGGATAGTGCTAAGTGAATTGAGTGATGCAGACTAGAGAGAGAATTTTCACATGTCACGTACATCGTTTATGACACTGGTCCAAATAATGGCACCTTAAATGCAACCAGCCACGACACATGTACGTAGGCCTGTACCAGTGCATATGCGTGTTGCTATAGTTCTGCATAAATTGGGTAGCTGCTGTGAGTACAGAGTAGTGGACAATCAGTTTGGCATCCACAAAGCAACAGTCCACAAGTTTGTGCATATGTTCTGTATGTCATTCTTCAAAGAAGTATTACCAGATTTGATAAAGTCACCTTCAACATCTGAAGCACTATGGTTTGCTACAAGTGATTGGCTGCATTGATGGAACTCACATACCAATTCAAGCTCCAAATGATGGCTATAGAGACTTTATTAATTGTAAAGGTTGGCCACCATATGTGCTGAAGACAGTCATTGATCATAAGTATTGGTACCTACATCATTATTTCTATTATTAGTTACTAAGTAATCACTGTAAAGTGTGGGTGGGGAGGGTGGGGAATTGTGTATAATTTAAGTGATTTCTGTCTTCAATTACTGTTGGACAATAGGTGTTCCTCACAACATGCGTAAATATACTATTTATCAGCAGTTATTTGATCCAGCATACATAATATGGCTATAAAACATTCAAGACTTTATTGATTAATCAAATTGCATAAAAAACATTAAACAATAAGGTATGATGGGGTATGCATTGTGGTTTGATAGTGGCACATATCAGGTGTGGCATGAGGCATTCCCGAATGCCTTGATTTCATCTACCCGAGAAGTGCCATAATTCCACCACAATTTATACCCTGGAGTGTTTTACTGTGATCATAAAATGGGTCAAATATAATTATTTTTTTTTTTTAAAGGGGGGGCGGGTGAAGAACTGCTACAAATAAAAAAAGAAACATTGTTATGACTTTTTAAAAACAGACTCAGCACATTCCACAACTGACATACCATTACAGGTTTAAATATTATATACTGTCTTGTCTAGAGTCAATAGATGGTGTGTTTAAAACAGATAGAATGCAAGGATTCAATAATCTGCTCAGTTCTGCTGACAGAATGTTTACTCCCTCTATCACACAACAGAAGGCCTCAGATGAAATCAGGGCCTTTGTTATATCTGTAACAGGTTAAACAACAAAAATGTCCCTTGTAACCTGGTGAGGATAGGAGGGAGATTTTTCATGGTCAGCAAAGAAACTCCATAAAGCACAATTATAATTACTGTAGGACTTCATTTTCTACTGGATCTTCTTACAGTGCTGTTGTTATGGGTTATTAGCAGTGGTTCCGAGCTCCTCAGCCAATCAGAATAGTGGATTCTTTATAGCCACATTATAATTAACCAATAAGGCAAGACAGGGTGAGCGTTGTCACTGAATAACATCACATCTAGGATGTATCGAAGCACGAGGCCACAGGCCAAGTGCTCCTGGAGTGCCTTATTGCAATTATAATATGGCTATAAAAAATCCGACAAGACTTTAATAATTAAGCAATCGACATAAGAAACAAATCAGAAGTTATAACCTGATTATAATTAATTTACACATAAAATAGAGATAAAATAGTGCCTTCAAGAGCTTTACTGCATCCCCCATATTGCTTACACTTGCTTTTTTATAGTTGATTGTAATTCTTTGAACTTAGCAATATTTTATATACTTCTGCTTTTATTCATTTTTCACTTTGCAGAACTGAACACATTAATATTGATAATCACATTTAGTGTCCCTATAGAGATAAATCGTGCTGTGGCGGAGGCATCCATATGGTTATTTTCTGTGTTTTCTTTTTTCTTTTTGACAGGAGTGAAGACTGTCCTAACAAACAGAAAAAGAAAAAAAAAATTAATCAATAAGGTATGGCAGGGTATGCATTGTGGCTGGATAGTGGCACACCTCAGGTGTGGCATGAGGCATTGGCAAGTGCCTTCACTTCAACCACCTGAGAAGTACCATAATCCCCACCACAATGTACACCCTGGAGTGTCTCACTGTGATAATAAAATGGATTCAAGATGGGTTTTTGGGGGTGGGGGTGAAGAAATGCACCAAATCAAAAACTAAACATTTTTTATGACTATTTTAAAATAGACCCAGCATATCCCAGCACTGACATGCCATCTCAGGTTTAAATACTATGTGCAGCTAAAGTGATGTATTTTTAATTAGCTCTTAAACCTAGTTTCCCTCCAACCCACCCGCTTTCACCCATTCCCTCACCATTCTTTCTTCTTCTTTATAATATCCCCTTCCTTTTCTCTGTCTTGTTTATTTTCTGTCTTGCCAACATTCAAGAGATGAAATATTTACTACAGATAGAATGCAATATATAGAATACTGGATGGGCTACTGTGCATAACCAATATGTTGTGCCACAGAGGGGTTCTGATTCCTGGTGACCTCTAGAGTGAAGCTCGAGAAGTCTCCTGGAATCAGAACCCCGAGGTGGCACAACATACTGGTTGTGCACATAGTTGCCCATCCAGTGTTTTCTATAGTGTATAGTATAGGTTTCTTTAAAACAAACAATTTTGATTTTCAGTTATGCAGACGCTTCTCGTTTTACTGGTTGCTAGAACCTTGGTGTGGTTGCTAGGAGAGCTGATGCCCTGCTATGGGTATGTTTGCAGTATGGGCGGGTTTACAAGAAAAAAATATTCATGACGCTAAGCAAGACCCTCGCTAAACAAATTTAGTAAATATCACTTACCTGCTAACTGTTGAAATAAATTTCTGGACAGAGAGGCTGAATGTAACAGGCACAAATTTTAATTTAAATTACTACAGTAACAGAAAAACAATTAACTGCTCAATTTATTCGGCTGAGTAGAGGGAAAGTTTTTGAGATACTGCTACATTGCCCACGCTGCCACGCTGGGACTGCTATTTCTTTTAAGATGCCCTTTGTGATTCACAGCCCTGGAAATCCTAAGGACAGAAAAAAAAAGTCTGTTAAGGGTATGCATGGAACTGTTTGCCCTTTGACCTTTGCTCCCCCTCACCTCACCTCGTGATGCCATATTTACCTTGATCCGAGTCGGATGATGAGCTGATACGGCGTATCCTTTTTTTCTGGGGTTGGGCTTGATTCTCTGGAAAGAAGTTGATGTGGACACCCTGCTGAAACACACAGTTCGGACCAAATAAGGTGAGGTTCTTGAGTGCTCCTCGAAGTTTGGCATTTACTATACTTGTTGATGGCTCATTTGTAACTTGAGACTGAATCACGTTGTTTTCTGAACTTGGCGATTGAATAGTCAGAGGTGGTTTGGGAGCAGTTGGAGATGCTTGGAAAAAAATCGAATTTCCCCTCTGCTTTTCTTCAGATAAGACTGAATAATTATAGATAGACAGTAAGTTCCTATGGCCAGAGATTTGGACAACTTCTGTTGGGGGCATATTGCAATCTATTAGCTTTTGGATAGAAGTCTTTCCTTGTTGAATAGTTTGTGATTTTTGGTGTGTCAGGTAGACCAGCTAGAATTTTTATCTATTTCATTAGCCCACGTAACTTGTTTTCTCCCACTGTCATATTTCTGAACCACAGTGAATCAGGCTTGTCTGCTACATGACTGGTGTTGGGTGCTAGGTAGAATGGACTCTCTGGGCTTTGCATTTTGGGGGAGTCTCTGTTAGGCAAATTTTAGATAGGCAGTTACTGGGTCACGGCTGGTGTCTTGTTTATTCTGGTACAGCTGAGGTTTTATAGGGCGTACATCATGAGGATTTTCACCCGTTCTTGTTTTGGTTTGACGCTCAGTGTACTCAAAGTACTTGTTCCCAGAGGTGTCCTCGCATAGCTTTATGTCGCTCCATTTCAAGCTGTAATGCTCACTGGTATGGAGGGCAAAACAGAGTCCAATACCAAAGAACAGCATGTTGAGGAGGGCTGTTGGATTGTGCAGACCCAGTGACCCAGATGTGTACAGCTGCTCTACGTCCTCCTCAATCAGGGGATCAGCTTTGTTTGGCTGGTTACCTTTGCCTAACTTTTTTAAGTAGCGTTGTTTTGCTGACAGGGTTTGGAGGGATTCCTTAAAATCTGTTGAATTACCATGGATATGTGGTGCCCATAGTTGTATTTGGATTGGTATCTGTCAACACTACCAAGAAGACCATGTAGTGTTGTTGGTTCATATTCAGAACCTTCTATTCGCTTAATTTTAAAAATAAAGTCTGCCAGTAACACTTCAAGCTCTGCTACCAGTATTTTGTACATGGGCCGACACTCGTCAACATCATTAACGTACGATGTTAATATTCGGATGTCGTTTACTGTTTTTTGCATTGTACGCTTATTTGCCTGCTCCTCGATGAAGCGCTTGCGCTTGTCGTTGTTTGATTTTGAAAAAAACACCACCGCCATTCTGTTTCACACTGTGCTGTGCTGAGAGATACTGGTAGGCTGTTTGATTGAGGCACAGAGCAGCGCGTGGCCCTCTAGAGCATTTCAAGATGTTGTTGTACCACAGTGTGGTACAATCACGTTCCATGAACTTTTGAACTGTAGTACAACAACATTTTGAGATGATCTGAATTCTATACACAATAGCCGCCTACTATACACTATAATTCAAAACTCTGCTTAGTTCTGCTGGCAGAATGTTTACTCCCAGTAGTACACAACAGAAGGCCTTAGATGGAACCAGAGCTTTTGTTTTATCTGTAACAGCTTAAACAACACAGATTGCCCTAGTAAGCAGGTGAGGATAGGAGAGGGATTTTCCGTAGTTAGCAAAGAAGCACCATAAATTACAGTTCTAAGTATTGTAGTACTTCTTTTTTTTTAAGTTTTGTATGTGTGTGTACCAATAGTATTATGATGCCAAATAACACTAAATTATTATGGTTATTACATTAAGTCAGTTTTCATTTGAGGGCCTAGTAGAAAGTTTTTAGTGAGCAGAGGTGACAGCCACAGTTGTGATGGCAGTCAAGAATGGCTGGTACTATTGATTTAATTGTGAAGAGGCTACTGGACCTTCTTCCATTGCTGTCGTCATGTGATATCAGTACTGGGTTACGAGCTCCTCAGCCAATCAGATTACTGGAATCTTTATAGCCATATTATAATTACTCAGCATAATATGGCTATAAAAAAATGTAATCTGATTGGCTTAGGAGCTCGTAACCAAGTTCTGATATCCCATGATGACAGCACTGGAAGAAGGTCCAGTAGGCTATACACAATAACATCAACAGTACCAGCCTTTCCTGACTGCCATCACAAATGTGGCAGTCGACTTTACTCCCTAAAAACCATCAGCTAGGCCCTAAAATTAAAACTGACAATTTAATAACCATAATAATTGAGTGTTATTTGGCATCATAATACCATTGGTACACACACATACATAACTTGAAAAAAAATGAAGTACTACAATACTTAGAACTGTAATTTATGGTGCTTCTTTGCTAACCATGAAAAAAAAACTCCCTATCATTACCTGCTTACTAGGGCAATCTGTTTTGTTTAAGCTGTTACAGATAAAAGCCCTGGTTCCATCGTCACTTGTCAAGTATTGGATGCAATTGGCATATGGCCTCATGTCCAACCACCAGATGTGTGACATTATCCATAATGATATCAAGTGAAACAGATGTGTAGCAAACAAATAAAATTAAATATGATGATAATATGTTATTCTTGAATTTTCAGCTTTTGGAATATAAACTGTGGATCGCCTGGAAGCTCCAATGATGCAAAAGTATCAAGAAACTCAAGAATATTTTCACGAGCCGATGAACTACCTAAAGTAATATTTACTATCAAATGTGCATCTTTCAGCTTATGTGTTTCATTTATTTTCCATTGCATTTCATGTGCAAATTTTAAAAGGGTCAGCGGTGGTTGGCGGGGAGAGGTGTGGGGGAAAGAGAGGATGATTAGTATGCTACTGGCAGGCAGCTCTCCTCCTCCTCCTACTCAGGAGGGTGTAAGAGGGCCTCTCAGTGCCTGCTGTCACCCAGTGGAGACTGTGTGGCATTTTCACTTCTAAGAAGCTTGGTGGTACACCATGGTCAGGGTAGATGGGGCTGGTCTGGAGCAGTTATATATTTGGTTATAATCAGGGAGGGAGACACAGGGGTAAAATTGGTGATCGTCACACAATTAAACCTCAGGGCATGCTCTGGAGTTCTGTCTGGATGTGCATAGTGCATGGAAGTTCCCAAAAGACCCCAAGACTGCTAATGTTTTAGAGGACAGCAGCGATCCATTGCTGCAGATAAGAAAAGTTGAAAAAAAAATATGTCAATTAAGTAGTGAAAGTCAAAAAAGAGTCACTTAATTTATATTTTTTTTGTCTGTTTGTATGCAGGAACCAAGGTTAGTAACAACAGGCTAGTTAATATGTATATTACTGGTGACCCAGCATATCCAATGATGAAGTGTTTAATTAAGGGATAAATTAATTTGTCTAATGTCACTCCAGTGCAAGAGTCATTCAATGTATACGTGAGTGCCACTCGCATAGCGGTGGAAATAGCTTTTGGGTATTTAAAGTACCATTGAAGGATTCTGCAGAAAAAAAGTGACTTTGATTATACTTTCACCCCCTATGTGATCGCAACATGCTGTGGACTTCACAATTACTGTGAGACGCAGAAAGAACAGGTTCATGCTGGATGGATAGAGGATGTACGTGGAATTGATATTAGTCAACCACAGCCTGTTAGCAGTTCATGTAATGTCAACTTATCCTCTGCAAGTCAGATTAGAGACTTATTTAATGAACACATGGCAGCACATTATCCACTACAAAAACCGCACTATACATAGATTGTATTATCTTTGTTCTTGTAATGAAAACTCATAAGACAGAAGTTATCTAGACAGTAATAGACATATATTAAAGCGACATATTCATGGACAGTGGCAAACGTAGTTTGAAAGCCCATGAAAAGTTCTTTTGATTGAGGTATTGAGCATACATATAGCTGGAAGCAGTCCAGAGATATAGATGTCTGAGTCTGTGCAATATAAATACTGCATTAGAGCCATTCTTAGAACCTTGTGATGTCAGTGATGATCACGCAGTGCTTAACTCAATGTAGGCACAATACAATGATGAAAGAGATACTTCTCATTCACTGTGTACACAGTTAAATAACTTATAACCCTATCCTACTCAGTGCCATATCAAAGTTAAACAAGCAGTTTTAATGTTTTAATATTTAAAGTTTAGCACAGCAACCTTTTTTGATTCACTGTGTTAGGTTGATTTGAAAACATTATGTTCTGCATCCCCTGGAAAAATGAGGCCATCAGTTCCTTTGGCATACTGGTAGAAGCCTCTTTGAAATCTCTCAACATTTTTTCATTCATTTTTCCCTCCCACTCCTGACGTAACTGTTGTTGTTTGTCTAGTGATTTAATAAAATAACGTTGCTCACGTGACCGGTGATCGAGAATTTCAACCATTTTCCCTTTATTGTGTTTAGGCGTTGCATTACCTAATGAGATGAAGCATAAATTGAAGGTATTAACAATGTACATCATCAAAAATGTACCTCAAGGGAATCAACAAAGTCCAAGAGGGTAGCATCTTTCAGAAAAAGAGATGTGCAAGAACAAGAGGGGGGCACAATTTGAAGATAGAGGGGGGACTGCTCAGAGGTAATGTGAGGAAGTATTTCTTCACAGAGAGGGTTGTGGATGCATGGAACAGCCTCCATGAGGAAGTCGTGGAGTGGAGTCAAGAACAGTGGTTGAATTCAAGAATGCATGGGACAGACATAAGGCAGTCCTAGTGGGCGGTAAGAGGAAGTAAGCTGTTGGTTAACTAGGATCTGCAGCTTATCTGTTAGGTAGAAAAATGGGCAGACTAGGTGGGTCAAGCAGTCCTTATCTGCCATCAAATTCTATGTTTCTATGTGCCACCTGCTAATTTAATAGCAATGACTTATTAGTACGATACAGTATGTTAAAAAAATAAATATTTGATTTGTCAGATGACAGTCTTATTTTCCAGCATAATTACTTCACGAGAGGATGGCAGACACTGATGGTTCTCCATAAAGAAATACAGAATTTAGTTTACTTGATATCATACAAAACATAGAATAGTGTGTGGTAGCCCAAATGCACAACTAAGCTATTGTCATACCTCACGTTTACCGTGACATCATTGTGTTATTTTGTACTTCACTCTCGAGGATGTTGTCATGAGAGAATGCACTTGGAGTAGTAATTGCATTGTTGTTTTGTGGCAACCATATAATACTCCATATATCCAAACACGTTAGCTTCTTATCACTTTATCAGAATGTTGGTTATTTTTTCAGTAACCTGATTTTTTTTTTTTAAATATCAGCAGTAATACATTTATTTTGTATCCTCTTACACTTTTCTCTTAAACACTTTGCATGTTACCAACTTTCTCAAAATAATTTTTATATAACTTTAACAAACACATACATGACATTGTAAGATAGCTACAACCTTCTCCACTACTATCATCATCATCAGAAGCAGTATGCGATACTAAGGCTGCACAATTGTCATTTTCATCTGATGAATTTATATTTCTTGTTCCATCATGAGTCGGATTTATATCTTTCATCACTATGTCTACATTGTCTTCAATTAATGATGAATCTACAGGAAACATCCAAATCCAATTCAACGTTTTATAATTTCTAAAGAGTTTATTATACATTGTATCTAGAATAATATACTGTATGGAAAAACTAGCCAATGTCTGGTAAAAATAATACAGTTAATTTTTCAATGTGCATTTGTTCTCCTGCTTGGCTATGAATGTCTCCTGGTTTAAATGGAATGTATGTGTTTGGAATGAATGTCCAAGCAGCAGATCCCTTTTCCTTTCCTAGAATTTGCAGGTGGTGACATTGAATCCTGTAATCCCATCATGACATAGTTAAGCAATGTTTACAAGCATACTGATTTCATAACAATGGGATTATCAGGTTATAAACTGATTGAGAACAGTGGTTAATAGATGCTGTCCATACATTATAAACAAATAAAACGATCTATTCACTGGCAGACTATATGTCTGCCATCTCGTCCCTGATCAAATTATACAAAAAAATGAATCCATCTGCACTGGTACTCGGACACAAACTGGAGATCAAAATTATTCATTTTGTATACACTAGTAAATATCAGCAGAGTGGTTAAGTTCTACACAGAACTGGAAAACTTTATATCCGAATCTGACATCAGTAACTATGAGGGAAACCTATTACTACTGATTATGTTTCATTTAGTTACTTGATTCCACTCACCGGTTGATGGTTTTGGTAACAAGTGTTCATCATTACTGTTATTAATATTTGATTGAATGCTTTCATCAAACCCAACTTCAATAGTATTTGTTATCATCAGAGCGGATGGCCTATGACCAATCATTTGTCCATTTCAACATAAAAAGGAAAGGTAGATCTCCCAGAACCACTTTTATTGTTGTTTATCTTTGCTTTAAAATATAGTCTTCAGGAATTTCTACTTGTGCTTCACCTGATCTACAGTGTGTACAAATCCTACTAATTTCATTTTTTCAACAACTTTATGGTAAATATTGCTATTCCTAGCCTTACGGCCATCAAGATGTCTGGTTATATCTAGCTCTTTTAAATAGTTGATCAACATTGCAGTCTCCTCTTCAGTCCAAAAGTATTTTTTACTATTACTGAATGACATCTTGATCTGCTGGATGGGAAAGATGAAAAAAATTAGTACCAAACTCAAAATATGCAGCCTTTACTAAAGTACCATTCTCAAACTAAATCTGCTTTGTATAATACACACATACTGTCTACAGTATCACTTCACCTAATAATCTCATGAAATGTCCACAAACCATGATGATGAAGGGGAGATTCAGGGAGTTATGGAAGATCAGGAAGAAGGAAGGAAGGAAGTTCTCTGACCTTCTCAGAGATGACAACTGTTCCAATGGGCAGCACGATCAGTAAAATAAGAATAGGGGATTTCAATGTTTGAACAAGGAAACTGTGCAGTGAGGAAATGTTTTTCTGTACTGGGGACTGTGAGGAGTCTTGCTAAACGAAAACACTTTTTTCACCAGAAAGGCTACACCTCAGTAGGGAGGGTTTGAGTGTACTCTGGGACAAACTGGGGAAGTACATAACTACTACACTTAATTTACACTACTGGGGGGTTCACTAGAGTCAGGTGTGGTACCGCAGAACTGGAGAACAGCATATATAGTGCCCATCCACAAAAGTGGTCCGAAGGATGACCGAGGGAATTACAGACCAGTCAGTCTGACCTCCATTGTGTGCAAGCTCATGGAGACCATACTAAAGGAAAGGTTGGTGAAATATCTAGAGGAGCATGGTCTCCAGGCACATGGGTTCATGGCAGGGGGGAGATCATGTCAAACAAATCTGATTTAGTGACACAGTCAAAGAAGTCAGACAGTAGACAGGGGCCAAGCGGTAGACATCCTCTATCTTGATTTTGGCAAGGCCTTTGACTCTGTGCCCCACAAAAGGTTAATCAGGAAGTTGGTGGATCTTGGAGTTGGGGAAAAGATGGCCAGATGGGTGGAAAACTGGCTGAGGGACAGAACCCAGAGATTGGTTGTGGGGGGAGAGTTATCTGGCACCAGAGAAGCAACCAGTGGTCTTCCGCAGGGTCGGTGCTGGGGCTGGTGTTGTTCAATGTCTTCATTAAGGATATCTAACAGCTGGAGACCAGAATCACAGACAGTGTGCAGAGTGAAGTATGGATACAACATGTTAAGAACAGTATGATTCCATGAAATCATTATACTGGGTAAAAAAAAAATTCCCTGATCACTCAGAAATAGGAGCATACAGTAGGTCCTATTAAATGGCTATGTAGTAGTAGTACAACTATACACACAAGTTGTGATTTGTGATATATTCATTCTACAGGACATTTGAGTATAGTTAAGAGTGATAGAAAAGGTATAGGGTGTCACAGAAGAGGGTCCATTAAATGTGGATCATTGGGTAAGGTCACCCCCCACCACCACCACCATGAAGCCAACAAGATCAGCGTAACACCACCTGCCAAGCACCACATTTCACCACTTTGATGTGTATTGAGATGTAAAATAACTTGATGATTTGGGGCTTTAGTTTAAGTTGATTTGTCTGCACTTTACACAGGAATTGGAATACCTTAAAGACAATTTTGACAGTTGAGGTTAGGAAAAACAAATAAAAAAGAGCTTTAAAATACCACACACACACACACACACACACACACATGCATGCACACACACACACACACACACACACACACACACACACACACACACACTGAAGGTCTCTGATGAATCCACCACTGTGAAGAGAGGGAAGGCACAGTGCGCTAACAGCAAACAGTGTCCACTTTTCCATTTGCAAATTATACTGTAAAGCCACTAAAGGGCAACAACTCTTGGAGGTTGCATTCCTCTTCCCACTGCTCTCCCCTAAGTTCTTCTAATCCTGGGTCCTTCTTTCCTCAAGCAAATTACTACACCCTAACAAACCATAGTCAGTCACCCTATCGCTGTGCCATAGAGACCACCACAATTATGGGTATTGGAGTGCCCCCCTTATACTGACACTGGGCCACTGCCCCCTTATTGCCACTTGCTGGGCACCCATTGTCATGCATACCACCCAGGCTCCTAATGATCACTCTTACTATCCTACTTCTTGGACCCCTTAGCCCTCCCCTCAAGGATCTTCTTCCCACACCTCTCACCCTCACAAACCATCACCGACTGCCACCAACACTGCCACTACCTCTCATGCATCCCCCATCTCCCCCCACATATCTCCCTGCAGTCATGTACCACCATCAACCTCCATGCCGGATCACATTCTGATCTTTTCCAACCCTTATCACCCTGGCCATCCCTTGTACTACCCGCACTATAACTAGGCGGCAGCTATCCTTGACAATAAGGCAACAATCTTTTGCTCTCCTCAGAATCTTTGCCATACTCCTACTAATTTTGGGAAATGTTCATTCTAACCCAGCCCATCTACCCAGCCCTAGCCTATTACACCATGGGCTTAGAATAGCTGCAATGAACATTTGCAGCTTAACCAAAAAGACAGCAGGTCTCCATTGCTGTATACTGCAACATCAGCCAGATGTGCTAGCACTGACAGAAACCTGGCTCTCCAAAAAAACACCTCACTCCTTAGTTGCCCTCTCTGACTTCACCCTTCACAGAGCTGACAGAATGGGAAGACGTGGTGGAGGGTGTGCTGTGTGCATCCATGAGTCCATGATATGCCATGCCCTTCCAATTCCTCCATTAGACCATGGTGCTCAAGCCTTATCATTAAAACATACTCCAGATCCCTCCAGAGCCCCTGTAATTCTTACTGTCACATATGTCCCCCCAAGAAACCAAGTTCCTGCTATATAATCCCTTGCTAACTACATCTCCGGCTACCCCCCCAAAATGGAACACATCATAGTTGGAGACTTTAATGTGAACTGGCTTGCCAGTTCAGCTTCCCAGGGCAAGGACACCTTCGCTGCACTGGACCTGACCCAGCTGATCAGCCAACCTACCAGGGTGAACTCCACTAACGGCTCTAGCACCCTGATCGACCTTCTTCTCACCAACCATCCCCCACAAAATTTCTGACCTGGTGGTCCTTCCTGACTCCCTAAGCGATCACTCACCCATCCTCTTTTCCTGGTCATGTCTTCAGCAGAAACCTAAACCAAACTATATTGCCCGGCATCTTCTCTGACCCGGAGGCCTCACAAAACTAAGAAAATACTTAACTTGATGGGACTGATCCCCCATCTCCTGGGTCCCTACTATAGATGAAGCCCTTGATTATTTCACCTGTTCTTTTAATAAAGCATGTGGCATCTATGCCCCACTAGCAAAAGTACAATCCAAGAAACATAATGCCCCCTGGGTCATGTCCGCACTGTGCCAACAGCTAAGTACAGAGATGATCTCTGGCATAAAGCAGTCACATCTGGCATGCAGGTGGATAGGCAAGCCTATAAAGCAGTTCATAACAGATGTGCTTGGGCCATTAAACAGGCCAAATCGGGACTACTACAAAATGACCCTTGCCTCCTCCTGGGGGAATGCTCAGTTGTTCTGGGACAATATCAAGGAACACAATGGCAAATCCAGGCCCCCCCCCAACTGTCAACAATGTCCCTACCACTGACCTGCTGGTCATCACCAACTGCCTCAACTCATCACTCTCTGACCTTAGTGCAGTACTCCCAAATAACTTCTTCGACCCCACTCCTGCAACCCCGCCCCCTAACACCCAGCATCCCCCCCTTCCATCTCAGGGTGATCTCTACGAATGAGACAAGACCTTTTCTCATTAAAGCACTCAGTGGCTCTTGCTATTGCAAATATTCTTTTGATATCAGAATCCTACATCTAGTACTAGATACAGTCCTCTCTCCACTGAATGACCTCATTAACCGCTCCCTAAGTCTGGGGCAGTTCCACACAGCCTGGAAGACTGCCACAGTCACCCCAATACTGAAGAGTAGTGACAGCATCTCCCCCAATAACAACTGTCCCATATCCATTCTCCCACCACTCTCAAAAGCCCTTGAAAAAATTATAGCCACCCAACTCACTGAGTACCTGCTTGTTCATAACCTACTTTGCAGGGGGCAGCATGGCTTCAGATCTGGGTACAGTACAACTATGGATCTCATTGAGTTCTCTAATTTTATTCTCTCTGCCCTGGATAGAAAACACCTAGCTGGAGCTGTCTTCATTGACCTGTCAAAGGCCTTTGATACAGTCTCCCACCCTTTACTCTTAAGCACACTCCACCACATAGGTCTGTCCCAAGGACCCATCTCCTGGTTTACCAGTTACCTCACAGCTAGATTACAATGTATCAAAATAAACAACACCCTCTCAACCACCCTGCCAGTCCACTCTGAGGTTCCCCAGGGCTCCATCCTCGGCCCTTTATTATTCAGCATCTGCCTAAACACCTTGCCCAATTCCTGCTCCGGCAACCTACTACTCTATGCGGACGACGCGGTTCTTTTTGCCTCACACCCAGATCCCACAATATTGCAGTCCTCCCTCCAACATGCATTTAACCAGATTGAAAACTGGTTCATAGACCAAAAACTTGTGGTCAATGTAAAAAAGACAAAGACCATGCTCTTTGCCCAGCAACAGAATAAGGCCAAGAATGCACAGCTAACAATCCTCTCCCACTCTCTCCTTCCTCTAGAACAGGTCCATACATATAAATACTTGGGCCTTACATTTGATTCCAGCCTCTCCTTCACACATTGACACTCCAACCTCAGCCATAAATGTCCATATAGGCCTATTGTATCAGCACAAGGATTGCCTACCTCCGGAAGCCCTTAATCTGGCTGTCACCTCTTCAGTCCTCTCCCTAGTCGATTATGGGCTCACTATCTACTTGGCTGCTGACCACACAACCCTTAACAAAATCCACCTGGCCATAAACAAAGTATGCAGGCTCCTCTCCGGGGCAGACAAGCGTACCCATACCTGTACCCTATATGCTCTGACAAGTCTTTTCACCCTGGATGAAAGGCTATTTTATCAAACATGTCTTCTCAAAAAGAAAATATACCTGGGGCTTACCCCCTTGGGGGTTTCTGCCTCTCTCCTATCCTCCCACACCTCGGTGAACACCCGCACTGCCAACCGACAGGTGTGGTCCATCCCGAGGGTTAGAACCTCCTTAGCCCAAAGGTCATTCCCACACAGGGCCCCAGCCTGATACAACAAACTCCCCTCTGATGTCTCCTCCATCTCCATATTAGGATCTTTCAAGTCAGCCCTCAAAGAGCACATTCTCACTTCACGGCACTGCCAATGTACCAGCTAGTGGTGGGTCATCTATCCATCATCTTACAGGACCACCCCGCCACTGAGCTCCTACCGATAGGGCTACCAAATATTACCTATTAACAATGCCTCCTTTGGCTGTACCCACAAGATAGCTGTCTAATTTTCTACTTCACTGTAAATATCTAACCTGTTACTCCCTCCCTCTATCAGCAAACTTATTGTTCTCTTGTAAACTATAAAATACAGCTCTCGCTAACACGTTCAATGCAATGCATAGCTAATCCTGATTCTGCAATATTGTATAACTGAAAAAACTGTAACCTTTAGCTGCCATTCTATGTCTATGTGTATTAAGTGTTTATGTTTGTTTTTTCTGACCCGGAGCCTTTGTAAATGAGTCCCTGACTCAAAGGTTGTAATCCTAAAGTCTGTTAAATAAATAAATAAAATAAATGCTTAGCAAGGTTATCTGCATTATTTATCAGCATATTGCCTTTCATGTGGTGGCATCAAACACTTATAATATATCTAAACTGATAGGGTCTGTTGCACTCTGATGAATCCATCACCATGCCCATTCTAAATATGTGACATGACATACATCAATTATGTAACATTTTGGTAAATAATTTACATCCATTCCAAGTATGTATATACTTTCTCATGATTATATTCAAGCTGTATGAGGGAATAAACACAAATCACCTCAAGTTTTTCCCACGAGTTGCACACTCCTTATTGTTTTTTTTTCAGAATCAAAATGACTATGAAATAATTTGTTTTAAAATAAATATTTGCTAATATAACTTCAAAAGGACAAGCGATCAAAATCACTTCACAGAGCGCTTGACAACCAGCAATTGACTACCGAGAATGCGGAAGTAATTTGATATTCATCACGTGCCATTATTTACAAGGCTGGCATTCCACTATATGATTGCACTGTGCAAGTGTATATCCAATACATAAGGAAATCTGAAGAATGCCCGTTTATATGAATGTCTTATCAGATGTAAAATGATGATTTCCACCAGGTACATTCAGAAATCTGTACAAATCGGAAAATGCAGAAAATTGGGGTTTTGAATGTTTACATGGCAATCAGAATATGCAAAACTCTGATTTGAATTGGATATATGGCCATATGTAAACGTACCGTATGTCTCTTGTCTCAAGCAAAACTGTGGCTACTGGCTAGCAGGTGTCAGTGTGGCTCAGTTGGTAGTACATCTATCTTATCAGATGTAAAATGATGATTTCCACCAGGTACATTCAGAAATCTGTACAAATCGGAAAATGCAGAAAGTCTGGAGTACACTGTGCAGTTCTGGAGACCTTACCTACGTAAGGACATAGACAGGGTAGAGAAGGTTCAGAGGAGGGCAACAAAGATGGTGCATGGATTGCATCACAAGTCCTATGAGGACAGGTTGAAGGCACTGAACATGTACTCCCTGGAGGAGAGGAGGGAGAGGGATATGATAGAGACATACAAGTATCTTACAGGCAGGAACAGGGTGCAGGAATGCACTATTTTTGCGAAAAGATGTTCCAGGACTAGAGGGCATGGGATGAAGTTGGAGGAGGACGATCTCAGAGGAAACGTGAGGAAGAATTTCTTCACAGAATGGGTGGTGGACAAGTGAACATCCTGCTAGAGGAAGTGGTGGGGGCTGAAACAATC
Organism: Neoceratodus forsteri; assembly: GCA_016271365.2. Taxonomy (NCBI): domain Eukaryota; kingdom Metazoa; phylum Chordata; order Ceratodontiformes; family Ceratodontidae; genus Neoceratodus; species Neoceratodus forsteri. Next base: position 959,416,837 of record CM057455.1, read on the forward strand.
ACGGGATTTAAGAATGCCTGGGATAGACATAAAGGAATTCTGGAGGTCAGGGGTAAAGGGCAACAGACTTCCTGGAAAACATAAACTGAACTTACAAACTTAAATGGGCAGACTGGGTGGGCCATAGGCCCTTATCTGCCGACACTGTCTATGTATCTATGTATGTATCTGCCTCTGGGCCAGATGGTTGTTGGTTCTAATCCCACACTGGGGTTGGGCTCATACCATAAATGTTGTGGTGTGAGATCATGAGAGGGTGAAGATACAAAAGAGTAGCTCAACAAAGAGATATAATTAAGCAATAATACACTCCAGGGTGTGTGTCATGCTAGGATACTGTCACACCCCAGAAGTGACATTATCCCTGCATGACACACAACCTGGAGTGCATTATTGCTATTACACAATGGCTCATTTGTAAATAAAATAAAAAGAAGATAAAAAATACTATTAAAATAGTTTTTGTCTTTTATTTTTGATTGTGGAAGCATATTTAAATAAAAAATAGCTCCTATTCTATTTATTGAACAGTATCGGAATTACAATCCTTTGAGTCAGAGACTTGTTTACAAAGGCTCCACATCATAGAGAAACAATACAAATACATACAATATGATGAGTACATTCATTAAATGCGGTAATACATTCTAACTCAGGTGAAATACAGTAAGCATTGACAATTGTTGCAGGTAAGGTATTAACTCTACGCAGTAAAGATTAACACATAAAAAAGGTAAAGCAGAACAGGAGTCCTTTGCCAAGAGGCAATGTTGCAGGGAGCAGTAGGTGGAGCTGTGTGTTTTTTTTTAGTCGGTGGTGCTGACTTTGTGTGTTTTGTGTTATTGCTTCCCAGTCCCCAGCTTCATTTCTGCCCATGATGTTTTCCCATCTCTTCCTTCCTTCCTTCCTTCCTTCCTTCCTTCCTTACTTCCCGAACTGATGAGAGGAGGAGGGGGTGGTCAAAATATTCAGTTTCTGTAGTGTAGCATTCTCAAAGTGTGTCTGGTTTTATTGATTTAATTTTTTTTGGTTTATTTTCTCAAGGTGTGGCAGTTTGAGGAAGCGAGTGGGAGCATGGCTGTTTGAAAGGGCTTGCAGTGGCGCCAAGGGGGAAATTGAAATGTCATGTCAGATGATTACTTTTCTTTTATTGAAAAAATGTTTCTGTTTGGGGGAATAGTGTGAGGGGTGGGAGGTTGTTGTGACTGGTGGCAGCAAGTGAGTCAGGCATACTGAAGTTGGGTTGCCAGCAGGAATCACTGAAGTGGGTGCCAAACGGGCATTAGTGCAGCTGCAGTGGGTCTCAAAGTGAAGTGTTGGAGCTGGCAGCGTAAACTTGAACATGACTCTGTTCGTGTGTGTTTTGGGGGAGTGATTTTATGTTGCTGTGCTGTGGCCAAGTGTGTGTGTTTGGAGTTGATAGGGTGATGTTATGTTCAGATAATATCACTGTCCCAGGCACACACTGATCAATCAGAGCTCAGGAAACTGTCTTGCCATTGTATAATAACCGATAAGTTACCTGCAGTTTGGTTTTCCACTTTAGCTCCAGTTGTGTCTCCTACCCTTTCTCTGTTGCAATGCCACCTCCACCTCACCCACAACAAACACTCCTGAGTGCCTCCAACAATGCAGCAAACCCCCAGTAGCCAGAGGGAGTGTCAGACAGACAGACAGATTGATTTTTTATTTAGTATAGCATCCATCCTGAGCCTGTCTCAAAGACTGAAACCTTCCATTTTTATACCTTAAGGGAGTCACCCGGCCCTGTATCAATTAAACAAGGTCAAGTGGGGCAGAGGGGCAGTTTTAACATGGAAATGTGTAGTGGAACACTTGTAGCTCTGATCATCCTGGAGCCAAGACCTGCCTTGACACAAGACGTGGAAAGACACACAGGAATGCAGAGTGAGTGTTGGCACAGAGCGACAAACACTGCCGATGGATGGTGGGTCAGTTAGGGGGGTTAGTTTTAATATCAGAGTGTGCAGGTGTGTGCTGAGTCTGGCATTGCCTCCTTCCTCCCTCACCCATTCTGTGCAGCAGGGATCAGTCAGTGCCAGTAAAGAGAGAAAGACCAAGAGAGCAGCGACCATCAAACAAATGTAATGACAGAAATCAAGTGTTTGAAATGCTTGTATTTAAAACAAAATTCACAAGTCAGTTTGTTACATCAATTCTGAAATAACTGTTCATATAAAAATAATGAAATAATTATACATTTAAGTGAACTACTTTTAAATGTGACAGAATACACATACATTTGTCATATTTAAACTAAAAAAAACCCTTTCCTTATTTTCTTTAATGGAATAACTCATTTTATAAGTGCAATCACCCAGACATGGCATGGGGTTATTGGGAATGAATTCACTTCCTGGGTGCTGTGACTCACAATGCACCCGGGGCGTTCATTAATTCCCCATGACCCCATGCCCTGTCATGGGTTATTGCTTACCTATTTCCTTTCTGTGGAAGTCCCAGGGGAAGGAGGCGGCTACTATAGTTACTGTTCCAAAAGTTACAGATATTTACTTCAGATGTAAAAAATTCTGTGCATCTAAAACATATGTAGCTACTGTATAATGTCTAATTCAAAAAGATCTTCTTTACTCCCCCACCTGTAACTCTATCTAAATCCTCACCTGTTATATATGTGTCTACTCCTCTCCCCTCCCCCTCTCCTTCTCTTCGTCCCCGTCTTTACTTGTTGCTCTATCCCCACCACCCCTTCCCCCTCCCCCGGCCTCCCCTTTTCTCATCTTCACTGTAAATTAACTATGTAATATATTGTATTACAGTGTATTATATATTGTACTCTATTGTATGCATATTCTGTATATAGCCATAAATTAACTATGTAATATATTGTATTACAGTGTATTATATATTGTACTCTAGTGTATGTATATTCTGTATATAGCCATAAATTAGCTATGTAATATATTGTATTACAGTGTATTATATATTGTACTCTATTGTATGTATATTCTGTATATAGCCATAAATTAACTATGTAATATATTGTATTATAGTGTATTATATATTGTACTATACTGTATGTATATTCTTTAGACAGCTGTAAGACCTAATTGTTAGTCATGCATCCTCACCCTAATATGTAATGTTTTGGAATCTGCTTACACTACTGTTTTGTTCCTTGCTATCACTAGACGATTATTATTGTATTATCATACTTGTTCCTGTTTTTACCACCTGTAAATTGGTATATCCTATATGTTATGTGGAATGCCTCTGTTCCCCAGACTGGATCTGGAAAAGGGACTTGTCAGTTCCAGTGGGTTCACCAGGTCATCAAAATTCAAATAAATAAATAAATAAAATAAATATTGTACTAATGGCAGAAAAAAGAAAGGATTAGTTATATCAAATTGCTATAAACTAATTCCTATGCAGGTTGAGGGTTCAAACAAACACAGTGTTGCTGCACTACTGTTGGATTCATGCACATGGTCCCTGATAGCAGGGTGCAGAGCTACGATGGATGTAAATATGGCTATATTCCAGCTCATGACTAAGCATGAGCCTATCTTGTGCCTTGCAGGCTCACCCTGATGATGTTCCAGTGCCCTCTAGTCCAGGTGTTGAGCAGAGAGCCACTCTGCACGTAGCCTGCTGCATGATGGATGGCTGGACCTAGCAGCAGGAGAGGTATTAAGTAGTCATAACAGCTAATGTCCAACAACATCAGCATATTCCAACAATACAAACACAATCACAAGTGAAAATGCAGCTCCTTAGAAACTGCATGAGATCCGACATGGGGCACACTAAACACAGTCACAGAAAGAATTACTGGGCATGTTCCTACAAGCAGAGTGGCATGCAAACACATATCCCTGCATTAAAATTTGTTGCTTAAAACAAAACTGAAACAACATCAATATTATCGCTTTAGCACCTCCTTTCTAACAGCAAACACGTATGTTCTCTCGGCACAAATGGGATTTTAAAAGAAAGAATCATGTTTCAGAATTAGTTATTAATTTGCAACAGTGGAACCAAATACTCCAGTTATTGTCATTTTGTCTTGCCAGCCCAGGCCATCGCTGCATTACCCGCAGTTCCCAAGTTAGAAAATCCTGTGCTTCACTACAGTCCTCCACTAGCCCAAGCCAGACTGGCAGACCATGTGCTCAAAGCCCAGAATTCTGGCTTTTGGAGCTAATGGCATGCTGGTTTGACTTCAGGAGTGAAGGACCTGTTGGTCAGAGGAGGGGATGTGAAGAGAAAGAAGAGCATGTACTCCCCAAGCTGGACTACAGGCCCTTCATTCCAAATCCTCCCTCTAAGCCACAGAAGTGGGCCCTTTGCTCCAAATGCTCCCCCCCAGGCCAGACCAAGAAGTCCATCACTCCACACACCCACAACCAAACCATACTGGCAGACTGTGAAAATCCCAAGTCAGCTTCTCTGGCTGTTGAAGGGAAGGGCTGGGGGGGTGAGGTTGGAACAAACCAGTTTCCAAATACAAACTGAGACAAGGATGATAAATAGGAAGCAAACAAAAAAATTAGAAAACAAAGTGTTGCACTACAAATTATTAAAAGCACATGTTTCGGACAATATTTGGACAACATATAACTCCTTAATTAATAAAGAGTTAGATTCAGACCAAGATGTTCTGGCTTTTGAAGTTAAGAGCTGGAGCTGGAGGGTTTGCAGCAATGGGTCTGCTGGTCAGGCTTGGACATTCCTCAAGTCAGATCAGCAGGTCCTTTTCTCCAATCCAACTTATGCTTGATCACCATGTGACAGGAAGATCCTGCCACTCTTGAGGACCAATCTTTCCTTAGATCTATTGCAACAGTTCTTCTATTTCTTATCCTAATCTATCCTTTACAATTTCTAGTACATAAGGTTGGAACTTGGTCACCTCTGGGCACCCCTTCCCCTTTCTTGACTATGCTATAGTGCCCTCTTTAATTTTCCATTTCCCTCTCAGGTCTTCATACAGGGAGGTTATTGTTGTGACCTCCGAGCTGATGTAAAACAATAGGCTGTGTTCCTCGTTGTTGGATTTAGTATGCAATAGCACTATGTCATAAAATACCTTGATGTATATACCTTACATGTATGAAACCTTTAAATGTTGAAAATACCATGGCACTAGGTCTTTTTAACAAAGGTAAAAGGTACTTGGTTACTGTATTGTAGAAATTAAGCTACTGGGGTAGAAATATCAGAAAACCCCTGTTGTGTTGTTAAATGCATGTAAACTGCAGATTGTTTGAGAGACCCTTTTGGTACCATGCATTCCTGATGAAAACTGAGCCAATCTGAAATTTCATGGTGATTTGCATATACTGTACATCCCATGATAGTTTGCATTATGGAAGTATGTATGATGATGTGTTTTTTTGAAACTTGGTTTATTGTCAATGCCCTTTGGGGTAACCCTTGCTTCAGTGCTTCTGCATTGAGGTTCTTTGTCTTTAGCTTGCTTTGTTTTGTTTTTTTATTTGAGTCCCCCACCACCACCCAAGCTCACAAGACAAACACAGGGATGGCCGGCCCAGTGGCACTGAGGACTGAGGCGATGGACGCCACACCTCATGCCACGCCGGCAACCCGGGTTCAGGAATGAGCCCAGGTCGTCGGGGTTTGGCAGGGATGGGGAAAGATTGAGCATCATAAGGACAGCTCTCCTTCCCCGGGAAGGGGGGTTTCCACCAGCTGATGCACTGGCGACCTCTAGTGGAGACTGGAGGCACCACAGTGCTGGCCACAAGAATGCAGGGGAACTGAGCTGCGTGGATGTCTTTCGGGGTTGTAAGGAAGCGTGCACCAGCTGAGCTGGAAGTCATTGCATGTCCAAAGCTTCAGGGGAAACAAATAAGTAAAAAATCCCCTATCAGCGGGTGAGGAGACGGAAACCATTAGTAGCCCAAGGCCACATGTCCAATGTCGGCCGTACCTTCACACACCTCTCCTGGGGGATCCTGGGGCCTCTCCGTGGGGTCGGGAGAGTCTAGAATCCTGAATTACAGAGGACGGATCAGATGGGCGGTGGAGCTGTGGAGCTGAGCATGGGAACCCCCAAGAGATGCCCTGAAGGTAGGGAGCATAAATAGAATAGACAAAAAAAAAAAGACAAACACAGGGATGAAGTGGTTTTCACTAAAAAGTTAGATCAGTGGGTCAGTAGGGTTGACTAAGTAAAAAGAAAGGATGTGCATAGTCTGTTGCTGCAAACCGATGTACTGAAGAAGGGATTTGCCATTGCTGAATGTTATATTCTGTATTTTAAAAAAAGATCACACAGAGATTGTGTGTTGAACTTGAAGTTCTGCATCTGGTCCATCTGTTATCCTACAACCCCTCTACACACCACAAGAAACAGTACCCTTAGTCTGGAACCAGAGTGGGACAAATCAGTTTGTGAGCTGGTGGTCAGCTTGGCCTGTAGATTTTAAAAACTGGTAGCCAAATCAGTACTTTGTAATGTACATAATTTTTAAAGATTCAAAAATCACTTCCATGGGCAGATAGCCAGTTGGCTGGTAACTTTTGAAATCTGGAAGCCAATCCAGTTTTTTAGTGCCCATTGGCTACCTGATTTCTCTCACTCTGGAACACACACTGCAGCATACCCTGCAATCAAAAACACTTCCAAGACTATGGACCCCCACCCCCCAAAAGCTCCATTTTAAGCTGAACTATTAATTTCCACCTCCACGACCACACAAGGTCCACACACATTTTAACACCCCCAAGCATAATTTTAAAAATCACGATCCCCACCCCCTACACACAAAGGCTATTTCCACTCCCCCCCAGTTTTTGAAGTGAAGAAGTGAAGGGCCATGGTTGATGGGAGGCTTGCAGTGAAGAGTCTGCTGCTCTGGCTTGGTTGCTCCTCAGGCCAGACCAACAGACCCTTCACTCCAAAATAAGTCCCAAAGCCAAACCAGTAGTCCTTTCACTCCAAGTACTTCCCCCAGCCACACCAGTAGACCCTTCACTCCACCCCTCAATAAACCAGGAGATCCATCAGTCCATTTCCCCTCCTCCTCCACTTTCACACTCACAGGCTGGATCCCAAAACCAGACCAGCAAGCCTTAAGCTCCAAGTACCCCACCCCCCTCACACACACACACACACACACACACACACAAAACACCTGCAAGCATCATTACTTCCACATTGCCCCACCACAACACAAACCCCAAGCCACACCATTAAGCCTTTCACTCCAACCCCACCCCCCCCAAGACAGACCAGGAGGTGCATTGCTCCACTTCCCCCACAAGCCACACCAACAGGCCAGATTCCCAAGCCAGACCAGCTCCTCTCACTTCAAGCCCCTCCAGTAGACCCTTCACTCCACCTTCCCACCAACAAACCAGGAGGTCCATCAACTGGAAGACTATAGCCTGTAGTTCAAGAGGGCGGTGCAACTGGCCACACACCCCTTTTGGCCTATTTATGGGCTGCTCTCCTCACTCCACCGCAAGCATTTTTCCTTGCAGATGGATGCTCTGTCAGTCTGTCTTCTCTTATGGGGCCCACTGGGGTTTGAGCCCCCCACTTGTGCATGCTTGGACTCTGCTTGGTTTGTGCTGGACTTCTGTTTTTCTGTTCTCCTGCTTTTGGTTTGTATTACTGGCCTTCGGCTGCTCCGTGCTTCTGTGTGTGCTGGTTCCTTTCCTGCTCCTGTCCTTGTGTTTGCCTTGTTTGTTTCTTTTGGGCTTTCTAGTTTTCTAGTGTCCTGTCTATACATTGCTACTTGTGCTTAAGGTTATGCTCTGTGTTTCCTTGCCTCAAGCTACCTTGTACCTGTTCCCCCAGGCTCCATTTCTCACCTACTATTGCAGCCCTCTGTTCACTGCATTGTACTCTGTATGATTTAGCTCAATCTGCTTTCTACCTAACGAGCCTCAGTCCCTGCTATTGCCATTGCCTGTTTCAGCTCACACTGCAATCTGCTGTCTTGCTCCCCTTAATTGATTACACCTGTTCATGGCTTTGCTGCCTAGCTAACAACTTCTCCCTGTTTTACTGCTTCACAATAACCTAAGCAACCTAGTCCATGGAACTCAATCCTGCCTCCTGAACTTATACCAAGCAAATATTGCTGCTGTTTTTAGTGCATTGCCTCTCCCTACAGTTTCCATGTTTATTCAGATTGCTATCCCTACGAGCTATAGTTAATTATTGCTGGATGCTGCTCAATTACTTTTGCAGCTCTACTGCATTACTCCTCATTTCTATGTTTGTGAAAAAGGCTCATTTATTATTACTCCCACCTTTACCAAACCTTACTTATACCAAACCCTCAGCAGTTTGTTTCTGATGTTAACCTAATACTGCTTTCATGGCTGGCACATATTTAACTTATTTCATTAACTGCTTGGTGCTGTGGTGTCATGTTTGTGGTTTCTTTGTTCTTCCTATGGTGGGGGACTGAGGAGTCACATCAGGTATCATGGCTCCAGGCAGCGGGAGCAGCTTTTAACTTATGTATGTTTTATTGGTCACTGGGTCACCCTGGCCTTCTATTGCTGCTCCACACAGCCTTAATGACATTCCACAACCAGCTAGTCCAGGCAACTCTCTACCTTAGGGCAGCTGACTCAGCCCAGCCTTCTGCCATCTTTTCCCTGCTATTCTGCACCTGATTTACACAGTCATCCCAGCCTTCCTGTCCTTTGCACTACCAGTGTTGTTCATATACCAGCCATCATCATCGGGTGTCAGCGTGGCTCAGTTGGTAGCAGATCCGCCTCTGGACCAGAAGGTCGTGGGTTCTCGTCCCACACTGGGATTGGACTTGCACCTAAAAATCGCTGGCATCTGAGTGCAGTATTGGGGAGTGCTGTACTGCTGGGGTGTGCCATCCTTCGGATGAGATGTTAAACCGAGGTCCCTTCTGCCCATCCTGGTGTTGTCCTGGTGGGTGTCCAGGTGGAAGTAAAAGAACCCAGGTCACTCTTCACAAAAGAGTAGGGAACATTCCTGGTGTCCTGGCCAACATTCCCCTTCCCATGAACCAGTTCATGCATTATCCAGGCTGTGTGTGGGTGATGATGTGCGATATGGCCGCCACCACACATTCAGTCACTTCACTACCAGTCTAGCATTGCTTGTAAAGTGCTTTGGATGTATGAAAAACACTATATAAATGCTGATTCTTCTTCTTCTTCATCATGGCACTAACACAATCATCTTGCAAGTCTGTTCATTCCAGGACCTCTCCCCTTTCAATATTGGCATTCCCTTCCAAGTCAGAGAGCATATCATATTTACTTGCTTCGAACTGCACCTCCTACTGTACCTGCTTTTCAGCCACCTCCTACCTAACTGGCTTCACAGCCTCCTCCTCTCCAACCATCGGCCCGGGGCTACATCTGGCCTCACTGTTCTCTTACTCATAAAATACTATCCAATTTACTTCCCCTTTGGTTTTCTAATGAACTTGGTTGGCATGCATTCCTGTGGTTGACAACTGCTATTTGCCTTACCTAGACCCATGAGAGGGTCCATGTTACTCAGCCTGACCAACATACAAGTCTCATCCAGTCAAGACCCACGAGAGGGTCCACAGTGCTCAGTGTGACCTACGTTCAGGTCTCCCCATGTCTGCTATCATCCATTATGACCCACGTACATGTCCAATGCTCCTTACCATGTGCAGGTCTCATACTTATTACAACTCACTTTTCCACATTTTGGAGACATGCTGACCATATCCATTACTCCAGGACTCAGGGCTAGCCCTGTGGCCAGCGGTCTCTCTTTGCACCCCAAAGTCCACATCTTGAGCATGTGAAGCTTGGGGCGGGGTCCTTCTCACCTGGCCCATAGTTGGGAAGGTCCTTGCTCTGGGTGGACCTTCAGTCATCAACCGTACTGACAGCACCTCTTGATGTAGCATTTAAAACTTCAGCAGCGAAGGGGTGGGGCTGTCATGGGAAGGGCCCCTTTAGCTGCCCGAGCAGGTTCGGAGTCACCCTTTCATGCTATTCTCCCTACAACTGCCTCTGGTTCACCTGGTTTGTTCATAGATCAGTAGGCCCGCTGAGCACCTCAGCAGTCGTTACTCTCCTTCTCCCACCTTGGTTGACTCTTGTTGCAGAGTGCGCTCGCAACCCTCCAAGGCATTCCTGTTAGAGGGATACAGTGAGAGTGTTCTCAAAATTGCAATTCCCAAGGATTGGTCTACTAAATTGCAGTAGCAGAGCTGTCACTAACCAAAACTGTCCCAAAGCCTGGAGGGAAGGTTACCTAGGCCTTGGATTCCCAGAGGTTTCCTCCTTAAAGGGTTTTTTCCTCTCCTCCATGCCAATGGTCATAATACTAGATAGGCATCCTTGTAGTCCCTAGGTCACTTAGGTAGGTTTCCCACTTAGGTAGGTTTCCGCTGTTGGATGGAGTCGGGTGGATGTCCCGTAATCGTGCTGTCTTCTCCTTTGGCTGTTCTCTCTCTCTCTCCTTAGGAAGCCAAGCCTCCACGCCATATAGTCAGACCTCTGAGAGGGTCACTGTTCACCTGTCAATTGCTACCTACTTTACTCAAACAATACGAACAACTGACCTATGCTACCAGCTGAACCCCATTACCAACCGACCTATGTGCAGGCCTTCACTGACCCATGCTACCAAATGAACCTATATTACCACCCGATCTACATACAGGTCTTCATTGACACATGCTACCAACTGAACCCATACTACCAACAGACCTACATACAGGTCCTCGACCCCAATACGTGTTCACTACCTTGTATGCTTTGCTTGACACTCTTTTTGGCTTCTTCTTAAGGTACCTTTAGCCAAGGGAATCACTCCCATGGCACCTTAAGGGGTGAAACCCTCCCCTATGGTTCCTTGCCTTCTTACCCCTACAGGGTGGTATGTCCCACAGATAGAGAGAGATGAACTGCCAAAGTTTATCTACATTACACAAGCAGAAAACCAGCTGCACTGGCACATTGAATTAGAAGACTATAGTCTGTAGTTCAAGGGGACGGTGCAACTGGCCAGACCCCCCTTTTAGTCTATTTAAGGGCTGCTCTTCTCACTCCATCACAATAATTTTTCCTTAACCCTCCATCCACCCCTTCTCCTCCAGTGGCATGCCTCTTTCTCCCATGGGCTTCTTCCTAAGGCACCTTTAGCCAAGGGAATCACTCCCATGGCACATCAAGGGGTGGAACTCTCCCCTAGGGTCCCTTGCCTTCGTACCTCTACAGGGTGGTATATCCCATGGATTGAGAGACAAACAGCCAAAGTTTATCTACATTACACAAGCACAAAACCAGCTGCACAGGCACATTGAATCCCATCCCCCAAGCAGAGCTGGCTTTGCAGTTTTGAGGGCTCCCAAGCAAACTGATGGCTGTGGGGCCTTAAATTTATGGAGAACAATGATATGCCCCAATACACACACAGTTATCAACATTGACTGGGTAACACAGAAGGGCATATTTCTTTCAATCCCATGTTACTGCAAGTACCCCAAAACACAGTTTCTGTATTAATGTTTTTCTGTAAGACTGTTTTCTGTTTTTTTGTTTTTTTACATACATAAGATAACAAATTCTTCATGAAACAAACAACTAAGCATAATGACTGCTAGTTGGGCCTCAGTCCTCTACAAAAGATTACTAAACTCTGCAACTGCAATTACCCCACAGTACTTTTTATAAATACTTTTACAGTATAAAAATCACACAAACATGTCCATGCAGAAAACTCACTGCCTCTACTACCCTGCCCCCCATCTGTCAACCTTAAATTCCCCATCTCACTTTTTCCCTCATATTTTTAAAGTATTGTTTTTCCATCCCTTGACCCCCATTATGGAATTCTGTACCTGTTTTTGTGTCCCTGACTATATATCCATGATTGTCTCTTTGGGCTTAAAGGAAAACTATAAGATGATAAGCTGCGCCCTGCCAACTCTTGCTCCATGACAGCATGTTTAACCCATAAATTAATTTTGCATCATACATTGTCAGGTTTGATGAATCCAAGCACCACACCAGTTAGCACTTTCTTCAAACCACAACAAACTCAGACTAGACAGTTTGATAGGAAGCTCCTGCCACTCTTGAGGACCAACCTTTTCTTAAATCTGTTGAAACAGTTCTTCTATTTCTTAGCCTATTCTATCCTTTACAATTTCTAGTCCATAAGGTTGGCCACCTATGGGCACCCCCTTCCCTTTCTTGACTATGCTTTTTAATTTTCCTTTTCCCTCTCAGGTCCTCGTACAAGGAGGTTATTGTGGTGACCTCCAATTATATGTAAAACAGGTTGTGTTTATCATTGTTGGATTTAGTATGTAATAGCACCATGTCACTCTGTAAATGTTGAAAATACCATGACTCTAGGTGTTTTTGATAAAGGTAAAAAGTACTAGGTGACTATTACAGAAATTAAGTTAGTTGTGCTATTTAAAATGCATGTAAATTGCTGTAAACTGAACAACTCTGAAATTTCATGGTGATTTGCATATATGCCATGATGCTTTGCATTATGGAAATATGTATGAAGTTGTATTTCTTTGAAACTTGATTTGTTGCCAGTGCTTTTTGGGATAACCCTTTTTCAGTGATTCTGCATTGAGGTTCTTTGTTCTATAGCTTGTTTTTTTTTTTCTTTTCTTTTTGAGCCCCCACTACCCAAGCAAATGGGGCCCACATAGGGATGAAAGGTTTTCAATGAAAAAGTAGTTAGAGCAGAGATCAGTGTCAGTAGGTGCTGGCTAAGTGCAGAGAAAGGATATACACAGTCTGTTGCTGCAAACTGATGTACTGAAGAAGGAATATGCTATTGCTGAAGCTTATTTCCTGTATTCTGAATAAACATCACACAGAGATTGTGTGGTGAACCTGAAGTTCGGTGTCTGGTCCATCTGTCATCCCACAACCCATCCACAGACAGGCTGAGTTAATGATGACATCTTTGCAATTCTTTCTTCAAAGTAACAGCGGGTTCAAAGACTAACTGTTTAAAGACCCTTAGAGCAAGCTGGACCCTTTTCTTACATGATCTCAGACAGACCTTGAAACTCCCTTCCTGTACTGTCTGGGATGTAACAGAGACGTGTCTGCTTGACACGCATTACTTGTTATTTATGTACCTCATCAACATACCAGCTGGAGCACTACAGCCTGTTACAGCAGTGTGCATACTGCTATCAGAAGTATGGGAGCAACGCTCCCTCTCAACATGAAGTAGGGGTTGGCGCTCCCTTGTGACCCCACAGGACTACACCACTGGTGAGCACTATTAGTTTTATTAGTTGTTCTGTGCTAAAACTTACTGCTACACCCTTTCTGGGTTATACTACTAGTTAATTAAGTAATCTGTTTTGTGCTGAAGCTGCTTGAATCGCTGCTTTTTTGTTATAGGACAGGTTGAATCTATTATGTTGTAAACTGTGTAATTGATAGTCACATATCCTAATCAGCTAGATACAGCCTTATTCCTAGATTCTGTATAGGGATGGATACAGAGGAGAGGCAGTCAGTTGTGGTGACTGTGGGATGCTCTTATCTAGGGATATGCTGTGGAGGTGGGGGCAATGCCCCATCTGCAGGACCTTGGAGCTCAATCCTCAGCTAGTAGCAGCCAGAGAAGAATAATCTCACCTGTATCATCAGCTCAGCTGGACCCCAACCCCCCCAGAGACCCACTAGTCCAAAGGGGTGTAGAGTGGTTGGGAGGCAGTAGGGAGGCGGGGTTAGCTGCAGGGAGGTTGTCTAGATCAAACCATCCAGACATCAAACCACTTTGCACCCCAAGAAGAGGTTCAGGTACCTGACTCCAGTCGGGGCAACTCAGAGTCAGTCAGAGGAAACAGGAAGGACAATGTATTGTGCCAAGGAGATGAACAGGAGTCTACTAGAAGAGTCTTAGTGGTCAGGGACTCAGTGATTAGGCATGTGGAAAGGTTGGTGTGAGGCAGGTTAGATAGGAGGGGTATGGCCACGTGCCTTCCCGGTGCATCAGCCTTCTGGTAATTAGGCAGGATAGGGAGGGTGGTGGAGAGGGAGTGGGGGGGAGCTGGAGGTACTGGTACACCTGGGTACCAATGATTTGATGAACCAGTTAGTGGAGATGGCAATGTAGAACTTTCATACACTGGAGGACAGATTGTCAATATACTCAGTCTCCCTGTCCTTTTACAATGTACTCCCTATATGGTGCAGGGAGGGAAAGAAGAATAGAATAAGGAGGGATGAAACAATGTAGTTTAATAGGTGGCTTAAGGTATGGTGTCAAAAGATCAGACACCATTTTCAGGGGAACTGGGTTGACTTCTTGAACAGGAGGCTCTTCAAGGGTGACTGACTCCACTTGACAAGAGAGGGTTCAGTGCACTGGGGCAGAAGTTTGACATCTATGTCAGACAGTTAAACTGACTGCAGGGGGAGACTGAGACTAGGGGAACCACAGTGATAGGTTAGAAGAGGGGGAATCTAGCTAGTAATCCCCATATACGGGGGCTTGTAACAACACAGCAGATAACATAGAGGATAATATATGGTCATCAATGGTTAACCGGTTTGTTAACCATCAAGAGGTTGCCAGGGCGACCATGTAAACCTCGAGAGCGAAGCTCGAGAGGTTTATGTCACCATGGCAACCTTGAGATGGGTTAACAAACCAGTTAACCATCGATGTACCATACATTATATTTTATAGTGTATGGTACGATTTATGTTTTTTAAAAAAGAAAGCAGTTCCTTACTTCAGTTTTTTTAATGTCACCGCTGCTCTGCTCTCACTGCTGTGGCTGTTTCAAAGTTGTCCGGTTCAGTGGCGTGCATGCCCAGACTGTTCCCAGTTGTTAACCCATCGATGTGACATACCATTGATAGGTTAACAACACCATCACGTCGCATCGATGATAAAACGTTGTTATAAAAAGGTAGATTTCTACCTATAACAACGTTCTACCATACATTATAATGTTCTACCATACATTATAATAGAGTACAAACTAGGCTAGGGGAAGGGATAATAGAGAGGAGGAACACGAAGTGTGAATCCACCATGAAAAACTAAAAGCTAAGAGGACCAGGGAAGTCAAGTGAGAAAATCAGATAGATAGCAAAAATCATTCATGAGTTAGATGGAATGGGGGTCTGCCTTAATGCCAGGAGCCTGGGTAACAAAACTAGTGAGCTCCAGGCAACTGTGGCAGACCCTGAGATGGACCTTGTGGCCATCACAGAAATGTGGGCCTCATGAAATGATGACTGGCACCTATCTGTCCCTAGTTACTCAGTTTTCAGGAGGGACAGAGAAAGAGGTAGAAGGGGAGGTGTAATATTTTATGTCAAGCATTGCATTTAGGCTATGGAAGATGAGTTCATCAGGGGTAACAAGGGAGTGACAGAGAGTCACTGGGTGTGCAGCTCACAGTGGCTTCAATCAAGAAACTATGCTCAGGGTGATCTATAGACCATCAGAACAAGGAGAAGAGAGGGACCGAGAGCTTTGGGAAGAACTTGGGAGGGAGTGGAATGGCTAAGGGGGAAGTAGTGGTAATTAGGGATCTGAACCTGCCAGACATCGGTTGGGATGTTCCAGTGGGCAGGAGCACCCAAAATCAAGCCTTGCTGGATACATTCCGTCACTGATCCTGGTACAGCTAGTTAAGAAACCCACCATGCAGGAGGCCATTCCCAATGTGGTACTCACCAAAGAGGTGGTAGGAGCTGTGAGAGTAGAGGAACTACTAGGGAATAGCAACCACAACTCCATTTGAGTCAAACTGGCCCTTGGGACTAGAAATCCTCAAACTTCAACAGTTTAGGGGAGTTGGTCCAGGACAAGTTAGTTGGGGTAGACCGCATAGGAGGTGTGAAAGATAGATGGAGGCCAATAATGGGAGCCATTCTCAAGGCATCTAAGTTATGTATGTGACTGGTAACCAAAGGGAACAAGTTCAAGAGCTCATTGTGGTTCTTGGCAAGGGTCAGGGAAGCAGTGAATGGACATTAAAAAGGCCTTGTACAGGTACAAAGAAAAGCAATGGGAAGAAGAATGTGGAGAACATTTACTAAGAAATAAGGAGGCAAAGAGGGCAGTTAGGGAGGCAAAAGAAGACACAGAGCTGCATACTGCAGTGGGGGGAATCAACGGTGGAGAAAAACATTTCTTCTGGTATATTAGGGAAAAAAGGAAGAAAAGGGGGAATCATTAGGCTAACTGAGAGGGGTAGGGTAATGGAAAAGGACATGTAAAAGTCTGTTGTCCTCAATAGTCACTTTTGCTCTGTCTTCACTAGGGAAGATGGTGGGACCTTGCCAGAGAGTGGCATCAAAGTGGCCACAAAGGATGTCCTGTAGATGAGGCAGTCAGTATTTATGGGTGAAAGGGTCTGGAGAGGGCTAGCTGCCCTAAAGACAGATGAGGCCCCAGGATGCATCCAAGGGTGCTTAGGGAACTAGCGGCAGAACTGACTGAACCCCTGGTAGGATAGCTCATTATATATGGGGGGTAATACAGAAGGATTGGAAGGTGTAAGACATAGCTCTGATCCATAAGGGGTGGGACAAGGAACAAGCAGAGAACTACAGGCCTGTCTTATCTCAGTTGTAGGGAAGCAGATGGAGTCACTAGTCAAGGAGGACATCATGGACTAACTGGAGAGCAATGGTCTCCAGGATAGTAAACAGCATGTGTTGGTGGCAGTGAGGTCTTGTCAGACTAACTTGATAGTCTTCTTTGACTGAGTGATGAGGGCATTGGATAGGGGCCACATCGTGGATTTACTCTACTTCCACTTCAGCAAGGCTTTTGACTCGATGCCTCACAGACATCTGCTGAACAAGGTGGAGTGTCCGGGTGTGACTAGGGATGTAGTAAAATGTGTAGGTAACTGGCTAAGAGGGAGGAAGCAGAGAGCTGTGGTTAATGGGATCAGGTCAATAGAGAGGGACTTCATGAGTGGGGGAATCACAAGGATCTGTCCTGGACCCAGTCCTCTCCAATATGTTCATCAGCGACACTGAAAAAGAAATATGGGGCAGTTTGTTTCTCCTCGCAGATGACACTAAGCTTTGTGGGAAGGTGGGTAGTGATGACAAAATCAGGGAAATGCAGAGTGAACTGCAAAGGCTTTAGAGAGGTGGCCTAAGATTTGGCAGTTGAAATTCAACACCAAAACATGCACGGTGATGCACTTAGGAACAAGAACCCCCAGACTGAGTACTGGATGGGTGGGGTAAGACTTAGCACTAAGGCTGAATAACAGGACCTAGGAGTTATCATCAGTGACACCCTCAAACAATGAAGCCAGTGCAACAAGGCCTATAGTAAGGCAAATAGGATGCTGGGGCGTATTGAGAGAGGTATTGACCACAGAAGGAAAGAGGTAATACTACCCCTTTATAGATCTTTGGTGAGGCCTTACCTGGACGACTGTGCCCCATTCTAGAGTCCTCACCTCAGGAAAGAGGAGATATGATAGAGAACTTCAAATTCCTGAAAGGAATAAACAAAGTAGAATGCAGCGAATTATTTAGCATGAGTAACAGTTTGAGATCATGAGGGCATGAGTGGAAACTGACAGGAAGGAGGTTCAGGAGGAACACGAGGAAGCATTATTTTACAGAAAGGGGCTGGAACCATGGAACAGTTTACCAGCTGAGGAGATAGGTGCTAAAACTATTAATGGTTTCAAGCATGAACGGAGGAGAAAGATGCACTCACCCCTCGAGACAGTACAAAGACACAATATATTCAGCAAATCTTTCTTATTGCATCATTCCTCCACAGTGTGTTACACCAACGTGCAAGACAAACTCAGTCTTTACTTTTCTCCCCACATGGGGCTTCCTCAGAAGATATGCATAATAGCACCCAGGGGTATTTTATACAGTGTTACAACCAATCACATTTGAAAGAATTAAGCCTTTCTATTAGCTGATATATCCTGACACACAGAAAAGCAAAAAATATTATAAAATCGTGAATAGTGTCCCATACACCATAGAAATAATTTTTATGATGATCTCAAATTCATCAAGAGTTGATCAAGACTCCTTTTCAGGCACCAAGAATCTGTTAAAACAAAGCAAAACAAATAGGGGACATGATTATCACTTTTAACCCTTGTTGTGCCACAGACTGATATATCAGTCCAGAATTCCTATATGTTCTAAATCTGTCAGCAGCCTAAAGGTTAATACCTATGTTCCAGAAGCACAATACTTTATAATTGTCATAAAATATTGTTATTACTGCTTACTGTCATTGTACCCAGCAGTGATCTTTACAAATTATGATATCAAAATGTGCAGTCTCAAACGAACACCTTCTTTAGAGAGAATGGATTAAAGCTTTTATTTTTCATTTCTTTAAGAAGTGGCTGACCTCAAATTTACTATTCGGTCCTGGTTTTGTAAGCATTCCCAATTTAAAAATCCATTCTTGTTCTTGTTTATTCAAAACATTTTCTAGATCACCCTGCTGATATTAGGGGATATCACTCTAACTTTTCTATTCCCCCAGCCCTTGACAATGGCCCTCTAGACTGTCTACTCTACATGTACCTATTCACTTAATCTTCCTAGCTGTGCCTAGTTCTGTCATAGCTAGGCTCCTCTCTTGTACCACTGGCTGGTTTACTCTGTCTCAACCTTTTTTGTATAATCTTGTATAAACCATGAAATGAAGTCCACCCCTGTATGTTTTTTATCATCTGTGTAATTTCTGTTTTACTCTGTGAAAAGGTTCACCCTGTTTGTTGTCTACCTTCACTTTGATGTGGAACCTTTGTAAATGAGCTGCTCTTGCTCAAAGGTGTTAATCCGAGAGATAATAAATAAATAAATAAAACGTTGTGGTTCTCTCTGGGATATCTGCCACGATCATGGTTTGCCATTGCATACTTGAGAGTTCTATTTTTAATTGCTTGTATATGTTCATACAATCTGAATCTCATTTTACGTTATGTTCTACCCATGTAGAAACTTCCACATGAACATTTCAATAGACACACAACAGCTGTACTGTGACAGTTCATGTTACCTTTAATTTCTTCAAATTTACCTGTTTGGAGATTTTTAAAGTGGGGAAGTGTGTCGACCAGGTAGCACATGTTACACATACCATAGGGTTTGCACCCACATTTTTTGGGGATGGAGTAGGATTTCTCCTTGGGCTGGTAACTATGTACCAGTATATCACTGAGGTTTTTACCTCTCCTGTAAGTAACCCATAACGGTTTTACCAAAAGTGTTTGTAGCTATGGTGTACCTCTCAAGATACTGAGTTTTTTTTTCTAACAATATCAACCACCTCCTTAGATCCTCCTCCACAGGTGGTTACAAAAGTGAGGGAGGGATCTAAATCTTTTTCCTTTTTATTTTTCGGTAACAGTAATGCTTCTTGTTGCATACTGTTACCCTCACCTTGTGCTCTGTCTAAAACAAGAGGGTCATACTCTCTGTCTAGTAATCTAGTTTTAAGTTCCTAAGCCCTTTGTTCATACAATTCTGGTTTGCCACAATTTCTTTTCATTCTCACAAGAGCTCTTTTTACTTTGGGGTTTCAAGCATGGTTGGGACAGAGTGAAAGGTGTAGTGGTTACTCGGGACAACAGAAACTGGAAGGGGAATGGGGGTGGATGGGGAGGGCTAGGACCCTGGATGGACAATAGGTCCCTGGGTTACATAGGGAATGATGGGCAGACTGGATGGCCATTGGTCTTTTTCTGCTGTCATGATCTATGTTTCTATGTTTCTATCTCATTCGGGCTATCCTGAGTGCACAATGAATAAATAATAAAATAAAAACATGTCTTCACACTGCTATGGACACTGCTGCCCCTCTACTTATTCTTCCTCCTTCTCAGAAGAGTCAGACACAATTATCATCCTTCACAGACTGCTCCATGCTCTCAGTTGGCTGAAACAATGCTATCTCTTTCCTTCTTCCTCAACAGATGTGAATTTAATACCTTTCCAAATTGTAGACCTGAGACTCGTGGGCCAAACATAAAATTCTTCTCCAAGTCTTCAGCGTTTTCAGAAGCTAGCATTAACCCCACTCCCATGCATCCAAGCCAGCTAAAATCTTTCAATTAGGAAAGAAAACGGCATATCATTTAGCCTATAACTTTTAGAGCTCTCTGTGCTATTTTTGCAAGCAATTGGCTTACTGTACAGATGTCTTTAGAAACATAATAATTAACAGTTTTCCTTTTCTTTAAAAACACTTCAGGGATTAATTTTTCTCATAATAGTGTATGACAGGACATGTGCCTCATCTGTTACTTCTGTGGTAGTTGAAGGCATGTAGCTGTACCTTGTGCCTAACACAATATCTCCATGATATATCTGCAGTGATGCATTCCCTATTGTACCTTACTACATAAATAAGTTTGCCGCCACCCATTAAGCTTTTTTTTCCAAGCCAGATATGAGAGATGTGGTACAATTCAGCAGGGCAGTGTAAGATGTTTGGCTGTGAGGTTTAAAATAAAAAATAAATAATGAGCCAGCTGTGAATCAATCACAAGTCGCTGCATACCGTCATTTCTTGATTATTAACTTTGAGGGTCATCAACAGTCTGTTAAATCAAACAACATCCAGGTGCCTCATTAATTCTCAGTGCAAGCATAAGGTGCAGAAAGATGGGTTAGCTGGCATTTCTTCAACTTTGAAAGACAAGTCAGAAAATAAAACCTGAAGCCGCATTGCTGGGCCTGGCATAAAGCAGGCAAGATAAATTACTAATGACATTCAAAATAAATAACAAGTATAAATTCTGCTTGTTTCCTCCCATCCCCACCCCCAAGAGGACAGATACAATCAAATATTTATGCAAACTGTGTTGCCTTTCTCATTTACTCCCCAGAGAGTAAAGATGGAAAAAATGAACCAGAACGCAAACCATAGTGTTTTCTGGCAAGGGCATGGCTCCAAGTGTCAACTCTGAAATGATTGTTTGTTAGCTTTTTAATCAGAATGATCCTTACTTTCATTTTCTAGGATCTTTTTGTTAGCTTGATTGGCTGAGCAAAGGTTAACGACAAGCATCTCGCAGAGCTGCTCAGTAAACAACTTGTGCATTTCATATCCACTGGCAGGAGGCGCTCACTGTGGTCTTTTGGATCCTCATCACTGAGTGGTGGCTTGCATTCACAGACTGCAAAGCACAGCCCAAATTTAGAAGCAACTGAAAATGTAAAGGTTGCAATCTACCTGCATTTTTTTTTATGTCAACTGCTCATTGCACTTAAGATGGGAAACATATTTTAATGTTATCTCCCAGGCTTGTGAGGGACATCTTCTGTAAACTGAATTAAACATCTAAAAGAGACCAGCACAGTGGCACTGAGGGTTGAAGTGCTGGACGCCACATTGCGTGCCACGCCAGTGACCCGGGATCGAGAACGGACTCGGGCCGCCGGGGGTCTGCAGGGGAGAGAAGGGATTGAGCATCTGGAGGACTGCTCTCCAATTCTGGGGAGGGATCCAGGCTTAGCACCACTCCTTGGTTGCCTCTGGTGGAAATCGGGGGGTAGCACAAGGAACATGTGGTGCTGTGATCAGGAGGTGGATTGGCGGCAGACGTCAGCATGTTGGTGCCAGGACGTCATTGCATGTTCATGCTCCAGAGGGGAAACCACCATGTAAAAATACCCCTGGAGGATCGGGGAAGCAATGAGGGCTCCAGGGACCTAGTCCACATCCCCAGTGCCGGACCATCCCTCCAACAGTTCTGCACAACCCTCAGCCAGGACGGAACCTCTAATTTCAGAAAGACTGCCAGGTAGGTGAGGCAGGCCCTCCTCTGGGGGGGGTGATCCAGGGGGGGCTGGAAAGTCCTGTTGGGGGGTACCAGAGGAGGGAGGTCTCGGCGGGGAGTAGAGGCCGACAGTCGTATGGGCACCTCTGAGAGATGCCTCGGTCTAACAGGAAAATAAATAGAATGTACAAAAATTAAAAAGGTCTAAAAGTGCCAGATCCTGGGATCAATCCTTGGATCTCTGGTCTCAGAAGCAGCTCAAATCATGTAACAGGAAAGGCTCACCAGAGCTCAAGTTCTTTGTATGTTGCAATTTTAATTTTCTCCACTAGATGGCCCTTCTCACTACACTACAAGCATGACTGAATATAATGGCAAGGACAAGAGGAAAACTGGCCCACTGGCTCAACTACAGCAGTGCTGCTCATGAGGCCAGCAACCAGGTTTCAGGAATGAGCCTGGGGACTCTGGAAGCCTAGTGTTGGGAGGGGGTGCAGCAGGCTCAAGCATCCCCAAGGATGTGGTCCTCCTCTGTGCGGGAAGTACACCAGCTCAACTGGGTGACCACATGTGGTACTGCAGGTGCAGTAGCTAGGAGGAGAGGATGCCAACTAATGTTGCTTGGAATCCATTTAATGGAATCAGATACATCAGATTTGGGTTCATTTTGAGGATTTAGGATTTTCAGAATTGAAGACTGAAAATCCTAAATCAAAATATGCTAAAATTAGACATGAGAGTAGAATCCAATTCCAAAATCCAATTTTGAAATCCATAATTTGATTCTGACTGCATGCAGGAGGTGCAATTTTGTACCTTTTGTGTGCTAGGATGTTTAGGATTTCAGATTCCAGTTCAGAATCGGAATTTCTGAAGTCCTAAAAAATCCTATTGGAATGAATTTCAGCAAATCTGAGCACTCCTAATGTCAATTGACTCTGCGGCGGCAAGTGTTGCTTGCATGCTCCCTGGAGCCCTGGCTTTTGATATCCTGTGAAAGGGACAGCATTATTCTCAGGCCCTACACTGAATGGAGGGTTGGATACATTGCCCAGGGTGGTCTGGGGAGCAGCGAAGGCCATGCCTCAAGAAGTAAGCCTAGAACAAGCAAGCCAGGAATTGAGGATGGGAGGTTGTCATAGGCTGGGCTGATGGGAAGCTTTGTGAAGGAGCATGATGAATAAATAAAAAGAATATGACAAGCAGACAGAAACAAAGGACTGTCAGCCTTAATACTATTACTACTAGATCCAACTCAGCTTCAGCCAGCCGCATCTTGAGGTCACCCATTTTATTGCTTAAGCTTCTGGCATTTTCACACACCATAGAAACATAGAAATATAGACTTTGACGGCAGATAAGGACCGCTTGGTCCATCTAGTCTGCCCATTTCCCTACCTACAGGATAGGCCTCAGATCCTAGTTAACCAACAACCTATTTCTTCCTACCCCCCACAAGAATTGCCTTATGTCTATTCCATGCATTCTTGAATTCTCCCACAGTTTTAGACCCCACAACCTCCTCAGGAAGGCTGTTCCATGCATCCACTACCCTCTCTGTGAAATAATACTTCCTCACATTGCCCCTGAACCGTCCCCCTTCTATCTTTAAATTGTGTCCCCTTGTTCTTGCACATCTCTTTTTCTGAAAAATGCTACCGTCTTGGACTTTGTTGATTCCATTGAGGTACTTAAAAGTTTCTATCATGTCCCCCCTCTCCCTTCTTTACTCAAGGGTATACAAATTAAGCTCCTTTAGTCTCTCCTCATACGGCTTCTCTTGCAGACCCTGCACCATTTTAGTTGCCCTCCTCTGGACTGCCTCTATCCTGTCTATGTCCTTGTGGAGATGGGGTCTCCAGAACTGGACGCAGTACTCCAGATGGGGTCTCACCAACTGTCTGTACAGAGGGATAACAACTTCATGTTTTCTGCTGCTGATGCCTCTCCCTATGCATCCCAGTATACCCCCAGCCCGCCCTACTGCCTTCTCACATTGCTTGCTAACCTTAAAGTCATCTGATATGATTACCCCCAGGTCCCTTTCCTTTTTTGTTGTTGTTACTACCCCCCCCCCATTGTGTATTCTTCCCCTGGGTTCTTGTTTCCCAGGTGCATTATTTTGCACTTCTCTCCCGAAGGTCTGCTGCCACCCCCCCTGAACTGCTCGTCACCCTCTGCTCTCTATCCTCATGGTCCCTTTACTTGCTGCAGCAACAGGACAGCCGGGCTCATGAGTTCCAGTGGAGTAAAGAACTGCCACTGGGTCGCAGGATAATATGCATAAGATACATATTCTTTGTAGCAGCAGCAGCAGCACAGCCTTGAGAAAGTGCCCTGTTCTGAGCGTGAAATGATGGGGAGTAGCTGAGTTGCTGCTAGGAACTTTATTTGTTGTTTTCAGCATATAGAGTTGTGCCTAGATGTTTAAATGATTTACAAAACTCCAAAATATTCTGAAGTGTTTTTATCATGCCAATTACTACGTACAATAAAGTATTAAAAAAAAAGAGTTAAGTATTTTCTTCACATCATCCTGTGATCCACTGGTAGTTCTTTACTCCACTAGAACTCATTATCCCATTATCCCAGCTGTCCTGTTGCTCTAAGTACCTTTGTGCCAGTGGCTCTGTGTGTGGGCCTCCACAGTTGCCTCTTTCCATTTGTCCCCTTGCTTGCTACCTACCCTCTGCCCCCCTCAAGGGATACCATACATCCCTTCCCTAGATCCTTGCCCTTCTTCTTCCCCATCTTCTGCACTTGTGTTGCTGGTCCCCTCCCATTTCCATGGAAGGTGAGATGTTGGGGTGGATCAGGCAGCAATGACCCAGGTCAGCTTTCAGTCCAGGTGCTCAGCAGTTTGACCCCAGTGATCTAGTCCAGTCAGAGTCAGCCTACCTCTGAGGGGACCAGGATCTGTCTCTGAGAGCACAACCCACTTTTCGTGGCATGTCTGACCCAGAGGTAGTTATATTTAGTTTGCCCCCCCCCCCCCGGAAAACTTAAGTCTTCCAGGAGATGGTCCTTTGGCACGGTAACTTTCTGGTGGCACAATGTCACCCACGATCATGACGCAGTGACATTTTTTCTGCACCCTAAGTGACTGTGACCACATTTCTCATGCACTAGCATGAGTGAACCAGGTAGAGCCACTGTCCAAGAGTGAGCTACAATCCCTGCTCTGCAATTTCTAGCCCAGTTTCAGAGCTCAAATTAAAATATCATATTTATAGATGTTTCCAATTCAGGGAGCATCATCATAATGATTTCTCACTTTATTCATCTGGGTTCTATCCAATGACCTAGTTTGTAATTCATGTCCATTGTCTATTATTTAAGGAGCATTCTAGGAGTGTAAGAATACCTTAATTTGAATATTCAGAAAAATATTCGCATTTGGGGTGCCAGACATTTGTTATTCGTTATTCAAACCCCCCTCCCAGATAAGTGTTTTTTTTTAAAGACATTGTAACACTGTTAAACTCCACCACTTCCTTCCCTTTTAAGTACTGTACACTAGGCAATTCTGCCATGAACACTCCCTGACAGCCTTTCAGGGACCCAAAAAGGGAACAAATTACTGTACTGGTCAGTGGTCAGGTGATACATGGTCATCATAGACTGAGCAAAGGCTGCAGATGAGGTGACATCTTGTGTCTAGTCTAGGGCTACTAAAATGGCATTGGCATAAATGCATTGTATGTCCATCCTGGAAGAGAGGAGTGTGAGATGTGCCATGATAGAGACCTACACAAGTACCTCACATTGTGAAGACAGGGCACACAAGTGGAATCTCTTTCAAATGAGAAAGAGCAGAGGGCCAATGGGGACATGTGATGAAGTAGAAGGGGGAGTTCAAGACAGATGTAAATAAATATTCCTGGAAGGCATGGAAGATAACCTACAGAGACTGCAGGCATAAGTGATAGTGCTGAAAACAGTGGAGGGCTTCAAGCATGCATGAGATAGGCATAGGGCTGGGATATATTTGAAAACAGGCAGGAAGGCATCAGGGTTACTTTAGGATCTGCAGATGAGACCGATAAGGCAGGGATGGACAATCTGGGCTGACTGTGTGGGCCAAGCGTTCCTTTTGCAGCATATAATTAGTAACCTAATGTACACAATAGTAGGGTCACTAAAACATGATTCATTATTTAAATGTTTTTAGTTTAACAGAGGCCTCATGGTGGTCCTGCAGTTATATGCCAGGCAGTGGAGACTCAGTTACCCTTTGAATTCAATATTTTGCGTGATAGAAAAAAGGAAAGGGTGAGCCAAAAAAAATAACATTATATTTTATAACATGTGGCAGACTGAGAGCTGTACTGTAGCACTAGTTTTATGTGGGCAGATTATATTAGTAGGCAATTACTGGTAAGTTTAGCTTAAGGAACACTAGCTGTTCCACATGTTAAAGGTCCAGCTTGGTACAGTGTGTCTCATGTCAACAACAATGCTAAACATCCTTTTGGATGGCATACTTGTAGGAGGGTAGCTTAAGTATTTTAAAGCAAGTTGTGTCAGACGAGGAGAGGAGCTGATTTTCTGAACCCAAGGGGATGCCCACGCAATGGAGGGGGGTTAAACATGCTGACAAGTGGATTGGGCATCCTGTCGGCAAGCATGTCTCGGGGGGTGATGTTGAGGGGGATTGGGCACCCCCCTTGGCAGATTTGGGACAGGACACTGAAACCAACAGAGATTGGGCCCCCCATCAGCAAGCATGTCTGTTTTTGGGGGGAGATGATGCTGAGGGAGATTGGGCACCCCCCCTTAGCAGACAAAAACAGCAAAGGGGCACATATGCCAATGGGGACTGGGCTCCTCATCGGCAAACCAACTGGTGAGGAGGCATGCCGACAGAGGGATTGAGCACCCCCAAAGTTGGCATGTTGGGAACTGTGAGAGGCAGACGGCGACAGCCGCTGCCACGTTTATTGAAATGTTACACCAGGCAAGGCATGCCCTGCAATGAGAGGGCACTCCCTCATTGCAGCAGCGAATCGTTTCAAGCTGGTGGCATGCTTCTGAGTAGCTGTCATTCATTGGTGCCACAGAGACAAGCCCCAAAAAGCAGCGGGGGCACTGGCCACAACACGACCGCACCGTCACAGCCTGCTACTCCAGCAAGCTGTCACAACGTGTTTCTTGCACATGCATGCAAGCAAACATAAAAAGGGTCACTTACAAGCATGTGTTTCTGAGGTAACTGAGATTTGTTTTTCAATGCAAGGACACAGTTACAGTAGAAAGATCTCTAATTCAGTTTGTGGAAAAACAAACAAAACAAGCTGAGTATGCATTATATCGACTTGGCAGACTAAGAGACTTGTCCTGGGACATAATAGGGCTGACCTTCTGCTGTAAACCAGCAAATGGCCCTATAATGAATGCTGTGCAGGTCCAGGCAAGAGGTAAAAATGTGAGGTAGAATTTATTTGCAATTTGTTCGTGGTAGAAAACAAACAAAACAATACTCTCAAAATTCCCAAACAGCCTCTCCCTAACACTATCGTAATACTCTAGCAACTTGTTTAAGTTATGTGAAAAATTACCTAGTCAATTTGTTTGTCTTAGTTATTGGCCTTTCCGAACATTCAGCTGGCACGTATACTGGGCTAATAGGACTATTAGACATTCTCTCACCTTATGTGAGTGGGACACTTGTGCTGTTTACCAAAGACAGAATGTGCCTTTCCTGGCCCAAACTGTAAAACAAAAGATAAAATAAAATTCCCAATTTCTGTCTCTCTCTTAATACATTTTCTCCTACTCTTGCTTTTAAGTAACTGTCTAGAAACTAATTCAGTTCTGTAATCAGTTCAGCATCTATAGCCAGCTGCATCAAAGCACTTCGTTCAAATGACCCATCTTTGTGAAAATGTTTCTTTATATTTCCTCTTTTATATGTTTTGGGCTTATAATGAACTTGTAGCCCCTTTGTTTTTGATTCACCTACCAGTGTAACTAATCTATGATAAATTCTATCTTTCCAGCAGTTTCAGTACTTTGAGTACCTCCACCAAAACTCTCCCTCAGTTTTATCGGTCAGTGTGAGCACATTCCTAGTGTTTCCAGCTTTTCTTCATGACTTAGCTGTAACATTTCCCCATTATCATGCATAACGGAACAGTGATGTTAAGTCTCAGTTGGACTATCCTGGGTAAATAAAAATGTAGAAAAAAAAAGATAAATTAATGCTAATCCATCTGTTACAACTAGCACAAGAATTAATGTTAATAAAGACTGACTAGCAAATCCCTGTTTGCTTACCAGTGAATGAGACTTTGACATTTATTTATAAATTTTACATTGGAATGACCTCGTTCGATTGCAACACCTTGTTCTGAGTGAGTCTCAGGGGTTTAGGACAGTAACAGTGAGCAATGTTAGGCACATGCTTATAGGTTTGTATATATGTTTTATTTATTTATTTTATTTATTTATTGACTAACTCAGAAAAGGGGGCTTGGAAATATTTCCTGTTTTCATCCTCATCCCGGTAAGGGGTGAAGAGAGAATATGGTAAGTACCGTAACGGATAGTAAACCAGATGAATCTGTTGGAGGATTCATATACTGTAAATGGAGAAGATTTGGCCAGGACATTAGGGAAATTGATAGAAGGCATCCTTAGAATGGCAGAGAAATGGGAGATATTGTTGATGGGGGGCTGAAATATTGCAAATGTTAACTGGAGCACCTTTGCTGCAGCCACATCCAAGAGCAGGGTCACTTTCAATGCCCTACAGGTGGCATGCCTCAGTCAGCTAGCGTTGGAACCCACTCAGGAGAAAGCAATCTTGGACCTAGTACTCTCAAATGGGGATGGAAAGAGGATCTCAGATCTAGAAGTGGGTAGCCGTCTGGGAACAAGTGACCACCAAACAGTGTGGCTCACAATAAACATAGCCACAGAGCCAAGCCATACAAAAGTGAGGGTAATGGACTTCAGGAGGGCTGACTTTGGCAAAACGGGAGAGTGGCTAAGGAACGCACTAGCAAATGGGCTGGAAGGAGGGGTCAAGGAACAATGGGGAAAAATAAAAACTGCCATCACAGAGGCAACAAGCCTTTGTGTGAAGCAAATAAGCAAATCCAAATGAAAGAGAAAAACATTATGGTTCTCAAAAGAGGTGTCGCGGGAGGTTAGGGAGAAAAAGACAGCATTCAGGAAGTATAAGGAAACAGAAAAGGAGCAGGATAAAGAACTGTATTAGTTAAAGCAGAAGGAAGCGGGGAAGACAGTCATAATAGCAAAGGCCCCAACCAAGGAAAAAGATAGTTAACTCGGTTAAGAAGGGGATAAAACCTTTATAGGCACATTAGAGAGCAAAGAAAGACCAGGAGGATAGTGAGGCTTAATAAAGGGAGGGTGGGTGGCCAGAGAAGGACAGTGAAAAAGCAGGGATACTCAATGAATACTTCTGCTCAGTATTCACAAAAGAAGAGGAGGGGGAGGTACCTAATCCAATCAATAGAAACACTCTGGATAGGGGGTCGATATCAGTCCTTTCAAAGAAGAAGGGGTTCTGAAAGAACTCCTAAAACTGAAGGTGTACAAAGCAATAGGGCCTGATGGGATTCACCCCAGAATTCTAAAAGAACTAAGTGGGGAGCTAGTGACACCGCTGACTACCCTTTTTAACAAATCACGGGGGGATGGTGTAGTACCTAAGGACTGGAGGAGAGCAGATGTGATTTCCTCACAAAAGTGGGAGCAAAGCAGAGGCAGGAAACTATAGACCTGTTAGCTTGACCTCAGTGGTAGGGAAAATGATGGAATCACTTCTGAAAGAAAGAATTGTTGAGTACCTTGAGGCCAGTGGGGCACAGGACACAAGGCAGCATGGATTCACAGTCGGGAAGGCCATGTCAGATGAATCTAATAGATTTCTTTCACTGAGCGACCAAAGTAGTAGACCAGGGAGGGGCTGTGGACATGGCCTTGCTGGACTTTAGCAAGGCATTTGACACAGTCCCACACAAAAGATTAACAAACAAAGTAGCCAGCCTGGGAGTGGGTCCCAGGGTGGTAGCCTGATAAAACATTGGCTGGACAAGAGGACACAGAGGGTAATAGTAAATGGATTCCTCCCAAAGAAAGGGGATTACTAGTGAGGTACCACATGGTTCAGTATTGGGTCTGGTCCTTTTAATATCTTTATAAGTGACATTGTAGAGGAACTGGAAGGAAAAGTATGCCTCTTTGCAGAAGACACAAAGATCTGCAACTGGGTTGCTACACAAGGGGGGGAAGGATGAGAAGGGACTTGGCAAGGTTGGAGGAATGGTCAAAAGGATGTAAGGTTAGATTCAATGCAAAGAAGTGCAAAGTAATGCACCTGGGAAACAAAAACCCAGGGGAAGAGTACACAATTGGGGAGGGGAGTAACAAGAACAAAAATGGAAAGGGACCTGGGAGTAGTCATATCAAATGACCTAAAGGTAAGCAAGTAATGTGAGAAAGCAGTAGGGATGTCTGGGGGGATACTAGGGTGAATAGGGAGAGGCATCACCAGTAGAAAACAGAAAGTTGTTATCCGCCTGTACAGACAGTTGGTGAGACCCCATCTGGAGTACTGTATGCAGTTCTGGAGACCCCATCTCTGCAAGGATACAGTATGGAGGCAGTCCAGAGGAGGGCAACTAAAATGGTACAGGGTCTGCAACAGAAGCCATACAAAGAAAGACTAAAGGAGCTTAATATGTAAACCCTTGAGGAAAGGAGAGAGAGGGGGTACATGATAGAAACTTTTAAGTACCTCAAGGGAATCAACAGAGTCCAAGAGGGTAGCATCTTTCAGAAAAAGAGATGTGCAAAAACAAGGGGACACAATTTGAAAATGGAGGGGGCAGGTCATGGGTAATGTGAGGAAGTATTTTTTCACAGAGAGGGTGGTGGATGCAAGGAATGGCCTTCCTGAGGAGGTTGTGGGGTCAAAAGCAGTTGGGGAATTCAAGAATGCATGGGACAGACATAAGGCAATTCTTGTGGGGGATAGGAAGAAGTAGGCTGTTGGTTAACTAGGATCTGCAGCTTATCCAATAGGTAGGAAAATGGGCAGACTAGGTGGGCAAAGCTTCTGTGTTATACAGTGGTTTGCTAGGAATTTTCATGTTGGAGTGGGGAGAGAGAACATTGCTATGCAAAAACAATTCAAGGCAGTCTCAGAACAAGACTTTGTCTAAGTTGCAGCTTTGGTACTAGGTATCATTCTCAGTCGGTGGTGGCCCAGTGGCCGGCCGCTCACCACTGAGGGTACTGGCAGGTGTGGGTTGTGAGTATGTGGTTCCCAAGGATGATATTGAATGCACCAATTTTAGGGAGGCTAGTGACACTCGCAGGGAGGGAATTGAACCAGGATGGGATCCTGTATGAGAAGGTCCTTTGTGCTAGGGAGGTTCTTACCCATGGGACTGCTAGGGAGGGCTTATCAGTGGTGTCAGTAGAGATGGTGGAGGTCGAAAGGTGGAGAGAGGATGCAACTCCTGGTGCCATTAGTCCGAGGAGGGTCTTTTGGGCCATAAGACAGGACTGGTATAGTAGCCTTTCCTCAAAGCTGAGTATTTGAGTGAGGGAGTAGAGGGTGCAGGAGTGGGTTAGCCAGTCTGCACCAGACAGGAGCCTGCATGCTTTGTTTATGGACACTTTAATTTTGCTGAGGGCAGTCACGTCTGCTGCCACATATATCACTGGGCTGTAATCAATTAATGATAGTACTGATGAGGTGATGGCTAGTCGGAGGCTTCGGGGGTAGGCAGTCTTTGTGAAGGTAGAGGAGGCCACTGCGTATGTTAGTCGCAAATGTGAGAGTGTCAATGTGAGTGTGGAAGGTGAGGGTTGGGTCAAAAGTTATGCCTAGGTACTTATAGGAGGTGACCTGCTCAATGGGTTAGAGGGAGCTGGAGAGGATCCGCAGTGGGGATTTTATTAGTTTATTTTGGTGGTGGGCAAATATCATGGCCTTGTTTTTTTTTAGGTTAAAAATAAGTCTATGGTCCATGAACCAGCATTCAGTCAGGCTAAAAGAGTGCTGGAGGGAGGTCCGCAGACTGGTGGGGTTGGCATGGGATGCACAGATGATGGCATCATCTGCGTAGAGTAGGACCTTGCCATTGCATGAGTTTGCTAGTGCATTGAGGAACAAACTGAAAAGTAGCAGACCCAGGATGGACCACTGTGGGACACCTGAGTGGACAGGGTGGGTACTGGAGAGTGTTGTATCGATCTTGATGCATTGTGTTCCAGAGGATAGGTAGCTTATGAACCAAGCTAGGGGCCCTGTGAGAAACCCAACTGCTGGAAGGAGTCAAGGAGGAGGGGGTGACTGACCATTTTGAAGGCCTTAGATAGGTCTATGAACACAGATCCTGTTAGCTGGCCTTTGTCCAGTGCGCCATGGAGGAAATTAGAGAATTTGAGGCGCACCGTGGTGATGCTATGGCCTGGGCAGAAACTGTGCTGCTCCTTGCAGAGTAGGTTCCCAAGTGCCTGGAAGTATAGCCTAGAGGTTAGAGGAATGAGGTTTGAACAAGCTTGGTACATCCAGCAGACCAGACCTGAGTTTGATTCTCACAATCTCCACTTGCATACTGTGTGACTCTGAGTAAGTCACTTAACTGCCCAGTGCTCTCAGGTCTCCCCTGAAAACAGGCACTTGTGCCTAGTGGGCCTTACCTGGTTACCAAAAGACTAAAAAAAAAAAGGTTGTGGGTTGCAAGGTAGTCGGTGAGTTGGTCTGCCACTACCTTTTCCAGGGTTTTAGAGGTGGGGGAGAATGGAGATTGGTCGATAGTTCCCAGGAGATAGGTTGTCCCCACCTTTGTGAATGGGAGTAATTACTGCAGTCTTCCAGTCACTTGTGAAATGTCCGAGACAGAGGAATCATTTGATCAGGCCAGTTAGGGGGAGAAGCAGCACATCTAAGGCCAGGCGGAGGAGCCTTATATCCAAGGAGTCATTTAGAGGGCTGGATCCATTGAGGGCTTTGGTGAGGTATGGCTTGGCTTCCAGAGGGGTTAATGTCCGTAGGTTGAGAGGGGATCGATAGAGGGTGGACAGCTGGGAGCTCATTATAGGGTCAAAGAAACTGTTGGGAAGCACCTAACTAGGTCAGTAAAGGTTGCATTGAAACTGTCCGCTATATACTTTGGGTCAGTGGTGATAGTGTCATACAGGATGAACCTCAGGAGGCAGTTAGGGTAGATCTGTAGAATTCGGCTTTTGCCTTTCAAATGGCCCAGTCAGCCGGTCAGTTAGAGACAGTGGCTTTATGCCAGAGATCGTCTCTTTTCTTTTGTAGCAAGAGGAGGGATGGGGTAATCCAGGGGGCACTGTGTTGTTTAGTGTGGGTCTTTTTGAGTGGGGCAAAAATGTCACAGGCCTGGTTGAAAGAGCTGGTGAAGTAGTCAAGAGC
This sequence comes from Neoceratodus forsteri, assembly GCA_016271365.2. Classification (NCBI taxonomy): domain Eukaryota; kingdom Metazoa; phylum Chordata; order Ceratodontiformes; family Ceratodontidae; genus Neoceratodus; species Neoceratodus forsteri. The sequence continues at coordinate 959,450,002 of CM057455.1, forward strand.
AGCATCAATGCTGGGGGCAAGGTATACCGGGGGGCCAGTCCCACTGTACAAGATGCTGTTTGAATTTGGTGACATTGCCTGGATGGAGGTGTCCTCTGACTATGACTTTGGGTGTGGGCTTAGGTAGTCTACTGGACTACATGAAAATCACTGGGGAGTGGTTGCTGAGGGTGTTAGGTAGGACCTGGATGTCCATGATTTTGTGGTGTCAGTTGGACATGATGATGTCCAGTAGGGTGCATGTGCCAGTAGAGGGGTTGCATCTAGTGGGCTGTGTTATCACTTGGGAGAGGTCCAGGGCTGCGAGAGTATCCTTGGCTGAAGCAGCAGAACTGGCAATCCAGTTTATGTTGAGGTCACCCAGTAGGATGTGCTCAAACTTGTGGGGGAGGCTGGTGAGGTACTCTTCGAGGGAGAGGAGTGCAGAATATTGTTTCTGTGGGGGAATGTAGGCCGCCATGATGATTAGGGGTGCCTTCAAGAGGTTGGGGTTATTGTTATGGACATACCTTGGGCGCCGTGATCTAGTTTTGTTGGGGGTATGGGCTGGCCAAGTAAGGTGTCATGCAAGAATATTGCGCAGCCACCACCTCACCTTGCTACCCTATCTTACTAGTGGGGTACCGCAGGGTTCAGTATTAGGACCGGTCCTCTTCAATGTCTTTATAAGCGACATTGCAGAAGGACTGGAAGGAAAAGTATGTCTCTTTGCAGATGACACTAAGATCTGCAACAGAGTTGATGCACAGGGTGGGGTGGAAAGGATGGGAAAGGACTTGGCAAGGTTAGAGGAATGGTCAAATGAATGGAAGCTTAGATTCAATGCTAAGAAGTGCAAGGTAATGCACCTGGGAAACAAAAACCCAAGGGAAGAGTACACAATGGGGGGTGAGATACTAACAACAACAAAAATGGAGAGGGACCTGGGGGTAGTCATATCAGATGACCTAAAGATGGGCAAGCAATGAGAGGGCAGCAAGGAGGAGGGATACTGGGATGCATAGGGAGAGGCATCACCAGTAGAAAACAGAAGTTATTATCCCTCTGTACAGACAGCTGGTGAGACCCCATCTGGAGTACTGTGTGCAGTTCTGGAGAACCAATCTCTCGCAAAGACATAGACAGGATGGAAGCTGTCCAGAGGAGGGCAACTAAAATGGTGCAGGGTCTGCACCGAAGACATATGAAGAGAGACTTAAGGAGCTTAATATGTATAGCCTCGAGGAAAGGAGGGAGGGGAGACATGATAGAAACTTTCAAGTACCTCAAGGGAATCAACAAAGTCCAAGAGGGTAGCATCTTTCAAAAAAAGAGGTGTGCAAGAACAAGAGGGCACAATTTGAAGATGGGGAGGGGCGGCTCAGAGGTAATTTAAGGAAGTATTTTTTCACAGAGAGGGTTGTGGATGCATGGAATGGCCTTCCGGAGGAGGTTGTGGAGTCAAAATCAGTGGTGGAATTCAAGCATGCATGGGATAGTCATAAGGCAGTTCTGGGGGTTGGGGGTAGGAAGAAGTAGGCTGCTGGTTAACTAGGATCTGCAGCTTATCCAGTAGGTAGGAAATGGGCAGACTGGGTGGGCCAAGCGGTCCTTATCTGCCATCAAATTCTATGTTTCTATGTTTCTATGTTTATCTTCCCTGAGGAGGGAGTATCCAGGGATGGAGATGAAAGAGTCAGGAATGGATTTGGAGAACCTGATCTCCACTACTCCAAGGATGTCTGGTTGGTGTTGTGTGGCATAGCACTGGAGTGCAACTGATTTTTTTAGAATGCTGCATGTATTTATGGATGTGATACGTAGCCTAGAGACAGGGGGTGAGCATGGTGAGCCCATGATGTGGGGGCCTGGGTTTGGATGGACGTTCCCAGATAGCATAAGCAGCATGGAGATCATCCTGATCAGGGGGAGATATTGTCTATACCACCCTGAAGGGGGCGGTTCAAGCTAAGTTCATGGGCATGGAGCACTGTATTGGAAGTGACCATAGGGTAGGAATAGTGATGAAGTGGGTTGTCTACGGGGAGTTTGGGTTGGTCAGAGGAGTAGGAGTGTGTACTGGACAGCTGGGGGGGAGATATGGAGGTGGCCAGAGTGGGGGAGCTACTGGAGGGGACTGGGTTTACCTGCTTGGGGTGGAGGATTGGGTTGGGGTGGGCACACTAATGGGAGGGATAGCATCAGTAGTAGGAGAGGGGCCAAACTGCAGAGGTGGACATGAGCAGCCATGGTCATGCATTGTAGACCACTGGGGCAGAATATAAGGGGAACACAGTGACACCCTGAGTTACAGGACATCACTGTGGTGCAGTAGTAGGGTGATGGACTATGGTGCGGAAGGTACCACGTTCAAGACCTGGGGGGGGTGCCTTTGTGGTACCTGGGTAATCTTAGCATGCCCATGAGGGAAGTGACCCACAAAAAAGGTATCCAGAGTGCAGAGAAAGTAGTGTACAGTAGCAACTCCTAGTGGCCACAAAAGGAGAGGCAGAGTGGGAGGGAGATGGTGCAGGGGACTCAGAGAAAAAGGCAGTGAGGGGATAGGCAAAAGGTGGATGGGGAAGAGCTGGGAGGCAGTATTGGAGTGAAGGGGGAGGTGAGGATAAGGAGGATGCTAGAGTGTCTGGTGGGAGAGAGGAGAGGAGGAAGAGTGGAAGAGAGGCTTGGAGGAGTTAACGTAAGAGATTGCAGATAGGCCCTCAGTGGTGCATTTGTATAACCTGCTAAACGCTGTCTTTGGTTGTTCTGAGTACCTTGTCCAATTTTTGCTTTGTGTAAGTGCCAGGCATTTGTTTTACTTTTGTGATAGTTTAGCTCTGTGCACTGCAGTCTCTGTATCATCCCCTTTTGTTTACATATCTATATAGTATACAATGGGCTGGACAGATTTATCTAGGTCCAGAGTCTGCTCCTTCTGTGAAACTCTCTCTTTCCTTTTATTGTTTTTTTTATTCCCTTTTCAAGTGTCTGTAGATTGTCACTGCATAATGCATGTGTTCTTATTTGCTAGCCAATTATCTCCATCCCATCTTACGACAGCATCTTACGACAAACGGTTCCTGTGACTGCTTCACCTATTGATACTACCACCTGTGCACACTCCAGTTCCCTCTTCTCCACCTCAAAGCTTTACCTTTCAAATCTTTGCTATAGCCTCCTACCCTCCCCCCACTCTCCCACCCCCACCACCTCCCCTCCTACCTACCTACTACCCACACCTGCTACGCTTTCTACTTCTTCTGACAAGGCCTTTCTGGCTGATTACCTGTCTTCATCTCTCCTCTTACCCCCCATCTGCTCCTTTCTTCTCCACTACTAAAGTTATTAATTCTAGATAATTAAAGTATGTACTTTACTTCACTGTTTTTTTGTTTTTTTTATCATGGCACAATTCCCTGCCGGTCAGCCCCCATCCGACCAACCCCCCTCCCAGCCCTGTCCCCGGAATTACCAGCTCTTACCTGCCCAGCCTGGGAGCGGCACCTGCAGGGAGTCAGTCTTCACCCTGATGATCAGCATTTTTGCTCCAGTGTTTTCTCCCAGAGGTCCCAGGAGTCATCGTGCATGCGCCGAACAGCCCTGGTCACAGCCTCCTTCCCCAACCCCCTGGCCTGCTGCCTAGGCCCCCTATGATCCAAGCTTCCTCCAGCCTCCACTGGGGGTCACCCATTAGTCAAAGGATGTCGTGCTTCCTCCCCAGAGAGGAGAGCCTGCCAATCGGCAGCTCCATCCAGCTCTGCCCTCCCCCCCATGCCAACCTCCGATGCCCCAGGCTCATTCCTGAACCCGGGTTACCAGCATGGGTTGAGGTAAGGCACCAGCGCCTTAGCCCTCTATGCCACTGGGCTGGCTACTTTTCTGTTTTTTAAACCTGATCTTTGTATTACTGCCTCTGTATGTTTGCTCACCCCTCCCCACTGATGTGGAACCTTTGTAAATGAGCGCCTTCCACTCAAAGGTATTGTAATCCGAAACTGAATAAATAAAATAAAAATAAATAAAATCTTCAGTATTACTGTGCTACCTCACAATGCAAAGTATTCCACTATCCCCAGTATCTGCACTTTTCCCTGTCTAATAATGACTGTATTTTCCCACTGGTGAATTTGCTGTCTGTGGATTTCTGCTATAAAATGAAACAAGCTACAAAAAGCAAAACATAGGGAATGTTATATTGATCAGGTTCAGGTTTTGACTTTTGAATACTGAGTTGATTGTCACTGATGAGTATGTGTGCGTTGACTTGTTGTTTAGCCTTAGATTAGTATTTGCCAGGAAATCCAAATTTTTCTGTTGTGTCCCAGGCATACCTAAGCATGGTTCTGTCGGGAGACATACATTTCCAAAATGGGCACACAACCTGACTAGGAAGATTGAGAATCATCAATAAAACAGGTCCATGCAACCAGCCCCACAGGACACACCTAGGAACAAGCTATCCCATCTTAGTATGTCTTTTCTGGTCAAAAATTACAAACAAATAAATAAAGTTGAGTGACTCACAAATTAAGGTTGCAGCATCCCCCTTTTACTGATATAGTTTTAATTTTGTTATTTAAAATGTATTAACTAGGTAAGAATCCCAGGGCATAAATGCACATTTTTTAAAGGGAACCAGAAGAGATGCAACATACATTCATGCTTCTGGACATACATTCACCATGCATACAAAACACACTTATAATTAAATTAAAAAAATCTATATACATAGCATAATCTGAATCCAATAAATAAAGTGTATGATATACAATTATATATACAAACATTGACATTTTTAATTTACAAGACAATGATTCCTAAGTATATTCTTAAAAACAGAATCAGACTAGATTTGTTGGCCAGAACATGGGAGTACATTCCAGTTTTTTATTGCATGAAATCAATAAGCTCTTTTCCCGAGAGGTGTTTTAAAACAAAATGGTCTAATATTGAGACCCTGTTAAAATCTGCTGTGATATATTATAGAATTAACATTATACCTCTATAGTAAGAACTATTCTGCAGATTTCAACTTCCTCAGACCTCAATCCCCATGGCACCACCTGAAGAAGGGACCCCATGACACTTACAATGCCGTCATTATTTAAGGTGGGTAAAAGGCATCATGTGATTTGTTGTTTCTATTCTCCTTTATCAGTGAAAAAAATATTATTGATAGTCAAGGGTTCTACTACTACCGCTATTAATACAAATATGGGGGATGGACCAGGACAGGGGATGGAGGGAGGGGAGTGGGTGGGTGGAGAGGGCAGCTGCAGAGCTATTAAACTGAGAGTTGCACAATCGGGCAGGCTTGATAGACCTGTGAGCCTTTTTCCACTGTCAATTTGATATGTTCATACGTATGTTCATATGTAAATAAGTTACTCACTTCAGTAAAGTAGTAGTAGTAACTTTATTTATATAGTGCCCTTCCCCGAAGACTCAGGGCGCCATACAAGAACAGACAGGCAATGAAACCAATACAACAAAAAATAAACTAGTACAATGCTCATATTTCTGTTAAAATCAGAACAGTAGCTGAATCATGTGAATATTTAGGAACAATTTGGGTTCCTGAAGGCCTGTGTGAACAGGTAGGTGTCTGACCCCCTTTTAAAGGCCTCCAACAAAGGGACCTTTATGACTTTGTGCCTCCCATGCACAGACTAGTACAGTGAGAGACATGTTCCAGGAGATAGGAAATATTACTTGTAAGTTCTTTCCTTTTTCAAAAGTCACTCTTTCAACAATACTGTACATTTAGCATTTTTGGAGGAATCAGTACAGAAACATTTTCTTTAAGGCTCAAACCATCACCTGTTCATAGTCTGGGTCATTTAAAATAATCAATGTTAATTGTAAGCATCATGGGGGTCAAAAGGATTCAAAGATAAAATCCCTTGCATTGCGTCCAAGAAGACATGCTAGTAATCTCAGTGCTTTGCTTTTTTCTGAAGCAAATAGCCTGCAACCACTCACCCACCCTGCAGAAACTCAGAATTGAGAATGTGAACTGTTAGGATAAATGAGACCATATTGCAGAGTACACCATGAAAATTAAACCTGCTTGCTGTGCACATTGTTCTCAGAAAAAACTCTGCTTCAGAACCCAAATCTATATCTATTTATCTATCTATCTCTATACATACATATGCAAAGAAAACATTATGGGTTGCTGGGAAAACAGCAAAAGATATCTCCGAATAGTGCTCCACTGCTTGGGTAAAGGAAATTTCTTTGCAAAAAGAAACCTAGGTGTTTCAGAAAGCTAACATCTGCAGCTGACACTAGCTGCGAAAGAGTTGTTCACACAAAGGGCTTTTATTTAAAGAACTTGTTTTGCCCTGCATGCTTGGATTTTTATATATTTATGTATAAAAATGAAGAAATCCTACAGGCTGTTTTTGGTGCTTGTGGTGCTCTTGGGAAAACACAAATTCTACACTAACAATTGACATCCATTACCATTAAATAGTGTAAATAGTTATAAAAATACTCTAAAAAGAATAAAACCATGATATAAATGATAAAGCAGGATTTCCTCTTATAAAGATTACATCATTTTTAAATTTAAAGTGGGCTGATTTTTTTCTACTAAATAAATTGTCTTGAAACCCTCATAAGCAGAAGTATTAGGAACACAGCAAGAGCTGCCTTTAAAGAGTAGCAGGCGCCTCTATGAGAACTTTGAAAAACACAATATTTAGACACACTACAACTTTCAAATTAATTCTGTATCTCTCCTTTCTATTACTTATCACTGAGTTCATTTACATGAAAACAGGATCTTTGTTCTTTAAGGAATCATTTACTTCAGATGTTTATTTCCCACTTGAAGTTACAATACTGTACCTGTGACATCACAGTCACTACCACGGCAACAGTTCGTGATGTCACAACATAGGATTGTGACTTCAAATGGTGAACAAGTGACAGGAGCAGATGAACTCTAAAGGCAAAAGATACAATGTTTATGTAAATTTCATCAGTAACAAATAATAGGGAGGAGAACTCTACAGAAGATCCTATATATATTGAATTATGTCTCTATAGTGTGTTTGTCACAATGTTTTCCCAAACATTTAGTAGCTCTTTGAAGAACTATTCCACGTTATAGGCAAAACCCAGAAAAACTGAATGAGATTGTCTAAAATATGAAGGGCTGATTTGTTTTTGTTTTTTAAAACTGCTTCTTCTTCCTGACTCAGTTGAAAAATGATTTATCTCCATTCTAAGGTGGACTCAAAATGCTGCTTTTGCTAACAAGTTTGATTTTGTTACACATGTGCCCTCATTTTTAGATTACTCATTTCAATTAAGTGCTTTCAAATAACAAAAAAGCAATCATTTCTCCCAGCCTTTGAATATGGCAATGAAATATACAGGACCATGTTATATCTTCTGTGCACAAAGTCACTACAACATTTAGCAAATCTTGGTCCTGAAGAAAAAAGTGGCTAACTGGCACTAGTGTGTCTCCAAAAAGAACAAACCCATGGCTTGGTTTGTAGTTTAAAATTTTTTTTTTATTCCATTAAAAACACACACATTACTCCATGACTCACCCCACCAGTGTCTGCCAACTGTTTCACACACCTGACTGTGGGCTTTCTGAAGGCCTTGAGAAAGCCCATGGTCAGGTGTGAATGGCTGACTAACAGATGCTGGTGGGGAGAATTGTGGAGTAATGTGTGTGTTTTTAATGGAATAAAAAGCCTTTTTGAACTATAAACCAAGCCATGGGTTTGTTCTTTTTGGAGACACACTAGTGCTGTTAGTCACTTTTTATGTTGTCTTGCACGTGCAGCGCAGACAACATATTGTGCTAGCTTGGAGTGGAGAAGCAGGTTTTGGAGGTGGAGTCCTGCTGCATCCATTGTCGCCACTGCTTTTTCTGGCCAGGCTCTGTGGCACCAATGGCATACCATGCTGTCTGTGACAGCAGTTGAGAAGCCTGCCACCAACTTGAAAGAAATTTGCTGCTGCAATCAGGGAGCACCCCTTAATTGGAGAATCAGCTGTTTTTGCTGCTGGGGCGGTTTCTGATTGCAGCAGTGAATTACAGTTTTCATTGCCTGGTGTCCCATTTTAATAAACATGGTGGCAGCTTCCCTGTCCACCTCTTACAGTCCCCACAGAAGCCCACGGACAGCCGCTGCCTCTCACAGTCCCCATGAAAGCTGACAGGGGTGCCCAATCCCCCTGTTGGCATGCCCCTTCCCCAGTTTATTTGCCAATGGGGTATCCCAATCCCCATCGGCATAATGTCCCCCCATTTGTTTCACATTAACATGGTGATGGCTATCGCTGTCCACCTCTCACAGTCCCCATGAAAGCCAACAGGGGTGCCCAATCCCCCTGTTGGCATGCCCTTCCCAAGTTCATTTGCCAATGGGGGTGCTCAATCCCCGTCGGGTCATGCACCCCCTTCAAACACTCTGTATGTGCTGACGGGGTGCCCAATCCCCATCGGCTACAGACCCCCCCAACAAACATTCAGGTGGCATGCTAGGAGCCCACCCCAGCATGCAAAACTACCTGTAAAAAAAGAAAACCTTCCTGCATTGTTTTTTTTTTTTTCCCTGTAAAAGAAAAAAACATCCCTCATTGTGTTCGGTGCCCCCTCTCCCAACCCGCACCCACCCTCTACCCTCTGTGCACCCCACCTCCCCACACCCCCCTCACCCCATACTTACTTTCAGAGCCTGGTGCGACAGTCTTCGGTGGACCGGGAACACGTCTGCACTCTTCAAAGCTGACCACGAACTGAAGAAATGCTGATAAGCTGTATAATGGCATAAATGTTTGTTTTGTTTTCAACTTATGTGGATATCTTGGCCATTTTTAAGAATTTTTGCACCAAAATTTCAACATGGGGTTCTTGGGACCCCATCTCATGAATTCAGTGACAGTCATCTGGTTATTCGGTCCCAGAAGGTGATTTTGCAGTCACTGCGCAGAATCACCTTTCGGGATAGATTAACAAAACAACAGTGTCACTGTTCATGAGGTGGGCTCCCAAAATACCTATGTTGCAAATCTGGTGAAACAATTCCAAGAAATGACTCTATTACAAGCGTACATTGTGCAGCTTCTACGCACACTCATAACTTCGAGAATTTTTAATATTTTCACTCCAGATTTTCAGCATTGCTGTTTTTTCACACCTCCTTATGAACAGTGCAGCTGTCATGTTTCACAACCTGCCTGAAATGTGTTTTTGCACATGTGGCGCACAATGGCGCGGTCGCTTTGGGAAATCAACATTCGGGACAGATTAAGAAAATAACTGTGACACTGTTCATGAGCAGAGGTCTCAAAATGCCTACAGTATGTTGAAAATTTGGTGAGAAAATTCCCCAAAATGACTGTATTATGAGCGTGCATTGCACAGTTTCCATGTTTAATATTTTCACTCCAGATTTTCAACATTGCCATTTTTTCACACCTCCTTATGAACAGTACAGCTGACACTTTCCACATCCTGCCCAAAATGTGTTTTCACACCTGTGGCACACAGTGGCATGGTCACTGCGGGAAATCAACGTTTGGGACAGAGTAAAAAAATTACAGTGACACTGTTCATGCGCAGAGGTCCCAAAATGCCTATGTTGACAGTGTGGTGCCAAAATTCCACACAATGACTGTGTTACGAGTGTGCAGTGCGCAGTTTTCATGCACACACATAACTTCAAGAATTTTCAATATTTTCACTCCAGATTTTCAACATTGCCATTTCTTCACACCTCCTTATGAACAGTACAGCTGTCATTTTTCACATCCAAAATGTGGTTTTGCACATCTGGCGCAGAATGGTGCGGTCATTGTGGAACATCAATGTTCGGGACAAATTAACAAAATCACAGTGCCACTGTTCCTGAGCAGAGGTCCCAAATGCTTTCATGAGGTGGGGTCATGAAAAGCCCATGTTGACAATTTGCAGTGCAAATACTAACAAACGCCTGGGGCGTTAGGGTTTCTAACCATAACGTCCCACCCTGTTGAGACTGACTGGCATCGGGGGTGTGACTTTGGATTGTCAGCTGGAATGCTCATTCCATTCCACCCCCACCCCCACCCTGCAGCCACTGACAGGCATCAAGGTGTGCCTTGGACTTTTCGGCCCCAAAGTTCACCCCATTCTCCTATACTGCACCCATCTCAGCGTATTTCCTTATGGAACGGGGTGAGCATAAGGCCTGAGGATCCCAAGGCACAACACAATACTTATTGGAGTCTGCAGGGTAGGGTGAGCTGAAATGGCATGAGCATTATGGCTGACACCCAAAGGCACACCTCAACGCCTATCAGTCTCTACAGGGTGGTGTGGGGTTGGCGTCACTTCCATACTTCACTGTCATTCCTATTATGCATCTCTCTAACTCCTGCACTACCAATACCAATGTCAGCAAGGCAACATTCAGCATTGACAAATGCTTGTTTCTTCTGGACTCTGACTGTTTATGTTTGAGTGTGCTCCAGGCATGGACTCCCTTAGCTGCACTATCTTTCTTTGTATTTAACAATTCTTCTCTACAGTAACCTGATATCTTAGTGCTGGGTAAGGGGTGGGAATTGAGATGGACTACACTGATTCATAAATGCATACAATGGAAAATATCTCAACAACCTCTGCAGTCTCCTACAAATACCCAACCCATCATATATGCTGAAATCTTAAAATAGGAGCCTCCTCCAGGTGCCAAAAACGTGTGGATATATTGGTCTTAACTGTTTTGATTTAGCCCTTCCATATACAGTATCTGGAATTCCCTGCCCACAAGTGCCAAAGAAACTCCAATTATCAGTGCCTTTAAGAATGCTACTTTCTGCCATCTCCATACTCCCTGTAGCTGTCCTCCCGGCTGTATCATCTGCCTGGCAATCCACCCTTTCTTCCTCTCATTAAATACTATGCATGCCTAAACTCTGTAAATTTGTATGTATTATCTGTATACCACTGTTTGTCATTTATATTATTTCAGTCTCTATATATTTAGTGTTTTATAGTTAGTGTATTACACATTTGTTAATATCTGCTGCATCCCCCGGCTGTATCATCTGCCTGGCAATCCACCCTTTCTCTACCTCTCATTAAATACTATGCATGCCTAAACTCTATAAATTTGTATGTATTATTTGTATACCACTGTTTGTCATTTATATTATTTCAGTCTCTATATATTTAGTGTTTTATAGTTAGTGTATTACACATTTGTTAATATCTGCTGCATATCCCCCGGATTGTATTGGAAATTAGGCTATAAGCCTAAATGAGTATATCACAGTATGTAGAAATTCTAATTTTAAAAAGCAACAATAATTTTTGTTTCTGTCACCACCTGTCAAAGAAAATTGCTGTGGATATGAAACTCATGTAATGAGGACCATTTAAATTTGGGAATGTACACAGTTCTCAGCTGAGTTCTGAGTTTAGGTTAGAATAATCCAAACTTAACAGGTATGTAGGATGCTGACCATGTGCCTCGGTTCCAAACTGGTGACATATCTTATCTGGATTTCTGTAGCCTTGATAGTCTTTAGAAAAACTGACACCTTTAATGAATAACCACAGATATTGTTCAGAGATGATACAGTACAAAAAAAAGTGATGTTACTGTACCATCTATTTGCAATACCGATTGTATGTTCCAGTGAAAGGTATCACAAGCTTCAAATGCTACTTTTTAATAAATGCAGTTATTCTCTCTGGAATTATAGCTGTACTATTTCTTAATTACGGTTTTCCTCTCATTGTATAAAAAAATGTACTAGTTAGTTCATATTAATTAGATTGCTGCAGATACCTTTAAGGGTCAAGAAAAATAGTCACATATGAAAACAGTAGTCACAAACAGACTGCAAACAATTCAATGGACAGCAGTCAGTTTTATTTATTTATTTTACAGTGTATTATTGCTGGATAGATTAACTGAGGTGCAACATTTTGTTTCCAGTGAGGTCCAGCTTCTGCCCATGTCCGTGGCTGGGTGGACTGGAGCACTAGGATGTTTAAGTAACTTATGTGACAAGGTGAGACAGTGAGTATTTTTGGCTCTGGTGGGTTTGAACCTGTATTCTACCAGTTTCCAAGCCAGCACTCCTACAAATGAACCACACTGAACTGACTTAAAAATCCATCAGTGGCCACTAAAATAATGCTTCAATTACAATACAGTATGGCCACCAGGTTTAGTGTTCTTACCATTTACGGATGAACATAATGACCACTGTTATAGGATATTTGACAACTACAACATTTGGTCTGTGGAGGGCCACATGGCCACCATTTGTTTTACACCAAAGTTACTTTCTTTATTTGCATTGAATTTGGATTGAGCTAAATTCCTATCCTATCTGAAAGACTTGCATCCAATTTCTCATGTTGCTACTAAGCAATATTCATCTTTTTTTAATCTTCACTCTGATTTCCACAGGACCTACAGAACATAAATTATTCATTAACAATTATTTATCCAGGTAAGAATACAGAGATAAGATAAAAATATTGTTTATAGCTGTGACCTGGGAGAAGGAAGGTTGGAGTACAAGTGAGTTCCATAAAGAATCTCTATCAGTTTGTCTATCTATATAAAATAAATGACAGGAAACTGTGAGCTATTTATTTATTAGTTTTGATGACTGGGTAAGTGCGCTAGGCAAAGGAACCTTCCTATTTTCAGGCACAACCCGGACGAGTACAGTTACAGTAGTGCAGCAAGTACAACAATGAGGTAACAAAAAGGCACAGAAATACTAACAGAACACCCTACTCAAGTGGCAATAAAACAATGTAAGAATAAACATCAAGACTACTTCAGATTAGCATAGACATACAATTCTTGCAGCAGTTTAACAAGTCACTTATCCTAGGAAGTGATACAGTAGCCAGGTAGACACACAGACAATAGTGGAAATGCAGAAATGAGCAGGAGACAGCTAGAGGATAGGCCGCAGGCCCGGCAAGTCCTAAGTGCAGTCACAGTAGCCAGGGGCATTAAGGTGGGAAAAAAGAGCATGCTTGAAAGCTAGATGACAGTGTGGAGGGGCCCATGACTTCAACACATCTTCCAGCACTACACCAACAATCAAAACCCTATTTCGAACAGCATACCTCAAAAGAATTCCCAAATAATCATCCTCCCCAAACTCGCTCAAATAAATAATAAACAAACCCCTCCCTTCCCAAAATCAATTACAACAATATAAACAAAAATACCAATAGCCCAAAACAAAAACTATAAAGTAAATAAAATGCATAAAAGACAACATGTACCCCTCCCAAACCATCCCACACCCACTCAGAAAACAGTAAATTATAATATAAATAACTTAGGAGAATTCAGAAGCAAAATGCTGTGACGAATAGAGTTTAAAAGTCAGCTCATATTAAGGAGCAGTTTCCAAATAATTAACGGCAGGTAAATGTCACTGATCAATAGAACATCAACAATCTTGCAGTAGTTTGTAGATTTTTCCTCAGTAAAGCTCCCACCAGCACTGGAGAAAAGTAACCCAACAGAGATGATGCTCTATCACCACCAACGTTTTTTTATGCTGTCTTTATGGGGGGAGCTGGCAGGCAGCTATGGCTCAGAGGAGCCCATCTCTCCAGCACTGGCATCTCCGCATCAATCCTCCCAGGCAAATCCCACATGGGTTGAGCCCCCCCCCGACAAGGCCAGGTGCAAGAAGCATCGACTTTCTACCCCCCCTCAGATAGCCAACATCCAGATTCCGAAGTTCGGCATGGGTGCAGCCAGGGCCATCATGAATGCAGCCAGTTCCATTTTCACTTTTCCTCCCCGACCCCTTCCTCTCTGACATTATGTGTTGGTGGTGTGCCTCTTAACCCATATCTCCCTCCAGCTGCAGCTAGAGGGCAATCAGCAGGTGGGATGGCAATCCCTCCCTCCCCAAGAGAGGAGAGCAGTCCTTCAGATGCTCCATCCTCTCACGCCCCTGCAGACCCCTGGTGGTTCAGGCTCATTCCAGAACCCAGGTCGCTGGCGTAGCACGAGGTGTGGCATCCAGCTCCTCAACCTCCAGTGCCACCAGGCCGGCACTCTCACAACCAACTTTGGGGGACATGATATGGATTTTTCATGGCTTGAGGTTAAAAGATAGAAGGATCTTTGAGGAGCAGATTGTTTAATTACCCTTTAAACTGCTCTCACCAGCTCCAGAGCGGAAAGTTGCAGTAGTAAAGTTCCGATTTACTGAGAGCTCATACCCCACCAGTGGTGCCATTTCCTGACTCCAGTGTGACCCACAAAAAGGAGGCACTGTAGGTCACACTGGAGTCAGGAAATGGCACCAATATCCACACAGGAATTATCTACAGACTCCCATGCAAGGGAAGGAAACAGATATGGTAATGTTAGATAACATCCTTAAAATGGCAGAGAAGGGAGAAGTGTTGTTGATAGGGGACCTAAATGTGCTTGATATTAACTGGAGCACCTATGCTGCAGCCACATCCAGGAGGAAAGTCATTCTGGATGCCCTGCAAGGGGTATGCCTCACGCAACTTGTGGGAGAACCCATCTGTGAGGTGGCAGTACTAGAACTGGTGCTCACAAATGGAGACAGAATAATGGATGTATCGGTGGGCAGCCATCTGGGGTCCAGCGACCACTATATATATGTAGTATTCAGGGTAAAGACAGTAAAAGAATCAAGCCACACTAAAGCCAGAGTCCTTGACTTCAAGAAGGTCGACTTTACTAAAATGGGTGAATGCCTCAAGAAAACACTGGCACATAGAGAGGAAAGGGGAGTAGAGGTACAGTGGTAGAACCTCAAGAGAGCCATAACAGAGACAACAAGCCTTTGTGTGAAGCTAGTGAACAAAGCCAGAAGAAAAAGAAAACCATTATGGTTTTCAAAAGAATTGGCACGGAAGGTTACAGAGAAAAAACTGGCATTCAGGTTATGCAAGGAAACACAAAGGGAGGAACACAAGGAACTGTATCAGGCAAAGCAGGGGGAGGCGGGTAAAGCAGTCAGAAGTGCAAAGGCAAAAACAGGAAAGGATAGCCCAGAAAGTGAAGGAGGGGGACAAAACCTTCTTCAGGTACATGAGGGAAAGAAGACAGGCCAAGGGAGGGATATTGAGACTTAGTAAAGGAAGGGGAGTGGGTGGAGGGGGACATGGAGAAGACTGAGATACCAAATGAATAATTTTGTTCAGTATTCACAAAAGAAGGGAAGGGGGATGGACCGATATTAGCAAGTAGACACATACAGGAAAGAAGGGTGGACACCAGTCCATTCACAGAGGACAGAGTCCTAAAGGAACTCTTGAAATTAAAGATGGATAGGGCAATGGGGCCAGACCGGATACATCCCAGAATACTAAAAGAGCTCAGAGAGGTGATACTGTCACCACTGACAGCCCTATTCAACAAATCATGGGAGGAAGGAGTAGTGCCGGATGACTGAAGGAGGGCGAATGTGATACCTCTTCACAAGAGTGGAAGCAAGGTAGAAGCAGGTAACTATAGACCGGTTAGTTTGACCTCAGTGGTGGGAAAGATGATGGAATCGCTGTTAAAGGGAAGGACCGTAGAATATCTAGAAACCAGTGGGGCACAGGACCCAAGGCAACATGGATTCACAACAGGAAGATCGTGTCAAAACAAATCTGATGGATCACGTTGACTGGGTGACAAGGGTAGTAGATCAGAGAGGGGCGATAGACATGGTCTATCTAGATTTTAGCAAGGCATTTGACACAGTCCTGCACAAGAGTTTAATAAACAAGTTGGGCATTCAGGGAGTAGGTCTCAAGGTGGTAAACTGGGTCAGAAATTGGCTTAGCAACAGGACTCAGAGGGTGGCGGTAAACGGATTTCAATCTGAAGAAAGGGGGATAACCAGCGGGGTGCCACAGGGTTCAGTGCTGGGGCCAGTCCTCTTTAATGTCTTTATAAGTGACACTGCAGATAAACTCTAAGGAAAAGTATGCCTCTCTGCTGATGACACCAAGATCTATAATAGGGCTGACACTTCAGGGGGAGTGCAGCAAATGAAGAGAGACTTAGGCAAGCTGCAGGAGTGGTCAAGAATGAGTCAGCTCGGATTCAATGCCAAGAAGTGCAAAATCATGCACTTGGGGAACAAAAACCCTGGGGAAGAATACACAATTGGGGGGGTGGGGTACTAACAACAACCAAAATGGAAAGGGACCTGGGGTAGTCATAACAGATTATCTAAAAGTAGCTAAACAATGTGAGTAGTCAGTGATAAAAAGCCTGGGGTGCAAAGGGAGAGGTATCACCAGAAGAAAACAGGAGGTGGTGATGCCACTGTACAGGCAGTTGGTGAGGCCTCATAGGAACATACGAACATAGGAAAGTGATGGCAGAAAAGGACCACCAGGCCCACCTAGTTTGCCCATTTGCCCAGCATCCTCTAGGCTTGCTCTGATTTCCCTTCCCCTCCCTTCAACAGCCCCCTATGTCTGTCCCAAGACCTCTTGAACCCCCCACTGTATTCTCACCCACCACTTCTTTAGGCAGCCCATTCCAGGTGTCCACCACCCTCTTGGTAAAGAAGTATTTCCTGATGTTACCCCTAAACTTACCCCCCTCGAGTTGGAGATCATGACTCCTTTTCCTCATCTAGAGTACTGAGTGCAGTTATGGTGACCTCATCTCTGAAAGGACATCGACAGGATGGAGGCAGTTCAGAGAAGGGCAATAAAAATGGTGCAGGGGCTGCACCAGACACCATATGAGGGGAGATTGAGAGAACTCAATATGTATACTCTGAAGGTGAAGGACAGGAAGGAGAGTGGGATATGATAAGAGACATTCAAATACCTCAAGGGGATCAGTAGAGTTCAAGAGGGTAGTATCTTTCAGAAAAGGAGATGTGCAAGAACAAGGGGTCACAATATGAGACTGGAGGGGGGAAGACTCAGGGGCAACATGAGGAAATATTTTTTCACAGAAAGGTGGTGGATGCATGGAACAGCCTCCCAGAGGAGGTTGTGGGGGCAAAAACAGTTGTGGAATTCAAGAATGCATGGGACAGGCAGAAGGCAAAGCTAGTGGTAGGAAGGAGGAGGTAGGCCGCAGATCAAATAGGATCTGGAGTTTATACAGTAGGTAGGGAAATGGGCAAACTAGGTGGGCCAGGCGGTCCTTATCTGCAGTCAAGTTCTATGTTTCTATGTTTCTACCCTCGGTCTGGGGCTCTGATGGTATCACCGCAAAACATCCAACAATGCTCTCACCATGCTGAATGATAGTCCAGCCAGAGTTGAAAGTTAATCAACCACAAAAGCACTGCTAGATCAGGTCCCACAGAGAGAGTCAGAAAACGCTGAAGAAATCGAGGCAGCAATGCAACCACCAAGTCTGCACATTCAAGTCAAGGCCAACAATCCAAACCAGTGCAGTAGCAGTATCACTCCAGCTCAGAGAGCTCTTCTCTTAAAGTCACAAATTCACCCACTCTGGTAATTTAGCTGCAGCTACAGCCAACAATTCAAATCTGCTTGGTGGTGCAATTTCTCTGGTAGTTCATGGAGTCTCCTCTCCTACAGCTGCAACTCCACAGAATGCTGGCATGGTTCAAGCAGCTGCAACTTCATCTTTCCAGACAGCACTCCTTAGTTCAACTCCAACATTGACTTCCAACAAAAAGACGATGGGAGGACTGACACAGTTGCTGTCTCTAAAACTGCAACAGGCTCTAGAGGTATGCGAATACCTTAATTCAAATATTTGGATGGATATTCGTATTCGGGGTGCCAGATATTTATTATTCGTTATTCACCCCCCAACCAGATACGTGTTTTCTTTTTTTTTAAAGACATTGTAACACTGTTAAACTCCACCACTTCCTTTTCTTTTGAAGTAGACTAGGCAATTCTGCCATGAACACTCCCTAATAGCCTTTCAGGCACTGAAAATGGCAACAAAGTACTGCACTGGTCAGTGGTCAGGTGACGCACGATCATCATCGATTGAGCAAAGGCCACAGATGAGGTGACATCTCGTGTCTTGTCTAGTGCTACTGATATGGCACTGATGTGAGTGCATTGTATATCCATCCTGGAAGAGAGGAGAGTGAGATGTGCTATGATAGAGACCTATACAAGTACCTCATGGAGTGAAGACAGGGCACACAAGGGGAGTCTCTTTCAAATGAGGAAGAGCACAAGTACCAGAGGCAATGGGGGTATGTGATGAAACTGAAGGGGGAGTTCCAGACAGATGTGAAGAAATATTCACAGAAGGCAAGGGAGGTGACTGACAGAGACTGCAGGCATAAGTGATGGTGTCGAAAACAGTGTGGAGCTTCAAGTATGCATGAGATAGGCATAGGGCTGGGGTGTATTTGAAAACAGGCAGGAAGGCAGTCAGGTTGCTTTAGGGTCTGCAGATGAGACCAATAAGGCAGGGATGAACTATCTGAACTGACTGTGTGGGCCAAGCTCTCCTCTTCCAACAGATAATTAGTAACCTAAAGTACACTAAAACGTGATAACTGGGTGTCGTGATTCATGCTCGTGATGAAGCCAAAGATTGAAAAAAAAAAAACAGGGTTGCACCAAGAAAACTTGAATTGGTGTGAATTATGATGACCATGAATGTGATTCATCGTGATGTGGATAAATGAGTGCAATGTTCGCTCTGAGATTATTTCTGGGTAACTCAAAATCAAATGAGTGCAATGTTCCCACTGAAATTATATCTAAGCTGTTGGAGTAAGTATAGCTCTAACTGGCTTATTTAAATGAGTACATGTTCACGCTGAGATCATATCTACTGGCTTAAATACAGCTGGCTTATGAAGATAAAGATTTGAGTCCGTCTGCTTAGTAGGGCATCCTGAATGTGAATACTAACAGCACTACTGCTAAATGCACTACACCTAGAGGCTCATTTGCCAGCCACCTTTTGTTTCTGTCCTCAAGGTACATAGCATACTCTGACTCATCTTCAAAGTCACTCACATGTGCCTCTGATGAAGAAGATGACATGTCACTGGGCAGTTCACCATGTGGAGGGAAATACTCGGAACCAGATGACTGATCATCCTCTGCAACATTTTCAGGAGTACTGAGAAGCTGAGAAGCAGGAGGTATAACTGTATCAACTGTAGTGGTCATACTGGTAATTTGCACCGTGGCAGGGATACCATACTGTGGTGATACTGTTATAGTAGTGGCAGTAGTGGCAGGGTTCATAATGTCAGTAGTGGCTGAAGTGACAGTCACAGTTGCAGGACTGGCTGTAGTAATCATGCTGCCCATTGCTGTGGAAGAGGAAGACAGGGTCTCTATAGTGATAGTGGTGGTAATGACTGATGTGATGGTACTGGTGAGAGATAGAGACATATTGGTGATTGTGGTGGGAGTAGAGATGGTACTGGTGAGAGATGGGGACACATTGGTGGTTGTGGTGGGAGTCAAGAACAGTGTGCTTCTGCTTGTATTACTTGTATCACTTTGTCCTGTGCTAGCCACAGTACTACTGTTGCTGGAAGACATAGGCTTGGAAGGGGTAAAGAATAATTTTGGGCATCGAAGATGGGCTGACCGTCGCTCACGTTCAGGTCCAGCATCACCAACCTGTTCCTCCACTGTAGATTTGCTTGGGCTAGACCAAGTAAGTTTTTTTCACCTCTACCTGTCATTGTTTTTGTCTATGCCAAACAAGTTCTAAACACTCTCAGATACCTAATGCTTCATAAATGTACAAAAGTTCTGCTTTATTGTAGCACAGAAAAATGATTGCAAGCAGCACCTGCTGCAGTACTGCTTTATTTTAGAACAAAAAAATTATTGGAAACAGCACCTGCTGCAGTACTGCTTTATTTTAGAACCGAAAAATTATTGCAAGCAGCACCTGCTGCAGTACTGCTTTATTTTAGAACAAAAAAAATTATTGGAAACAGCACCTGCTGCCGTACTGCTTTATTTTAGCACAGAAAAATTATTACAAGCCCTCCAAGACTGCTGGCAGCTACTGACTTTTGTGAAATGCCAGCCCAAACTCAGATTACACCACAAATATTTCTTACACAGAGATTTCTATGGCAGAACTACTGCACTTCACTTATTTTTTTTATTTGTAAATGCACAAAAGTTCTGCTGCATTTCAGTGCAAAAAAATTGTTGTAAGCAGCAGTACTACTTTATTTTCACACAGAAAAATTATTGCAAGCAGCACACACTCAGGGCAGGCGAGGGTGTGTGCACACTGCATGCGACACTACCTAGACCTAAACCGTGTGGAGTGGGAGTGCAGTCAGCTGACTGCCCTCTGAGATTGCTGTCAGTTACTGATTTTCGTGAAACCCCAGCCCAACCTCAGATTACACCACAAATATTTCTTACACAGAGATTTCTACACCAGAACTCCTGCAATTTACTTATTTTTTTATTTGTAAATGCACAAAAGGTTCTTCTGTATTTCAGTATGTAACAGGGTAGAATAGGACCCTGTCCCATTTGTTTTGGAGAAAGTGTTTAAATGCAGGGATCTTTACTCTTTCCTTTTCTGTCTCTTCTGTCTAGTTGTGCAACCAAATTTTCCTGTGAGACTTCGGACTTGATCAACCCAAACAGTCTCGCAATCCTTTGCCTCTCACTGTCTCTCAGTTTTCTCTTGCTGTCTTTCTTCCTTGCATATATATATCTGCTAATATAAAATATATGAGAATCAGTGTATGGAAATGCAGCTGATATTGGGATCACTTTTGTTTAGAAAATTGTGTTACTGTTGAAATGTATATATTTATCATTTGAGATAACTGTAAAAAGCTAGAGGTTACTTGGGTGCAAATGCCTGAGCCATTTGCAGTTGCTGTGGGACCTCAGGAAGTTCTCAGTGTTCTAGCAGCTCCTGAAATTTACAAAGGACAGGATGCTTGCAAAGGATGGGGGTTGAAAAGAGTTATAAAAACAGCTAAGCTGAGCTGCAAGGGATATTTTTTTACAAGAGATTTATTTTGCTTCTGTATATAGTTATTCTGAACAGGTTTATTTTATTTTATGTTACTGCAACTACAAATAAACAGTTTTGAGGAATTTTACAACTGCTCCTGGGTTTTCTGTATGCTTCCTGACCTGTGCCTCAACGACACAGTACAAAAAACTGGTTGCAAGCAGCAGTACTGCTTTATTTTTACACCAACAAATTATTGCAAGCAGCACAAATGCCTCACACCACTATCAGGCAGGCAGGTACTAAGAAAAGAAGAAGAAACACTACTCCTTCACTTCCAGAGTACAGCACAGAGGCCCCTGAAATGAAGGTATACTAGTTTCTATCTACAGCTCCTAGCAAAAAAAACAAACAAACAAAAAAAAACATCAGATGATTTATCCACAAAAAAAAAAACTCCCAGTGCTCCCACTAGTACTAGGCACTAAAGACACACAGTACAGAACAAAAAAATAAAGGTTTTGTGATGAAAATATTAGTTTTTTGCAGCTCCTAACCTCTGCTGACTCAGAGCTCTCTTCACTATGATCTTACCTCCACTATGAGATGCCCCTGAAATGAAGGTATACTAGTTTCTCTCTGCAACTCCAAGCAAAAAAATCATTATTTCAGATGATTTATCCACAAAAAAACTCCCAGTGCTCCCACTAGTACTAGGCACTAAAGACATATAGTGCAGAACAAAAAAATAAAGGTTTTGTGATGAAAATATTAGTTTTTTTGCAACTCCTAATCTTGGCTGACTCAGAGCTCTCTCCACTCTCCACTACGATCTCTCCACTATGCAGCAATGTTGAAGTATCATGTGATCTGTCTTTGGCAAACACTCGGCAATTGGCTAGCAGGTCCTGCGAGATCTTGAAATCCGGCAGAAATGCCGAATACCGAATATCGCTGAATAGCTGCACTATTTGGTATTTGGCTCCCGAATACTGAATTATTCATGGTATTCGGGATTTAACATTCGTTACTCACAAACCCCTAACAGGCTCCTCGATCTCCACTTTTCAACATTTTTCTACACAGCACTTTTCAATGAACTCTCTAAAAACAAGAAATACTAACTCCGGAGGATAAAATCACTACCCAGCCCTATCTACATCTTAAACCCTAATCCCAATTTCTAACTAAAATTTAAAAACAATAATTAACGCACTCTAGATGCAGCATGTGACAGAGTTTTCTAAAAACATAGATGGAAGGTCAGCTAAAGGAATTGGGCTCCCCTCAGAGCCCTTGCAGATGGCAGCCCAGCCTGGACATTATCTTGCTTCCCCCCTCTACAAGGTGGTAAACAGAAGTCACTTGGCGACTGGGTCAGTGACCAGTGGAGTACCACAGGGATTAGAACTGGACCCTATCCCCTTCAGTGTCTTAATAATTGACGTTGTTGAGGAACTGCAGGGGAAAGTGTGTCTCTTCGAATGACACAAAATTTGTAATAGGATGGGCAGCCAGGAGGGGCAAGGTAAGGCAATTTTATTTGTAGGGCATTCAGTCCCGGTGGCTCTGAGCACCTTAACAGTATTCAATACAAAGAAAACACATTAAAATAAAATAAAAATCCACATAAATAAACAATATAAAAATAAATTCAGCATCTTTAAAACTTCAGATTGCCAATCAATAGACTGGACCAGACAAACAGAATTCAGCAGTCTACAAAAGCCAGACTGAAAAGGTGGGCCTTCAGCACACGCTTGAACCCCTCGATTATGGAGGCCTCCTGGACAGCAGATGGAAGCGAATTCCACAGGGTCGGCCCAGAGACACTAAAAGCCCTATCTCCCGAGGTCCTGAGCTGAACCCTGGGAACATCCAGGAGGCCCCTTGAAGAGGAGCAGAGGGAGCGAGCAGAGGTCGTCGGTGACAGGAGCTCTGACAGGTAACCAGGACCCAGTCTGTATAGGGTCTTAAAGGTGAGAGGACCCACCTTGAAAAGGACCCTCCACCTGACTGGCAGCCAGTGCAGGGCACGCAGGACCGAGGTTACATGACAAGACCTGGAAAGGCCCATCAGCAACCTGGCCACTGTGTTCTGCACCAGCTGCAGTCTGCGAAGGGTCCCTCCCATGACTCCAAAGTACAGAGAGTTGCAGTAGTCGAGCCTACAGGTAACAAAGGCATGCACTAGTGTCGGCAGATTCTCAGGCGGAACAAGGGGCTTAATCCTGGCAATGTTCCATAAGTGGTAAAAACCACTTTTAACCACAGATGACACTTTATCTTCAAAGGTCAATCTGCTATCCAGGATCATGACTGGATTTTGCACCCTCAAGGATGCCACCAATGGAGCGGCACCCAGGACAAGGCCTTTGTCCCTTCCCAGTGGCAATCCATCATGTCCGCAACCAGGCTCGATC
The DNA here is from genome assembly GCA_016271365.2 of Neoceratodus forsteri. Classification (NCBI taxonomy): domain Eukaryota; kingdom Metazoa; phylum Chordata; order Ceratodontiformes; family Ceratodontidae; genus Neoceratodus; species Neoceratodus forsteri. The sequence continues at coordinate 959,473,313 of CM057455.1, forward strand.
ACCAGGGGGCTGAGAGAATGTATAGAGATTTGGGGTGACTACAGAAGTGGTCTGGAGAGTGGCTGCTGAGTTTCAGTGGCAACAAGTGCAGAGTCATGCATCTAGGGCAGGAAACCCCAGGGGCTGTGTATAACATGGGGGATGGTACTTACAGTTACCAAGCAAGAGAGGGACCTTGGAGTGATCATATCTGATGATTTCAAAGTGGCAGGGTAGAGCGATAAGGCAGCAGGTAAGGTGAGATGGATGCTGAGGTGCATAGGGAGGGGGATCTCCAGCAGGAAAAAGGAGGTGGTGTTGCCCCATATTGCTCACTTGTGAGAATCCACCTGGAGTACTGTGTCCAGTTCTGGAGGCCGCATCTTTGCAAGGACATTGGCAGGGTGAAAGCAGTCAAGAAGAAGCCTACTAAAATGGTGCGGGGGATGAATGCCAAACCATATGAGGAAAGGTTGCGGGAGTTCAGTGTGTGCTCCCTGGAGGGAGAGGAGAGCAAGATGGGACATGACTGAGACCTATACATACCTCCCGGGGGGTGAACAGGGTGCAGAAAGGGAGTGTCTTTAATAGGAAGAGGAGAACTGGAACATGGGGTTATGTTGAAAGGCTTGAGAAGGGAGGTTTAGGAGGGATGTGTGGAAATGCTTCTTCACAGGGGGATGGTAGATGCCTGGAGCAGCTGCCAGGGAAGTGGCAAACAAACAGCAAAGCCGGTGCTCAAAGAAGCAAGTAATTCCAGTGGATGTCGTTCAGTGAATTTTGATGTGGTACAGCAGATCACAGACCCCAGCATTTCGAACCTATTGCAGGTTCTTCATCAGGGGGAGGGGTGAAAGAGAACAGAACATACCATACAAATTTATAAGGCCAGTCTTAAAGGGATATGACTCATTGTGAAAATAGTGAATATTTATCCATAGTAATATAATTGATAAGTAAATATTTTTACAGATTTATCTTAAAATAAGTAAATACATTTTACAGGCTGTATGAAGTTAAACATATCAATATATTCCAAAATGTTTTAAGGTTAAATTTATTTATTTGAAAAGTTTCACCAGGAAAGGCATACTGAGCTACAATAGCTCATTTCAGATGCATCCTGGGGGACAGGTGAAAGGGGACACATTTGAATAAGAGATCAAAGTAAAATATACATACAGTAGATTTAAGCCTGTACATACAAACTAATACATTTAAAACTATGCCAAACATATCTGAGGTATAGGTAAGCAGCACTTAGCATCCATGCGACTATGTACATATATGCATTACACACATACATACTATATTTGCATTATACATATAAATATCCTGAGTTTGTTTTGGAGGCACTTGACCTCATATTGAATAGCAATGTGTTTATTTTTGACTCTCTTTTTTGCCCACAACAATGTAGCCCAGCGATGGGGTCAGCGATGGCACCCTCCTACGTCAACCTCTTTTTTGGTTGGTGGGAGGAGGTTGCCATTTATGACCCCAGATGTAATACGTTTTGGGATAAAATACAATATTGGGGTCAATACATTGACAATGAGCTTTGTATTTGGAAAGGCACCAGATCTGAAATAGAGGATTTTATGGGTTATCTCAAAGAGAATGACTGGAACTTATGATTTACCCATATGGTGGATCTCATATCTGTCACATTCTTCATTGTGAAGTTGTGTGCAACCACTGATGGCACTATTGCCACTGAAAATGTTTGTAAGCCCATGTCAGGTAATACCCTATTACGATCAGATTTTGTCACCTTCCCATTTGAAACGTGGCATCCCAAAAGGGTTGTGTCTTAGAATATGTAGAAACAGCTCCACAGCAGAGAGCTTTAATAAACATGCTAGGGAACTCATGGATAGATTTCTGGACAGAGGGTATGACCATAGGTTGCTTCAGGGAACAGAATTTTATACCCACTCTATAGATAGAGCTACCCTATTGACCCCCAAGGAACATACTGAAGAACAACATACCAGAGTAATTTCATCACTGAATGCAACTCAGTGACCCCCATGATAGCAGGGACACTGAAAAGATTTTAGAATATATTGAAAGCGGACCCTGACCTGAAAGGGAACATAGGTGATTCTCCAAGAGTGGTCTACAAAAGAGCTAAAAGCATTAAAGACAGGGTGGTTAAAAGCCATTACTCAGTAAATCCCACTAGATCTAGATCTTCCTTCTTTTCTATAAGAAGTATGGACTCACATCACTGTGAGAATTGCAATATTTGCAAATACATGACACAAGGAAAAAAAGTCCTGAGTCCCATGAATGGAGCCAACTTTGAAATCTGTCATTTCATTATCTGCCAGACACCCTATGTAGTGTACGCCCTATGGTTCGATTGTCTGTCACTGTACATTGGCATGACTACTCGCCCTCTCAAAGAAAGAATCCAAGAGCACATTCATTCTATTATGAACCAAAGGGGAGTCATTGGTGTGTGAAACACAGGTCATCACTGCAAAGTTTTAAGTTCATGGGAACTGATCATGTGAAATCTTACATGTGAGTGGGAAACAGACGGGAGACATTACTGCAAAGGGAGAGTAGACTAATATTTAATCAGGGAGCCATTTATCCTTCAGGACTTAATGATGGTAGGGACATTCTGCCTTATTTGTAACTAATTAATTTTTATCCACAGGGTTTTACCTTATATCTAAGGCTTTTTATTGATTGATCTTTTCACTGTTTGTTCTTTTCCTTTCAGGAGACCTTGGAATCTGTCTTCGGTTTCCACCATGGGTTTTAAGTTTGCTCCAATCGATTCTTGTAATATTTAAGAGTATTTTGGAAACTTAAAAGCTTTATACTAATAATGGACTCTTATAAATTTAACCTTAAAAATATTGGAATCAATTGATATGTTTAATTTCATCCAGCCTGTACATCTTAAAATGTATTTACTTATTTTAAGGTAAATCTGTATAACTATTTACTCATCAATTATATTACTATGGATAAATATTCAATATTTTCACAATGGGTCATGTCCCTTTAAGACTGGCCTTATAAATTTGTATGGTATGTTCTTGTTCACCCTTCCCCTTGAAGAAGAACCTGCGATAGGTTCGAAGCACTGGGGTCCGTGATCTGCTGTACCTAGAGCACATTAAAATTCACTGAGCAACATCCACTGGACTTACTTGTAACTTTGCACACCATTTTTGCTGTTTGTTTGTTTGTCCTTGATTTATCGGTGCTGCAATAACCACCACAAGCCTGGCAAAATTTGTTTTGAATTGTCTGCCAGGAGAAGTGGTTGGGTGAAGACATTGGGGGGCTTCAAGCATATATAGAATGAGCACATGGCTATAATAAATAGGGAGCAGGGAGGAGGAAGGGACACCTGCAACCAAGTAAGATCCGGGATGTGGTGTTAGGCAGGGAGGATAGGGCAGAGTTGATGTCCTACTGGCCCTTTATGCCAACATATTCTATGTTTCTATGTTTCAGTGTAAGTGGAGGCACAGCAAGGGGAGCAGCTGTGATGTCTTCTGAGCAAGGCTAGGTGGAAGCACTGCCTGAGCAGAGGCTGAGATCTTCCCTCAGCAGGGCAATATGGAGACCCTGTTCAAGTGACAGCTATGATCCCTTTCAACAGCACAAGAGGAGGCAGTTCCCAGTTGGAAGTTATGAACCCTACTCAACAAGACAAGGTAGAGCCACTGCCCGAGGGACAGCTGTGTTCCCTGCTCTATGGGACGATGCACAACCACTGCCCAAGTCGTAGCTGTGGTTCCTTTTCTGTGGAGCAAAGTAGAGTCATTGCCTGAGTGACAGCTGTGATTCTCACTCTGTTGGGCAAGGTAGAACCACTACCTAAGCAGCAGCTGGGATCCCCACTCGGTGGTGCAAACCAGAGACACTGATCAACATAGAAACACAGAAGCATAGGAACATAGAAACTGATGGCAGATAAGGACTGCTAGGCCCATTCAGTCTACCCATTGTCCTTACCTACTGCAAAAGCCACCGACCCTACTTGATCGCTGGCTTTACCTTCTCGTTCCTATCGCTAGGGTTCCCCTATGCCTGTCCCACGCAATTTTGAATTCCCTCACTGTGTCTGCCCCCACTACCCCTTCTGGGAGTATATTCCATGCATCCACCTCCCCTTCCATGAATAAATACTTCCTCACGTTACCCCTTAGTCTACCTCCTTCCAACTTCATGTCATGCCCCCTCATTCCTGAACATTTCCTTTTCTGAAAGATGCTTCCCTCCAGTACCCTAGTTATGCCCTTAAGATATTTGTAGGTTTCTATCATCTCCTCTGTCTCCTGTCTCATCCAGAGTATACATATTGAGGTCTCCCAGTTTCTCCTCATATGACTTTTGGTGCAGTCCCTGCACCATCTTTGTTGTCGTTCTTTGCACTGCCTCCACCCTGTCTATGTCCTTACAGAGATGTGGCCTCTACAACTGGACACAGTACTCCAAATGAGGCCTCACCAATGATCTGTACAGTGGCATCACCACCTCTTTTCTTCTGCGGGTGATACCTCTGTCTATGCACTCTAGCATCCCACTGGCTCTCCTCACTGCCTTGGCACATAGTTTGGCCACCTTTAGGTCATCATACATGATTACCTCAAAATTCCTTTCCTGCTTGGTGACCAACAGTATCTCCTCCCCATCATGTAATCCTCGCCTAGGTTTTTTGTGCCCCAAATGCATGATTTTGCACTTTTTTGCATTGAATCTCATCTGCCACACTCTGGACCATTCCTCCAGTTTACCTAGATCCCTCCTCATTTTTTCCACCCCGTCTGGAGTGTCCACCCTGTTGCAGATCTTAGTGTCATCTGCAAAGAGACACACCTTCCCTTCCAGCCCCTCTGCAATGTCACTTATGAAGACATTATACAGGACTGGCCCCAGAACTGATCCCTGTGGTACCCCGCTGGCCATCCTCCTTTCCTCAGACTAAGCTCCATTTACCACTACCCTCTGTTGTCTATCACTCAACCAGTTCTTAACCCAGTTTACCACCCTGTGACCCACTCTCAGGCTGCCCAGCTTGTTTATAAGTCTTCTATGTGGAACGGTATCGAAGGCCTTGCTGAAGTCCAGGTAGGCAACCTCCACCACTACCCCCGATCCACTTCCCTAGTCACCCAGTCAAAGAAATCAATTAGATCTGTTTGAAATTACCTTTCTGCTGTGAATCCATGCTTTCTCTGATCCTGTGCTCCATTGGATTCAAGGTGTTTCACAATCCTTTCTTTATGTATTGATTCCATAATTTTCCCCACTATTGAGGTGAGGCTGACTGATCTACAGTTTCCAGACTCTTCCCTACTCCCACTTTTGTGAAGAGGGACTACATCTGCCCTCCTCTAGTCCTCTGGAACCACTTCCATGTTGAGTGACTCATTGAACAGGGCTGCCAGTGGTGCCACCAGCACCTCCCATAGTTCCATTAATATTCTAGGATGTATCCCATCCAGTCCCATTGCCTTGCCCACTTTCAGTTTTGTGAGTTCTTTTAGGACTCTCTCTTCCATAAATGGACTGGTGTCCAACTCCCTCCCATATTTTCTCCCTCCCATATTTGCTCATGTTGCCTAACTGTGATCCCTCACCTTCTCCTTCTTCTGTGAGGTGGAAGACTAGGTTTGCTGGCAAAGGCACCTAGTTTCACCTGAGCTCTTTTCTTCTATGTTTGCTTGTAAGGACAGAGCAAGGAACATTATCAGAGCAAGGAAAAAGATTAGGCTTCTTTTGGCTAGGGAGATTTACTGTGCGTTATTTTCTTTTGTACTCATAGGGTTTGTTACTGCTTGTTGCTAACATTGTACTGCTTTATTGTTCTCTGATTCAAATTGCTGTTGCAGGGTATGCTTTCTGCTGCATTATTACAGGGTGTGCCTACAGGTTGGCTACTGTTTTGTGCTTACAGATTACTGCTGTAATCTTCTCTGATTCAGATTGTTTTTTGCAAGGTATATCTTCTGTTACTGTTTTATTTTTCTCTGTAGCAAAGTGTTTTTACAGGGTATATCATCTGTGAAATTATTACAGGCGGTGCTTACATTTTTGTGACTTTTTATCTATCATTAGGCTAAGCAAAATTACTGTTTGCTACTATTTTATTTAATTTGTTTTGCTGAAAGGTTTTTGGGTTGGTCTCAAAGTTGTTGCAGTCTCCTTCTCACATTGAAGAAGCTCATTGCTTTCCTCCCACAGGTCTTCCAGGGGATTAGGTGTGTAACTGGGGGGTGGACCTGACAAATTCTAAGTAACTTCCAACAGAAGGAAGGGTTAAAAGATCAAGTTAGTTGGTGTTTTTGAGGTAGAAGACTAGGTTTGCTAGCAAAGGCACCTAGTTTCACCTGACCTCTTATCTTCTAGATTTGCTTGTAAGGACATGGCAAGGAACATTATCAGAGCAAGGAAAAAGAGTAAGGCTTCTTTTGGCTAGGCAGATTTAGAGTGTGATATTATTTTCTTTTGTACTCACATGCTTTGTTACTGTTTGTTGCTAAAATGTTACTGCTTTATTGTTCTCTGATTCACATTGCAGTTGCAGTGTATACTTTCTGCTGCATTATTACAGGGTGTGCCTACAGGTTGGTTACTGTTTTGTGCTTACAGATTACTGCTGTAATCTTCTCTGATTCAGATTGTTTTTCGTAAGATATATCTTCTGTTACTGCTTTATCTTTCTCTGTAGCAAAGTGTTTTTTACAGGGTATAGCTTCTGTGAAATTATTACAGGTGGTGCTTTGCAGGTTTTACAGTTTTATCTATCATTAGACTAAGCTTTCAGGGCTATTGCATTTGTTGTTGGTTGATTGTTTCTGCTCTTACCTCCTTGTTTCTTTCATCTGTGGTTCTTCTTTTTTGGCAGGGGAAGGGCCCAGCTCCCCACCTCCATCCACAACAACCCCATGCTACACTCCTTTCATAGGGTAGCACAGTCATGCTATTTCCTGCAGCAAAGCAGGAAAGGGAGGATCAGAGGGGTATCCACACAGTGACCTCACTTACAGGGGCACAAGTAATTTAACTTGTTATAACAAGTTATACAAAAACAAACAAACAAAACAAAAAAAATCAAACTTTTGCTTTCATTTTCCTCCTTCTAATTACTCAGACCAGGTTATAAACCCAGCAGCTCATCTGGAATGGATATTATTAAATGCAGGTACTGAGGGACACATTTCAAAAGGGCAGTTGTACAGGATTTAGGATTCTGTCCTACATGCTGGACCATTGGAGATCTAAGGGCTCTGCTCCAGGCAGCATGGGCAGAGACTGCACACCTCAAATCTCATATTCAGGAGGAAATATATTATAAGAACCATCCGACATTTCCCCAACATCCAACTGAGTACCTTGACCACAGAGGGTAGTTGGTCCAGGAGGCTGGCAGGTGGCTAGGAGGGGCAAATCAGGTGCCCCATCACTCAATGCTTTCCAATGTACCACCTCCACAAACCATATAAAAACTACAAACAGGTATCTTCCTCTGTCTCTGAAATCAAACAAAGGGGCAGAGGACACTGCAGAGCAGGACACTGCAGCACAGGAGCTAGCACAACAAAACTCACCCAAAACAGGGACCAAACCAAAAAAAGCAAAAGGGATATCCCAAAAACTTCTGATCATAGGAGACTCCATAATTTGGGGAGTTGATACCTACCTCCGGCCGGGAGTAATGCCAAAAGGCTGGCCTTCAGGAAATATAAGGGAATGCAGCAGGACGAAGATAGGGAGGCATACCAAACTTCCCTAAGGGAAGCAGGGAAGGCAGTAAGGCAGGCAAGGGCCAAAACCGAGGAAACACTAGCATGAACAGTAAAAGAAAGGGACAAGACTTTCCATAGGTACATTAGTGAAAGGAGAAAGTCCAGAGGGGGTATTGCTAAGATCAAAGGTGATAAGAGGAAGTGTGTGGAGGAGCACCAAGGAAAAGTAAATATCCTAAATAGATACTTCAGCTCAGTATTTACTGAGGAGAAGGTAAGGCAGGGCCCACAGCTCAGCACCATGGAAACAGGGGGGAGGGAGGTGTGCACTAGTCCCTTCACAAAAGAAAGAGTCCTACAAGAGCTCGCAAAGCTCAGGGTGGAAAAGGCAATGGGACCTGATGGCATACATCCCAGGGTATTAAACGAGCTAAGGGTGTAACTAGCAGAGCCATTATCAGAACTGTTGAGTGAGTCTCTGAGCACAGGAGAGAACCCAGAAGACTGAAGAAGGGCTCATGTGATCCCGCTCCACAAGAGTGGTAGCAGGGAGGAGAAAGGGAACTACAGGCCAGTCAGTCTTACACCAGTAGTGGGCAAGATTATGGAGGTACTCCTTAAGGAAAGGATAGTGCAACACCTGGAATCCATAGGAGCACAGGATCCAAGACAGCATGGGTTTACAACAAGAAGATCCTGTCAAACTAATCTCATAGATTTCTTTGACTGGGTACCCAGAGTGGTGGACCAATGGGGAGCAGTTGATGCTGCCTACCTTGACTTCAGCAAAGCTTTCGATACTGTTCCACATAGAAGATTGATTAATAAGCTGGGTAGGCTTGGGTGGGTCAGAAGCTGGTCAACTGGGTGGCAAACTGGATGGCAGGCAGAAAACAAAGAGTGGTGGTAAATGTATACAGTCAGAAAAGATGCAAATCACAAGTGGGGTACCTCAGGGATCAGTCCTGGGGCCAGTCCTCTTCAATATCTTCATCAGTGACATTGAAGATGGACTGGAGGATAAGGTTTGTCTGTTTTCAGATGACACCAAGATCTGCAACAGAGTAGATGATCCAAATGGGGTGGGCAGAATGAGAAGAGATCTGGATAAACTAGCAAAATAGTTGGAAGAGTGGCAAATGAGGTTTAACACAAAGAAGTGCAAGATGATGCACACAGGGAAGAGAAACCCTGAAGCCACCTATAGATTGGGAGTGGAGTTGCTTACCAATCAATCAATCGATCAATCAATCAATCAGTCAAAGTCTTTATTTAACCAGGTGATCACCGTTGAGCAAGATAATTTTCGAGGTGGACCTGGGTTTGTTAACAAGGAACAAGGGACAATATACATGGAATGCAACACACAAGAAAATAGTAACAATACAAATAAAGTGAGATACAATAATACAGTATATACAAAGTATCAGCAGGTAGCATTGGCAGTAGTATATGTTTGGAACAGACGATAAATGTTTGGAACAGAAGATCAGTCCTGGGGCCAGTCCTCTTCAATATCTTCATCAGTGACAATTCAGATGGACTGGAGGATAAGGTTTGTCTGTTTGCAGATGACACCAAATCACATGTAAGAAAGAGATTTGGGCATTATCATCACAGATGACCTGAAATCATCCAAGCAGACCACTAAAGCAGTAGGTAAGGCTAGAGGGATGTTGGGGTGTATTAGTAGGGGGTATCGCAAGTCGTAAGAGGGACGTGATAATACCTCTTTACAAGACATTGATTAGGCCCCATCTGGAGTACTGCGTGCAGTACTGGAGGCCGCACCTGCACAAGGACATTAACAAAATGGAGGCAGTCCAGAGAAGGGCAACCAAAATGGTGCATGGACTGCATCAGAAGACATATGAGGACAGATTAACAGAGCTCAATATGTATACCCTAGAGTAAAGGCGGGAGAGAGGTGATATGATTGAAACATTCAAGCATCTTAAGGGCATTAACAAGGTGAAAGAGTCTAACGTTTCAATTTAAGAAAAATAGCAGGACAAGAGGACACAGCATGAGGTTAGAAGGAGGCCAATTGAGGGGTAATGTGAGGAAGTTCTTTTTCACAGAAAGGGTGGTGGATGCATGGAACAGCCTACCTCAGGAAGTGGTGGATATCAATACAGTGCAGGGCTTCAAACAGGCATGTGATAGGCATAAGGGAGCAATACAGCTGAGTATAAATAGATGGGCCATTGACAGAGTACAGGCCTATGGCACATTCATAAGGTAGAAATAGTGGGCAGACTGGATGGGCCTTGCAGTCCTTATCTGCCATCAACTTCTATGTTTCTATGTTTCTAATACAGAACAAAAATATTTGTTCAGTTTTGATGCTTTTTCCTGGTCCCCTTCCATACATTCCCTTTCTTCCCCTTTACGCCTTACAACCCCACCCGTTTTTTTCTCTTTTCATTAATGTACCTATAAAAAGTTTTGTCCCCTTTTTTACCTCCTGTGCTATTTTTTTCATCCATTTGCACCTTTGTGCTCCTAACTGCTTTCCCTGCCTCTCTCTGTTTATCCAGATACACTACCCCGTCCTTCTCCTTCTGTGTTTCCTTGTACTTCCTGAAAGCCATCTTTTTTGCCCTTACCTTCCTGGCTACTTCCGTTGAGAACCATAGTGGTTTTCTGTTTCTCTTGCCCTTGTTTACTTGCCTAATGCAAAGGTTTATCACCTCCACTATGGCTCTTTTTGGATGGGCCCACTGCTCCTCAACTACCCCTCATTCGTCCCTCCGTGCCAAGGCATTCTTGAGACATAGCCCAATCTTAGTAAAGTCCACCTTCCTGAAATCCAGGACCCTCGCCTTTGTGTGGCTTTACTCTGTCACTGTACTCATACTGAACCACACCATGCGATGATCACTGGACCCCAGGTGTCCTCCCACCCCAACTTCCACAAATCTGTCCCTGTTGGTGAGTACCAGGTCGAAAATTGCACCCTCCCAGGTGGGCTCTAGCACTAGCTGCCTGAGGCCTGCCGCTTGCATGGCGTACAGGATGTCCATGCTCCTGGATGAGGCAGCCACTGGGATGCTTCACTCCACATCTGACAGATTGAAATCACCTAACAGCAGCAACTCCCTTTAGCTGCCATCATGTGGATGGATTGCACAAGAACCCTGTCCACCTCCTCCCCCTGTGCTGGACAGCTGTATATCATGCCCATGCAAATAGCTGTGCCATTGCCTGTCTCAAGGGTAACCCACAGTACCTCCACCTCCCCTACATTCCTTGTATCTCAGTCACTCTAATACTCTCCCTGATGTAAAGAGCAACCCCCCTCCCTTTTTACCCTTCTTGTCTCTCCTAAACAGAGTAGAACTTGGTATTACTACATCCCAGTTGTGGTTTCCAGCATATCATGTCTTCGTAATAGCTACAAAGTCCAGGTCAGCCTCCATCATCAATGCCTCCAGGTCTGGGATTTTATTTCCAAGGCTGTGGGCATTGGTATACGTGGCCTTCCATGTTTTGCCATTTCTCCTGTTATCATCCCCCCTTTTGCCTTCTTGCCTCCTCCATTTGTCTTTCCTGTTTTTAACCCCCTTCCCCCTGTCCTCCACTGTTCCCCCCTTTATGAGCATAGTTACCTCTGGCAATATCATAACTTTATGTCCTCCATGTTGACTGCATTATCCTGTGGGGTGTGCAGTTTGATTCTCCCAGCTTCCAACCACCACCACCCCCGGCTAGTTTAAATGATTGCCAATGATGCATTTATTTATTTTATTTTATTTTATTTATTTAGTTTTTGTTGACCGGGTAAGTGCACTAGTCCAATCCTGCCTGTTTTCAGGCACGACCCGGGGAAGGGGGATACAGATGAATGCCAACTGACCTTGAACCAGATTAAGCTGTTGCTAGTATTTTTAGTGAATGAAGGAATTTGGCCAGGAAACCTGGAAATTTCTACTTGCTGGCGCTTCAAATAGTAGAGGGTTGCATTCACTCTGCTGTATGGCAGAGGCTTTGCAGTATTGTATGAGGATGGACGCTAGCACAGAGGCTCCTGCTAGCATGGCTATGCAACCTGTTTTGGAAGCAACTGTTCCAGTCTCTGTTAATGGGGCTTCTGACTTGGAGATGATGACTGATGTTCCGGAGATGATCAGTGCACTGCCGATTCAGGAGGTATCCTCTGCTCTTTCTTCAAGTCCTGTTTGTCCACTGCCTACTATGGGAACTTCTGATTTGGAAAGTGTTGTTACTACGGACGGGTTTTCGCAAGACGCGCTTCCGGATATGGAGTCGGATGGTTTGGTAGCTTCGGAGGATCGTACTGCTGCAGCTAACCTCTCTTCTACATCTCAGGTTTTGAGACAACAATTTGGCTTAGCATCAAAGGCTCATGATAATTCTAGGGACTGGTCGATGGAGGACTCTTTATCCAAAGCTGGATGGATTCGAAATACCGTGGGGACTTAGGTCCCTGACTCTGCCTGGACGCCTGTTACACTGCCTTCTTCTAAGCATGCCAACACCCTGAGCTCAGGTATTCACACTGATTCTTCTGCTGTTTGTAATATTGCTGGTGCGCACCTATTGTTGAAGGACCCTGAGGCATTTTCTGGCCCCAGTACGTCCTCAGGGGAAGGGGGGTCAAGGGATACTTTGACTTTACATGTAAGATTCCTAAGGATAAAGGCCCTGAACCTTTTAAATGTGTTCCTATGGCTGACTTGTTCAAAAATAAGCTTGAACAAGCTCCCAGGAGGAATGCAGTCCGACTACAGTATAGAGGTGGCCTTGCTACTCATCCTGATAGATACTATGTAGTTAGTACCTTGCTTAAGGGCTCTATGTCATTTGTTCCTTCTGATCTGTTTGCTCTAATCCATATTTCTGGGGAGGATTCTTTTGATGTTAGTTTTCAAATTACTCAAAGCTTAGAAAAATTTTGGGAGAAATATTCTCTTTTAAAAAATACACCTTTGTGGCTCCCCTTTTTGGCTATTCCTCTGACTAGACCCCAAATACGCTATGTCACTACAATCTTCAGGAATTAAGGGGTAAATGTAAGTGACATTTACCATTGGTTGCAAAACCGCTGTGATATACTTGGACCCCCTGAGGCTTTATTAGATTTAGAAGGTATTTGGACTGGAGGCTGGAAATTCAAAGTGAAATTATTTCAGGTAAATTCTGATATTATTCATCTCCCAAACAATTTCTTTTTAGGTAAAGATAGAGGAGTGTACTTTTATAGTGGTCAACCCAGGGCCTGTTATAAATGTGGCTCACGAACGCATATTAGTAACTCGTGATATGATGAAATGTTCACTCTGTGGGAGGTATGGGCATTCGATGGACCTCTGTGAGAATATTTTTCAATATAACTTATGCGATGATAAAGGGCATGCCTTTCATCAATGCCTCTGGGCTAAAAGAAATCGAGCTGAGGGGTGGGATCATGATGAGTTGGTGACACAGGCTCAAGTCAAACTACATAACCCTGTCCCTAATGAATCTGTATCAGTTTCGGATACTCCCCTTCCGGTAGTGATGGACTTAGTATTCCTTGTGGATGACTCTGGACCTTCTCAAATCCCAGATCAGGATTCTGAAAAGGATGTTGTTTCGGACAGGCCCACTATGCCCCCCCCCCATTTTTGAAACTGTTAAGGGGCGAAGATTTACTAGATCTTCACAGAAAATTCTACTCCTACTCCTTGTCCTATCCCTACCACTAATATTTTTTCTCCCTTACAAGATGATCTTGGAGACTCGGATTTAGAATCTGATGCTTCACATAGATCAGAAATAGTTACTGAGGATGAAGAAAGTAAATCTACAGAATTAGCTAAGGATAAAAAGGGAAAGAAAGGGAAAAAAAGGAAGGCCAGTAACAGTCTGAAAGGAGGGCTTTGCAGAACACTAGTCTTTTATGGCCACTTTTGAAAACTATTCTCCTTTAATGTTTGCAGTCTAAAGTCATATAAAAAACAAATATCTATTTTGGCTTTTTTTCAACTCTTTCAGTGGACATTATTTTTGTTCAGGAAAGTCGTCTTTCTTCCCTTGCTGAGGTAGACCTTATCAAAAAGAGGTGGCACTGGGGGCCTTCATTTTGGTCTTTTGGGCTGAATCCTGCAGGTGGGGTTGGCATCCTTTTCAAATCCACCCACTTTCATATTTTTAGACTTCTTGATGTTAATCCAGGTAGAACCCTGATTTTGGATGGCTCCCTTGGAGATTTCTCCTTTCGCCTCATTGATATCTATGCCCCTCAAACTAAATCAGCCAGGGTTGCATTATTTGTGAAGATTAAGCCATTTCTCTTTACTAGAATGCATACTATTTGGGGAGGGGATTTTAATTGTTCTTTGGATACTTCCTTGTCTGGAGTCACCCCCAAAAAAATATATTATGACTCTAATGCTTTGTCACAAATTCTTTCTGGTACCAATATGAAAGATGCTTATCGTACACTGCATCCCAAGGGTAATGGAGCTACTTATCACAGATTTATTTATGCCACGAGAATTGATATGTTTTTCTTTTCTCAACATTTACATCCCATTCATTTTAAATCTCAGCCTTCAGAATTTTCTGATCATAATATTCTTTTTTGTGCCTTCAGTTTGCATTCTCTTCCTCCAAAGATTTTTTCAATCTATAGCCATTGGAGATTAAATATGTCACTTATTGAGAATCCTTCCCTTTTTTACAAATTTAAGTTTTTTTTGCTAATAGAGAGTCTGTTGTTTGTGCTTACACCTCTCCATTGAGTTGGTGGATAGATACTAAAAGGGACCTAAAGAAACTTTTACCTTCCTTCGGTAAAGCTAAGGCTAACTCTAATTATTTGTGATACCTTCTTTTAAGAAACCAGTTATATAAATTGATGTCCTTCCCTCCTGGCAATAGGCATGATTTCACTTCTCAAATTCAAGCATTAAAAGACCAGATGAAATTTTATCAATATGATAGAGCTAAATCCTTAGAACTAGAATTTAAATTTGGAACCAGGAAAACCCCAGCTTCAGATCCCTTTGAGGCCTGTAAACAATGGCTAGAGAACACCCTTTTGACTCAGCTTGTTTCTCCCACTGGAAATTTGGTTAACAAGGATTTAGAAATGTTAGCCATAGTTCAACAATATATTAGCAATTCTTTTTCAGGACAGGTCTGACCAACCTTTGCCTGATTTTTCTAGTTTCACTGTTCCACTTCCTCAAGGTCCCTGTCTCTCATATAACCTCATTACTCCAGCCTATTTCTTCCCAGGAAGTTGAAAAGGCCATCTCTCAATTAAGTAAAGACACTTCGCCAGGGTTAGATGGTATCCCTAATGAGTTTTATAAACTTTTTCTTTCTTACATGATTTATTTTTTGCTGAAACTATTTAATTTTTTGTTGTTCTCTTCTAATTCCCAATCGGGTTTAGTACCTCTTTACTTTTTTTTTTATATAAATCAGGAAATAAAACTTTGTTATCTAATTGGAGGCCTTTGAGCTTGTTGAACAGTGATTACAAGATTTTGGCCAAAATCCTCAACAATAGATTATTATTGGTAGCAGATTGTCTTATACATCCGGCTCAAACTTGCTCTATTCCTAATAGACGCATTCAACACAATTTATATCTTTTGTGAGACTTATTTGAGCTCAGTCATGCAGGTAAAATTTCAGGATATATTATTGCCCTAGATCAGGCTAAAGCTTTTGATAAGGTTCGACATGCTTATTTATTCTCCTTACTTTTACAGTATGGTATCCCAAAACCTTTTGTACAATGGATTTCTACCTTATATGACAGTGCTACTAATGTCCCCATGGTTAATGGCCTTTTTGGTACAGATATCCCTATTTCTGTTGGAGTAAGACAGGGCTGCCCGTTAAGTCCACTTCTTTACTCTTTTGTTTTGGACCCTGTAATTAGGCAAATTTTATGGGACACTAGTATGATTGGCTTAGCTCCCTCCTCTTCTTTACCACTTGAGAAAGTCACCGCATATGCAGATGATGTTACTTTATTACTTAAAGATATTCCTTCTTTCACCAATGCACTACAGATTTTTTCTCATTTCTGTGTATTATCAGGAGCTTAGCTTAATATGGAAAAGAGTTTTATTTTTTTTTTACACCCTACAATTTCAGTTCCTTCTGACATTTTGGGTATTCTGGTTGCTTCTTCTCCCCATAAAATTCTAGGTATTTGGTTTGGGGTGGGAGATTTGTCTTCCTATAATTGGGAGAAACAACTATACATAGGAGAGTTTAAGATCCATCGCTGGAAAGGGTGGAAATTTGGGGGGAAAAAAAAGGTGGCAATTATTAAACAATTTCTGTTACCAATTTTTTTATATTTAAGGTATGTATTCCTGCCCCCTCTTCATCTGGAAACCAGAATCTTTAGTCTTTTTTTTCAGATGTTATGGGGTAACAGATTGAACTCTGTACGTAGGGATATTACTTATCTACCTATTACTAAAGGTGGGTTGGCCATGATTAATCCCATTGTTTTCTACCATTCCTTGTTTTTATTTGAATCCTTTTCTTATCTTTGGTCTCCTGCCACTATGTCCTGGCAGTTCTGGTCGCAGTTTTTATGGTCTAGGTATCTAGATAAATGGTCTCTTTTACCTCCAAAAATTCTATTGTCTGACTCTTCACCATCTTATGGTATTACTACTTTGAAAAAACTACAGCAGTGAAAAATTTCCTTTCCGCACCTCCTTACTTTCTCCAGAAAACCCTTTTACAATTTCATTGTCTTTGATGTTCAAAGAAGTGTTCTTCTCTTTCCAGAATGTGTACCCTCTAAGATGCTTTTTTCTCTCAGAAAGTTGACAGATTTTAGGATCCCCCCACATATTTGGGATATTGTCTGGCTCTCTATGCAAGGAAGATTAGGGGTCAGAGGTAACGTGAAATATAAACCCATTGCAGAAAGATTTTGTTTACGGACTACCTGTATAACCTGTGAAGAAACTATGGTGCATTTTTTTGTTACTTGTCCCTTTAGTCAAAAATTTTGGCAGGACGCTGCTATACATTGGAATTTACCCTTTTTAGCTCATATTTCATATCACACCATAGTTTTGGGAGATTATACAGGGATTTGGCATTTATATCATAAAAGTACCTTAAATGTTTTTTTTTCCTTTGCACATTATTTATGGCAAGCTCGCTGCCAATTTGTTCTACAGCAGCAAACAGTGTTATTTAGTACCATGTTTTTACAGATTGAGAATGGGTTAGCTTCTGTAAAATCTAGAGATGATGTTAAATTCTCAAAACCTACAGTTGATTCTTTTTGGCAGAATTTCATTTGTGTGTAAAATATGGTAATACTGTTTTTTCTTTTTGTTTCATAATTATTTCTTATTATTTCCTCCTGTATAATATCGCACTCTGATTGTTTTTGCATTCTATTGTGATGTTATGTTTATTTTCAATAAAACTTCCCCTACTCTTTTCAATAAGTGCTATGGAAACTTTAACAACCACCGGAACTGCCACCAATCCAGGCAGATGGGACCTCGGTTTAACGTTTCATCCAAAAGACGGCACCTCAGAAGTGCAGCACGCCTCTCATGCTGCACTACAGTGTCAGTACTGGGATATTAACTCAAGTGCCAGATGTGGGAACTGAACCCACAGCCCTCTGATCTCCTGGCCTCAGAGGTGAGTGTGCTACCTACTGAGCCACAGCCACTGACACCAGTCACAGAGGACAATGGTCCCCTTCCTGGAGGGATGTAGGCCGTCGCCCTTGTACAGGTCCACATTCCTCTAGGTGGGTCCCCAGTCCCCAGTGCTGTCAAAACCCTTCTGTCTGCCCCAGTTCTTCAGCCAAGCATTGAAGTCCCTTGTGTGGAGGTTCCTAGCCTCCCATTTGCCATTGACAGGCAGCACCTCCGAGAAGGTCACAGAGCTTGCTACCTGCCCAAAGCTCCTCCCTAACTCCCTGAATTCCTACTGCACCCTTTCTATTCCTGTCTTCTTCCTAGCTAGGTCATTTGTCCCCAGATGGACAATGACATCAGGCTCCCCCCTCCTTGGTACTGCCATAGTAATTCTCTGGATCCTCTCCCCATCCCTCCGAGTTGTGCTTCCCGGTAGACACTTTACCTCCCTTTCTTCCACTGTGCCTGTCACCAGATCCACTCCCTGGACTATGGAGTCCCCCACTTGGAGAAGCTTCCTCTTCCTTTGGGGTCCTCTACCACCCACCTGTCCTAGTGTGTATGAGAATCCAGTCTCATAAAAAGCAAAAACCTTTGGATTCAACACTCATTTAAATACATGTTTGGCTGAGGAGCCTTTCAAAGTCAAATATCTCCAGAATAAAATAAGAACACTTCAAGCAGAGAGATCTACTAATATAAATTTTGAATGTCACATTGTGTTTTGAGAATCCAGTCTAATGAAAAGCAAAACATATACATTAAATACTAACTTAAATACATAAACCTTAAGGTCTTCAGTGCTGTGACAGGATTTTATACACGATAACAGCAATTGTCAGTATAAGAGTCGAATGAAAACACAACTTGCCAAAGACCCCAAAGTAAATGAGACCATGCATCCTGATATGTTCAGAGTTCAATAATGTGTTTGGAAAATGGCTGTTGTCACACCTATTCATAAAGGTGGGGACAGGTCCACCCCCAGCAACTATTAGCCAATTTCCATTCTTCCCCCACTCTCCAAAGCCATAGAAAAAAGTGGTGGCTACAAAGCTCACTGAGTATCTGACTAAATATGCTGTTCTGTGCCCAGAGCAGCATGGGTTCCGTGCAGGCCATAGCACTGGTACAGCCTTACTGGAATTCTCCAACTTTCTACACTCCTCTCTTGACTCTGGCAATCTTGCTGGAGCAGTGTTCATTGACTTCTCAAAAGCCTATGACACTGTCTGCCATCCCCTTCTACTTGACGCCCTTTACTATATTGGTTTCTCTACTGGTCCCCTCACCTGGTGCTCTAGCTATCTATCAGCCCATTCCCAGTGCATCAAAATCAATGGAACACTCTCAGAGACCCGCCCTGTCTTCTCCAGGGTCCCCCAGGGCTCCATCCTGGGCACCCTACTTTTTAGTCTCTACCTAAACACCCTGCCCAGTGCCTGCTCCGGCAAAATTCTTCTGCACACAGATGATGCTGTTATATATGCCTCTCGCCAAAATTCTGCCTCCCTCCAGGACTCTCTCCAACACACCTACAACCAAGCAGAAAGCTGGTTCAAGGAGCACAGACTTGTCATTAATCTCAAAAAGACCAAGTCGATGCTCTTCTCCCATCATCAAAACAAAGCAAGAAATAACCCCCTCCTTATCCTCCCAAGCACTCAACACCCACTCGAGCAAGTGCACACCTACAAATATCTTGGGATTACTTTCAACACTGCCCTCTCTTTTCATGCCCACATTAATGCCCTCACGTCTGTCACCAACACCCGGATTGGCTCCTATACCACCATAGGGACTGCCTTCCACCTGATGCTCTCTGACTGTCCGTCACATCCTCAGTACTGTCCCTAGTGGACTATGGCCTACCAGTATATGGAGCCACTGATTACACAGCACTCAGTAAGATCCGACTCACTCTGAACAAGGCCTGTAGACTACTGACCAGTGCTCCCAGGCTCACCCACACCTGTCATCTCTATTCCACTGCTAATCTTCTCAACCTGGAAGAATGTCTCCACTACCAAACCTGCCTCCTAGCCAAGACAATTCTGCTCGAGCCGTCCCCCCTGGGGTATCTGCCTCCCTCCAACATACCTCCCCCACAGTCTCCACCTGTAGCTCAGGCAAGGCCACTCTACTGGTACCCAGAACTTGGACCTCCCTAGCTCAGAGATCCTTTTGCTACAGGGCCCCTTCCTGATTTAACACTCTTCCTGTAGCCATCATTAACACTCCCAAAATTGCCTCCCTCAAAACTGCTCTT
This sequence comes from Neoceratodus forsteri, assembly GCA_016271365.2. Taxonomy (NCBI): domain Eukaryota; kingdom Metazoa; phylum Chordata; order Ceratodontiformes; family Ceratodontidae; genus Neoceratodus; species Neoceratodus forsteri. Next base: position 959,492,938 of record CM057455.1, read on the forward strand.
CAGAACCACCTGTTCAACACCCGCTGCTGTTCTTGTCACTAACAGGCTACTTGCATATCGCTGAGTGCACTTCAACAAAGTCCTCCGGACTGCCTCCTCTGCCCCTTCCCCCCTTCCTCCCACCTGGTTTCCTTCATTCCCCTGCCATATCTGTATTTATGTAACTACTGTTTTATGAAATGTACAAATATATGTAACATGTCTGTATACTACTGTGTAAAATCTATGTAAATCTGTATGTCAACCTGCTGTAATATTGTAACACTGTTATCCTCTCTGTGACGAGGTACCTTTGTAAACAAGCCTCTGGCTCAAAGGTTGCAAATCCGACTGTACAAATAAATAAATAAATAAATAAAAAGTATCAGTGTATAATAAAACTACTATATGTACAGAAACAGTCTAAGGAATCTGAATAAAAACTCAATGGAATTAAACCCTCGACCCCTGGGGGGGATAACTAGTTAGAAGGAAGTATATATTAATTATATTAGTGAGTATATCTTTAGTTTTTCATGGTAATTTGAATATACATTAGTCCCTTGCTATAGTGAACTCCTGGCTATATCGAATGGGGTGCATGTCTCCCAGCAGCAAAAAGCTGTTCCTGTATACAAAGCATCAATGCCTCATCTAAGCTTGCCTAACTGTGGTTCTTCCCCTGACTGCACACTCCATCCTGACTACACACTCCCTCCCAATTGTACAGTCCCTTAGCTATGGCAGTGTTAGGTCATTTACTGTATTTTGCTGATATTTTCTTAGTTCTTTAACTGTGCTTTACAACTTGCAAGTTACAGCATTAAAATAGACAGAATACTTGAAGTCAAAACAGCTGAATATTGGAGTGACAAGCTTGGCATTCAGAATCTGTGCTGCCCGTTTCGTTTTGTTTTTGTTTTTTTCATTTTAAAAAACTTAGAAAAAGAAGCTGAAAAGGAAGCAGCATTTGGAGAGGGGGCAGCTGAGGGTAGCGAGAGAGAGAGAGAGAGAGAGAGACAGAGTCGGAGTGACTGCATAGGACTTGCTCCATTTTGCAATCTCTAATATGAATCTAAATCTTTAAGTAAACTGTTTATAGAAGGAATCCATAAAACTCAGAAAAGGAGGCAGCATTTCGGGGGGGGGGGCACAGCTGAGAGTAGAAAGAGAGCTGGAGTTGGAGATACCAGCATAACATGAGCATCATTTGTAATCAGTAATAACAAATTCACTAAAATATTGCTAACTGCTTAATCTGGATCTGTACTGTGTGCCAGTTTGCATCTGTATCTTCCCCCTCCCCCGAGATGATGCTGAAAATAGACAGAATTGCCTAGTATTCCTTTCCTGGTCAACAAAAACTGCCAAAAACAGAGCTGCCTGCAGTTTAACTTCGTAACTACTTTTTATTTTTATTCTTTAAATTATATAATAAAGGAGCAGCAGGGCAGGGTTACAACACAGTGTGTGTGTGTGTGTGTGTGTGTGTGTGTGTGTGTGTGTGTGTGTGTCTCAGGGGAACAGCTGAGCAAGCAGCAAGCCTCCAACTGTTCAGATGTACTATATAAAACTGCATTCCTCGATGTAGCAAATGAGTTACTATAAAGAACAGCCATTATGGCTCCTAACTCATTCGTTATAGCAAGGGACTACTGTACATCCCATTAAGCTTTACATTATTGAGGCATATGTGATTTTGTATTTCTTGGAAACCTGGCTTTGTTGCCAATTACTTTCCCTTTCAGGTAACCCTTGCTTTGGTGCTTTTGTAATGAGGTTCTTAACTTGCTTTCTTATTTTGGGCCCATCATGACCCAAACCCATAAGACTACATAAGGGCTGTTTCATTTTCCCCTGGGTTGAGATACCTTTGAGATACAGATGAGGCACACTGATGAGTTCTGAGAAGGATGAAATGTGACTGTGTCTTCTGTTCTCAGCCTTTTCAAACTGTGTGAGAGGCTATTTGGCACAATGTCCTCCTGCTTACAGCAGGGCCAGTCTAAATTTCATGGTGGTTTACTGTATATATACATAGAAACATAAGAAAAGACCAATGATCAATCCCGTGTGCCCGTAATACCCTACCATACCCCGAGACCTTTTGTTGAGACTTCTTTGGTCACTACTGCGGGTACCTCCACCAGCTACACTGGGGAGTAGGGACCCACCTGGAAGGATAAGGGCCTATACATGAGTGATGGCCTGCATCCATCCAAGAGGGGTACCACAGTCCTCATGAACAGTTTAAATCTTACTTCAATGAACATTTAAACTAGCCAAGTAGGGTAATGGAAGGAATCGGGGAATCAGAAACTGCTCCCCCCACAGGCTGAAGTAGGGAATAAGGAGAACCTGAGGGGAGAGGACTCCCCCAGATTGCAAATTAATAAAGGAAGCAGGGTTGTAGAGATAACGGAGGAAAGGAACGGGAGCATTAAAAAGAAAGCTGGGAAGGAGGGTGGGTGAAAAGGAAAAAAGCAGAGCAACAAGCAGAATGGAAACAATATCTGGAAGCCCATGTGTGCGAATACAATAAGTCTAGGAAATAAGATTCTAGACCTAGATACCATCATGGCAGAGGCTGACCTGAATATTATGCCCATTACTGAGTCATGGTGCACTGAAAACCATGACTGGGACATGGACATACCAGGCTATACTCTGTTCAGGAAGGACTGGTTGGGAAGGAAAGGAGGGGGTTTGGTGCTTTATGTGAGGGAAAGCATAAAAGACACAGAAAAACAGGGAATACAAGGGGAGACAAAGGTTCTGTGGGTCAACAAAAACACCATTGCACACTCCAAGATGTCCAGGAAGTCAATTTTGAAATAAATATGATAAACTCAAAAATACCTGCCGTAGTCTTTTATTGAGAGAGCCCAGGTAAGCACTCACTACCTCAGTGCTTTGCCTCTAACATGTGATAAAGCGTCACCCTGGAGATGGGGGATGGAGCTACTATTCACACTGGTATGATCTACAGACCTCCAGCACAGGGGGAGGAGTTAGATAAGGTACTGATGGAAGCCACTGGCAAGATGGCAGAAAAGAGGGAGGTGCTATTGATGGGGAGCTTCAACCTGCCAGATGTGGATTGGAGCCTTCCAGCAGTGGCTTCATCTAGAAGCAGGGACAACGAACATACTGGTGATGGGGCAATACTGGACCTGGTACTCACTAACAGGGACAGTGCTGCAGACATCAAGGCGGGAGGCCTCTTGGGGGATCAGTGATCACCGTACAGTGTTGTTCAATGTACAAAATGGCTTTGGAATCTAACCACACTAGGGCATGGGTCCTGGACGTCAGGAGGGCAGATTCATAAATATGGGTGAATGACCCAAGGATGACCTGGGTGGGATGGAGGAACAGTAGGCAAAGATAGAAGGAAGCATAGTAAAGGCAACAAACCTCTGTGTCAAACAAGTGAGCAAAAGCAAGAGAAAAAAGAGACCACTATAGTTCATGTAAGAGGTGACTGAAAAGGTAAAGGCAAAAAGGGTAGGATTCAGAAGGTATAAGGAGCCTGTTAGCTAGGAACCACCTTCAGGCAACACCAAAATCCTCCATAAGGATGGAGGATATTTCAGCAAGGGACTTGGCACTATGGAAAAGAATCAGGTAATTGCCATAGAGAAACATTTGGCATTTCTTACAGTCCTTGGGGAGGGAATCTATAAATAAGGAGAACAGAATGGACCCAAGGATGGACCCTTGAAGGATGCTACTCAATACTCCCATGAATTTCAAAGTGGCCCCTCCTAAATAGACCACTTGGGTTCTCCCTGAGAGGTTATGAAACCAGGACATAGTCACAGTGGAGATCCCAATATGAGTCATTTTGCCCAAGAGGAGGCTGTGGTCCAATTGATCAGAGGCCTTTGTCAAATCCATAAACATGGCACCAGTGACCTTACCTTCAATCATGCCTTGATGACATGGTCAGTAAAACAGGCCAAGGAGTAATGGTACTGTGTATTTTTCTAAAGCCCTGTTGGAGGGGAGAGGGTATGTTGTACTTGTACACATGGTCAGAGACTTTGAACTCAATTTTATTGGTAAACATTTTTTTTCAAGATTTTGCTTAGGTGGGACAGGATAGGTATGGATTAATAAAGTTGTTGAGGAAGGAACGGTCACTTGATTTGAAAATTGGGACCACCCTGGCTTGTTTGCAGACTGAGGGGATAAATGAGGAGGACGAGGAAAAGTTTAAAATGGTGGCAAGAAGTCTGGTGGTAATTAATTATATATATATATATATATATATATATATATATATATATGTATATACAGTATATATATTTTTTATATACATATATCTTAAGGTGTTTTTAAACAATCCATTTATCACAATTTATCCAAAGGTGTTTAACTTTCTCTGCAGAAAAACGAATATATGAACATACATAGAAGCCAGCAGAAGAAGACCATTTGGTCTATCAAGTCTAGTCATATTGCAGGGTCCACAGTTTGAGCTACTGTCCATGCCCTCCCTCTCCACTCATCCCATTCTCCCAACCCATAATTCTTACTTTCCCCCAAAGCCTATCCCAGCCTCTCTAAAAGCTGCCCACTGTCTTCAATGAGATGACATCTTCCGGCAGTGTATTCCAAGTGTCCGCCACCCCCTCTGTGAAGAAGTGATTCCTGACGTCTCTCCTAAACCTCCCACCCTCCAGCTTAGCAGATGACACTGTCATCCTCAACAGCAACTCTAAAACTGAGCCACTCCAAGCAAGACTTCAGCACTCCTTCAGTAAAATAGAAGGCTGGTTCTGCGAGCACAAACTTCTACTCAATTACAAAAAAAACAAGACCATGCTCCAATCCAGCCCCCAGCTCAAGAAAAGGTTTCCCACCATAAACATCACCAACAATGTACTCGCCCCCTTGGAGCAGGTACACTCCTTCAAATACCTTGGAGTCACCTTGGATGACACCTCATCCTATGCTCAACATGTTGACCAGGTGGTCAAGACAGTTAACACCAAGCTTGGTGTGCTAAACAGGCACAGAAAACACCTTACCATGGCAGCCATCTGTCTATCAGTCACGAGCTCCATCCTCTCCATCATTGACTATAGCCTTTTTCTCTACAGCGCAGCACCATACTCAAGAGAGTGCATGTAGCTCTCAACAAGGTCTGCAGGTTCATCCTAAATGGCGATCAAAAGACCCACACCTGTTGTCTCTATGAAAGGACACACCTGCTGTCTCTTGGGTGCAGGACTAAATTTTTCACATGCTTCCTAGGCAAAAAAGCATTACTGGGGAAAGCCCCCCATGCGTAGCAGGTATCTTCTCCCTTCCAGGCTCAGAATATATAACCAGAAGTAGAACGCAGGGGGGCCCTCGAGGTGCCATTCTGATGCACAGCTCTTGGACAGCGCGCCTTCTCCTACAGATCCTCTCTTTGTCTTAACGAGGTACTCAAGTCCATTTGGAATGCCACTAGCCTGTACAGCTTCAAATCAGACCTTAAAGATCAACTGCAGCTATATTAAAATCATATTACAAATGTTACTCCTTTTCCCTAACATAAGGACAACCAGACCTTATTTATTACATGTGAAATGAAGAAATTGGCATTTGTCATGCTCAGATACTATTTTAATGCTCTCCTATTTGATGGCTTCACAGAAATCTTCAGACATTTTTGACCAGCTAGCGAACTTTGGGTGAGTGCTGATTCAGTCAAGCAAGAATGATGTCATTTTCCTTCAGTTCCTTGCAGCTCAGTACCTGGAACTTGAGGAAAATGACATCATTCTTGCTTGATTGGAATCAGCACTCTCACCCAAGGTTCCGCTAGTTGGTCAAAAAATGTCTGAGAGATTTTCTGTGAAACCATCAAATAGGAGAGCATTAAAATAGTATCTGAGCATGACAAATGGCAATTTCTTCATTTCACATGTAATAAATAAGGTCTGGTTGTCCTTATGTTAGGGAAAAGGAGTAAAGTTTGTAATATGTTTATAATATAGCTGCAGTTGATCTTTAAGCACTACCTGACCTCCAGCTCTCTGTGCATCTGCTTCTCCAACAGCTGATAGACTCTAGATGACCATGCCTGGCTTGGCTAACAACAGCTATTCTCAGCACAGGACAGAAGCCACACACCCACATGCTCCTTGACAATGCCTCTGAATCGCTGTAAGGGGCTGCTCCTCTACACCCCTCCCCCTCCCCCATCTCCATGCTAGGATGGGTCTCTGCCTCCCTGGCCTCAGCCCTGCTTCCTTGACCACGTTTACTCGAGGTCCCCCTCTTCCCCTACCAAAATCCTGTCCTTACTGACCCTCTGCCCAGTCTAACCTAACCTCTAGTGTCTCTGCACCTTACCTGCACTTGTAATTGACTTAAGTTGATGTCCATATGCTGTATAGTGTTTTAAATATCTAAGAAACTTTGTAACCTTTTCCTGATTGTTGTGCTGTTTGGTGTCTCAAATGTCCTAAAACTCTTTAACCTTCTTGATAGAATGTCTATACCCTGTTCACATGATGTGGAACCTTTGTAAAAGAGCCTTGGCTCAAAGGTTATTTTCCGAATAACAAATAAATAAATAAAATGTTATGGTTGCCACTCAGCTTAAAGAGACTCTCCTTATCAACCTTATTTACCCATTTCAAGTACTTGAAGGTCCCAATCATGTCCCCTCTCTCTGTCCTGTCTTGCAGGCAGTACATGTTCAGTGCCCTGAACCTCTCTTTGTATGTCTTACCCTGCTGACCAGCTATCATCTTTGTAGCCCTCCTCTGGACCTTCTCCAGCAGGTTAATATCCTTTTTGAGGTGCGGGGACCATGCTGAACTCTATACTCTAGATGTGGCCTTACCAGTGACATGTACAAGGGCAGTATAACCTCCTATCTCCTACTACTGATCCCCCTAGATATGCATCCCAGCATATTGTTTGCCTTTGCTGCAGTTTTCTTGCACTGTGTGGAGTGCTTCAGGTCACTAGTGGTCATCAGTCCCAGGTCCTTCTCCTCCTCTGATGCAGATACTCGGACTCCACCCAGGTAGTCCTCTGTCTTGGGATTCTTGACTCCAATATGTATAACTTTGCATTTCTTGGCATTGAAGCCAAGCTACCAGATCCTGGATCACCTCCCCAGCTTTTCCAGATCTTCTTGTAGGTCCTGTATCCCTTCAGCTGTGTCCACTCTCCTGCAGAGCTTGGTGTCATCTGTGAATAGGCACATTTTGCCCTTAATAGCATCCCCAATGTCACTGATGAAGACATTGAACAACACTAGCCCATGCACCGAGCCCTGTGGGACCCCATTGGCTACCTCTCTTTTGCTAGATAACTCTCCCCCCACAAACACCCTCTGGGTTCTGTCCCTCAGCCAGTTTTCTACCCATCTGACCATCTTCTCCTTAACCCCAAGATCCACCAACTTCCTGATCAACCTTTTGAGGGGCACAGAGTCAAAGGCCTTGCTGAAATCAAGATAGAGGATGTCTACCACTTGGCCCCTGTCTACTGTCTTAGTGACACAGTCAAAGAAGTCAATCAAATTTGTTTGACATGATCTCCCCCCCATGAACCCATGCTGTCTCGCATCCTGGAGACCATGCTCCTCTAGATATTCCACCAACCTTTTCTTTAGTATAGTCTCCTTGAGCTTGCCCACAATGGAGGTCAGACTGACTGATCTGTAATTCCCTGGGTCATCCTAGGGACCGCTTTTGTGAAGGGGCACTACATGTGCTGTTCTCCACTCCTGCGGTACCACACCTGATTCTAATGAGATATTAAATAGATCTGCCAGTGGCCCTGCCAGCTCCTCAGTCAGTTCCTTTAGTACCCTTGGATGTGCTCTGTCCAGGCCTGGTGATTTGTCCACCTTCAATGCCAGTAGCCCCTCCCTCCCTCTCTTCCTCACTCTATCCTCCTCTATCACTACATCTGGGTTCCCCTCTCCTCCCCCCCATTCCTCTTTTCCCTCTTGAAGCCACTGGTCCATCCTTCTCCCCGATGAAGACAGAACAGAAGTAATTATTTAGTATCTCTGCTTTTCCCCTATTATCCTCCACCCACTCCACTCCTTTCAATGCTCTCTATCCAGATGCAAGATTCTATTTAATGATTTTTGTACATTAACAAGCAATTCTATATGTGATACCAACTTCTGCTGAAGTACCCACATGCATCTCGCCTGCCAAATAAAATACCATAGTATGGCAAACAATATACTGTATATGTGGTGTCTGCATGATATCTACCCCAGGTTCCTGTGGGGGGGCATACAATAATACTGCGTAGGAAAGGGACAGGAAGAGGGATTCCTCCCATTCCTTAGTGATAAAGTCCCAGAACTGCTTAACATAAATACAATCCAAAAATAAATGTTGTGTTTCTTGAACTTGAATACAGGAGTCTCTAGGGCAATACCGCTCAGATAACTGTTTGTGCTTGTTATTACCATGCACACTTAATCTGCTGTAATTTCCCAACCAAACGGTGTCCCACACAAATGGGGGTATTCTTGGATTGGCTAGTTGTTTAAGTATACCCTGTAACTGGGCATTCTGACAAAGGGGAAAGTTGACTATTGTCTGACATTCTGTATTTTTTTTGTTTTCTGTATTTTTTTAGTTTTTCTGTCAGAAGTTTGGAACTGCAAGGCAGTCAGTCCCGATTTCACGGCTTTCTTAATACAATCTAGTCCATATTCAGGTACAGTTGCTATTTTACTAAGAAGTCTAGGCTTTCCTTGACTCCACAGAGTGAGGCATGGTTCTAACCACATGTTGAGCAATGGCTTCCACAACTTTTTACCCAGTTTTAAAGTGATTCCAATATTATAACAAGAAAAAAATCGACAAAATATGCTATAGGGTGTATCATATTGACACCACCTTCTGAAACTGTCCGATACATGAACTCCCTCTTAATGGGATTTAGTCTAGAACTCCAAAAGACTTTAAAGAAAACACTGTACAACCCAGTCAGTATTTCTTGAGGTGTGGGAAAAACATGACTAATACATAAAAACATAGGAACTAGGAGTGTCATGATTAAAACAATTCTCTTTTTTTTTTGGAAAGCTGCTGCCCCTTCCAACCAGCCATTAATCTGTTGGCATGGGTTATGCCCTTTTCCCAATTAGCCAATGCTATGTCCCCTGGGCTAAACGTGACCCCCAATATATTTATTGGATCCTGTGAGATCTTAATACCTGAGATGTCTCCTGCCACAGAAAGGGGGACATTACCCAGAGTCACTCCTTTACTTTTTCCCAAATTGATCTTGGACCCCAATATATCTGCAAATGTTTGTAGGATATTAGACAGGGTGGTCTCACAAGTATCTGGGGCTAATGTTAAAACAAGGTCATCTGCATAAGCTGAAATCTTTATTGGGGGAATATCTGGGGTGAAAGTGAGCCCCCATATTTCACTAGTTAGTATTATCCTCTGTATAAGAATGTCAATTCCAAAAGCGTAGAGTAGGGCACTTCAAGGATGGCCCTGATGAACTCCTCTACAAATCTTAATACACCTGCCACACCAACCATTAACATTAGGTATAATTATAGCCTTCTGGTACATGCTCTGAATCCAGTTTACAGATAAATGAGGGATATCACAAGCTAACAGGGTGGAAAACAGGAACTCATGTGCCAGCCTGTCAAAGGCTTTCTCTTGATCTAAACCTAGTAAACCTCCCTGTAGCCCCCTATGAAAAAGCTCCTTTAGAACTATTAAATTATCCTGTTGCTTCCTATCAGGAATGGCACAAGTTTGAGGAGAACTAATTCAATATTTAGAAACTTTAGGTAACCTAACCAAAAGAATCTTACTTAACATCTTGAAATCAGTATTTAAGAGACTTAATGATCTCCAGTTACCAATGTCTGACTTAGGACCTTTTTTATGTAACAACATTAATATGCCTTCATTCATGGAGGCACGGGGTCAAAATGTCGCACAGCAGAATGCCATGCAACTTAATCGTGTTGCACGATTTATTTATTTATTTTGATCTGTGGGGGGCTCTGCCCCCCCTGTCACAGGGGGCAGTGCCCCCAGACCCCCCCACTTAGGATTCTAACTCCAGGGGGGATCCAACACAGAGACCGCACAAGTCTGGAGTTTGTTCATAATGCCATACGCTATTAAGCATACGACATTATGACCCAGTAGGATTCATGGAAGCAGCATACTTTGAAGATGTTAACATGTGGTTAAAAAGAATTGACAGAGCTGGAGCCATTTCTGCACTGAACATTTTATACACCCCTGCCCCCAAACTATTTGATTCTGAGGTTGTGTCCTTTTTTAAATGACAAATAGCTGCCTCCACTTCCCCTACAGTAAATTCATTTAGGAACTCTTGCAAATCCAGATCAGATACTTGTGGTAAGACAAGTGAGTCCAAATACTCCTAGGCATGTACGGACTGTGGTTTGTTACCATACAGGGATTCTACATAATGTTCTACTACTTTCAGAATGCTTTCTGAGGTGGTAACGTTTTTTTGCCCTGTGGGTGTTTTGAGCTCAGTAATAACTCTGTTGTCCACCTTTCTATTTACATTCTTTAAAGGGGTCTAGAGACCCCTTCTGTACCTGAGTACCAAACTTAAGTTCTTGACTAAGGGACTTGGCTCAGTTAAGTTGTAAATTGGCCATCTGAGATTTTATATTACTAATCTGGGGGCTGTAATCAAAATTTGAAACTTCAGATTGTGAAATTAAATGTTGCAATTGTTGCCGTAACCGGAGATAGCACAGGTAATCCCTATTGGCTAGATACTTAGCCCTGTTCTGAAAGAGGACCTGCCAAGATTTCTTGGTATCCTCCCACCAGTCTGTTAAGTCCTCACATAATTCTAAACCTGAAATCCTAGCAGACCAATCCCACCTCTGCATTCTTTGCACCACTGGGTCATCCAACAGGAACTCATTAAGCCTCCAGTCATTTTTCTTGCACTGCAGTGTATCATCCCAAGTAAACTGCAAAGTAATAGGGATATGATCAGAAAATTTACATACATGAGTTTTAACATTTAAAATAATACAGAAGAAACAAAAATAAAGTCAATACGTGTCTTTAGGGGGCCCCTAAAATAAGCATAGCCCCCTTGGGGGTGTTGACCCCTATAGGCATAGGGTTCATTGTAGCTCATGAGAGATGTCATTTCAGTGGTCCGGGGTCCATTGTCCGTCAGCCCCTTGTATCCTGCCTGCATCTTCCAGGGCATGGACAGAAGACCAGTTCCCAGTTCCTATGTCTGTATTCCTTGGAGCAGGTGCTAGAGTTCTTGTACCAGTGGCAAGAGCGTCTTGTCTGGCCGCACTCCAGGCAACAAATTCTTTTGAGTTTTGCAAAAATAATGTCGGTTTTACACTAGTCCCATTTGCTTCTGTATCTGGGGACTTTGTGGGCTTGTGAGTGGTAACTGTGGAGTGCCACCCCACACCAAGTCTGTGTTTGGTAGATTTTGAAACATCCACAGCATCACTGAAAATAGGAGCCTGTGGCTCTTGGCACAGGGCCCCCCTGGTCATTTTCACTGCAAGTCACATTGGAAGCTCCCTCCAGCTCAACAGGTTGCTGCACAATACTAGGTGGATCAGAAGTGTCCGAAGCCATGGTAGTCTTTGATGCTGGTACGTCATCAAGCAGCTGACTCACACTGACAGAGTGAACAGAGCTTTTGACAGGGAAGGAATGCTTAGTAAGTTTGTTAAGTTCTTTATCAAGTTCAAGAGCTTTTTTTAAACATTTTTCTTTTTTGGCTTGTAACTGCTGCACTCACATATTATCAATATGTCATTCAGTCTCAACCATATTATTAATTAGTCAGTAACTTTGTTTGGTACCTTTTGTATGTTAGCAGAAACCATTTCCTCCAGTAGCTCTTCAGAAGACAAAAAAAAAACCATCTGTGGCAGTATCCTCATCCGAAAAATCAGCAACCATCATCGCAACATCGACGGCCTCTTGGGTTGTGAGACCAGGGGAGGCGGCCTGCTCCCCTGTCTCCTCCATGTCCATCCTGTCCACTGGCTCTTCCAAAGTAGCCATCTTGGAATGGATGGCCAAGGATTCCCCCTACTGATGAGTAGGGGAATTTGTATTACAGCTTGAAAGCAAAAATACAAGCATTAATGTGTTACTTCACATAAAATCATAGAAGACAAACATCAATCAATCAAATCTTTATTTATCCAGGCGGACACCATTGAGCAAGCTCATTTACAAGGTGGACTTGCATCACACAAGGTCAAAAAACAGTACACATAACAGACATAAATATAGGCAAACATAAATAAGTATTTCATCATACATTAATATTATTGCACGTGTTATATAGACTTTACAGAAAACAGCCCCTCCTCACATTGAAAAGGGGAAGGATGTGGTATTTTAACTTAACATAAAAAAAATGGCTGAAAAGCAAATATCAATAATTAGTGTTACATCACACTAAAATCACATAAAAAGAAGAACCCCAGAACAATTATTGGAAGTGGAATCTTACATAATGATTATAGTATTTCCTAGTCTAACCAATAGTACAATAAAGCAAACAAATCATCCCTTCCCCCCCTTTCTTCTTAATAAAATAGCAAGAAATTTATTATGACATTTAACCAGAGTAAACATAAACAGTGATATTTCACACACATTCTGATGATTTGCAGTATTCTTTAAAAGGACCTTAAGCTAACTCAAGCCAGTCTATATGTCTCCACCAGGACTGATACAAAAATGGAGAAACAATTAGTTGTTCCCTCTTTTTAAATTTTAACACAGCTTTATGAACAACCCAAAAAATCTGATCAGCCAAGTCTTCACGTTTGAGGAGAGTGAATTGACACCTAACATGCCAAATGTGGTATTTTATTATGAAAAGTATTAAATGTATAGTGCCTCTGTCATAGTTAGCCCATTATTTAGGACATCTTTAGTCATAAATTTAAATGGTGAATGTCTCCAATTGAAACACATTTGAGCCCAAAAAGGCAGAATATAGTGGCAGACGAAATACAAATGTTACATGGTTTCCAATACCCCCGGACAACTTATGCTCCTGGGTCACAATCTCTCCCCTCTTTATCTTTATGTTTTAAATTATTGTTCACAGTAAGTTTTTCATGGGAACAGATCCATAATGCATCCCACATTTTACCTTATAACCTATTATTACTTAACATGGTACCTATTTGTGTAATTTCTTCTAATGTTTTTTGCCCATAGGATGGATAATCTATAAAGAACTTAGTTACCACATGGGAGTACAATTCTTTATGTGAGAGCACTAGTATCATGTTTTTGGATACAGCACATGTTTTTAATCTCCCAAAGAGATACACCATATAACATGGTAGGCCTTGTAGATATTTCTGTTTAAGAATAGAGGATTCCCCTTCCCATGTAATTATCCAAGGTTCCACCTGGTCCAGTAGCCACGGCTGCCAAATCTTACCATTGTTCTGAAATGCAAGTTTAAGATTATGGTATAAAAACATAGATACGAAAAAAGCTAACAGCTGAATTATGCTTAGACCCTCCTTATTTATGGGTAAGTAGGTAACCCCCGTCTTAATAGGGTTCAACTGACTCCCCCAAACACACTGAAAGAAATAGCTATATACCAATGTATCTAATTGATTGGGTGGAGGGAATATAATACATAAATGCAGAAACAATGGAAGTAAAAAGGTTTTCATCATATAGATCCTTTTAAGTTTTTGACATATGCCAAGTATTTCATCTACGGACTTTATCAAGACCTTCCTTCAATAATATATTCCAATTGTAGACACACATGTTCCCTGACCCCAGAAAAATGGGTACAAGTTTTATGGGCCCTGTGGAACAGGGATGTTGGATAATTCTGTTTGATTTTGACCCCCTGAACCTATAGGGAGACACTGACATTTGTTAAGGTTAATTACTGAGCATGTAACATCAAGAAAGAATTGAACCCTGTTAGCAGCCATCTTGCAAGATGTCTGGTCCACCAGTAACAGGCATACATCATCAGTGTATGAGAAAGATTTAACTTCTGTATTTTCACTATGGACTAACAAACATATAATATCATGATCTTGTTGTAAAAAATACAATAATGGGTTAAGTACAAGAATATATAATGAGGAGCTCAATGGACACCCTTGCCTCGCACCTCTAGCTGCAGTACATTGTCTTCCAAACCATCCATTACCATATGGTCTCACTACAGACTTAGAATAATACAATCTTATCCATTTTATAAACTCACTTGGAAAACCATGGGCTTTAAGACACAACCATAAATACTCATGACTGACCTTGTCAAAAGCTTTGGCTGATCCAGACAGATCAAGAAATCTTGTAATTCTCCATTTCCCCCTTTCTCCAATATCTTCCATAACAATATAAGGACATCATGAATATTCCTTTCAGGAATAGCACAAAACTGAAAGGGGAAGATTATACCATCTAATGTTACTGCTAACCTATTGCATAATAGTTTCCCCAATATTTTATGATCTACATTCAGTAAAATAATCGGTCTCCAATTATCCCATAATGTTCTGTCTCCTTTCTTAAAGAGGAAAATTATTAGACCCTCGTAAAAACTAACTGGAAGTAAATTCTGTTGTAAAAAACATGAATAGAGAAGCAACAACTCTTTCTTAAATATGGGGAACAAGTATTGATAGAACTCACAAGGGAGTCCATCAGGGCCTGGGGCTGTATTAGGCCTCACTGTCTATATAACCAAGTGTAATTCTAGTTCAGTAACCCTGGTAGCTAGGGAACCCAATAAATATTCTGGAACTTGAGGAAGACTGCAGGAGATCTACCACTTCATGACCTTTACATCTGAAATGCTACCTGGTTGGAACACCTTGTCAACATAATTTCCCATTACTTCCAGAGTTTCTCCTTTCACATATACCTCTTTCTCCTCATGATTTTTTAATTCTGAGACAGATTTATTATGCCATTGTTTATTACAAGTCTCAAAGGGATTAGCACTGCTTTGGGCCCCATTTTGCCCAAAGCCTTGTTCAGTTTCAAAAGTTTTCATTCTATTACATTTTAATTCAATCATCTGGTCTTTAATACATTGTATTTGATCAATTAAAGCTTCTCCAGAATCTTGCTGAATTTGAAGTAAGGTAAATAGTTGACCTCTAAGGTCAAAGTAGTGGTCTCTTTTCTGATTACCATTAAGTTGTCCCATTAATTTAAAATAATCCTGGTAGTAATGTTTACTAATGTCCCACCATTCAGTCAGGGAATCGTAGAGAAACAACACAGGTTGTCTAGCTTTAAGTAGATACTGTAACCCGTGCCTGATTTCTGGATTGTCCAACAATCCAGTATTCAGTCTGTAATACCCTTTACCTTTAAAGATACCTTCAAAATTCAAAATGGTTGCCAACACAATACAATGGTCTGAAGTGGCAACTGGCATAACACATTTATGACGAATCGATAATGGGGGGGGGGGAATGAATAAAAAATCAATCCTAGTGGAAATAGAGCCTCTGTAATAAGTGTGTGGAGCCTGCCTTTTTTCATCCTCAAATATGTCCACTAACACTGTGGTATTCAGAACATAATTAAGATAGGAAGCATCACAGTACAGTTTTGATGTTTTAACCCTTTATCCTGAAAAAAACAACTGATGTTGAAGTCACCTCCAAAAAGAACATTTTTTGATGTATATAAATATGGCAGTATTTTTTT
Source organism: Neoceratodus forsteri (assembly GCA_016271365.2). NCBI lineage: Eukaryota > Metazoa > Chordata > Ceratodontiformes > Ceratodontidae > Neoceratodus > Neoceratodus forsteri. The sequence continues at coordinate 959,508,633 of CM057455.1, forward strand.
CAATAAATCTATCCAAGTGGATTTTAGCTGTGGGCCATATATATTAATCAATCGGAATTCTATACCCTGCAGCTGAACATCCAAGAGTATTTCCCTACCTGGGTCAATATCCACTAAATGGGTGACATACACATCATGAGTTTTAAGACAAATTCCCACACCACTACAGGTATCTAAACCCCCTGGCCAAAAACTAGAACCCCAGTTCCTAGCAGTTGTAGCTGCAGTGATGTTATTAGGGCACGACAGGCGAGTATCTTGCAGAAATACCACATCAAAATTACAATCAGAGAAAAGTGCAAAGGTAGCCAGCCTCTTCTTCTCTGATAGAATACTATTGGTGTTCAATGAGGCTATCTGCACCTCATACCGCTTATTTTAAATCAAAAGCAAGTAGAACATCTCATGGGACCTTTCTGGATAAGGCTCTAATACTCATCCTTCTTTTCTTAGTTCTGGCCAGAATAGTATTCTGAGCCTCTTGTTTGTCCAGATCAGATGGAACATCAGCTTGAGAGGATCCCAAAGACACAACATCCAAGTCTCTATCCTCCTCAGAGGTGCCCTCCTGTAACACTGAATAAGAGTTTTCCAATGGTATGTTGTCTGCGGGGGGGCTCCCTCGTGTGGCTTTCAAGGCCTTTCCCCTTGGATTGGACAGTTTTAAATTCTTCAGTTTTAGGAGTTGACGGGGGTGAGGGAGGGAGCATAACCCCAGATCTGCTGTACTCTGGGTCATCATTAATGGTTCTTTTGACTGAATATTAGTGGATGCGGTTGTAGGTGTAGGAGGGTTAGATGGTTCTTTTTCAAAGGGATTGGGATTTGTGATGGCCGTCTAGGACCTGCCGGACCTGAAGCCCTATACCCTAAGGCTGATTTTGTTTTCTGGGTATAAAAATCCTGGATCCCGCAGTCAGCATCCTCTGTATTATGTGAGGCCCTGGGGCAATCAGTAAAGCCTTGACCATCCTCATCTCAGAGATTACATCTCTGTATGTTCCGGCAGTGGTACCCAGAATGGCTCACTTCACCGCATTGGGTACACTTGAGCACTTCACAGTTAGGGCTAATGTGTCTTGCTGAACCACACTTAAAGCATCTCCTAAGCTGGCCAGGGTAAAAAATAAAACCTTTATCCCTTCCAATATACATACAGTTTGGGAGGTGTTGCAGATTATTCCCCTCATAAAACAGTTTGATCTTAAATTGTCACTCCCAATTCCAGAAGCCTTCATTATCTAGAATAGGTTCTGCAGTGCCTTGCACTGTACATTTCTTCTCCAACCAATAGAGAATGTCAACCACATTCACTCCCTCATTTCAAAATAACACTGTGATAACCCAAAAGGATTGCTTTGTGAGGGGTATCACTTGAAACAATGTCCACAATGGATTTGTTTTTAAAGTCATGTATTTACCCCAAAATCTTTCCAATAAGTCTGGGGTGCAGAAACTAATGTCAAATGTGGATTCTCCTGGGGCATGAATAAGTGAAAAGACATCCACTGGTGTAAACCCCAGGGATGTTTTTATCAAAACTGTACCCACATAAAAGACGTCGGGGAGGGAATTCCATGCCCCCCAGATATCTTAATCTGACTGCATTACTCCTTTTGGTCAGTTTGATGTTTTTTTTAAAGAAACTGGCATACGTGGGTTCTGTATCAGGGTGGGGAGTTTCACCCTGTGGAGTGTCTTCAGACCCTGACTCAGTTTGAGGGGGTCTGGGTTTTCTGCCTGTGGCATGTCTTTTTCTGTTTCATATGGCATTGAGGGGGAAAAAGAAATGGTACCTGTTGCTGAATCATTCAGTTGAGTTGCTTCAATAGCTGTCCTGGTGTACATTTCCTTATCATTCTCTTCCAGTGCTCTGTAAGTAGATGCAGGGCCCAGTACCTCCATTCCAACAGTCAGGTCTGATACCCAAACCTCCGCTGCATCTCGTTCCCTGCCCACCCCTTCCAGAGCCTGTTCCGGTGATCAGCCCACCATAGCATCTTGCTGCTCCAAGGCAGCTGTACTGAGTGCCGATTCCGGTTCCAGTACTGGTTGCACTGACTCAATAGTGATGACAAATGCCTTGGCTGCTGACTCCAACCTAGGACTGGGTGAGTTTTTTTTTCGAGTGTTTTCATTTTCGCTCGTCTTCCTGGAGTTGCCGTGTAACTTCCTCCTGCTCCAGCTGCAATTCTATAGACCAGAACTTCTACCATAGAATAGCTTGCTTCTCTGTGACTGATAATTCTTCCAACAACAAAACGTTCAAATCGGACAGTTTTTCTCTTAAATCTGGGTCACAGCTCGGCTCTCCGGAGGCATCCACAAATACTTCTGTAATTTCTCCTTCTTGATTCATATAGGTGTTGACAGCACCCGGCAGCAGTGTAGGTTCACATCCTGCTTTCCTCACCACTGCTCCTGGACTCGATTCCTCCATCACAGTGGTTCCCCCTACTGGTAGAGTAGGGGAATTTCCCTGGTGTCCTGGCAAAATTTTCCTCCATTCACTAAAATACAGGCTAAAAATACTACCAACAGCTTAATCTGGTTCAATGTCAGTCGGCATCCATCTGTATCTTCCCCCCTCCCCCGGGATGAAGCTGAAAATAGGCAGAATTGTCTAGTCCTTCTTTGCCAGTCAACAAAAACAAAATAAATGAAAATAAATAAATATTGGCAGACAATTTGAGAAACCCTGGACATAGGCCATCACAGCTGGCCTCACTATGGTTAGATAAGGAGAAGATTATGGATCTCATTGGGACAAATGACCTTAAAGTGAAAGGGGGGTTGCAGAAATCACCTGTGCCCAGACTATAGTGGGTAAGGTTAGAATCCCTGAGAGGGAGTTTTCCTAGAAAGCTGGACAGATCAGTAAATTTAGTATTAAGTGCCTCAGCAACTTGGAGGAGTCAGTGAGCTTTCCAGTTTACATTCTCAGTTTGATGCCATATGTTCCTAAACTTAATGAGAGAGTTTACTGCATCCCAGAAATTTTTGTGGTTACCCAGGTGTTGGGTATGTTGGCCTTTGAGATAGTCAGCCTTACAAACTTTTACCTCATATTTGGAGAGATTGCGCAGCTGGTGGAACTTATTCCAGGATGAGGGCAAGGAGCTGAATTTGTAAGCTGACCATGCTGTATCCCTAAGCTTCATTTTCTTAAGTAGTTCCTTAGAGAGTTACCTTGTGTCTCCGCAATGCATTCTTCAAGTAGTTAGTGGGAAATTCTTCTCCTGGATGGAGGATAGGCCAGTGGTGAAAATGCCAAGGGCTAAGTAAACATTGGGTGAGGTGTGAAGGACTGACCAGTTGACAGCACTAAGGCTGGAGAATAAACTAAACATGTCACACTTGGAGAAGTCTCTAAAAGAAAAGGTTGTGAGGGGAGGACTGGGTGCTTATAGGACCAAAAGCAAAAGGTACAGGAGTGGTCACTGATGGAATTAGACTGGACACTTGCATGTAGTACCCTGTCCTTTCAGTTGATAGGAATCCAGTCTAGGACAGATTGATCAGATTGCTTCTGTAAAGGAAGTGGTTAAAAAGGAGAGGGTAAGCCATAGGTAAATGAAGATTTAAAAAATTAATACATGAGACAAAATGCTCTAAAACAAAAGGTTCTTGTAGAACATAATAAACTAAAAAATAAATTAAATAAATAGAACAAAGAGATTGAGAAAAGTATACTATGTGGGGAAAGTTAAAAATCTGAGGCGATCAGACCCACAGAAGTGATATAGCAAAACACAGGACATTTTAGAAAACAACAAACATGGGGGTTAGATGGAAAAAAGGGCCAAAAAGCATGAGAACGAGATACAGTGAAGCTCGTCAGGATGAAACCCACTTCTAAGGCATTCTGCAGTATGCTGCAGCAGCATTACTGTAGAGAACAATGTAATTTCAATGGGAATTTTTCCCTTTTGTCATACAGGACAATGTGATGCTGCCAGGATGAAGTGAATCTCACAGTTTCCTGCATGACAAAAGGAATTAATTGATATTGAAGTTACATTGTTTTCCACAGTAACTCTGCTGCAGCATGCTGTAGAGAGATGCAAAATGCTGCAGAACTGGGTTTCATCATAGCGAGCTTCACTGTAGGTGACAAGGGTCAAAGGTTTGTAGAGCATTTGAACAAAACCTTGTGATGCAAGTAGTGGACTGACACCCTTGGAGGGGAAAGCAGCTGAGAAGTGGGTGCCAGAAACATACTCATTGAAGGCTGAAGAAAATAAACAAATCAAAATGAAAGAAAAAGCCACTATGGTTCTCCAAAGAGGTGGTAGGGAAGGTTAGAGATAAAAAGATAGCATTTAGGAAGTATAAGGAAACACAGAAGGAGCAGGACAGAGAACTGTACAAGTTAAAGCAGAAGGAAGCAGGGAAGGCAGTCAGAATAGCAAAGGCCCAAACTGAGGAAAAGATGGCCAAGAAGTTAAGAAGGGGGATAAAACCTTTTATAGGTACATTAGGGAGCGTAGAAAGACAAAGGGAAGGATAGTGAGGCTGAATAGAATGGATGGTGGGTGGGCAGAGAGGGACAGTGAAAAATCAGGGATACTGAGCAAATATTTCTGCTCAGTATTCACAAAAGAAGAGGAAGGGGAGGTACCTAATCCAATTAACAGAAGCACTCTGCATGGGGGTTGATCTCAGTCCTTTCACAGAAGAAAGGGTTCTGAAAGAACTCCTAAAACTGAAGGTGGACAAAGCAATGGGGCCTGATGGGATTCATCCCAGAATTCTAAAAGAAATAAGGGGAGAACTAGTGACACCACTGACTACCCTTTTTAACAAATCATGAGAGGATGGTATGGTACCTGAGGACTGGAGGAGGGTGGATGTGATTCCCCTTCACAAAAGTGGGAGCAAGACAGAGGCAGAAAACTACAGATCTGTCAGTTTAACCTCTGTGGTAGCAAAAGTGACAGAATCACTTCTGAAGGAAAGAATTGTTGAGTAACTAGAGGCCAGTGGTGCACAGGACCCAAGACAGCATGGGTTCACAGTGGGAGGGGCATGTCAGACGAATCTAATTGATTTATTTGACTGGGTGACCAATGTAGTAGACCAAGGAGGGGCTGTGGACATGGCCTACCTAGACTTTAGCAAGGCATTTGACACAGTCCCACACAAAAGACTAATAAACAAATTTGCCAGCCTGGGAGGGGGTCCCAGGGTGGTAGCCTGGGTAAAACATTGGTTGGACAACAGAAGACAGAATGTAATGGTAAACAGAGTCCACTCTGAAGAAAGAGGGGTTACTAGTGGGGTACCACAGGGTTCAGTACTGGGTCTGGTCCTTTTTAATTTTATAAGTGAAATTGCGGAGGGACTGGAAGGAAAAGTATGCCTCTTTGCAGATGACACAAAGATCTGCAACAGAGTTAATACACAAGGTGGGGTGGAAAGGATGAAAAGGGACTTGGCAAGGTTGGAATAATGGTCTGAAGTATGGCAGCTTGGATTAAATGCAAAGAAGTGTGAAATAATGCACCTGGGAAACAAAAACCCAGGGGAAGAGTACACAATGAGGGGAGGAGGTAGTAACAACAACAAAAATAGAAAGGGACCTGGGGGTTATCATATCAGATGACCTTAATGTTGGCAAGCAATGTGAGAAGGCAGTAGGGAGGGCTGGTGAGATACTGGGATGTATAGGGAGAGGCATCACCAGCAGAAAACAGGAAGTTGTCATCTCTCTGTACAGGCAGTTGGTGAGACCCCATCTGGAGTACTGTGTCCAGTTCTGGAGACCCCCCCCCCCCACAAGGACATAGACAGGATGGAGGCAGTCCAGAGGAGGGCAACTAAAATGGTGCAGTGTCTGCAAGAGAAGCCATATGAGGAGAGACTAAAGGAGCTTAATATGTATACCCTTGAGGAAAGGAGGGAGAGGGGAGACATGATAGAAACTTTTAAGTACCTCAGTGGAATCAACAAAATCCAAGATGGTAGCATCTTTCAGAAAAAGAGATGTGCAAGAACAAGGGGACACAATTTGAAGATAGAGGAGGAATGGCTCAGGAGCAATGTGAGGAAGTATTTTTTCACAGATAGTGTAGTGGACACATGGAACAGCCTTCCTGAGTAGGTTGTGGGGTCTAAAACTGTGGGAGAATTCAAGAATGCATGGGACAGACACAAGGCAATTCTTGTGGGAGATAGGAAGAAATAGGCTGTTGGTTAACTAGGATCTGCAACTTATCCAGTAGGTAGGGAAATGGGCAGACTAGGTGGGCCAAGCAGTCCTTATCTGCCATCAAAGTCTATGTTTCTATGTTAGCAAAGGAAATGGAAAAACCAAAAATAAACAAGGCAGTAGGCCTAGATGCAGTACCCAATGCAGTGTGGAGGGAGGAAACTGACCTACCTGCCCCCTGGATTTGTAATATGTTTAACAGATCAGTGATAACACTCAGACGACAGAAAGGCCTTTTGATGCGATTGATGGCAATACACTAACAAGTTGCAGGAGTTAAGCATCCCTCACTGTATTATGAGATGGGTGAATGACTCAGATTTTATTCTCCTTCAAAGGTAAGGCACAATAGACAGAAGTGGATGGAATAAAATCTGTTTCTGATATGTGAATGGTGACGTGTGTCAGGGGACCAGACGAGGACCCCTTACTATTTTTGTTAATTATAAATGATTTAAAATGAGGTGGTATATGTATTAAGTCTGTGGAGGATACCACTGTCGTAGATAGCTGAGCGGGTGTTGGTGATCACTGGGATGGTTGTTCCTCTCTAATAATTATTTAAAAAGAAGTGGCCTATGTATTAAATATGTGGAGGATACTATCATCATAGATAATTTTGCAGTAGAAAGTGAGAGCAGGACACAAAAATATTTAACAAATATTGAGGACTGATCAAAAGAGAAGTATATAGAAATAAATCCAGATAAAACAAATAAAATCAGGTTTGAGAATCAAGAAGGTGGGACGCCTCGATGTTTGGTGGTGTACGTATTGAGGTTGAGGATACAGTCAAATTACTGGGCATAATTTTCCAGTAGGATGTTGGGTAGAAAGAACAAGTGTAATATATGCTAAAAATGCAAAGACTAGTTTTTGACTATGTTGAGAAGAGCAAGGGTGAGTCAGTCTGACTTAGTATATTACTACAGCACAGTGCTTAGACCGGTCCTCAAAAATGGAGCCTCTGTGTGGCATAGGAGACTAACTAAAATGGAGAGCAATAAGCTAGAGGGGATACAGAAGAGAGCATTGAGAATGATACTAGGAGTTGACGTCCCATACAACGAGGAACTGCAGATACATACTGCAAGTTACAGAAACTGAATCAAAGAAGGCAAACAATGGCATGGAGATTGTTTCTAGAGATGGCGGTTCCTGGCCACAAATTGCACTCCCTGTTACCACCAAGAGAGGCATCTGTACATGGCCTAAGACGACAATGCAGATGGAAAAACTATAGAACCGAAACTTAAAAGGAATCCTTTTTATGAGATTTTTGTAGGAGTGAAATGTGTGTACTCTTCCAGTGCAAATATGATAGCTGAGATACATAAAAGAAAAATGTATGTGGAGCTTTTCAGCTGTATAAAGCAGTCTAATGTTTTGCTTTACTTTCTGATAAATGAGGTCTTGGAATATATATTAGCACGATTTTTTAAATTGAGGTTTTTGTCATTTTGTATAACTAGGGAAAGCCCTTAGCTCTGTCCCAGCCATGATTGAAACCATGAATGGTTTTAGCACCTCCCACCTCAGCTGGCAGACTGTTTCATGGCTCAGCCACTCTCATTGTAAAACATAACTTTCTCACGTCCCTCCCAAACCTCCTACCACCACCAACAACCTCCATTTGTGACCTTGTGTTCGAGATTTGCTACTTATTTTGAATAGTTCCTTGCAGTTCACTTTGTTAATTCCTTTCAGGAACTTGAAGGTCTTTATCATGTCATCACTCTCTTGTCTAGCCTTGAGTGAGTACATGTTCAGTTCCCAAAATCAGTCCTCTTCAGATCTGCTGTGCTGGCCATGAATCATTTTGGTAAGCCTACACTGCACTGTCACCAGCCTTTCCTCATCTTTCCTTAGGTGAAGACTGCAGAAGTGGGCACAATACTCTAGGTGTGCTCTTACCGGTCATCTATATAGTGGTAGTAATATCACGTTCCTCCTGCTGTCAACCCCCTGCCAATACACCCCAGCTTCCTGTTTACCTTATTGTAGGTCTTGTAATATTGGCTTGATTGTTTAAGGGAATTACTTACGATGACTCTCAGGTCCCCTTCCTCAGAAGTAGTGTCCAACTTTATCCCTTCCACCCAATTTTCCACTATGGGGTTGTTGTTCCCTATGTGCATCACCTTGCAATTTTTGGCTTTGAATTTCAACTGCCAAACCCCAGACCATGTCCTCAGCCTTTGCAAGTCCCTGTGCATCTCCTTTACCTCCTCCTCACTGTCTACCTTACAACAGAGCTTAGCATCATCTGCGAAGAGGCACATTTTGCCCTGTATTCCTTCTCCTATGACACTGATGAACATGCTGAAAATGTCTGGAGTGAGGACTGATCCCTGTGGTACTCCACTGGTGACCTCCCTCTCATTGGATCTGACTCCATTTACCACTATCATCTGTTGCTTCCCTTTCAATCCAACTTCCCACTCATTTAACAACTATATGTCCTTTGCTGCAAGTTGGTCTGACAGACCTGCTTACCACAAACCTGTGTTGTTTACTATCCTGGAACCCTTTTTTCTCCAGGTAGTCCTCTATGTCCTCTTTGACTAGAGTCTCTGTCAGTTTAACCACCATAAATATGACTGAAAGGTCTGTAGTTACCCAGCTGCTCTTTGTCCCCACCATTGTGTAGCAGAACTAAGTCCACTACTCTCCAGTCTTTTGGACCCACCCTGGTCTGAATAGAGCTACTACATAGCCCTGCCAGGGGTTCGGCTAATTCTGATACCAGTTCCCTGAGCACCTTGGTGCATCCCATCTAGACTGGGGCCTTATCTATCTTCATGGCTTTTCTGACCCTTTCACTAGTAAATACCTGTTGTCTCATTTCCAGGACACACCTTTCAGCAGTTTTTATGCCACTCCCTGTCAAAGGCCTGCTGTCCTCCCTAGTGAAAATTGAGAAAAAGTAATTATTCAGAATGGCTGCTTTCTGCTTGGCCTCCTCTATTACCCTGCCATCCTCTATTAGCCTACCAGTTCCCCACACATCTTTCTTTTTTCCCTTACATACCTGAAAAACTGTTTTTCTCCGCCACTCACTACCTCTGCAATATGCAGTTCTGTGTCTGCTTTTGCATCCCTGACTGCCCTCATGGCCTCCTTAATCCTTACTTGGTACTCCCCCAATTCTTCAAACCCTTATGTCTCTTTAAACCTGATGAAGACTTTCTTTTTGGCCTTCATTGCGTCCCTGACCTTTTCAGAGAGCCATACTGGTCTCTTGTACCTGTTTCTCAAGGTACAGTAACTGTTCTCGTGCATGTCTTTGTCACCTGGAGACTGGCCCCTTTTATTTCTCTTTGTCTTTTCTCCACTCCCCAGATACTGTCCACTCCAGTTACTTGTCCTGAACTTATTACCTCATCTGGTTGAAGTCTGCCCTTCAGAACTCCATAACATCAGTTTTTGACAAGGGCTTACTACATGCATACGAAGAAGCCATCAGAAGAAGGCCATTTGATCTATCAAGTCTGCTCGTGTTGCGGAGTCCACAGCTTGAGCTACTGTCCCCGCCCCATCTCCCCACTCCTCCCATCCTCCCTACCCATGACCCTTACCCTCCCCCTATACCTGTCCCAGCCTCTCTTAAAGCTGCCCACTGTCTTCAATGAGATTATCTCTTCTGGCAGAGCATTCCATGTGTCCACCACCCTCTCTGTGAAAAAGTGTTTCTTACCTCCCTCCTAAACCTCCCACCCTCCAGCTTAAGACTGTGCCCCCTCTTGTTATGGTTACCACCCAGCTTAAAGAGACTCTCCTTATCAACCTTATTTATCCCTTTATTTTTATTTATTTATAACCTTACTGATGCAAAAGGCCAGCTCGAACCATACGGTGTAATGGTCACTGGACTTCAGTGGTTTCCCAACCCACACTCTACCTATCCTTTCTGTTTCCTTGACCAGCTGCACAAGCGTGCAGTCCTGCAAAGTATCTAGCAGAGTATTGCTTCTGGTGCTCCTAGCTGCTTGAAATTCCCAGACATCTGGCAGGTTGACATCATCCACTACTAATACTGTCCCCTTTGCTTCCCCCTTCTCAGCCTCTGCCCCAGTTCCATATCACTCTCACCATCATGCACTGGTAGTGTGTAGACCAGCCCCCATGTGCAATTTCTCACCTGATGCCTTCATGACCTGAACCCAAAGCAATTTTATTACCCCATTCTATCCTCTTCTGGATCCATCCTCCACTGCCTTGATTCCTTCCCTGACATAGAGAACTACCCCCTCTCCTTTACCTGTCCCCCATCATGAGTATACATGGAATTGACTGGGACCATCAGGCCCCATTTGTTGTTCTCTGTGGCCCAAGTTTCCTTAATGGCCATGAGATCCAGTCCTGTGTCTGCTATCATCACCTGGAGCTCACTGATTTTGTTTCCCAGGCTCTTGGTATAAAGACATACTGCTTTCAATCTTGTGCCCACATATCTCTTGTTTTTTAAATGACCTGTTCCTTCATTTTTACATAGCCTCTTTAATTTCTTGTTTTTCCCGTTATATGTGGGCTTAGTGAGACCCCTTCTCTGCCAGTATTCTCTGCCCTTTTATGAACTCATGGCTTGTGCTTCCCCTCAATGCTTGTAGCTCGCAGTTTAGGGGGAATCCTAACTATGTTCCTCACTTTCTGACCCTTCTCTGTGGTATCGCTAGCCTCAGCTTCCTGCAGTCAGTTTAACTGTCCACCAACGTAGACATCAAACTTCTGCCTCAGCGTACTGGTCCCATCTTTTGCTAGGTGAAAGCCTTTACCTTTGAAAAGCCTCCTGTCTGAGCAGCCCTACAGTCCCCCAGAAATTGGTACTCCTCACCCTGACACCATCTCTTCAACCACCCATTCAACTCTTTAACCTTATCCTCCTTCACTCTGTCCTTCCCATTCTCTCTACCCCACACAGGGAGGACCTCAGAAAAGGAAAGTTCCACTTCACTGTCTCCACAACCTGGTTTGCATCCCATGATGCTTTAAATTATTGGGGTATGTGTGGTTTTGTATTTCTTTATCTTCTACTTCTGTAACGTATTTGCAAAGGTTATGAGCACTATATCATCAGTGCAGAGTCTAACTTCAGAATAAATACAGGCAGGCTGCTTACATCAATTAGAAAAAAGAATGGACCCAACATGGATACTTTTGGAACTTTAATGATAATGAACATGACACAGACAATCTGCTATCCAACTCCACCTTCAGTGTTCTACCTTCAACAGAAGATGTCAAACAATCTTGAGTATCCTGGGCTAAGCCAATGTGATTTATTTTTAACTGCTATGCACACTCCAACCCAGCATGCTGAGCAGTGGAGCACCTGACTCTTGGGACCCCTATTGACTAGCAGCCCCCATCAGGAGCAAAGTCTTTCGGAAAAAACGTCACTGGTGGGCATCATCAATTTACCATCCTTATCTCCTAGGGAATACAAAAAACAACTATCTCCCTCCCCTTCAACTACCTGATGAATTCAATGCCCATCCCATCATCAAGGTAAAACAAATTTGACCCTCTCCCCCCAACTGTGACAAGTCCGCTGCTTTACACAGAACAGGAGTTAGATTCTGATAGCACAGGGACTGTAGAATATAATAGATTTGGGATTTGTACAATGGCTTTCATACATACCATATTTCACACAGTACTGGAAGCATCTATTACACCGGGTTATTTGGTGGTACTTTGCCAGAGGCGGGAATGGGAGGGGGAGGCATTTGCTTTAAATCCACTTTGTGACTCACTGCATACCCCATGGGAACTTTCATGTCTTTTGAGTGTGCCACTTTTAGATGCACCCTAGGTGTCAGTTGTAAAATCATTCTTGTTTACATCCACCAGGATATGGGGGTGATTTTATATAGGAGCTGGTGGATTTCATGGTTGATCAGGTGTTGAATTCTCCCAGTTATTTAGTGCTGGGGGACTTCATCACCTGGATCGATGATGAAACCTAGCCCCTTGAATAACAGCTCCTCTAGTTGATAAACTCACTGGGGCTAGCACAGGCTGTTGCCTCCAGTACATATCAGCATAGTCAAACTCTGGATTTGATCTTCTCATTGGTTCTTAATATAAGTGCAGTCGGGGTTGTTCCAGTCTCTTGGTTGGATCATCATTTGGTGTCTTTCCTTTGCGTGGCCCCCTGTTTTATTACTCCTCCATGGAGATGATTCAGTAGCATCCGAAATGCAATTTGGAGCTTCACAAACTCTTGGAGGTATTGGATATCTCAAGCATGATGCTTGCCTGTATGCAGGGATTCAAGAATGCCATGGACCATTATAATGGTGCTCTCATTGCCACCATGGATTCCTTAACACCCTATCATGTTCATCCATTGACATCCCAATGCAGCTAGCTCTCTGTGATTCTGTGAAGTTGAAGACTAGGAGATGAAGGTAAGAGCATTCTTGGTGTAGATCCCAATCTACGGACAACAGATTGGCATTGAAAACTCATAATGGTGAGTATCAAAGGCAATCACTATGAAAAAAACAGAGTTCTGTCACAGACAATTGTGCCAGGTAAAAATTGGATGGCTTAACTCTTTTGCACCATGGACAGTTTGTTAAATGCACCCTGTTTGCTGTCTGCTTGAGTTTTTACTGTGCAAAATAAGATGAGTTTGGAAATTTCTTCACTGACAAGGTGTCCTCCAAAAGACTGGGTATCTGCACAAGTGCACTGTCATTGGCTGGTGATGGTCAAGCATTGGGTGACATTGTTGATCTGCCTGCCTGGGGAATGTTCTGGCCAGTTATTGAGGAAGAGGAATACTGGGCAATCATGGGGTTGTGTTCCACCAGCTGTTTTCTGGATCCTGGTCCTACCTGACTACTTTTAGATTGCCTGGGGCTTTTGGTCCAGTTATTTCACAGATCATTGGGTGTTCCTTGAGGAAGGGTGCCTTTCCGACTGCCCTTAAATGGGCAGTGGTGAAGCCCCTTCTGAAAAAAAAATTCCTTGGACCCTGATGTGATGGTGAATTACAGACATGTCTCTAATATCCCATTTCTGGGGAAGATTATTGAGAAGGTGATGGTTGAGCAACTTGTTGAATACCTGGATAAGTTTGATGTCCATGAACCTCTTCAGTTGGGCTTTCAGTTTTATCACAGCATGGACACTGCCCTTAACAGAGTAATGAATGACCTTCTCATGGTGAAGGATCCAGGGCATTGTACAATCTTGCTCCTTTTAGACTTCTTGTTGGCAATTGATACTGCTGACCACAAGGTGCTTTTGGATCACCTGAAGAATGATGTGGGACTCACGAGCACTGTATTAAGCTGGTGTGAGCCCTATATAACCAGGAGAACACAGCAGGTGGCTCTTGGAAGTAATATGTCTGGGGTCTCTGCACTCTCCTGTGGCACTCCACAAGGCCAGAGCCTTGCTTTTGTTTTTGTGCATGTGCTGCCATTAGGTGAGTTCTTTAGATGGTATGGTGTTGAATTTCACTGCTCTGCAGATGCTACTCAGCAACACCTGTCTGGCACTTCTAGTGGATGTTACGTGTTTTCTGTTCTAGTGAGGTGTTTGGCCAAAATAAATGACTGGTTGGCCTCAAACTGTTTATGTCTCAATCCGGGTAGGACTGAGGTAATGACTGTTGAGCTGGGTAAGCAGGGTCAAGCAATGATGAGTGGACTGACTTTACTTTCTTCATTGGGTGGTCAACCACTCAAAGCTCTAGATGTGGTTAAAGAGTCTTGGGATTGAGAAGGAATGACTAGCCATCATGCTGAAAAGCAACATTCCAGACCAGAGTAGCTCCTGCATGATGGAGATATTTCTATAACCTTTAAAGCCAAAAACTGTACTGTCAAAAAATACCAACAGATCCTTACAGCTGGGTATCCAGTGATATGGGCTACTCAAATTGAGTTACTAAATTTGAGTGCCTGTGGATAGAATGAGTGGGACGTGATAGTGATTGTGGATATAGCAAGGGAAGGTTGACAACAATAGCAAGAGAGTAGAGAGAGTGACAGTAGGAGGGATCAATGATGCAGAAGCTATAGCAGGTAGTTTGGATTGGCCATTCTGAGCTGGCCATGTGGTCTAGTGGAGGCAATGAATGCCTCCAGTGGTGAAGAACCGAGGTTCAAAACTGGGCAGGAGCTCTGTTTATTTTGGTTTTGTTTGTGTGTGCACTTACTTATTTTTTTGTGTTTTGCTCTCCATATGCATTTACTGTTTTTTTATGTTCTGCTCTCCATTCCCCCGTCCTCCTAGTTGCCCCCGCGAACAGCTCCCTCCCCAAGGTTGTCTGTACCACCAGTGTCAGGCTTCCCCTCGGAGTTGGTTATAATTAGTGGGGTGTGTGGGGACATAGCTCACCACATGGGGGGTACAGGGGGCATAGACTCCTGCATTAAAATGGGTGTAAATTTGTTTGTTCTCTTGTGGTCTGGACCATCACTGTTTATGGTACCACTATTGTGCACACTGCCATTGTTATTTTCAGTGATGTGCACTCACGCATATGGTGATCGCAATTTTGCATTCACTCATATGATGTGGAACCTTACAGCTGCTACCCTAAGAAACATTTTGATACTAAACTTTGGGGGTTTCAACTACGGGAAACCAAAGAAAGGCCACAGCGCAGCAACAGGGGGGCACAGAATTTCTTCCAGTCACATGGCACTAGCCTGGATGCAGCAAAGACCTTGAGTTCCAATACCACAGAGGACCACACAGTCACAGCCTTGGAGGCACTGGAAAAATGCAGTGGTGAATTATGCTCTTCTATATCCATGATGGATAAAAAGTTGGACTCTATAACATCAAGGCTCACCACTATGGAACAAACTGTAGATTCCAACAGTCTTAATTCAGCTGAGGCTAACAAACACTCAAACAAAGTGCTAGCGATAGCTGACATATTGGTGAAAGAGAATGCACATCTACAAATGTGACTGGAAAATTCAGAGAACCTATTAAAATCCTGAAATATAAGGCTCTTAGGCTTACCAGAGGGGCTGGAAGGCAGTGATCCCCTGGGATTCATGGAGACATGGCTCCATAAAGAACTGAAAATCTCTGAATCATCTCAGCTGGAACATGCCTACAGGGTCACTCTAAGGAAGACAGTGGCAAGAACTAAGCACCCCAGTGTGGTTTTGATATCCTTCCTGTCAATCTGGTACAATGACTGGGTCTTCCTTGTTGTAAAGAGGACTTTGGTTACAGTGGAAAGGTAGAAAGTATTGTTTCAGGATTGGTCTTATGCTACGAGGCAAAGAAGCAAGTCATTCGATGTTGTTAAAAGATAACTGCATCAAAAAAAGATCCCATTTGCCTTATTACCACCTACCCATCTCCACTTCGCCATCCAGAACAAATCTTAAAAATGTTCTGTTCCTGAGGAAGTAATTAAACTGCTGGAATGACTGTACAAATCTGGGTCTACTACATGGGAAAGGGAGAGGAATACGATGATGGCCCTGGAGAGAGTGACAGCTTCGGAGGAAGAGAACACTTAAATGGACTCACAGTCAACAATGAACTGTCTGCTTTGGTATGTTTAAATATTTTTTTCCCTAAACCATTATTGTCTCGTATGACCATGTCTGTACTGTTGATTATTTAACAAGTTTGATTCTGACAGCCTGTATTTCCACAGTAGGGAAGTGAGTACAATATGATCAGTTTCAAATGTTGAACCACAAAAGCGCATTCAGTGAAAAAGAGTTTATTTCAGAACTGTGTAAATGCTGGACTGTATAGCATTGAAAACAGCATGGCTGGAAGAGGGACTTTCTTGCCTTACAGACTACAGACTCACTGCTGGTGCGCTCCAGCACAGTGGTTTTAAGAAGCACACTTGCCAAATAATACCAGACTGTGGGAGAGGGTGGTTTTCCAAATTACGATTACGAGGGAAGGATTAAAATGTCGAGTATAGAACAACAGTACATTTATCCTGGACTGCTTTGTGGACATTGGGAATATGTTATAGGATATAATACCTGTTCTTATTCTGGTATCAGCTCTCAGTTCTGCAGTTTATTAACTGTACTGGTTTATGCAGAGGCTTGGGGTTTCTCTATAGACCCAGGAGGAAAACCAGAATTTATTGGGCATTATTAGGCTAACAGGTTTAGCTAGTTACAACTTATAAAATTACATTTATGCTGTCAATCACCCAAGCATTTGATGGCATATTAGCCTGTTAGCAGTTACCATGCTGAATAACATGGGTTTTGCTATAGAACTATCCCTACTTCCTGTATCATAGGTAACCAAAGTGATGATGGTTCATCCATCATTGCATTGCTGTGCTAAATTTACTGTGTATAATGCATTACCAGAACAGTTTGTAATGCTTTTATGAGTAATCAATAAACAGAGATTTAAAAACCAAAAGAATCTTGGAGACATCCTGGATTGAAGATTAACAATCAATAGGTATTGGCAATGGTTCTGAGTGTGTGTTGGTTTGGATTGCACTATAAGGACTCTCTCACTCAGGTTGCTGCATTAAAACAGAGTCTGTGTGTGTTACTCACAGACAGGACTTGAGGAGGATTTTTTTTTGTAACAAGATAAGTGGGGTAAGTTGTAGAGAAACTTGCTGAACTTGTGTTTTCCTTTTTGTCTGTAAGGTAATTTGAAAGCACAGTAGCCCACATTTTAAGGGCCTTAAACTAGAGCTGTGTTTTTGCCTTGTAGTTTGCAGAAGAAAGTATTTTTTTAGCTGATTATTTTTTGTAGACACAGAGTACCAAAGGAACACCCCCCCTCGCACCCACCCCCATTTCCCAACTACCCCGGTACTCAACCTTTATAGTGGAAGGCCAAGCGACTTCTACTTAAAGACGCAGGAGCAGTTTTAGGCAGCACAGCACATGCAATAGCCTAGCTGGTATATAGGCAGAATTACAAAGGGTGTAGCTAGCAACTAGGTCCACAAGGGCACATACAAGAGGAGGACAGAGAAGCTGTAAGTCACTGCAGAAGGAGAGAAAGACAGGGAGAGAAGGAGAAGGAGAAAAAAAAGGGTTAGGAGGGGAGGAACATCAGAAAGCACAGGATGATGCAGGGAGTGATGCAATGCTCTGGCTGTGGTGCAACAGTCTTCAGAAAAACATTCTGGTGACCCCCCCTCGGGGGCTTACCTTAACTGCCCTCATGTCCTTTGTTCCTCCTGTTTGCCTCCCACTGTTGCTCTGGTGCTCCCTTACTTCCTTTCATGTCTCTGTGTGGCCCTTTCAGTTATTTAAGCCCAGTTCAGGCTGAAATCTTTAAGCACAAGTTGTTGGCATGTCCCTGGTGCCACCAGTAATTAAGCATCCGCATCCAGCGCATTGATGTGCCGACCACTCAGTTTGCGGTCAAACCAGGGAGTTTTCTGGGGGTCCCAGCACCCTGGCAATCATAGAAGGGGCCGGCAACCTTAGCGCTGTGGCATAAAAGTCACTTAGGAGGTGAATAGCAAAGTTTGAATGATGGCTAAATGGGGGTCTCATTAATATTCATGAGCACCTCATAAATATTCATAAGCTGCTGCCTGCCACCTGGGGAGACAGTATAATGCAACAGCAACAGCAAAAGTACGAAGAATACTTTAATAAATGTGGGCTCATTTGAAAGAGTACTTTTTGGGCAACCTGCATGTGGGGGAATCATAAAAAAAAAGTAATTATTCTGGCAGCACCAGACTGTTAAATGTGTGGGACTGCATTTCTGGGACAGTATCTTCTCCTGCAGCCACCATTTTGGGAGTGCTTCAGCTTCAGCCAATCATGAACTGGGATTACCACCAGAGACTACTGGGAGTATAATATAGACTTTTGGGAGATTTTCAGGGACAAAGTTTGGGTGCCTAAATTGCAGCCAATTAAGGGACTTAAACTGTATTAGGCAGTCTGAACAGCTAATTGGATTCCAAGGATTTCTGTCTTTATTTAAGGCGGGGCAGTTTGAATTCCAGTCAGCACTGAAGAGAGACAAGACTGAAAGGGACTACAGAGAGCAGTCTGCAGTTCAGGTGCAGGGCTGTGCTGTGACTCCAGCTTGAACTACCAAACTGGCTCTGCAGAGACTCGGGTCTGCAAGAGACTTAGTCACTGCTGTGTGTGTTACTGGTGCCCAAAAAGTGAGGATTAATTGCCAGGAACTGCCTGCCTGCAGTTTGGAGGTTTTGTTCAGTGAATGAACGGAAATTGCATGCCAGCTTGGAACTGAACTGAGAGGCAGAGATGTAAATGCTGTTCCCCTAAAGGATGCAAGATGGATTTTTGATCAAGAGGTTTGCTCAGTGCAGCTACTGAATTAGCATTCGGACTATATCCGAACTGGACAAAGTTAGTGTTGCTTATTTTGAATGTGCTGAATGTGTTTCGTGGGTCGAGTCCTGCTTGCTTACAACCCAACCTCTTATGCCAGCTGGAGGCTTCGCCAGCCAGAAGACAAACAAGCTTTGCCAGTTTTCTCATCCTGCCTGGGCCTTTGCCAATCTGACGTAGACTGATTACCTTGCACCAGAGACTGTTTTGGTGAGATACCGCCTTCAGGGATCCAGCCCCTGCGCAACAACAACTCGCAGGTTGCAGCCATCTGGAGGAAAGGCCGTGAAGAGAAGGTGCGTTGTGTCAGCCCTGATTCCTCATGCTCATCGGTGAACACTAAGAGGTCTCCGTGTCACCTGCCTTTCTGCAGAAATCTGATAGCATGAGTACAATCTGGGTAGCTCCCTGCAACAAATATTTAAATCATCTGTGGTACCATCTGATTGCTTTAACTTTCTGGGTTTACAAGGGACTGAGCCAACTGGCTCAGATTACAAATAAACTGTTAACTGCCTTTCTTTCCATCAAGGGCCCCAACATCAGCTGCAATGCTGGCCAACCCTGACAATGCCCCTGGCTAGTCAGATATTCCATCCTGGGTACTCAATGTTGTGAGACTGTTATTTGGGACTAAAAGTGTATGCCAAACCCTGAATCAAATCAGATTATCAATCATTTGCCTATATTTATGCCCCTGTCCTTGTTCACAACCCCCAATAAACCTGATTGCCTGGTTTCACGTTTAACCTGGCTAGTGTGCATATTATTAGTTGGGTTACCATACTGAAAGTGTACAGTTGTGTTGCTAACCTTATTTTACAGGGGTCATCAGGGAAACTGCTGCAAGTCCAACCCTGGTGGTACATGTGAAGGGTGTGTGCATATTATTACTGTTTTATACTGACTGTGACTTTACTGCTGTACCAGGTACTGGGCCACTAGGTGGGTTGGTGCGTGGTTATAGCTTCCCAGAGGGCTACAGCAGGATAGGCCGACACCCCCAATACCATTACTCTGGGTGGAGGCACCTTAATACTGAATCCAGGCCCTTCAGCCTGTGCTTAGCCATACAGGCAGGGGTAGTAACCTTGGGGATAGCACCACCAAGAGGTTACACTGGTCACTGCGGTGCTACCCCATTTGCAAGCACTTCTCTGGGCAGAGGCAGAGGTCACCAGTCTCTGGGCTGAGCTGGCAGGAATACTGGGGACCTTCGCCCCCACCCAGAGGTCACCAGGTCCCCAGCCAATGCCACAACGGCCACCCAGGCAGATGGCAGGATGGACTATGATGGGCTCAGAAAGGTTCAGGGGAGGAGGGCAGAGACACATTCCCCATACAGTCCAACTCATGAACCCCTACACAGCGTTGGAGGAATGGGACAGCCCTGCAAAGGAACCAAGGCTGAGACCAGGGAGGAAGTAAGGATCCTCCAACAGGGAGACCCAGTAGTGGGAGGAAGAGAACCCCCTAGGAAAAAGAAGTTACTCCTGTTGGGGGACTTAGTTGTCTGGGGAATGGATTTGGGCACAGATAGTAAGAGGAAAGGGAGGTAAAGTGTCTTCCAGAAGGCACAGCTCAGAAGGAGGGGGAACACATCCAAAGGATCGCTGAAGCTGTGGCAAGGAGGGGAGGAATGGAGGTTATTTTCCACTTGGGGACAAATGACCTATCCAAGAATAAGGCAAGCTTGCAGCAGGTGAAGGAGGACTTTACAGTGTTAGGAGGGTGACTGGGGAAGGTAGCAAACTCTGTGACATTTTCGGAGGTTCTGTCAGTCCACGGTGGGGGGGGGGAATCGCCACATTAGTAACTTCAACACATGGTTGAAAGTCTGGTGCAACGAGAAGAGATATGGCTTTAATGGGAACTGGGGACCCACCTGGAGTGATGCAGCCCTGTACAGTGGGGATGGACTGCATCTGTCCAGCATAGGGAAAGCAGCCCTCAATGGATGGTTTAAATGCTTTGCTGATGAGTGTTTAAACTAGCTGGAGGGAGGGCAACAGGAGCAGGGATACTCAGGCAGCCCAACCCCACATGGTAGAGAAAGCAGAACAATGGAGCAGGAAGAGGAGTTGATACCAAGGTCTTCGGGTTTGGGCATAAAGGGAGCAGTAAAGGAATCGGGAACACAAGAGAAAAATATCAGGAAAGGGGGAAAGATGCAGGGGACCAAAAACAGGAAGAGAGAGAGGTCAGGCAGTAAAACTTGGAAGATCATGGTGACAAATGCATGCAGTCTGGGAAATAAAGTCCCAGACATGGAGGCCTTTGTAACTGAAGGAGACCTGGACATAGTAGCAATAACTGAAACCTGGTACACAGCTAATCATGAGTGAGAAACAAATGTACCAGGATATGTTCTATTCAGGAGGGATATTGAGGGCAAAAAGGAAGGGGGAGTAGCCCTGTATGTCAAAGAGGGTGTCGGAGGGTGTGGGAATAGACAATACAACACAAGTCTTTTGTGTGATATTTATTTCCTTTATAAGGATATTGTCTTAACTTCAGAATAAATAACAGAAAATAAATCAAAAAAGAAAAACAAATTAGCAAACTGTATATTAGACAGATGCATAATAGCAATGGCAGTGAAGTATTGAACTTCACGTCAACCCCATCTCCATCCTGTAGAGATAGACAAGCATTGGGGTAAGTGTTTGGGTCATCGCCCATGACGTTCATGCTATGTCACCTCACCCTATTCTGCAGACACCGAAATGCGTTGAGGTGTGTCTTGGGGTGTTTAGCTTTACAGCCAACCCATTCCATAAGGACATACACTGAAATGGGTGCAGCACAGGAGAATGGTGTGAACTCTGGGGCCGAAGAGTCCAAGGTACACCTCGATGCCTGTCACTGGCTGGGGGGTGGGGGTGGGATGGTATGAGCAGTTCAGTCGGCAATCCAAAGGCACACCCCAATGCCTATCAGTCTGAACATAGAAACATAGAAGTTGATGGCAGATAAGGACCGCAAGGCCCATCCAATCTGCCCATTTCTTTTTTCTACCTTATGAATGTGCCATCAGCCTTTGCTCTGTCAATGGCTTATCTATTCATACTCATCTGTATTGCTCCCTTATGTCTATCTCATGCCTGTTTGAAGCCCTGCACTGTATTCATATCCACCACTTCCTGAGGTAGGCTGTTCCATGCATCCACCACCCTTTCTGTGAAAAAGAACTTCCTCACATTACCCCTTAATTGGCCTCCCTCTAATCTCATGCTATGTCCTTTTGTCCTGCTATTTTGCTTATACTGAAACATGTTAAGACTCTTTCACCCTGTTAATGCCCTTAATGTGTTTGAATGTTTCAATCATATCACCTCTCTCCCTCCTTTGCTCTAGGGTATACATATTGAGTTCAGTTAATCTGTCCTCATATGTTTTATGATGCAGTCCCTGCACCATTTTGGTTGCCCTTCTTTGCACTGCTTCTATGTGGAACAGTATCGAAAGCTTCGCTGAAGTCAAGGTAGGCAACATCAACTGCTCCCCCTTGGTCCACCACTGTGGTTACCCAGTCAAAGAAATCTATGAGATTAGTTTGACAGGATCTTCCTTTTGTAAACCCATGCTGTCTTGGATCCTGTGCTCCTATGGATTCCAGGTGTTGCATGTCCTTTTCTTAAGGAGTGTCTCCATAATCTTGCCCACTACTGAGGTAAGACTGACTGGTCTGTAGTTCCCTGCCTCCTCCCTGCTACCACTCTTGTGGAGTGGGATTACATGAGCCCTTCTCCATTCTTCTGGGGCCTCTCCTGTGCTCAGAGACTCACTAAACAGTTCTGATAAAGGCTCTGCTAGTTCCACCCTTAGCCCTTTTAGTACCCTGGGATGTATGCCATCAGGTCCCATTGCCTTGTCAACCCTGAGCTTATCGAGCTCTTGTAGGACCCTTTCTTTTGTGAAGGGACTAGTGCACATCTACCCCCGTGTCCATGGTGCAGAGCTGGGGGCCCTGCCCTACCTTCTCTTCAGTAAATACTGAGCAGAAGTATCTATTTAGGATAGATGCTTTTACATGGTCCTCCTCCTCACACTCCCCCTTATCCCCTTTGATCTTAGCAATACCCCCTCTGGACTATCTCCTTTCACTAATGTATCTATAGAAAGTCTTGTCCCCTTCTTTTACTGTTTGTGCTAGTGTTTCCTCAGTTTGGGCCTTTGCTTACCTTACTACCTTCCCTGCTTCCCTTAGAGAAGTTTGGTATGCCTCCCTATCTTCATCTTGCTGCGTTCCCTTATATTTCCTGAAGGCCAACCTTTTGGATCTGACCTTTTCTGCTACTGTGTTTGAGAACCAAAGTGGTTTCCTTTTTCTTTTGCACTTCCTTTTCTCACTAACACAATGGGATGTTGCTTCAAGTATTGCATCTTTAATGCTTGCCCACTTTGCCTGTACCCACTCACCTGTATTTCTTTTTTTTTTTGCCAGGGCTAGCTTAACTCTGTTGGCCATCTTATCGAAGTCAGCTCCTCCGAAGTCACATATTTTTGCCTTGGAATGGGATGATTTTGCTCTAGTGGCCAAATTGAACCATACCACATGATGGTCACTGGCACCCAGATGACCTTCTACCTGGAGATCTGTGATCTTTCCCTGTTAGTCAGTACTAGATCTAGGATAGCCCTGTCTCTTGTGGGTTGTTGTACCAGTTGTTTGAGGCCCTCCCCCTGCAATGAATCCACCATGTGTCTAGTTCTGGCAGATGTCCCTGCTGGTATCGATCAATCTGTATCTGGCATATTGAAGTCTCCCATTATCAGAAACTTCCCCTTTAGCTGTCATGTTTTGTTTATCTTCTAACAGTAACATGTCTATGTCCTCCCCCTGGTCTGGAGGCCTGTACACAACCCCAGTTCGTATAGCTGTCCCATTTCCTGTTTCCAGGGTGACCCACAGTTCTTCTGGCTCCTTATATGTATTTTGAATTTCTGTAGCATTGATATTTTCATTGACATAAAGGGCCACTTCACCCCCCCCCCCCATTTTGCACCTTGGTGTCTTCTGAACAGTACATAGCCAGGTACTGAAGTCTCCCAAGTGTGGTTACTGGTAAACCATGTCTCGCTAATGGCTACTATGTCCAGTTTACACCACCACAGGGTGGAACGTTATGGTTAGAAACCCTAACGCCCCAGTCGTTTGTTGGCATTTGCACTACAAATTTTCAACATGGCCTTTTTGTGACCCCACCTCATGAAAGCATTTGGGACCTTTTCTCTTGAAGAGTGGCAGTGTGATTTTGTCAATGTGTCCCGAACTTTGAGTTCCAACAGCGACCGTGCCATTCTGTGCCACATGTACAAAAACAGAGATCGGGCAGGATTTGAAGAATGACAGCTATACCATCCATAGGGAGATGTGAAGAGATGGCAATGTTGAAAATCTGTAGTGGGAATATTAAAAATGCTCGCACCTCCGAGCATAAGTAGAAACTGCATAACACATGCACATAACACAGTCATTTTACGGACTTTCATCACAAAATTTTCAACATAGGCATTTTAGGACCTCTGCTCATGAACAGTGTGACTGTGATTTTTTTAATGTGTCCCAAACACTGATTTCCCACAGCAACCGCGATATTCTGCGCTGGAAGTTTGAAAACTCATTTCGGCCAGGATGTGAAAAATGACAGCTGTACTGTTCACAAGGAGGTGTGGAAAAATGGCAATGTTGAAAATCTGGAGTGAAAATATTGTAAATTCACGGAGTTACGAACATGCGTGGAAACTGCACAACACACGCTCATAACACATTCATTTTATGGACTTTCATCACAAAATTTTCAACATAGGCATTTTAGGACCTCTGCTCATGAACAGTGCCACTGTGATTTTCTTAATGTGTCCCGAACATGTATTTCCCACAGTGAGCGCTCTATTCTGTGCCAGAAGTGCAAAAACACATTTTGGCAAGGATGTGAAAAATGACAGCTGTACTGTTCATAAGGTGGTGTGGAAAATGGCAATGTTGAAAATCTGGAGTGAAAATATTGCAAATTTCCAGTTATGACGTCAGAGAACTGCGTGCAATGCATGTCAGAAAGTCATTTTTGATTTTTTCCACCAAATTTGCAACATAGCTTTTGAGAGTTCATCATGAACTGTCATTTTGTTAATCAGTCCCAAAAGGCGATTCGTGCAGTGACCTCGAATCACCTTCGGACCAAATAACGCCATGGCAGTGGCTGAATTCATTAGAGGGGTCCCAATAACTCCATGTTGAAAATGTGGTGCCAAAAGTCCCAAAATGTCTGAGATATGCACCAGGTTGAAAAAAATATTTATGCCATTATACAGCTTACGGCGTTTCTTCAGTTCGCTTGATCGGCTTTGAAGAGTGCAGGCGTGTTCCCGGTCCACCAAAAGATCGCTGCGCTTGGGCTCCAGAGGTACGTGATGGGGTGAGGGGTGGGGAGGTGGTGCGCTGAGGGTGGCACAGGTATGGAGAGGGGCCCAACCAGATGAGGGACTGTTTTCTGTTTTACAGGTTAAACAAAAAAAAATTGTGGGACACTTTTTTTTTTAAAGGACATTTGATATGCTGGGGTGGCTCCCAGCGTGCCACCCTAGTGTTTTTCTTTGGGGGGGTAGTACCCTATTGGGATTGGGCACCCCCTTGGAACAAAGCAACATTTTTTTGAGTGGGGGACATAATGTAGATGGGGAGTGGGCTCCCCATCGGCAAACTAACTTGAAGGTCGACTGAAGTCAACGGGATTGGGCCTTAATCGCAAACAAAGGATGTTTATGGGGCACATGATGCCATGGATTGGGCACCCCTCAGCACTGGGGGCTGGTAATATTGTTTGTAACATGGCGGCAGGCATCGCGTCTCACAAACAATATTACACTAGGTAAGGTACCGCCTTGCAATGATGGGTCACTCTCTCATTGCAGTGGAATGTTTGACTCTGCAATGACGAGGCAGACCCTGATTGCTGTGGCGAAAACCTTACAAGTTGGTGGCACTTTTGGAAGCCAGTATCATCAGCACACTGTGCCTCCATTGGTCCACCAGTGCCAAGCCCCCAAATGCAATGCCGCCGTTGGCTCGTATAGTGCCACGCCTCCACAACCTGCTTCTCTCCTAAGCTGCCACATAATGTTTCTTGCACATGCGCGCAAGCAAATATAAAAAGTAATTTCACAATCTTCTGTGCTTTCTATTTGCTAGCTATACATCCTCTCAGTATAGCTCTCCCGACTCTACTGACTCTTAGATGTTTAGGCAGGGTTTATACAGGGATACCTGGTGACATCATCTGGTCAGCTGACCCACCCTAATTCTAATACACAATATTACCTAGGCTAGTACAGACATGCGGGGGTTCAGCTTAACCCATTGTATTTATTTATTGGAGCAACATATGGATTCAACAACCTGTTCTTGCATAGTGGGTTTAAAACCTTTATTTTAACTATATAAAGTTAAGGGCCACTTAAGGCATAAGCACCTCCCTCCTTTTGGTGATATCATGCATAGCATTCACTGTAAGTAGGGCTTGGAATGGGCCTGCTGGCTCTAAAGAGCCCACCAGTTGCTGAATGGAGCCACAAGGAACAGGTATAGTTCTAGGGCTTTCTGTCCTTGTTCCACCACTTGCATTCATTCTCTGTTGTCAATAGAGACACTGTATAACCAGGATAAAAACCCAGTGAACCATACTTTAATGCATTAGCAATGGTCATGTAGTTTAATATTTACTACTTTCTACAAGAAGACATCTTTTCTTGCTTCTCGTGAAAGAAATACTCTCCTTCTGGTGCTTGCTAGCGTTACAAATCATAAACACTGCACCCTCTGCATTTTAGACCAAAAGAGAAGTATTGTATACATCTGTCACCTCAGCTGAAATTGTCAGCCGACGGGAAACTTTTCATTTGGGCTAACTTTGCTTTTATGGGGTTTTATGTAGCTCCACGTTAATTAATTGTTTCCTTGTTTCCTTAACAGGGGCCCCACTTAGTGATTTAGGACTCCCACACCTTGTAGAAGCTAAGCGCTACTCGAAGAGTTGTAGCATTGTTAAAGAAACATTACTTGAGTCACCAGCTGCAGTTCGAGTATCAGAGCTTGCTTTTCTTGCTCCAGTACTTCATCCTGGGTTCTCAACTTCCGTAAGAGCATGTCTGCTCCATTTTAATTTCTTTTTGCACCCTAATGGGTGTTTCGCTGTATATAGCCGCCCTACATATTTTCTCTTAAAAAGCTATTTATTTAGTACAAGACGGAGGGACGGGCATATGCTGTACAATCAAAAGCAATGCTCTGGGACTGCTTCAAGCAGCAGCATTCACTCCTTTCTCTAGCGGCATTTACCCACATTTTTCTCCCTCGGAGAAGCAGTTGGTAAATCAAACAGCCACTTTCCAATTTCTCCTATGGGACCACCTTTCAGCTTATTTTACCTGGCACTTCATTGTTATAACATCTGTTGGGGTCATTTAATTACTTTCATACAGGTGTCCCTGTATTAATACCCCTATCATATTAAAAGGCTTCTTTACTTTCATGATTACTAAGCCTTGCCATTAATAGTGGGTGCATAAACAACTATAATCCCCACTCGTGTTTATAAGGCTTTGTGGACCATAAGACCTAGATCCTTTTCTTTTCTTATACAAGTACACCATCAGGCAGAAAAGAGAAAGTTAGCAGGGTAGAATAGTAGAAGACTACAAAGGGAGGCTACCCTTGTGTAGCTGAAGAGGAAAAGGGTCAAGGAAGACCTCAAAGCGGAGATTGCTACTCAGTAGGCTTTAGAAAAGGGGTTAGAGTAGAGGGAATTAAATCCTGTGGTGCACATCCATATTACCAAAGGGAGGGGGTTGCAAATGTGGACAAACTGCCACAGAGGGTATAATGGCAACACAGGTGCAGGGTAGGCAGGGGAAGGCCAAGGCACTGTGGGTCACCCTTCAACCTGGAAATAGCACAGCAATATGCACAGGGGTGATATACAGGCCTCCAGGACAGGAAGAGGAACTAAACAGGGAGCTAGTGGAGGAAATATACGAGACAGCAATGAAAGGTGAAATTCTACTGATGAAGAATTTCAATATGCCAGGTGTGGATTGGAATAACAGTATAGCTGCTTCAGCCAGAAGCAGAGGCATCCTTGATTCACTCCAGGTGGCTGGACTCAGGCAGCTTGTGCTTGGTCCCACTAAAGAAAGGGCAATTCTGGATCTAGTAATGACCAATGGGGATCAAATCACAGATGTCCAGGTAGAAGGGCAACTCGGATCCAGTGGTTCAGCATAGGGACAGAGACTCACTCAAGTTATACGAGGACAAAGGTTTTGGGATTCAAAAATGCTGACTTCGCTGAAATGGGGAGGAGTGTCAAAAGAGCCCTGGAGAGAACAGGGGCAGGAGGGGAAGTGGAAGAACAGTGGAAACATCTAAAGGAAGCCTTACTGGAAGTGAAAAACCAATGCATCAGATTGGTATCCAAAAGCAAGAGAAGGAGAAAGCTACTGTGGTTCTCAAGAAAGGTGGTGGTAAAGGTCAGGGTAAAAAGGAAATGGTTCAGGAAATATAAGGAGACCCAAAGGGAGGAGTACCTAGAGTGTCTAAGGGAAGTGGGAAAGGCAGTAAGGAGGGCAAAGGCATGGACTGAGGAAGGTTTAGCACAGTCAGTTAAGAAAAGAGACAAGACATTCTTCAGGTACAGTGGCGTCCCCCAGGATGAAACCCAATTCTGCAGAGGAGCCGACCTACTGAATAAGCAATGTAATCTCAATGACAATCCCTTTTGTCATTCAGAAAAATGTGGCACTGCCAGAATGAAGTGAATGCCACATTTTTCTGCATGATAAAAGGGACTAATTGCCATTGAAATTACATTGCTTTATTCAGTAGGTCTGCTGCAGAGTGCTTTAAAAGTGGGTTTCATCATGGGGACGCCACTGTACATCAGCAGAAGGAGGAAAAACAAGGGGGAGATTGCAAGGCTCAAGGGAGAGGGAGGGGACTGCAAGGAGGATGACATGGAAAAGGCAGGCATACTGAATAAATATTTCTGTTCAGTATTCACAGAACAGGGGGAGGGACAGGGGCCACAGCAGTTACCAAGGGGGTGAAGATGTGGACAATAGTCCATTCACAGGGGAAAGAGTCCTGCAGGAGCTCACTAAATTGAAGGTGGACAAAGCAATGGGACCAGCTGGCATAAGCCCAAGGATATTAAGAGAACTGCAAAGGGAGATAGCAGAACCTCTGGCAGCCATGTTCACAGAGTCATTCAACACAGGTGTGGTACCAGAGGATTGAAGGAGGGCACATGTGGTCCCTCTATACAAATCTGGCAGCAGGGAGGAGGCAGGGAACTATAGGCCGGTCAACTTCACCTCAGTAGTGGGGAAGATCATGCAGACATCACTTAAAGAAAGGATAGTGGGGCACCTAGAAGCCATTGGAGCCCAGTACCATAGCCAACATGGATACACAGCATGGAGGTCATGTCAGACAAATCTGGTTGATTTCTTCAACTGGGTGACAAAGGAAGTAAATCAGAGTGGGGCAGTGGACATTGCTTACCTTGATTTCAGCAAAGTCTTTGACACCATCCCACATAGGAGGCTGATAAACCAGTTGGGTATGCTGGGCATGAGAGATAGGGTGGTAAACTGGGTTAGAAACTGGCTAAAAGATAGGAGGCAGGGGCTGGTGGTAATTGGGGTGCAGTCTGGGGAGAGGGGGTGACCAGTGCAGTGCCTCAGTGATCAGTCCTGGGGTCAGTCCTGTTCAATATCTTCATTAGTGACATTGCAGAGGGGCTGGAGGGAAAGGTCTGCCTGTTTGCAGATGACACCTGTTGCACTTGGGTTATGCCCCCTACATCCTACATACACCTAACACTGTATTCCTGGTCTATTATACTGTGATACTGCTGTTTTGCACTAACATGTAGATTTAGGCACCCATCATATAAACATGAGTACCAGGAATGTGCTTTGCTGCCAATATATGCTAATGTTTACATCCTTTAGGATTATATCATGCATGATTATTATACCTTACTATAATGCATTATGTTTGTCTTTTACATATATTCCATATATAATCTACCTAATTACTGATATTATGACTCTGAGGGATCATCAGTGATTACTTTATACACTATATATGTATATATATATATATATATATATATATATTCATTCTCATATAATCATATGTAGTTGTGACCAGTCAGCACTTCTGTTTGTCTAAGTAAGCTGACAGACAGAAAACCTTTGTTATGTCTAACACATAGACAAGAAATATCACATGTAATGTAGTTTGAACCTGTCAGCATTTCTTTTGTCCAAGCTTCATGCTATCTGAAGCATATTCTTTGTCTCACATTATACTCATTAGTAATTCTGTCTCCTAAGTCATTATCCAATGGAGAATGTCTTGTACAATCTTGTTTATAGTATAGGAACCAATATAGCATGTTCTTTATATCTACTGTCTGATATTATCTGTAGTATATAACCTTGTGCAACCCAGCTCTGAACAGAGAGCAAGAGATCTTAGAAATTCTGAAGATTATGTACATTCTTCAGGAGAGTGGTGAGAAACCTATCTCCCTTGTGATTTACTCTGTCACATGCTTGGTGTAAGTAGTATAATAAGCATTTATTAGTACTCCTGCTTGTGTACAATGTTTCTTGGTTAACACTGAAAACATAAGAATCTGTATTATTATCATTTACTTTAGAACTGGTTATTTAGATAACAAAATAGCCACCGCGAAAGGTGTCTGGGTGTTTGCCAAAGTTACATTTTAATTTCCTCTGTAAATTAAAACACTGGGTGAGAAATCTCCAGTGTCAAGCAGCTGAGAGCATCTCCTGTTTACATTTTCACTCAGCTGTGTGCCACAGTGCAGACAAAACAATCTCTTGCCAGATATTCAAACTCTGTGTAATGAGTTGTTTTATTTTGGGCTTGTTTTCCCCCTCTTCTTTCTCTGTGGGAACACACAGCTGTAAAGGGATCTGAGCAGACAGAGACACTGCTTTCATTTGTGGTTTCAAATCCTAATGGGACTATACTCATCTAGGAGTCAACATACACCAAATGCTGTTTGTGTCCTGTCATGAACTTTGGTTGCAAACAAAGTTTTTAATTCGCAGACAGCTAAAGGGTCCTCATTTTAAATGACATGTCTAAAAAATCAGTACTGAAGTTAAGGCTGGATGCCTCACAATGCCAAATTGCCTACGGTGGTTGGTATGGTTTTGCTAATGTAGCAAAATCCAGTGGTAGCCCTTTCAGGGATATCATTGCCCACTATAGTGTATTGAAACATGGTACCAAAAGAGTTGATCCTGAAGGATTATTAATTGCAACATTGTTTACATGCTTTGATGCTGTTCTAAATGAACTATCTGTTTTGGAATCTGAGAGTGTTGCTTGCAAAATGGAGAATGCTGCTTGCAAGCAGGAAATCAGTCTGAGAAAGGCTTCTCATAGAGAAAGGATAGAAGGACTGCAGAGTCAGCTGCAGTCCCTCTGTCAAGAAAATGAGTTTCTCTTTAATGATGTAAGCAGCCAAGACCTGCATGCCTTAGGAGATAATGCTGAAAAGGCAAAACATATTAGAAAAAAGGTTTTTCAAATGAATGGTGTTCTGGCTAATAACACTGATTCCTTACATTTTGAAAATAAGGAACTTAGGGATAAAAAGTCTGAAGTAATTGTTGCAAGAGTTAATGTGCTGGTATTTCAACACTAGACCTTGACTGAACAGTATGATTCATTGGCCAAGATATTCAAACTGCGCCAGGCTGTGGCACAAGCCTGGGCACAGCGCAATTTGGCTGCACAGGGGCATTGACTGGGCGATATTCAACGGAGCTGTGCCAAGGCTCAGCATAGTTGAATATCACACCCCGGCCACCCACAGTGCACTTTGGCGCAGTGGCACTGCACCAGCGCAAGTGGCCAGAGTGGAGCAGGGGGGAAGCGCTTGCACAAGTTCCATTGCGCTAGGTGCAACAACCACGATATTCAAACGTGAACATGCAAATGGGGCCATAATGTATGCAAGGTGCAAATGGGGCCATTTGCATGTCATTATGGCCCCATTTCCATGCAGGTGCACCAATCCCCAATGACTTGCGCCTGGCACCCTGCCAGGCAGCAGCCATCGGGGACCGACACCCCCTGCAGCACGGCAATGTGTCCTACAGCCCGATCGTGGGCATTAGTAAAATAAAAATAGACTCCTATATCCCTGGTGGTCCAGTGGACTGCTGTCAGCCCAATCATGGGCTTCAGTAAAATAATAACCAAATCCTATATCCCTGGTGGTCCCAGTGGACTGCTGTCAGCCCGATCACGGGCTTCAGTAAAATAAAAATAGACTCCTATATCCCTGGTGGTCCAGTGGACCACTGTCAGCCTAATTGTGGGCTTCAGTAAAGTAAATAAAGAATGCTATATCCCCCCAGACCCCCTCCCCACCCACTGATCCCCGCCCCCTCCCCGGTCAGCGGCGCAGCACCCCACCAGCCTGCCGCCCGCTGACTGACACCATGCAACCCATCAGCATTACACATTTCCAGATATGTGAATGAATCCATTCACAAATCTGGAATGTAATAATACAATATAAACTGTCACGCATATTAGCTCACACTGTGGACCAATGGGTGTACAGCCCTACCAGCGGTGTCAGTCGATTGGGCGGGCGGGGCAGCAGGTGGGTGGTACTGCCGCCCGCTGCTTACCCGGGGAGCGGGCGGTTGGGATCAGTGGGTAGGTGGGAAGGGGTGTCCGCTGGACCACCAGGGATATAGGATTCTTTATTTACTTTACTGAAGCCCACAATCGGGCTGACAGTGGTCCACTGGACCACCAGGGATATAGGATTCTTTATTTACTTTACTGAAGCCTGCGATCAGGCTGACAGCGGTCCACTGGACCACCAGGGATATAGGATTCTTTATTTACTTTACTGAAGCCTGTGATCGGGCTGACAGCAGTTCACTGGACCACCAGGGATATAGGATTCATTTTTTATTTTACTGAAGCCTGCGATCGGTCTGACAGCGGTCCACTGGACCACCAGGAATATAGGATTCAGTTTTTATTTTACTGAAGCCCACGATCAGGCTGACAATGGTCCACTGGACCACCAGGGATATAGGATTCATTTTTTTCATAACAATGCCCATGATCGGGCATGGGGGGGCACCACCACCAAGGTGCAGCCGGAGCTCGGGTGGCCATCCACAGGTGGCAGCTGCCGTGTTGCACCCTGCAATATGGCAGCTCACCTGTGGGTGGCCAGCCATTGCTCCTTTTTTTTGGGGATCAACTTTGTGCAGCACAGGTAGGGGTTGTGCATGCATGGCTCAGCACATCCTGGTCTGAATATCGGGATGTGCAGAGTATGCATGGACACGCCTTCCCCCCACCTGCACCTGCATACATTGCTGATGCACTCCGGTGCATCAGGATTTGTGCCAGGTGCAATTCCCATTTGAATATCATGCCGGGGTGCATCAGTGGGTTGCGCATGGCACAACACTGTTGCACCATGCGCAACTTTTTTGAATATCCGGGCCATTGTGTTTTGATTACAGGATACTTGAATTGAATGCTTTGAACATAAACTGTGATAGAGATTTTCTTGATAACAGCCAAGTTTTACACAAAGAGAATGTCTTGCAGTCTGAAAATAAGGCACTTCACAGCATGCTAACTCCTGTGTCTGAGCAGTTAGAGTGTAGGAGTAAAAAGTCAGATTTGGTGAACTTGTACCATCAGCCAGAGGTATTGGCAGGGCATACCACCTTAATGCCCATAGACCTTGCCTCTTCTGATGTTGAAGAGTTTGATTTTGAACATTCACAGTGTGCTGTGGAGTGGACTAGAACAAAGGCTAACCACTTGTTTTTCTGTGATTCACAAAATGGAGAATTGTTAGACTCTCAAAATGATGGATACACATGTCATCACAGTGCATCTCCATGCCATTCCCAAGATGGCCGCTCATGGTCATGTGATGATGGTCAAAATACAGTAACCCAAGATGCCCATGAGGTAATCCAAAATGGCCAACCACCACATCATGGAGGTGGGACTATGCAGTCACAGGAACCTGTGATTGCTGCCTTAGCCAAACAAAACATACCAGAGGTTTTTGGCATGATTTATAATGTTATCAGTAAGACTAGTGTTTCTGAGGGACAGAAGATTCTAATTAAAAATGATGTTGACGTACTTTTGAATGAAGCTGGTATGCAACCTGTCATGAAGTCGGTGTCTGATGCTGCAGGAGCAGCTGCTGTTAGCAATGTTTACTATGCTAGAACATCCTTGGTTAAGGAACGCATTGCTGTTAATGATGTGAAATGTGAAATGAATTCAGCTTTCCCTAAGAAGACTGAATGTGCTGTTTTTTCCTAACTCTGGGCACATGCAGCCCACTACTAACAAAAACAATGCTGCTACTGTCCAGCAACCTTCTGGTGGGGAAACCCACTTTACATTTGACGGGGAAGGGGACAACCCTGATTCTGAAAGCCCTGTGGCTGTGATATTTTTAGTATCACAGGCCACATTGGGGGGAGGGTTACAGGTTTGATTTCTGAACCTGGGCTGACAGCTGTTTCAGTACTACTTTCTCCACCCCTATGGCTACTGAACCACAATCCATAGCTGGAGAACTATGTGCAGCTTGCACACCACTTTTCTCCACTGTACAGGCACCCCTGATAGTGCCAGCACTGCCTGCACATGATGCAGAACCCCCTCCACCAGTGACACCTGGATCATCCCATACTGTGGCTGCAATAGCAGGCACCCCTGATAGTGCCAGCACTGCATGCACATGATGCAGAACCCCCTCCATCAGTGACACCTAGATCATCCCATACTGTGGCTGCTATAGCAGGCACCCCTGATAGTGCCAGCACTGCCTGCACATGATGCAGAACCCCCTCCACCAGTGACACCTGTATCATCCCATACTGTGGCTGCAATAGCAGGCACCCTTGATAGTGCTAGCACTGCCTGCACATGATGCAGAACCCCCTCCACCAGTGACACCTGTATCATCCCATACTGTGGCTGCAATAGCAGGCACCCCTGATAGTGCCAGCACTGCCTGCACATGATGCAGAACCCCCTCCACCAGTGACACCTGGATCATCCCATACTGTGGCTGCAATAGCAGGCACCCCTGATAGTGCCAGCACTGCATGCACATGATGCAGAACCCCTCCACCAGTGACAGCTGGATCATCCCATACTGTGGATGCAATAGCAGGCACCCCTGATAGTGCCAGCACTGCCTGCACATGATGCAGAACCCCTCTATCAGTGACACCTGGATCATCCCATACTGTGGCTGCAATAGCAGGCACCCCTGATAGTGCCAGCACTGCCTGCACATGATGCAGAACCCCTTCCACCAGTGACACCTGGATCATCCCATACTGTGGCTGCAATAGCAGGCACCCGATAGTGCCAGCACTGCATGCACATGATGCAGAACCCCCTCCATCAGTGACAGCTGGATCATCCCATACTGTGGCTGCAATAGCAGGCACAAGCCAGGAACAGTATGGATTATTCCCAGCACAAGCAATAGCAGGCACAAGCCAGGAACAGTCTGCGTTATTCCCAGCACAGACAATAGCAGGCAGTTCTAGCAAGAAGGTGCAAGAAATAGCAATCTCAACAGTTTCAGCCCAAACATACAATGGACACATCAGATACATTGCTCATGTATCCCAGATGCTCTCCCCAGTGGAGCTGAACTACAGCCTTTGTGAAAGGAATCTTTTGGCTACATACTGGGTAGTAAGATACTTTATGTACATAATTGGAAATGCATCCATTGTGCTGCATTCCAATCATTTGCCAACTAACTTTCTGTTGTCAGACAGAGTAAAAGATGACTCTGTATCCAATGCCAGACTTACACTCTGGTTTCTCATTTTACAGGATCATGACATCACTGTCTTTGCTATCAAAACTCCATCCTTGTTGGTTTATGGCCTACAATTTTACAGGAGAGACCCATGATTGTTCACTCCAACCCTCTGATCTACCTGTCCCAGGGCCCTTTCTGACAGAACCTCAGAAAGTGTTGAAAGACACCACTGTGTGTCATGTTTTGACTGATGACTCAGCCACACATACTGAGGGTCAGGTAGCAGGGTTTGGAATTCTTATTGTACATCCTAGTGATGAAAGAGTGTGCATAATCATTTATGTATGATTCACAGGCATTGTTAAAACATGCCTGGCAAGAAAAAAATGTAAAGCAGGGAGGTGAGGAGTCTCATTATTACTACAAATGTTTGTGGATGGTTTATAGAGCTTAAGTCCTTGAGAAAGACACAGGTTGTGCTAAGAGAGGAATGCAAAGTTTTCTTCCTTATGTAACATGATACCAGCACTCTATGAGAGGGTTAAGCGCTGCAGTTTAGCAATCAGCCTTGTACTCTAATT
Organism: Neoceratodus forsteri; assembly: GCA_016271365.2. Taxonomy (NCBI): domain Eukaryota; kingdom Metazoa; phylum Chordata; order Ceratodontiformes; family Ceratodontidae; genus Neoceratodus; species Neoceratodus forsteri. The sequence goes on from CM057455.1 coordinate 959,544,640, forward strand.
ACAGAAAGACTGCAGGCACTATGTTTTTATTACAGATTCTAATTGGGTCTATTCCTCTCTGACTGAATTTATGTTGGGAGAATACAAATTTCCAATACTCTAAAAGACAACCCCTGTGAAATACAGAGACTTGTTTGTGTACATCACAACCCTAACCTAACCAGTTTAAATACAAACTGTATTGTCATAAGGTTCAAGCATATTGTAAACGTGAACCTTATGCTCCAAAACAATAAGGACCCTCATCTGAGGGCAGTGTATAGGTTCCTTAATAAAGGAACTCAGGAATATCTTCCAAAAAAAAAGCCCTTATAAGAAAGTGAAAATGACCTTCAGTTATTCAGTAATGGATGGCCTACTCATTTGGTATCACTGCCGTAACACTCATGAACAAATACAATTACAGGTAGTTCCTGAACACCTGAGGGTAGATTTTATCTACTGTACCAAGAACATGATACCCCAACTGGTGGACACCAGGGAGTCAATAAAACACTAGACAGACTGAAATCCTCTGTCTGGTGACCACGCATGGAAATGATGTAGAACACTACATGAGTAACTGATCTGTGCACAGAACAATCCTATACCAGCTAGGAGAAATGCATTGTTACCCCAGAGGCAGTCAAGCCCCTGAAACAACATCCAGATTGACTACATTGAACCTATGCCAACCACTAAGAACAACATTAAGTTTGCACTAGTGATCGCCAAACTATTTTCCAAATGGGTTGAAGCTGTCCCAGCACAAAGCAATACAGCCAAAGTGACTGTAAATGTCTACCTGGTGGGGTTTACCCCTAAAAGTAAATTCTGATTACAGGGAGCTGGCTTCATAGCCAAAGTAATGCAGGAAATTCTGGATTTGTTACGGGTAAAACAAAAATTTCATATCCCTTACCACCCACAGTCATCAGGACAGATGGAATGGGCTAACAGGCAGATCAAAGTCATGCTATTCAAATCTGTTCAGGAAAAAAACAAAGAATGGGAATCATTATTGCCTTTACTCCTTATGGCAATAAGAGGGACACCCTCTGCAGGTACACAGCGTACCTCATATTGAAATCATGACCTGACAGTACATGAGACTCCCAGAACATTTACTTCTGGCCCTGTGTACTGCCACTGCTGATGGAACATCAGTAGATAAATATGTTAACTCAAACAAGACATCCAAAAGGTACACTTGTTTGATGTGCAATGTATGGTTAAGGCCCAACAACAGGCCCTATCCCATTATAAACAAACTCAGTCCAGCAGTCTACCAAGTTAGACTGCCTCACAATAACAGTCATTGATAAATGGCTATATGCCAATCAAATGAACCTGTTGAAAGGTGATTAAATTACTTTTCCATACCCTAATGGGTGGAATAGTACTAAATTATGTTTTTCTTTTCTGTTTCCTTTTTAGGTTCCAAAGAGAGAATGCTTGCTTTTACGCTTATTATTCTTTTTAAAGTATGGGTCTTCTTACAAGTCCAAACTGCACATAGTACTGCAGATAAGAACCAGTGACCTAAACCTGAACAGATAGTTGAGATAGAGTACCTCACAAGCCCACATGATTTAAGTGCATCCTGTAGCATTCACACTGAAGTCCTAAAAGACATGGTCATCATCCAGAAGGGTAATGAGACCCTACTGAATGTTATGATCATTGCTTCAGATCAATCCTAGCAGCTAGACTTGATCTGGACCCCCTGTTTACATTTTATTAATAATCAGGAATTTTTGCATCCAAATTTTATATGGCAGTAAAAGCCATTCGACCATATGGTTTTACCCTAGGATGCCCCATAATTTGTGACACCAAATGCTAGGTACCCAAAACAGAACTCTGGTCTACCCAGTGGTCTAATAGCCACTTCACAACCAGGTACCCTAGTTAATAATGTGCAGTTTAACCACATCCCAGTGATTTTTAAATCTCACCCTTTAGAACTTGTAATGATTTGTTATATGTTTCGCAACAAACATTTCCCACTTTTTTTTTTAGTAATGATGATTGGATACCCTGGCAGCATACCAGGTACTCAATAATGACCCCCTATACAGGGACTGATAGCACCACACTCACAGGATTTTAACATCCTGACCATTAGTGGTATATCTTATAACAGCAAACCTACCCAAACGCACTAGCCATTTTTTTTTATAAAACCAAAAAGGTTTAGCCTCAGGCCTGTTTGGCTCTGACATATCTATTTAAAATAGGGCTGACATAGCCATTGTTCAAGCACATATGTTATAGGTTCATGATAGTATGAAGTATATTATCATACTTCCCCTATTGCATGGTATATATGGTCTTGCTTATGGAAAGAGATTTACATTTTCAGTATTAAGGATTTTGTGAAGGGGTTTGACCTGACAAATGTAACATTAATGAATTAATTTATGCTGACATTAAGGAAGCAAATGAGCATCACATAGCTGGGAAAGTCCTTTGCACTGCCTACAGCTATTATGTTCTTATAACCCTTTGGTTATCTCTTCCAGGATCTGGAATTAGGACATATCCCTGATCTCATATATGACAGACATATGGGTTAGTGGTATTGCCCCAAATGTACTTCTATTGCATGTCTTAACAAATGTTTATTTGAATCTAGAATCATTCCTTTGTCATTGGCAAGAAACCTTGGGTATGTCACCACACACAACAGTATTGCTCCATGTTTTGAAATGTATTCCTGCACAATCCAGGAAGCCATGTTTGTGACTCTCACAGTGTCACTGCTGCATTTTCATCCAGCAACATCCATCTCTGATTGTCTGGCAACTGTCCATTCTATTGCTCATCTTGATGGGAACTTTTTTCTTGAAAGGTTGAAACTACCTCCTTTGCTTGTTTACCATGAGGTCTGGAATTGTGATTAACTCTGAATTTTGATTGTCGTACCTGAAAGGATCGTCACATTTTATACTGATGTGACATCTTTCAACTTGTCTAGCCAACTTGTGAATACTGGCCTAATAACTGAAATTAGACTTCTTTTTGAGAACTGTCAAATAAACTATACTCGGTCCAGCCAATTCAGATTCTACAATCAAGTTCATTGTTATGCATACTATGAAGCAAGCCTGGGGTGGGGGCAATCCCCCAACTTCAGCAAGAAGACTCTTCTTCATTTGGTCTACAATCAAGAAATCCATTTTCTTCACTGCTTGTTTTTCCAAGCCTGGCTGGCACCTCATACAAACTGAGTACTGTCAAAAACATTTACACTTTGTGCAGCCGTATGATCATATTCCACTAAACACTGTTGCTATTCCATTGTGAAACTCGATATGCAATCTAATGCACCCCTGCTGAGGCCTCTGAAAAAACTGCAGCCTCCTGAACATTTGGGTCTACCTTTGTAAAATCTAAATGCATAGAATTTGAACTATGAATCTTCATCTAACACTTGAAGAAACCCTGGATTTATCCCTGGAACTATTCATAGTTTATGGCTTGTGAACAATGACATTTCGTGTCCTGTCCAACTTACCAACTGAAAAATGCCATCCTTCAAGGTAGTATAATCTGCTGATGCGGAATATTGTGTGGTGACCAACTATACATTCTTCTGATATGGATTAAAAGTTATGCAAAGTGAACTTTTTTAACTTCGATTTTTACTCCCTAAACAGGTAATAGGTTATACGGTATTATACAATGGCAAGAAAGAATCCTGGTCTTTGATTGTTCAGTCTAGGACTGGACCCATGATGTTATCCAAACACAACATCACGGGTCTAGTCTTAGCACTGTGAACCAACGTAGAGGACCATGATGACCATTAGTTACTCTTTGTTTGCATCTTCTCTTAAGAAACAAAAATATTCTTCCACACTAACAAAAACATTCTTTTAAATTATTTTTTTTATTCTGTATTACAGCAAGCCATTGTATAATAGCAATAATGCCCTCCAGGGTGCGTGTTGTGCTGGGATACTGTTATGCCTCAGGTATTGGATGCACTTGACCTGCGGCCTCATGCCCAACCACCTGAGGCATGACGTTATCCCAGCACAACACACACCCTGTTGGGCATTATTGCTTAACTCACACCTGTTCCTATCCCGGAACCAGATATCATTAAGTCTAGTCCTAACTATCTTGATGCTCTATCTCAGTTTTACTTATTTTTAATATCCATGCAGGCAACTTAAGTTTGTCTCTCCAATCTCTTCCCAATTGGATAGATACACACCTGATATATATATCAGTAATTACTGATTGTTTTCATATTGGAAAACCCCATTTTGAAGTTTCATTCCAAATGTTTATAGTAATACAATTTTCCCTCATAATTATATTCTGTTGTTCAAGGAAAACCCTGAAACACCACCATGACCAGTTAAACTTCCTCTATCAGGCTCATGCCTTGGGCCTGTAGACGAATGGTACCTGTCATATTTTTGTTGTGTTGTCACTTTTGCAATTAGGGCAACAAAGAGGGGACTGTTGCACCTGGGTTATGCCCCCATTGTCCCACATACACCTTACACTGTATTCCTGGTCTGTTCTGCTGTGATACTGCTATTTTCCACTAACATGTAGATTTAGGCATCCATGATATAAGCATGAGTTCCAGGAATGTGCTTTGCTGTTATTATATGCTAAAGTTTACGTCCTTTAAGATTATATCATGCATGATTATTATACCTCACTATAATGCATTATGTTTGTCTTTTACATATATTCCATATATAATCTACCTAATTGCTGATATGATGACTCTGAGGTATCATCCATGATTACTTTATACAGTATTGAACCTGTCAACATTTCTTTTGTCTAAGCTTCATGCTAACCAAAGCATATTCTTTGTCTCACATTATACTCATTAGTAATTCTGTCTCCTAAGTCATTATCCAATGGAGAATGTCTTATACAATCTTGTTTATTGTATAGGAACCAATATAGCGCGTTCTTTATATCTGCGGTCTGATGTTATTAAGTATGTAGCCTTGTGCAACCCAGCTCTAAATGGAGAGGAAGAAATCTTAGAAATGCTGGAGATTATGAACATTCTTCAGGAGAGTGGTGAGAAAACCATCTCCCTTGTGATTTTCTCTGTCACATGCTTGGCGTAAGTAGTATAATAAACATTTATTAGTACTCCTGCTTGTGTACAATGTTTCTTGGCTAACACCGAAGACATAAGAATCTGTATTATTATTTACTCTAGAACTGGTTATTTAGATAACATACCAAGATCTGTAACATAGTGGATACCCCAGATGGGGGTGGAGACAATAAGGAGGGACCTGTGGAAGCTTGAAAAATGGTCTTAGGACTGGCAACTGAAGTTTAATTCAAAAAAGTGCAAAATTATGCACCTGGGACACAGAAACCCTGGGGAAAGCTACATGATGGGGGGGGTGGAGTTGCTGACAGTCACAAAGGAGGAAAGGGACTTGGGGGTTACTAGTTCAGATGACCTGAAAATGTCAAAGCAGGGTGCTAAGGCAGCTGGGAGGGCCAGTGGCATGCTGGGGTGCATAGGCAGGGGTATCACCAGCAGAAGGAGGGAGGTAGTGATGCCTGTAAGAGGTGTGGAAAGTGATGGAGGCAGACACCAGGATTCAAAACTCAAAATAGCTTTTATTCAGCACAAACAAAATCAAAATAGCAGACTGTAAAATGACCAAAGAAATAAAAAGAGGGTTTTAAATTAAACAAGGAAAATGTCCATCCAATACTTGACCACTAGAAGGTGCTAGGGTCTAGGCTAGGGTTAACTACTTGCTGGGATCAAGTGATCCGAACTCCACTGAGCCCTAATCTGCTCCATCTCTGCAAGAGCTCTTTATTGTATAGAGATAGTCAGGTGGTGAAGCTAAACTCCGTCCCTTTTTAGACAAACAATTACCTTTCTGCAAATACATGAGAATATACATTATAAAACATAATAACCAATAAGTCTTTTCATACCTCATGAGATAATGGCCTTGGAATATTATTTCAAAACTATTCAAAAGAAAATGATCTGGTTTGGGTGGTTCTCTACTGCTCTGACACCTCCCACATGTCTTCAGCTAAATAAAGCTTGAGACAAGGGGGTCGACGGATCTATAGGAGACTGAGGCATGAGAAAGTTCAGAAGCAGAGGGAACACGCCCCAAACCAACTTAGCAATAAGGCTTTTCTGTGCACAGAAATAAACAGGTACATTTTAAAAAACGTCTTGTAACGTATTTCTAACTGTAAAACATGTTATCTCATATTCTGTCCTGAGACATAAACCAGGCTTTTGTGCAGGACTGCTGCATAGTTTTAATGTATACAGACTGTAACTAAAACTGCAGTTGTACACTAGTGCTAGAGGCAAAACTCTACTGGTTTTCTCATAATACCTAAGCCCAGAGAAAACTAAACCCTTTCAGGGAAGAACATGTCTTCTTTGCATGTTTTATGCACTATATGTGTGCACATACTTGTTGTCTCACTCACAACATTTGGGTTTCACATGTTTGTGCACATTCCTTGGTTCACAATGCTTTTAGTTTAAGCCACGCTGCAACCAGTGATTTAATAGCAGAGTGCAGCAGGCTGTAGCGAGCGACTGGCTTTACAAGAAGCCCTGCAACCAATTTCACTAACAGATACCAACAGCAGACCTTCAAGCTGCTAGTACAGTCTGAAACTTAAGAGTTTTCTTTGGAAACGTTATTATAATTCACGAGTGCAACTCGCTCGCTACACCTCGCACATTTGAAGGGGGGTATGTGCGCACGCTCATGCAGCTGACACGCACAAAGAAGCTGGAGGGGATCTGGAAGTGGACTCCTGGAGACCCAAAGGAAGAAAGGCTAGGGACAGACAAAACATTCTGCAGGTGGCCTACCTGTAGATGGGTAAACATAGAGGGCAGAAGAGAAAAGGAAAGTAAAGGCATAAAAATGCTGTTGCAACAGGCTTTTAATGCAAAGAAGGAATATACAGAGCAGGATCTCCAGGGAGGTTTTTCCACCCTTCCACAATGCCATTAAACATGGAGTACTGTGTGCAGTTCTGGGGGCCGCACCTTCATAAGGACATTAACAGGCTGGAGACGGTACAGTGAAGGGAGACTAAGATTGTATAGGGCTTGCAACACAAGACTTATGAGGAAAGAGTAAGGGACTGCAATATGTACTCACTGGAAAAGAGGAGGGAAAGAGGGGACTTGATAGAAACATTCAAGTACCTCAAGGGTATAAACAAGGTGCAGGGGGGAAACCTTTTCCAATACAGGAGGAGCACAAGAATGAGGGGACACAACATGAAATTGTAAGGTGGGAGGTTAAGAGGGAATGTTAGGAAGCTGTTCTTCACAGAGAGGGTGGTGGATGCATGGAATGGTCTGCCTCAGGAGGTGGTGGTGGGAGCAAGCACTGTGGATGGATTCAAGCATGCTTGGAACAGGCACAGGGGAACCATAGAGGTACAGCAGTGGATGAGTCAGAAGCAGTAATCCAGTACAAGGGTTTACGGGCAGACTAGATGGGCCAGACAGTCCTTATCTGCCAACACTTTCTATGTTTCTATGGTCCAGGTTGGCTTTTACCATCTCTATAACATTGTCAGGCTTAAATCACATCTAGTCCCTGTTGACTTGGCTATGCTCATGCCTTTGTCACATCTAGGCTCAACTACTGCAATCCTTTATGCCTACTGCTGTCTGAGGGTTTGGTACGACATCTGCAGCTAGTCCACAATGCTGCAGCCCAGCTGGCTGTGGGCTCGTGTCGTACAGATCACATAACTCTGGTTCTGCATGTGCTGCACTGGCTGCCTATGTGGGAATGGATAACCTTCAAGATGTGCTTGGTAACATTCAAGGCCCTACATGGTTTGGGATCAGACTACTTAAAAGATCTCCTATTTTCTTATCACCCAGCTCGCTCCCTATGCTTGTCTGATGTGGGCCTGCCATCTGCCCCTTTATCCCAACTGCAACAATCAGGAGATAGAGCATTCTGTGTTGCAGTACCTACTCTTTGAAATGCTTTACCATAACACATTAGGTCTGATGGTACTGTAGAGGTCTGTAAGAGCTCCTTAAAAACAAAACCTATCTTTTTTCAAGAACCTTTTCCTGATTGTATTTAATCATTGTTTTCAAATTATGTATCATTTGTCAGTTTTTATTTGCTGTTTTAGCTGTCTTTATAATGGTTTGTACATTTGCTGTTATTATTATTTCGAATTTCCGAGTTCTAGGGAAAGGGTACTCTATAAAGAAAATCATTTTGCCTTTTACAAGGCAGAGGAGCTCCATACTGTTAGGGCAGGGAATGTAGAATAGAACAGAATTTTTAGAGCCTAACCTGGTATACCAGGGAATAAGAAAAAAAATCTGTCCCCCTCTCTCAACTACCTCAGTCAATCAAACTAAATTTTATTTACAAAAAGGCGCTTTTCCTGCATTCAAAGCGCCTGTTCAATAAAACCATAACATTTTAAAAACAATTCATAAAAAACATAAAGACATATAAATAGTTTTATGTCCCCATAAAAGCTGTAGTGAACAAATGCATTTTTAATGCAGATTTAAATCCTTCCACAGTCAGGCTTTCACATATCTGGCAAGGTAAAGAGTTCCACAGGGTTGATGCCATAAAGGCAAAAGATCTTCCACCAAACGTCTTCAAATTCACCCTGGGAACCTCTAGCAATCCCTCATCAGAGGATCGGAGTAAATGGGGGGGGGGGCAGTAGGAAGAAAGGAGGTTTTTCAGGTCCTGGGGTCCTGGTTCATGTAAGGCTTTGTATGTCAGCAACATGACCTTGAAAGGGATACACCATTGTATGGGCAGCCAGTGCAGTTCATGCAGCACAGGTGTTATATGACTGGATCTAGGGGTTCCAGTTAACAATCTGGCTGCTGCGGTCTGCACTAGCTACAAACAGCGAATATCCACTCCCGGTAGCCCCAGGTAAAGGGCATTACAGTACTCCAACCGCATGGTGAGAAAGGCGTGGAGCAAGGTTTGCAGAACTTCGGACGGAACCAGGTGCTTCACCCTAGCAATATTTCTTAGGTGATAGAAGGCAGATTTGACAACAGTCGACACCTGAGTTTTACAGTCAAACCTTCATCAAATACCACCCCCAAATTCTGCACCTGGCTTGAGGCTCTGAGCAGGTCACCACCAAGTTTTAGACCAGATGGTTTCCCTGCCTATGAACCAGCCATCCTCAGATCTGGGTCCAAGACCAACACCTCAGTCTTCTCCGGGTTTAGCCTCAGCCAGCTAGCACTCATCCAGTTCTGTATCTCCTGCAGACAGTTATTAAACATGGGGACAGTATCATACTCCTGGGCAGGTACAAAGGACATGTACAGCTGAGTACCATCTGCATAGCAGTGAAAACTCAACTTGTGCCACCTAATAATGTCCCCCTGTGGCAGCATTTACAGTACACTGTGAACATGGGGGGTAGCACAGAACCCTACGGTACCCCACAGGGAAGATCAAGAGGGGTCGAGGAATAAATTCCTGATATCACCTTCTGTGATCGTCCCTCCAGGAAAGTTCTAAACCAGTTGAGGACTGCCCCCTCCAGTCCACAAAAGAGCTGCAGGCATTCCAGCAATACCCCATGATCCACAGTGTCAAAAGCTGCTGAGAGATCAAGGAGAACCAAGATGGAATGGGCTGTCTGATCTCTTGCCACCAGGAGGTCATTAAGTACTCGCACCAGGGCAGTCTCCATGCTGTGCCTTTTCCATAAACCAGACTGGAGAGGGTCATGGATATTATGGTTAGTTAAATGTTTGTCCAGCTGCAAGGTGACCACCTTCTCAATCACCTTCCCTACAAATGGTAGGTTAGAGATTGGTCTGTAATTGGCAGGACAGTCTGGGTCCAAGGAGGGCTTTTTTAGCAGTGGTCTAACCACTACTACCTTTAAGGGATCAGGGAAGATCCCTCTCTCCAAGGAAACCCAGAGTATCCAAGCTAGCACCAGGCAGATCATCTCAGTACAACCCACCAAGAGGCGGGTTGGGCCCAGGTCCAAATTACTGCAGGTTAGCTGCAAAGTCTGGACAATTCTTACTATTATACATGACTACCAGCAGGCTGAAGGTAGACCAGATAGACTGGGCGTTAGTACCACCTGGAGAGCTACTGTTGTGCCCTATAGGGAGGCATTGACTGATCTCTATCCTGATAGAGGACACCTTATCAGCAAAGAACTGAGCAACCTCTTCACACTTTTCTTGTAACAACACTCCTCCAGTTCGCACACAGACTGGACTGCACAGTCTGTCCATGGTCTGGAAGAGCTGAGCTGGTCTGTCCTTTGCTGCAGCAATTTCTCTGGACAGGAATTCTGCCTTCTTATGAGAAATTGCTGACTGATAGACCTCATAATGGTCCATCAATATTAGCTTGTCCGACTCCAGGTGAGTTTTCCGCCAGTGTCTTTCCAACCTTCGCCCCAGGCTCCTTAACTTCTGAAGTGATTCATCAAACCATGGAGCACCAGGGCGGGAGGTCAATGGGCGAACACGAACTGGAGCAATAACATTCAGGGCCCCAACTACTGCCCCATTATAAGCCAGCACTAGGGGCCCTGGGTCACTGCTATCTAATGGAAACTCCAAAAAGTCCAGTACCGACATAAGGCCTTCAGGTGTTATCTGTCTTAAAGGTTGGTACTGCACCATTTTCTTAAGGGCAGGCCCTTTTTGGGGGATCGCAAAACTAAATCTCAGGGCATAATGGTCTGACCATCCAACTGGATCCACCTCCATGTCAGAGATCTCCATCCCCAGGTGGAACACCAAGTTCAATGTATGCCCTTTCTCATGTGTCACAGTGGTAAAATCCCATGTTAGGCCCAATGTATCCATCAATTGGAGGAGATCTTGTCCAAATTGCGAGAGTTCATCATTGACCCAGGCATTGAAATTCCCCAGAATTAACCATTTGGGGACTCCAATACCATGTTGAAGATGAAGTCTGTGACCTCCTTCAGGAAAGCCCTCCCATCTCCGGGTGGACAGTAGATGAGAAGGATCCTGAGTCCTGCACCCGCAACAACAGTGCACTCAAAGGAGATGGTGCTCCCCAATGGCATTTCCCTGAGGCTCAGTTCCTGCCAAAAACAGGCTGCGACTCCTCTGCCCTTACGGTCCACTCTAGGGCAATGTATCACCGAGAACCCTGCTGGATCTGCAGCGGCCAAAACAGGTTCTGCATTTTCATCCAGCCAGGTCTTGATGATGCAAGCCAGTGCTACTGAAGATATTAGATCTGCAACTACTGCTGTTTTATTTTTAATCGATCTGGCACTGCATAACACCACCCGAGAGGGATGGAATTCTGTAGATGGCTGCATCACCTGCCCGAACTCTTCAGAACCCTTGGGTATGGGAACCAGACAAGGAGGTCCTCGATTCTGGTCCCATTTTGCCCCAGGGGGCCTCTGACTCCCTACTGCTCCAATCCGCCCACCCTCTTCCCATCCCCCTGGAGGCCTCCAGGACCCACGTGTCTTCCGCCTTCTGAATATCCCCAAGGCTCTACATCTATGGTAGAATTGTGATGGCAGATAGAAACACTCAAAGGAGCACAGGTCCCACAGCCTCAAGGGGGAGTACTGCCTGACAATGGTAACATTCCCATGACACATTCTACAGGAACGTAACTTTAACTAATCTCTCACTAACTCACTATCACTGTCACTAACTCCTCAAAAAGCAAAGATTACTAATTTTATAACTAATAACACTTTCTAACTACAATCCAATTAATACACCATTCATCCACTTTTCTTCACACACTATTTCCTAATCCCTATTTTACCACTTAACTAAAATATAACATACTTTAATTCTCTCACTTACAAATATCACCCTTCTACTTTCCTTCCCAAAACACAAAAAGACACTGTTGCTTCTCTGTGCTCTCACCACAAAAGTATGTAATTTCAGCCCCCCACAGTCCCCTCTCACAGGCTGCAGGGTACATCACGTGGATAAAGTAATAGCAGGAATAGTTTAACAGTCTCACAATAGGGTCTTATCAAAGTGTACTGTGATGTTTAAAATAAAATCAGTGGTTACAACAATAGATTCATCAAAAGTTTTAAAGTACATCACCCTCAGCAAAATTAATTAAATCTGGTAGAGAAAGACAGAAAGGAAAAAACATCAGGGTCCAGGGGCTAAATTCATCTTCTGGTCCAGCTTTGTTGGTGCCTCTTCTTTAAGGGGTCTCTCTTATTCATCTAAAGGATCTCAGGGACCATTCTGTTCGGGAGCATAGCAGGCCCTTTCTACAGAAGAACACCAGGCTACCCTGGGGCACTTCAGAACCAGCCCTCCATACGATAGGCCTGGCTGCTGTTCACCCCCGTCAGGTCTCAGATACTCCCTAGCACTCTTGTAGCCTGAGAGACCCACTCACGACCCACTTGTCCAGCTTTTTCACAAACTCTTCATCTGGACATAGTTAGACAGAAAGTCCCACTTATTCCCGATGAAAATTCAGCCCCGCTACGTCTTTCTGAATCTGGTGGTGCAAGAGCAGCTAGAATCTTTGTTCGTGATTTACCCGGGCTCTCACCCCAGGAAACTGCAGCTAGAGCAAACCCATTCCGTTCTGCTCTTCAATTGCACCTGACTCTATCCTTCTCCATTAATTACATCTGACTCTGTCCTTTTCCATCATCTTCTAAATCCAACCTCCACTAGTAATGTCAAAGGAAGTCAAATGCCAAAAGGTTACTGCAGATTATAGGTATAGTTCAATTATTTGCCTCTGTATCAATTGCCTTTCACTTCGGAAGAAAAGTTTTTGGTCATAGACTCCCCTAGTGCCTACTTTCTGAGTGTTTTTGGGAGCCAGACCACACTGCCAGTGTACACTCGAGATGTCAGCAACTGCCCCCGACTACACCCAGAGCTATCTAGCTCACTTTCTTCCTGACTTAAAGGTATTCCATTCACAGAAAACACCACACTTCAGAAAACAAATCGAGAACAGCGATGAAAATGGAGACAATAACACTGTTTAAACACTGCTTCCACTCACTCAGCTACCCCTCGCTTCAACCACTCAGCCTCTCATTTTAGCCGCCATCTTCCCAACCCAATTCCCATCTCCAAGGAGGTGATGGGTCCAGTGATTAGCCCAGCCCATCAGGGAATTAAAAAAAAAAAACACCCCCATCGCCTAACTACCTGACAGGTCCAGAGCCCAATTCAATCCTTCTGGGAATAAAACAAATCTGCCTTCAACAATCAGATAGAAAGATAAAATGCCCAACCTGATCCATCAAGGAATGAAGAAAAAAAAGTCTATCTCCACCCTCCCCCTCCAACCACCTAACTGATGTGATACCAAACCCTGTCCATCAGGGAATAAAAATACATATGTGTCCCTCTCTTCGAAAGTAGTTGATGAGTCTGTTATGCAACCCAGCCTGTAAGGAAATTTACCCCCCCCGCCCCGCAACAACCTGATGGGTTCAATGCCTACTGCAGCCCGTCAAGGAAAAAAAATATTTCCCCCTCACCAAAACTACTTGACAGGTCCAGTGCCCAACCAGGACTTAAGGGAATAAAAAACAATCTGCCCCCCCACCACCTGACAGATTGGTGCCCAACCCAGCCTATCAGGGAAAACCAAATCTGTCCATGTCACCCCAATTGTGACAGGTCCGGTGAGTTACAAAACACAAAAGATTCTGTTAGTGCAGGGGCATAGAATATAAAAAAAATTGGTTTTATGTCAAAATTTTCACACACGCTGTATCCAAAAGTGTTTTACAAGGCACATGAGTTTCACACTGGTAGGGCAGAGAATATAGAATAGAACTGAATGTCCAATGCCCAGCCCAGCCTGACAGGGAATAAAAAGAAAATCTGTCCCCTGTCCCAACTACCTGCTCTGATGGGTCCAGTGATTATCCCAGCCTGACGGGGAATAAAAAGAAAATCTGGCCCCCTCTCCCAACTACCTGCCCTGATGGATCCAGTGACTAGCCTAGCCCATCAGGGAATAAAATAGTATGGCCCCTCTCCCAGCTACCTGCCCTGATGGGTCCAGTGACTAGCCCAACCCATCAGGGAATAAAATAATCTGGCCCTCTCTCCCAGCTACCTGCCCTGATGGGTTCAGTGACTAGCCAGGCTCATCAGGGAATAACAAAATCTGGCCCCATCTCCCAACTACCTGCCCTGATGGGTTCAGTGACTAGCCCAGCTCATCAGGGAATAAAATAATCTGGCCCCCTCTCTCAACTGCCTGCCCTGATGGGTCCAGTAACTAGCCCAGCTCATCAGGGAAGAACAAAATCTGGCCCCTCTCCCAGCTACCTGCCCTGATGTGTCCAGTGACTAGCCCAGTCAAACAGGGAATAAAATAATCTGGCCCCCTCTCCCAACTACCTGCCCTGTTGGGTCCAGTGACTAGTCCAGCACATCAGGGAATAACAAAATCTGGCCCCATCCCCCAACTACCTGCCCTAACGGGTCCAGTGACTAACCCAGCCCATCAGGGAATAAAATAATCTGTCCCCTTCTCCCAACTACTGTACTTGCCCTGATGGGTCCAGTGTCTAGCCCAGCCCATCAAGGAATAACAAAATCTGGCCCCATCCCCAACTCACTCTGCCCTGATGGGTCCAGTGACTAGCCCAGACCATCAGGGAATAAAACAATCTGGCCCCTCTCCCAGCTACCTGCCCTGATGGGTTCAGTGACTAGCCCAGCCCAACAGGGAATAAAATAATCTGTCCCCCTCTCCCAACTACCTGCCCTGATGGGTTCAGTGACTAGCCCAGCTCATCAGGGAATAACAAAATCTGGCCCCATCTCCCAACTATCTGCCCTGATGGGTTCAGTGACTAGCCCAGCTAATCAGGGAATAATAAAATCTGGCCCTCTCCCAGCTACCTGCCCTGATGGGTCTCAGTGACCAGCCCAGCTCATCAGGAATAAACAATCTGGCCCCCTCTCCCAACTACCTGCCCTGATGGGTCCAGTAACTTGTCCATCTCATCAGGGAATAACTAAATCTGGCCCCATGTCCCAACTACCTGCCCAGATGGGTCCAGTGACTAACCCAGCCCATCACGGAATAAAATAATCCGTCCCCTTCTCCCAACTACTGTACTTGCCCTGATGGGTCCAGTGACTAGCCCAGCCCATCAGGGAATAAAATAATCTGGCCCCCTCTCCCAACTACCTGCCCTGATGGGTCCAGTGACTAGTACAGCACATCAGGGAATAACAAAATCTGGCCCCATCTCCCAACTACCTGCCCTAACGGGTCCAGTGACTAACCCAGCCCATCAGGGAATAAAATAATCTGTCCCCTTCTCCCAACTACTGTACTTGTCCTGATGGGTCCAGTGTCTAGCCCAGCCCATCAGGGAATAACAAAATCTGGTCCCATCCCCCAACTACCTGCCCTGATGGGTCCAGTGACTAGCCCAGACCATCAGGGAATAAAATAATCTGGCCCCCTCTCCCAGCTACCTGCCCTGATGGGTTCAGTGACTAGCCCAGCCCAACAGGGAATAAAATAATCTGTCCCCCTCTCCCAACTACCTGCCCTGATGGGTCCAGTGACTAGCCCAGCCCATCAGGGAATAAAATAATCTGGCCCCCTCTCCCAACTACCTGCCCTGATGGGTTCAGTGACTAGCCCAGCCCATCGGGGAATAAAATAATCTGGCCCCCTCTCCCAACTACCTGCCCTGATGGGTCCAGTGACTAGCCCAGCCCAACAGGGAATAAAATAATCTGGCCCTCTCTCCTAGCTACCTGCCCTGATGGGTTCAGTGACTAGCCCAGCTCATCAGGGAATAACAAAATCTGGCCCCATCTCCCAACTATCTGCCCTGATGGGTTCAGTGACTAGCCCAGCTAATCAGGGAATAACAAAATCTGGCCCCTCTCCCAGCTACCTGCCCTGATGGGTCTAGTGACTAGCCCAGCTCATCAGGGAATAAAATAATCTAGCCCCCCTCTCCCAACTACCTGCCCTGATGGGTCCAGTAACTTGTCCATCTCATCAGGGAATAACTAAATCTGGCCCCATGTCCCAACTACCTGCCCAGATGGGTCCAGTGACTAACCCAGCCCATCATGGAATAAAATAATCCGTCCCCTTCTCCCAACTACTGTACTTGCCCTGATGGGTCCAGTGACTAGCCCAGCCCATCAGGGAAAAAAATAATCTGGCCCCCTCTCCCAGCTACCTGCCCTGATGGGTTCAGTGACTAGCCCAGCCCATCAGGGAACAAAATAATCTAGCCCCCTCTCCCAGCTACCTGCCCTGATGGGTTCAGTGACTAGCCCAGCCCATCAGGAAATAAAATAATCTGGCACCCTCTCCCAGCTTCCTGACCTGATGGGTTCAGTGACTAGTCCAGCCCATCAGGGAATAAAAAAATCTGGCCCCATCCCCCAACTACCTGCCCTGATGGGTCCAGTGACTAGCCTAGCCCATCAGGGAATAAAATAATCTGTCCCCTTCTCCCAACTACTGTACTTGCCCTGATGGGTCCAGTGATTAGCCCAGCCCATCAGGGAATAACACAATCTGTCCCCATCCCCCACCTACCTGCCCTGATGGGTCCAGTGACTAGCCCAGCCCATCAGGGAATAAAATAATCTAGCCCCCTCTCCCAGCTACCTGCCCTGATGGGTTCAGTGACTAGCCCAGCCCATCAGGGAATAAAATAATCTAGTCCCCTCTCCCAGCTACCTGCCCTGATGGGTTCAGTGACTAGTCCAGCCCATCAGGGAATAACAAAATCTGGCCCCATCCCCCAACTACCTGCCTGATGGGTCCCCCTCATAGGAACACAGAAATCATGTTGGCAGATGGGGACCGCACTATCCATCTAGTCTGCCCATGTTTCTGCCCCCTCCCAATTTAGACTGCACTCTGATGTGTCCACAATGTCTGTCCCATGCAAGTTTGAACCGTTGTACTTGGATCCACCACCTCCTGAGGTAAGCTGTTCCATGGGTCTATGAACCTTTCTGTAAAGAACTACTTCCTGAAGTTGCTTTTCAACCAGCCTCCCACCAGATGCAAGTTTTGTCCCCTTGTGCGTGTATCGCTGTTTTGGTGGACGAGGTTTTCTGCTTGTTGTGTTGATTCCCTTAACATAATTAAAAGTTTTGATCATGTCCCCTCTGTTTCTTATGTGCTCAAGGGTGTAGATATTTAGTTCCCTGAGTCTTTCCTCAAACAGTGCAGTCCATGCACCATCTTTGTAACCCTTCTCTGTACTCTCTCCAGGCGGTCTGCCATTTTTGAGGTGCGGCCTCCAAAACTGACCCCAGTACTCTAAATGTGGCCTCACCAAGGACCTGTAGAGAGGAATGATAACCTCACACTTTCTACTTGTAATTCCCCTATCAATGCATCCAAGGATGCCACTCACCCTCTGTGCTGTCTTTTCACACTTTCTTCCAACTTTTAAGTCTTCCGCGATGACTACTCCAAGGTCTTTTTTTTTGTCTTTGTCGCCTCTAACTAATGCCCTCCCAGTGCGTACTTTATCCCTTGGTTTCTTTTTCCTATATGTATAACCTTGCACTTCTTGGCATTAAACTTCGACTGCCAATCCCTGGACCATTATTTGAGTTTTTTCAGGCCTGCATCCATACCTTTTGCTCCCTCCTGTGTGTCTACTCTGTTGCAGAATTTTGTCTCATCAGCAAACAGGCAAACCTTTCCCTTTAAGTCATTTGCAATATCCCTGATAAATATGTTAAAGAGGATAGGTCTCAACACAGACCCCTGTGAAACGCCACTGGTCACTTTGCCTTCCCCTTGATAATGATCATTGACAAGCACTCTCTGCGTCCTATCTTGCAGCCAGTTGGTGATCCAGTTCACTATCTTATGACTGACTCCTGTATGCTCTAATTTGTTAGCTAGCCTTTTGTGGGGGACAGTGTCGAAGGCTTTAGGCACACAATGTCCACTGCTCCTCCCTGGTCAACTGCTCTGGTGACCCAGTCAAAAAAGTTGATCATATTGGTTTGACAAGAGGGTCCCTGCTGTGAAGCCATGTTGCCTGGGGTCAGTCTTTCTGCTATTCTCTAGGTACTTCACTATCCTCTCCTTTAGCAATAATGCCATCATTTTTCTTGCCACCAAGGTCAAACTGGCCGGTCAGTAGTTTCCTGCCCCTTCCCTGCTTCTGCTCTTGTGTAAAGGTACTACTGTTTCCCTCTTCCAGTCCTGAGGTATTATTCCACTTTACAGTGATTGCTGAAAAGCTCAACCAGTGGTGTGGCAAGTTCTTCCCGAAGCTCCTTCAGTACCCTAGGGTGGATGCAATCTGGCCCCATTGCTTTACCTACCTTGAGCCTATTCAGCTCTTCTAGGACCCTTTCCCTTGTGAAGGGTCTTGAGTCTGCTCCTGTGGTGTTGTGTACTGACCTGCTTAGTGTAGGATCCTTCCCGCAGTCTTCTATGGTGAAGACCGAGCAAAAGAAATAATTTAGTAATTGCTTTGTCTTCATCTGTGTCTCATCTATCTTAATCGATTTAGGGTTGTAATATAAAGTCAGGAAATGAGAAGGTTCTACCCTCATGGGATTCTGCCTATTTATCCCAATGACAGTTGACGTGGTAAATATTGTTGTGAGGTTCAATGTCACCCCATTCTTCTTTACTGTAGCTTCTAATACATCACTACAGATGGAATGGGGTGACATTTAGGCCTCACAACCCAATGAATGCCACTCGGCCAGCTATCAATCTTGGAAATGATGGGCGGTCCACTAGGGGAAATGGGCAAACTTTATAGGTCTCATTTCCTGACTTTCTGTGTTTTAACCCTAAATGATGGATTAACTAAGTTTTTTACATAGAATATATATATATATATATATATATATATATGTGTGTGTATGTGTGTATGTCCCTCCTCCTGAACTACCTGATGGGTCCAGTATGCAAGCCAGTCTTCAGGGAATAAAAATATATCTCCCCCAAACAACAAGATGGTTCCAGTACCCAATACTGGCTTGTCAAGGAAGAAAAAATCTGTCCCCTCAGGTTCCAAACTTCCTGACAATGACAGGCCCAGTGCCCAACCCAGCCCACTAGGAAAAAAAACAAAATCTGTACCTCTTACTCCTCCCCGAACTACGTGATCTGCTCTGATACCTAATCTACACATCAGGAAATAAAATATATGACCCTTTCTCCCAAACTACCTGATAGGCTGGGTTGCATACTGGACCTATCGAAGAATAAAAAAAGTCCCTCTCCCAAAAACAACCTGATGGATCCAGTACCCAATGCAGCCCAACAAAGAATAAAAAAATATCTGTCTGTAACCCCATCCGTGGGTGGGGCTTATCTTGTTGCCCCCGGGCACTGCCAGTTTTTCCAGTTGCCATTTGGTGCCAGTCCTGGTCCTGTGTGGCCACTAGGGTCTCCATCTGTCCCCCCATGTTGTTCTGGTCATTTGGGGGCTGGAGGAGTAAAGTTGCAGAGCTGTCACGCTGTTCTTTGCACCAGTGTGCAGGCCGGCGGTCCGCACATGCATGGTGGTTTTTGGGCTGTTGTAGTGGCTGCCCAACACCTCTCTGTTGCTCCTGATCCCCAGGTTAAGTTAGAAAAGGGTCAGACACACAGAGGAGGCTGCTGAGGAGTCTCCAGAGTGTTTATTTTAGGAGTGTCAATGAGCACTATAGAATGGGGGAAAATATGAATATTATTGAGAGGCATGAATATTAATAAGCTGCCTGTTCACTGCTGGGGGGAGGGGCAGTCTAACGGAGCTGGCGACAGGCACAGGAAGGACTTTTAAAACATAACTCTGCAGCGGGGTGGACAGTTAATAGAGGCTGCTAACAGGCTGTGGGCAAAGACTTTTAGAAACTACACTGTTGGGATGGTATATAAACTTAAAGTTGGAACTACTGTAAAACTGTATTGAACTGTTGTGTTAGCAGCCATGTTTGATACTCTGACCTCCAGTGACAGTCAGTCAGAGACTTAGGTGCCCAAAGACAGTGTAAAATGACTGCTGGGAGAAGTGTGAACCACAATTAAGGTACCCACATTAATCACCAATCAATAATCAAAGAGAGTTAATGTTTAAAAAATGTAGCCCAGGCGCCGTGTACCAGTGGGCTACTACCCCTGCCTGCTGACTACTATACAGGTTAAGGGGCCTGGGTTCTGTTTCAATGGTAATTGGGGGTTCTTTCCCAGCACAGAAATAAAACAGTGCAGTGCCTCCACCCAGAGTGCAATAATTGTGGGCCAAGTGTTTGAGTAGCACAACCCCCTGGGATGCTGTACCTACACCTCCCTGTCCAGTCATCCCACAAAGAACCATTTTGTTTTGCAATACTGTACAACACATATAATTAAAGGCTGCAACTAATAATATGCTAATGACTACCTTTAGCTGTAACAACCTTAAAGCTTCTATTTAGGGGAAGGGGGATGGGAAGTAGAGAATTTGCAGCAGTTAACAGAGGAGAAACAGTTTTAAACAACAGTGACCACCCCCAGCTGCACATTAACTCCCTCCCCCACTGGTAACAGTGCCCTCTACAGTCTATTAGTGTGACCTGAAACATTGCAGGCCTGTACGGTGCCATGGGTTGGCTGGCATTGGGGCCCTTGCAAAGTACTTTAAGATGGCACGAAAGCAACTTTATGAACTAATCCCCTTGGTCAGGTCAAAACCCTGGGTAATGTATGGTTCTGCAGACACAGGATCTCAGGTTCTGCTCAGTGAGCTTGAAGGAGAAGATCAATGGCACCATGGGGCAGCAGCGCAACTGGACAACTGGAAATACTGGTTAAAGTAGTAGGGTCTGGCAGTGTTACACTTTTTATGTTTGCTTGCACACATGTGCAAGAAACATAGTGCCATCATCCGAGTTTTCAGAGGTGTGGCAGCCCTCTTCCAATTCAGTCAGTGTGTTTGCAGGTGTGGCCACAGTTCTCCAATGGCTGCTGGAGCTGTCTATGACAGCAGTCGAAAATGCAGTGGAGTACAGTTGAAAGGGGGAGCTATGCTTCAGTGAGCAGCGATAAGATATCACCTGCCTGCGCGCCAGCCCCACACACACACACACACGCACGCATACTGCGTGGCTTGCCCCCATGCACACACACTGTACAGCCGACTGGGGTGCCCAGTCCCCGTCGGCTCCATGCCCCCCCAAACAGTCGCCCTGTGCCACAGAGTTCTACATGCCACGCTGGGTGCCCACCCTGCATGGCTACATCATACGCCAACAGGTGCCCAACCTCCGTCAGCTCCACTGTCCCCCCGAGAGTACAGGGTGCCACGCTGGGAGCCCACCCAGCATGGCAACAGATGCTATCACCGACTGGGGTGCCTAATAACCCTTTGGCTCCACGCCCCTCCAAACAGCCATCCTTGTGCCACGCTGGGAGCCCACCCCAGTGTGGCAAACGTCCCACGCCGCTGCCCTTCCTTATTAAAAAATACCCCTGAAACACAAAAATGATCCCTCGCTGTCTCTGCCCCCACCCGCGTCCACCCACTGCACAGCCTGCCTCCTCACCTCTTACTTACCTCTCGAACTCCGCACAACGATCTTCAGTGGACCGGGAAGATGTCTGCACTCTTCAAAGTCCGACTGCACTGAGGAAATGCCGGTAATCTGTATAATGGGATAGATAGGGTTTTTTCAAGTTTGCTGCATATCTCAGGCATTTTTTGGAATTTTTGCATCAAATTTTCAACATGGGGTTTTTGGGACCCCTTCTCATGAATGCTCTCACTGTCATGGCGTTAATTGGGCCCGAAGGGTGATTTTGAAATCACTGCGTGAAATCACCTTTCAGGACTGAGTAACGAAACGACACTGCCACTGTTCATAAGGTGGGCTCAAAGCCTATGTTGAAAATTTGGTGGAAAAATTCCTAAAAATGACTGTTTTACGAGCTTACATTGCTCAGTTCCTACGCACACTCGTAAGTTCGTGAATTTTCAATATTTTCACTCCAGATTTTCAACACTGCCATTTAACCACTCCTCCTTATGAGCAGTACAGCTGTCATTTTTCACATCTTGCCCAAAACATGTTTCCGCCTATGTAGCGCACAATGGTGCAGTCGGTGTGCGAAATCAATGTATGGGACACATTAAGAAATCATCAGTGACACTGTTAATAAGCAGAGGTCTTAAATCACATGTTGAAAATTTGGCAAAAAATCCTAAAATGACTGTTTTGATGAAGGCATGCTATGCAGTTCCTACGCACACGTAAGTTTGTGAATTTTCAATATTTTCACTCCAGATTTTCAACATTGCCATTTTATTACACTTCCTTATGAGCAGTACAGCTGTCATTTTTCACATCTTGCCCAAAATGTGTTTCACCATGTAGCGCACAATGGCGCAGTCGGTGTGCGAAATCAATGAATGGGACATATTAAGAAAATCTCAGTGACACTGTTCATGAGCAGAGGTCTTAAAATGGCTATAGAAACATAGAAACATAGACTTGATGGCAGATAAGGACTGCTTGGCCCATCTAGTCTGCCCTTTCCCTACCTACAGGATAGGCTGTAGACCCTAGTTGACCAACAGCCTATTTCTTCTACCCCTACAAGAATTGCCTTATGTCTGTCCCATGCATTCTTGAATTTCCCACAGTTTTAGACCCCACAACCTCTCAGGGAAGGCTGTTCCATGCATCCACTACCCCCTCTCTCTCTGAAATAATACTTCCTCACATTGCCCCTGAACCACCCCCCTTCTATCTTTAAATTGGGTCCCTTTGTTCTTGCACGTCTCTTTTTCTGAAAGATGCAACCCTCTTGGACTTTGTTGATTCCACTGAGGTACTTAAAAGTTTCTATCACGTCCCCCCTCTCCCTTCTTTCCTCAAGGGTATACATATTAAGCTCCTTTAGTCTCTCCTCATACGGCTTCTCTTGAAGACCCTGCACCATTTTAGTTGCCCTCCTCTGGACTGCCTCTATCCTGTCTATGTCCTTAGGAGATGGGGTCTCCAGAACTGGATGCAGTACTCCAGATGGGGTCTCACCAACTGTCTGTACAGAGGGATAACAACTTCCTGTTTTCTGCTGCTGATGCCTCTCCTATGCATCCCAATATACCCCAGCCCTCCCTACTGCCTTCTCACATTGCTTGCTAACCTTAAGGTCATCTGATATGATTACCTCAGGTCCCTTTCCTTTTTGTTGTTGTTACTACCTCCCCCCCCTTTGTGTACTTTTCCCCTGGGTTCTTGTTTCCAGGCATTATTTTGCACTTCTTTGCATTGAATCTTAGCTGCCATACTTCCAACCATTCCTCCAACCTTGCCAAGTCCCTTCTCATCCTTTCCACGCCTC
This sequence comes from Neoceratodus forsteri, assembly GCA_016271365.2. Lineage (NCBI taxonomy): Eukaryota > Metazoa > Chordata > Ceratodontiformes > Ceratodontidae > Neoceratodus > Neoceratodus forsteri. Next base: position 959,567,970 of record CM057455.1, read on the forward strand.
CTTGTGTATCAACCCTGTTGCAGATCTTTGTGTCATCTGCAAAAAGGCATACTTTTCCTTCCAGTCCCTCTGCAATGTCACTGATGAAGACATTAAAAAGGACTGGACCCAATACTGAACCCTGCGGTACCCCACTAGTAACCCCTCTTTCTTCAGAGTGGACTCCATTCACAATTACCTTTTGTGTCCTGTTGTGCAGCCAATGTTTTATTTCAGGCTACCACCCTGGGATCCACTCCCAGGCTGGTTAATTTGACTATTAATCTTTTGTGTGGGACTGTGTCAAATGCCTTGCTAAAGTCTAGGTAGGCCATGTCCACAGCCCCTCCCTGGTCTACTACTTTGGTCACCCAGTCAAATAAATCTATTAGATTCGTCTGACATGACCTTCCCGCTGTGAACCCATGTTGCCTTGGGTCCTGTGCCCCACTGGCCTCTATACTCAACTATTCTTTCCTTCAGAAGTGACTCCATCACTTTCACTACCACAGATGTCAGACTGACAGGTCTGTAGTTTCCTGCCTCTGTCTTGGTCCCACTTTTGTGGAGGGGAATCACATCTGCCTTCCTCCAGTCCTCGAGGTACCACACCATCCTCCCATGATTTATTAAAAAGAGTAGCCAGTGGTTTCACTAGTTCCTCCCTTAATTCTTTTAGAATTCTGGGGTGAATTCCATCAGGACCCATTGCTTTGTCCACCTTCAGTTTTAGGAGTTCTTGTAGAACCCTTTCTTCTGTGAAAGGACTGGGATCGACCCCCCTATCTAGAGTGCTTCTGTTAATTGGATTAGGCACTTCCCCCTCCTCTTTTGTGAATACTGAGCAGAAATATTCGTTCAGTATCCCTGCTTTTTCACTGTCCCCCTCTGCCCACCCACCATTCATTCTATTCAGCCTCACTATCCCTCCCTTTGTCTTTCTATGCTCGCTGATGTAACTATAAAAGGTTTTATCCCCCTTCTTAACTGAGTTGGCTATCTTTTCCTCAGTTTGGGCCTTTGCTATTCTGACTTCCCTTCCTGCTTCCTTCTGCCTTAACTGGTACAGCTGTCTGTCCTGCTCCTTCTGTGTTTTCTTATACTTCCGGAATGCTATCTTTTTCTTCCTGACTTTCACTGCCACCTCTTTTGAGAACCATAGTGGCTTTTTCTTTTGCTTTGATTTGTTTATTTGCTTCACACAAAGGCTTGTTGCCTCTGTGATGGCAGTTCTGATGATTCCCCATTGTTGCTCCACACCTCCTTCTAGCCTGTTTGCTAGTGCCTTTCTGAGGCATCTCCTATCTTGTTAAAGTCAGCCTCCAAAAGTCCAGTACCCTCACTTTTGTATGGCTTGACTCTGTAGCTGAGTTTAACGTGAACCACACTGTTTGATGGTCACTTGTTCCCAGATGGCAACCCACTTCTAGATCTGAGATCCTCTCACTGCCCCGTTTGAGAGTACGAGGTCTAAGACTGCTCCCTCATGAGTGGGTTCCGAAACTAGCTGTCTGAGGCCTGCCACCTGTAGGGCATCAAGAATGGCCCTGCTCTTGGATGTGGCTGTAGCAAATGTGCTCCAGTTAACATCTGGCATATTCAGGTCTCCCATCAACAGTATCTCCCCTTTCTCTGCCATTCTAAGAATACCTTCTATCATATCCTTGTCCATTCCCTCCCCCTGACATGGGGGTCTGTACACAACCCCTGTGCGGATTGTGGTGCCCTTTCCAGTCTCCAAGGTGACCCACAGTGCCTCCTCTCCTCCCTGTTTACTCTTTGTTTAGTTGCTTTTATCCCTTCCTTTACATAGAGAGCTACCTCCCCTCTCTCCCCTGCCCCTCCTCCTGTAGGGTTGTGTACCTGGTATGTTAACATCCCAGTCATGGTTCTCTGTGTACCATGTTTCTGTGACTGCTATGATATCCAGGCATCCCTCTTCCATCAAGGCCTCTTGCTCAGGGAGCTTGTTGCCCAGACTACGAGCATTGGTACTCATCACCCTCCATTTCCTGATGGCCTTACTCCTTTTTGCCCCATCCCTGTCCTTCTTGCCTTTGTCATTTTCTCCATTTACCCCTGCCCTTCTCCCTATCGACACCTCTATGTTGGTGTTTACCGCACTTACTACCATGATTGTTTGGGGGGGCTAGGATTTCCCTGCTCCTTTCCAGTGCCTCCCCCCTTGGCTAGTTTAAATGCTTGCCAATTAAGCTTTTAAACCTATCACCTAGGATCCTGGTTCCCCTCCTGGACAGATGCAGCCCATCATGCCAGTATAGGCTTGCATCACTCCCGGTGGACCCCCAGTCCCCAATGAAGCCAAATCCCTGAGCTCCACACCAGTTTTTCAACCACTGATTGAATCCCATGATGCGGAACACCCTAGCCTCTCCTACGCCATAGATGGGCAGCACCTCCGAGAAGGTTACCATGCGTGCTACTTGTCTAAGGCTTCTCCCCAATTCCACAAACTCTTCTTGCACTTCTCTAATCCCTTTCATAGCCAGGTCATTTGTCCCTAGGTGGACAATGACATACAGCACCCTCCCCTGTGCAGCTGCTCTGGCAATCCTGAGGATTTGCTCCCTGTCCCTCCAAGCCATGGCGCCAGGCAGGCACCTTACCTCCCTCTCCCCTTCCTCCCCCAGTTCTACCTTCCTAACAATGGAGTCCCCAACCAGGAGTTGTTTCCTTCCCCTGCGGGGTCCTCTGCCACCCTCCTGTGGGTCTTCTTTGTGGAGGTTCCCAGCATCCTCCTTGGTCTCCACTGCAGGTGCCTCACATAGAGAACCACACTTTGCCAGAATGGCATAGGAATTGTGGAGAGGTACAACTGGAGGGATGCGCCTCTGTTCCACCACCCTCACCCTCCCTGAGCCCACTGTGGTCCAACCGCTCCTCTTTCTTGGCAACCTCTGAGGCAACAGCAGTGGCACTGGTGGTCCCTGGATGGAAGAGGAGGTCCCACAAATCCTGGCCAACTCAGCCTGGGGATGAGCAACCTCCTCCCTCAGCCCAGAGAGGTGCCTGCAGATGGGACAACACCGCATCCTTCAGAACGTCTCCCGGAAGACTGCTGCTACACAGCCACTGCACTGCACCACTCCAATCATGTCTTATTTCTGGCCCCTTAACTGTTTGCAATCCTTACTCTTTCCTCTGTTTTTTTTCTCTCTCTCCTTGCTTTCTGCCTGTGTGCCCTTTAAGCTCCTGATTGACCTGTTCTGAGACAAGAATATCCTATATTTCTCAGTAGACCCCTTACTTGTTCAGAGGCAGACCTCCAGCAGCTAGATGGGGCCAGAGAGCTACTCTTGCCCTTCTAGGATGGTGGGTCTTTGGTGGCTCTGTGATCACTCACTTCCTGCTCCCAAACAGGAAGTTCCTGTTGTCATTCAAATCCTGTGCCTATAAAAGTAGAACTAGCTTTGGGGGGGGGAGGGAAGGAGGGCAATATAGTCCCAGCAGAAAAGTCCAGTCACACAGCAGTCCTTTTTCCTGGTGTCTTCTGCCAAGCTAACTCAGTTAACTCAGACAAACACACACTTTTTGTTTTGTTTTGTTTGTTAGTTTTTTTTTTACCCTAAATGAAAGGTCCAAGTACAGGAGTTCTTCTTCTTTAGTCCCAGCAGAAAAGCCCAGTCACACAGCAGTCCTTTTTCCTGGTGTCTTCTGCCAAGCTATTAGCAGAATCTTTCTAAGGCAGTCTTTAAATGTAGCTTCCTTCTAGCTAAGCCACTCCCCCTACTTACTAGATCTTTCTACAAGTAATTTAAACCTCACAGCTATTAAGTCCTTTCAGTCACCTGAGATTTACACCTAGATAACTGTTCAGATAACCATTCAGTTCCGTTAACTCAGACAAACACACACTTTTTTTTGTTTTGTTAGTTAGTTTTTTTTTTACCCTAAATTAAAGGTCCAAGTACAAGACTTCTTCTTCATTAGTCCCAGCAGAGAAGTCCAGTCACACAGCAGTCCTTTCTCCTGGTGTCTTCTGCCAAGCTATTCGCAGAATCTTTGTTGAAAATGTGGTGAAAAAATTCCTAAAAATGACTGTTTTACGAGCGTGCATTGCGCAGTTCCTACACACGCTCGTAAGTTTGCAAATTTTCAATATTTTCACTCCAGATTTTCAACATTGCCATTTTATTACACTTCCTTATGAACAGTACAGCTGCCATTTTTCACATGTTGTCCAAAATATGTTTCCGCACATGTAGCGCACAATGGTGCAGTAGGTGTGCAAAAGCAATGTTTGGGACATATTAAGAAAATCACAGTTACACTGTTCATGAGCAGAGGTCTTAAAATGGCTATGTTGAAAATTTGGTGACAAAAGTCCACAAAATGACTGTGTTACGAGTGAGCATTGAGCAGTTTCCACGCACCTTCGTAAGTTCATAACTTTGTAATATTTTCAGTCCAGATTTTCACCAGTGGCATTTTTCCACACTTTCCTCACCCAGTACACCCAGTACAGCTGTCAATTTTCACAACATGGCCGAAATGTGTTTTCACACTTTCAGCACAGAGATGCGTAGTCGCTGTGGGAAATCATTGTTCGGGACAGATAAAGAAAATCACAGTGAGACTGTTCATGATCGGAGGTCCCAAAATGCCTGTGTTGGCAATCTGCTGTAAAAAATCCCCAAACTAATTACATTACGGTGTGCGTTGCACAGTTTCTATGCACGCTCGTGACTTCACCAGTTTTTTTAATATTTTTACTGCAGATTTGCAACACTGCCATTTTTTACACTTCCCCATCAACAGTACAGCTGTCATTTTTCACATCCTGTTCAGAATGTGTTTTTGCACCTGTGGTGCTAAATGCCGTAGTCGCTGTGCATAAGCTGCTTTCAGCTAACAAACTGATATTGCCACTGTTAATGAGGTGGGGGTCACAAAAAAAACATGTTCAAAATTTGGAGTGAAAATACCAAAGAATGCCTGAGGTGTTAGGGTTTCCAACCATAATGCCCCACCCTGTAGAGAATGACAGGCATCAGAGGTGTGACTTGGGATTCTTGCCTGTAATGCTCATACCATTTCACACCCTGCAGCCAGTGAAAGGCATCGAGGTATGCCTTGGACTCTTCGGCCCCAAACTTCACCCCATTCTCCTATACCACACCCATCTCACTGTATTTCCTGATGGAATGGAGTGCGCATAAGGGCCAAAGACCCCAAGGCACACCATGACACTTGTCAATGTCTGCAGGGTAGGGTGTGGTGAAATGGTGTGGCCGTTATGCCTGACGATCCAAAGGCACACCCCAATGCCTGTCACTCTCTGCAGGGTGGTGGTGGGGTTGGCTTCAGTTTAATACTTCACTGCCATTCCTATTATGCAGCTCTGTAACTTCTACACTACCACTGCCAATGCCAGCAAGCAAACAATTCGGCATTGACAAATGCTTGTTTATCTTGCTTGCGGAATCTAGCAGTTTGTCACCTTCCGACTTGCTTACAGTGTCTAACCACTTGTCACCTTCGGCCTGCCAGGCAGGCTGGAGAATAGGAGCACAGACACAAGTCTTCTTAGTCCACAAGTGAAACCAAAGTGAGGAGTCACCCATAGTCCGGCTCACTTCAATAAGTCCAGAGTGCCCTAGCACTCAGGCAAGTGCCCATGGCTCCCTGCAGCCGAGTCCAGCCCCCTCGATAAGAGTTAGCAGTTCCCCTACCTGGCTCCAAGTTGTAGCTCTGCAGATTGCAGTTTCTTTCTTTTGGCTGATGAGGGATTATCAGCTCTAGTGTGCAGCAATGGGTCCTCTGATTTTCACCTTGCCACTGACTATTGGCTAGCAGCATACAGCCTCTGGAGTAACACTCCACCTTTCCAATCAGAGCTCAGCAATACAGGCAGGTCCCTGAGCACTGGATACCTGCAAACCTTTTCCACGCTTTCCCTCAGCTTCAGGCCAAGTTGCCAATTACAGAAACTGACACAGTTCCAGAACCCTTTTTTCAAAGTTCAGAGTTCCTCACACTGATGCAGGATCGCTGCAACCACTTGTTCTCCAAACACAGGAGAAAACACTTTTTGAATTCCTCAGGTTTTCACAGCCACCATCTTAGACCACTTTCCAAGTCCTTTTTCAGCACAGAATGAGTCCTGTTGACTCAATCAGAGCCCAGGCCAGACTGCTGTAACTGCAGAAGTTCCTCGGGTTTCACACACCAAATCCCAGCTTCCAATTGATTAAATCCTGCTGTCCTTCACAAATATTAATAAACATTAACCTAGTTTGATTATTGGTTGGTGATTGGTTCTTGGCACCTAGAATAAAGTTCACACCTCTCCCAAAAGGCATTTCACCGGTCTTTGGGTGCCTAAGCTGTTGATTGACTGGCACTGGGGGGTCAAAGTAGTAAAGATGGCTGCTTAATGCAAGTTCCAACAGTTTTAACAGCAGTCCTATCTTAAAAGTGTTCTGGCAGCCAAAATATATAGTTTTTAAGCACAGTTGCTCCATTGTCCAATAGCAGCCTTTGCCCACTATCATCCGGTTGCAGTACTATAGTCTCAAACAGTTCAGTTCACCTGTCACTGGTTCTGATATGAACAGTCCCCCCAGGCAGCATATTAATATTTATGCCCTTTCATTAATATTCATATTTTGCCCCAATCTGCAGCACTTACTGGTGCTCTTTAAATAACCATTCTGGTCACTTTTGAGTCACCTCTTCTGTGTGTCTGACCCCCAATTAAGACATCCTGGGGGTTGAAACCACCCCAGAGGCATTAAATTAGCTGCTGCAGCAGCAAGAAAATGGGCCTATGCTACTGTGCATGTGTGGGCTCCGCATTTACTCCTCTGGCCCTTTTAAGACTAAAAACCATCACGGGGCCAGATGTAGACTTAAAGGGATAGCAGGACTCAGGACTGGCAGCGGGAGGCAATAGGGAGAACGGGCAGTGCCCCGGGGCAACAGGTAAGCCCCACCCTCTGGAGGGGAGTTACATTAATATTTCTGAAGGACAGTATGTTTCAACCAATCAGAAGCTGCAATTTTCGGAGCGAAACCCCAGGGACACAGTTGCCCCACTGCCCAATAGCAGCCTTTGCCCACTATCATCCAGCTGCAGTATTATAGTCTCAGAGAGTTCAGTTCACCTGTCGCTGGCTCTGATATGTACAGTCCCCCCAGGCAGCCAGGCAGTACATTAATATTCATGCCCTTTCATTAATATTCATATTTTGCCCCGATCTGCAGTGCTTATTGGCACTCCTTAAATAACCATTCTGGCCTCTTTTGAGTCACCTCCTCTTTGTGTCCGACCCCCACTTAAGACATCCTGGGGGTTGAGACCACCTGAGAGGCATTAAATTAGCTACTGCAGTGGCAAGAAATTGGGCTGGGGTCACTGTGCAAGTGCATGCTCCACTTTTACTCCTCTGGCCTCTTTAAAACTAAAAAAATATCACGGGGGACAGACAGAGACTTAAAGGGACAGCAGGACCCAGGACTGGCAGCAGGAGGCATCAGGGAGGAACAGGCAGCACCTCGGGGCAACAGGTAAGCCCCACCCCGTGGGGGGTTACATTAATATTTCTGAAGGACAGCATGTTTCAGCCAATTAGAAGCTGCCATTTTTGGAGTACACCCCAGGGACGCTTGCAGCATAGGGCAGTCTGGTTTGGGCTCTCAGTGAGTCAAGACAGCTCATTGTGTGTGGAGGAAAAGATTAGAAGCCAGCTTAGGGCTTCTGTAGCCAAACGCCTGAGACTTTGAAAAGGTTTTTCTTCTGTCTGGAGAACCAGTCTTTGGAGCGTGCAGCAGTCTGAGGAACCCTTAGTTTGTGAAAAGGGTTGAGAAAACAAATAAGTCACGACACTCACCTCAGAACCAGAAAATAAAAGGCAGAAGGCATCAGAATTGTGCAAAAATAAAGTGCCTTCACTATAGCAGCAAAATGAAAAAACAGTACATACTCAGCAAGACCTCATGTTTCATCCAAGCGTGGGCTTTTTCATTTGTTTTCTCAGTTTATGGAGAGTCACAGGGTACCTAGTATCAGTGTGCGGCTCTGTCTTTTGTTCATTTGTAAAAAGGGTTGTTGAAATGTGTTTGCCAGAGACTAAGGTTGCCAACTTTGTCTTGAAGCTGAAGGAAATTGTGGAAAAAGTCAGCAGGGTTCCAGTGCTGGGAGCCTGCCTGCATTGCTGAAATTTGGCTGTTGAAAGGTGGAGCTGCCACCCAAGAGACTGTTTTCTGTTAGCACAGATTGTCACTGTAGAGGCAAAATCCAGAGGACCTGTTGCTGCATCACAGGGCTGCTTATTCCAGTTCAGGTGGAAGACAGAGACTGCAACCTGCACAGCCACAACTTGGAGCCAGGTAAGGGAACTGTTAGCCCTTATCAAGTGGGGTGAATTTGGACACAGGGAGCCATGGGCACGTGCCTGAATGCTAGGGCACTCTGGACCAATTTGGGGAGTCGGACCGTGGTGTGACTCCTGGGGCTGGGCTCATTGTGGATCAGGAAGCCTTACGAAGTGCTCCCATTCTCCTGCCTGCCAGGCAGGCCAAGGTGACAAGCAGCCAGAGCCTGCCACATAATCCAGACAGATTTTGCTGTCCACCTACTTGCTGCTCCATGCCGCAGTTGTTCTTCCTGACAACACTCACTGTGCCAGAACCTGAAAACTGGTGACTTCAAAACTTCGAGTAAAAAAGGGTTTGACCTGACCAGGGGGTTTAGTGTAAAGCTGCTTACAAGTTTAAAGCTGTTAAAACCTACAGTTTCCAAGGGTCCCAACACTGGCCAACCTGTGGTCCAGGCCTGCACCGATCCTGGGTACCCAGATAGACTGAAGGGGGCACTGGTACCATTGGAGTGGAGGGCTAATGTGCAGTTGGGAGGTGCACACTGTTGTTGAAACTGTTTGCATATTCAAATTGCCACTATTTTTCTGCTTTCCCATTCCTCTTTCTCCATAATAAAAGATTTTTGTTGTTACTGTTAAAAGTATTTGTGAGCATATTATTAGCTACAGTCATTAATTGCATGTGTTTTACAAAGTTACAGTTTAAAGTGGTATTCTGTGTGTGGGGTGACTGGAAGGGGAGGTGGGTATGTACGGCATCCCAGGGGCTGTAGTACACAAACACCTGGCCCACTATAATTTTACTCTGGGTGGAGGCACTGCATTATTTATTAATACCTTTGGAAAGAACCACCGATTGTCATCAGAACAGAACCCAGGCCTCTTAACTTGTACTGCAGCCATCAGGCAGGGGTAATAACCCACTGGTACACGGCACCAGGGCTACATGTCCTCTTCACTCAAACTGCCTAACAGATCGGGTGTGCCCAACCAGGCCTATCAGAGAGTTAAAAAAAGCTATCCCCCTTACCCAACAACATGACAGGCCCGGTGTTCAACCTGGTCCATCAGGGAATAGAAAAAAATCCAACCTTCCCACAACAACCTGTACGGGTTGCTACCCAACCCCACCTGTCAAGAATTAAAAAAAAAAATCTGTCCATCCCCCCTCCCCCCCAGAATTATATTACCAGTCTGGTGCCCAGCCTGGCTCATCAAGGAATTAAAAAAGTCTGTCACCCTCCCTCTAACTACCTGATGAGTCCCATGCCCAACTTTGCCCATGTATTACGCCACATGGAGATAAGGAGTAGCAGCAGCAAAGCGGTGAGTGGAAAAGGCGGAATTAGCATGTACTAAAACACTGCTCTTCTCAACTACATCCACTCAGGTCACAGTGAGGGGCTCAAACTCTGCACGGGAGGCTTGGGGACTGCTGCCACACTGCTGCTGTCACTACCAGCCTGTTGAAGCATCTCTGCCTCCTCAGGCTCACAATGCACTAGCATATAGGAATGGACCCAGGGGGACCGATGATGTACACTTCCAAGGCTGTAACCCAAAGTGCTAGTGATCTCAGCTCCACCGCCCAGCACTCTCTCTATTTTTCCTTCTTTCGGTGCTCAATCTCAGCTCTGAACTCTTCCCAAAACTCACGTAGGGATCCCATTACCATGCATGCTCCATCATAGCTTGCTGTGCAGCAGAACAGTCTGGTCCTCAACCTGGCCTGTCAGGGAATGAAAAAACTCTGTCCCCCTCCTGAGTCCAGGGCCTAACCCAGACCATCAGTGAATAAACAAAAATGTGTCCTGCTCCCCTGAACAACCTGACACATTCTAAGCCTACCATGGCCTGTCAGGGAATAAATAAATGCTGTCCCCCTCCCCCCGAGCACCTGACAGGTGCAGTGCCCAACCCAGCCATCAGGTAATAGAAAAATCTGGCCTTCTCCCCCAACCACCTGACAGGCTTGGTATTCAACCCAGCCATCAGGGAATAAAAACTAAAACCTATCCCTCTCCCTCAACCACCTGACAGGCTTGGTGTCCAACCTGGCCATCAGGGAATAAAAAAAATCCATTCCTCTTCCCCAGTTACCGGATGGGTCTGGTGCCCAACCCAGCCATAAGGAAATAAAACAAAAATTGCCCCCCCCCCAACTACCTGACATGCCCAGTGTCTGACCCAGCAATCAGGGAATAAAAAAAACTTTGCTTCTCTTCCTCTAACTACCTGACAGGTCGGCTGCCCAACATGGCCATCAGGGAATAAAAACTATCTGCCCCCCCCCAACTACCTGTCAGTTACAGTGCCCAACCTAGATCATCAGGACATTAAAAAAATCCATCCCTCTCCCCCAACCATCTGACTGCTCCTATGTCCATCCCAGACCATCAAGGAATAAAAAAATCTGTCCCCCTCCCAACACCATGACAGGTCCAGTGGCCAAACCAGCCATTAGGAAATAGAAAAAAATCTGGCCCCTTCTTGCTCTTTTTTAAAGTCACCCCACCGCAGTCTCAACCCCATCTTTTTCTCCTCCCCTTACCTTGTTAGTATCTTCAGATGCACAGCATTGTGTGCCCCTATCCGTTTTCTCTGTGCCTGTGATGGTTCAGGGAATTGCAGCAAGAGTCGTGACAGGCCTGACAGTGAATAACAGGTCCTTTGATCTTCAGGGAGTACAGCTGCATGTGCCCCTTTTCTAAGCCTGCCACCAAAAAAGCTGCCACATACCACTAAGGTCCATAGGGGGCTGCTCTCCAATGCTCCATTACAAAGGGAAGAAGCAGAAATAACAGCAATGAGGAGCAGAATATCTTAAATGTGGCTGGCTGGGCACAAGGAGAAGCACAGCAAATTTTGAAACAACAAGGTGTTTGCTAGCAAAAGCATTTAGTGATGCATCTTGGGGAGGGAGGGTAGCACTCGTGTAAGGGTATCTTGTGTAATTGGATACTCTTTCGGGACTCCCCCCTCCCCCCCCAAAAAAAATATGTCACTGAATGCTTTTGCTTAGCAAGCACTTTGTCTCTTCCTCACCAGCAGGCATATTAATATTCTGCTACCCCACCCACGCATAGTGGAGCATTGAGGGATGCAGCAAATTGACTTGAGGGAGTTTGGAGGATGGGGGAACACACAGCTATGTGCCCTGAAGTGTTATGAAAGGAATTTGAAACACCGCAGTAGGTTCAGGTAGGTTCCAGCTCCAATGGCTGTATGGCTACTCACAAATAAGATGTCAGGCTTTGTAAATAACTAATAAACTATGGGTCTGTGTGCTGCTTAGTGCTATGGGGATCTAAGCCTTCAGCTACTACCACATCCTTTTCTCTAACAGTTTATTTAACCAGGATGCCCCAGTAAAGATACAGCATCTTCTTTACAATGAGGTGTTGCTCCCGCACATACAATTTTACAGCTGGCTGACCTGAAGCTCAGGGAGGTTAAATGATTCACTGAAGACCACACACTGGATAAATGAGTTAAGTGGCATTTTAACCAGGTCTCTTGGTTCAAGGCTCTGTGAACTAACAGAATGTAAGAGCATCAACCTAATTTGAACATTAAATAACAGCTATCGCACTGTGAATTTCTATCAGCATGTACAAGTGCTGTCTGATTAGTTACTTATACATTTTATTGTCTGCTGTCAGCCACATCACAGTGACAGAACTCTACTAACAAAGCTTAAATTCAGTCTTACCTTATGGTGTTGCCTTGCCTGTGCACCATTGGTGACAGATAGTGCTGCTGCTGCTGCCTGCCTTCCATCACTCAGAGACTCAAGTCGGTCAATTTGGCCTCCTTGCTAAGGACTCGGAGTCCTTCACCATGCTATGCCTGGCCATCCACCTCAGGCTCACACTCAGTCATGCAACTGTGCTACTGCTGTCTTGGCTTCCACAAAAAAGTATTTAGGCTTTTCCAGTCCAGACACAGTTGAGACAACCCCAGGATCCCGACTCAACTCGACCGCAAAGCTGTGCAGGTGCTAGGCTGATGGCTGCTGCTTCTACTAACTGATAAAATGGTGACTGGTGTCAACACAGCAGCATCAGCTAATTGTGTGGATCAGGGTGGGGGAAGGAAAAAATCAGGACAATGCTAGGTGCACAGGCCAGGCCTGCCCAGCTCATGTCACAATGAGTCAGCATGAGAGAAAGCAAAACATGCAGCCAGCAACAAGGCCCACTGCTCCTAGGCCAATCAAAAAAAAGGAATTAAGGGGAAATAAAGGAATTGAGGAAATATTACCTTTTTCAAAGAAAAATTTGGGCCAAAAATAAGGGAGGGGAAAAAAGGAAAAAACAGAAAGGGCCAGAGTCCAAATTGGCAAGGGGAGGCATAGCAGGCTCTCAAAGTGGGCCGACTGAGGCAGGACCAGTGAGCTAAGGCCCTCATAATTACAAATAAGGGGAGTGAGTTGTGGCAGTAGGCCCTGATTAATACGTAGATGCAGGGCAGGACCTGGCCATAAAGGAATCAAAGAGAAAATGCAGGGTCAGTAACCAAGGCTCTTATTAGTGTAAACCCCTCCCCACCTACAATTGGGGGTTCCTGAAAGTCTTCCTTGGGTGTGCCTAAACGCTCACTGCCAGGCTGGTATCCTGTGTCCTAGCATTTTAAAAGTGCTTATGAGAGTGCCTTAATGCCTCCATGCTCTGTATCTTTAAGAGCTGCCTATAACGTGGTGCTTATTTAATCGGGAAGGGGGCTGAGTGTTTTTATCCTCGAGTCCTGCCCAGGTTGCCAGATAATCGCTCCGTTCTGCCATCGCTATTTACGCAGAGGGAGCTCTGTTAGAAGCTGTACTTATGTGCTGATTATCTATCAGAATAGTAATGATATTGTAGTTTGTCTAACCTGCCTTCTTTGCAGCATGGACAGTTCTATTTATCACCACCATCTTGGTCCTGGACTACCAGAATGGGCCAATCAGTACCTTTGGGACCCTAAAATGGAGTCTGTCCCCAGGGGTCTTGTGGAGTGAATTTCTGTAGGAATTGTAGTTTTGAGACTTTGGCGCCTAAATGCACCTGAAGGGAGAGCCTTTGCTTTGACAGACTGATGGATCAACCAACCAGAACCTTTTGGACCGAAGGGAAATTCCCAAGCTGCCTGCTGCAGTCAGTCTGTCTGGAGTTAGAGTCTGAAGGGTAAACAGTTTGAGGGATTCAAGCAGCAGCCCCTGTGTAGTTCACATGGAGATTGGTGGAAAGGCTGAGTTTGGCCCATCTGCCTGCAGTCCCTCGAGAGGGAATCCTTTGAAAGGCTTAGCAATCAGACTGTATCCGAATTGGAGTGTGACAAAGCCACTGAAGAGTGACCAGATTTGAACCTGAAGAAGACCGAAGATTTGCTGTATGCGATCGGCCTGTCAGGACATCCATTTACCACAGAATTCCCAGTTTTGCTCAGAGACACTGATATTGCGGACGGACTGCCTTCTGCATTGTGGTATGGTGATTGCTTTACTATAAAAGTGCTGTGCACTGTTAGTGGGTCACGATTTGGTTCCCCACTGTGTAAATGTGCCACACTTGCTGGAAGCTGCATCCAGCACTACCAGACTCAAAATCTGAACTATTCCACCCGGCCTGGGCCTTGCCACCTGGCCCAGCCAGCTACTTCAGGCACAGAAACCATCATCGACGAGAGATTCACCCGGGGATCAGCCCCCTGCTCAACCATCTCGAACAGGAATGACACCTCGGTGATTCGTGTGGGCCCTGCTTCTCCTGGCAAACCAGTCATCAACCTGCAGTCTCCATTTCGTCTAGCCTGTGTCTCGAATTGGGTAGCGTGAGTAACAATCAGGGTAGCTCCCTGCAACAACAGCTAAATCTCAAGTGTTGTCATCTAATTGTATTGTTGTTTTTCCTTTCACGAACTGAGCCTTCAGGCTCTGGATTACAAATTGTGTGTGGCTGTGCATGCCTTTTCTTTTCATCACAGGGCCCCAACCAGCTGCGATGCCGGCCTACCCCGGGCAACGTTCCAGGCTAGCCCACCTTACTTGCAACTGGGTACCCAGAGTGTGCGACTGTGCAGGGACTAAAAGTGCATGAATAATTGTCTGACAAGATCAGTTTTAGAATCAATCAACTTGATTACGCCCCTCTCTTGTTCAATTCCCCTGAATAAATCAGATCTAACTCTTTTTGCATTTAATCTGACTGTGGTTCCAGTTTGTACCAAAAGCACTGTACTGTTGTTATTTACTGTGCCTAACCTTGTTTTACAGGGGGTCTCCAGGGTCGAACTGGTGGAATCAGCCCTGGTGGTAAGTGCAAACAGTGTGGGGAATTGTATGCTGAATAGGGGCTACTGTGAAAGTGTTTGTTGCATATTGTCTAGGCCACTAGAAGGGAAAGAGGGGGGTTACAGTATCCCAGAAGGCTGTACCCAGGTTAGCCTTGTTACTAACAACCCTGTCCTCCAGGGGAGGGCACCCGTTTCAGTACCCAGGCCCCTTAACCTGCAACTAGCCATGTAGGCAGGAGTAATAGCCCTTAGGATAGAGCCATCTAGGGGTTACATTAGTATTTACAGTATAAGGAGGTGGAACCAGGTCAGGGAGTCCCATAGACCCAAGCATAGGTGTGGCTATTAATATTAATAAAGTGGGTTGGCTCGGCAAAAATAGCAGCAGCAGAAAAGATCCTTAAAGGTACAGCTTGTGGAGGTTTATGCAGACTGCAGGGACAGACACCATTTTACAGCAGCATTTTGGAGAGACAGATGGTTGCTAGTGAGTTGAAAAAGAACAAAAAAGACCGAGTCTTTGAGCAAAAGCAAGTAAGAGCACTTTTATATCCCTGCTGCCTCAGGGAATCAGCACAGTGAGGACAGAAATTGGGAGGCGATCGATTGAGCTCATGTTTCAGGATGACAGGCCGAGTGTGCAAGACCAAAGAGGGATCTTCCCCTGAGCAGCTGGTGACTACAGTTCTGACCTCCCTCCTGGCATGGTTGTGGGAGACCGGAGGGAGAGGTCAGGCTGATGAGCGGTGTGTGTGTGCTGTGGAATCAGGTGTGAAGGAATAGTAAGGCTGCCTGTGTGTACCATCTGTGCAAGCTCTGCACCTGGAGGAATCTTTGACCATGCTCCTCCTGTTTTCCACTGGAGATAGCCTTCTAGTGACTCAGAGGGCCTTTCATCCTTGTGGTCACTAGGTAGTGTGGATTCTGGGTCTTTGTAGACTTTCCATCTCTGTGCAGGACCCAGCCCAGGAGAAACTGAAATCTAAGGTCCCCTCCCCAGAGGTGCTAGTGGAATCGGTGGAGTTGGAGAGTAAGGCTGGGGAGGAGAGAACAGGGGGTGGTGAGGAGCATAGCCATCTACCCCACTCTTCACCACCGGCTACCCACTATCACCATTGCAGAGGGAGGGACAGGGGTCTCAGAAGTGGGCCTGGGGGGTCCTCAACATGGCCTTTGTCAGTGGGCAACCCACCTGCCCTGTCTGTGAAATTGGAGGCCTCAGCTGTGAAGACTCGAGCTGTGATTAAGCTGGGAGGTCCCAGGCATAACCATCAAGAGGGAAGAGGTCCCAGCAGATGAGGGGACCTGGACGAAGAGAAGTGGCTGGGCAAAAGATTCCAGTTTTTGGACTATGAGATGTTTAGAGGTATTTCAAAGCCTATTCACCATCAGGTGATCACCCTAGCTGACCACACCCCATGACTACCGGCCCTGGCAAAAGCTCTATGAACCAGGATGGACAGCCTCAGTCGCAGTGACCCATTAAATCTGGCTTATTGCAAGGGAGTGTGGCTGGAGCTAGGCATGGCTCGATGGACTAGTGTAAGAGATCTGCTTCAGTGGATCCAGACTGAAAGATGGGTACAAAGGAGGATGTAGGCAGAGTACCCCCATCTGGACTATCCTTATGTGTCTGAGTGAATTTGGGATGTCATTGAGAAAATGAAGGAAGATTAGATCTTCAAGGAGCAACTGGAGAGACTGAAGCATTGCCCAGTACACGGAGTACGGGCATCCCAACAACTGTTTCAAAAAGCCAGTGTAATGTGTCATACTGGACCTTGGTCTCGACTGACTTTATTTAAAAACTTCACTCTGGTGCAGGATCTTGCAGGATGCTGGATAAAATACTATATAGTGGCAAAAGATTCCTTTGGAGATATCACCACCAAGTCAGATCCGGACTTTTATTTCCCACCTGGAGGCCCCCTGTAAAGGACTCATAAACTGTGCCAGGAAGTTTGCCCATCAGAGCAGGTTATGGTGACTGAACAATGCTTAATGACTAATGAAACAATTGATAATTTCTGAATTTTTGACTTGGAGCCTAAAAATAGATAGTTAACAATTTCTACTGCACTTAGAATGTTGTGACTAGTGTGATTGGGAAGGCTTATGAGTGTGTGCATGGAGTGTGAATGGTAACTTGATTATTGTTAATGGGGTACTAATTTAACATTTTTCAAGGAGGTATAATCAGTGGTAAGGGAAAGCGTATCTGCAAGTTCTGCTTCTTAAAGTGTATATACATGTTTGATTATTTTTAAAGTTCAGCAGTAACTGTTCTTTAATCATTTGAAAAGTATTTTTCCATATGTGTGTTTCCCATAGATAATGTTAGGATCTCCTGGCACAGGTATGCTGATATATGATTTTAAAAAATAGGTTAGGATGTTAGTGTTGGGAGGGCACCCTTTGGGCCAAAATTTTAGGTGGTTCTTTTCCTGGCAGGCTGGGGAGATGCGCATACCAAGTTTGTTAGAGGAGGCCAGCCTGGGCCCTCTACCATCATTCCAAGGAGGGAATGATTCCCTGGGTGGGGGGAGAGTTTAAGCCCCCTCTTTTTTGAGAGGGGCTTATGCTCCCTTTAGGGACCCCCTTCCATCTTAGTTGCCTCAGAGTTTAGGGCTTTTTAGTGCTCTGGGGGGCGCACTTTCTGCTTTGCCGCCATGTGGTGGCAGCAGACAGCAGGGTTTAGGGTATAAATAGGCAGGACACAGAGAGTCCTGGAGACACTGGTGGGTCCTTCCCCCACCCCGCGTGCTTTAGGCAGGCCAGTTTGTACAGTGGCAGTGCATCAGGTCCCCTGGGGGAGCATCCGTGGGAGGGCACCAAGAGAGGTAGCTGTGGCCGTATGGTTTGGGGGCCTGTGATCTGGGGGCTGTAGGGAGAATGGCTGGCCATCAGGAAGGAAGTGCAGGATAGGTAGGCCCTGGTAGTACATTGTTAATGTGACTGGGTCATCGGGGCTGGAAGCACCACTTGTGCTCGATACAAAATTCCCCGACATCCCGCGCAGCGATGGAACAATACCGGTGCCGTCCCAAAAGACAGTGTGTTTGAGGGGGGCTATGCCCCATGTGGGGGGGCTCTGTCCTTTACTCCCTGCAGATTTAATTAGAATCAACTCCAGGTTGGAGTTGTTCTGGGAAGGGGACAGTACACCGGGTGAAGCCGAATCAATGAAAACAGACCATTACAATGACTGTTGCTATAATGGTCTGTTTTCGGGTTTCGTTGTCGGGGTGTCCCGCTAGAGTGGGTCACTGCTCGCAGCTGCAGCAGGTTGTGGCAGGGCCTCTGCAGTTTGAATGGCAAGGCAGCCCGGGTATACTGGTGAGGGGCTGAGGGGAACCTTTACCTGTGTAAGGGCCTGTTTGAAGGGACAAGTCTCAGGGCTGCTGGATTTTGTCGAGTGGGTCACGGAGTGCCCTTTAAGTATCCCCTTGTGCTGGTTGCACTTATCGGGCAGCAGTTGAAAGAGTGAGAGGTACGGCACCTGGCAGCAGTTAAACATGTGGCCCTGTTTACACCTTAAGTCCGGATGCTGGGGAGAGTCAGAAGCACTTTAGGGTGAGACCAGGCAGAACAGGAGAGCGGCCAGGGTGAGACGATAATGGGGTATAGTGCAGTGGGTTTTGCTGGTGCTGCACCATCTGTGTCTCTTGGAGGCTGGAAGTAAGAGCAGGGAATGGGTTAGGGAGAAGCTGTATGCTTCTCAGAGAGGGAAAAATGAGAAGCCCCATTTAGGTAAGCAGAAAGATCTGTAGGTACTTACCAGCGCCAGTGGAATCTTTGGAGCTTCATGGCCCAGGATAAGAGGTCACTGTATTCCTGGGGAAAATTGGATCTGCTGTATAATGAGCTTTTAAAGACCTTGCTCTGCCTTAATTACTGCCATTTTTGCTTGTATTAAAGTTTAGCCCCATGGAGCTGATCGTTTACTTCAAGTCACAAATGGACCCCTGTAGCCCTGTTAAATCATTTGGGCTCAGGAGAAATAAAGTGATTATGTTTTAGAAAACTAATCAGAAGTTTCATCTCAGTTTGTAAATAAGGAAATAGATGAACTGCAAATCCTTAAGATTTTAACCTTCTCAAAGAGTTCACGTTTTAGGGGCCTTTTAGTTAAAATCCTTGCACCTGCTCGTGTCCAGGGACTGTGGGGTCTTTCGGCTGAAAGGAGTTGGAGCCGTGGTCCTCCTTGGAAGTTTGAGGTACTCCCTGTTGCAGCAGCAGTGAATACCTAGGTTCCAGTCATTAGTGAAGACATCTCCAGGTAAATTAATTCTGTCAGTGGTTGGAGCTGTTGGTCGGTGCTGGTGAGTTTGCAATGCTGTGGGCCCCCTCCCACAGAAAACCGTGTTGCCTCTAGACAATGGGGAGGGGGTGGCCACATTTGTTTAAGATACTTGCCTTTTTCTTGGTCCTCCTCAGTATATCCCTCTGTCTTCTTTATTACCCATGCAATCCCTCTCTTGGTCTTTCTTTTCTCGTTGATACACCTGACAAATGTCTTGTCCCCCTTTGATAGTGTCTGGGCTAATCTTTCCTCAGCTTGTGCCTTTGTGCTTCTTGTTGCTTTGCCTGCCTCCCTCTATTTCCCCTGATACACTTCTCTGTCCTCCTCTGTCTGGGTCTCCTTATACCTTCTGAACACTACTATTTTTGCCCTTATCTTTTCTGCCACTTCCCTCGAGAACCACAATGATCTCCTCCCAAAGTTCTGGAGTTCCTGAAACTATTAAACACTGTGCTCAGGCATTTATTGTGCCCCTGTAGTAGCCAGGCTACTTGTAACTAAACAAATGCATACTAAGAGCAAAAAAGTAAGAGTTGACCATAGGCTCTGAGGAAGTGACATTGGGGCCACAAAATATTGGCAGTTGTTGGTTGCAATTTCATTATAATTACTGAGTAGAGCTTTTTCCATAGGGAAACCCAATTATAATTTGTCGTTATAATGGCAAATTATAACCGGGTACGGGTTTCCCTTGGATCATGCATGTGCCACTCATGCGGTCTTCCTTCAGTGTGCGTGAGGGTTGGAACATCACCCCATCACACTCGGTGCTGAATGTTTTTAATTAAAAAAAAAGTATTTTCCTCTAGTCAGTGGCAGGGAAAACCAAACAGAAAATATTAAAACATACATCTGGTTTCGGTTTCCCTGCCAGCATGAGAGAGCCAGTGGATCTGTCCGCCTCTTTCTATCGGAAGCACTCCACAGCTCAGCAACTGCCGACCGCCAATCTACTGCCTGATTTTTTACAATTGCTGAGGCGAAAAAGCACACGCCAGCAATTATAAAAAATAATATAGGGTAAATCGATTTATTATTACAGCCATGTGGATGTATTATAACTCGGCTTCACCGGGTTTATGTAGCATCCCACAACTCGGGTGTTGTAAAATCTCGTTACACACACCACCTGAAATATTATTCTCTATTTTATTCATTTCATTTTATTTTTTATTGTCGTGAGAAGATGAGGAGAAGTTGCACATTTTTACGTGCAACCAGAAATGTAAAGCTATTTAAAGTGTTTAGAAATAAAAATCCATTTTTAATAACAATAGTAGTCTGAGTCTTCTTCACTTGCTTGGATTTCTGTGTCTGAAAGGGATAGAGATAGACTTCTCCACATTAGTTCAAATATTACCCCAGGTTCAGACCCCACTGGGTTATACCATTCTATCACATTGACAACCCCTGTTCATGAAATGGGGCCGTATCTCCACAACAATGTGGCCACGGATGACAGCACTGCCTGTTGTTGTGCTCCCCATACAGAGGGAGGGGATGAATTTTATACCACTCCAGCAAGCAGCAGACTCTGCTGTGGGGCCAGAAAGGTGCATTAACACAGTGTTCATTGGCGGACCAGCCACAGGGGGCTGCAGGAAGATACATACCACATCTGTTGTTGGAAGAAATTGAACAGATGCACACATACTAGTGACCATGACTGACATCCTATTTAACAACTCACTGGAAACAGGAGTGGTTCCAGAGGACTGGAGGAGGGCAGATGTAGTCCCACTTCATAAAAGCAGAAGCAGGGAGGAGGCTGGCAACTATAGGTTGGTCAATCTGAATTTAAGTCAGTGGTGGGGAAGTTCATGGAGACACTTAAAAAAAAAAAGGCTAGTGCAGTATCTTGAATCCAACAGGTTACAACACCTGAGGCACCACAGATTCCCGGGGGTCATGTCAGATGAACCTGATCAATTTCTTCTAATGGGTGACCAGGGAAATATATCATGGTGGGGCAATTGATGAGGCCTATAGACTTCAGCAAGGCCTTCCATTCTGTACTATAAAGGAGGCTCATAAGGAAACAGGGTAGTCTGTCGGTGGGACCAAAGCGAGTATGAAATTGGTTGATGGAAATGTGACAAAGGGTGGAGGTAAACAGCACACACTCTAGAGAGAGGACAGTGACCAGCAGGGTACTTCTGGACTCAGTACTGTGACCAATCCTTTTTAATGTCTTTATAAGTGATATTGCAGGGAAGCTGGAAGGGAAGATATGCCTCTTTTTAGATGACACCAAAATCAGCAGTAGGGTCGACACTCCTGAGGGGGTGACAGAATGAGCAGAGACCTAAAAAAACTGGAGGAGTGGTCAAGGGTATGGCAGCTGGGTTTCAATATGAAAAAGTGCAAAATCATGCACCTAAGGCATAGAAACTCAGGGGCAGTTTACAAAAATGGGGGAGAGGTATTGATGGTCACTAAAGAGAAAAAGGACTAGGTGGTTATCTGATGACCTCAAGGTGATGAGGCAGTGCAAGAAGGCAGAAAGCAGGACCACTTATACATCATCATCATGAATGTTGAGCTGGATTCATTGCTACGGTGCCTACATTTTATCTGACCAGAATATTTCTAATACTTTTCTGATACAGAAAGATGTGCTTATGACTGGATATTCTGTTGAATCTGTACTGTAATGTTTTTACATTTTTTTTAAAGTTTTGATAAAGATATTAACTGAAAAAAAAGAAAGCAGGGCCAGTGGGATGCCAGGGTGCATAGGGAGTTGCATCACCAGCAGAATAAGAGAGATGGTGTTTCCACTGTATGGATCATTGATGAGACCTCATCTGGAGTACTGTGTCCAGTTCTAGAAACATACTTAGAAACACAGAAATTGACAGCAGATAAGGACAGCTTGGTCCACCTAGTCTGCCCACTTTCCCTACCTACTAAAATACCACAGATCCTACTTGATCTCCAGCTTTTAGCCGCTCTTTCCTATTGCTAGGGTTCCCTTGTGCCTATCCCATATATTCTTGAATTCCCCTACCATTGTTGCCCCACCACCTCTGCTGAAAGGCTGTTCCATGCATTCACCAACCTTTCTGTGAAAAAAATACTTCCTCCCATTACCCCTGAGTCTACCCCCTCCAGATTTACATCATGACCCCTTGTTCTTGAACATCTTTTTTTCCGAAAGATGCTACCCTCTTGTACCTTATTTATTCACTTAAAGTATTTGAAGGTCTCCATCAAATCCCCTTCTCTCTCCTCTCTTCCAGGGTATACATATTGAGATTCTCTAGTCTCTCCTTATATGGCTTTTGGTGCAGACCTTGCACCATTTTTGTTGCCCTTCTCTGAACTGCCTCTGTTCTGTCCATGTCCTTCTGGAGATGCATCCTCCAGAACTGGACACAGTGCTCCAGATGGGGTCTTACCAATGATTTGTACAGTGATATCACCACCTCCTTTTTTTTTTTGTTGGAGATACCTCTCCCTATGCACCCCAGCACCACACTGGCTCTCTCCACAGCCTTTTCACAATGCTTAGTCACCTTTATCAGATATGATGACCCCCAGGTCCCTTTCCTGTTTGGTGGTCATCAGTACCTCCTCCGCCCATCATGTACTACTCCCCCGGGTTTCTGTGCCCCAAATGCATGATTTTATACTTCTTTGCATTGAATCTTAGCTGCCACACTCTTGACCACTCATCAAGCCTGCTTAGGTCCCTCCTCATCCCCAGAGTGTCAACATGGTTGCAGATTTTAGCGTTATCTGGAAATTTATTTATTTATTGAAAAGTTTCACCAGGAAAGGCACACTGAGCAAGAATTTGCTCGTTTTCAGGTGCATCATGGGGGAAAAGGAATTGGGAGTAACAAACATATTTAACATTTTTTCATAGCATACATACTTAGATATTCATTACAGAAACAAGGCACCCATTGACAATCTGATTGACGGTGCTGTCAGTGAAAATGGAGAGCTAGTGGGAGTTGGGGGGTGTGACAGAGGAGAGGGTCAAGCTCAAGGGTAAGGAGGAGGTTAAAGCGCTCCTGCTGGGGGACTCCACAATCAGGGGCATAAAGTGGGAGGAGAGGAGAGAGGGGCAAGGCTGAGTTGTCAGGGTCAAGAGCATATCAGGCCTGACTGTGCACAAGGCAAAGCACTTGGTGTATGCTTTGGTGAAGGACTATAGAGGAACTCCTAACATATAAGTGCACCTAGGCACAAATGACATATGACAGTGGAGAACAGTGTGTACGAGATACAGGCAAGGTTCTGGGAGCTAGCCAGAGTGTGTCATGCTGTGGAGTGCATGGTCTCTTTCTCGGAGGTACTCCCGGTGCCCAGAGCCAGCGTGGGGAATAAGCAGAAAATCATGGAGGTTAATGAATGGCTCAGAGCTTGGTATATGGCTAGGTGGTATAGGTTGGTGGGAAACTGGGGTGAAACTTAGGAGGACAAGGGGCTGTATGCTAGGGATACACTTCACTTAAATCTGGGGGGAGGGAGGTTTTGAAACTAAAACTGACTGAATTTATTGAAGCTAAATGGGGTTTAAACTTGTGAAGGGGGAGGGCTGGGGCTTGCGGCTGCTGCTGACAATTACATTAAGGGAGGGCTTGGCCTTCTCTCCTCAGCAGGGGAGGTGGGGTGCTCAACTGGGGCACCCATCAGTACGCAGGGGAGCAGGAGCTTGCAGTTAACTGGAGGATCTTGGGTTGGGGGGGGACAGATGAGGGCAAGGGGTAGGGATGGATGGGGGTCCTGATTAATGCCAGAAGCATGGGAAATAAAATGCCTGAGCTCCAGGCAATGCTAACTGAAGGGGATGTGGATGTGGCAGCAGTCACTGAAACTTGGGCCACTCATCGTCATGATTGGGACCGGAACGTGATGGGGTACACTGTGTTCAGAAAGGACAGGGTTGTGGGCAGGGGAGGTGGGGTGGCACTCATCATTAGGAACGGCATAGATATATGCAGGGTGGAGGGGTTGAGGGAAATGTAGAGGTGTTATGGGTTACCTTGCAAGCTCCTGTGGGGAAAGAGGATCAACCTGGGGGTAATTTATAGGCTTCCCATGAAGGCTGAGGAACTCAAGGAGGCCCTGGTGGCAAATCTAAGAGATCACTGTGGTCAGGGTGAGGATAGAACTATGGTGCTGGGTGACCTTAACATGCCAGGGGTTGATTGGGGCACTATGGCATCTTCATCAACTAGGGAGCAGCGCTTGCTGGATGCTTTCCAGGATGCACTCCTATCTCAGCTGTTGGCTGACCTGGCGAGGGATGGCCGCATCCTGGATGTGGTCCTGACTGGTAGTGACAGGGTTAGGAACCTAGCTGTAGGGAACCCACTGGCAGGGAGTGTCCACACCACGGTTTGGTTTTCCTTAGACCCAAGGGAAAATCTCACAAAATGGTAGTGGTAGACTTAGGGCATGGACTTTGAGGGTATGGCGGGATTCTCAGGAGGCATTTGGAGGGAATAAGACAGGACATGGACACAGACAGCAGGTAGGAAATTATTAAAGGATGACTCCTGGAAGCCACCAAGGCCTGCATGAAGGTCCACACAAGTCTGGAAGGGCCAGAAAGCTGAGCTGGTGGACCAGGGAGGTTCAGGAGGTGGTGAGGGAGAAAGAGCAGCTTATATGAAATATAAGCACTCGCCGAGGACATGGCCGGGGGAGTATGATAGGACATCCAAAAAGGTGACCAGGGTGGTGAGATCGTCCAAGGCAAGGATGGAGCAGAGGTTGGCACAGGGATCAGAAATGGGGAAAAGGGTTCTTAGGGTATCATGGAAAGGAAGAAAGTGAAGGGCAGATTAGCAGACAGAGGTCAGGGGTGATTTGGCTGAGGAGGACAGAGACCAGGTGGAGGTATTTAACTAATACTTTGCCTCAGTCTTCACAAGGGATGATGGAGGGCAACACCACATGGGGAAGACGGACTGGGAATGAGGGAGGAGGAGCTCTTGACGCTAAAATTCTGTTGGTATGGTGAGGGAGGCTTTTAAATCCCTGAGAATGGATAAGTGCGGGTCAAGATGGCATTCATCCCAGGGTGCTGAAGGAGATGGCAGATGTCCTCTTGCTGCACCTTGGTGGACCTTTAACTTCTCCTGAGACGGCTGGGTGCCTTAGGATTGGAAAATGGCTCATGTCATGCCTATCCATCAAGGTGCCTCACTGGAGGAGTCAGGTAAATACAGGCCTGTCAGCCTGAAGTTGGTGGTGGACAAGATGATGGAGGCAATCTTGAAAAAGAGACTGGAGGTGTTTCTGGTGACATGGAGCCATCTGGATGACCACCAACATGGCTTCATTCAGGACAGATCATGTAAGACAAACCTTGTGGAGTTCTATGATTGGGTGATAAAGGCACTGGACTAGGGAAGGCCAGTGGCTGTCCTCTTTCTGGACTTCAGCAAGGCATTTGACTCGGTGCCACACTCAGGGTTGTTGGATAAGTAGGGGGGAATGGGGAAGAGGAAAAGATGGTGGGTGGATAGGAGCTGGCTAACTGGGAGATTCCAGAGGGTGGTGGTCATGGGGAGGTATCATCTCCCAGGAGGTCGTGTGAGGTCCCACAGAGGTCAGTATTGGTCGCTTCTGTATGCTTACATCTCGGACATCGGGGAGGTATCAGGAGTCAGATGAGTCTCTTTGCTGATGACTCAAAGCTGGGGGCGGTGGTGGACGGGGAGGGGGTAGAAGAGCCCTACAGGGGACCTGAGACTTTGGAGAGGTGGTCACGCACTTGGAAACTGAGGTTTAATGCCAAGAAATGCAGTGTTCTCCACTTGGAGCTTAGGAACCCTGATCATGAGTACTTTTTTGGGGGGAGAAACTGCAGGTTTTGGGGGAAGGATCTTTGGGGTGGTCATGGATGCCAAAATGAGTAACTCTGAGCAGTGTTGGAGGGCTGTGGCTAAAGCAAATAGAATGCTCGGGAGCATTGCCAGGGGAATAATCTCCAGGAGACAGGAGGTACTTCTCCCACTATATAAGTGCCTGGTTAGACCGCACCTTGAGTTCTGCATGCAGTTTTGGCACCCATACTTGAAAAAGGACATTGCACTCTTGGAAAGGGTCCAGAGGAGGGTGACCAGGATGATACAGGGCCTGGGGGAAAGATCCTATGAGGAAAGACTTGATGAGCTGAACATGTACTCCCTGGAGGAGAGGAGGGACAAGGGGAATATTTATTTATTAATTTATTTATGTTTTTGGTAACCAGGTAAGTGCACTGATCCAGAGGACTATTTTCTGTCATGACCCAGGCCACAAGGTGATCGAGGTCTTTAAATATCTAAAAAGAGTAAACAGGGTCAACCCAAATAGGCTAAAGGAAGAAGGGGCCACCAGGGGCATCCCGTGAAACTGGTTGACAGGAGGCTCGGGAGGGAGAATAGGAGATGTTACTTTACTGAGAGGATGATGGACCCATGGCATGCATTGCCTGCAGAACTGGTGGCTGCTGATACTGTGGAGGGATTCAAAAGGGGCAAGGACAGGTATAAGGGAAAGGTAAGGCTGGGGAATGCCAGAAATGGAGGTGTAACTCAGATGGGGGATGGGGTCTGGGGGATTTATGGGGGAGGCAGGGGGCAGCAATGATGTCTTGACCAGGTGCTGACTTTTGAGCAGACTCAATAGACCTTTAGGCCTACTCTGCTGGCATCTTAGTATGTTACTATGTATGTTAGTATATAAGGATACATTTAAAGTGCTTGAGAATAACAGATATATTCAGAGTCCATACTGCTTTAGAGAAAATGGAGTGGGAGTAACCAACATACTAGACATTATTACTAGGATACATACTTAAATAAACATTACATAACATATGAGCTAAACATTAACAGTGCTTAAGCATTTACAGTTATACATAGAGTTCACCTAACTCTATAGGGAATGCAATATCCCTCCTTCCCCCTGTTATATCTCTTGATCTCCCTTGCTCGCTTTAAAATGCTTTGTCCCATACCTTCTCACCTCTGATAAGGCCCCTGGGCTGATGTCATCCCTTATCTTGTTGATTATTAGATATTAGGCTGAGTCTGTTCTCATTTTCCTGTAATGGGTCGTTTCATAAGACCCCACCCCCTCTAATATGACCCTTTGAATTCCAGATTTTAATCAAATACGCACTTTGGCATACATTGTACAATGCCGCATGTATTGGAACATCTCTAGTTATAAACTGTTGTAATGTTTTGTATAATTCCTTGTTTTGTTTGTTCTCTGTCTCATACTTTTCAAATATGTATTGTTCGTCTGAAGTGGAACCTATGAAATGGGTTTGTTCTCAAAGGTGTTATCTGAAATTTCAATAAATAAATAAATAAAAATAAAAAAATAAAAAGATCAGGTTGGGAGTCAGAAGACAATAGTGTGAAAATAGTGTGGACTAGCATGGAGGTGAAGGAGGGGATAACTTTAAACACAATTGTAAGTGTGAGAAACAAAGTTGTATAGAGATGTAGAGATGGACTAAGGTGAAGAGAAGTGCCTAATTTGTTGAGGGAGGGAGTTCCATAGTTTAGGGAAGTGGTGAGAGAAAGCTGCCTGTCCAACAGAGGTTGATCAGCGAGGGACTACCATTGTCCAGGTGTCATAGGATCTCAGAGAGTGCGTGGGAGGGGGAGGGATGGATATAGAGGAGGAGAGGGAAGAGAACCAAACTAGAATTTGGAGATAAATTTAGTACAGTGGGAAAGCCGCCTGTTTTCAAGATAGGGAAATGCAAGACATTTGTAGAGATCGCAGTGGTGAGCAAGGGAAGGGGGGAGTCCAAGGCAAAGCAACAGAAGGAGTTGAAAAGAGTGTCCAATCTGGTTAGGGAAGTCTTAGGAGCAGCACTGTAGACTACATCACCATAGTCAAAAATTGGAAACATCATTTTCTGGACAAATACATGCCTGTCTGATAGTGGTGTGCAACTGCAGTTCCTGTACAGTGCACCTAGCTTTGGGCACAGTTTTTCAGGATGGCGTCCACATGTCCAGAAAAGCTGAGATGTTGGTCAAGCCAAACCCCAAGGTATCTAAAGGAGGAGGTGCCTCCAGGGTTGTCCCGATCAAGGATGTGGAATGATGGAAGGGAGGGAGCGAGAGAGTCTCTGCCTTGTGCCAAAGGACATAGAAAGAGTCTTCTTGGCATTTAGAAAGTTGATGTGAGCACAGCCAGCACTGAACCTTATCAAAGTCAAGGTGGAGTCCAGATGCTACATCAGTGGGAGAATGGCCAGAGGTATATAGGACAGTGTCATCTGCATAAATGTGGATGGAGGTTGGAGTGCAGACTGCAGGAAGGTCATTTAGGAATACAGAGACTAGGAGAGGTCCTAGCACTGAGCCCTGGGGCACACCAGTGTTAATGGGGAGAGGAGTGGATATAGAGTCTGTAATTCTAACTGATTGGGTCCTACCTACAAGGTAGGCCCTGAACCAGTTTGTGGCTGAGTCCATAGCCCAGCTGACGAGAGGCTGTTTAGCAGGGAGGGGTGGGAGACAGTGTTGAAAGCCTTAGCGAGGTCAGATGAAAATAGCAGAAGTGATTAGGCCACGATCCATCCCTGAGAGAATGGAGTTGGTAAGCCTAAGTAGGGAAGTAGTGGTAGAGTGGTCCTTTTGGAAACCAGATTGGAAAGGAGTGAAGAAGCAGGAGGTCATGTGATAAAAAGAGAGCTGTGAGGGTACCATATGCTCTTGTAATTTAGCAAGGATCGAGAGAAGAGATATAGGTCTGTAGTTACTGGGATAGGAGGGGTCACCACCCTTAGGGAGTAGAAGAACAATAGCATGCTTCCAGGTGGTTGGGAGAGAAGCTAAAGAGAAAGACAGATTTAGAAGAGCAGACAAAGGGAGGATATTGCGTGGGCAGACAGAGTAGCTTAGGATCTAGTCTATCAGGCAAGCTGCCTTTGGAGGGGTTTAAAGCAAGGAGAGCTTCCAGAGGATACTGAGGAGAAGAAGAAGAAGGAGGCTTGTTTATAGGAAACATTATTATTAGAGTTTGGGGGTAGTGGAAGAGGAGAAGGAGGAGAAGGGAGCAAGGATAGAAGGGCAGAGGCACAGGAGGTAAAGTAGGAATTGAGTTCAGAGGCAACCGCTAGAGGGTCAGATATTATAGAGTTGTTTAAATTGAGAAGAGGGGTTGGAGGTCTTGTGGGGAGGGGGTGAATGGAGTGTGTACAACCTTCCAGGATTTGGAAGGGTGATTTACGTTTGATTGGAAGGCTGATTGGAAATATTCTGCCTTAGCAAGTCTGATGGCTCGAAAAGAAGAGTTGGCGAAGTGACCGGTAGATCTGGAAATCGCTAGGTTGCTCTGAAGCTTTATGAACCTTCCAGGCTTGGTCACAAGCATGTTGGCAAGCCAGTAATTCAGGTGTGATCCAGGGGAGGATGTCCATGAACTCTGGAGCACCTAAGGCATGTTGGTTCCAGGTTTGGAGATAGTTTTCTTGGAAATAGTCCAGAGTTACATCAACAGCAGTTGCTGAAGAGATGGGAGACCAGTCTGTGGAGACCAGGTCATGGAGGAGAGGGTGATGTCCAGGGATTTGCAGAATCTGGTTAATAGTATTTGTGTAGTGCCTTGGGTCTGTGGACTTTGTAAACCATGTAAATCATATGACGGTTTCTTAAGGCATCAGGGAGGATGCCAGCTGAGACGATTCGGTGTGGATGGGAAGTGCGGGCCCAGTCAATGAGAGAATGATTTAGTGTTTTAGAATTTAGTTGGGTAGGTTCTTGAATCAATTGTGTTAAGTTATGAGTGGCTATGTCATTCCGGGCTTTATTAATGGAAGTGACAGCCAATTTTAGTTGAAATCACCCATTATGTAGAGTTCTTCTGTGGAGCTATAGGATACAATAGTGGTTGTGAAATCAGTGGACGGTGGATGTGGGAGGCTAGGGCGGCAGTATACCCCTGCCACAAAGATAGGGACTGAGAATGGCAGGGACAGCCTTACTATGACTGCCTCTCAGGCTGCTGGAAGGGTGTGGCTAGAATGGTGGTATATTGGACTGACAAGGAGATGTATATAGCCACTACTCCACCTCTACCTGCACGGTCTTGGCGTGAGAGTGAGAAGCCAGGAATGGAGATGGCACTGTCTGGTATTTTAGGGTTTAGCCAGGATTCTGTAAGGATAAGTATCTCAGGAGTGAGGTTTACGGTGAGGGGGTGGAGCAGTTCAGTTTTGGGTAGGAGGTTTCTTATATTGAGGTGGAGAAATTTTAGCACACAAGGGAGCTCTGAAGAGTTAGAGGAGGAAGGGCCTGGGTTGGGTTTAATGTCATCAGATGACAGAAGTAACAGAGTTATGATGAGATAGTATAGTTTGGTACCCCTGTAACAGGGTTGAGGTTTGTGTGAACGAGAATATATGGGGGTGAGTGAGAGAAGGTTAATTGCATTTTTTAATAGCCACAGCCTGGCACAGGAGCTGCAATAGGTGTTGATAGGAGAGATGCAGAAGATGGGAAAGGAAAGTGCAATCAGGTCAGGTGACAGGATATAGGTAGTAAGGCGTATGTGAAATTAGGACAAAGTTTAGTCAATGTGCAGAAAAGGGAATGGGGTAGAGCTAGAGTCCAGTGGGATGGTAGGAGGGAGAGGTGTTAGGGAGGAATATAGGGAATAGGCAGAGTGTGGTTAAGACATGATGTGATAGTGCATACAGTCTATGAGGTATGATGAGGACAGAAAAGCAGTAATGTAATTTACAGAAATGCAATTAGATGGAGGCAGGAAATTGAATGCAGCTAGGTTTGTGGTTGCTGGGTGAGAAGGTAGAAAGGAGGGGTGGCAGTTTATATCAGGCATGGAATAACTTGTATGAGGGAGGAGTCGGAGGAAGGGGAGGTGGAGGCATTATGGGTTCAGTTAAGGTCCAATAGAGGGAGAAAGGTGAGGTTGAGGATGGTTTACAGACCACCCAGTCAGGATGAGGAGAGGGACAGGGAACTCAATTCACAAATATTTGAAGTTGCAAGGAAAGGAGAGGTGGTAATTGTAGGGGACTTGAACCTGCCCAACGTGGACTGGAGCATACCATCCACAACATGTGCTAGAAGGCAAGTGATCCTGGAAGAACTGTAGAGTGGGTTCCTAACTCAGGGCGTCACTGAACCAACAAGAGCTGAGGCAATTCTTGATCTGGTGCTCACAAATGGGGTGCGTGTACAGGAAATAATGGTCAGGGAGCCACTGGGTGGAAGTGACCATTGCACAGCATGGATCCAGTTAGATATGGACAGGGAAAGCATCCTGACTAAGACCAAAATCTTGGATTTCAGGAGGGCAGACTTCAGGAAAATGGGTAAAGTGCTAAGGAGCCATCTGGAGGGCATCAGAGCAGATATGTGGGTGGACCAAAGGTGTTCCATCATTAAGGAAGGAATACTGGTTGCCACAGATGAGTGCATTAGGCTCAGGGGGAAGAACACAAGGGCCAAAGGGCCCAGCTGGTTCAATTCTTGGGTTGGGCAGGCAGTAAGGGAAAAGAGGTTGGCCTATGGAAAATTCAGGAAGACTGAAAGAGAGATGGATAGGGAAAATTACCTAAGGTTGGCTAGTGAGTCAAGTAAGGAAGTTCTGAGAGCAAAGGCACAGAAGGAACTGCAGATAGGTGAAGGAATTAAGAAGGGGGAGAAGGCTTTCTTTCGATATGTAAGTGAGAAAAGGGACAAGAAGGAAGAGATTGTTAGGCTTAAGAAAGGGGTGGAGTGGGTGGAGGATAATGTTGGAAAAGTAGAGATACTAAATGAATACGTCTGTTCCATCTTCACCAGGGAGAAGGATGGACCAGTGCCTTCAAGAAGGAAAAGAGGAGCGGGGGGAGGAGAACACAGATGTAGTGACAGAGGAGGACACAGTGAGGGAGGGGCTGCTGGCACTGAAGGTGGACAAATTACCAGGCCCGGACAGAGTATGTCCAAGGGTACTAAAGGAACTGGCTGAGGAGCTGGCTGGGCCACTGGCAGACCTGTTTAATAGTTCACTAGAGTCAGGAGTGGTACCGCAGGACTGGAGAACAGCACATGTAGTGCCCCTCCACAAAAGCAGTCCCAAGGATGACCCAGGGAATTACAGACCAGTCAGTCTGACCTCCATTATGGGAAGCTCATGGAGACCATACTAAAGGAAAGGTTGTAGAATATCTAGAGGAGCATGGTCTTCAGGATGCAAGGCAGCATGGGTTCATAGGAGGGAGGAATCGTGTCAAACAAATCTGATTGACTTCTTTGACTGTGTCACTAAGACAGTAGACAGGGGCCAAGTGGTAGACATCCTCTATCTTGATTTTCAGCAAAGCCTTTGACTGTGCCCCACAAAAGGTTGATCAGGAAGTTTGTGGATCTCAGGGTTGGAGAAAAGATGGCCAGATGGTGGAAAATTGGTTGAGGGACAGAACCCAGAGGGTGGTTGTGGGGGGAGAGTTATCTAGCACTAGAGAGGTAACCAGTGGGGTCCCGCAGGGCTCAGTGCTAGGGCCAGTGTTGTTCAATGTCTTCATCAATGACACTGGAGATGGTATTAAGGGCAAAATGTGCCTATTCACAGATGACACCAAGCTCTGTGGAAGAGTGGACACAGCTGAAGGGATACAGGAACTACAGAAAGATCTGGAAAAGCTGGGGAAGTGGTCCAGGATCTGGCAGCTTGGTTTCAATGCCAAGAAATGCAAAGTTATGCATACTGGAGCCCAGAATCCCAGGACAGAGTACTACCTGGGTGGAGTCCAAGTATCTGCATCAGAGGAGGAGAAGAACCTGGGATTGATGATCACTAGTGACCTGAAGCACTCCACGCAGTGCAAGAAAGCAGTAGCAAAGGCAAACAAGATGCTGGGATGCATATCTAGGGGGATCAGTAGTAGGAGAGAGGAGGTTATGCTGCCCTTGTACAGGTCACTGGTAAGGCCTCATCCAGAATATGGAGTTCAGTACTGGTGCCCACACCTCAAAAAGGACATTAACCTGCTGGAGAAGGTCCAGAGGAGGGCTACAAAGATGATAGCAGGTCAGCAGGGTAAGGCATACAAGGAGTGATTGAGGGACTGAAATGTAATCCCTGGAAGACAGGAGAGAAAGAGAGGGGCATGATTGGGATCTTCAAGTACTTGAAAGGAATAAATAAGTTAATAAGGAGAGTCTCTTTAAGCTGAGTGGCAACCATAACATGAGGGGCACAGGCTTAAGCTGGAGGGTGGGAGGTTTAGGAGGGAGGTCAGGAAGCACTTCTTCACAGACAGGGTTGTGGACACTTGGAATGCGCTGCCGGAAGCGCTCATCTCGTTGAAGACAGTGGGCAGCTTTAAGAGAGGCTGGGAAAGGCATAGGGGAAGGTAAGGATCATGGGTAGAGAGGATGGGAGGAGTGGGGGAGGGAAGGCAGGGACATTAGCTCAAGTTGTGGACCCTGCAATATGAGCAGACTTGATAGACCAAATGGCCTTCTTCTGCTGCTTCTTCTGTGGTAATACTAGATATTGTAATGTAATTCAAATAGTTTCAGGAGGTGTAATACTCCCTTTGGCCACTAGGTAACAGGATGGAACGAGGCATACCTTCCCTTCCAGCCCCTCTGCAATGTCGCTTATGAAGACATTAAAGAGCACTGGCCCCAGAACTGATCCTTGTGGTACCCCACTGGTCACCCTCCTCTCCTCGGAATGAACTCTGTTTACCACCACCCTCTGTGTTCTATCCCTTAACCAATTTCTGGCATGGTTTACTACCTTGGGACCCACTTCAGGCTGCCCAGCTTGTTCTGAAGCCTCCTGTGTGGAAAGGTGGTATGAGAGGCCCTTGCTGGGGAAATCTGGTTAGACCCACATCCACCGCCCCCTCCTGATCTAGGCCTCTGCTTTACTACAGAAACCATTTGAATGTGTCCTAAGTCCTATATAAGCATCCTCCCACTGCCCCTGAACCCCCTATCTTCTGACTGTTTCCTCTCAGCCACTGTCTTCTGTACTGTATATTTGAATGCCTCTCTTTCACCTAAATGGCAATCCAAGAAATGGGTATTTGATTGCATTTATTGTAGTACTGAGTTTATCATATATAATACAATGTATGTATTGTTAACACTTCTACCCTATTGTACTGAAGTCTAATTTTTTGTAAATGCCCTTCAATCTCTGTCTGTATATTTTCCCTATTACATTGTCTGTACAACTCACTGTAACCTTCCGGGTCACACCTGAAAATAGGCATTTTTGTCTAGTGTGCTTACCCAGTCAACAAAAGCTAAATAAATAAATAATTCCCTGGTCACCTAGTCAAAGAAAGGTCACTTATCAGGAAGGACACACACAGGGTAGAGGTTGTCCAGAGGAGGGCAACTAAAATAGTGCAGGGACTGTATTATAAGCCCTATAAAGACAGACTGAGGGACCTCAATATGTACGCCCTGAAAATGAGTAGGGAGAAGGGGTCATAATAGAAACATATAAATACCTCGCAGGGGTGAATAAGATACAGGAGGAGAGTATTTATCAGAAGAGAAGGTGTACAAGAACAAAGAGACATGTGATGAAGCTGGAAGGGAGGAATTTAGGAAGGACATGAGGGAGTACTTTTTTTTTACTAAGAGTGACGGATGACGGGAATAGTCTTCCAGTAGAGGAGGTGGGGATGAAAACAATGGTGGGCTTCAGGCATGCATGGGATAGGAACAAAGGAATCTTGGTAGGAAAGCATGGGCAAGTAGCCAGAGATCATGTAGGGTCCACCAGTAACATTATAGGCAGAGACAGAAATGGGCAGACTGGCAGGGCCAAGTGATCCTTAACTTCTGATAAATTATGTGTTCCTAGGACAACACTGTTAAGGGCATGGAACCTAGAACCACATAAATGGCCCTGCCTGCTCTTGACTCCAGCACAGCTCTTGCAAATGGCCCTCAGATTTTGCAAAGATAACTTGACTGTATGTCCCACTTGCCACAACACAGGGGACCTTGCTGCAGGGAGGCAAACAATGGATTGCTGTTCTTTCAGGGTTGGGGTAATCTGAAGGGTGTAACAGTGGAATAAAGCCAGTCAGACAGAGTAGAAAAACTATAGAGACAGAAAGAAAACAAATGACGTTGTTCTCCAGCTCCATGCCACTAAATACTGTACAGATTTATCCTATCAGTCCTAAGGAAAGGGATTTGTTTTTATATACTGCAGTGCCTGTCATACAGATTGTATCCCAGTGCAATGTCCACCCAAAACACCCAGAGTAACTATATTGTGCCCCAAAGCACTTTACAGTCCAGGAGTGGAGAATGAGTAGTGAATGTTGTCGTTATATTCAGCACACAGTATTCAAACAGCACAAAGCCACAGTAGATTGAAGAGAGATTATGAACCAGGTTAAACACATGGAGGGTAAGTAACGTGCCCCTGGTCAGACAGTATGTATTGTAAATGGCAGTTGTGGGATACACACATGGGTCTTCAGTTCACAGCTCTGCATTCTAACCACCGCAATAAACAAAGCCATTTCTTATAGTGGCATATGGTCAGTGGCATATGGTCAGTATTATGCACTTGTTTTAAATTCAGCCTACATTTGAAAGTTCAAAACAAATGGCACGCAAGAAAAGATACAGCTATGGAATCTGGTCCAAAAAAAGTTTTAGACTCCTGCATGATGTCAAGCAGCAAAGTTAATATATTTTATAATTTAAGTGCATCGTTCCTGTATAAACGTAAATTTTACATTGACAAAACTTGACGTGCCTGATTTAAAATGTTTTTGGCACCAGCTGTAATGCTTTCAAAACAAACTTGACATTTATTATATCGATAGCCATGATTGCTATAAAATAGCGAGAGTACATCATCACCAGATTCCATAATACTTCTGTAAATGTCAGTGAGTAAATATTTACATTAAAGAAAAGATCTGGGGGACTGCATGAGGATGATGCTAACATTTTCCCAATGAAAAAAATGTCAACATTAATTACAGAACTAAAAGTGGATAATACAGTATGTAGATGCATCCCACATGTTGATATTGTTGCAGTCTGCAGCAATCTGTCCTTGTCCATGGTAATTCAGGGCATCTCATCAAGAATGAAAGAGCATGCAGATGAAAAAAAATTAGCTTCTGAATAAAGTACAGTAATTAGTTGGTGCACCATCATGCATTAGCCATGCATCTCACGATAAATTCTGTGAAGTAATGAGCTGGTAATTACAAATTCACTCAGCTGGATCACTCTGGTGGGCCAGTGTCCTCATCGATCTCTGTCACAAAAGGCATAAATAGTTATGCTATTATATAGGGCAAAAAACAAAGTGAAGGATGTGGGGACATGATTGAGACCTATAAGTACCTCACAGGGGTGACCAAGGTGCAAGAGGGGAGTCTCTTTAGATGGAGCAGGAGCATTGTGGCATGCTACGAAGCTTGAGGGGGAGAGTTTAAGAGGGATGTGAAGAAATACTTGTGCACAGAAAGGCTGGTGGATGCCTGGAACAGCCTGCCAAAAGAAGGTGGTGGGGTGAAAACAATGGGAAGCTTCAAGCATGTATGGGATAGGCACATGGGCATAAGTAGAGGTAATGAAGGAGGGAGGGACACCCTTGATGGGATAGAGTCCACGGTGTATAGGCAGTAATAGGGGAGACTGGACAGACCTACTGGTCCTTTTCTGCCAACACATTCTGTGCTTATTATACATAGAATGGACCCAGATGTGCAGTAGGTCCCAGGGTTAGACAGGGAACTCGGGCAGATTGGATGGACTGTGGGTCTTTTCTGCCATAATTTTCTATATATCTCTGTTTACGTTTCTATATCCCAAAGCACTTTATAATGCATAAACCATTGGCAGCAGCCATTTGGCACTCACATATAGGACCTTGGCTGGGGTAATTCCCCAATTCTTCAAGGCAGCCAACCTGTGTTCTTGTAGTTACTAAACACTGTGTGTGAACTTTAATGACATGGTGCCTTCACCTAAGGAAGCATGTTGGGTTACCTGCCTGCATGCAATATTATTACCTCCCACCCACAGTTCCCCACACAACATTATGATATTGCCGGGCTGGCCCATTGGTGCAGGAGGTTGAGGCTTTGGTAGCTACACCTCATGCCACACTGACAATCTGCATTCAGGAGCTAGCCCAGGTCACAAGGTGTCGGCAGATCGTGAGAAGATCGAGCGTCCTGGAGGACTGCTCTCATCTCTCAAGGAGGGAGGTTTGTGGGTCCCACATGCTGACTGCCCTCTGGCAGTGGCCGAGCAGTATAGGTTGGGAGGCACATATCGACTCCCTTGTGTCGGTTGGGGAGGTGGGGGTGGAAGGTGGAAAAAGAGCCTGGCAGGCTCTGTGATAGTTCACCGTGTCCCGAGGGTCATCTCTGGCTTCTGGATTGGATCCTTGGGGAAGGGAGAGAAGCCAGCAACCTTCTACCCTGACCCCGCCATGGGGGGAAGCTGTGGGGGAACCCAAGTAACCAGCAGGAGTGGGAGGGTGGGACAGGAGACTGAACCCCTCCATCAGGAGGGCGTGAGCGTCTGCCAGGACTCCAGGTGGAAAAAGAGAATAATAAAAAATATTATAACATCGCAACAATCATCAGTACCAAATACCCAGGATTAAAATACAAATAACATTTATTAAAGGGGAGAGTAACAGATGAGATACAAGGTAACAAGGGAGGATAGGATAAGGGTAGTAGTACTGGCAATCAGTAACAGAATTATATGTCCCATAGTCCTTCACCATCCCAGTCCAAACATCAGCAGTACCATAATTCTCCCTGGTTGGTACACCAGACTTACCCCTAAAGCCTGTTCTGGGAGCTCCTTTAACTAGTTGTGATGGATACTACACTGGTCACCAGCATAAGGTGCTAGCATGTCAATGCACTTCACACAAGTTGGGCTGTAAACATTCACTGTAATTAACAATTAAGCAGTTTCCATACCAAATTGGGGATAGCCAAAAACTTGAAAAAGTCTAAAGGAAATTTAATAAACTGTTATCAGCAATGGAAGATTTAGACTATAATCTGAGACTGAAACAGCTGAACTTGTTTACAATGGGGCACTGGAGAGCTACAGGAAACATGATTCTGGTCTACAAGTCACTGTAAAAAGGCGTTGGAGTCTAATTAAAGATTACAAATTAAAACACCAAAATGGATTTAATATCAGAACTCATTCATTATAGCTATTAGGTTGCCAGTAAGAACTAATAAAAGGGCAGATTTTTCATTCAGAGAGTGGTTTCACTTTGGAACAGGTTACTGAGTGAGGTGGTCCATGCCCCACCTGTAAATAAATTTAAAAGGAAGCTAGATGTAGACATGGGTTATTAGAGGCACAGTTAAGTAGCTGATGGACTAGTTGACCTTGGTCTCTTTCCATCAGAAACGTGCATGTGTTCATGTGATCACTGTAATGCAGAGAGATACCCAAGGCCCAATGGTCTAACACAAGTCCTCTTCCTAGGCCACTCAGATGAAATAGCTCTGTCCAGGCCCAGGTCTTCCAATGCCCCATAACCTTAACTATCTAACTAAATAATGCAGTTTGCTTGTTTGTTTATTTATATATTTATTGTTTTAAAATTGGTAACTGGGAGAGGCATATTGAGTGGAGGCTTGTTTCCAGGTGTGACCCAGGGGAAAGGGAGAAGCACAATTACAAACAAAATACAAATAAAATAATGCTGCTGCAGGGTTAAGACCCTAATTGTACTCATGGTTCTCAACCCAGGTATTCTTCTATATTCCTGACTCTATGCAGTCTGCCTTTAAGTAAAACTGCCCAGAGAGAATGCTATGCAAATGACAGAATCTATCACTGGCTCGTGCCACTTATTTAAACTGCTGTCCTTATCACCTGCAACATTCCATTAATGTATCAGATTTCTCTCTCTGCCTGACAAGTCAAGACGCCTCGGAGACTTTCCCTCTCAGTCGTTCCTGAAATGTTTTTCCTTTGCTGCATATAAGTATTTCCTTACATTTTCTTACTGCTGCTTTTATCTCTGTTTTTAATTTTTCTCGGTTCCTCACAGTTCGGCATAACCTCTGAGGAACCGAGTTTTCAGTTAGATTAATTCTTTCTTGACCAGAGTTTTTATTTTTATTCCAGTTCAGTATGCTTTAATATGTAAATTCTCTAAATTTATTGTTTTTTGAACTGCTAACCCGGTTCTTTTGCCTTGGTTCCTGGTTACGATTGGAACCCTTATCGTTCCTGAACCGACCAAAAAAAGAGCTTAACTTTATGGTTGCCGTTTTTCCATTTTAAAATGACAGAAAAACCTAAAAAGAAGAACTGGTCCCAGGGGTTTCAGAACTGCCTTAAATGTGGTGATGTGTTTGCTAAGGCAGACAAACATGATTTTTGTGTGGTCTGTTTGGGCCATGATCATTTCTCAGCAGACTGTGAAATCTGTAAATCCTTTCCTCAAAAAACTATAGATAAATGCCTTGAAAGGCTTCACAGGAAAATGGAAAAGGGTGCCTTGGGCTCTGACCAGTCCACACCCTCTAATCATGTGGGTGAAACTGCTCAAGACAATCAAACCACCCCTGATAAGGGTGAATCCTCATCGGGAGAAAGGAGTGGTGAACCGGCTGACTCCCCGATTCCCCTTAAAAAACTAAGAAAATAAAACATGCTGAACCCAGGCTGATAAACCAAGTGGCCTTTGTCTGTTCCTATTAGCCTGCCATCTGCTGAGGAGATAGCTCAGACTTGTAAAGTAATCCAAGCCTTACAAGGGCTTATGCCCTCTCCTACTCCACAGGCACCAGTTCAAACCCCGGCTACTCCTTCCTTAGCCACTGCTCCATCCCAGGAATGGATTGAATTTGAAGAGTTTGACTACTTATAGGACGAGGAAGGCAAACCTGTTGAGCCTGAGGTTTCTCCTGAGCAGGAGTTTGGGTCCTCCCAGGCCTAAGAATTTTTCCTCACATTTTTCCTTTGTGAGGAAAATGGTTGATGCTCTAGACCTGGCCACTACTGAAGTAATAGAAGATGAGGAGGATGCTGAGTACATGGAGAAGATGGGGTTAACTTCTACCAGGAAGTTATTACTCCCCATAAATAAATTCTTTAAGAAAAACCTTTTACAGATCCTTCAGACCCCTAATTCTGTCCTCCCCCCCCGCCCCCGGATAAGAAGGCAGATAAGAAATACCAGTTGGAAGGGCAGGGGGCTGAGTTCCTCTTCACACATCTTGATCACCAAGGTGTGGTACAGAAGGCAGCCTGTGACAAGGCTAGAGTGCCACTGGCTTCACACCCTCCTGAGAAGGACTCGAGAAAAATAGACAGTATGGCCAAAAAAGGCTGTCTGGCTGCCTCCCTGGGAGTTAGGCAAGCCAACTATAGTACCAAGCATATTCTGCACAGTACCAGAAATCCCTGTGGCAGTCAGTGTTGGCAATGTCTGATAAGGCCCCTTTAGGTTTGGCTGGTGACCTGGCTGAAACTGCTAGGTTTGGTCTGGAGGCAGTCAAATACCAGTTTCAGATGGCAGCAAATGCCAGTGACACTGCTGCCAGGTGGATGGCACTCTCTATAGTCCTTAGGAGGTTAGCATGGCTCAGAGACACAAACCTCACACAGGATATATAGAATAAGGCTATGGATTTCCCAGTGGAAAATAACTCACTGTTTAGGGAACACACAGAGGCCTACATGAAGAAGGTGGATGAGTACAAAGCCACCTACAAAAGTAACTCAGCCAAGGAGATGCCTTCTCCCTCTTACAGGCCTTATGGAAGGGGTGGCAGAAGCAGGGGATCATATAGCAGGCCCTTTTACCAGCCCCAAGCTATTCCCCAATACCAGCAGTACCCTCAGCAGATGGGGTACTTCAGGGGCAGAGGTAGAAGAAGGTCCAGGAGGGGCTCTCAGACAGCCCAGGCCCAGCCTCAAGCAAAGCAGAACCCATGATTCAATAGCAAAGGCCACCCCCCCAACCCCAGTAGGGGCAGGCTGGCTCACTACTTACAGGCTTGGAGATCCATCACCACAGACAAGTTGGTCCTAGAGGTAGTGAGTCAGGTTATGTCCCTGAGGTTCAAATCCTTCCCACCCTTAAGTACAAGAGTGTTCAAACCAGCCTCCCTTCTGTAAAGGAAACTCCTGAAGAAGGAGGTGCAAAGCCTCCTACTCCTAAAAGCAGTGGAACCAGTCCCTGCTCAGCAAAAGGGAAAAAGATTCTACTCAAGATATTTCCTCACCAAAAAGAAAAATGAGGAGTGGCAGCCTATCCTAGATCTCAGACTTCTAAACAAGCAAAGTTCAAAATGGTCACTCTGGCAAAGATACTGCCAGTCCTCCAGAAAGGAGGTTGGCTGGCCTCCCTGAACCTAATGGACGCTTACTTCCACATCCCCATAAAGGAGTCCCACAGAAAATACCTCAC
This sequence comes from Neoceratodus forsteri, assembly GCA_016271365.2. Taxonomy (NCBI): domain Eukaryota; kingdom Metazoa; phylum Chordata; order Ceratodontiformes; family Ceratodontidae; genus Neoceratodus; species Neoceratodus forsteri. The sequence continues at coordinate 959,609,265 of CM057455.1, forward strand.
AGTCAGACTCCCATCAGGACACCACAAGTTTGGCCCTACTCTTCTGCTTTACATCAGCTCCAAAGGTGTTCACAAAGTGTCTGGCAGTGGTGGTGGCACACCTAAGAAAGTTAGATGTCTCAGTTTTCCTTACCTCGACAACTGGCTGGTGGTAGAAAACTCACCTCAGCAGGTGCAGGACCATTTGTAGATAACTCTAAACCTCCTAGACTCCTTAGGGTTTCTGGTAAACCTAAAGAAATCTGTCCTCACCCCCAATGCAGGTGCTGCACTTCATAGGAGCAAAACTCAACACTCTAGAGGGAAGAGCCTTCCTCCCTCAAGACAGAGTACAGAACATTCAGAAAATAGCTGCTTCATTCAGGTTAAACGAACCAAAGTCAGCAAGGCAGTTTCTGCAGCTTCTGGGACACATGGCTGCAGCAACAGCCACAGTACTGGGGGCTAGGTTCCAGATGAGAGACATACAGTTTCATCTCAGGGCACGCTGGTGCCAGAGGAAAGACAATCTTTCAAAACTGATCCCAGTGACAGGGACACTGCTCCAAACACTTCAGTGGTGGAAGGAACCAGGCAATCTGACAGAAGGGATCCCCTTCCAACAGGAAACCCCTTCAACAATCCTCGCAACAGATGCATCTCTGTTGGGATGGGGTGCGCATATAGAGGAGCACACCACACGCAGTACCTGGTCCTGCACAGAGTCACTTCAACACATAAATCTGCTGGAGTTGAGGGCAGTGTTCTTGGCCTTGCAGGAATTTGCAACACTGGTGCAGGGGAAAGTGGTGCAGGTCAGAACAGACAACACCACAACAATGTACTGCATAAACAAGCAAGGGGGGACAAGGTCAGACCCTCTTTGTACAGAAGCAATGAGAGTCTGGAGTCTGGCTTACTCACTAAAAGCTTCATTACAGACCATTCATCTGCCAAGAAAGAACAACACCCTAGCAGATGCCCTAAGCAGGATCAACCAGACCCACCATGAATGGGCCCTCAATTGACAGGTGCTGGAAGCAGTGTTCAGACGCTGGGGAACACCAGAGATAGATCTCTTTGCATCCCACGGGAACCATCACCTGCCTCAGTATTGTTGCAGATCTCCAGCAAAGGGTACAACTCCCTTGGATGATTTGACACTGGATTGGTCAGGGAGGAGGCTGTACATCTTCCCTCCATTCCCTCTCATTTTCAGGACTCCGATCAAGCTCAGGCCACGACCTGCATCCATGATCCTAATAGCACCAGACTGGGCCAGACAGCCATGGTACTCCCTGTCACAACCCTAATCAGCAGGTCAGGCCCTCTGCTCCTACAGTGCCAGCCTCCAGGCGCAGTATTGTGAACAGTTAACAGAAGAGGGTAACCCTCCTGTCTGTTTTGTGGGTTCGAATAAAACTTTGGTCTCAAGTTCTGGAGGGATGCAAACTGTGAACCTCTTGCTAGCGTACCCAATATACAGGCTCAGATAATTCTGCTGTTTGGGGGCCAGATATCTTTTGCCTATGGGCACCTAACCAGGTGTATAAAATGAACCCTTAAAAACTCTATGAAAGACCTCAGAATAAATTCTAACCTTTTCCCAGTTTGGTAAAACCAGTAAGCCTTATACAGTGTCAGCTTTAACCATTTATGCTTCCTTGTCAAAGAAAGAATTTCAAAAGCACACCAGGTAATCTCTAAAAATAGAGGTTTGCTTAAAATAGATAAAAATGTAAAACACAGAAGTATGTATTACAAAACATACAATCTTTTAAAACAATAAGGTTTAAAAAGTGCAAATTCCTACCAATAATACACTTAGACCTGTCTACCTAATGTATTCTTATCTTCTTATAGTGCTGTAGATGTTTAGTTTTTCAGAGTCCAAACATGTGTGTCTCTAAAGGTCTGTTACAGCATACTTAAAACACTGTCTTGACCCTGTCTTCTCCATGATGTCACCTAGCTCCTCCTCTGTTTATTAAAAATTATACAATCAGGATGTCTTGTGTCAGGATGTAAATTAATAGGTGACATCAGCAGAAAAATTGTTTCCCCATATGACTTCCCAATTAAGTCTGTAATTTTCCAAGTCCTTTCTTTCATCCATGAACAGCATCTTCTCTCAAGGACATCAAAGGACCTTTTATGACGTTGCACCAGTGACATAACCTGTATTCTTTTTCTAAACATCATAAAAGTTTATGATTTTCCAGCCTAGCAGATGGCAGCTACAATTAAGCTAGATAAACAGGAGATTCTTACTTTGTCTTTTCTAGCCTGTAATTATATCCTGGCTTTTATCTTTCAGCTGGAACAGCATGTCTCATGAGAGACACTCAATAACACATGTTTATATTACTAAAAGCATAGATTAATCAGAACCAGCTATACAAGCATCACACTTCCTGCTGCTCTCCATGTCTGTGGCCAAACCAATACACCTCCCCAAGACTAGAGGCACAACTTGTTAAACATCAATCAGGTCAGGATCCTGTATCCGAACCTCAGATCCCTCAGGCTCAAGGTATGGCTCTTGAGGACCTAGAATACACAGATCTGCAACTTTCTGAAAGTGTTCTGGATGTCTTGAGAGGGTACAGGAAGCCTTCCACAAAGAAAACTTATGCTTCAAAATGGAAAAGGTTCTCCATTTGGTGATCTTCCAACGGGGTGGTACCAACACAGGTGGGTATTCCAACTGTGCTGGAATACCTAACTCACTTGTACTCCCAGGGACTACAACACACTTCCCTGAAAGTTCACCTGGCTTCAGTATATGCCTACATTTCTGCTGGGAAACCTATTTCCTTGGCATCAAACACCATTTTCAGAGGTTTTCAAAGATCTGTGCCATCTGCACCAACCTATTAAGGAACCAGTACCGGCTTGGGATCTGAATGTTTGAATAGCTCAGCTCATGCAGCCATCATATGAGCCCATGGCTTCAGCACACTTAAAGTATGTCACTTGGAAAGTGGTATTCTTGGTAGCCATCACTTCAGCCAGAAGGATTAGTGAACTTCAGGCTCTGTGTATCGAGAAGGACTACCTTTTCTTCCACAGAGATAAGGTAGTGCTGAGAACAAACAGAAAATTCCTCCTTAAAGTGGTTTCTTACTTCCATTTGAATCAGTCAATTACCCTACCAGTATATTTCACCACTCATACTAGCTCAGGTGAATGTAGATCACATACTGCAGCCTGGGTGTAAAAAGTGCATTGACCTATTACATTACTTATACCAAGGATCATAGGCAGGATAGACAACAGCTGTTCCTCACTTATGGGGATGTTGGTAAAGGGAACCCAGCATCAAAAAGGACCATTTCATGCTGGATAGTCCAGTACATTCAGTTTTGCTACTCCAAAGCAGGAAAGGAGCCCCAGCAGGACTGAGGGACCATTCCACCAGGGGTATAGCTGCCTTTTCTGGCAGCTTCAAGGGATGTTCCCTCAGTCAAAATCTGTAAGGCAGCTACCTGGAGGATGGTACATACCTTTACAAAGCACTATAGCCTGGACACCCAGTCCAGAAGTGATGCCAGGTTTGGTACAGCAGTCCTGCAAAGCTTGTTTCCTAAATAGGTTCTGTACCCACCTCCAAAGGTACTACTTAGTAGTCTGCATAGAGTTAGGAATACAGAAGAATACCTGGGGCAAGAAGAAAAAAATACTTACCATGGTAATCTTGTTTCTTCCAGGGTATTCTTCTATATTCATAACTCTCCAACCCTGCCTCCTCTTCCAGAACCAGTGGCCTCTGCACTCCTACCTGTTCATCCAGCCAAACACTAGCATACACTGTCTTAAACTCAGATGGGTACTTTTTTACCTTGTTCAGGTGATTCTGTCATTCAGATGCTTGTTAATTCTCAATAATAGTTAAGTGTTTATGTTAAGGTAGTTTGATATCATAGTTCGGTAGGTTACTTGCCTTGTAGGCTCTCTAGAAATCTGATATGTTAATGGAACATTGCAGCTGATAAGGGCAGCAGTTTGAATAAGTGGCATGAGCCAATGAGAATAATACCCGACAGGGTGGGTGGTATGGAGAATAACCAGACCGCCCAGGGGGCGTAATGAGGCCCGGACGCCGCAGGTGGAGGGCCTTATAGCTCTGGAAGGTCCGTATTCTAATACCGCCACCCTGAGGGTATTATTGCACTTAGAAAATGGCTACTGGTGAACTTTTAATAAAATATTTCAAAGTAAAAACTAAACTAAACTTGCAAATAAGCAACAATTAATAGAAAGTCCATTTTCTTGTAAAGTAGTCCCTTTACTGGTATATTTGCCAGTAGAGGGTCTACGTTTCATAGACTATTTAAATCACCTGTCCACTTAACTGTTACTTACTGTTTTACCCCTCTTAACAGTTCAGTGTGTTCCTCTAGCAGCAGTCCATTAGTCAATTGACTTACCAAGGGTTACATCGTGGCCAGCAGTGACAAATCTTCGGAGAGATGAGCTGCTGCAGGGCAGTGTGAGGGTCGGACAGAAGGATATGAGAGTGATCAGTGATGTGCAGTCAGGACAGGGGCTTTAATTTAAGTAAACAGAGTGAGAAAACAAAAGTAATTTTGTTTGATCTTGTTTAACTGCACTTTGTTCTAACCTGCTGTCAGACACGTACCAAGTCGTCAAGGTGACGTAAACCCAGATGTAAACACAGGATGTCAGGAAATAGTGAGAGGCGGTAGCGCATGAACTGTGCTTTTATTTAAATGTGTACAGCTTCTTTTCAGATAGTTTTTTTATGTAAGCCCAGTAGTATGACTTTATTTATTTGCTTGGCTGGCAGCAACAGGGATCAGGATCCAAATGATGCCGCTCAATGATAATGTTAGAGCGCGGTGGCACTAATGTTTAGTTTTTTTCCACCTTCAGAGCAAGGAGAAAGCAGCAGTCGTTAGTGGGAGTGTTACTGCAGTGCTAAGGTAACCACGCCACCTCAGTGAGTTTTTTTTTTTTTCACAAAAAAAAGTTTATTCACTGCAACCAGCAACTTACACCATCACCTGACAGTTCAGTGTGCATGCCGTCGGATCGGGGGTTTCCTCGCGATGGCGGGGGAGGGGGTGCTGTAAATCAAAAGAAAGAAACCGGGGAAAAAGAAGTTACGGCCCATCTACTGAAAAATGTTAATGAAATGGAGACCTAGAATGCTGACAGAAGAGTGGAGAAATGTAAAATCGAGTGAAGTGAAGGGGGTGTTTTATGTCTCGTTAACCGAGACAACATGGTGGATAATTCAAACTTACAATTCTATTGCACAAGGATTTCAGAACGAAATCAGGCAACAGAGACTGGGGCTCATTATTTCCCAGTCTCTGTTGCCTGATACCGGACCAGATGAGTGGTATCTTGAGCCAATCAAGGTGAAGATTGATCCCTACCCATTTTCTAAAAGTTGTTATTTGAATAGCATTTTCTCTGGGCAGTTCTATTTAAAGGGCAGACTGCATATAGCTATGAGTATAGAAGAATATCCTCAAGAAACAAGATTACTATGGTAAGTATTTTTTTCTTCTGTAGCACCAATAAGTTACATAGAGGATAATGTATGGTCATATATCAGTAACTGGTTTGTTAACCATTGAGAGGTTGCCATTGAGACTATGTAAACCTCGAGAGCAAAGCTTGAGAGGTTTACATCACCATGGTAACCCTGAGACGGTTACACAAGCTGGTTGCCGATATATGACCATACATTATATTTTATAGTGTATGGTCATCATAACTAGTAAAAAAATCATGCAGGATCCTTACCTTTGCTATTTTCAGTCACTGCATCTCTGCCCTGGGTCATGCTGTCATCACCGCGGCTGTTTCAGGAAGGCAGTCATTTCAGGCTACGTGCATCCCCGTATTCATATCATCAATGTGACGTACCATCGATGGGTTAACAACATAGTGACCTCACATCAATGGTATAACAACTGTATGAAAAGATAGAATTTGACATATAACAACATTCTACCATACATTATAAGACAGTCTTTGAATTCACCACAGCAGGTGTGGACTGAATACTGTTCACCCCCCACAAGCTCCCACCTCGTAGCTTCCATTGGTGTCTCCTGGTGGCTGAGACTTCTATTCTGTTACAAATTTTGGAGTAGGGCATTTTGTTAATGCCCCTCATGAATTTGAATGTCTCAGTCATATCACACCTCTCCCTTCTAGTCTCTAGGGAGTACATGTTCAATGTCTTTAGTCGCTCCTTGTAAGAGAGCCCCAGGAGGCCCTGAACCATCTAGGTCACTCTTCTCTGCACAGTCTCTGAGCTATCGCTATCCTTCCTAAGGTGAGGGCTCCATAACAGGACTCAGTATTCCTGGTGGGATATCACCAGGTACCTGTATACTGGCCCTGTTCCTACTGTTGAAACTTCTCCCTATGCACCACAGCATTTTATTTGCTTTGCCATAAGCTTTGTTGCATTGGCTTGACTGCTTAAGGGTGTCATATATGATGACCCCAAGATCCCTTTCCTCATGTGAGGTGCTTAGTTCGACCCCATTGAGCCAGTACTCTGCTTCGGGGTTCACCTTACCCAGATGCAACACCATGCACTTTTTTGTATTGAACTGTAGCTGTACTGTCTGTAGCTGTTGGACCATCTCTCCAATTTTTTAAAGTCTTTCTGCAGGTCCTTCACCACCTCGGCACTAGGGTGGTAGGGAAGGAGTACATGGCTAGGATGGCAGGGAGTTTAACAGGAAGGGAGAATGGAATAGCTAGCACTCCCCTGCAAAAGGAAGCAAGGAAGGGAACAGGCAGGGAAGTGAGGGATGGTGGGGGGGGGGTATATGGTGGAAAAGACTTTCTACAAATACCAGAAGCCTGAGGAACAAAATGGCAGACTAAGAGGCCATAATGGTGGGAGAGAGCCTGGATATTGTAGCCATAATGGAGACCTGGTGGTCTGAGCATCAGATCTGGGAAATAGGCATCCCAAGATACAGGCTTTTCTGGAAGGATAGGGCTGGCAGAAAGGGGGAGGGTATTGTGCTGTACTTCAGGGAGAACATTAAGGCTGCAGAAGGGCAGGAGGAGCATGGGAAGGCAGAAAGCTTGTGGGTCACACTAGAAAAGTGGTCTAGGGTATCAATAAGGCTTGGGGTGGTTTACAGACCTCCAATGCAGGTGGAGGAAGTGGACATGCTGAAATTTCAAGCGGTTCAAAAGGAAGGCACTCAAGGGGGAGAATCTGCTGGTGGGTGACCTTAACCTCCCAGATGTGGACTGGGATATCCCATCAGCTAGGTCGGCCAGGAGTAGGGAGATCATCGAGTCCCTTCAGGGAGATTTCCTGCAGCAGCTGGTGAGGGAACCCACTAGTGGTGGCAGCATACAACTCGACGTGGCCCTCACAAATGGAGATAGTATGGATTGTGTTGGAGTTGGGGCTATCCTAGGTGCAAGTGACCATAACACAGTGAGCTTCAGGGTTATGAGGGGGAAAGAAATGAGCCAAACCATCACAGGGGTCCTGGACTTCAGGCGGGCAGATTTTCCAAGAATGAGGGAGATTTTCAAGAACAAAATGGAGGAGAAGGAGAAAATAGAGGAAGTGGAGTAATTATGGAATTCAGTTAAGGGGGTTACTAAAAGCCACAGAAATCTGCATAAGGAAGGTGAGGAAGACCAGAAGAAGAAAGAGGCCACTTTGGTTCACCAGGGAAGTGAGGGGGCTTAGGGGAGAGAAAAGAGTGTTCATAGTAGGGATGGAAGAACCTCAAAAGGTTCTGAGGTTCTAAAAGGTTCTGATAAGCAAAAAAAAGTTCAGATCCTTATCCAAACCTTATCCGAACCTTTTATGACCTTTATTGTTTTATGGTAACCGTATGTTAAAAAATCATTTTAAACTGCTTTTAATGAACATATCTGTAAAAAAAAAAAACTAAACCACTGTTCAGAAGTAAAGAATGCACTCTAATCACTCTTGTTTCTGACATTTAGGAAAGAAATACTGATAATGTGTATAAGTTATATTATTAATAGTAGTGATTTCTATTTCTCAGCAAGTACAGGCAAGCACCAGATGTGCTTTAGACAGCTATGTGATGAAGAAGCCAGTAACAAATAAACAGCACCATGCCAGAGCAGAGGACAGCCAGTCAGAGAGAGAGTCAGCCAGCTACCACTTCAAGACTGCAGTCTGCTACTACCCCCACCTACTACAATCTGGGAAAACCAAGTAGTTTACCAGCACTGAAATCAATATAGTTAGGCACATTTATCAAAAATGACTACTTAGAAAAGAATAAGAAAGTGACTGTGATGACAAGAAGGTCCAAGACCAGATCTCTAGTTTGTAAATAAATGGTGTCCTCCTGAGTCTGATTTTTAGAAGGGATAACAGTGCAATTAAATAATTATACTTTGCAGTAGTACTACCACTACTACCAGGGGCCAAAAAAGAGAGCTAGCATAATTTATCAATGTGGTTATTTAATTGTACGCATTTAGGTAAATAATCTCCTTAGAATGACAAAGTGACTGTGTGTGTGAGAACAGGGACTTGTCTGACACAGTTGCTACCAGTATGTGATGATGTGAACGTGATGTACTGGCTGCACCTCCCCCCCAGGATGACGATGATGTGATCGAAAGGCAGGCAAGTCCCAGATCTCTATTTTTTTTAAACCAGCCTCCTGAGTCTGACTTTTTGTAGAAGGGGTCAGTGTGTTTTTTGTATGTCACCAATTATTTTAGCACAGCAACGAGTCTCGGTATGGAACACAACGTGAAGCAATGTGAAAGAACAAGAGAATTGCACAGTCCAAAGTGACCACTTCACCACTGCTACTACTACCACTACTTTTGGGGGGAAAAACAGAGCTATGGTTGTATAAGAAATAATTATTCTTAGGTGCATTAGATAATAAAATAAATGATCTCATCAGAATGAGAAAGTGACAGTGTGTGAGATCAGGGACTTGTCTGCCACAGTTGCTACCAGTAAGTGATGACATGAACATGATGTACTGGCTGTACCTCCCACCTACCCCCAAGATGACGGTGATGCAGGCAAAAGGCAGTCAAGTCCCAGATCACTACTTCTAAGCAGTCCAGTCTCAAAACTGAAAGCTGATGTGTCACTCCACAGCTGCAGCACAGGTACTGCTGTCAGTGTCATCTTCTTCAAAATTAGCATCACATAAGTAGCTAAAGTTTGGCAAGTTAACCTTCAAGAGCGTTAGTTTCTCCACATTGTCTGGTGTTAATCTTGTTCATGTATCAGTCACAGCATCCCCAACAGAGCTAAATAAATGCTCAAAACAGACACTGGAGGGTGGACATTCGATATACTTACAAGCCAGGGCAGCCAGCTTTGGACAGCATGATTTTTCTCTTGCCAGTAAGCTAAAAGGTCATCCTTAATAGTAATGTTAGACCCAGACAGATATTCATCTACCATGCTTACTACTGAGCATGCATTTTCTCCTTGTGGAATTTCAATGTCCTGCAGCTTGCCCCAAATGTCATCCTCCTCATTGTCTGCTTATGTACTGGTTTTTGGAGCAGTCTTTTTAATTTGAGGTGGTGTCATTGTAGTACTGCCTGCCAATCCTCCTAATGAAACCTCATCTACTGCTTCAATCAAAAGTTGCCTGTAGTTCAACTCCTCCATATCGTCAGAAACCACACCAGGAGGTGTCTGTTCTGGAAATGTGGATCTAGCAATGTTGCTAAGAGATGCTCCTTGCTCTGTGTCCTGGCTAATGATTTCTCATAATTGCCAAGTCTGGTAAGCATGTTATTAACTAGAGATTGGTTCATATCTAAGTTGCTCCTCATTTTCTCCAACCTTTTTATGAGACGTATAATAAGTGGAATAACTTGGCTAAGGGATGTCTTTTCTACACTGACCTCTTTTGTAGCACTCATGAATGGTTTCAGAATGTGACACAACTATTCCAGAAGACCACTGAGTAGAATGGAGTAGAATGTCTTCCCCAATATCATTGTACATGATATACTCAATGATAGCTACCTTTTGTTCATGGATGCATTCAATCATAAAATAAGTTGAACTCCACTTTGTTGCTATATCCTGAACAAGTTGGAGATGAGGAAGACCTTTGTCCTTCTGGATATCAGCAAGGATGTAACAGTCTTTTACTGAATTGTTGAAGTGGCTCACACTTTGCACACTGTACCCACAGTGGTTGATACTCACCGTCATTATCCAGGAAGCTTCAAACAATTAGGTTAAGACAATGGGCAAAACAGCATTTATGTACAGTTGCCATTGTGAAGTGCATTTTAATATTTGAACCATTGTTGTCAACGAAAACAAAACAACTTTCAAACCCTGTGAAGTGACCCAAGCAGTACGTAGTCTTTCCAATTTTTGCTGAATGTGCTGTGCTGGGATTGTGTCTTGAAAGTGACATACATGGAGAACTGCCATTTTCTGAAACATGACGGGTTTTTTTGACCTCTGAGCGATAGTAGTGGCAGTAGTAGTAGTACTGGTTGACATGGTAGCAGACAGACTAGTAGTATGCGAGGATGATGATGAGTTGCCCACAAAACTGACCTAGTGTGCAGTAAGAGAAGAATAGGCAATGGTTTGGCTGCTAGTCCACATATCAGTAGTGAAGTGAACTACCTTGTCCTCAGCCTCTCAGAGAGAACACCTTACTTGAACTACTAAGCTGTCATACATTCTGGGCACAGCGGTTACTGCAAAGTATTTTCCACTTGGCATTAAATATCGTGGATCTAAGTATTCCATAAGCCTTCTGAAACCCACATCTTCCACAATAGCACTCTGGATAGGGGGTTGATATCAGTCCTTTCACAGAAGAAAGGGTTCTGAAAGAACTCCTAAAACTGAAGGTGGATAAAGCACTGGAGCCTGATGGGTTCACCCCAGAATTCCAAAAGAACTAAGGGGTGAGCTAGTAATACCACTGACTATCCTTTTTAACAAATCATGGGAGGATGGTATGGTACCTGAGGACTGGAGGAGGGTGGATGTGATTCCCCTTCTCAAAAGTGGGAGCAAGACAGAGACAGGAAATTACAGACCTGTCAGTTTGACCTCAGTGGTAGGGAAAATGAGGGAATCACTTCTGAAGGAAAGAATTTTTGAGTACCTAGAGACCAGTGGGGCACAGGACCCAAGGCAGCATGGATTCACAGCAGGAAGGTCATGTCAGATGAATCTAATTGATTTCTTTGACTGGGTGACCAAAGTAGTAGACCAGGGAGGCGCTGTGGACATGGCCTACCTAGACTTTAGCAAGGCATTTGACACAGTCCCGCACAAAAGATTAATAAACACATTAGCCAGCCTGGGAGTGGGTCCCAGGGTGGTAGCCTGGGTAAAACATTGGCTGGACAACAGGACACAGAGGATAATAGTCAAGGCCCTGGAATTCTGGTTCAGTGTGTGAATTTGCTGCAGAATTTGCATCATGCCGCAGAATATATATAGTGCCGCAGAATTCATTGTTTTTGATTAATTTTCATATAAATATATTGTTTTTTCATAGTGTCAGGCTTTCTTTCCCACCTCGCTTATCCTGAAGCCCTCCTCTATGCTCAGTATATGATGTTATCGATGACATCACATCATATTTAGCCAATGACAGGACTGCATTCTGCCAGAGAAATGAATAAATCATGCCATGAAATCAGAAAATGCTGCGCCAGGGGTCAAGGAGCCCTGCCGTAATCAGAAAATTACTTAAGAATACCAGGGCCCTGGTAATAGTGAAGAGAATCCACAGTGAAGAAAGGGGGGGTTACTAGTGGGGCACCGCAGGGTTTAGTACTGGGTTCAGTCCTTTTTAATGTCTTTATGAGTGACATTGCAGAGGGACTGGAAGGAAAAGTATGTCTCTTTGCAGACGGCACAAAGATCTGCAGCAGGGTTGATACACAAGGTGGGGTGGAAAGGATGAGAAGGGACTTGGCAAGGTTGGAGGAATGGTCAAATGTATGGCAGCTTAGATTCAGTGCAAAGTAATGCATGTGGGAAACAAAAACCCAGGGGAAGAGTGCACAATGTGGGGTGAGATACTGACAACAACAAAAATGGAAAGGGACCTGGGGGTAGTTATATCAGATGACCTAAAGGTGGGCAAGCAATGTGAGAAGGCAGTAAGGAGGGTTGGGGATACTGGGATGCATAGCGGGAGGCATCACCAGTAGAAAACAAGAAGTTGTCATCCCTCTGTACAGACAGTTGGTGAGACCACATCTGGAGTAATGTGTAACAGTTCTGGAGACCCCATCTCTGTAAAGACATAGGGTGGAGGTTGTCCAGAGGAGGGCAACCAAAATGGGGCATGGTATGCACCAGAAGACATATGAAGAAAGACTAAAGGAGCTTAATATGTATAGCCTTAAGGAAAGGAGGGAGAGGGGGGACATGACAGAAACTTTCAAGTACCTCAAGGGAATCAACAAAGTCCAAGAGGGTAGCATCTTTCAGAAAAAGAGGTGTGCAAGAACAAGGGGCACAATTTGAAAGAAGGGGGACATCTCAGAGGTAATGTGAGGAAGTATGTTTTCACAAAGAGGGTTGTAGAAGCATGGAACAGCCTTCCTAAGGAGGTCATGGAGTCAACACAGTAGTGGAATTCAAGAATGCATGGGACAGACATAAGGCAATTCTAGTGGGGGTAGGAAGAAGTAAGCTGTTGGTTAACTAGAATCTGCAGCTTATCCATTAGGTAGGGAAATGGGCAGACTAGGTGGGCCAAGCGGTCCTTATCTGCCATCAAATTCTATGTTTCTATATTTCTATGTAATAGAGTATGGCTATAAATCAAGTACAATCATTTCTGATATTTTACGATTTATTGCCAGTGCTATGGGACGGCTTCGTGAATATTTAGACTTTCTTTCAAAAACTTCTTTTAACTTTAACTGCCTCTTATCAGGGGAACAAAGTTACCTTTGGCTGGTGGTGTTATACGACCACATGCCGTGCCTGGTAAAACAGAGGACCTTACAGAATTATCGTGACAGTGACCGCGAGGTGAAAGTGGACTTTTGGATCTTGCCTGGTACTCGTCTCCCACTGTTTCAGCAGAATGTTCCTGTTCACCAAGTGTCCTGCTAGATTTCCAGCCACCAATATTAGACTGTTTTTTTTAAATCATATACAATGATAGAGTGAATTTAGTAAAGATGTCGATCATTGTTGTGGTTCCAAGATACCCTTTATTTTCCCTACTAATACATCTGTTGAATGCACACATATAGCTTAAGCAAGCATCCTTGGGGTTTACGAAAATGATTCCAAACAGTAGAGGTGGACTGTCTATGTCTAGTAATGACCTCAGTAGGACTAGGAGTCAAGTGGCTGGGTTTACGGGGAAGACATATCAGTGGAGGATTCAGGTTCATCAGGTGAGACAATCCTAGAATCTTCTGCAGCACCATTGCCATCATCATCATCACTACTATCAGACTTTGTTTCACTTTTGTGGCTTGTGTCTTTGACCTTTTCTTTTCCCTTTTGACACTCTACCACTGTCATTATTTTATCCACATTGTCACTGTCAGACCCAGAATGAGACATAGCTAAAGGTAAAGTCACAAGCTCATCATCATCAGTCTCACCATGACCATGGTCATCACCATCATCATCATCAGTCTCACCATGACCATGGTCACCATCATCGTTATCAGACTCAGGTGAGCTAACATTTGTGGACAGAGATTGAGTTATTCGATATGCATGTGTTGCAAATCGAGCAACTCCACTGTGAGTTGTACATGTAAGTGCTTTAACTTTATGTTCAATTGGAATACTTTTGTTTTTGCACATTTTTCTCTCAGACGACTTGCTATTGCCACTGTCTTTTGACACTTTGTTAGCTGTACTACTGAGCTCTTCTGACATGGACAGTCCACCAAACCTTGCTGGGTTTTCAGTATTTTGAGAGTTAGACTGCCATGGATAACTGTAGATTTAGTTCAGCCCTTCAACAGACTGTGGTGCTTGTTGTTGTTGTGGTGCTTTACTTTTGGGCCACTTCTTTCAGGGCTCTTGAATAAACTTTTTTACATTTATTACTTCCTTGCCCCGGCTTTTGCTTTATTATTTTCTGGAGTACTCATAATGTCAGTCTGTCGCTTGTTCAGGGTCAAACAGTCATTATTATTTTTTTTTCTTTATTCCATGTGATGTGATGGAATGCCCTGCCCACTGAGCCAAAGCTCATACCCCACTGAGCGAGCACAGGGAGGCAGATGATAGATGACTGACTTCTCGGTGGGGGGTGTCACACAGACAGTATGCAAGAAGTGGCACTGGTGCACTGATGACTGGCTGGCAGATTTTATTTCACACACAGAATTTATTTCACACACTACCAATGCTAAGGGTGATGTGGCAGGCACTACTGCTAATATACCCACAGAGATTCTGGGGACCCTGCCTGTGCCTAACCCTCTGGACACGGGGGAGAGGTCACACAGAATGCAAGAAGTGGCACTAGTGCACTGACGACTGCCTGGCAGACTGTATTCACCCACACAGCACTCTAGTTCTCTTCAGTCTCCAAGTTCCACCTTGGCTCATGTCATTATTCTAGCTCCCCTGTCCAAGTCTCCTCTCCCATAACATAGTACTCCCCAGTCACCACCCCAATCCCTGACTCCCGAGTCCCACACCCAGTCCATGCCAGCTCAATCCCCTCCTGAGTCCCTGACTCCCTGACACCCAGTCCCCAACTCCCCACCCCTAATTTCCAGAAGTTTTCTAATTCACTTCTTTTTGAGTTCGTCGTGGCATGCAGCGCAGACGAACTCATTGATATGAGAGGTGCTATACAGGGATGTGAGGGGGGTGCACCCAATGGACAGCTCAATTCCAAGGGGCAGGTCAGTGGCAGGTGAATCAGTCAGCAGGCTGCTGATGACTCACTTTCTCTTGTTGGGGTGGAGTTGGCTAACTTTTTAAAGGACAGAGCCACACCAATAGTGGCACAGCTCGGTCCTTTGATGTGTAAAGCCCTGCATTGTTGACTTCCTGGTTGCATGTTCACACTGCCATAGCACTTACAGTGTGAACGCACTGAGCCATGTCGGCATGCCCCCTCCCAAGTTCATTTGCCGATGGGGGAGCCCAATCCACATCGGCATAATGTTCCCCCATTTGTTTTAAATAAACAAACGGCGGCAGCTATCGCCATCTGCCTCTCACAGTCCCCATAAAAGCCGACGGGGGTGCCCAATTCCCCTGTGAGCATGTCCCCTCCCAAGTTAATTTGTTGACGGGGGAGCCCAATCTCCATCGGCATAATGTCCCCCCCATTTGCTGTGCTGAGGGGGGTGCCCAATCCCCCTCAGCTTATGTGCCCCCCAAAACACTCAGTATGTGCTGACAGGGTGCCCAATCTCCGTCAGCTTCAGCCCCCCCAACAAACACCCTGGTAGCACGCCACACATGTAAGGAAAAAATCCTGAGTTGCCTATTTTTTATACCTGTAAAAGAGAAACGGTCTCTGGTTGTCTCCGTGCCCTCCCAACCCGCACTCACCTCTGCATACCCCAGCCCCCACACCCCCCACTCCATACATACCTCTGGAGATGATCTTTAGTGGAGCGGGAACATGTCTGCGCTCTTCAAAGCTGACCACGTAACTGAAGAAATGCCAGTAAGCTGTATAATGGCATAAATGTTTTATTTTCAACTTTGGTGAATATCTTGGCCATTTTGTGAATTTTGGCACCAGATTTTCAACATAGGGTTCTTGGGACCCCATCTCATGAATTCAGTGACTGTCATCTGGTTATTCGGTCCTGAAAGGTGATTTCGGTGTCACTGCTGGAATCATCTTTCGGGACCGAGTAATGAAATGACAGTGTCACTGTTCATGAGAGGTGGGTCCTCAAAAGTCTATGTTGCAAATTTGATGAAAAAATCCAAAAATGACTATTACAAGTGTGTGTTGCGCAGTTTTCATGCACACACGTAACTTCACGAATTTGTAATGTTTTCACTCCAGATTTTCTACATTGGCATTTTTTCCACCTCCTTATGAACAGCACAGCTGTCATTTTTCACATCCTGGCCAAAATGTGTTTTCGGACTTCTGGCACAGAATAGCGTGGTCGCTGTGGGAAATTAGTGTGTCAAGACAGAGTAAGAACATCACAGTGACACTGTTCATAAACGGAGGTCCCAAATGCCTATGTTGAAAATTTGGTGTCAAAAGTCCATGAAATTACTATGTTACGAGCGCGTTGCACAGTTTCCACGCCACCATAACTTTGAGAATTTTTAATATTTTCACCAAGATTTTCAACACTGTCAATTTTGCACACCTCCTTATGAGCAGTATAGCTGTCATTTTCACATCCAGCCCAAAATATGTTTTAGCACATCTGGCACACAATGGTGCGGTCGCTGTGGAAATCGATGTTCGGATAGATTAAGAAAATCATAGTGACAGTGTTCATGAGCAGAGGTCACAAAATGCCTTTGTTGAAATTTTGGTGAAATAATTCCACTAAATGACTGTGTTACTAAGCACTGCGCAGTTTCCATGTACCGACTCATGCGTTCAGGCATTTTAATATTTTCACTCCAGATTTTCAACACTGCCATCTCTTCACACCTCCCTATGAATGGTATAGCTGTAATTTTTAACATCCTTCCTGAACTGTGTTTTTGCACATCTGGTGCAGAATGGCGCAGTCGCTGTGAGAAAGCAACGTTCTGGACAGAGTAACAAAATCACAGTGCCACTGTTCATGAGCAGAGGTCCCAATTGCTTTCATGAGGTGGGGGTCACAAAAGGCAATGTTGAAAATTTGTAGTGCAAATACCAACAAGCGCCTGGGGTATTAGGGTTTCTAACCATCATAACGTCCCTTCCCCCAACCCATAGTGGGGCTCCAGTGCCCTCTTCTTCTCTGAACCACAGACACATCTTCACTCTTCAAAGCCAGATCATGAATTGAGGAAACAGGTATACACTTCAGTGTATTGCAACGGGAATTTGAACTCAGTGACATAACTTGTTCTTTCTGTTGAGAACTGTAGTCCTGCCAATAGGTGCGTACCAACAGCAATTCAAACGACTAACTTCGCACTGACAAATGGTTGTTTATTATATATATATATATATATATATAAACATATATATATATATATATATACACACAGTGGGCCAGATATTCAAAGGGTTAGCCATGAGCAATAGGGTTGCGCCTCGCAGAGTTCAAAATGCTCCATTCTTGTGATATTCAGCAGGGGCAGTTAGCCACTGAAAACAAGCTGAGCAACAGCGCAATGCAAATGAATGCATGCTGAACTGGAGGGAGGAACCATGCATAAACTGCACAGCCCGATATTCAGCCGGGCTGTGCAGAATTGTGCAGCGCAACCCCAACCTGTGCCTGCACACCTTTGAGCCAAAAAGGGTTGTCGAGGGCCGCCACAGGTAAGCTGCTGCATTGCAGGGTGCAACACAGCAGCTGCCACCTGTGGCTGGCCCTCAACCCACTCCCTGTGCCCCCTGCAGCCCGATTGTGGGCAAGAAAGTAAATCTCCAACTACCCCCACTGGCCCGATCACGGGCATAGCATTAATTCCTCCCACCAGCCCAATTGCGGGCAGCAAAGTGTCTCCCCCAACATATCCCTGGTGGTCCAGTGGACAGAAGATCCCTATCGCGGAATGGTATAAAGAAACACCCCCAGCACATCCCTGGGTCCAGTGGACCGAAAGTCTCGATCGGGATTGAGTAGTAACCCCACCTCCCGATTATATCCCTGGTGGTCCAGTGGGCCAAGATCCCAATCGCGGGATGGAGTGTGCAAACAACCCCCTCAACACATCCCTGGTGACCTGGTGTCCCCACCCACCCACCCATGAAGCCCCACCACCCGCTCCCCCGCGGCGGCGGGCAGCAGCCTCCCTGCCTGCAGCCCGCCGCCTGCCGCTGACAACCGGTGAGACTGCATGCCAGTGGTGCAGAGCAAGAGCCAATGGGCGTGCAATATACTATAAGACAGTCCAGATTTGTGAATGAGTTCATTCCAAATCTGGACTGTCTTTATGTAGGTGGCTGCACACCCATTGGCTCTTGCCTGCACCAATGGGCATGCAGCCCAACCGGCAGTCAGTCAGCAGACAGCGGGTGGCAGACGGGTGGATGCTGCCACCCCGCCGCCGCGGGGGAGCGGGTGTGGGGCTTCATGGGGTGGGTGGGGACACCAGGTCACCAGGGATGTGTTGGGGTTGTTTACACTCCATCCCGCGATCAGATCTTTCGGTCCACTGGACCACCAGGATGCATCTGGGGAGACACATTGCTGCCCGTGATCGAGCTGGTGGGGGGGAATTACACTATGCCCACGATTGGGCCAGTGGGGGTGGTGGGGATTCTACACTGTTTTGCCCGCGATCGGCTGCAGGGCATCGGTCCTCTCAACGGCTGCTGCCTGGCAGGGCACCAGGCGCAAGTCCTCGGGATCGGGCGCACTCATGCTAATGGCATGCAAATGGGGCTATAATCAGATGCAAATGACCCCTGCACCTTGCATGAATTATGGCCCCGCTTGCATGTCACCTTGAATATCGGATATTTTGGCGATGGCGCAATGGCATTTGCACCATGCACAGTGCTGTGGCCGGGTGATATTCAAAGGAGTTGCTCAAGGGGTGCAACCCTTTGAATATCGCCTGACTCATCTCGCACAACTATTTTGTGCAGCGCAAGTGCTTGCTCCACAAAATAGCACAGTTTGAATATCTGGCCCAGTATATATATATATATATATATATATATATATATATATATATATATATATACACACACACACAATATATGTGTGTGTGTATATATATATATATATATATGTATATATATATATCAGTGGGTTAAGGCTCTGAGCTGCAAATCTGGAGACCTGGGTTTGAATTCCACAGCCCCTAGGTGCATACTGTGTGACCCTGAGCAAGTCACTTAACTTCCTTGTGCTCCCAGGTTGCACCTGCAAACAAGCTTTCAGCTTAGTGTGTCTCACCTGGTAAAATAATTGGTAAAAAAAAAAAATATATATATATATATCAGTAAATTCTTCTTTTTTTTTATTTAGCGTCGACTTCTTCTCTTACCCAAGGGGCAAAATATGCAAGCAGCACTAGCACAGAAACAGAAAGTACATGAAGCAGCCTACAGAAGCTACTGCTTCTTCTCCATCCTGATTCCTTGGTGTTCCTCTAAGGTAGACCATGTGATTTGCTAGAGCAGCAACCCAATCAGGTGCCACCTTAGAGAGATGGACAGCTCAGCCATCCAATGAGGCACCAGAGCAGTGTTGGGTAAGTTACTTTTTCTATTACTTTCTATTTCTTTTAGAAACTTGATCCAGGAAGCTCTGTGCAGTCACTAACAAGGATGGAGAAGTACTAGAAAAAGTAATACACCTGACAGTTACAGTTACTTATTTCTTTTTATACAAAAAACAATACAGAAATAATAAAAAACCATAACAGATGACATTTATTTGAAAGTAATAGGTTAGTTACTAGTTACTTTCAAATAAATGTAATCAGTTACAGTTACATATTACTTTTGTATAAAAAGACAAAAGTAATTGTAACTGTAAGATGTATTACTTTTTCCAATGCTTCTCCATCCTTGCTAGTGACTGCACAGAGCTTTCTGGAACAAGTTTCCAAAAGTTATAGAAAGTAATAGAAAAAGTAACTTACCCAACACTGCACCAGAGTCTTGTCTCTGGTCCCTCCTGTGGGTTCCTCCTACTCTGGTGCTTCTCGTGCTGCAGTTCCCGCGATAGGAGCTGTCCAAACTGATCTGAACAGCTCAAAATATTTGGAAGCTGTTCATTTACGAACACTTCGGCATGTTCAGGTCAGTTCATATTTATGATGAACTGTTTCACTCATCCCTACTTCAGAGAACTAGTTCCTGCCTAGTCCAACACCTCTCGCCAGCGGTGTACTCTAACTTGCATACTATTTCCCCAGATATGATCCCTCTGATGTCTTAATTATGTATTTGCTTCTTATTTGCTTTTATTCTATAAGTGTGTATTGTGATACTTCTGATGCTGGGTCACTGGCCCTAAACTGTACGCACTTCTGAGCTTTGTCACTGTCTATATTTCTGCACTGTTTGTTCTCCTTGCATGCTTTGTAGTCCAGGTGTGGAGCCTTTGCAAAAGAGTCTTTGACTCAAAGGGTTGTAATTCTGATTGTCTAAATAAATAAAGAGAATATAAGAGGACATGGGGAAGGAAGACAGGAAAATTTACAGAGAGAAGCTGAGGTGGCAGGGTGGAAGATTAGGGAAGGCGAAGCAGAAACGGAAGAGAGAATTTCTAAACAGGCCAAAAGGGGTGATAAAACTTTTTGGTATGTAGGAGAGAAGAGAAAACAAGGCAGGGGATAGTAAGGGTGAAAGGAGAGGGGGGAGTATAAGTGAAGGGGGACTTCGAGAAGGAGGAGGAGGTACTAAATAGGTACTTCTGCTCGGTCTTCACGGTGGAAGAGGAAGGAAGGGGACCGGTGCTGAGGGAGAGGGGAAGGGATGACATGAGGGTGGATCCTAGCCGAATCAGTGAGGACAGGGTCAGAGAGGAATCCGGTAGGTTGATGGTAGACAAGGCTATGGGTCCAGATACCCTGCATCCTAGGGTACACTCTGGGAACTAAGGGAGGAGCTGGCGGCACCTCTAGCAAGTTTGTTTAACTTGTCCCTGGATACAGGGTGGGTGCCAGAAGACTGGAAGAGGGCAGATGTGGTGCCACTCCACAGGAGTGGCAGCAAGGAAGAGGTGGGCAATTATCGCCCAGTCAGCCTCACCTCGGTGGTGGGTAAGGTGATGGAGGTGATATTAAAAGAAAGGGTGGTCAGCCACTTGTTGGATAGTGGGCTGCAGGACATACATCTGCATGGCTTCACACAGAGGAGGTCATGTCAGATGAACCTGACTGAGTTCTTGATTGGCTGACGAGGGTGACTGATCAGGGAGGGGCAGTTGACTTGGCCTAACTGGATTTTGGGAAGGCCTTTGACACTGTTCCTCACAGATGGCTAGTAAATAAAGTGGAGAGTTTGGGGGTGGGAAAGAAAATAACAAGGTGGGTGGAGAACTGGCTGGTGGACAGAAGCCAGAGGGTGGTGATTAATGGGGTACATTCATGGAAGGTAGGGGTGATGATCAGGGTCCCCAGGAGTGGCTGCTGGGGCCCATCCTGTTTAATATCTGTATCAGTGATACAGCAGAGGGCTGAAGGGAAGGTCTGCCTGTTTGCAGGCGATACAAAAGATCTGCAATAGGGTGGACACCCAGAGGAGTGGAGGCTATGAGGGAGAGACCTAAGGTTGCTGGAGGGGTAGTGGAAACATGGCAGCTGAAATTCAATGCCAAAAAGTGCACAGTAATGCACATATTGCTGTCTGTGTCTCAATTCCCTATCTCTACACACTCCTTGCTCATTACTGTCGACACTACAGCTGTCCACAATGGCCTGTGTACCATCGCTTGTAACATGGATCAGAAACAAAATCACCCATTGCACCTCTGCACAGTGCCAAACCCTTTTTGTGAGCCATGTTACAAGGGAATTAAACCACTCCAGAACGTGGGTTTACTTGAGAATTAATCCACGCCTAGGTCATTGGAGGCACTCAGCCTGCGGCCTTGTGCCCAACCCCCTTCCCCAGGCATGGATTAATTCTCAAGTAAACCCATGCTTTGTTGTGGGTTAATCCTTACTTATATCTGTTCTGCACACCTATCTGTGCTAATTTGCCTTTCACTAATATTCTTGATTGCAGTTCAATTTTACATTTGTTTTAACTCTGCCCCTTTTCTTTCTTGGTGTTGCCACTTCATTAATTGCCTTCTTCACTACTGAGCTGATGGACCCTGAAAGTGCATCCATCTGCTTCTTTCTTAGCTTGTTTGCCACCCTCCAGTGCTGTCTTTATCTTTAGAGTAGCGAATACTCTGCTCTGTGAGCTACCAGATGGGTAAGTCCCTTTCATTTACTAAGGCTGTGAGAACTCTGTGAAGTTCTTTTTTTTTTTTTTTGGTTCAGATGAAAATATAGGCACCACCATTTGTGATAATCAGTATGAATAGCCAGTTTCATCATCATTACCCCATGCCTGCCTGCCTAAGGATCCAGCTATACTAAACTAACCTGGCCAATCTAAATTCTGCTTACATGATGCATATTATTTATGTATGACAAATATTTATTTCTCAAATATAGTTTTATTATTTATTGATTGCCATATCTATGTTCTACTTAATACCAATTTGAATAGCGTCTTGGGAACAAGGCCCACATTTTTTTAAATATCTCAATTTGTTCTAATTTCACATAGGAATATTTTTCTTTTTGCATATTATCCTGCATGGGATTTATCCAGGTTTTGAAAGCAGGAGGACCAGAGTCTTTCTACTTTAAAAGAATCCATTTGTGAGATGTAATGAGTGCTATAGTAAAGAAGTTTTGCATATGATTTTCTAAATGATCTCCTAAGGATACAATTGTTAGTAAGAGGACTCAATTAAGTGCCGACCCTTATTAAATAAGAACTGAAACACAGGAAGGGTTGATTAGTTCTCATTATTTATAACAATTTAAAAAAATGTGCTAAAATGCATTAAAGGGGCCAAACTCTGTAATATTTAACACAGAGGCCCAAAGCGAGCAGTTTAATTCATTATTTGTAAGTAAAGTGCTGAAGCAAAGCAATAAGCAGCTCCATGCCACGGCCTATGGCCTCCCTTAGAGGCGTACCTGCTTGGGCCAGTGAGTGTGCTGGAATCGAGAGAGAGAGAGAGAGAGAGAGAAAGAGAGAAATGGTGAGACAGAGAAGAGAGAGAGAGAGAGACAGAGACAGATGCAAGTCCATACCTACTACCATCCAGTAAGCAGCTAATATATTTTTTATTAATGCTGCTTGTGGAGGAGGGGTTATATTTATTTAAGGATGCTTGAGAGCAGAACAGGCCAAAGAAATAAATGGCTAATGAATGATCAAATGAGCAGCAGTAAGAGCCCACCCATCCTACCCATGTGGTGCAGCTGCATTGGCAATTGCATGTCCCAGTGTACTGTGGGTATGGTACACAACCTACTTCCAACAGGTGGTAATGTTTTTTGTTACTGCTTCTACTCCGCACAGCAACATGTTTTAAAGAAGAAATGAAAAATATCTGCCTCTGTGACCACCACCCAGGTAGTCTCATCAATCACATGCAGTGCAGTCAACAAAATCAAACAGTTTGCCATGCTGTATGTGACTGACAACCACAATTATACTGTAAGTACATCCTTCCTACTGCCAAGAAACTGTTGCTGGCCAGTGACAAGTACATTATAAATAAGTATATACTGTCATAACTGGAAACCCCCCAAAATGATTAGATATCCAGTCTTAATAAAACACTGTAATAACCTGCTGAATTTTGTAATAACTTGATAGTGGGTTATTACAGCGTTTTCCTCCTCGTGCTCTCACTTTGCTGAAGTGTAAAAAAGAGCACACTGTATTTGTGTGAGTACAGCAGCCACTGAGGGACACACTTGCTTGCACAAATACAGTTTACAGTTTTTCTCTCTGAAACCTTGCACCAGTTATTATAAAAAATGTCTGTGTAAAGTTTTATTTTATGAGGATTTTTCACACACAATCGGTGTGATAGTCTCACAAACCCCTCAAGCCGCTTATGGATTATCACACAACTCGGTGTGTGAAAAATCCTCATAACACACACCTGCACAGGCATTCTCTATATAAAATATGATCTCTGTCCAGTTACTGTAACTGAAATGTAGTATTACATCATACTACAAACAATGAATGAAATGAATGAATGAATTTAGTAACAGTTATTTCCAGTAATTGCAGCCAAATATGGACAGAGGGATGAAAAAAATATTCTCCAAAGAGGAACATTGAGGCTTCACCTAAGCCATCTGTTGTAAGACAATTAAAACAGTATCCAGAGGTGTGATGTATCCCATTTTGCCCATGAGAGTCCTGTTTTTTTGGACTCAACTCCAGCCCCCCCCCCCACACACACAGGAATGCTAATCTCCTGGCTCTTGGAAAAGGGCTCCACCGAGCGAGTGCTGTGCATGCTGTTTTGGGCTCTTCAGTCTCAGGATTGCTAACAGGAGCAGTGGTTATTTAAAGCAGCTTTCTTTGTTGCAGTGGCTAATTATAGCAGCTTCCTTTACATTTTCAGGCTATTTACATCAGTGTCTATCGCTATAGCAGCATCGGGAGCTAAAGAGACCGGAGTAACGCAGGGGCAGCCAGCCAATCAGGAGTAAGAGAGCAAAGGGCGCCAACATTTGAATCTCGGTGGAGTGTTTAAAATCAGAGCTGCCTCATTCTCCCTCAGATGTCCTTTAGGCAGTGAGAGGAAGAGGGCTCCACTGAGTGGGTAGGCTGTGTGTACTCCCTGGTTACTAGGAGACTTCAGCAATGGACCTTGGGGAGTACAGTTTTACCAGCAAGGCTAGGAATTACTGTGGAAGCTGGCTTTTTAACCCTGACAGAGGGAAATAAGTTTGCTGCTTAAACTAGGGCTGTGGTGCCTTCATTTCTATTGCAGAAATTGAATTAATAAAATGCATGACATTTTTTTTATTGTTTTTTTACACTATTTAAGCACCAACTCTGTGCGCTATGCAATCTCCCTCCTAAAAGGCCAAACTCCTCTAACTTTGGCAAAACCCTACGTCGTATGCAGGTTGTAATTATCACAGTTATAAGTACAAGTGGCGTGAAAAAGTATTTGCCCCCTTCCTGATTTTCTCTATTATTGCATATTTGTCACATTGGGTGTTTTCAGGTCTTTAGACAAAATGTAATATTAGATAAAGGGAACCTGAGTGAACAAATAACACTTGTTGTTTTTTTTTTTTTAATTACCTATATTTCATTTATTTAATGAAAACAGTTAACCAACACCAACTGGCACTGTGTGAAAAAGTAATTGCCCCCAGTTAAACCAACTCAATTAAAGGGATAATTAGAGTCAGCTGATTGAACACAGCCAGGCTTGATTACAGCCAGCCCTGCTCAATATAAACCTCACTTATTTTGACCCTTACCATCAGAGTCACGTTGCCAGTACAAAGATTCAACAAGCACATTATGCCACGATCAAAGGAAGTTCCTGAAAAGATCAGAAAAAAAGTTGTTGCTATCTATCAGTCTGGAAAGGGTTACAAAGCTATTTCTAAGGCTCTGGGACTCCATCGAACCACAGTGAGAGCCATAATCTCCAAATGGAGAACACTTGGAACAGTAGTGATTCTTCCCAGGAGTGGGCGGCCTGCCAAAATCACTCCAAGGGTGTAGCGTAAAATCATCCAGGATGTCTCAAAGGATCCTAAAACAACATCCAAAGAACTGCAGGCTTCTCTTGCCTCAGCTAAGGTCAGTGTTCATGACTCCACAATCAGAAAGAGACTGGGCAAAAATGGGCTTCATGGGAGAGTAGCAAGACGGAAACCACTGCTAACCAAGAAGAACATAAATGCTCATCTCTCATTTGCCAAGAAGCACCTGGATGATCCACAAGCCTTTTGGAAAAGTGTTCTATGGACAGATGAGTCCAAAGTGAAACTTTTTGGACGACATGGATCCCATTATATCTGGCGTAAAGCAAACACAGCATTCCACAGTAAGAACATCATACCAACAGTTAAACATGGTGGTGATAGTGTGATGGTGTGGGGCTGCTTTACTGCCTCAGGACCTGGATGACTTGCCATAATTGAAGGAACCATGAATTCTGCTCTGTACCAGAAAATTCTTAAGGAGAATGTCTGGTCATCCGTCCATCAGCTGAAGCTGAAGTGTAGTTGGGTCATGCAGCAAGACAATGATCCAAAACACAAAAGCAAGTCCACATCAGAATGGCTGAAAAGAAGTAAATTAAAGTTTTGGAGTGGCCTAGTCAAAGTCCAGACCTAAACCCAATAGAGATGCTGTGGCAGGACCTGAAATGAGCAGTTCATGCTCGAAACCTACCAATGTTACTGAATTAAAGCAGTTTTGCTGAGGAAGAGTGGGCTAAAATTCCTCCACAGCGATGTGAAAGACTGATATTGAATTATAGGAAGTGTTTGGTTGCAGTCATTGCAGCTAAAGGTGGCATAACCAGTTATTAAGTGTAAGGGGCAATTACTTTTTCATACAGTGCCAGTTGGTGTTGGTTAACTGTTTTCATTAAATAAATGAAATAAGTAAAAAAAAAACAAGTGTTATTTGTTCACTCAGGTTCCCTTTATCTAATATTACATTTTGTCTAAAGACCTGAAAACACCCAGTGTGACAAATATGCAATAATAGAGAAAATCAGGAAGGGGGCAAATACTTTTTCACGCCACTGTATCTGTAGTATTAAAGTTATACTACAGTACTGTCAGGTGGTAAAATAAAATAATGTTTTTTACACAGTTGCTGACAAGAAGTAGTAGGGAGCAGTACCTTCCTTTCAGATCAGATAAATAGTAGTACCAAGCACCGTAAGTTTGGGACATGAAATGCAGTTGCTTGCTGTATTATATGAACTTAGACTCACTGATATTATTTTTTGTGTTGCTCAGTGTGCTCATTCAGGTAATCCTGGTCTACTCTGGCCTGTCCAGAGTCTGACCTGACTTATCTCGTGTGTGCATCATAGTAAGCAGACCCTATTCACAAAAGATTTTTCACCACAGGCACAATGGGAAAGTGTTTCATGAATTGTGCCTGCTCAGAGTCGGTATACAAGTGTTTCATTCAGGTATTATATTTGAAACTAAAGTGAGGAATGTTGGCTTTCAGGAATGGCAAACACTCAGCGATTTCTAGTGTCAAAACAGGATTTTGTGTCAGTAATAACATTACCAGCTGAAGAAAACAATTGTTCTGAACAGACGCTAGTCGGAGGGTAATTCATGTCCTTCATTGCAATTTGTACTAAAGCAGGCCATATATTTAGTTTGGATTTCCAGTCCTGTTATTTCAAAGGATCAGCATTCCAATTAATATTGGGCTCTGCCAGATACATCTCAACAATGGTCTGTGCTGAGGCTGTTAGAAGAAACATAGAAACATAGACTTTGACGGCAGATAAGGACTACTTGGCCCACCTAGTCTGCCCATTTCCCTTCCTATTGGATAAGCTGCAGATTCTAGTTAACCAACAGCCTACTTCCTGCAACCCCCCACTATAATTGCCCCATGCATGTTTGAATTCCCCCACTGTTTCAGACCCAACAACCTCCCCAGGAAGGCAGTTCCATGCATCCTAGTAAGAAAGGGGGGCTACTAGTAGAGTACGTCAGGACTCAGTACTGGATCCAGTCCTCTTTAACATCTTTATAGGTGACATTGCAGAGGGTAACTCTGGACTTTGTTGATTCCCTTGAGGTACTTAAACGTTTCTATCATGTCCCCCTGTCCCTCCTTTCATCAAGGGTATACATATTAAGCTCTCTCAGTCTCTCTTCATATGGTTTCTGATGCAGACCCTGCACCATTTTAGTTGCCCTTTTCTGGACTACTTCCATTTTGTCTATGTCCATGACAGAAATGGATGACGATATCATAATGATATCTTGTAAGTGATTCCAGAGACCTGAAGCTGAACTGGGTAGGACAGTGTTGCTTTGAATGGCGGTGAAGAAGATGCTGTCACAGTGACCAAAGAGGAAGATGGAAAACTGCTGGAATACCAGAGGAGGGGCAGCCTAATGCTGTGCTGTGCTGAAGACACTGAATCTGATGCTGTACTCCATTCCATAACAGTATGCCCTTCATCAATTATTTCTTGTTTGTTTACCTTAAAAGAAGTGTCATCATCACTCAATAGTTGCTTTGATTTGTATCATGGGTCCAAGAATGCTACTTTAACGTAATGCTCTGACTGAAGCATTTTATGTCATTTTTATCTTCATAAACTTTTTATTATTTGTCTCATCATATCTTTTTGTATTCTGGTGGGCAACCTGTCAGCACCAGTGGCAGCACGTGATAGAATTGTATGTGTTCTCTAAATTTTCCCTAATCAGATTCAATCTGAATTTTAAAATGTTTAAGGGTTTCACCTGGCTAAGAGATGCTGTTTTTGCACTCACCTCTCTACCGATTTCCTCAGATGGCTGGAGGAGTAAAATTACAAATTCCAGCATGGCTCACTGAGGTTGTTATATAGATATCTGCATCACCAATTTTATTTTCCAATGTGTACTTACTGTCTGACAGCTTTCTTTTGTTCTAGCAGCCTTTGGAACATAAGAAATGTTGAATTTCTCCTGGTAGAAATGTCTTGGATCAGTCAATGCAAAGGTAAATTGTGCTCCTCCTGTATTTTTTTAAGCAAGTGACGAGCTTTGCTAGAGTGACTGAAATGAGTGCAGATTCTTTTAACAATGTTAGCAGGAGCCTTAATGCCCCGGACCTCTTCAATAAAACTGTGAACTATTAAATTGAAGCAAAGCAGGGGATATGAACAAAGCCCCCCTCCCCTTCTCCAAGTCCTCCTTATGCTGGCCCCCTTATCTGCAACAATAAAGCCAACTGGCAGACTCTGTGATATGAATCATTGCTGTATGGGTTGCTTGAGCTCCTCATTAATACTGTATGAGTTATGTTCAGATGGAAATTAAAACATTCTTATAATGGCAAACTAGGATTTACTGTCCCCTCAAGAATTATCAAAACATGCCCAATGTGCAGTGACAGACATGAAGGGTTCAAGCCAACAGCTTGTCCAAATATCTCTTGTGAGATGCACCACCCACCCAACAGCACTGGCCAAAACTCATCTCAGTTTTCTACATACTGTATGAAATCGTAGAGATCTGGAATCCCTGTTGAGGAGAAGTATTTTCTTGATGGTATATTATCGAGGTTTGCAGTACTAAGCAGCTGCCTGAATCCTACATGTTCAACCTTGTAATATGGTAGCAAGTCAATGACTAACATCTCTAAAATTTTCTTTGTTATTGTAACAGCAACAGGGTGGGCTGAGAAATATTTGGCTTTACGTTTGTATGTTTTTGAGATGGTAAGCTGTTTCCTTGATGGAGGGGGGCTTTAGATCACATGACCACTACCAGTAACAGTAGGACTCAGTTTTTCAACTGGATGAAAGTGCTGGCAATGTTTCTGTATTGCTGCAGGGGCTGCCACTGCTTTCATCTATCAGAGTTACCCCTGACTGTAGTGAGCTATCATCACTGTCACTTTCTCTTCTATTCTCAAAAATGGATTTCTCATTAATATTAAGACATCGGACTAGGTGACTTTCCAGTGATGAAGTTCCCAATGTGCTTTTCTTTTTACTCCTGCTGATTGCCCATTTACAAATAGCACATGTTGCCACCAACTCATTAGACGTACTAATGGAGAAGTATGACAAACAAAAGATGATATATTTTAGTTTTATTGCCAGGTAGGCACTGCAGCTCAGTCACATGCTGAATTTTTCAAATCTTTCTTGGGCCTCTTTCTGTTGTGCTTTATTCCATTCTTCTAACCCACTGTCCTCCTCCTCAACCATAGAATTAGAAACATTTGCTTCTGCTTGTTCATCATTGCAATTTCTGTCCCTCGGTAAACCAGCCCCATCACTGCTTCCTTCATCATCTTTATCTTCTTTACCCTCGGTGGGCTCAGCCTCAGAGGAATCAGATGTTGAGGACTAATAGTAGCATAGTATGCACTTGTTCCATATCTGGGAGTGCCTCTGCAGGTGATGCCCACCAACCCTTTTGTTTTAACTAAAGAGCCTTTTTTAGGTGGGGATTGATCCGGCAGATGCACTTTTATTGGTCTGAAGCATTTCCTTGGAAGATGACACTTTAGATTTACCATAAACACTTTTGGGGTTTGATTTCATTGACCCTGTGCAGGACGATTGCTTAGCCTGTCCTTTGGCCCTCCCTTTTGGATGCCTAAAGCTGCAGTGCCTATGTGAGTCAGAATTTGCCTGAACATGTTCATCTATTTTTTTTCTTTTTTGTATTTTTCAACTCCCACACCTACAGGCCCAAATGACCAGTACCACTTCCTCCTCAGCTCACTAAGAGTGACTCCAAGTCCTACTATCACTATTTAGAGATGTGCAAAATTGGAAAATTTCATTATGTGAAATATTTCACCAAATTCTCCCATTTCGCAAAATATTTCATGGAAGCGAAATTTGGAATTTTTTTTTTATTCAAAGTTTATTCGTTTTCAGCTTATAAACTACAAACATACATACATCATATCATCATCATGACTTATTACAGAAAGTAGCCATCCCCCTATATTCCCTTTTAACACCCCTCCACCCCCTTCCCTATATCCCTCCTCCCTCCCTCCCTTTCTCCTCAACCCCCCGCCTACCCTCCCATTCCTTAACCCTTGGTGCCTAACATATACAGTATCTAATAAAATCAAACATGTTAACAATAATAATATAATTCTTATACAAGACAAGATATAGTGTTCCCTTTTAAGTCTCGGTGTAAAGGACATGAAGCTTCTCCCATCTTTTTTTATAGATTCCCATACGGTTAAAGATACTAGACATTGTCTTTTCAATCTTTAGATTTTTCAATAGTTTGTGGAGCCATTCTACATATGAGGGCTGTAATGAATCTTTCCAGTGTTTCAATAAAAATTTTTTTTTACAGATAGTGCAATTAAAGTAATGTGATAGTGACGGTCCATCTTCGGGTAGCCCATGAAGTCACCCAAAACATCAGCCCAGGTTTTAATAAGGTGCCAAATGGATGCAATTTTGGAGCATTCCCAGAAGATATGAAATAAGATACTAACATCCAATTCACATCTGTTGCATAGAGGGCTTGTTGCCAGGCCCATTTTATTTAATTATATGGTGTCATATACATATCATGTTAAATTTGTAATTGCATGATCCACAATCTATCTTGTGTAATATACTTATGGGAATTTTTTCAAATAGTCAGCCATCTAGAAATGAAATTGGGAAATTTGTCCACCCAACATTTCGTAATTCCCGTAATTTCTGGAAAGACCCGAGGATAGTGCAAAGCATAGATTGAGGAGACAGCATGTGGAGCAAAGGCTAAATCCCAGCAGGTATCTATCCAAGAACCCTGACTGGTGTAGATAGTGCTAGGTGTATAAAATGAAACCAGCATGTGCCTGATCTGATAACTCTTATAGGACCATTTTGGAGATAGATCAAATTTCTTAAGAATATCTTGCTTACTAAGTCAATCCAGGCCTTGAGCATGGAAGTTCTGTGCTGAGCAAGTTTTGCTTAATGGAACTCAATTATACAGGATCATTTCCCCACCAGAAAATTTGGATTTTGGAATATCAGCTGAGCAGAATCTATATGTGGAGTATCTTTGTGTTACATAACTGGGAGTGAGTAATGTACTGAGCGGCCAGAGGTGAGTAATGCAGACTGGAGGAAGTTTACCCAGTCTCAAAATGGCATGCAGAGAGGGTTAACACCAGCCAAATCACCAAATCTTGTTCTATTCTAACCCAAGTAGGTTTGTAAGTTAGCCAGTCTGTTGAGCCAGGCGGGTTTCCCATATTAAAACTTACTAAGATGCCTAGCCCAATAATATAGTCCAAAGTGTGGAGTCACAAACCCCTCAAGTTCTTAGGGGTGGCCAATTTATGAAACGCCTTTCTTGGGGTACTCCCTTTCTAAATAAAGTTGGATAAGTGAGGGTGGAGTTTCTTAAACCAGATCTTGGGAATCCACAGATTAAGTAAATTAAATGGATAAAAGATTCATGGGAGAATGTTCATTTTAATTATATTCACTCTTCCCCAAAAGGTTAAGGGGAGGTCACCCCAACATTTTAGGTCTTGTTATGATTACTTAAAATTTTAAGATTCAGCTTATGCATTTGGGTCATGCTGGTGGTTAAATGAGTCCTAAATATTTAAGGGTCTTGGGAGACCATGTGGAGGCCTAAATCTAGAACATCTTGCCTCATTACTTTGTGGTTCAATATGAAAGCCGCTGTTTTATCGGCATTTAATTTATAATTAGAAAGAGCACTGTACTCCTGTATTGTCTTTATTAATCCCTGAATCAAGGTAGTGATGTTGGTAATATGGAGTAGGATGTCATCAGCATAGGCAGCAATTTTTTCCTCTTTAGATCCTAACGAGATGCTTCTGATCTCGGAGGAGATTTTAATGGCTATAACTAAAGGTTCCAAATACAGATTAAATAACAGGGGTGACAACGGACAGCCTTGCCTAGTGTCTGCTTGCAAAGTAAAATAAGGAGATAAAGTTCTGTTACAAAAGATACGGGCAGTGGGATTGGAATATAATCTTTGTATCCAGGAAATAAAAGTGTTGGGGAAACCATATCTATGGAGCACTCTAAACAGAAATTGCCAGTCTACTCTGTCAAAAGCCTTCTCCACGTCAAGGGAGACCAGAGCCATAACCTGCTGAGAGTTCCTGGACAAGGAGAAGACATGAGACAATCTGCGAAAGTGGTCCAGCGAGGACCAACCCTTCATGAACCCAACTTGGTCAGGACCTATGAGAGAGGTGAGTACCTTATTTAATCTGCCAGCGATTAACTTGGTGAGGATCTTCATATCACAGTTGAGGAGAGATATGGGGTGATAGCTCAATACCTTTTTCGGGTCTCTATTTGATTTGGGGATAACTACTATAATAGCTCCTAATAACCTAGGATCAAAGTTATCTCCGCTTAACATAGAGGAATAAACTGCCTTTAACCACGGAGTTAATTGTTTGGCGAACTTTTTGTAAAAATTGGCCAAGTAGCCATCTGCTCCTGGGGCTGTATCAAAAGGAAGTTCCCGAATAACTCCCAGGATCTCTTCCTTCATAATAGGGAGAAGATGCTGTTCTGCCTGTGTTACTTTTAATATAAGAAGAGGGAGATGTTCTTAAAACTTATCTACCTCAGTTTGGGAAGGTCGATTCGGCATCTGAACATATAAGTTCCTGTAATAAGACTCAAATTCTGCCATAATGTACTTAGAATGAGTTATAAGGGGTCCTGGGACTTTTTGTAAAGCTGCAATAAATCTTGCAGCTTCTTCTTTTTTAAGTCTGAGGGCAAAGAGGCGCCCAGCCTTTTCATCCTGTTCGATATATTTAGCCTTGGTCTTCAAAATAACCCATTCTGCTTTCTCCCTTAATAATTCAGAATACTTATCCTTTAATTTAATCAGAGCAATCTTGTCTTCTTCAATAGTTTAATTAGAGAGATATTTTTCCTTTTCCCTAATTTGCTCTAATAGTTCCTGCTCCTCTCTATGTTTTTTAACTGAAGCCAGCTTAATAAATTCCCCCTTATGAAACATTTAAGAGCTCCCCATTCACAGGATGGAGACTGTGTGGATCCCCAATAATCTCTCTTGAAATGGTCTAGAGAAGCAGAAACAGTGTCTGTGATCTTCGTATCTTTTAATAATTGGTTATTTAATCTCCACAATGTATCAGTACCCCTATTAAGGGACAATGAGAGTCAGCAGGATATAATGGAATGGTCCGACCCCACCCCTGGCTCAATTCAACTGTCCAACAGGCCATTTAATAGTGGTTTACTGATCCAGAAATAGTCTATTCTAGAAGCTGACCCGTGGACAGCTGAATGAAAGTTAAAATCTTTCTCATTAGGGTGGAGGACTCTCCAGGGATCACACAGTCCCAGCTGATCTACTAGATATCTGATGGCTCTTTGAGCTGGAGTGAGGCCCATGAGATGTGGTCCCCCAGATTTATCCATCAGTGGGTCGAAAGGCAAATTCCAATCCCCCGAGAAAAAGTGGTATATCAAGGACAGGTGTCAGAACAGAAAGAAGTTCCATGAAAAAGGCTGAGGAGTCTAGATTATGCCCATAAATGGATCCAAAAATTATTTCAAATGAAAAAATTTTGCCTTTCACAAAAACATATCTGCTTTGCTTGTCTTTTATACAGTGATTGCAGATAAATGGAAATTTCTGGTAAACAAGATTGCCACTCTTTTTATTCCTGCTGTCTCCCAATGTGAATACCTGCCCACCTGCTGCCTCCTGAGCAATGAACCTTCTATTTCAAGTAAACGGGTTTCCTGTAATATAATTACATCACAGCTCATAAGCCCCAAATGTTTTAGAATTTTTGTTCACTTCAGAGAGTGTCTCAATCCTTTAACATTCTACGAACAGAACTTAAACAATTGTGCCACAGCTTATATATTTCCATCTAATAAGAAGACCAGTCCAAGGAACACATATTACCTTTTTCAGCCATATATTCCGATCTGTAAAGCACCCCCCTCTCCCCAAGCCCAATATTATTCCCCTCCAGTCCTCATAATTATAACCCCTTAAACCCCAAGTAGTCCCCAAAATGTCCCCCCTCTTATATAACCCTACCTCTATAATAAGAATATGAAGAAATTTTCCATTACACCTGTTAGGATGACGAATATAAACATTAGCTGATAGTAACAACCCTCCCCAGTATGCTGGCCTATGGTGAACAGCTCCTGATAATCCTCCCTCCCCCACACCGACCACTAAAACAAGTTAGTATTGCTTCTCATCTTTCTGGTGAAACTTACACCCTCACTAAAACAAAAGAAAAGATAGGTAACATTCAAACCCCTGAATAACTACTCATGTGTCACAAAAAGAAAGAATACAGCCCTCTTTCAAAGCTCTTGTATCCCAGAACCTCCTTGTTTAAAAAATTAAAGAAACGTTAAACTTAAGCATCATTTATATGTACGTCACTAGCTGCTCCATGTTCAGCTTCCAGATTTAACCCTGCAATCCATAGAAAGTACTGGGTTAACTTGGTGTCAAATGAACCTTTAAGGAACAAACTCCTCTAGTTAAGTTCGAATTAACAACTGGCAAAAGTTAGAACTCGGCAAAAGAACAGTAAAGGCTCCTTAAACCCCTGTATACTCAGCTCCTCTGAACGCTTTCATTTTTAAGCGTTGCAGGCCCAATCCAAGAGTACATTTAGAGCCATTCCTCTTTCCGAAAATGGGCTGTGAAGGTAAAATTCCAAATGTAGCCTTGAATTCCAGATCTTCACTAGCACTTCAACCATCCATCCTTTAGATTGCCTTCAGCGGTCTGAGAATAGGGCTGGGTGTTTCTGCATACAGAACTCCATTGCAGGGGCGACCTCCTCAAATGATTCCCAGTTGCCATCAAATAAAATCTGTAAGTTGGCTAGATAGGACATGCAGAATTTTATCCCTGCGGCAATGCATTTGGAAATGATGGGATGAAATGCAGCCCTTCGAGAACGGACAGAGACTGATAGATCCTGTGCCACACGGATTTTTCGGCCCTCCCAAAGAACGTCTTGTATATCTTTAAGCTTCATTAACACATGTTGCTTCTCTTGGAAATTCAAAAAGTGAAATATCACTGGTCTAGGCTGGGCTGTAGGAGGTGGCATGGGCCGAAGTGATCGGTAAGCCCTTTCAATAATATATTCAGAACCAAAAGGGCTAGGCCCTGCAAGCTTAACTAACAGCCTTTGGATGAACTTTATCGTGTCCCCTCCTTCCTCCTTTTCTAGCAAGCCTATTACTACGATGTTATTCCTTCTGCTTCTGCCCTCGAGGTCTTCTATTTTGGCTTCCAGACACTTAAGGGTTTGCCTATTAATCGTAACCGAGGAGTCCATTTTATCCAGTCATTTCTCTACTAATATCACCCTGGCCTCAGTATCTGTGGCACACCGAGTCACCTCTTCCACTGTTTTGGTCAGTGTTTTTATGTCTGACATCAGGGAACGAACCTCTTCTTTAAATGGCTGAAATTCTGAGAGGAATCTCTCCAAAGTTAGAGGAGTCAATACCAGCAGGAACATCCGCCAGAACTAACACATGGTGGATTCCCTGCAGGGGGAGGGCCTCAAACAACTGGTATAACAACCCACAAGAGACAGGGCTATCCTAGATCTAGTACTGACTAACAGGGAAGGGATCACAGATCTCCAGGTAGAAGGTCACCTGGGGGCCAGTGACCATCACATGGTATGGTTCAATCTGGCCACTACATCTAAATCATCCCATTCCAAGGCAAAAATATGGGACTTCAGAGGAGCTGACTTTGATAAGATGGCCAACAGAGTTAAGCTAGGCCTGGCAAAAAGAAACACAGGTGAGGGGGTACAGACAAAGTGGGCAAGCATTAAGGATGTAATACTTGAAGCAACATCCCATTGTGTTAGACAGAAAAGGAAGTGCAAAAGAAGAAGGAAACCACTTTGGTTCTCAAATACAGTAGCAGAAAAGGTCAGAGCCTATAAGGCTGGCCTTTGGGAAATATAAGGAACGCAGTGGGATGAAGATAGGGAGGCATACCAAACTGTCCTAAGGGAAGCAGGGAAGGCAGTAAGGCAGGCAAAGTCCCAAACTGAGGAAACACTAGCACGAACAGTTAAAGAAGGTGACAAGACTTTCTGTAGATACATTAGTGAAAGGAGAAAGTCCAGAGGGGGTATTGCTAAGCTCAAAGGAGAAAAGGGGGCATGTGAGGAGGAGGACCCTGTAAAAACATTTATCTTAAATAGATACTTTTGCTCAGTATTTACTGAAGAGAAGGTAGGGCAGGGCCCACAGCTCAGCACCATGGACACAGGGGGGAGGGAGGTGAGCACTACTCCCTTCACAAAAGAAAGGGTCCTACAAGAGCTCGCTAAGCTCAGGGTGGACAAGGCAATGGGACCTGATGGCATACATCCCAGGGTACTTAAGGAGCTAAGGGTGGAACTAGCAGAGTCATTAGCAGAACTGTTTTAGTGAGTCTCTGAGCACAGGAGAGTTCCAGAAGACTGGAGAAGGGCTCATGTGATCCCGCTCCACAAGAGTGGTAGCAGGGAGGAGGCAAAGAACTACAGACCAGTCAGTCTTACCTCAGTAGTGGGCAAGATTATGGAGGCACTTTTTAAGAAAAGGATAGTGCAACACCTGGAATCCATAGGGGCACAGGATCCAAGACAGCATGGGTTTACAAAAGGAAGGTCCTGTCAAACTAATCTCATAGATTTCTTTGACTGGGTAACCAGAGTGCTGGACCAAGGGGGAGCAGTTGATGTCGCCTACCTTGACTTCAGCAAAGCTTTCGACACTGATCCACATAGAAGATTGATAAATAAGCTGGGTAGGCTTGGGGTGGGTCAGAAGTTGGTCAACTAGGTGGCAAACTGGTTGACAGGCAGAAAACAGAGAGTGGTGGTGAATGGTATACAGTCAGAAGAGATGCAAGTCACAAGTGGTGTACCTCAGGGATCAGTCCTGGGGCCAGTCCTCTTCAATATCTTCATTAGTGACATTGCAGATGGGCTAGAGGGTAAGGCTTGTCTGTTTGCAGATGACACCAAGATCTGCAACAGAGTAAATGATCCAGATGGGGTGGGCAGAATGAGAAGAGATATGGATAAACTAGCAAAATGGTCAGAATAGTGGCAACTGGGATTTAATGCAAAGAAGTGCAAGACCATGCACGTAGGGAAGAGAAACCCTGAAGCCACCTATAGGCTGGGAGGGGAGTTGCTGGCAGTCACAAAAGAAGAAAGAGACTTGGGCATCATCATCACCGATGACCTGAAATCATCCAAGCAGACCTCTAAAGCAGTAGGTAAGGCTAGGGGATGTTCGTGTATTAGTAGGGTATCACAAGCGAAAGAGGGAGGTAATAATCCTCTTACAAGACACCGGGTTAGGGTTCTATATCTGGAGTATCATGGCAGTACTGGAGGCCACACTTTCGCAAGGACATTAACCAAATTGAGGCAGTCCAGAGAAGGGCAACCAAAAGGTGCAGGGACTGTATCAGAAGACATATGAGGACAGATTAACGAGGCTCAATATGTATACCCTAGAGCAAAGAAGGGAGAGAGGTGATATGATCGAGACATTCAAACACCTTAAGAGCATTAACAAGGTGAAAGAGTCCAACATGTTTAAATGTAAGAAAAATAGCAGGACAAGAGGACACAGCATGAGATTAGAAGGAGGCCTACTAAGGGGGAATGTGAGGAAATTCTTTTTCACAGAAAAAGTGGTGGATTCATGGAACAGCCTACCTCAGGAAGTGGTGGCTATGAATACAGTGCAGAGCTTCAAACAGGCATGGTATAGGCATAAGAGAGCAATACAGATGAGTATGAATAGATAGGCCACTGACAGACCAAAGGCCAATGGCACATTTATAAGGTAGAAAAAGAAATGGGCAGACTGGATGGGCCTTACGGTCCTTATCTGCTGTCAACCTCTATGTTTCTATGAGTAGATTCAGTAGGGGCCAAAGATGAGGATGAAGCCTCAGTTGTTGAAGCTCAGCCTGTAGCAGCCCTTGGTTTTTTTGGGGCCTTCTCGGGGTGACTGGCGGCGTGTGTTGAGGGGGCGCCTACCGCATCTCCATCTCCATATCTATCTCCCATCGGTTTGATCTGATCCTGAAAACTTCCCTTCACTGATTCTGAACTGAATTATGTGTTCTGTGTAGGGATTTAAGTGTAAATCTTGTTAGTTTGTGGTTGGGTGAGCGGAGCTCCACGGAGTGCATCTAATCGGCTCGCTGCATCATGTGACGCCCCCAAAATTTGGAATTTTGCCACAGAATGAGAAATTTCACCTCCAGAAGGCAAAAATGTGCCCACTAAATAGTGAAATTAGTTTTTTTCCAGCAAAATTCCACATTTCACGGGCAATATTCCACACTTCTCACCCCGCTAAATATTTTGCGTAATGGGTGAATTTTATTAAATATTTCATGCGGCGAAATCACCAATTGCACGGGAATTTCACCAGCGAAATATAATTTCACAACATCTCTGTTAGTGATTGACTGTATTCAGCAACTCAACAATGTTATGCTATTTATTTTTATTAGCTTTTGG
This sequence comes from Neoceratodus forsteri, assembly GCA_016271365.2. NCBI lineage: Eukaryota > Metazoa > Chordata > Ceratodontiformes > Ceratodontidae > Neoceratodus > Neoceratodus forsteri. The sequence continues at coordinate 959,648,141 of CM057455.1, forward strand.
TAACCGGGTAAGTGCACTAGGCAAAAATCCTGCCTATTTTCAGGCATGACCCGGGAGGGTACAAAACTGAGAATACAACATGACAAACAGTACAGTTCAAAATTAACAATATTGGAAAATACAGAAATGACAACAGTACAGAATTCAAAAACAATTTCAGGTGTAGTCACGACAGAGTACATTGAGCAATCCGAGGATTGAGCACACAGCCATATAAACAAGCACCAATAAGTTAAGCAAAACATTTAACAAAAACATAGGAAAGCTCAGTGGAAATGGAGGTAACATAACTCACCGGAGCACCGTATGTAATACATAGGATGCTGACATAGAGAATTGGCGACTCTCAGTTAGGTGCAGTTGCAATTACCTAGGGCATAGAAGTGTGAGCACAGGGAGAACTTAAATGAAAGGTGGGAGGTGGAGATTTTTATCTGGGGAGGGAGAGAGTTTCAGAACCTTGGGGCAAAATAGGAGAAGGCCTGTTCTCCCATTTTGGTGTTACAGGTCCGTACGTAAAGCATTGGGATGGAAGAGGACCTCAGTGAGTGGGGGCGAGGGACCGGGGTAATCATATCACCAAGAGCAGCAGGACGAGGGGCTCTAGTAGAGTCAACAAGACACCCTAGAGTGTATGACTGGAGGCATTTGGGAAACAACCAGTTTAATCCTGAGTAAAGTATGCAGTGATGAGTCAGTCAAGGTGCAGATAAGGCAAACCTGCAGATATTATTATAGGAAGTGTCCTACTTGCAGAGTATGCTGGCATTGGATTGGTAGAGAATCGGTAGGGCATAAAGGAGTTGAGGGAGTAGCACACCTCTAGCAACTGATTTCCTGGTGGATGGGGTAAGTGAGTGGCGCACTCGATAGGCTGCGCCAATTACAGTCTTGGAATATAAATTGGTGATGCAGATGTCCCTAGCATAGCACACTGGTATAGAGGTGAATTGTTATTGATGATAATGAACAAACTGAGAAGTAAGAAATATGACTGATGATAACACTTGTTTATTTTATTGTGCAGTGTGTCATCCCTAGTTGGAACTTAATAAAGAATGAATGAGAAAGACAGCCTGTATGGAATTTCTATTTCTTTCCTCCTTTTGCTGCCAAATCTGTATTTGTTCATTAGAGAATTGTAATTTTTTTAAATAATAATTGCTTTGCTTTGCCTTCCCGTGGTCTACGCAGCCAGCAGCACAGCACCACCTATGACTGGGACCTATGGCTACTTGTATGTATTTTAATTACTGATGCCTTTGCCTTCCCATGGACTTCCCAGCCAACAGCACTGCACCACCCATGACCATGACCTATGGCAACTTAACGATTGCTGTGCCTTCCCTTGGACTACACAGCCAACAGCACTGCACCATCCAAGACTGTGATCTATGGCAACTTAACAAATGCTTTACTTTTTAATGATTGCTTTCCTGTGCCTTCCCTTGGACTACCCAGCCAGTACCACTGCACCACCCATGTCCATGACCTATGGCAACTAGTATGTATTTTAATTACTGATGGCTTTGCAACCCCCTGGACTATGCAGCCAGCAGCACTGCACTACACCACACCACTCATGACCATGATCTATAGCACCTTAATGATTGCATTGCTTTGCCTTTCCCTGGATTATGCAGCCAGCATCACTGCACCACCCGTGACCATGTCCTATGGCACCTTTAATGATTGCTTTGCTTTCCCCGATTACACAGACAGCAGCACTGCAACATACCATGACCATGATCTATGGCAACTTGTATTGATGATTGCTTTGCTTTGCCTTCCCTGGACTACCTACCCAGCCAGCAGTCCTGCACCACCTGGCAACATTGGTCTTGTAGTTTTGCTTTGCATTCCCCCAGCTAGCAGCACATGTGATTATCACCTATGGCAACCTGTGATTTTGGTAACTTGCAGATTTTTCTTCTTCAACAGTATTTCTTTTTTTCCCCCCGTTTTGCCGCAGTTGCTTGCCCTCCACTAATACCTAGCCTGCAGTTCACAGTAGTATTACATCCAGGCAGCAGCACTAGACTGCACTCAACTACCTTTTTTTGGCACACGCCACAAAAATAAATTTTTTTGTCACAAATTTCCCCTTGCAAGTTTGACTCTTCTTTGTGGGCTTGCCTGCCCATCCAGTCTCCACCCCACACCACCAGTTTGGATCTCTCTCTCTCTCTATCCCCTTCTTATTCCTAACACTTCTGGCAGCAGCACTGATTGTCACTGCACAGTCAGCGTTCCACTTTTTTTTTTCTTTTTTTTTTTTTGTGATTTGGCCTCATCTGCTCGCCTGTGCCATTAAGTGCTCAGTTTCTCGTCATCCCCATCAGAGAGCAGTCTGCTCTCCACTCAGCTCTCTCTCTCTCCTCTGCACAGCATGCTCGGCTTTTAGCTTTTTTATAGCTGATGTTCTTGCATCGCAACACCAGGACAAACTCCTTTGCTAATTGGATGCCGCTGACCATCTGTGCCAAGTGCGGCTTGCTGACAGCATGAGGGTGGCTGGGAAGTGGGACAGATTTGCTTACCACAGACTCGGAAGTGAACTTTTTCAGCACAGTCTATATTTGTCCAAATCTGTAGGTAAGCATCAGATCTGAAGGGGTTTCTGATTTATGGAGGAACAGTCCACCCAGCCCTGCTTTTTACTATCTCACACCTGCCTACTACCATTTAGTCCTGGTCCTGGTAGGTCACTCCCATTGTGGCCATTCTTGGTTTCATCCTATTCCTCAGGATCTTAGTTTGTGTTTACGGTGGTGTGTCTGTAGAAGTGCACCACCTTGTCCATGTAGTGGCTTACTGCATGGCGGCGAGCCATCCCCTCATTACCAAGCTTGTATGTTGGTTTAGTGTAGTCCATCCCTCCTCCTGAGGGGAAAGCTACCATAGGGGCCTTACATTATGAGGTATGTAGAGAAAGCTAGCTGTGTCTGCCAAGTCTCAGGTTTTCTCTCTCCCTCACTTGGAGTGCCTTTGTGACTTCTCCCTGGGATTTGGGATTGATAACCAAGGTTTTGGTAGAGGGAGTAGGTAACTCAAATATTCTGTGTATTCCAGGTTATTTCACAAGATGTGTGAAATTGTTATTATTGTCTGTATATAGTTGGCCTTTTGCTGTTATTAGTGTTGGACTATGTTAGTTTTTTGATGGACCGATTGTTTCAAATATTCAGAATACCTTTACTGATGTGCCTGGTGATCGTAAAGGTTGGGGGGAGGCATTTTGTATCTAGTATGGTCAGCCCTTCCCTCGTCTTCTCCATTTCTTTTTCCTCTGTAATCAGTGTGGCTAACCTAACCACCCACTTTTGTCACATGGAATGGGAATGGTCTGCATCACACCATCCACAGGAAAGTGGTTCTTACATACCTCAAAAAGCTGAACCCTGCTGTTGCTCTTCTATAGAAAACCAATCTCTCTCATGAGGAGGCCCTCAGACTAAGGAAAGATTGGGTCAGCATGGAGCTGTACTCCACTTACACTATTTATTTATTCATTTATTTGCTTTTGGTAACCGGGTAAGCATGCTAGACAGCAAGTACCTATTTTCAGGTGCGACCCGGGAGAATTACAAGATAATTACATAGGAGAGATACATAGTCAACATTACAATCAGGAGCAGACATACTCCAATAGTAGGATAAAACACCAGGGATTGTTAAGGCAGTAGAACAAAGCAACAGGATTACATATCAGCAATCACAGATTACCAAACATACAGGCCCGGGGGCAACAGGGTAGTATGAGACCTCCCCCAGGTTGAAGTGCAACACCGTGGTGGCATGGGGGACAGAGCCTGGCTGGGGTACCAAAGCAGATAGGTTGTGGGGCTGGGCGTTAGGCAGCACACAGGCAGGTTGCAGCAGATTTCAGGAAGCTCCAAAGGGAGGTTTTAAAGGTGGAGTGGAAGGGGGAAGCACAAACTTGTGGGGGAAGGGAGTTCCACAGCTTGGGTGCATGGGAGGTAAATGCCCTGTCCCCAGTGAGGGTGCGGGTCTTGGGGACCAGGCGGGTCTGGGATGCACAGGACCTATGGTGGTAGACGGGGGAGGCATGTTTCAGGGGGAGGGCGAGCGAGGCAGGGGCGGCCATTCGAATTATGTTGTCAATAAAGTTACCCATGGTGTAGATACAGTGTTTTTCTGGGGGGAGCCATTCCACTCAAGAGTAGAGCGTGCATCGGTGAGTGAGACAGGGGGCTGTGAGTGCAAAGTGGCATATGTTGTTGTATGTGGTGTCCCACTTGGCTATGCATGAGGAGGGGACTGAGGTAAAGGCAATGAGACCATAGGAGAGGGTGGGCAGTAGTATCCCCCTGGCTAGGGCCAGCCGAGCAGCAGGGGTGAGGCAGTCTTTAGCCCTATATGCTAGGCCAAGTTTGCCATTGGTAGCATTGCATATGCTTCTGATGTGTCCGGAGAGGTCCAGTTGAGGGTCGAGGGTGACTCCAAGGTACTTAGCAGAGTCAATTGTTGGCAGGAGGGAGTTGCAGGTACCATGAATTTTGAGGGGCGTTATGCAGGAGGAGATTGTTGACGCGGTGCCAAAGAGCATGGCCTGTGTTTTCTTAAGGTTGACTGCGAGTTTGTGCCCGTCCAACCATGCTCTGATACGAGAGAAGTCAGAGTTGAGTTGGGCATTGATGCTGGTAACATCAGGGGCGCTGGCTAATAAGACAAGGTCATCCACATGCATGGTAAGGTGCCCTTCTGTGGCAACAGAGGGTAAACCATTGACAAACAGGGAGAACAGGATCGGTCTGAGGATGTACACAGGGAGTATACTGCTTTTTAAGTAACACTTTTCTTGACAGCTACTGTCCCACAAATCGGATCCAGAAGGCCATTGGGTGCTGGCTAATGTCCAGATCCCAGACCTGTAGTTTATCACTGCTGGCGTCTATGGTCCCAATGAAATGGACTCTAACATTTTCATTAACGTAGCTCTGATTATTGGTGACTTCAACCCAGACAATCTCCTGCTGCTCTTAGGGGGTGACTAATACACCATTGAATACTGTCCTGGACAGAAGCTCTCATTCCCTTTTACAGCCAACTCCAGCTCTTTGGGTACTGCAGTCTCTTATGGATGAACATTCTCTAGTGGATGCCTAGTGGCTGCTTTACTCAACATCATGTGATTATTCCTTTTTTTCGCCAGTGCATTAGTCTTCCAGTCAATTGACTGTTGACTCCTGTCTCCTGCTGTCATCCAGTTCCTGGGACTCTAGTCCATTTGGATCATGCCCCAGTGACAGTTACTTTTCATTTGTCCCCTCTGCAAGCAAGGCCTCCCCAATGGCATCTTAAGCCTTGTTGCTTCAGGACAGAAAATTCTGGGAACTCTTAAGGAAATAGTCTGAGTCCTTCTTTCAGCTTAACACTTCCTCTGATATTACTCTCGCCACTCTATGGGATGCTCCAAACCCTATCTAAGAGGGGTCATAATTAACTTTGTGGCCGGTTCACTGTTGAAAAGAAAAAGAAAAGGATGATGTGGTGTTCACAGTGGTTATACTAGCTAAAGAGAGTGCCTTCAAGGCTGGGACGGACAATCCTGAACAAAACTTATCCACAATCACTTTATTAAAATACCATTTAAATGCCTTTTCTCTCCTGTAAGACCAAACTAGCCCATATTTGAACTAAACACCAGTACTGGGAGGGCAGGGAGTGAGCCAGGAAGTTGCTCGTCCACCAACTGTGAGTGCAGCAGGCAAGCAGACATACAGGATCCTTTCGCGATACCCAGGGTCAGCTTCGGCATACTGCAACCAGCATCAATGATGCTATGAAACAATTTTATGAAAATCTCTAGCAATCTACTGCATCCCACTCTCAGGAGGAAATTCATGAATTCCAATCCTGGCTGCACCTTCCTCAGCTTTCCATCACCAATCAGCAATTATTAAGTCGAGCCCCCACAGTCCTGGAGGTAACACAGGCCATCAAGTCTCTATCTTCTTCCACAGTTCCAGGAGAAGATGAACTTCTTGTGGACCTTCATCAGCAGGTCCCAGATGCAGTAGCTCTTCACTTAATGGCAGTCTTTGACCAGGCTTACAATATGAGTGAGCTTCCTCCTACCCTTAGAGGTGCTGTCATCACTGTTATAACTAAAATGGATAAGGACCACTTGCTCTGCACCAACTACCACCCCATTTCCCTCATCAATGCTGACTGCAAGGTGCTCGCCAAGGTGCTTGCCTCGTGCCATGAATCTCTTGTACCCCATTTAATGCACCCATCACAAGTCGAGTTTGTGAAAGGATGACTTAGGTTGGACCATCTCCGTTCATTGCATAATCTCATGACTGCAGCACACAGAACATCCCAGCAGCAGGTGTCTCAATTGATTTCAAGAAGGCTTTTGACTCTGCTAACTGGCTCTTTTCATGTGCTGCCCTCACACATTTTGGCTGCAGTAACCAATTTTTGAGGCAGATCCAAGTGTTATACAGCTCTCTGGGGGCCAGCCACAAATGGCTGGCTGTCCCCTTTTTTTAGCCCTACAGAAAGGTACACGGAAGGGCTGTCCCCTTTCGCCATTACTTTTTTACTCACCATTGAGCCATTGGCAGTAGCCATTCTATCTCATCCCAGTTTCTCAGGTATTCCAGTGGGCAAATAGCAATATTCTACATTATTATATGCCGATAATTTGTTGGTTCTTCTCACATCTCCTACTACATCTCTTCCTGCCCTGATGCAGACTTTAAAACATTTTTCTGCCACCTCCGGTCTAAGGGTTAATAATAGGAAAACACATGGTTCTCCCCATCACCAAGTCCTGTCCCACCACCCCTTTTACACAAGCAGGCCTGAAGTGGGCCCCTCTTGGTTTTACATACTTGGGTCTAACTAATAAACAAGACATCTCTGCTATGCCACATGCCAGCCTAGAATCTCTCCTGCAGGCTATGAGAGCAGAGTGTGACCACTGGAGAGCACTTAAACTAGCCTTAGTGGGTAAGATAGAGGCATTACAGCTGATTACTTCTCCAACATTTCTTTATCTGGTCCACAATCTTCCTCTACCTATCCCGGACGATAGTTATCCAGAAATGATAGACTCTTAGTTTCCTTTCTCTGGAAGGCCATCCTCCATGTTACATGAGGGCTAAGCTGTGGGCACACTGGACCTCCAGGGGGTGGGGTTTGCCATGGATTAAAGGTTATTACATGGCTTTCCTGGGAGAGCAAGCCCTTCATTTGTTCCAAGATGATGCAGAATGCCTCCCCTTATGGACTAGAATGGAAATACAATTTATGCTGTACACCTTCCGCAGTATAGCCTTACATGATCCATCCCTCAACACCTGCTGGACTATACCCACTATTTCTGACTCAATTACAGATAACTTATTACATGGCTTTCCTGGGAGAGCAAGCCCTTCATTGATTCCAAGATGATGCAGAATGCCTCCCCTTGTGTACTAGAATGGAAACACAATTTATGCTGGACACCTTCCGCAGTATAGCCTTGTTGGTCCATCCCCCAACACCTGCTGGACTATACCTACTATTTCTGCCTCCAATGCAGCTTGGAAATCCCTCAGTAAAATCCAGCATGTTGACCTTTTTCCCCTAGACCTCCTCTCCCTTTAGAACAACCCTTTGATCAAGGTGGACAATAAGCCTCTATTGGAAGTCATGGTACAATAGCGGAGTTCAGTGCTTCCAAGACCTTCTACTACCTGGCTCTCGCCACCTTCAATCCTTTGATTATTTATGCATCATTAAGGCCATACCCAAGCAGGATCACTAGAAATTTTTGCAGCTTCGCAGTGCCATTCACCAACTCTTTCGAACTAGCACCAAGACAATGGCCTTACCCAACACCTCCCCACCTCATGCTTGGAATTAAAAAATCAACAGGGAAAGACAACTTTATAAAGTCATTCTAGCAACTCAGCCTAACCAACTTTCACAGCCAACTGGAACTGGGAACAGGACTTAGGCCTTTTCCTATCCCAAGAGGAATGGGATGCATGCTGGAATTTTGCACATGTGGCTGTCAGAGACTCAAGGAGTTGTTTAATACAAAATAAGACCCTGCATTACTGGTATAGGACTCCACCGCTCTTCTCACTAAGCTTGGGCTTATGTCCAATAACCTCTGTTGGTATTGCCAGGCCCCAGGTTCTGTGGTCCTGTCCACTGTCGAGTGACTTCTGTAAGGAAGAGCACACAACCTGCCAGAAAGTCCTCTAAACCCATATACCAGACTGTCCCCTTTTCTTTCTACTAGGCATCCCCTGAGTTGTCTCACATCTCCACATGGCTCAGATTAAGTGGCTAACTGTTGTACTTATTGGGATGAAGCATCTATTTGTTACAGAGGTGGAGATCCCAAAACATCCCTTCTCTCCTCCTCTGGAAACAAGCGGTGGGGACACTTGCCCACAGCAAATGCCTTAGCCACTTTGCTATTGCCAAATTTCAAGCTTATTATAGCATTTGGATCCCCTTTTTTGGCATATATGTCCACTGCTGGTGTCCTGGTGATTCTTATCCTCATTAATTTTGCTCTCGCCCTCATGTTCCTTGTGCCATTTATTGTACCTCCCACCCCATCCTCCCTACTTAGGTCATCACAGTTTTAGGGTACACCTTCTGTTTCCAGATCAAATCAATGTTGCAGTAAAGTAATAGGTTTCAGCTTTTTGGTAGTTTTGGTGTTTTATTTTGTCTTTAGGGTCACTACTTGCCTCAGTGTCATTTTGATTGCCATATGGAAATCTGTTCTATTACCCTTAATTGTACATGATTACTGCTATGCATGCAGCCCTATCTATGGTCTGTTAAGGGTTTGACTGCATTTCATTACTGAACAGTTTATGTTTTGTTTCTAACTCGTTTTTAATTCCATATGTATTATCATTCTAGCCTAATTTTTCATTTTCATGTATTGTGATGAAAATTTCAATAAAGGTATTAACTGCAAAAAAAATCCTTGAATGCACACCCTGTCATGGATAATTAGTTACTTGCAGGCCCTACTCAAATTGTACTCATTTTCTAATAAAAATGAATAAGAACACAACCTCCTTGGCCCACCTGTTTATTTAACATACTTGAAACTTTCAGACAGGGATGTAGCTATCATTTTTGACTTGGGGGGGCAAAGACTGCTGAAAGTCCTGCTTCTTCTAGTAAGTCCCATATTAATAAGCCGGGAGTCTGAGGGCCTAGGCGGCCCCCAGAAGCTAGCAGGTTTTCAATGCAATCTGGTGTATTTTGAGGGTCATTTTGACACTATTTGGCTGCTTTTAAACCCCTCTTTGACTTCCTACAAACAACCAGTATGACCATTAAAAACTAAAGTAATTTGTTGATCGCCATCAAGGAGCAGAAACCACATATGTCTCTTATCCAGAATGTTCACGTTGGTAACCATGTTGCACATAGGGTGTACAAATGCTGTTAAAATAAAATACAGGATAAGGGAATGGACCATTTTAAAGATGAGAAAGGCTACCACCATTTATACATTTTTTTGTCATTCGGTATCTCTTGTCTCAAGTAAAATTGTGGCTACTGGCTCGCCAACGGAACAAGAGCTCTATGCAGCAGCATCCAAAGAGTCCCTGACCACTGAAGATCTGTAAAACATATAGAGTTGCTTCCTGGAGTTCGTAGAGCATAGTGTTTTTCCAGTGTGGTTATACAGATCTGACTGACAGAGAAACCGCTACAATTCAGAGTCCATGCCATCCAGACCCATTCAAAGAATAGAAAATAATGTGCTCCTAAGTGTGAGGTACAAGCTGGTATTCCACACCAAGTATTGGTCCATCCAAAGTAGGTAGTGAGACAAGGTTTGTTTATGTTGTCTTTTAGGCGCAACCAAATGGAATATGAAACCTTGTACCAATTTTCCCAGGGATTACCAAACAAGTACATTAACTTTTTTTTTAAATGCTAATCACTGACAAAGTACACATTTATTCAGTGCAGTGCAACACCGTTCCATTTATTTTCATGTTAATATTTAAAACCATTAATGATCTTTGGCATGGGAGGCTGGCAGGCTGCATACCTATAGGGGGACACACATGGGGTTGAAATTTCCAGCGGTGGTGGTAGCTTGGTTGGTTATCAAGTGATTTGGGATGTCATACATTGTCAGAGTGGGCAACTGCATACTGTGCCCTTGTGACAGAATGTGTGAGAATTCTTTCATCACACATTTTTATCACAACAAGGTTTAAGGAGCTTAGAAGGCCAAAAAAACCCATTATTTGCTCCTTCCCATCACCCATAATATACCATTCTGTTTCCTTCTAATATATACTTGTCCAGACTTCTTTTGAACTGTTCATTTGTATCACTGGCCACCACCTCCCTGGGCAGCCCATTCCATGGTCCCACCACCCTCTGTGTAAAAAGAGCATTTCTTCTGTTTGTATAACATTTTGTACCTCTGAGCTGTAAGGAATGACCTCTGATATGGATTTCTGGGTTTTTAAATGTTAGGTTTAATTCCTGTAACATATCCTCATTGTGTATTATATCATAGCACATTAATAGATCCCCTCTCACTCTCGTCTCCAGTGACATTAACCTCAAATTCTCCAGTCTCTGTTCATATGGATTCACTCTTATATTAAATACTATTTTTGTGGCCTGCCTCTGCACCCTCTTGAGTGCATTCACCCCACCTTTGGATATGGGTCCCTATACTGGACTACCATAGTCCAATACTGGTCTAACGTATGCTCTATACAGAGGCATAACAACCACTTCACTTCTGCTCATGAATTTCTTTTTATAGCCCACAGCACCATATTGGCTTTTGTAATTTGATTGTTATAGTGTGCCTCGAAGGCAAATTTACTAATGATAATAATTCTAAGATCTTTTTCCTTTTCGGATTTTCTTAAGTTTTGGCCATTAGAACATAACCATGTTTATTATTTTTTTTACCAAGGTGTATGACACAGCATTTCTCCTGGTTCAGGCTCATGCCCCTTTTACTTACCCAATCTTGAATGCTATCCAGATCTCTTTGGATGGAGTTCACATTTTCTATAGTTGTGGCTATACCGGCTAGTTTTGTTTCATCTGCATATTTACCAATCCAGTTTAAAGAGTCCACTCCCATAGTATCCATAAATATCTTGAACAGCACCGGGCCCAGCACCGACCCCTGCGGGACTCCACTGGTGACCGGCACTGCCTCCGACATATACCCATTTATGCTAACTCTCTGGGTCCTGTGCCCTAGACATGCATCCACCCAACCTAGAATCTGTTCCCCAGTATTACTATCTTGCAAACATTTAATGATCTCATGATGGGGTACCTTATCAAAAGCCTCAGCAAAGGTCAAATAAATACAGTCAACAGGCTGTGCCCTATCCAGAGCTGCAGAAATGTTTTCATAAAAACATAGCAGTTTTGTAATACAGGACCTCCCTTACAAAAACCATGCTGATCTCCATCCACCTGGTCTGTGGCCTCCAGAAGGGTATTTATATTTATGTATTTGTATAATTGGTTTACAACCTTTGAGCCAGAGGCTCATTTCCAAAGGTACCTCGTCACATTGAGGACAGACAGAACAGTTTAGGTTTAGGTTTTATAATCCTTAATAACTGACTCCATCAATTTACCCAGCACCGATGTTAGGTTTATTGGTCTATAGTTTGTGTGGTCTGCTCTGTCCCTTCTTATGTGTTGGCACCACACTGGCCATGAGCCAGTCCACGTACCTTGCTTTCCATCAATGTCTTGGTAAAATTATTTTCAGTGGTATGGCTATTGTTGGGGAAAGTGTTTAAGTAGGGAATTGGATATATTATCTGGTCCTGCAGATTATGTATTTTTTAGTCCTTTTATTTTTCTGTAATTATCTCTTCTGTTATGTTTATACCGAGTGCTAAGGTTTTATTCTTTATTTGCCCTTTCTTTAGTTTTTGTGACACAACAGAGCCAAAGTATTTGTTGAAAACATTTGCTATGTTCCTTCATTCATTTATGATTTTATCCCCGACTGATATTCAACAAAGATTAGTGTTGGTTTTACACAAGGAGTTTACATATCCGTAAAATTCAAGCATATTGTCTTTTTGTGCTGTCCCTGCTAATTTTTCCATTCATTGTTTACTTTTCTTTATCAATGTCTTACATTGTTTCTGCGTGTTTTTGAATTCTTCCCAAGTTTCCTGCGTTCCTATTTCTTTATGTTTTCTGTAATAGGGCACAGTAATACATTCCATTCTGGCTGTTCTGCATGCCTCCCTCTTCTCAGAGTCAGACACTCAGCACTCTGTCCTGTCCCTTATCAAGACTGAACCTGGGCTGGCTGGCAGTAATCAATGTCTCCTTCCCCTCCTTCGCAAACAACCCACCACAGAGAGACCTTACTGCTGTGCTGTGTTGCTGCCTTGCTATTGCTGCTGTATCTATTTGTCCTGGAGCTAATATCTGCTTCATTTCTGCCCCGTGCTGCTCCTTCTCTCGACACTAAAGGACAATAACTATGTTTGTCTTGGTTGCATCCAACTGCCCATTTGCCCACCACCTGTTCTCTTTGTCTGCTACCAATAGTTCCAGCGCCAACACGGACATTTATCTAAATAACAGCAGCCAATCAGGCTGGTTGCTGTTTAAACTGTAACGTGTGTGCAGCAACCGCAGGAGGGAACGCTGTGGCTGGCCCTGTCATGCACCAGCATGCATTCACCCAGCTGGTTGCACGTGAGTAGTTGTGAACATCTCAAGCAGCCAGGCAAGCAATTGGGGAAAAGGATAGGGGGAGCTGCTGTGTACAGCTTGAAAGCTGTCTCTAGACCAGCTAGCTCAGGATGGAAATTATCTTCTTCAGGCAGTGTGAGTCCAACCAATATGGAATAAAAGAAACAACTTAAGAATTTCAAAAGTCTCGCTCTGAGTGGTGGGAACAGTTGAGAGGGGTAGTCTGTCCCCCCACACACACACATAATCTACATCACTTCAGCCCTTGTTTTTTTTTGTTTATTTTTTTGCTGAGAGAAAAATAAAATAAAAAAATCTTAGTAGCAATGGGCACATTCCTAAATAAGCATTTGTCAATGCCGAATGTTGATTGCGCTGGTCTGCTGAGCTCGCTCAGTGGACCTCTGTCACTGGCTCAGTCTGTTTTTCCCGGTGCTGCAGGCTGCGCTTTTGTACGGGGCTGCTGCCTGCTTTGGCACCTTGTTCTGCCGAGGAAGAAATCTGCAGCTGTCCCGACAGAGCTCCATTGAGGTGGCTCACTCCCTCTCTCTCACTCGCTCATTCTATTTCTTCTGGCACTGCAGGCTGCCCTTTTGTACTGGGCACCTGCCTGTGTTGGTGGCTTTCTGCCCACAAAGAAATCCACAGCTGTCCCGACACAGCTCCATCGAGGTCGCTTACTCCCCCTGTCTCACTCACTCCTTCTGGTTCTCCCAGCACTGCAGGCTGCCCTTTTGTACTAGGCTGCTGCCTCTGTTGGCACCTTTTTCTGCCCACAAAGAAATCCACAGCTGTCCCGACACAGCTCCGTCGAGGTCGCTCACTCCCCCTGTCTCACTCACTCCTTCTGGTTCTCCCAGCACTGCAGGCTGCCCTTTTGTACTAGGCTGCTGCCTCTGTTGGCACCTTTTTCTGCCCACAAAGAAATCTGCAGCAGCCCCGACAAAGCTCCGTTGAGCTCGCTCACTCCCCTTCTCTCACTCACTCATTCCATTTCTGCCGGCGCTGCAGGCTGCCCTTGTCTACTGGGCTCCTACCTGCATTGCTGCTTTCTTATGCCCACAAACAAACTTGTAGCAGTTACAGTGCAGCCCCGCTGAGCTCACTCACTCTCTCATTCTGGTTTTCCTGCCACTGCAGGGTGCCCTTTTGTACTGTGCCCCTGCGTGCATTACTGCCTTTTTCTGACCACAAACAAATCTGCAGCAGTCCCAACAGAGCTCCGTTGAGCTCACTGACTCCCTCTCCCTCACTTGCTCATTCTGTGTCTCCTGGAGCTGCAGGCTGTCCTTTTGTACTGGGCTCCTGCCTGCACTGGCGGCTTTTTCTGTCCAGAAAGAAATCTGAAGGAGTACTGACACAGCTCCATTGAGCTCGCTCACTCCCCCGCTGTCACTCACGCATTCTGTTTCTGCCGGCGCTGCAAGCTGGCCTTTTGTACTGGGCTCCTGCCTGCGTGGCCGCATTTTCTGCCCACAAAGAAATCGGCAGCAGTCACAACAGAGCTCCATTGAGCTCACTCACTACCGCTCTGTCACTGCCTCGTTCTGTTTCTCTTGGCACTGTAGACTGCGCTTTGTATGGGGATCCTGGCTGCGTTGAACTTGGTCTGTCCACAAAGAACAAATCAGCTGTTCTGACAGAGCTCCGTTGAGGTCGCTCAGTCTCCCTTTCTCTCATGTGCTCATTCTGTTTGTCCAGGCGCTGCAATGCCCTTGTATGGTGCTCCTGCCTGTATTGTCGCCTTTTCTGCCACAAAGAACCGCAGCAGTCCTGATAGAGCCCGTTGAGCTCACTGATCCCCTGTCTCACTGGCTCACAGTTTCTCCCACTGCTGCAGGCTGGCCTTTTGAACTGGGCCTCTGCCTGCATTGACGCCTTTTCTGCCCACAAAGAAATCCGCAGCAGTCCCTGACAGCACTTTGATGAGTTTGCTCACCCCGCTCCCTCAGTTGCTGTCTCGTTGTGTTTCTCCTAGTGCTGCAGGCTGCCCTTTTGTACTGGGCTCTTGTGTTGGGGCCTTTGTCTGCCCACAAACAAATCCACTGCAGTTACGACAGAGCTCAGTTGAGCTCGGTCACTTGCCCCTCTCACTCGTCGATCTTAATCTGTCCCAAACACTGATTTCCCAGAGTGACCATGCTTTTCTCTGGCAGGAGTGCAAAAACATGTTTTAGCCAGGATGTGAAAAATGACAGCTGTAGTGTTCATAAGGAGGTGTGAAAAAATGCCACTGTTGAAAATGTGGCGTGACAATGTCACAAATTTGCAAAGTTACAAGGGTGTGTGGAAACAGTTCAACGCACGCTTGTAACACAGTCATGTTATGGAGGTTCATCACCAAATTTTCAACATAGGGATTTTAAGACCTCTGCTCATGAACAGTGCCACTGTCATTTTCTTAATCTGTCCCGAACACTGGTTTCCCACAGTGACCACGTTATTCTGCGCCAGAACTGTGAAAACACATTTTGGCCAGGATGTGAAAAATGACAGCTGTACTGCTTATGAGGAGGTATGAAAGAATGCCATTGTTGAAAATCTGGTGTGACAATATTACAAATCTGCGAAGTTACAAGGGTGCGTGGAAAGTGCGCAACGTACACTTGCAACACTGTCAATTGATGGGCAACCATCACCAGATTTTCAACATAGGCATTTTAGGACCTCTGCTCATGAACAGTATCACTGTCATTTTCTTAATCTGTCCCAAACAGTGATTTTCCACAGCAACCGCTCTATTCTGCGCCGGAAGGGTGAAAACACATTTTGGCCAGGATGGGAAAAATGACAGCTGTACTGCTCATAATTAGGTCTTGGAAAATGGCAATGTTGATAATCTGGAGTGAAAATATTATAAATTCGCGAAGTTACGAGCGTGCGTAGCAACTGTGCAACACACGCTCATAACATAGTCATTTTATGGAGTATCATTACCAAATTTTCAACATAGGCATTTTAGGACCTCTGCTCATGAACAGTATCACTGTCATTTTCTTAATCTGTCCCGAACACTGATTTCCCACAGCGACCGCTTATCCTGCGCTGGAAGTGCTGAAACACATTTTGGCCAGGATGTGAACAATGACAGCTGTACAGCTCACAAGGAGGTGTGACAAAATGCCAATGTTGAAAATCTGGGGTGAGAAAATATTGCAAATTCGTGGAATTCTGACGTCGCGTAGCAACCTTGCAACACATGCTCATAAAACAGTCATTTTTGGATTTTTCCACTGAATTTGAACATAGGCTTTTGAGAGCCCACCATGAACACTGGCACCGCTATTTTAGTATCTGGCTCCAAAAGTGATTCCGCGAGTGACCGCAAAACCACCTTCGGGGTGATTAACACCATGACAGTTCAAGAATTCATGAGGAGGGTCCCAAAACCCATGTTGAAAATTTGGTGAAAAATTCCAAAAATGCCCAAGATATGCACAAAAGTTGAAAAACCCTATTCATTACATTATACAGCTTACCGGCATTTCCTCAGTTCGCGGTCGGCTTTGAAAAGTGCAGACGTGTTCTCAGTCCAGCGAAGATCGTCGCACCAAGCTCCGGAGGTAAGTATGGGGTGACGGGCAGTGTGGGGAGGCTGGGTGCGGGAAGGGGGGTCGGGGAGACTACGAGGGACCGTTTCCTTTCTTTCAGGTACAACAACAGGAAGAAAACATCACAGGACCGCTTTAAACATTACAGGGGCATGTGGTATGCTGGGGTGGGCTCCCAGCATGCCATCGGAGTCTGGGGGGACAGCTGTAGCTAACGGGAGATTGGGCACCCCTCTGGCAAACAACAAAAGGGGATTTATTTCTGCCGACGGGATTGGGCGCCTACGGCACACAACAAAAAGGGGGTCCTTTCTGCTGACGGGATTGGGCACCCTGTTGGCAAACAACAAAAGGAGGGGGATTCCTTTCTGCTGATGGGGATTGGGCACTCTATTGGCACACCATTAAATGGGAGGGGTTACATTATGCCGACAGGGAGTGGGATCCCCCGTCTGCAAATAAACATGGGGGGGTTAGATATTGTTTGTGAACACAGCGGCAAGCCACCGCCATGTTCACAAACAACATCAGAGATCCTACATCCCGCCCTGCAATGATGGGTCGCTCCCTCATTGCAGCGGACGGCCGACGCTGCAATGACAAAGCGGCCCCTGATTGCAGCGGCTGATTTTTTAGAAAGTTGTGGCATGCTGGCTGAACTAGTGTCAGCAGCAGCGTGCCACAGCATTGGGGAAGCGGGACAAGCCTTTGTAGGCTGTGGGGGCATTGGGCACAACAGTGCCACACCTCCACAACCTGCTTCTGGAGAAAGCTGACGCAACATGTTTCTTGTGCATGCGCGCAATCAACGCAAAAACTATGCAAGCAAGGAGTGCTGCATCCAAAATTGAGCATAGTCTTGGATCAATGTGTTCATTTCCTTATGTCGTATTCACAAACTACATCTTTAATTGTGGATGTAACAACATAGGGAGCAACTGCATCCAAAATAGGCTGAAATGGATACAGGAAGAGATGCAGCAGAAATAAATGTCATGCACTGTGAGTCATCATGGGGGTTTAGTTACAAGTGTGATTGTTTTAGTTTTCTACTGTGGTGGTCTGAGTACAAATGTTCATATTGTAGGCATACAGATGGTTAGCACACTTTGATGCATCATGCTGTTAAGTACTTCCTTATTCATATCACTTGCACTGGGTTCCACAGCCCCTACTCACCCACCATGCCAGTGAAGGTGGTGGATGTTGCACAACAGGACCTTTGGGGCATGTATCCAGCAGGGGTGAAACAATGGTGCCATAATGGACCCAGCACTTTTGCCTCTAGTACTCAGTGCAGGCCCAGGCATGGGATCGGTGTTAAGTGGGGCCTTGTCTCTCTACCGCATGCTAAGCTGTGTATCCGGTACAACATACTGTGCTGTTTCCTTTCAGTAAAGTTGTGCGCTAGCCTGTACACCATCTTTTTATGATTCACCAGCTATATCTATTTCAGACTTAGTATACCAGCAACATCTGTTTGTGAACTGTGTTAAAGTATATGGTTCAGTGTTACAACGTATGGTGGAATGCTGATGTGCTTGGAATTCTAAGTCTAGATTAGGTTTGAGGTACTACAGTAGTGACATAAAAATGCTTTTGTGCTGCACTAAGTACATTGCTACTATGGTACAACAAACTGAAATATCTGCATGCAACTGCCTTACATAAGACAAGGCTGTAACTGCTGACAAAGACAAAGCAGCATAGGGGATCATGAAAGCCACTTTTTTATTTCAATTTTAAAATGGGGAACAGGGAGTGGCTGGAGGTAAAAATAAAAAGTGATGAGAGCAGTTCGAGGGAAGAGAGTGGGACAGGCTATCCTCACAATTCTGTGGTAAGTTGTCATATGAAAAGTAAATGTATTAATATAATTTAAAATACAGGTGTCCATACACTATAAAAGACAATGTATGGGCAGCCATGCACGCACCTACAAACCTCTGCTGGCATCTCAAGGTTGGTACAGCAACCAAAACCTCTGTAGCTTCACTCTTGTCCTTGTGTGGTTGCCATGGCATCCTCTTAATGCCAACACAGGCTTGTTGTGCACCACTACCCATACATTATCTTCTGTGCTGTTTATGGAAATCCATACACTTTCAGTGCTATTATACCTCAGTAGTGATGTAAGAATGCTGTTGTACCACAGGAACTATGTCACCTCTGTGGTACAACAGCATGGAATCTTATGTTTATTAGATTCCTCATGCTTCCCTATACAGCTGAATCCTCATAACAAAAATATCACCAAGGCTGAAAAGATCCCAAGTGAATTGTTTGTTAATAGATGAACTACTAAAATGTTTCCTGCACTTGTGGCTGTTATTGAAATTATATTAAATTAGCCTGGATGTTTGGAGGGCCAGCTGGGGCAAGATGGCTGAGCATCCCATAGGCACTCACCTGCTCTGGGGTGAAAGGTAGTTTGGACTCCACTGCAACACCACCACCTGGGTGACCACAGGTGGCAATGCAAGTTGGAGCCAAGGACTGAGGAAGGGGAACACTGGCTGCATGATGCATCTGCATCTGCATCAGCATCAGCGAGGTCTTTCCCATGTCCATGGGTAGGGATCAGAAAACTGGAACAACCTCAAGACCAAGCAGGATGCCATCTGCCACCCTCCACAGGCCCTGCACCACTGACTGGACTCTTCAATCCAAGACCAACACTGCAACTCAGTCAGAGGAAGTAAGGGCCCAACCCCTGGTAGCCCTTCCCATGGGAGATCATCTGTGGGGGACTGTGGAGTGGAGGTAAGTCCTGGAGTGGGTGGGTGACAGGGCTGGGAGAGCAGCAGGACTGATGGTGGCAGGTCACAATCAAAGGGGCAAAAAGTATAGTAATTAAAAAAAATAACTTCTTAGTGCAAGTGTTAGGACATCATCTAAAGACAACAGACTGTGATGTCATAACAAACAGAGACTGTGAAGTCACAACTCTAACCACCCCAGGGAGTGGTCACATGGTAAGTAGTAGAAACAAGCATTTGTCAACACCGAATGTTGATGGTGTTGGTGTGTTGTGCAGCTCACTGGCCCTCTGTCAGTCACTCAGTCTGTTTCGTCCTGTGCTGCGGGCTGCTGTTTTGTACTGGGCTCCTGCCTGCATTGCACCTTGTTCTGTCCACTAAGAATTCTGCAGCTGTCCGACAGAACTTTGTTGAGGTGGCTCACTCCCCCTCTCACTCATTCATTGTGTCTCCTGGTGCTGCAGGCTGCCCTTTTGTACTGGGCTCCCTGCCTCCCGTTGATGGCGTTTCTGCCCACAAAGAAATCTTCAGCAGTCCCGACACAGGTCTGTTGAGCCTGCTGACTCCCCTCTCTCACTCACTCATTCCATTTCTGCCCGGCGCTGCAGGGTGGCCTTTGTGCGGGCTCCTGCCTGCATTGGCACCTTTTTGTGCCAACAAAGAAATCTGCAGCAGTCACGACAGAGCTCCGTTGAGGTCGCTCACTCCCCCTGTGTCACTCACTCATTCTGTCTGTCCTGGCAGTGCAGGCTGCCCTTTTGTACTGGGCTCCTGCCTCTGTTGGCGCCTTTGTGTGCCCACAAAGAAATCTGCAGCAGTCCCGACAAAGCTCCGTTGAGCTCACTCACTCCCCTTCTCTCACTCACTCATTCCGTTTCTGCCGGTGCTGCAGGCTGCCCTTTTTTATTGGACTCCTGCCTGCGTAGCTGCCTTCTTCTGTCCACAAAGAAATTTGCAGCAGATACAATAGAGCTGTGTTGAGCTCACTCACTCCCCCTGTCTCACTCGCTCATTCTGGGTTCCCCGCCAGTGCAGGCTGTCCATTTGTACCGGGCCCCTGCATGGACTGGCACCTTAGTCTGTCCACAAACAAATTCACAGCTGTCCTAACATAGCTCTGTTGAGGTCGCTCAGTCTCCCTGTCTCACACGCTCATTCTGTTTGTCCTGGCACTGCAAGCAACCCTTTTGTACAGGACTCCCGCCTGCACTGGTGCCTTTTTCTGCCCACAAACAAATCCGCAGCAGTCCAGACAGAGCTCCGTTGAGCTCTCTCGGTCCCCTGTCTCACTTGCTCGTACTGTTTCTCCACCGCTGCAGGCTGGCCTTTTGTACTGGGCCCCTGCACTGATGCCTTTATGCCCACAAAGAAATCCGCAGCAGTCCTGAAAGAGCTCCAGTGAATTCAGTCACTCCCCTCCGTCACTACGCTCTCGTTCTGTTTCTCCCAGTGCTGCAGGCTGCCCTTTTGTACTGGGCTGTTATGTTGCACCCTTTCTCTGCCCACAAACAAATCCGCAGCAGTCCGACAGAGCTCAGTTGAGTGGTCACCCCTCCCTCCTCACTTGTTCGATCTTAATGTGTCCCATGCAGCGATTCCCTACAGCGACTGTGCTATTCTGGCGGCAGGAGGTGCAAAAACACATTTTAGCCACGATGAAAAAATGGCAGCTGTACTGTTCATAAGGAGGTGTGGAAAAATGCCACTGTTGAAAATGTGGGTGAAAATATTACAAAACTGAGGCGTTATGAGGTGCGTGGAAACAGTTCAGCACACTTGTAACACAGTCATGTTATGGAGTTCGTCACCGATTTTCAAACATGGCATTTTAGGACCTCTGCTCATGAACAGTGCCACTGTCATTTTCTTAATCTGTCCCGAGCGGTGATTTCCCACAGTGACCATGTTATTCTGCCGGAACTGTGAAAACACATTTGGTCAGGGTGTGAAAATGGCAGCTGCACAGCTCATAAGAAGGTGTGGGAAAATTCCACTGGTGAAAATGTGGTGTGACAATATTACAAATCTGTGAAGTTACAAGTGTGTGAAAGTGTGCAATGCACAGTTGTAACCAGATCACTCGATGGGCTATTATCACAAATTTTCAACACAGGCATTTTACGACCTCTGCTCATGAACAGTATCACTCTCAATTTTTAATCTGTCCCAGACAGTGATTTCCCACAGTGACCGCTGTATTCTGCGCCGGAAGTGCGAAAACACATTTCAGCTTGGATGGGAAAAATGACAGCTTTACTGTTCATAAGTAGGTGTGGGAAAATGGCAATGTTGGAAATCTGGAGTGAAAATATTATAAATTCACAAAGTTATGAGCATGCGTGCAAACTGCACAACGCTCGCTCGCAACACAGTCATTTTATGGAGTACCATTACCAAATTTTCAGCATAGCCATTTCAGGACCTCTACTCATGAACAGTGGCACTGTCATTTTTTTAATCTGTCCTGAACACTGATTTCCCATAGTGACAGCGTTATTCTGCGCCGGAAGTGCGAAAACACATTTCCGCCAGGATGTGAACAATGACAGCTATACTGTTCACAAGGAGGTGTGACAAAATATCAATGTTGAAAATCTGGCGTGAAAATATTGCAAATTCCGCGAGATTCTGACGTGCGTAGCAGCTGCTCAGCGCATGCCTCGTAAAACAGTCATTTTTTGGATTTTTTCCACCAAATTTGCAACATAGGCTTTTTGAGAGCCCACCTCATGAACACTGGCACTGTCGTTTCGTTAATCAGCCCTGAAAGGTGATTCCATGCAGTGACCGTGAAATTACCTTTCCAGGCCGATTAATGCCATGACAGTTCAAGAATTCATGAGGAGGGGTCCCAAAAACCCCATGTTGAAAATTTAGTGGAAAAATTCCCAAAAATGACCGAGATATGCAGTAAAGTTGAAAAACCCCTATGTATTACATTATACAGCTTACCGGCATTTCCTCAGTTAGCGGTCGGCTTTGAAGAGTGTAGACGTGTCCCCGGTCCACTGAAGATCGCCGCTCCAAGCTTCTAAGCTAAGTATGGGGCGAGAGGGGGTGTGGGGAGGCAGGGCGTGCAGTGCGTGTGTGCGGGTGGGAAGCAGGGCGAGCACCGAGGGACGGTTTCCTTTCTTCCAGGATTAAAAATAAATAAATAAATAAACCAGACATCGCAGGACTGTCTTCTTACTTGCAGGGGCATCTGGCATACTGGAGTGGGCTCCCAGTGTGCCAGCAGAGGCTTTCTGGACCGGGGGCAGCAGTAGCCAATGGGGGATTGGGCACCCTCGTCAGCAAATGGGCAGGGGTGGGGGTATCAATATGCCAATGGGGATTGGGCACCCCGTCAGCAGCAACAAAAAGGGGGGAGGTAACAGAATGCTGATGGGGAGTGGCCCCCATTGGCAACAAAACAAACGGGAACATTACAGCCAACGGGATTGGCCATCCTGCTGGCAGGAAATAAAGCGGTGAGGGGCATAGAATGCCAACGGGATTGGGGCCCCTGTCAGCAATTCAAATGGGTTATATTGTTTAGAACACGGGCGAAGCAAGCCACCATGTTCACAAACAATCTCAGGGGTTTTATTATCCCACCCCTGCAAATGACGTGGTCGCTCCCTCATTGCAGCAGATGACTGTCGCTGCAATGACGAGGCGGCCTCTGATTGCAACGGCTGATTTTTTAGAAAGTTGTGGCACGCTGGCTGAACTAGTGTCAGCAGCAGCGTGCTACGGCATTGAGGGAAGCGGGCCAAGTCTTTGCAGGCTGTGGGGGCATTGGCCACAACAGTGCCGCACCTCCACAACCTGCTTCTCAAGAAACCTGTCACAACATGTTTCTTGCGCATGCGCGCAATCAACATAAAAAAGGAAAACTAGTGCTGCAAGCCCAGATGACTAATTTTTAAAGGGACTTGCATGGCCAAGAAGTGTCCCACATGAAACAAAATTCTTGCACTGCAAAAATGCTATTTTCAGCATTTTGTGAAGATGGTTGGTATTTTCTTTTTTTGCGCAAATGCTATGCCTGGTAATACCAGTCATAGCATCTGTGCCAAGAAATATACACAAGTTGTAAATGGTTAAAAAGGTTATGAAAATACAGTATTTTCAAAAATACATAGATGATCATCACTTGGGATTTGGCAGTTTAGTAACTCACTTGTGGTTCTACCACTCCTGATTTGTGGTCCTGACCCTTCACACTTGAAGATCAGTTCCATAAATTGAGTCAGGCCATTTCATATCTCATATATCTATATCTATATCTATATCTATGCCTATAGCTGTATCTATATCTATAGCTATGCCTATAGCTATATCTATATATATTATAGGGGTGCAGTGCGCCTCTTTAGTTAGGGTTAAATAGGGTTAAGTAGAGTTGTTAAACCCCTAACTTTTCACTTCAATAACTTTGTGCCATTCAACAGAATAGCCTAAACATTTCCATGTGCGGTCAGGGTAGCAAAGTTTCAAAATGTGAAAAGTTTTATGCCGGCATCTTTTGTAGTGTCTGAGATCTGGAATGCTGATTTTTGGAAAAGTAGCATTTTTTCCCATTAATTAACACCGAGTTTGTTTGCTCTCACACACAGCTAAGATGGCACAGAATTTACTTTCACAAAACTTTCAGGGTAGAAGCGGCCTGTGTCCAGGTAGTACCTTTCAAGGGTTTTGTGAAAAAATATTAAATGGTTTCAGAGTTACAAGGATTTAAAGTTGTTTTTGGCTAACCCTCTGATAAGAACAATAAAAAGACACAGATCTTGAAAGCTTATTTTCATGATTTACTTGCCGTGAGAAATGATTTACTTGTCGTGAGAAAATACCAATCATGATGGCCACCATCTTGTTTTCTTTCAACTAAAAACATTGAAAATACATAAAATTGATGTATTAAAAAAAATACATGCACTTAGGTGAATGGGACCCATTTAGCTAGATTTTTTTTTTTTTTTTTTGAAAATTGCCCTGAAATAAAGTTTCTAGGCACCCAAAAATCCTGGCTGCCCAGCTTAGCAAGACAAGCTACTCACCCATTTTCCCAATATGAGAATAGCAGGACTACCTTGAATTGAGAAGCCGTAGCTGGAGTCGTGTGTGGGCTGCAGGTGGAAAGGTGAGCCGGCAATCCCCTTTACTCTCTATCGTTCTATCTTTCCATTTATATTATTATTATGATTCACTTACTCCCCCCCCTCCCAGCTCAGCAGGGTGTCCCTCCTGAAGTGTTTATTTTCAAAAGCAGACCAGGCTGTCAACCCTTCCCCCCTTATTGCTTGCCAACTGCCCTCCTCTCAAGGTTGCTCCCCAGGAATAAGTGATGACACTGGGGTGCCCACCCACTCTGCTACCATGAGTTTAGCCAACAATGGAGTGTCCAGTCCCCAGTGTTGGATCCAATAGTGATTTACAGTATTTTGTAAACATCTGAAAAAGAAGACCATCCCTCAATGTCTTTATTTTTGGGGTAAAACCTGAAAAAACCTGCCCTGCAATGTTTTGTGTTTTTTCACTCTGAAGAAAAGAAAACTGTCCTCATCGATCTGATCTCCCAGATACCCAACTACCCCATCCTGTCCCCTACTCCTCAGCCCTACCACCCAACACACCTCACTCACCTGAACATGTCCTGTGATGTAGATACATCTCCAGTAGAAGACATGTCTTGCTGCTGGACCCCACTAATGTGATATGAGAAAATAAGTTAAGTCTAGTTTAGTATATTTGAATGGGGATTGAATTTATATTCATAACTTTGTAATTTTGAATATTTTTACCCAAATTTTCAACATGATCTTTTGGGATCCCACCTCATGAACAATGGTGGTGGAATTTTCAAATCTGGCCTGAAGGGCAATTTTCATTCACTGTGTGAAATCACCATTTTGGCATGATTTGAAAATTTTTACGCCTACTGGGTTCATGTGGTGGGGTCTAGAAAACTATGTTGAAAATCTGGAAGTCAAAATATTAAAACAACAAAGTTATGAGTATACATTGAAATTTTTCTATGCTTGCTCATAACTTTGGTAATTTTCAATATCTGGATCCCAGATTTTCAATATAGCCATTTTTCACACCACCTCATGAAAGTGGAAGCTGTTGTTTTTCAAATCCTGGATTAAACTTGTTTTCACACCTGTGCATAAAATGATGTTTTAATGGGGATTTGAATATTTTCTCCTACCGGGTTCATTAGGTAAGGTCATAAGAAGGCTATGCTGAAAATGTGGTGTAAAAATATGGGCCAAGTTATCAATCAATCAATCAATGGACCAAGTTATCAGTCAATCAATCAATCAATGTTTATTGGAAGGCAAATTGAGGGCAAGAGCTCTCTTTTACAAATGTGTCCAGTACACAAAGGACAACAGCAGCATAAAACACTCAGTAGTACATATAGCTGCATTACATAAATTATAGGCATTAAGTACCTCTAGAGTTGGGGACATGGGGTATCAGTTATAATAAGTGCTTGGAGTTGGATATAATTCAACCATAACAGTAACACCAGCAGTGCAGCAATCTATTAAAGCAAGCCTTTAATTGGTTGATTGGAATAATGGTGGTCATTTCTAATGTTTTCTGAATGAACTCCCATGTGCATGAGACCACTAATGCCAGGGTGCATTCCCCAGACTTTGCTCAAAATCTTGGCATTACATAATTTGACAGTTTGGCTGATCTGAGTTTGTAAATGTTCAATGATCTTGGATTTAGCTTGCTCAGTATGTAGGATGGGATAGAATTTGTGATGAATCTATATACAAAGATATACCAATGCAGCTGTCTCTGCACAGTTAGATAGGTCCAGCTCACAGTTTCATATAAGTATATAAGTAAAAGTGATGGGTATTCTATGGCAAGCCTGTTATGAATCTCAGGACATTATGATAGAGTGGGTCAAGTAAGTGTTCCCAGAAGCATTTCTGGAGTTTCTATATATGCAGTCCCTGCAATCCAGTTTGGCTAAGAATAATGAGTTGTCCGGGTCTTTCTAACAGGAAGGCTAAAAAATGCCTTGTTTTGATAGAATAATGCTAGTAGACTTTCACTTTGTTAGGTTTTGAATGTAGGTGCTAAATGTTAGCTGCTCATCTAGGCAAATACCCAGGTATTTATAGGCAGCTGCTCATCTAGGTAAATACCCGGGTATTTATAGGTAGCTGCTCTTGAAATGACCTTTTACTCTATGGATTTTAGTAAGAATTGGGTGGAGTCTCTGCCCTGCTTGCTGAGCATCATCCACTGTGTTTTCTTTATGTTGAGCAGCAGTCTCATCAACTCTGTTAGTATTTTCTGAATTGTATAGAAATTGCCTTGGATTGCATTCATTGCAGTGGTGATGTCCTTATTGTGCACGTATAGTACAGTGTCATCTAAATACGGAAATAACTTTGTGTCTTCAGAAATGTGCAGGTGTATTTCATTGATGTAGATCAAAAACATAAGGGGCCCTAGGACTGACTCCTGGGGTACCCCTTTGTTGATATGGCACAGATCAGAGCAGTGATCACCTGCCCTAACACACTGCTGTCTGTGACATAGGTAGACTGAGTGAATACTGAATATGTCAACATTCACTCATACAGTAACTTCACTAACTTTCAATATTTTGGCTCCAAACTTTTTAACATAGTCATTTTTTCACACTACTCATGAACATGACTGCTGTCAATTTTTAAATCCTGGACAAGATGTGTTTTCACACTTGTGGTGCAAAATGGTGTTTCTGCCAATATACTATAAATGCCACATGTCATGTTTATAAGGGGAGTCATAAAATGACTATCTTAAAGATTTGGGGACTAAATAAAAAAAATAAAATTATTAAGAAATATTCTGTGTAGTGCCAGCCTTTACCCTCATGGGTAGTGCTTTGTGATCCCATGCCAGTGAGCTGAGTTCAGGGATTAGTTCAGAGAATCAGTTTGGTGGGTTTGGCTCAGGCATGGCACTTTTGTAACACCACACCCCTAGCTGGGGAGGTATGATACAGGGTTGTCTGCATGAGCCCAGGTACCATACATAGTGAAGAAAACTCTTCTCTTGGCATAGGGCCCTGTACCTCTGCACCCACTGGTGCCAGATAGCCCTGTGCATTTTTGAGAGGAGGACTCTTTGCCCTGTGTGTATGTATCTGTAGCCATATGCATCTGCAGCCCATCAGACAGCCTATGAATTCTTGATATCTGTAGCTGCACACCCATAGGCAGACAGAGTGCTCCATGGGCCTGTGCATCTGTATCTGTTCATGTAGATCTCAAAGGGACCTGCATGAATGGTGATATGATTCCCCTATCTCAAAAAGAAAGGACATTATTTGCAAAGACTATTAATGCACCAGTTAGGGTTCAACTTAATATAACAAAAGTGGGGAAATGTGGCTTTAGGGTTTCCAACTTTAACTCCTCCTCCCACCCCTCATGCAGCAAAAGGAAAAACATCAGGTTTTGGGCCTCCAAAGTTCTGGTGAATCAGTGACGGGTCTTTCTTGGGGTTGTCAACTCTAATCCTCACTGCTCCCCAGGTTTTTGCAATATTTTATATATATATATATATATATTCTACACACACACACACATATACATATACATATATACACACAATTTATGAAATGGCGTGGGACATAAGCACATTGCACATTGCATAAAAATGTTTATTTGACCTGTGTACATAAATTTAATTTATGTGTATAGTAGTATGTCATCAAGCTTTATGTATACACAGTAGCGGAGCCAGGTTTGGGATCATGTGGGAGCCAGGGAGGGCCATTCAGTCAATGACAGGCTCCACAATGGGCACTAAACAGTGAATAAAGATGGTGGCAGGGCACCAATACTCACACTGGGGCAGCCAGGAGGGGCGACCGCCCCCCCAGGCCCCCCCTCTGGCTCCGCCACTGTGTATACAGTAGGTACCTCATGGCACATTTATGCGCATAGTAAGTACGTCCCTCCACCCCCCCCACTGTGTCTGAAGTACTGTCACTACTTGCAGACTGACACAAAGATCCATGACATTTAGTTTGCTTTCATTTAAAAGTGCAGCCACAGTACACAGAATATCTTTACACCCAGTATAGACATAGCCATCTAGTCTAAGTAAGTCAAAAGTGCAACAACTCTTGTTTAATGTGTTTTTTTTTTTCCGGTCCAGTTTCATTCAGTTCTAGCCCGTCATACATTCATAAACCGCAAAGTCTTTGTAAGTGGCTACTGCAATGGCACAATCGCATTCCAGACAGTACAACACAGGTCCTTCTTAGTTCTCCATATCCATTAAGATTGGCTCCAAAATATTTTTTTAGCTGCTCGCATGTTCCACAGTACACTGAATCAGTATTTCTGCCTCGTGACCTGACGCTCAGTGCTTAATGCGATTCCAGTGCCACTGTAAAAAAAATAATTTAAATCACCAGCTGCCATTGTGCCAGTATAGAATACAAGTCACCCTGGTGAAACAGATCCATTTGTTAAATAAAATCAAATATTCCTGGTTGGTATTAGGTTTGCATTTCTAATGTAGAAGAATGGCAAGACTTGACTGATCTTTTGACATAGAGCTTGATGAAATATTGACACAAATGAAAATGATACAGAGCCGCTTGAAGACCTGCAGCCAGTGCTTGACCAGCCCCATGGAGCTCAAAACAATCAACATCACCAGCAGCAAAACACAACAGCATTGACCCTGTCAGATACTACAACCCACCTTCCCAAGACATGAACCGCACCTTTGTCCTAGACAGCAGAAGCCTCAGAACTGCAGCAGTTATCCAAAGCCAATAGCATAGATATAGATATGACAACAATAGAACAATTCATTGATAAAAGTGGAAATCAAAATACAGTATCAAAAACAAAAGGAGATGTACAGGGCTTGATTAGACACATCAGAGAGCATTTTAAAACAACAATTGACATTGACCAACTACCACCCACTGAACTGGACAAATTAAGTCATTTTTATGCATGCATACAAGAAAGATGGTACTCATTATGAACCACTGACCCTCTGATCCATCTTTCAAAGCCTTGAATAGCATCATAAAATAAAAGATGTACCCACATCACTGGCAACCTCAATCGAGTTTCAAAGGGCCAGGCAACTGCTACATTCTGAGCAAAAAATTCTAAAATGAGGGTAGAGGGAATAGGCCTAATGCAGCAGACGAATTAACAGCCTCCCTAACTGACAAGCTGCATGCCACAGAACAATTAGGAGCACATAGCCCTGAGTCTCTCGGAAATATTGTGTGGATAACAGTAACAATGTTCTTTGGAGTAAGAGGTAACACTGAGACCTGAAAAATAAAGTGGGGGGGGGAATAGACTGCAAAACCGATAATGATCTAAAATGTATCCAATTTAATCAGGAGCACCAGACGAAGACAAGATCTGGTGCAAAACCACAAGAGACAAGAAAGCTGAAACCAAGAGCATATGCACTTCCCATAGACTACAGTACCTATGCTACAAGAGTCAAATACCTCTTAAAGGGAAATGGCCACGTACAGTCGGGCCCCACCTCCATGTGAAGTGGGGCCCGATTAGCAGATGCAGTAGGAACAATTAAAAGTGAACTTACTCACTGATTATTTATTTTAAATTGTATCTGGTTGATCCTGCTCTCCCTGCCCCAGCAGTTTAGGATGAAGAGCTCTCCCAGCACACCCACAAGCACCCTTGACTATCCCAGTGATGGCGTTTCAAGGGAGCAGCCGGGGTCATATATATATATATATATATATATATATATATATATATATATACAGTACCTAATAAATTTCTCTTTTTAAAATAACTCCAGTTTGGAGCCTGGGCATTTCCGTGCATTTCCGATACAAGTACTGGCTGACAAGTACCTTGCCAGTTAGTACTTCTTCTTGGTGTAGCCCGGACACACACAGATTCTAAACCAGAACTATTTGAAGATTTGGCAACATACTGTAGTCCAGAAAATGTTCACTTGAGTTTTATTTTCGCTATGTTTGCGATTTTAAAAAGTAAGCAAACCTTTCTGAAAGCTAATATTATTGCCATTAATACCCTATTATAAAAACGGTAGCACATAGTGAACATTGTCAGCCGTGAACAAGTGTCGGAGGTTGGTCCAGCGAACTTTAAAGGAAGTGAACATATTCTGGACTACAGTAGTAATCTGTATTGCCAAATCTTCAGCTGTCTCCAGTTTAGAATCTGTGTGTGACTGGGCTACACCGAGACCAAGTACCGACTGGCAAGGCACTTCTCAGTCAGTACCCGTATCGGAAATGCACAAGAATGCCCAGGTTCCAAACCAGAGCTATTTTAAAAAGAAGCCATGTGTTAAGTATATAGATGACCCTGGCAGCTCCCCGCCTGAAACATCATCATGGGGACAGCCGTGGGGTGCTTGTGGGCATGCCAGGGAGGGCTCTTCATCCTAAAATGCCCGGGAAGGGAGAGTGCAGGATCAGCCAAATACAATTTAAAATAAATAATCAGCGAGCAAGTTTACTTTTACTGCTAATCGGGCCCCATTTCACATGGCGGTGGGGCCCGTCTGTACGTGGATGTTTCCCTTTAAGTCACCATTTTTTTCTTTCCATCAATTTGAACAACAAGCCACACTACCTGACATCATAGTTTAAAAATCAACCAGCTGGCATCAACAAGCTGGGAACACTAATGAAAACAATGATTAGTAAGGCCAGAATATAGACAGTTAAGAAAGTTACAAATCGCTCTGTCAGAAAACATCTTGTCCAGAAGTTATCAGACAGTGGAGTGGCTCCTACCAAAATAATACAAGTGTCAGGGCACAAACGCTTCAGAGCTTAAATGACTATTCAAAAATAAATAAAGAGAAACAGCTCCATATTTCTAATTTATTGAGCAACCAAGTCAAAACTAAAGTGAAACCAGAGAGCAGCACAAGCGAATGCCATCAAACAATTCCACCAAACTGGAAAAAAGCCATTGGCTCCTGCTTCCACCAACCAATTATAAATGCCAAGTTAATAACCTTCAATACAGTGCAAAGTAAAAAGAAAAAAATAGGAATATCTGTAAACAAAGGAGTTTAAGTATCAAATAACAGCAAATTATAAATCACCATGTTTCTTTTTTTGTTTAAAACAAACCAGGCGACCACTAATGGCAGCTTTAAACAGAAACGCTCACAAGGGATAGACTCAAACAATGATTCGGAGTAAAAAAAGTGAGTGTGCACACAAAAATTAGTAAA
Source organism: Neoceratodus forsteri (assembly GCA_016271365.2). Taxonomy (NCBI): domain Eukaryota; kingdom Metazoa; phylum Chordata; order Ceratodontiformes; family Ceratodontidae; genus Neoceratodus; species Neoceratodus forsteri. Next base: position 959,679,408 of record CM057455.1, read on the forward strand.
AGCAAACGCAGTGCTTATGAACAAATAAATGTGACCCAGCATCTTTACACTGCACCCAGCAAATATCTCTTCATATTGATGAACTCACAAAAAAGCTAAAACAAAGACTTGATATCTTTTTTAGAATCAGACATCTACTCACATTCGAAGCTAAACTAAGGCTTATGTCTTCTACTTTTCTACCCCGCATTGATTATGCTGACATATTGTACAGTCATGGTACTAAAACCACCCTAACCAAAATTGACACACTCTACCACAGAGCTATCAGATTTGTCACTAATGCCTCCTCAAAAACACAGCATTGTCTCCTTTATGCACAAATAGGGTGGGGTCTCTAGCTGTCCACAGATGTCAGCATGCTGCCCTGTGGGCATACAGGGCCTTAACCCTGAAACTGCCTCCGTACGTCTGCAATCTCTTTAAAACCACTCCTTGCTCTTACTCCCTCCGATGCTATGACTGCATCTGGACACTCCAAGAATCCGGTCTCGGTTTGGTGCTGCCTCTCTTAGCTATACCATTCCATCGGCGTGGAATTCCATTCAAGACTCCTTGCAACTTGTACAATTAGTTGGCCTAAATTCCTTCAAATCAAGATTAAGCTCCACTCTGTATGAAGAATGTCAACGTTACGCTAATTAGCTCTCCAACTCTTGACTATCCATTTTCCCCCAGAACATCGTAGTACATTTGCTTCCCTTTTCACTTGCTGTTGGTAATCCATATTTTTTCTATCATCTATGCTCCCCATCCCCTCACCATCTCCTACCTTATCTCTCCCTCTTCATGCTGTTACCTGCTTCCTATGAGCTTCCTCTTATGCTCCTGACCTTATTTGCCCTGCCCTTGCTACTCCCTGCCCTACCCTACTCCACTCCCCTCCAGCTTTATCTGCTTCACTACTTATGTGCATCTCTCGATACTCTTCTGTCCATACCCCCTCTCAGCTCTTGCATTTTTAATGTTAATTATAGGTTCATATATTATTGAATATGTGTGCTTCTATTTCAAAACTCACATTATCATATGCTAGTATTGTCTCCCGTTGTTATGTACCTTGTAGCAATTGTACAGTATGTCACCTAGCTATTTTAATGTCACCTATTGTCATATAATGCCATAAGCCATGTGCCACTTGAATTGATTGTCATTATGGTTCTGTGATGCTCTCCTGTTGTTATGTTGCATTATTTGTATGTATCCTTTTGTCCCCCAGGACCACTTTGTAAATGAGCTCTGCCTCAATGGTGCATTCCTGGTTAAATAAAATTGAGCTGAATATCTCCATCCTGGTGTTTTAAATTGATAAGTCGCATGTTACATGTTTAGTAAATGTTTTGTTTTCCAATAGCAGGTTTGTAAAAGGTTAACTGCACATCTAATGACTATTGAATGTAATGTTTTCAGACCGAGTTAACTATAATTACATTAAAAACAGTATACTGTGTAGAGCAGCTCTTGTTATTAAGCATCTTAATTGGCCACCAGTCATTATAAGTATCAACCCATCATGTTATCTATAAATTAAAAGAGAAAGTATTTTTTTTCTCCAAGTGAATGTTGCAAAATGAATAATCTGTAAAAAAAAAAAAAGAATAAATAAAAAGTAAGTTGCTCCACTCCATCTAATGCTCATATGGAATATACAAAAGAAAGCAAAAGATGTAACTTTTTTACAGCCACAATTATTATACAACTTGAGCTGAGCACAAGGATGAAACCCATAAACTGATTTGAGGGCAACATAGTAAGTAAACAAAAAGCTGACAGTATTGTTGAAGAGTTAATTCATAGCCTTGGGGTCATCAGCCCTAATGCTCACCCCCATTCTCCTATACAGTACCCATCTAAGCTTATCTACTTATGGAATGGGGTGACCGTTTAGGGCTGATGACCACTAGGCACACCCCTGATGTCTGTTGGTGTCTGCAGGGTGGGGTGCTAGGGTTGGAAACCCTAACACCATATTTCCCTACTTTTGTCACTTTACTAACAACCCAAACTGATGCATTAGCGAAGTTATTTGCAATACATATCTATAGCTATATAGATAGATATATATATATATGATTGTGCAGTTTTTTAAAAGGGTAAAGATAATCTATTTTATTGTGGTAATTTCATGTATTCTTGTCTGTGAGCAGATGCCAACTTAAAAATAAACCTGATTCAGATACAAAGCTGGGGTAAGGTGGACTTGGAGCAATTAAGGGGTTTTTATGTTCAAGAGGCCTTTTATTGTGTGAACAAGAGCCTGGCCTTGTACTAGGTGAACAAGAGACTGTGGTGGGATGAGAACGGAGCAGACCCAAGTGAGTCATGAGCAGGATGTAGCAGTGTTGATAAAGTAAGCAAACTAAACAGTTGACCACCAAAGAGGTCTTTTAACAAAAAAACAAAAAAAAACTGTTTGGCCTTTTGAGCCATCACATTGGTCCCTGTCAGCTCCCCAGCCTTGTCACCCACTCCTCCCATTGTCGAGCCAGTGGGAATCTATACAGAGAGGAGATGGAAGATCCAAGACATGTCACATAGGTGGCTCAAGGTTCATATCTTTGTGTTTGTTTTCTCCCTGCTGTCCAAGTCTCTCCCATATCCCTTAATGTCAAGCAGTACTGCTGATGGCTTTGGTCACAGCAGCACGCTATGGGCTGATGTCACCTCTCATGAGGGAGTAGGCTCCTCAGTTCACTATGCGGGGCTACAACTGTGCCGGAGCCCAGACATCTCCCTCACTGGGCCAGCTCACACTGCACTTGGCAGCACTCCCCAGCCCTGGCTGCACCAATCCTGACTCCAAGGGCATGCTTATAAACCAGGGTCACCAGCATGGAAGAGCAATGCAGTTCCACTGAGCCCTCACCCAAGAGGTTTTGAGTGGTTTCATGACACCTAAAAAGTGTTTTTTTTTTTTTTAATATTGCTTGACTTTTATAGGCAATAGTAAGGCAATGCAGCCTAGTGGTTGGAACACAGACCTGTGAACTCAGGTGTAATCTCACCAGTGTCACATATACTGTACACTATGTGACCATGAGGAAAATACTTAACCTTGCTACATGCTCAATAGAGCCCAACAGAGTTAAATGTCCTGCTGCCACCCAATTTTACCACTGGGAGATTAGTGCAGGGATATCAGTTAACATTATAACATATTATTAACCTCACAGATAATGCCTCAGATAATGGACCTCTAGTGTAAAGAGAATACTGGGAGCACATCCTGCTACAGGCAGCAGCATTCAGTGCGCTCACTCTACAACAGTTAAACTATGCAATAAGGCATGACAGGGCATGGGTTATTAGGAGATTTACCCACACCTCATGTGGCATGACACGAGGTACAGCAGGATTGTTTAGTGGTTTCATGTCACTGAATATGCAGTTATATGAAATGGAAGTACAAGGCATGATTTTTGATTGAGTATATGTGAAATAAGTGAGAGGAAACAATTTGTAAATATATTTGTGTTTTGTTTTCCTAGTAAGATACCTTGATACGAAAACAAAATATTGTGTGAGATATCATTAATAGAAACCAAACAAAAAACAGAGTAAGCAATAGGCTTTACATATTACTGATAGCCAGTTTTGTTTAAGCATTTTTGTTAAGGGTTTAACTGGTGGAACTATGTTTCATTATTTATTTATTTAGTTTTTGTTGACCGGGTAAGTGCACTAGACAAATCCTGCCTATTTTCAGGCACGACCCAGGGGAGGGGCATACAGATGAATGCCAATTGATCTTGAACCAGATTAAGCTGTTTTATGGTGTATTATAGTGTATAGTAGAGCACTGTTCTATATAGAAATCCATCCTTTTCAGAATGCTGTTGTACCACAGTTCAAAGGTCACAGAATGTGATTGTACTCTTCTGTGGTAGAATAGTATTCTAGAACCTCTAGAGACTACACAAGTCAGTGTTATTGTGAAAGAGAAAAAAAAACACAATGCACATATTTCACATTATACTATACACTATAAAAAAAATACAGGGTGAGCAACTTTATGCATAACCGGTGGGTTCTGTCACCTCAGGGTTCTGATTCCCATGGCACTGACCTCTCGAGCTTTGCTTTCAAGGTCAGATGGAATCAGAACCCCTCTGTGGCAGAACACACTGGTTATGCATAGTTGCCTATCCAGTATTCTCTGTATGTACATCATATCTGTGAAAACAGTGATATTGTTTATAATATTTGAACTAGGTAGCCATCTATCCCCAGTGAAGCCCATGCAGGAGAGACACATTGGGTGGAAGAGGATAGCCATTGTTGATATGTGCAAATAAAATATACTGAAGAGTAGAAGAAACTGGTTTGTGTAGCTGATTTGCCTTTTGCTGTCTAAGCCTGATACAGGATCTGCATCTCTTGAGCCAACCTAGGGCTTCAATATGAAAGGGTCTGTAGAGACACAGCAGACATTCCCCTCCTCAGAGGTGCTAAATGGCTAGTCAAAGACCCAAATTACCCATCATGGAGAATAAGAAACCACTGTAAAGAACTCCAACACTACTCAGGAGAAGTCTTCCAAGCCCACTATACCTCTGGGTGTCCCCACTCCCTCAGACCTGCAGCACTCCACATTGTGGGATTCTGGCCAGGGTCCTGCAGGATGGGATGAGGGGGCAAGGGATCAGAACTCTGTGCTGTCAAACTCTAAGGAAGAGACACCCACTGGACAGGGTTCACAGTCCCACACAGGTCCAATATATGCAGATTTATTCCAGAAAAAAAGCACAGCCTGAAGCCTGGAAGAATGTGGCATGATTACAATATCAGGGGGATGGCAGAAAGTTCAGACAGGGTCTTTGGGAACAGCAATTGCTAAGGCAGTATGGGAGGCAGTATAGCGCAGAGGTTTAGTGCTCTGAGCTGCAAACCTGGAGACCTGGGCTTGAATCCCACAGCCCCCACTTGAATACTGTGTGACCCTGAGCAAGTCACTTAACTTCCTTGTGCTCCCAGGTCAAACCTGGAAACAAGATTCAGCTTAGTGTGCCTTTCCTGGTTAAATCATTTTCCCTATAACGCCTCTGCAGTTTGTCACCTCTGCATACTTATGCACTGATCCACATCTCAGGCAAAGATAATTTTGATGTGAGCTTCCAAACTACACAGTGTCTGCAGAGATTCTGGATACCTTTTATTGTGATCCCCAGACAAAGGTCATGATCAAGACAGTTACTGTGTTATTCAGGAATAAGGGGGTCAATGTGGGAAATATCCATTTCTGGCTAGGACAGAGGTGTGAGATCTTGGTCCAGCCCGAGCCCATTATAGAATCTGAACAGATATGGATGGGGGGCTGATGGTTAGGAGTGAAGCTGAGCAATCGGAGTCTGGTGTGATTCACCTTCCTAATAAGCTTCTTTCTAGGAAGGGATACAGTAGTGTTATTTCATGAGAAGCACAGCGGTTGCAAAATCCTGTTTCAGTGAAATCATAAGGTTTGCAAAGCTCCCTACTCACCGCATTTTTTATTATTAAATGCTATGAAACCTTGCTTTGGGGGCTGCTAGGTGTTGCAGTATATATTGTAGGGGTTGCAAGAAAATCACAGGGGTCTTAACCACAGCCCCTGGCTACCCTTAAATGATGCCCCTGAAGGGACAGAGGAGTATGTTTTCATGCTGGTCAACCAGCATGTTATAAGTGTGGGGACCAATTACCTCTTCCTAGTGTGTGTGTGATCAGCTATGATGTGGTTTATATGGGGAATTCAGCCATGTGAACCTGACCTGCAGGAACTGCTTTAGATAATTTCTGTCCCCTTGAATTGCAAGCTTTCCTCATCCCGACTTGTTTATAGGATCCGACAAGCAGGCACCCTGCCTACTCTGTATAAGTCTCTTATGGACCGTGTACCAAGTTTCACATGCTCTTCACAAGACCAACAACTTCTAAATGTACCATTTGTACATACTCTAAGTTGCCAACGTACTTTTGCTCATTCTGCAGCAAACACCTGGAATTAAATACCCCCTCACAATAAGTGTCTGCCTACTTGCAACATTTTTTCTGCAGCATTATTAACCCAGCAGACTGGTCTATCTAAATGTGAATATTTCTAATACTTTGTACCAATTTTTTATATTGTTTATCAGACATGGAACTTTATTGTCCCTTTCTAGTAATGTTTTGTTGTATCAAATTGTTGTATTGTTTAACTGACCTGGAACTTATAGTCCTTGTTTATTACCATTCTGTTGTTGAATCCTTTGAATCTGATCTTGGGTCGTACTTGCAAACGGAATTGTATTCCAGTGTACTTACTGGAACAAAATAAATAAAATAATCTGTATTCTGTGCAAAGAAAAAGGTCACTCTTTCCATCATTGCCCCAGGGCAGCCCATTGCTTTGAACAAGGTAATATTCTGAGGAGGGCACAACAGTCTGGATCTGTGAAAGTCTAGACCCCCTGGTCCCAAGACGCACCCCCCCCCAACCCTCAGAGAATGTAGGAACATCACTCAACTCAGGAGCTTTGAGAGACAAAGCCCCAAGATTGGAAATGGCCATGTTTGGCAGACGAGAACCGCATCCCTCAGGAGACTCCTATTGTGGGTGATGGAGTGTCCTTGTCATAAACGTGTGCAATCACCAGCTCACAGAATGAGATTTAGACACTTAGTGTCCATATCTGTTTATTTCAGAAAATGGTAACAAAACAAAAAAAACCAGACTGATCGACAGAACACAGACCTCACCAACAAAATCCCCTCAGCTAATGTTTGCAGTCTTGAGAACCCAAAAAGAAGAGAGGCAATATTTGCTTTGTTGCAAGAGTCTTCCTTCCTATTTTTTTTTTCCATAAAGCTTTTTACTCGTTGAATTAGGTGGAAGGTTCTCAGCCCCATCTCCACTTTTCCCAATTGGCTTCTACCTCCCCTGGTCCTCCAGGCTAAGTTCCCCATGAATTTTACCCCTGTGGTGGGGCCAGAGGATGGAGGGCCATCCCCCTATTGCAAACATCCAGAAATGCCTGGGGAATAAACAACAGCATGGGTCAAGAGTGAGCGGGTAGGGCTTCATTAAGCCCACCTGGCACTTTTTCCATTTTCTTTCCTTTCCCTCACTACTGTGGCATGTAGGCACTTGTGTGCATAGGCATGCATGCACCACGGAACCGCATCTCCTCCTTTTGAGTTTCTCCCAACTGTACTACCACCAGCTCTCCACCCAGTGAGTCAGAGGCTGAGATGGTTAACCACCCATCCCCAGGAGACGAGAGCAGTCCCTGGGATACTCAGTCCTCTCCCACCCCAGCTGACTCCCGGTGTCCTGAGTTGTTTCCAAGCCTGGGTCACTGGCATGGCAACAGGTAAGGCGCAAATGCCTCAGCCATCCTTGCCACTCACCTGGCTACTGTATATTTGTTTTTTACATGAGACTTGGATGGCTTCAACTTGTGACCTCTTGCAGTGCAGAAAGAACTGGTTTTGGGGCCCTGCCTCTTGGTCCTTTAGTGGAAGATAGGGCTAATGGAGGTGGTCAGTTTGTTTCAGGGCACTGACTTTTAAACAAAAAACAATCTCTCCAAATGGGATACGGCGTACAATACTGTATGTCGCTTTGCACTCTCAGCTCCCTGCCTCACCCACTGCTGTGAGCTCCACTCCTTGCTAGAGTGGCTCCCACCAGAAAGTACTGCACCTTCGTTCTGGGCAACTTCATTGACAATGTTGTCAGAACTGCCACCCGTTCTGCCCTCGCCGTATCCCTCATACCCACTACCCCCTCCTACTATCTAAGGTCCAGTGACTTCCATGTCCTCCTGGTTCCTAAAACATGCACCCAAATGGGTGACTGGCCCTTCGTTGTACATGCCCCTAGATTATGTAACTCCCTTCCAGTGAGCACTCACTCCTTCACCTCCCATTCCTGCTTTAAAGCCTCCCTCTGGGGCTTCCTCAAGTCAGCCTCTACCTGCCTCTGCACTTAACGTACCCCTGCCAGCATGTCACTCTGTTTCTGACTGCATAAGGTGGTGGGTCTCTTCATCTTCTCTACTAGTGAAGCATGCTGCTACCTAAAGAACTGATTGTGATGGGTCCACCCTGGCTCTACTGTTCATCAATTGTGAATATGCTATTGTTCTGTCCTCCAGTTTATCATTGGCCTCTCCTATCCCCCCTTGTAACTGCTTGATGTATTCCACTACCCCTATCCTGTAGGGCGTTGCTGTCTGAATATATTGCTTACTGCCTGCCTCCTTTTAACCAAGTTATTATCTCCCTTCCACTTGCTATGTAAATCCCCCAATGTTACTGTATTGACCATGCTCTGACTGTTGCTCTTGCTTATACCTGCTCTTGTTGTTGCCTGTTGTACCTGAACGTATCTTTGTAATCTCTCGGGTCACACCTGAAAATAGGCACTTGGTTGTCTAGTGTGCTTATCTGGTAAACAAAAGCAAATAAATAATAAAATGGACAGACTAGGGGATATTTCCCAGGGGAGGGTTCTCCTCTTGGATTTGCAGTGGCACAGAACAAAAATCCAGTTTATTAATGTGTATCCTTACAAATAAAACCAGGGGGGTGACACTTTGTGAGCTTATTCAGCCTTTTATTGGCTACATCACAGAAAATTATTTCTGAAGACGATTTTAGCTGTAGTACGGATACAGTGGTAAGACCGGACTGTAGGAAGAGATTTGTTGTGATGATGTGGCATTATGCAGGATTGAAAATAGGGCTGTTTTAATGGATAGGTCTAGATCTATTCATTCCACTGGAAGTGCCACATACTTTAGAGGCAATTTGGCCTGCAAGCTACAGATTGTAGCTGTAGATTATTTATCTCACTCCCTATAATCTCTTTTCAGACAATTTCACATCTCCCATTTGAATTTTCCAAAGTCAGAATTTTGGAAAATGTTACAAAATGTTCAAAAGTCTGTGAAATGTTCATGAATTCAGAATTTGCGGTTTTCTCCCAGCACTACATGGAAGTTCTGACATCCTTTTCTAAACTCCCAGGATCTCAGGTAAATGTCCAGAAAAGTATTGGTATAAGGCTCGGCAACACCCCATCCACAGTGGTTTCCATGGACCAATAAAGATTGTAGGTATTAAATTTGGAGCTGGTGGCATGGCTACTGTAAATTGCTCAGACAAATTGGTTGTATGTCTGCATAAAGTTGGGCAATGGAAATTGCAGAAACTGGCAAAATTAAAAAAGAGTATACAGTATATTATCCTTCTGTTACTGTACTTAAGTCATGTGTTTCCTCCCCCTTTGAAGTTAGAAACACAGATCCATCATATTTTCTTGCAGATGCTTTGGGGCAGTTGGTTTAATCTGGTCAGATGGGAATGGACATTTCTACCCAGGGAAAAGGGTGGACTTAATAGGATTCATCCAATTGTGATTTTTCACACATTCTGGTATGGGTCCCTCAGGGCAGGATTACTAGAGAGAACTGCTTCAGTGCAAGAATGGATGTGGGCAGTCTGTGCAATTATCAGGATATATGGCAGAATGATCCCCCAAAAGTATTATGGAATGTGAGATTACCAGATTATGTACTTCCATCATTACAGGAACTTTGTAAGTAGAAACTGACTAGGCAACAATTGAAAACTCCTTCAAGGAAACAACTGAATCATGAAGTACTGGTATGAACTTGTGTTCAAGAAGCAGACTCTAAAACCGAATACCCTCTAAGATTTCTTTGACTGTGGATCAGCTGACAGACAACAGAGTGTTACAACAAGTGTGAAATGTCTTGTGGATTTGTTCCCATGGCAGAATAGGGGTACTTGCTGTGGGAATAATGAACATAAATCCTTGGGAGAAAGATTCTGGCTGTACCTGGACTATGTCTCACAGACTGAGATGGCTGAACATATTTTTATAGGAATGTACCTTTGTTACAGGGTTTTGGCACTTTTTAGCTTTCAGATGTACACTTCCATGGGAAGTACCCATGAGTGCTTGGTTCTAGATGATTTTATACAGGGTTTGCAGAATTATAACAAAAGCACTTTAACAATCATTTTTGACTCTCAGATTTTCAAGAAAACAACTGCATCATGAAGTATTGGTAAGAGCTTGTGTTCAAGAAACATACTTCAAAAAATGTATACTCTCTAAGACTTCTCTGATTGTGGATCAGGGTGTCAGGAGATGAGAGGGAGCTAGATGTTATAGATGTTATTGTCCACCTGACAAATGACCTTGCAAGAGAAAGATAGAAGTGGTGCAGAGTAATTTCAGGCAGCTAGAGAGGGGTCTTAAGCTGGTAACATACATGGTGGCGTTTATGGAGCTGTTAACCTGTATACAGTGGAGGAGAGAAAAGGGCACTCCACTCTAGGGCTTTTAACAATTGATTAAAGACATGGTACATGGTGCATGGAGCAGGGCTTCAGCTACATTGGGTACTAGGGGCCAGACTGGGTGGATACTTTATTTATTTCAAGGGTTTCACCAGGAAAGCTATACTGAGCTGTAACAGCTTGTTTTCAGATGCATTCTGGGGAAGGGAGTGAGATCATCATATAAAGCATTTACAATAACTATATAAAGAATATAGCAATACTTTTAAAAGAACAAATAATGAAAATTGAAATGACAAAACAGAAAGACATATGTATAGGTAAGGGGAAAACAGATATCCAGGATAAAGCTAGTGAGGGGATAAAGAAAGAGGGTCAAGGACATACAAACATATGAACATATGAATCTGCCAGCAGATAAAGGCCATACGGTCTATCGAATCTGCTCGAATGTGCAGCTAACAGCCCCTATACTGCAGCTGCCCCTTCCTCCCTTCCCCCTCCAGTGACCCTTACCCTTACCCTATCCCATCCCCTTTTGAAGCAACCCACCATATTACAGGATACCACTTCCTCTAATAATGTGTTCCAACCCTCCAACACCGTCTCTGAGAAGAAGTGTCTACTCATTTCTCTCCTGAACCTATCCCCCTCCAATCTCAGATTGTGCCCACGGGTGACCCTTCCCTTCTTTACCTGGAAAAGCCCTCCTGTGTCTGTTCTACTTATCCCCTTCATGTATTTGAATGTCTCAGTCATGTCTCCCCTGTCCCTCCCCTCCTCCGGGGAGTACATGTTCAGCTCCTTCAGTCTACCCTCATAGGGCAATTCCTCTATCCCTTGGATCATTTTTGTTGCCCTGTGCTGCACAGTCTCCAGTAACCTAATGTCCTTCCTCAGGTACGGCTGCCAGAACTGTACACAGTACTCCAGGTGTGGTCTAATCAGTGACCTGTACAGTAGCAGAATCACCTCCCCCCTCCTGGAGGATATGCCTCTGGCGATACAAACCAGCATCTTGTTAGCCTTGGCAGCTGCCTTTATGTACTGCATGGAGTTGTTCATTGCTCCCATTATGATTACCCCAAAATCATTTGCCTCCTCCATCTTGACCAGCTGAATACCCCCATCTTGTAGCTCCTCCTTGGGTTCTTTGCTCTGAAATGTAGCACCTTGCATTTCTTAACATTGAACCCCAGCTGCCAAGTGTCTGACCAGGCCTCCAACTTTGCCAGATCATCCTGTAACCCCTGCCACCCCTCCAGGTCATCCACTACCACTCCCATCTTGGTGTCATCTGCAAACAGACTGATCTTGTTCTTGATGCCTATTGAAGTGTCTGCTATGAAGATCCCCAATAACACTGGCCCCAGCACAGATCCCTATGGTACCTCGCTTGTCACTGCCCTGGTTGACGACAACTCCCTCCCACCACCACCCTCTGCTGTCTCCCCTTGCAGCCAGTTTACTACCCATCCCACCCCACCAGCTTTGCACCAGCCCCGTGTCCTCCAGCTTACTACCTAGCCTCCCAAGTGGCACTCGAATCAATGCCTTGTTGAAGTCCAAATACAGGACATTCACTGCATGGCTCCTGTCCAATTGCCTGGTTACCCAGTCATAGTATTCCACCAGGTTAATCTGACAGGATGTGCCCGAGACAAACCCATGCTGCCTGCTGTCCTGCAACCCATTAGCCTCAGGAGGGAAACCAGCCGCTCCTTCAAGATTGTCTTCATCAGCTTACCCATGCTGAATGTGAGGCTTACTGGTCTGTAGTTCCCTGTTCATCCTTGGGGCCACTCTTGTGGAGGGACACCATATGCCATCCTCAAGTCTTGTGGTACACACCCCGAGATCAGAGAGGTATTGAACAGGTCAGCAAGTGGTTCAGCCAGGACATCTGTCAGCTCCCTTAGCACCCTGGGGTGTATGCCATCCAGACCCGGTGCCTTGCCCACCCTCAGTGCTCTCAAGCCCTCCAATAACCTGCCCACTGTGACTTCCCTGTCTGTCTCTTCACATCCCCCCCCCCGGACCACCCCCAACCTCCCTGGGTACTGCCTCCCTTTCTCTTTGGTAAATACAGAGCAGAAGTACTTCTTTTGTTCTGCCTTAGTGTCCACCCCTCCCTTTTTAATCCTCACAATATGGGCTCTGCAGTTCCTTTTCTCCCTGATGTACCTAAAGAAGTCCTTCTCCCCTTCCTTAATGCCCTGAGTTGCCAGGATGCCTTGGCTGCCCTGACTGCCCTTGTCACTTCCCTTGACTCCTTTAGTTATGTCCCTCTGTCCTCCCCCTCCCTGTTCTCCTGTACCTTCTAAAGGTGACTCTTTTTCTTCCTACTTTCTCCATGACCCTCTGCTCACCCAACTAGGCTTCTTTGCCCTCACCCTCACTCTGGACCATTGTACATGTTGCTGCTGCCTTCTATCCCCCTTTTATGACCTCCCACCTCTGATTAGTGCCCCTATTTGGGTTGATCTCTGCTAGAGCCCTCTGCACTATTTCCCTCATTTTCCTGAATTCGGCCCTTCTGAAGTCTAACACCCTTGTGCCTGATCCTACTCCCTCTTCCCCCATGTTTATCCTAAACCACACTGAGAGATGGTCACTATCTGCCAGCGGTTTCTCCACTCTCAGCTCCCTCACAAACTCACCATTTGCCAGGATGAGGTCACAGGTGTTCCTTGACCTGGTCAGCTTGTTGACCATCAGGACAGTTGACAGTTGCAGTAGGGAGAAAAAAGTCACAAAGGAGAGACTTTAAGGAGAAAGCCAAAGAGGCAGAGCAAATAGACAAGGGAAGGAAGGACAAAAGTATAGGAAAGTGATAAGAGAAATCAGATTGACCAGCTGTATGTAACCCCCAGGTGGCGCTGTCCCAAGGGCCACTACCCCGCCTGCTTGACTACTGACAGGTTGAGGAGCCCTAGGTTCTATGGCAGGTGCCTCCACCCAGAGGTCAGGGTTTGTAGTGGTTAGACTAGCTTGGACACAGCCCCCTGGGACACTGAGACCCCCTTTTATTCCCTCTAGTGGCTCACACAGTACACAGGAGTTACGGCCCCAATACCCCACGCATACACACTGTTCACTCATAAAGTACCACTTACCCTCGAGACTGATTCTGCAGCTCGTCTCTGAGGACCCCCTGTAAAATAAGGTTAAACAACATACATTGCGAGATACAATGCTGTTTCCAACAGTTCCAACACCACAGACAGTATGTAGTATAACCACAACAAATCTGAATTATTTAGGGGACAGTAACATGGGGGGGCAATCAGGTTAATTGGCAGAATTTAATCACAGTACTGTGCAAATATACAGGGTATGAAAAGTCACACTCTGGGTACCCAGGTTGGGGGGGGGGCTAGCCAGGTTGGTTGCCTGGGGTAGGCCGGCAGGTGCAGATGGACAGGGCCCTGTAGAAGAAAATATATGCACAACACCCAATTGTAATCCGGAACCAGATGTCTCAGTCCATGAAGAAATGAAACAACAATAATTAGATGACACACTTGTAATTGAAAACAGGCTGCAGGGGAATACCCTGATTTGTACTCACAATACCCAAGCTGAGAACCGGATGGTGGATGTTCTTCTGGGTTGCCAGAACAACAGGGCATGGAGACAAGGTACTTGTGACTGGACCCCACTGCAGTAGATAGCAAACAGATTTAGTCCGAGACAAGCTGGGGTTTGCTCCCAGCTTCAAAACTCAGCACGCAGCACAGGGGATTGGAAATAGCTATTCCCCACAAGCACTACACACATTCATATGTAAAAGGAAAGTACTACACGAGGCAGGCTGCTACTAGATCCCAATCGCAATTACTGCAAAATACCCGGGAGCACACACAGTAGCTTCAGTTCCTGACAGACCGAGCACGATTCAGTAATTTCTCCAGTCTTCTACAGGGTAAGCCTGGTTTCCACTCTTCAGACTTCCTTTTTTTTCCTCACAAATCGATTTCAGTCCAAACTGGCACTTACAACGGCTGCAGGCTGAACCTCATAGCCTCACATGCGCTTCCCGCGTGAAACTATACACCGCAGAAGCACAGAGCTCCTTCTCTCTTCACTGCCACAACTGATCTGATCTTTCCAGTCACAGAGCAGGGCATTTCCTTTAGCTCCACACCATTCTGTTGGCTGGTTCGGCTGTCACTCACAATGAGACTCCTCTGTTGGTGAAAAAGGCACCAAGGTCAAAACTACATTTCCCAGAGTCACTGCCCATACAATCCCCTTGTGGCTGGCTCAAAATTGAGAGTCCAAGTTCCGATTCGTCCACAGGCTCCATTTTAAGGAACCCCTCCCCATTGATTGGTCCATTTCAGCAGCTCAGGACCAAAATGAAAGAGCTACACTGAAACAGTTCATGCTGAAATGAAGACAGGTTAGACAAACTACATTTTCTCAGTCACTTCAAATGATTTCTGGCAAATAGTTATATCTTTCAACAAGGCTCCCTCTGCACGTGTAGCGACGGCAGAAACAGAGCGAATTGACAGCAACTTGGGTGGGATTCAAGCTTTAAATACACAGTCCCCCCATACGAACTAATTAAGTCTGCAAGCAGACAGTTCTTAAAGAGACAGTACGTGGAGGCTCAAATAGCACTCACTTGAAACTACATTTAAACGGCTTAAACCCCAAACACTGCCCAGACTTGGAGCCTTCAGGCAAGCTCCTGGAAGACTTTTGGGAACCCCCATTTGCAGGGGGGTTACTTGTAGATTCCCTAGAAGTAATGTCAGTGGCCCAGCAGGTTGGACATTCATCTCTGAGGTTGGAAGATTGAAAGGTTGTGGGTTCTAGTCCCATACCAGGCACTTGGGGTAATTCCCAGTACTGTAACTGTAGTGCATCATGAGGGGGATGCTGCACTCGTGAGGTGCTGTCTTTCGGATGAGACATTAAACTGAGGTCCTGTCTGCCTGTTGTAGTGGTTGTTTTGATGGACATTAAAGATCCCATGGCACTTCTTGAAAAAAAGATAGGGGAATTTTTTTTATTATAACTTCAAATCAAATTATTACAAACAGTGTTAATTCACACAAACTAAACACATAATACAAAAGTAAAAGAAAATCAAATACATATTCAAAACTTTCCCTCTATAGTTAAACACTCAATATACATGCTAAACAAGAGGACAAGTAAAGTAAAATTCATACAGTCCAAAAGTTCAAAAGAATATTACAATACATGTTTAAATTCACATGAAAAAGAACATATACTGATCTAATCGAGGTCTTAAAATTTAAGTTAAATTAAATGAAATATTACTTCACACATTCTATTCGATTTATGAACTTAGAAACATAATTTGGCCCCTGTTATCATGAAAGGAAAACAAACTCTTACAAAGTAATATGTAGTAAATGCATACTGTCCTATAGTAAAAAACCTATACAAAAATGCTGTAAGCTTTTTAAAGAGAACTCCTACCAGTCCCTTCCTGTCTAAGAAGTGGGTGAATGTGAGTTTCCAGCTGAGAAACCTAATTTCAATACATACATTTTTCATTCAAGTAAGTATCAGTGGGGCTCATAAAGTAAATAAAGTATACTACCTTTCCTACAGGAATTCAATATAACACTTCTTTGAATACTGCTATTAAAACCTGAACTAACACATATACCCACCACCAGAAGGAGAGAGACTCTCCTGTTTGTCCAGATTCATGCTATAATAAAATCATACAAAAAATGTGAAAAAAAATTATAAACCACGCTATATGTTTCAAAAGACCCTGTTCACCCATACCCCCTGCATGCATCTTTGTATCATTTTACACTGTGTCTAGCCATGACATATGTTTCCATTTCTTTCCATAATATGCTAACGACCTATTTTTTTTTTGTCTAACCTCTGGATACCTTTAATATATTCATGTACGGCCCAGAATAGCTGCTCTGGGGTAATGTAATGTTATTACAGGGACCATGTACATCTCGCATGCCAAAGGTGATATTTTTTACAACTAAGAATAAGAAGCATCATCGCCTGTTCATATTGATGCCAAGCCCTGGGTAAAATCCCTAAAAACAGCAGTTCTTTGTTAATGAGCTTCAATGGTGTATTAGCCCACAAAGAAAATAAAATATTCCAAAATTGGCATATAAAAAGGCACTCAAAAAATAGGGGTTTCATTGTTTCCACAACAGCTGAACAAAAACTCATCCTTGGACGTATTCTCTCCTCCTTTCCCTTGTGCTTAAGGTTCCCCTTCACATTCAATCTGCCATGAGCACACAACCAGACGGTATCCCACATATAAGGCGGGGTTCCTAGGTGTGTTAACATTACCTGAATCGGTTTCTTTTCCTGTTGTTGCCTATCCAAAATAGTCAGGTATTCATAGAAATGTTTCTGCTGTATACATGAATATAAGTATTTCCTTGTGTTATGTAAAAATTTGTGATTTTGTTATGCACCATACTTTTATTCTACCAAAGCAATACTGAAAATAGTCTGGTAAACCCATGATGAGTTTTTGTTTTGGAATTACTCCATCCCATTGCCACTGATCTAGCTATGGTTGTATGTGATCTCTAGCCCAAAATTCCCAAATGATGTGCTTACCGTGTAATATGGGACATATGTTAGAATACAAAATAATACAAAAGAAAAATGTGATAGGATTGACCATTTTAAGGCCTCCATGATTGATTTCTAGATATAGGACCCCCCTCTTGATCAAGTTCAAACGACTGCCAAAAATTGCCTGAAAAAACACACTAAGAAGGGCAGTGTCCAAAGCTTTCGGTAACACAAAAACTGCACTTAAATGTAAAATCAATCCAAGAAGAAAAGTCTTCACCATGAAAACCCTTTTCTTTTTTGCCATCTTCCATCTATTCCATTGTGTCACTTTCCCTCTAGCTTCTTTAATAAGAAGCTCCCAGTTGAAATTTGTCATCTTATCCATCCCAAAATAGACACCAACAATCTTACACATTCTGTTGGTTACTGGAATGTCCATAATTGTTTCCTTCTCCAGGTACTTAGAACCAATATAAAAACACATAATTTTCGTGAGGTTAAATTTTGCCCCAGTTCCCAGGGAGTAGGCTACTGTCAAGGCTTTTGTAGCAGCACAAGATGGGAGATTTGCTCGTAAAAGACAAATATCTTCATCATAAATTATAGTCTTAATTTCTGTGTCATCACTTGTCAAAGATAGACCCCTAATAATATCTGATTGGTGGATACATGCCACTAATGGGTCTAAGGTCAAGATATATACAATTAGGCTTAGAGGACAACCCTGCCTAACTCCCATGTCCACAGCTCCCCTTTTTCCCATCCACCCATTCACATAAGGGGCAACAACTGCATGTTTATAGTAAATCTGTATCCATCTTATAAAAGACATTGGAAACCCAAATATGTCCAGACAGTTTCATAAATATAGGTGGGAAACATTGTCGAAGGGATTAGCCCGGTCTGAACTTATGCATAGTCCTGTAATTTCCTTCATGTTACCCCTTTCCATAATTCCTTGAAGACAGAATAAGTCCATCTATAATAGTCCTCCCTGGCACTGCACAAAATTGGGTAGGGTGGATTATGTATTCCAATACAACTGAAATTCTGTTACTCAAAATTTTGGCAAGTAATTTACAGTCTGAATTCTCCAATTATTCAAATTCTTTCTATCCCCCGATTTAAAAAGTAGGATTAAAAGACCAATATTTAAACTGTCCAGTAGAAATCCCTGTTCTAAAACTGTAATTAAACATTTGGACCATTTCCTCACCTAGAGTGTTACTTATTCTTTGATTCAAGTCATTGGGAAGTCCATCACTTCCTGGGGCTTTACCTGTCTGAAGTTGGTTCACCACCATTCAGTACTCCCCTCCTGTAATAGGTGTCATTAATGATAAAAGAAAATGATCAGGTATTTTAGGAAGTGTACAGAGTTCTAACCATTGTTCTTTTTTTTTCAAGGGTGAAAGATGGATCTGAACCAGACATTTCTGAGACATGTGTGGTTATCATCTCCATAATTTCTTTCTGTGTCTTCTTATGTTTGCACTGTACTGTGGTAATCCTTCTTCCTTCTCTGATTAGCACAACTATAGAAGGAGGTTATGCTAGCCCTCTTACCTTGTGTACCGAATCTCTGCTCTCTCTCTCTCTCTCTCTCTCTCTCTAAGTTTTTACATTTATCATATTGTAATTGAGAAAATTGTCTTTTAATGGCAACAAGTTTTTCTCGCTCCACAAATTCTCCTTTATTCAAGCAAGAAAGAAAATATTGAAGTTGTGACCTCAGTTCCTGACACTTTTTTCTGTTATGTTTACCCAATATCTTCCCTATGTATTTAAAGTAATCTTGAAAGTCTTTTTTACTGTCCTCCCACCAGGACTGTTTAGACTCATAAAGAAAAAAAAAACTGATTTTCTAGCTTCCAGTACATGTTGGAAGCCCTCCTGAACCTCTGAATAATCTAACAATGATAAATTTAATCTCCAGTAGCCAGAACCTTTTGAACTTTCTTCATAATTAGAAATCTTTAGACTCAATAAGGCATGGTCTGCAGTGGCCTCCAGAGTTACTATGGGGTTATTAAATTGTAAGGTCTGGGAAATAAACCAGTAATCTATCCTAAATTTTCTATGGTCTTGAAAAAATGTATACGGAGCTGTGGAATCTGGTCTTAAAAATGCATCTCTCAATCCTGTAAGGTCTATTAAATCATTTAAGAAATCAGTCTCACAGTATAACTTTGATGACCTTGCTCCTCTATCTACAATAGACCTATTAATATTAAAGTCTCCACCAAACAGAATATTTCTCCTGGTAAACAAATAAGGCAATATTAACTGTAGTAACTGAATCCTCTCTGACTTACTCTGAGGTGCATAAATATTAAAAAGTCTGAATGTCAGCTGTCCTATAGTAACATCAAGAAGTAAAGCTCTGCCTGGGACTATGTCCTCTATATCTGTAACAGAAAAGAGAAAATTTGAAAAACAAATTCCCACCCCAGAACACAAATCCTCCCCCCCGACCAATAACAAGGTCCCCAACCCCATGATCTAGAAGCCCTATCAAAATCTTCCAGTGTGTATAGTCTAGTATCTTGGAAGAATACTATATCGTATTCTGAATCTGCAAAGAGCCCAAATGTAGCAAGTCTCTTTTCTCTGATCTAAGACTATTAGTGTTAAGACTTGCAATCTTCAAATCATAACCCCTCAGAACAGGAAGATGAGTGTTTTAAGCTGGAGCAGAAATCTTCCTATTGCTTTTTCATAATCCCATCCTGACCCCAATTTTCTTGTTTTGTTTTTACCAGCTGGTTGTGTATCTTTAACTGAGTCAGGTTCAGTAATAGCATCCATTTGTGAGGAAGATCTCAATGCCGTATCCGAATCCTGTTCCTCTTCTCCAACTTTTTGTAAAATCTCATATTTATTGAAAATCATCATGGGGTCCTGTACATGAGTGTATTCAATTGTTTTACTTGGTATCCCTTTGCTTCTGACTTCTTGAAAATCTGAAGTCTCCCCTGAATTTGTATGAGGAGGTGGTGGTGGGGGGAGGCATTGTAGTGTCCGATAGCCATCATGAACTCTGTGAAGTGATGGGATTAAGGTCTACTGTCAGCAAGGCTGTAGATTTTTCTGTAGGTAACTTCCCAAGGCCTTGTCTTTGCCAAGGGAGTAAGGGTTGAGGTTAAGTAACAGACTCAGGGACTGAGACTCTCTCAGGTCTCCACTGAGTCTGTGGGTCTAGATATTGTCTAAAATTAGATGAAGCCCTCATATTTCTGGCAGCTTTAAAAATGTATAAATTCTGCATCGCAAAATCAGTATCTTTATTATTGTGAGCTGCTGAAGGGCAGTCTGTGAATGTGTGGCCTAGTTCATCACAGAAATTGCATTTCAGAGAGTGTTCACACTGATATCCTGAGTGACCTAGTTCCCCACATTGAAAGCATACAACCTTTTTGCAGTTAGTACTTATATGGCGGTTGAACCCACATTTATGACATTTCCGTAGTTGCTCGGGTAAAACAAACACCCCTCATCTCTCCCAATAGAAAAACAGTTTGGTAAATGTTTATATTCATTATTAATGTGAGATAGTTTATTCTTTATCCGCCACCCACCATTCCAAAAGTCTTCCCTGTCCGGGATAGGTTTGGGGACCCCCTATACCTTACAACATTTTTCCATCCAGTATAAAATGTCTGCGATGTTCACACCCTCATTTTGAAATAACACTGTGACAACCTGAAAAGTTTGTTTTGTTAAGGAGATTACATGAAAGTGTGACAAAAGTGGATTCATTTTTAAAGATGTGTATTAGCCCAGAATCTTTCAAGTATCTCCAGGATATGAAAGCTCACATCAAATGTATGTTCCCCTGGGGCATGAATAAGGGTATAAACTTCAGCTGGTGAGAACCCCAGGGATGGTTTCAAAAGCATTCTCCCAACATAGTATCTATCCAGGAGCTCCTCCATACACACCATATACCTTAAACAAATGGCATTACACCTTCTGGCCTGCTTAGCTGGTTTAGTAAACAAACCAGCATAGGAAGTCTTATTTTGTCGTTGTCTAGGTTGGTTTAACAATTCTGTCTCTTCTTCCAATCCTCCCCTTCCCCGAGTCAGGCTTATGGTCAAAACGTTCAGGCTCAGTGTCAAAATATGTATCTTGCGAACTACAAGGGGAATATGAAATTATACCTGTATGGTCCTGCCATGCGCCTTGACAGCCCTCAAGGTTTTGATGCATATCTTCATGATCTGGTACCATACCCTGATCTTTCATGTTATTTGTTGCACTCATCTGTGAGTATGTCTCATCCACGACCCAAGTGCCTCTGCTATCCTGTTTCCAGCCTACCAACAAGGGCACCTGTTCTGGCTACCTCGTCCCTTCCCCTGGCGTTTGGTGTTCCTCTCTGGTCATCCAAGTCTCCTCCTGCAGTTGCACTTTCAACATAACCACTTCCTCACATGCTCCAATAACAAAAACTTTAGGGAGCAGTTGTTCTTGCACTGGTGAGTTATGTTCTGGTCTTCTCCATTTTTTCTCCTCAAGCAATTTTGCTCTTGATGAAAGATCTTGTTCGGCCTGCCGAAGCTGTGCTTACAAAAATGCAGTCTGTTGTTCCATCGCTGCCATTCTCTTTTCCTCTTCTGAAATCTTTGAAGGCACAAATTGCTCCATCATAGAGCTGAATTGCCTGACCTCCCTGTCAGTGTCTGAAGCACCCGCAGAGGTCTCCTCCATACCTCCTCCCAAAGCCATCTCCGGCTGCATATTGAATTCCTCTATGACACACCTACAGGATAGCACCCCTTACACAGCAGTAGGGGAATTTCCCCAGTGTCCAGGCCAAATTTCCCCATTCACTAAAAATACCACCAACAGCTTAATCTGGTGTAGTTTCAGTTGGTCACCATCTGTATCTCTCCACCCGGCCCCCCCCAGGGTGCCCCTGAAAAAGATACGTCTAGTCTCAGTGGGCCTGCTCGTTAAAAAATTTAATAAAAAAACTAATAACAAGGAAATGAAAAGTAATATTACATAAAGGATAGCAGAAAGCTGAGACAGTCGATAGGATGGAAGTAAGGCAGAAAGGAAGGGAACCAAACCAGAATTTAGATATCAAGGAGGAACAGTGGAAAAGGTGCCTGGCATCAAGAAAGGGGAGTGAACAGTGGTGAGTATGTGAAGAACAATCTAGAGCAAAATGACTAAAAAGAGTTCAAAAGAGGGTCCTGTCTGGCAAGGGTGGATATGGGAGCACCACTGTAGACTATATATTACCATAATCAAAAATAGGGAGGATCATTTTTAAAATAATCTCATAGCATGTAGGAAGTGGGATATTCACTTCATTCCTATAAAGGACACCAAATCTGGGGTGAAGGTTTTGGTGAACAGCATCAATACGAATAGAGAAATCAAGACGGTGGTCAAGCCAGACACCAAGGTACTTAAAACAGGAAACATCCTCAATAAAAGCACCACCAAGGATGTGAAAAGAAGGGAGAAAGGCAAGTCTAGAAATCCTCCGACAGGTACCAAAAGTCATGGAGACAGTTTTTTTGGCATTAAGAGATATTTGGTTAGGCTTAAGCCAACGCAGAACATTGTCAAAGTCCAGTTGAACCTGTGAAGTAAGATCTTGTGAAGAGGAGCCAGATGCAAAAGTAACAGTATCATCAGCATACATATGAATGAACACATAGGAACAGGCAGAGGGAAGGTCATTCAAGAATATGGAAAAAAGAATAGGACCCAGGACAGACCCTTGAGGGACACCTGTGTAGATAAGGAGTGGGGGTGAAGTGGAGCTGCCTATCTGGACATACTGTGATCTACCCCCCAGGTAGGAGCTAAACCAGTTGACTTCAGAGTCAGAAAGATCAGCCGCTTTAAGTTTGTCAAGAAGGAGGGGATGTGACACAGTGACAAAAGCTTTAGCAAGATTGACAAAAATGGCAGATGTGATCAGACCCTTATCCATATCAGTAAGGATGGAGTCGGTGACTTGTAGGAGATAAGTGGAAGTGGAGTGGGATTTTCTAAAATCAGACTGAATGGGAGTGAAGGAGGATGAGGCGTCAAAGAAGGTGGAAAGTTGCGATAGTACAAGGTGTTCCTGTAACTTAGCTAGGGATGGAAGGAGAGAGATGGAGGATAGTTACCAGGAGAAGATGGATCACCACCTTTAGGGATAGGAATGACTGTATCCTGTTTCCAAGCATCAGGAACAGTAGCAGAGAAAAAAGAAAGGTTGAAGAGAAGGATAATTGGCAGTGCAGAGACAGGGACAGAGAGAAAAAGCTTGGAATCAAGGCCATCAGGACTACCACATTTGTGAAGATTAAGAGCAAGCAATGATTTAAGTGTAGCTGTGACCAAGGTTGCAGAGAAGGAAAAAGAGATATTAGCAGGAGAACAAGGTCAAGGGAGGGAAGGAAGGGAGGAGGAGGAAGAAGTGATAAGAGAAAGGACACAAGTATTAAAGTAGGAGTTAAAGGTAAAGGACAACAGTAGAGGGGTCAGAGATGAGGGAGTCGCTAATCCTAAGAAAAAGAGAGGGAGACCAGTTTGGAGGGGATTACAAGGAGTGAATAATATTCTAGAATTTAGAGGAATGATTAATATTGTTCTGGAGCGTGGATGCAAAATATTCTGACTTTGCAAGTCTTATGACTTTGGTACAGGCGTTATGAAGTCTGCAATAACAAGCCAAGGCATCTGGTGAGCCTGTGATTTTAATGGAACGCCAGGCAAAATCTCTAGTATGTTGGCATGGCAAAATCTCTGCTGTAATCCAGGGTAGGAGACAGTCCCAGACTCTGTTTTTTCTCAGGGGAGCATAATGATCCCAACCAGCCATAAATTTATACTTGAAAGTATTCCAGAGCCAGATTTATATTATTGGCAGTAGAGAGTGGGGACCAATCACTTGTCCCTAAGTCAGCAAGGAGAGAGTACAAGTCTAAAAATCTAAAGGATCTGAGATGAATACATTTAGGGGGGCCTTATAACAATGTAATTTGCACACATAGTAAACCATATGGTGGTCACTGAGGGCATCAGGAAAGATTCCAGCATTCACAATATGATGGAGGCAAGAAGAGAGGGTCAAATCTATCAATGAGTGATGTAAGGATTTAGAGTTTAGATGAGTGGGTTCAGAGATCAATCGAGTCAAATGAAGTGACTTAACATTCTGAATAATTTTGTTAGTGCTAGGAGAAAGCCAATTTATGTTAAAGTCACTGATAATATAAAGTTCACTGTTGGAAGAGTTAGAATAGAAAGTTGAAAAGAGCTCAGTAAGTGAAACAGAGGAAACAGCAGGACAACACTAAACACCAGTAATAAAGATGGAGACAGAAAAACAGAAGAGAGAGTTTGAGAAGAAGCAACTCATGGGAAGAGGGGAAAGTGACAGTAAGAACAGTAAGAAGCACTTCCACCCCTCTTCGTGCCAGCGTGCCTAATAATAATGTAGCCAGAAATAGTTATAACATAATTCAGAATCTTAGAAGAGAGCCAAGATTCTGATAAAATCAGAACAGCCAACTGCAGGTTGAGCATGGCAGGCTGTAACAGGTCAATCTTTCTGAGAAGACTACAGTTGTTTAAATAGGCTAATATCAAACCTTAATGAAGCTCAAGGATAATGTAGTGGAGGGACCATAATTAAGTTTAATGTCACCTGCTAGCAAGAGAAGAAAGGCAGCAAAGATCTTTAAAGAGCCAGAGTATTGTCTGAAAGAGGGAGATGGAAGAGAAGGAAGAGAAGGATGTGGGCCTATATAAGGGAGATGGTCTTCATCATTCCTAGAAGGGGGGACCACAGTCTTTACTGGGAGGTTTACATATTTCTTGGATGAGCATTTAAAATAGCTGGAGGGAGGCTAAATACCATGGGAGTCAAAACTGTCCGCCAATATAATGAAGAAACAAGAAGGGAGAATCCAACTGACAAAGCTCCCACAGGGCAAGAGTGCAAGAAGAAAGGAGTGGGGACAAGGCAGAGAATAAGGAGTGTATAAATCAAGAATGCAAGAATAGAGAAGTAAAGAGACAGGCAATAGAAACAATAACAAGGGAAGATGGTGGTCAGTGGGAGCTTCAGGGAGCGGCACAGATGGGGGGAGAAAGCAAGGAGGCAGTCAGGGAGGGACTAAGGTATGGAGAGCAAAAAGACATACCTTCTCTTCCAGTTCATCTGCAGTGTCACTTATGACTACAAGAGGACTGGTCCCAGTACTGAGCCCTGTGGCATCCCACTGGTCACATGTGTGCCAATGCTAAGAGTCTGGGAACTAAAATTCCAGACCTGGAGGCCATCATGGAAGAGGCTAGCCTGAATTTGGTGACCATAATGAAGTCTTCATGCACTGACAGTCATGACTCGGATACGGCCATTCACAGGAAAGGGTAACCTGCACAGTGGCAGGAAACAAGAACCAAAGCACTATCACAAAAAGCCAAAAATATAGCTCAGTCCTACTGTTTCTCAATAGTCATTTTTATGTTGCTTGCATGCAGGTGCAAGAAACATAGTGCCATCATCGGAGATTTCGGAGGTGTGTCACCTCCTCCTCCAATTCAGTCAGTGAGCCGGCAGGCGCGGTCCCTGTAAGCCAATGCGTTTTGGAGCTGTCTGTGACCACGCTCAAAATGCAGTGTTGCTCCAGTTGAAGGGAGGCTACACTTCAGTGAGCAGCAATAAAGCGTAGCTCCCTCCTCACATGCAGGCGCACGCCCACACGCACTGTATAGCCAACGGGTGCCCAATCCCCGGGCTGAGCTGTACTGCTCCCCCTAGAAACAGGCCACGCTGGGAGCCCACCCCAGCGTGGCAAGTAGTCTCTGGCTGACGGGGTGCCCAATCCCGTCAGCTGAACACCCCCATCCTTGGCCACGCTGGGAGCCCACCCCAGTGTGGCAACGTCCACGACGTCTTTTTTTAAACCTGTAAAATAAAAGCGGTCCCGTGGGCGCGTCTCCCGACCCCCACAACCCGCACCCACCCACTGTGCACTCAGCCTTCCCACACCCCTCACCCCATACTTAGCTCTGGACTCGGCGCAACGATCTTGGTGGACCGGGAACACGCCTGCACTCTTCAAAGCCGATCAACTGAGGAAATGCCGGTAAGCTGCATAATGGGCTAGATAGGGGGTTTCAACTTGTTGCATATCTCAGGCATTTTTGAATTTTGCACCAAATTTTCAACATGGGTTTTAGGACCTTCTTCGAGATGATGTCACTGTCATGGCGTTATTCGGGCCCGAAGGGTGATTTTACGCAGTGACTGTGCAGTGACTGCAAAATCACCCTTCGGGCCCAAATACTGCCATGACAGTGACAGCATTCATGAGAAGGGGTCTCAGAAGCCCCATGTTGAAAATTTGGTCCAAAAATTCCAAAGAATGATTGTTTTACGAGCGTGCCTTGCGCAGTTCCTACGCAGGCTCGTAAGTTCGCGAAATTTCAATATTTTCACTCCAGATTTTCAACATTGCCATTTTACCACATATTCTTATGAGTAATATAGCTGTCATTTTTCACATCTCACCCAAAATGTGTTTCTGCCCATGTAGCACAGAATGGCGCAGTCGGTGTGCGAAATCAATGTACGGGACAAATTAAGAAAATCACAGTGACACTGTTCATGAGCAGAGGTCTTAAAATGGCTATGTTGAAAATTTGGTGAAAAAATTCCTAAAAATGACTGTTTTACAAGCGTGCGTTGCGCAGTTCCTACGCAGGCTCGTAAGTTCACAAATTTTCAATATTTTCACTCCAGATTTTCAACATTGCCATTTTACCACACCTCCTCATGAGCAGTATAGCTGTCATTTTCACATCCTGCCCAAAACATGTTTCGCCTATGAGCACACAATGGCGCAGTCGGTGTTCGTGAACTCAGTGTATGGGACACATTAAGAAAATCACAGTGTCACTGTTCATGAGCAGAGATCTTAAAATGGCAATGTTGAAAATTTGGTGAAAAATTCCCTAAAATGACTGTTTACGGTATGCGTTGCACAGTTCCACATAGCTTCGTGAGTTTCACCAATTTTCAATATTTCCACTCCAGATTTTCAACATTGCCATTTTACCACACCTTATGAGCAGTACAGCTTTCATTTTCATATCCTGCCCAAAATGTGTTTCCGCCCATGTAGCGCACAATGGCGCAGTCGGTGTGCAAACTCAATGTATGGGACACATTAACAAAATCACAGTGATACTGTTCATGAGCAGAGGTCTTAAAATGGCTATGTTGAAAATCTGGAGAAAAATTTCCTAAGAATGACTGTTTTACGAGCGTGCGTTGCGCAGTTCCTACGCACGCTCGTAAGTTCGCAAATTTTCAATATTTGCATGCCAATGACTTCCAAATACCTAAACAGCACATAGAAGCAAGCAACATTCGGCATTGACAAATGCTTGTTATTTATCATGATTTTAGCTCTGGCTGATAGCAGTAAATCCACATCCACAAACTTCCCACAGGTTTCAAAAGTTAAGAACAAGTGCACATGGTAACCTCGTTTGAAGGAGAGTCTGCCATGTAGGTGATGATGTCACGTACAGTCAAGCAGTTGATGTTTCAGGCATGCCTTCATCAGAGCTACAGCCTGCATGCAATGTCATTGCATGCACAGCAAACTGTCCTCTGAACAAGGTTGCCATATGCAGCTGTTCTTAATTTTTGATACTTGTGGGAAGTTTGTGAGTGTGGATTTACTGCATCAGCCAGAACTAAAGTTGTGATCAATAAAAAATGACTACTGAGAAACGGTAGGACTGAACCATATTTTTGGCTTTTTGTGATAGACTGATAGTGCTCTGGCTCTTGGTTCCCACTGCCATGAGGTTTACCTTTTCCTGTGACTTAACTTGCAGTTTATCAGTGGCACCATACCTGCTATCTTTATAGAGGAGTGAGCCCTGGAACATTTTGCTGTTTTCTGTTTGTGGGATATGGCCATACCAGGCTACTCTCTGTTCAGGAAAAACTGGGAAGGGAGAAGAGGGGTTGTACAAGATGTGAGGGAGGGAATCAAGGCTACAAAAATACAGGGGCGCAAAGTGAAAAAAGGAAGGGCTGGAGGTACTGTGGATCATCCTGAAGACAGGAGTTGGGGTCACTATCTGTACTGGGGTTGTATGCTGACCTCTAATACAGGGAGAAAAGTAGGATAAGGCACTTGGGGAAGGCATCATTAGGACTGCAAAAAAGAGGATGTGTTGAGAGCTGTGGACATCAATCTGCCAGATATGAACTGGAGCCTTCCAGCTGTGGCTTCAGCAAGGATCAAGGTCATCCTTGACTCCCTACAAGAGGCTTTTCCCAGGCAGCTAGTCAACAAACCCACTAGGGATGGGGCAGTGTTGGACCTGGTGCTTACAAACAGGGACAGCATTGCAGACAACATGGAGTGCAGTACCCTGGGTACCAGTGGTCACCAAACAATGTGGTTTAACATTAAGATGGGGGCAGAGGCAAACCACACAAGGACAAGGGTCCTGGACATCAGAAAGGCAGATTTTAAAGGAATGGAAGACTGCCTCAGAAACTGCCTAGTAGTAGGGGAATTCCTGGGAAAAGGCTGAAGAACAGTAGACAAAAATAGGGAAGGGCATAAGTAAGGCAACCAGCCTATGTGTGAAAGAAGTGAGTAAAAGCAAAAAGAAAAAGAGGCCATTGTAGTACTCTAGGGAAGTGGCCATTGTGGTGAAATGAAAAACCGGTGGCATTCAGGAGGTATAAGGAAATACAGAGGGAAACAGATAATAAAGTGAAGAGGGCAAAGGTGCTGACAGAAGAAAGGCTAGCCAAAGGAATAGCAAATCTGGATAAGACATTCTTCAGGTACATAAGTGAGAAGAGGAAAGCAAGGGGAAGAAGAGTGAAGATAAGGAGGATAGCAGAGGGAGACTGCACAGAAGAGGACCAAGAAAAAGCAGAAATCCTAAACAGGTACTTCTGCTCAGTCTTTATAGTGGAAGGAGATGGGACAGACTGCCTGGTAGCAGCAGAAACAAGAGGGAGGGGAGGCAGACTCAAGTCCATTTTCAGAAGACAGAGTCCGAAGGGACTTGCACTGTGGTTTTTGAGAGAGGTGGAACACAAGGTAATGGCCAAAAGGGCAGGTTTCAGGAAATATAAGCAGACTCAAAGGGAGGAGGACATGGAGGTGTACCTAAGGAATCTAAGGGAAGCAGGGAAGGCTGTTAGGAGAGCAAAGGTGCAGACTGAAGAAAGATTAGTGCAGACAGCGAAGTAAGGAGACAAGGCATTCTATAGGTACATTAGCGAAAGAAGGAAGATCAAGGTGGAGATTGGAAGGCTCAAAGGGGATACAGGGCAGTGTAAAGAGGGAGACATGGAAAAGGCAGAATTATTGAACAAATATTTGTGTTCAGTATTCACTAAAGAGGTGGAGGGTTAGGGACCACAACTGGTTAATAGACACGAAGGAATGGGGGAGAGAGGTAAACACACGTGCATTTTCAGTGGAGAGTGTGTCCTGGGGGAGCTCACAAAACTGAAGGTGGACAAAGCATAGGGCCAGATGGCATACACCTGAGTATTTTAAGACAGCTGCGAAGAGAGCTAGCAGCACCTCTGGCAGCACTGTTCACAAAGTCACTCAACACAGGAGTGGTTCCAGAGGACTGGAAGAAGGCATATATAGTCCCTCCACACAAAAGTGGTTGTAGGAAGGAGGCAGGGAACTCTAGGCCGGTCAGCCTCACCTCAGTAGTGGGTAAGACAATGGAGGCACTGCTTAAAGAAAGAATAGTGGCACACTTGGAATCCAGTGGTGCACAGGATCTGGCGCAACATGGATCGGATAGATTTTTTTGACTGGGTGACAAGAGGAGTAAATCAGGGTGGGGGGGTGGTAGACATTGCCTACCTCAATTTCAGCAAAGCCTTCAACACTGTCCCAACTAAAAGGCTGGTGAACAAAATGAGTAGTCTGGGTATGGGGCACAAGGTGATAAATTGGGTTAGGAACTGGCTAATGGACAGGAAGCAGAGGGTGGTGGTAAATGGAATCTAATCAGGGGAGAGGGGGGTGACCAGTGGTGTACCTCTGAGATCAGTCCTTGGGCCAGTCCTATTTAATGTCTTCATTAATGACATTGCAGTAGGACTGGAGGGAAAGGTATGCCTGTTTGCAGATGACACCAAGATCTGCAACAGGGTGGATACTCTGAATGGGGTGGTGAGAATGAGAAGGGACCTGGAGAAGCTTGAAAAATGGTCTCAAGTGTGGCAACGAAGGTTCAATTCCAAGAAGTGCAAAATAATGCACCTGGGAAGAGGGAACCCTGGGGAGAGCTACAGGATGGGGGGGGGTTGCTGACTATCATCAAGGAAGAAAGGGACATGGGGGTTATCGTTTCTGATGACCTAAAGGTGTATAAGCAGAGTACAAAGGCTGCAGGGAGAGCCAGTGGCATTCTGGGGTGCATAGGTAGAGGTATCACTAGCAGAAGGTGTCAGGTGGTGATGCCATTGTACAAAACGCTAGTGAGGCCTCACCTAGAGTACTGTGTGCAATTCTGGAGGCCGCACCTTCATAAGAACATTGATAGGGTGGAGGTGGTAAGCTGGTACAGGGCTTGCACCAGAAAATATAGCAGAGACTAAAGGACCTCAATATGTACTCGCTGGAGGAGAGGAGAGATCGTGGGGACATGACAGAAACATTCAAGTACCTTAAGGGCATTAACAAGGTGCAAGGCGGAGACATCTTCCAATACAAGAGATGTACAAGAACGAAGGGGCATGATATGAATTTGGAAGGTGGCAGGTTGAGGGGAAATATGAGGAAGTTTTTCTTCACAGAGAGGATGGTTGCCACATGGAATAGACTGCCACAGGAGGCGGTGGGGCGAGCACATTGGATGGTTTTAAACATGCATGGGACAGGCATAAGGGTACCTTAGAGGTGGGAAGGAGGTATGAAAAGCCATTGACCAGGTAGGGTCAGAGTCCACAAACTAGTGTAGGCTTTCGGGCGGACTGGCTGGGCCTAGGGGTCTTTATCTGCCAACAGTTTCTATGTTTCTATCTCTTAAAGTGGACATGGCTATGGGACCAGATGGGATACATCCAAGGGTACTAAAAGAACTAAGAGAGGTGCTGTTTGCCCCACTGATGTATTTGTTCAACAGCAAACTGGAATCAGGCATGGTTCCAGAGGCTTGAAGGGGAGCAGATGTGGTCCCTCTACCTAAGAAAGGCAGCAAAGAAGAGACTAGCAACTATAAGTTGGTGAGCCTCCCCTCACCTCAGTGGTCGGGACATTTATTTATTTATTTAAATTTTTATGACCAGGTGGGTCCACTGAGACGAACATGTCCCTTTTTCAGGGGCGACCTAGGGAACATGAGCATTCCAATAAAATAGAGAAATATAAACAAGTTATACAATCGGTAGGCAGGATCACTGTACAGGTACAATGGGTAGCAATCAAAGCAAGTCGGGCAAGGACAACAAAATTACTGTCGGTAATCAGACATTTCCATAGCATACTAAAGCATATAATGGTAAAGGTGAAACTGCATTGTAGTAATTGACTATGTAGCAAGAACAAAGCATTGTAGTAATTGACTAGGTAGTAAGAACAAATCATAAATACATAGAAATCCTTATATATTACATATGTACAGGACAGAGAGTCGGGGACAAGAGGGAGAGGAGATAGTAGGTCGGGTAGGGGGGAGAGAGAGGGGGAGGAAGGAGAGGAGACACAAGTTGACATAGAAAAGGGGTTACTTGCAGTTACAGATAGGAGGAGGGAAAACAATTTCTTTGAAATGTCTTCTGAATTGTGGTAGGGACGTGCAAGAGAGCAGTGTGTGGAGGCGGTTGTTCCACTTTTGAGGAGCTGCTGAGTCAAACGATCACTTGTCAATGGCTAGACGTGTTTTAGGTAGATTCAGGATAGGGAAATGAGAGGATCTAAGGATCCTAGTGAAGGATTTCAGCATGAGTAGAGTGGTGAGAATTGGTGGTGAAGGAAAGTGGAGGAGCTTGAAGACGGTGTAGAGCATTGGTAAGTCCAGTTTGGCCTCAAAGGATGGCCAATCAAGTGTGTTGAGGACATCACGGTAGTGGGCCCAAACTGAAGTCTTGGCTACGAAGCAAGCAACTCTGTGATGGGCCTGCTTTAGTTTTGCCAGACTAGGAGGCTTGGCAGAGTGCATTATTGAGGCCCCGTAAAAAAGGTCAGGGAGAAGGGTTGCCGAGGCAATGGTCTTCCTTGCATTGGGTGTAAGGTAGGGGGCAGTATGCTATAATAGACCAGGTTTTTGATTTGATACCCTAATGACATTAGCTGTATGCATTTCAAAGGATAGATATTCATCGATGGTCAGTCCCAGATATTTAAAAGAGCCCATGCCTTTAAGAAGCACACCAAAAAAGGTTTTGACTACCAGGGGTGGCTGGGAAGCCAAGTCAAAAGAGGTGTGATGAAACAGCATGGCTTTTGTTTTCTTAGTGTTTAGTACTAACAGGTTGTCTTTGAACCATGTTTCCAGCAGCTGGAAGTCATTCTCCAAGTCAGAATTGATAGAGGAGACCTTTATGGATGATCTGTAGAGTACAGCATCATCAGCATAAAGCTGAATCAATGCCCCTCCACAATTCTTATTAAATTAATGAAAACTCTGTTAAAGAAAATATTGGTAGAGTATCTAGGATCAAATGAGCTGCAAGACCAAAGGCAGCATGGATTCCCGGGGGGGGTCATGCCAGATGAACCTGGTTGATTTCTTTGACTGGGTGACCAGGGAAATACATCAGAGGAGGGCAGTGGATGTGGACTATATGGACATTAGTAAGGCCTTCAACACCATGCCGCATAGCAGACTGGTTAAGAAATTAATCAAACTTTATTTAACCAGGCAGAACACCTTTGAGCAAGCTCATTTTCAAAGTGGTCCTGGATAGGTGAGGCAAATACAAGGTAAAAACAGTAATAATACATTCAATAATAGGCATAAAAAACATTTTACAGCAAATATAGTGTCGTTAATAATACATGCTAAATCAAATCTAGAGCAAGTCTAGTACATTCACACACCACAGTAATTAGATCTAATAAGGCTTCTGTTGGGCACCCTCAGGGGAGAGACATACAACAGCCCCGAGCCATCACACTCAGACAAACTTTATAAAAACATAATCAAAGGAAAGGTAACTAGGAGTGAAAGGAAGAGCAGAAGGGGAGAGGATAGCTATTAGAGCTGGAAAAGTTGCAGTTGAACAGAAGCTAGCGTTGTAATGAACGAGGTTAAGGTTGTAAGGAGCCAAAAGAGCAACGGGTGGTCTGCAAGAGATCACCTGTAACAGCTGCAGGATTCCCTCAGGCTACATGCGAACAGAGATTTGAAAGTGTAGGGACCAGGAATAGTGGCGATCCTTAGCGGTTTTTTGCAGTGTATTCCACAGGGAAGGGAGAAAGAAGTTAATAGCAGTCGAACCATGTCGTATCTTTATCCTAGGTACGTTGAAAGTGATTAACGGGAAACGTCTCAAACTGTACGACCCACTGGCGCTCTTATATAGACTAGAGATATAGGCTGCCAGTTTATCTGTTAGTGCCCTGTAGAACCAGAAAAGAGCATTTATTTGCCCCCTCAACGTGAGGGAAGACCAGCCCAATGTCTCATACAGAAGGCAGTGGTGGGTGCGTAGGGGTGAGTTCAGGATGAACTTCAAAGCACGATGCTATAGGTTGTCAAGTTTACTTAGCGCAGAGTTAGGACAGTGGCTGTAAAGAAAGTCTGCATAGTCAAGCAGAAGCAATAAGGTTGTTTGGACTAATCTCTTCCTTGCTTCTAGTGTGGTTTTAGGGCTGGCAGTATAGCCTAGAGGTTAGAGTAATGAGCTGTGAATGAGTTTGGCAGTATAGCCTAGAGGTTAGAGTAATGAGCTTTGAATGACTTTGGTACATCTAGCAGATCTGGGTTTGATTCTCACAACCTTAACTTGCATACTGTGTGACTGAGCAAGTCACTTAACCACCCAGTGCTTCCAGGTTGCCCCTGAAAAGAGGCACTTGTGCCTAATGGGCGACACCCAGTTACCAAAGAATAAAATAAAAATAAAGGTGCCTAATGTAGAAGAATACACCTAGGTATTGTCTCAATTCTTCTGTTACTTCATTCAGATGAACCGTAAAGTTGAGCCTATTGTTCAGCCAGAATCCCAGGTATTTGAACTTATCCACAATTTCCAATGGTTCACCGAGTAAGGTGTAGATCTGAAGGCTACTTGATGACCCTGGGGTTGGGGAGGCATGTGGTGAGATGATCATGGCTTTAGTCTTTTTGGCATTAAGGAGAAGCATAGGTTTTAGGAGGTTATGTAGAAGCATGACAAAATCATGCTGTAGTTCATCGTGAGCAAGTTCCAGCATGGAATTAGTGGTGTAAAGAACAGTATCATCTGCAAATAAATGTGAAGTAGTTGTGCGTATATGTGAATCAATATTGTTAATGTAGATTGCAAAGAGTATAGGGCCCAGGATGGAGCCTTGCAGCACATCCCGAGGTACAATTTTTAGTGGGGACAGGTCCCATAGATCTTTAATTTGTTGCATTCTGTTAGTGAGATAGCATTTGAACCATTTTATAGCAGCGCTATCTAAGCCGAGGTACTCAAGGCGTCCAGCAGAAGGCTATGATTCACAGTATCAAAGGCCTTGCTAAGGTCTAGGAAAAATGCATAAACATCTTTTTTTGCATCCAAAGCATTTTGCCAGTCCGTAAACACTCTAGCTAGGGCAGATACCGTACTGTGTTTTGGTCTAAAACCCTACTGGACTGGACTTAGAAGGTTTTCACTTTCAAGGTACTCTCTGAGCTGAGAGTTAAACAAATTTTCCAGAAGTTTTGAAAGAATAGAAAGTAGAGAAATTGGTCGGTAATTATTCAGATCGCTTGGGTCACCAGAACTGAAGAGGGGAATAATGTGCCCGATTTTCAAGAGTGGCGGTATCATGCCTTGTGCAAATGAGGTATTGAATGGGTGGGTGATTGGGGCAGTCAGATAACAACAGCCTGTTTTTAAAAAGAATGGTTCTAGGCAGTCTGCGCAGGCACTCTTTTTAGTGTCTAGTGACAGTAAGAGGTCCTCCACTTGCTTAAAGGTTACTGGAGGAAAGCTGAAGGAGGAGGAGGATCTCAGATTGGAGTTAGTGCCGGAGATTAAACCCCATCTCTAACATCACCGTGTGAGCTTAGCTTACCAACAGGAGAGACAACAGATGCAAGGCCTGCTCTGGCAAAATGATTGTTGAGTTGTTCCAGGATGTCTGTCCTATCAGTGTATGTAGTGTCTCCAGACACTATCTTGGCGGGCAAGGGAGAGGCAGGTAAATGGCCCTCAACCTCTCTGAGGGTGTTCCAAAACTTGGCAGAACTATTTTTATTTTCTTCAAGGGCTGTTTGGATATAGCGGTCTTTTTCTGTCCTAACTAGTTTAGTGCACGCATTTCTTGCTACACGAAAAGCAAGTCAGTCAGCATCTAACTTTGACTTCCTTGCCCTGTTCCACAATATGTCTCTATCCCTGAGGGCTTTCTTTAAGGTAGGAGAGAACTAGTCATGTGACCTTTACCTAGTCTTGATCAGACCCAATATTAAGCTTTGAAAAATGGTGTATACCTCAGTGATAGAAGGGGCCAGATAGAAATCCTGCCATATAATATTGCCAAGATCACTCAAAAAGGTAGTCTGGCAGAAATTTTTCAGACATCTTTTTTAGCTTGAAGGTAGAAGACGAAGTTAGTTGAGGAGAGCGCCTAATGCAAGCCGTAACACAATGGTCACTTAGGTCATTATGAAAGACCCCTGCATGGGTGATGTTATGCGGCTTGTTAACAAGCATAAGATCTAATAGAGTGCTATGGTCCAGATTTTTCCTGTTGGGGTGGGTGAGCTCAGCAGTAATCTGTATTAGCCCATGCATGTCACAGAACTCCTTACATTTTTTGGAACACTCATCCTTCCAGTTAAGATTGAAGTCACCCATTATTATGCATTCAGACCTTACTTTTTCTAGCAAGTCATGGAGGTGGGGTAAAATGCTAAGCACAGCAGAGGGTGGTCTGTAGCATACAGTTATTAAGGTCACTTTAGGTAATAGTGATAACTTTAGGGCAAGGCATTCAAATTCTTTCTGAATAGAGGTTCGAATGATAACTGTAACTATGAATTTGCTCTCAATGTAAATTGCGACCCTCACACCACCCCTGGTAGGTCTGTCACACCTAAATACACTATATCTAGGAACATTAATGGTTTTGTCTGGAGTTGTGTTTGTAAACCAAGTCTTCGAGATCATAAAAAATGTCTGGCAACATATGTAGTGCCCATGCTCGAATCATGTCAAATTACTCAAGTAAGCTGCAGTGTAGACATTCAGGTGCAGAAAGCTGATGCCCTTAAGATGTGAGTGGTCCAATGGTGCATCTAGAGCAGAGGGTGGGCCAGGATTTAGTTCAACATTCACTGAACAAAGTAAGAGAGGAACTAGCAGTTTCCTAAGACAACTTATAATCATTTTGAATATGTGTGTATTATGATGCTTGATATGTAAAATGTTTTGGGAAGCTTTACTGGGGACAGCGAGGTAACAGGTGAGAGACAGGCATATAATGCCATTTTTACTGGCAGGAGGGGGAGGTGTTTGATTATAGTGGGTAGGCGTGGGCTGAGGAAAAGGCATTCTAAATGTGGTGGAGTCAGTGCCCATTATATGAGCCAAGGTCCTATTTTGGGTAATCACCGGCTGGGACAGATCCAGGTAGTTGGACGGATCCTGGTGCAGAGAATCAACTACTACTTTGGTGGTAGTGTTGAATAACAGAAAAATGCAGCTGAAAAAAAGGGCGGCTTCCATAGGTGCCACTGAACTTATAGAAGTTTACGAAGCTGGTGAAAAAAGAGCCTAAGATTAGGTCAGGGATTGAGTAACAAGGGGGAGCTAGCTATATGAGGGCTGAAAGTGGTAGGGGAGAGGGAGAGGGATTCCTTTAAGAGAAGGCTGCCTGATGCGATGACCACTTGCCAAAAGGGGGGAGGGGTTAGCTCTGTATAAAGAGCATTTAATAGAGGCTGGGGTCAGAGCAGACGGGTGGGACAAAATATAAGTATAGCAAAGTTAGAGATCACAGTAGTAGAGAGAAGGTAAGGAAAAAGTCATGAAAGTAAAGGAAATCAGAGTGTCCAACCCCTGCATAAGCAGTTAAGGCAGCAGCCAATCAGGCTGGAGTTCAGCGGCCAATCAGAGCCCCAAGGGTGTGGTCCCAGTTGAAATAGCAGGCTTGCCCAGGCAAGGGTGCTTGAGGGCGGGTAGAGGAAGGTGAGCAGCCGACTGGCTTTTCCAGCCACAGCCGCTGGTCGGTGAGAGCCGTCTGCCCAGTCAAGTGCACCTGAAAGGAGAGAAGACAGTTGGGTATTAGCTAAAGCAGGAGACTAGACAAAAGCGAGCCGAGGGCTAAATCGGGGGCAGGGAGAGGGACAAAGAAGACTAAAGGGGAAAAAGCTAGGCGAGGAGGGAGGGGGCCGGGCAGCCAGGCAACTCAGGTCAGGCACCATGAAAGAAACTTAAATAATAGAAATCAGAAAGTCAGAGGTGGATGAGGAGGCAGGCCTAGGTTAAGTGAGAATCTTAGTTAAAATGTGAGGGCAGAGGTAAATGGCACACAAATACAGTTACTGGTAACATAAACAATTCTTTAGCACAGTTTTAAAAATTAGAGAGCACAGTAACTTGATCATCGGATACAGTTTAAATGTATTTTTTTGTTCAAAATAATATTGGGTCCCCTTCCTTCTTCTATCTCTAATTTGTTTCCCAGGCTTGTTAATGGTAGTGGTACTCGATCTCAGAATAAATATACTTTTCAGATACCACTTTTTCGAAGGGCCATCAATCAAAGATCAACTCTCTACAGGGCTCCCAAATTTTTCAACTCCCTTCCTTCTGATTTTTTCCTTTTTAAAACCATTGGCAATTTTAAACATAAACTTTTTAAGTTTCTCAGTATTTCTCAAAAATGCACGTGTTAATTGTTATGTTTAATTTTGTATTGTATTTGATGTATTGTAATATGTATTAACTAAGTGTTATTTATGGGTTTTTTTGTATTGTATCTATTTTTTGTAAATTGCTTTTCATCTGTGAAAACGCGTAGATTGCTCATCAGGCTCACGAGGGTAAAAAAAAATGAAAAAAAGGTAAGGAAAAGCCGTGAAAGTAAAGGAAATCAGAGTGCCCAATCCCTGCAGAAGCCATAAAGGCAGCAGCCAATCAGGTTGAAGTTTAGCAGTTCAGCTTAGGGGTGGATGGAGGAAGGCACGTGGCCAGCTGGCTTCTCCAGCCGCTGGTCAGGGAGAGCTGTCTGCCCAGTCAAGGTCACCCAGGCAAGGGTGCTTCAGGGCAGGTGGAGGAAGGTGTGCGGCCGGCTGGCTTCTACAGCAGCAGCTGCTGGTCAGCAAGAGCTGTCCACCCAGTCAAGGGCACCCAGGCAAGGGTGCTTGAGGGTGGGCGAAGGAAGGCATGTGGCCGGCTGGCTTCCCCAGCCACTGGTTGGCGAGAGCTATCCGTGCGGTCAAGGGCACCTGAAAAATTAAATTAAGCAGCCTGGGGTGGGATCCAAAGTGGTGAATTGGGATAGAAATTGGGTAATGGATAGGAGACAGAGGGTGGTGGTAAATGCATTCACTCTCAGGATGAAAGAGTGGCCAGTGGGGTGCCGCAGGGCTCAGTACTGGAACCAGTCCTCTTTAATGTATTCATAAGTGACACTGCAGATGAACTGGAAGGAAGGTATGTCTTTTTGCAGAAGATACCAACATCTGTAATATGGTGGACAATCAGAAGGGGGGGTAGAAGGAATGCATAGGAATCTTGGTAAACTTGAGGAGTGGTCAAGTGCATGGCAATTGGGGTTCAATGCCAGAAATGGCAAAATTATGCACCTAGGGCATAGGATCCCAGGAACTGAATATAGAAACACAGAAACATAGACAAAGATGGCAGAAAAAGACCAGTGGTCCATCCAGTCTGCCCAATTTCCTTATCTAACCATGGTACCTTCTGCCTATCCAGAGTCCCAGCCCTACCTCTCATCCCCCATTCTCCTTCCTAATTCTGTCACCCCGAGTGACCACTATACCCTTCACTCTGCCCCAACCATGCTTCAAGCCATCAACTGTTTTAGCGCC
Source organism: Neoceratodus forsteri (assembly GCA_016271365.2). Lineage (NCBI taxonomy): Eukaryota > Metazoa > Chordata > Ceratodontiformes > Ceratodontidae > Neoceratodus > Neoceratodus forsteri. Next base: position 959,718,489 of record CM057455.1, read on the forward strand.
CACCACAGTGGCTGATACACTGTTCCATGGCTCCATCACCCTTTCTGTAATTAATACTTCCTCATGTCCCTCCTGAACCTCCCTCCTGTTAGTTTCCACTCATACCCCCATGACCTTGAACTAGTATTCAAGCTAAATATTTTCTTGCAGTTCACATTGCTTATTCCTTTTAGGAACTTGAAGGTCTCTATCCCATCCCCCCTCCCTTCTGGTCTCCAGTGAGTACATGTTCAGTGCCTTGAGGCGTCACTCATAAGACCTGCCTTGTTGTGTTGGCCCCGAATCATTTTTGTTACCCTGCATTGCACCATTTCTAGGCTGTTCCTATCTTTCCTGAGGTGAGGGCTCCAGAACTCAGTGCAGTATTCCAGGTGTGACCTCACTAAAGATCTATAAAGGGGTAGTATTACCTCCTTCTTCCTGCTATCAATACCCTTCCCTATAAACTACAGCATCCTACTTGCTTTACCATAGGCCTTGTTGCACTGGCTCGATTGTTTGAGGATGTTACTGATGATAACTACTAGGTCATGTTCCTCAGCTGTAGTGCTGAGTCCAATCGCACCAATCAAGTACATATATAGTCAGCATATATTGCAGAGGCATGGTAGTTAGTGCCCCTTTAGTTACAGTTGAGTAGGCTATTTAATGTTAAATCCAAATTTGTGTACTGTAACAACTTTGGTGTTGTTTGTTGAAATAGCACACAATTTGGCACATGCAGTCAGGTTGTCAGAGTCACAAGACATGGTATGTTTTGTGATAGTATCTTGTTTGGTTTCCGAGATATGGAGAGCCAACAAATGGGAGAAGCAAAACATATTTGATATTGCACATTTTTTGCTCTCACCTACAGCCTTGATGCTGTGGAATTTTTTTCAGGAAATGTTCAGGGTTGAAGGGGCCCGTGACTTTGAAAGGTTTCCTGAAAAAATATTATGTGGTTTCAGAGTTTTAAGGATTTTTGAGTTAACCAACAAAAGAAAATGGTAAAAAAAAAATAAACTATTGCGAGTGCTTATTTTCATGACTTACTTGCCGTGTGGAAAAAATACTGCTCTTTGGAAAAAAACACCAATCGTGTTGAAAGATACCAATCATGACAGCCACCACTTTCTTTTTTTTTTAACTCACAAACATTGAAAATACATAAAAATGATATATTTTCAAAACAACCACCCCCCCGAACCTAGCTAAATGAGACCCATTTTAGTTAAATGGGACACATTTATTTATTTATTTTAAATTTCGAACTTTATTCAAGTTTTCAAAGTACAGCATGACAAGGTTACATAGCATACATACGCAGGAGAAAGCAAATAATTTACTAGTCATGCCCCCCCCCCCCTTACCCCCATGGCTTTGCACTGTCACAACTTATGTACACATTAAGTGCCCTGGCACCTGTGTTCAGCAATTCAAATCCATATGTGCACTCATTACTCGCAAACTATAGGTCTTAACCTGTGGACCCACCTCACTGCAACATGTAGAGAGAGTGGAAACTGCCCTGTACTTTTTTATAGCGTGGCAGGGAACCCCATAGACTAGCCCTCAACTGTTCTGCTCTGAGATTAAACAATAGGTCCTGGAGCCATTCTGTGTAGGATATTTCCTGGCTATCAATCCAATGGTGCAGTACCAGTTTTTTCAAGGTTAGTGACATTAAGGCCATATGGTATCTACAGTTCCTCACTGGGATAGAGGAGAAAGCGCCTAAAACACAGACTTCCAGGGTGAATAAATCTTCAAAGCCTAATAGGGGGTCAGCATTGGTTTTGATTATATCCCAGAGCTTTTTGATGGTAGGACATTCCCAAAATATAGGATATAAGGTTCCCTCATGCTGCCCACATCTGGTACATAGTGATGACAGTGTGTGTCCCAACTTATGTAATTTTACCGGGGACCAATACATGCCATTAAGGATTTGGTATTGTGTTAACCTAAGTCTGTCTTGGGGAATGTAAATATGTAAATCCTTCCAGAGGCTGTCCCATTTTCCTTGAAACCGGGGGAAGACCTTCAACCAATACTTAGGGTCTGTGCAATGGACATCCAGGGATTTAGATATTAAAGTCGCATATAATAGTGAGACAGCATGAGGTTTACCACATATGGGTCCCCAAGAAAGTACCCAGTCTTCGTCCTGGTTTGCTTCCTTCAGACCCCCTAAGGCCTGGAGTACCACATGACGTAATTGATACACTTTAAAAACCTAGCCCCTGTCAATATTGAAATTAGCCATGATTTCAACTGAGGTCAGACATTTGCCATCTTTGAGGAAGTCTCCTAGCCTAGAGCCCATAAGTTGGGGTATCCAGTTCCCAGGAATACATTTCCCCCCAATTTTAAGATTGGGGTTCCCTATAACTGGTTGTTATAAACGCTTTGTGTTTTTGAGACCCAGGAATGAACACATCTGAGTGTGAATTCTACTGAAGTGTTAATTGGGCAGCAGGCCAAGCCCTTCGGCAAGATCTTGGGGGAATAGGTATAACATTGCCTCAGGCAATAGTTCCGCCTGTAAAATTTGTTCGTTCTCCACTAATACCCATGCCGGGGTATATGGATCTACTATTTCCCATTCTCTGGGTGCACTCCATCTCAAGCACTTATTCAATTGACTAGCCCAAAAGTAAATCCCAAAATGTGGTAATTTCAACCCTCCTCACCTCTTGGACGCAGCCAGTTTGCTGTAGGCCCTGTGGGTAATTTTGCCTTTCCAGATGAACAAGGAGATTATGGAGTTGACTTTTTTAAACCATGCCAAGAGGAATCCAGGAGTTCAGCATATTCAGGGGATAAAACAATCTCTGGGAGTATATTCATTTTAATTAAGTTTATACGGCCCCATAATGAGATGGGTAATGACTGTCATCTGCTAAGATCCTGCTGAATAACACTTAGCAAGGGATCCAAGTTTAGGTGCTTCGTCTGCACCTCCCCTCTAGTCAAAAAAAGACCCAAGTATTTAATCTTACGAGGACAATATTGCAGACCTAGTTTTTCTATATCCTCCTTTGAGAGCCAACTATTTGCTTGGGTTAATTTTGTAATTGGACATAACGCTAAAGCCATCTATTATAGAAAAGGCTACCAGAACTGAGTTACTGGGGTGTTTTAAATGCAGAAGGATGTTGTCAGCATATACAGATAGTCTGAATTCCTGTGCCCCTGCCATGATACCCTGAACACTGCCCATACTCTCAACAATGCTAGGAGGGGTTCCAGATAAATGTTAAATAAAAGGGGGGACAGGGGACACCCTTGGCGGGTGCCTGAATAAAGGGCAAAATGTTTGGAAAACACCCCGTTGCAGTAAATGCAGGCTTGAGGATTTTGATACAATGAGGACACCCAGTCGATAAACTTAGTAGGGAAACCAAATTTCCACAGGATACAAAGAAGAACTTGCCAATCTACTCTATCGAATGCCTCCTCCTCATCCAGCGCTACCAGGCCAGTTAGTTCTTCTGAGTCCCTGGATGCAGAGAAGACATGAGTGAGTTTCCTAAAATGATTGGAGGAAGACTGTCTGGACATGAATCCCACCTGATACGGGTGTATTATCTGGGGTAGTACAGATTTAAGTCTATTAGCCAGAAGCTTTTGACAGGATTTTTATGTAGCAATTCAATAAAGAGATGGGTCTATAATTGGTGACCTGCTCAGGATCCCTGTCTGATTTGTGTAATACAATTATTATAGCTTCAAGTAGGGCAGAGTCTATAGGATTGGCCTGAATGATCCACTCATATAGCCACTTTAGCCAGGGGGATATCACTTTATTAAATGTTTTGTAGAAATTTGGAGAGAAACCATCTGGTCCAGGAGTTTATCTGACAACAAAGTAGAAACGGTAGTAGAGATTTCCTCTTCTAAAATGGGAACAGTCAGGCTCTCCTGGTGCTCAGGCAGTAAGGATGAAAGGGAAATGGAATCTAGGTAGTCCCGGACTGCCCCCGGGTTCAGTAAGTTTCTCATGGGACTATAGAAAGCCTTATAATATTTTGCAAATTCCCCGGTGATTTCCCTACGAGAGAGGATTAGGGACCCATCCGCTAGTGACCTGATCCCTTTCACAGTTCTGGAGGCCTCCGCCTTTTTGAGCCACAAGGCAAGAAGACACCCTGCCTTCTTTCCTTGGTCAATGTATTTCATGCCTGTTTTTAAGATGGCATATTCTGCTTTCTCTTTAAGAAGTCTTGAATATTGGTCCCCTAGGCTAAGCAGCTGTGTATGCTCAACCTCAGGTGTAATCAGGGATAGAGAACCCTCTAGACTATGAATCTCCTTCAACAGGGACAACGTTTTTTGGTCCCTTCTTTTTTCCTCCATGAGGCTAACTTTATGAACACCCCCCTCAAAACACACTTTAACGCCCCTCCATTCGAAAATGGGCCGAGTGGTGGAATGCAGATTGGCTTCCGTAAAAGTTTCAATTTCTTGAGTAATGTCGTCTACTACATCTCTATCTTTAAGCATCTGATTATTCCATTTCTACAATGATTCTTTGGGCATATCAGTGGACAGAATCAGTGAACACCAGGAAACAGAATGGTCAGAGACTACCCTGGGTCAGTTTTTAGCCTCCGTTAGCCCCACTAACTGGGGAAGTCTTATTAAAAAGTAGTCTATCCTGGACTGGGTTTTATGCACACTTGAGTGGAATGTAAACTCCCGGGCCATGGGGTGAAAAACTCTCCAGGGGTCACACAACCCCTGATGGATCTTTGGGCTGGCGACAACCCCTTCCATGTAGCTCCTGATTTATCGAGGTCCAGGGAGAACAGAAGGTTCCAGTCTCCTCTGAGAATAATAGGATAGCCAGCATATGGCGCTAGAGTCTATAAAAGCTCAGTGAAGAAGTTAGGAGTGTCTGCATTTGACCCATATATACTGCCCAAGACTACAGTAGTCTGTTCCAGGCAACCTTTAATCAGTATGAACCTCCCTTTCTGATCTCTAACCACCTCCTCACAAGTGAATGGGATTCAACAGGTGATTAAAATGGCTACCCCCCTACTTTGGGTACTATCCCCTGCATTAAAGACTTGTCCAATAAACTGGTGATGGAGTAATTCCCCTTCATTTTCTAACAGGTGGGTCTCTTGCAACATGGAGATATCACTTCTGAGCAGGGTCAGACTGGATTATAGAGGGCCCACCTGGAAAGAGGATACAAGGGCCCACCTGGAAAATCAATACAGGAGGGCCCAGGGTGACACTCATATCAATATTCCACTTCAATTTGATACATTAGCTCTGTGATTACATGTTACATTTATCTACAGTGCCCCAGATACCCCATTTAATTAGAAAAAAGATGATAAATACAAAAGTTTTCAGAGTTCAGAAGGTGACCAGGTACCCAACTGAGGGGGCCCACCTGGAAATTTCCAGGTATCCAGGTGGGCCAGTCCGACCGTGCTTCTGAGCAGCTGGAGCTGCTTCAGCACTTGATACATTTTAGTTTAGTTTCTGGCACCGTGGACATTCCAAGTAACAAACCTTTTAGGGACTGCCATTATTTACATAGCCATAATGAAAATGACCAGATGGTGGTCTACCAGCCCAGCAGGAGTCATAAACGTTTGTGTTCCCCCAGTGTGAAGCCATGCCCTCCCCATATCCCTACATCTCTCACCCACCCCCCCCTCCATCCTCCCCACCCCACCACCCCACAGACCCCACTAAGCTAACCCGGCTCGAGGTTTGACAAAATCAGTTGCAACATATTGAAGTCCCCCCTCCCCCCAAGCATCTCTTTAATGTACATGACATGCCCGCTATAACAGCAATTTTCCCGCCCCCTCTCCCCTCCCACCAGCACATCTCGAGTCACTCCGTCTCCCATCCAGAGCCATTCCCTCCTAATATACCTACCAATGAAATACTAGGGCAGTACATGAGGGAACCCTTCCCTCTTTGCACTAAAGAATTGGAAAAATCATGAAGGCTTTAAAGCTCTTTGACAGATGTGGCCATTGCTGCACCAGTAAGATGTGACTAGCCCTCGCAATAGTCAAAGCAAACACACAGGTGATGTGCAAGAAAAGACAAAAAAAAAAGAGGTAAAGCAAATGAGGCAAGGATTTGAAATTTAAAACCCCAGTGTGTATTTCACATATTACCAAAATAAAGCCTAAAAATTAGGGGCTGAAGAACCAAGAAGACAATCATTACCCACTAAACCTATGTTCAGTAAAGATAATTGCCCAAGTTAAAATTTCACTACTTGCATGAGAAACAGTTACCCAGCGTGACTGTCCTTGCCTCTAACCAGAACTTCCCTTTTCCTAGAGCCCTGTCTAAGCCAGAGTGGTTATAGGACTGGGTTGCCAGGGTGGCCTCATGTGCAAACTAGAACCGGAAGGTCCCGAACCTTACTGCCCCCCCCCCCACCTGAGGTACCTCGGGTAACAAACAGGGATGACCGTCTGAATATTCTATAATATTGTCACTGCGAGTCCCCCTCAGATGTTGTTGTACCCCTCTAAACTCCAAAACACAAACATAATAATCATATAATACCCCAACTAAGCCCATGTATTACATTGCCCAGGGATGTACCATTAGCCCCGTGACTCTGTAGGGCTCATTTAATTAACCAAAGTAATGTAGAAAACAGAAAACTGTACCCCCTGAAAAAACATTTGAAATTAGTGGCCTACATCTCTCATTTAGAGTGGGGCAAAGTGTAAAAGCAGGGCAATAAGACAGTCTCGCACTGACAGTTTTCAGTGCTTAAGTGAAGAGAAAAAAAAGCAATTAAATAAAATGTGCCCTTTTAGACCTCCTGGGAAGGGGGGGGGGGTTACAAATGAGTCCCGGAGTGAAGAAAAAGTCTCATGGCAGGGTTTCTATATCAAGTCACAGAGTTCAGCACATACTCACAGTGTTCTATTGAATTGGACCAACAACCACAAGGCTTCTCCTAAGCTCTCTTCAGCCATCACGAAACAGGTTAGGAAGGGCCTTCTTAAGTGAATTCTCTGCCACCTTGGGCTCTTCAAACGAGTTCCATTTTCTGTCTAAGGAGACCGGGAGGATTGCAGGGTAAATCATCCAGAAATGAATGTTTGCAGCCAGGAGCTTTGTAACTGTTTTGTAAAATGCGGCTCTTCTCTGATGGACAGTGAGCAGGAGGTCTTGGGCCACACGGATCACTTTCCCTTCCCACAGCACATCTTTAATTTCTTTCAGCTTGGTCAAGAAATATTCTCTCTCCTGAAAATTTAAAAATTTAAAAATAAATGTTCTAGGCTGCAATGCTGGTGGGGGGATTGGTCTTAAGGCACGATGTGCACACTCCACGGTGTAAGCCACCCCAAAGGGCAAGAGCTCTGCCAACTTCTCCACAAACTTTTGCACAAAGAGAACAGGGTTACTACCCTCTTCTTTTTCTGGCAGCCCAGTCACCACAACATTTCTTCTACTACAGCCTTCTTAAATCTTCTGTTTTTGCTTCTAACTTGCCAATTTTCTGTCTAGTTTCCACCATGGCTGGGTCTACCTTATCAAGCCATCTCTCTGCTGACACAATATGGGCCTCACAATCTCCAGTGTGCCTGGTTAAGTCTCCTAAGGCAGAGGAGATATTCTTAACGTCCTCCCCCAGGGATCTCATCTCCTCCCTGAAAGGACAAAGCTTTTCAAGAAATGTGTCCAGGGTGAGCGGTAACTGCTCCTGTGGTCCAATCGAGCTTTTCCCAGCTGTGCCCCATTGTGCCTTTACGTTTTTCAGGGCCTTCTCTGGCATGGTAGGTGGAGTATGCCTCGGAAGGGCAACACGCATCTCCGCCTCCATTCTGAGCCGATCGCACCCTAAATTACAAAATATCTTCCTGGTAGGCAGTGCTAACGAACAGTAGGTAAAATGCTCACCAAAGATAAGTTTTAACACATTTTTCTGGTCAGGAGAGAGTAGAGTTTAGCGGGAGCTTCCACCAAAGCTACTGTACAGTAGGCTGCATCACGTGATCTCCTAAATGGGACTCATTTAGCTACTGTAGATTCTGGTGTTGATTTCTCAAAAATTTCCCTGGAAATACCTTTTCTGTGCACCCCCAAAATCCAGGGTGCCCTGTTTAGTGAGAGGAGCCACTCACCCATGTGTTCTGTGCTATGGGACTTTCTTGAATACTGCAGTCACAGCTGGAGGCATGCTGCCAGCTTCAGTTGAAGCAGTGAGCCAGTGATACCTCTCTCTGTCTCTGTTTCTCTCTTTGTCTGTCTATCTATGTTATTTCTTTATCTATCTATCTATCTATCTATCTATCTATCTATCTATCTATCCATCTATCGAATCATGGTGCCCAACCCTAGTACCGCCTCTTTCTCTCCCTTCCTCTACAAGTCGCCCACCCTTCCCAATGTTTAAATACATTGTACAGTAATAACTGGGTGACATGCTTTTTCTCGTAGGAGAAACTGGTTATAGTTTGCTGTTATAACCCATGGGTTATAATAGCGAACACATGCCAGCTTTTCCTCAGCCCGGCTTGCATTCACCAACAGCACAATAAAACACAGTCTTCAATTGGCAAAACGATAAAAACCTCATAGAACAATTCCTACAGTACAAGGAAAAGCATTCCCATACCCTTCAAAAAAAACAAACATTTCATTTTTGATTAACTAACCTTGCGACTTGGCTCCCTCACTCTCTCTTGTCCAACAGAAATGGGAACGACCTCTGACCTCAGCACCTGATTAAAATATCGCTGTGGCAACGAAGACATCCTTAAGCAGCAAAAAAATTTCAAAACAAAAAAAGACTAAAACCTTAAGTTACTTTTTTATGCAAATTTCTTTGTATTTGCAGCACTTCTTAACTAATACCTGTTTTATAACTTGTTGATTTAACCAACTGCCATTCACACACGGAACCCATATCTAAAAGCAACAACTGATGTTGACGTTTCTAAAAACAAAAAGTTATTCAGTTAAAAAGTTTAAAGTTCTGTTTTAAGCACTGTTTAAAGTGTCTTAAGCTGTTTAATGTTATGTAGAATAAAATCAGCAAACAAAACCCTCTGTTACAGATATTTTTTATTAGGTTGGAGAAAAAATGACACCCAGCAATTATATAAAACAATACATTGGGGGAGTGCAAAATGTTAATTTAATGCACACCCTCTGCATTTAGCTAGCATTCCACACCTCAGTGTGCATTAAATTCTTGTTATGCAGTCCCATGTATTATTCTATATGTAATACATAAGTAGACTGGGTGCCCACCCCCAGTACTGCTTCTCTTGACCCCCTCCACTCCAGGTCTTCCACCCCTGTTCTCCCTATGTACATGGCAGCACTGGGGTGATCACTCCCGGTGTCACTAAACACTAACCCAACACTGGGGTGCCTGATCCCTAGTGTCAGAATATCACCCGACATAAAGAAAGCCATACCTTCAGGGTTTTTTTATTTTTATCCTGTAACAAAGAAATGGTCCCTTGTTGATCTGACCTCCACACACACACACACACACACACACACACACCCCACTCAACCTCCCACTCAACCCCCACCATCCCACACACCCTTACTCACCTGAACATGTCCCATGGCATAGATCCACTGTCCGATCAAAGACATGTCTTGCTGCTGGAACCAAAGAATGCAATATAAGAAAATCAGGTAAGTGCAGTTTATAACATGGGTTCCAAAAATACTGTCTTCTGATTTGTCCAAACAGGTCACCCGACCATTGATTAATCCCTGTTATACCCACAGTTGCATGTTCATAGGGCTTTATTTTACTATTTCTTTAGGTAAAACTCTAACATACATTGCCTATGTTATAAGAGGATTAGCCCACTCCAGGGTATGAGTTCACTAAGCATTAATCCATGCATGGGTGGTTGAAGTTACTCACTTCACCTCATGACTGCAACCTCCCTCCAGGCATGGATTAATGTTCAGTAAACCCATACCCTGTCATGGGTTAATCCCTTCTTTAATGTATTTCAATGGGGTTTGAACTTTGATTCATAACCTTGCCATGTTCACATATTTTTACCCCAAATTTTCAACATGGTCTTTTTGAGAGGCTACCTCATGACCAATGGCAGTGGAAATATGCAAGTCTGGCCCAAAAGCTGATTTCTTGGTTGCTATGTGAAATCACCTTTTAGACGAGATTTGAAAATTTTCACTGCCATAGTTTATGACATGGTGGTCATTAGAAGGCTATGTTGAAAATCTGGAGTCAAAATATGTAAAAGTGGTAAAATTATGAGTGTACATTGAAATTTTTCTATACAGCCATCCCACCTGTGCAGCGGTAGCGATACTGGTTGCGATGCCACTGACCCAGGGTCAGGAGCGACCTCAGGAGTTGGAAGGTTGGCTGGGGGAGAAGGATCGAGAATCCCAAGGACAGCTCTCCTCCTCCAGGGGAGAGGGTGGGGATGAGCTTAGCACTAGACTGGCCCCTTGTGAAAGCTGTGGGAAAGACAGCCCAAGCTCTAAGAGGTGGGGGAGACATGGCAGACACTGGCACACATGCCATGATATAAGTGCACACCACATCCCCAGAGAGAAACCTGAAATGATTCTGCTTGGAGACTTTAATATAAACTGGCTCGCGTCTGATGCAGGGATCCATAAGAATGCCGTCTCACTGGCCAATCTCACCCAGATGGTCATCTCTCTGACCAGGAAAAACTACAAATCCAGCACCAGCACCTTCCTGGATTGGATTCTTACCAGCCACCCAATTAGTATCACAAATATCTCAGTCCTCCCCAACTCGCTTAGCGACCATCCCCCTGTCATCTGTGAATGGTCAAACAAATTCCTCAAGCTCCCTCATAATATCATCACTAGTAGAGTCCTACCACGTGGGCAGTTGTTGCACCTCAAAACATGCCTCAACCTTCAAGACTGGTCTCCTATCGACAAATCAACAGATGTAAATACTGCACTGGATTACTTCATCAGTACTTTCAATGCAGCCTGTGACACCTACACTCCTTTTAAGAAGCACAAAGTCAAATCCCTTTGCAGTCCCTGGCTCTCGGCTGATCTCTTACACCAACTAAAATCTAGAGATCGCCTCTGGGATCTGGCCAGAACCACTGGCAAAGAAACTGACATCCAAAACTATAAACGTGCACAGAATGACTTTACCAAATCTATCCAGCAAAATAAATCTACCTACTTCTAGAACGCTCTCACAGATACCTGGGGTAATGGAAGGGCATTTTGGAATAATAGTAAAGAGGTCACTGGGAAGCAGCCAAAAACCTCCGCTACCTCACTCAGCACAAATGGGTCTACTATGCTTGACCCTAAAATCATAGCAAATACTGTACCTTCAACACTGCATTCACCAATCTCAGCAGTGTTCTCCCTTCTGACTTTTTCCAGGACTATGACTCTCCCTCTGCACCATCCAATGCCTCCTCCTCCTCTAGCCACCCGCCTTTTTATTTCAAAGTAGTCAAATGCATGATGCCCGCAAATACATTACCAAAATCATCACCAAATCCAGATCCAGCAGTGATACACTTGACCTTAAACTGCTGTCCCTCACCCTTGATGAGGTGTTACAGCCACTGACATATATTTTCAACCTCTCACTTAGGCATAGCCAGTTCCCTGACAAATAGAAATCCGCCACTGTTACCCCTGTCCATAAAAGTGTTGACAAGGCCACTCATGGAAACTACCATCCGATCTCTATATTGCCACCGCTCTCCAAGGCCTATGAATGTATTGCAGCAGATCAGCTCAAAAATTTCCTGGACAAATACAATATCCTGTGCTCACAACAACATGGCTTCAGGAAAGGTCATAGCACCTCATCTGCCCTACTGGAATTCTCTGGCATTCTTCACAGCTTACTGGACAATGGTCAGTTATTTGGGTCCGTCTTTATCGATCTGACTAAGGTGTTCTACACTGCCCATCACCGCCTACTGCTTGTGCAACTTCTGAAAGCTGGGCTCTCTCTAGACTCCACTGCCTAGTTAAAAAGCTGTTTGGAGAACTGGTCTCAAAGAGTAAAAATTGCAGATGTCCTCTCTGATACCAGGCCTGTTCATTCAGGTGTCCTCCAAGGAATCCATTCTGGGCCCCCTACTGTTCAGTTTGTTCCTGAATTTCCTTCCAAATTCTTGCTCTGAAACAATCATCCTCTATGCAGATGATGCTGTAATTCTTGCCTCCCACAAGGATCCTAAGCCTCTACAAGACAGCCTTCAGCTTGGCTTCACATCTGGTGAAAATTGGTTCTCAAATCACAATCTGGTCCTCAATAATAAGAAAACAAAGTCTATGATGTTCAGCAGCTCTCATAACAAGCATAAGCTGTACTCCCTATCCATCAAAACCATTCATGGAGTCACCCTGGAACAGGTTCAAGCCTTTAAGTACATTGGGATCACTCTAGACCCTCATCTAACTTACAGTGCCCCCATTGACTCTGTAGCCAAAGCAGCAAATGCTCGCCTTGGCCTTCTCTTCCAGCATAGGCAACACCTTACCCCAGAAGCCGTGACTGCCTCCACTAGCTGACCCTATGAATATTTCCCTAACTTATGTAGTTCTCTCTCCTATTAGCACTTGGTTACCCCTTAGCACGCACTTCCCCATGTTATGTCTGCGACAATGCCTCTGGCTGTGCTCCTCCTCTATAGCTCTCCATCCCCCCAGTGTTCCTCGCTCTTGTCCTCTATCCTCTCTGCATCTCATCTGCTAGCTCCTCATAACCTAGCCTCCAAAACTTGTTTTGTTTCTCAGATGCTTTTTAACTCTGCTTAGCTTACACTTTTGTAACCTTGTCCTGTGTACTGAATTTGTAATCTGACTTGCATGTCTTATGTTTTGAATTGTAACCTGATGTGGAACCTTTGTAAAAGAGCACTGGCTCAAAGGTATTGCAATCCTAGACCTAATAAATAAATAAATAAATAAAATAAACAAGAAGGTCCCAGCCATGCTAGATGACCACCGGCCTCCGCAGGCCTCACATCTGACAACTCAGGCATCCTCAGACTCCAGACTACGATAGAGTCCTGGTGGATCAAGGTACTCTACACCACCCCTGCCACAGAACAGCAATGTTGGGGACTCAAGGTGAGAGGCAAGCCCAGGAGAGAAGTCAGGGTGATGGGGCTGGAAGGATCGGCACTAACAAGGGCCAACAGGGACAGAGAGGAAAGAGAGTAAATAAAAAAATGTCTATACTCCCACTTAACTTTGGTAATTTTAAATATTTTGATCCCAAATTTTCAGCACAGCCATTTTTTCACATCACCTCATAAATGTGACAGGTGTCATTTTCCAAATCCTAGCCAAAATGTATTTTTGCACTTGTTGCATGGAATGACATTTCGGCAGAGATTTGAAAAATGTCACCTACTGTGTTCATGATGTGGAGTAGTAGGAAGGTTATGCAGAAAATGTGGTGTACAAATATGGTAAAATGACCAGGTTATGGCTGAATGTTGCAATATTTCAATGTTCACTCATAATTTTGTTAATTTTAAGTATTTTGACTCCAAACTTTCAACATAGCCATTTTTCACACCACCTCATAAACGTGACAGGTGTCACTTTTTAAATCCTGGATGAGACATGTTTTCATACTTTTGGTGCAAAATGATGTAATTATGCAAAATACTATAAATGCTACATGTCAAGTTTATGAAGAAAGTTATAAAACAACTACCTGTATCTTGAAAAAAAATTATATTTGATATATATGTATATATATATATATATATATATATATATATATATATATATATATACACATATACATACACACACACACACACATTGCAAAAAACTCAGTTAATGCATCAGTTATGGTTCATATTACAGTGACAAAACTATGTAAATGAGGTGTTAGTGTTCCCAACCCTAACACACCATCCCACCCACCACCCCCAACCAACCCCACCGCCCCACCCTCCACACACCAGCAGGCATCAGGGGGTGTCTTGTAGTCATCAACCCTAACACTCACCCCATTCCATGTGTAGGGAAGCAAAGATGGTACAGCATAGGAGAATGGGGTAAGCATTAGGGTTGATGAGTGCAAGACACCACCCCAACATCTGTTGGTGCATGCAGGGTGGGGTAGGGTGGTAGGGTTGGTTAGGGGTGGGATGAGGTGTTAGGGATGGGAACCCTAACACCACATTTCCTTACTTTTGTTACTGTAATATGAACCCTAACTGATGCATTAACAGAGTTTTTTTGCTATGAATTTCCTTACTTTTCGTGAAAGTATCACCATAGCTGTAGTTGTTTATGGAAGAGGGCCCTGCGCTCCCATCTATCCATAAGTGTAGGGACATTGTAATTAACCTTCATCTTAAGGGTCCTGTGCTCCCATGCACCATGATTTCCCTTATTTTAATGTGGGAGCACAGGGTCCTTCGGACCCACCCATCCCCTCATAGATGCATGAGCAAATTATCACCATAGCCATCTGATTACCCCAGGACATGTACCCGGTACAGAAATTTTTCAAATCCCTACCAAAACATAATTCTGTACAACTGAGACACCATTCTGTGTCACAGGTGCACAAACACATTTTGGGCAGTATTTGAAAATTTACAGCTGTGACACACATGAGGTGGGGTAATAAGAAGTCTATGTTGTAAAGCTGGGGTCAGAATATTGTAAATTACCTTAGTTACGAGCGGACATACCTAAATCGCAAAGAATGATCAGAACTTTGTCATTTTTTCATATTTTGACCCCAAATGTTCAACATAATCTTATCACCCCACCTCATAAACCCCATATAGTAGGTGAAAATTTCTTAATGCATGGAAAAACAGCATCTTGCAGCACAGCTGCAGAAACATGTTTAGGGCAGGATGTGAGAAATTACATTGTGGTGAGGTGGTGTGGATAAATGGCTATGTTGAAAATTTGGAGTGAACATATTAAAAATTACCAAAGTTACATGCATGCATAGAAAAATTCCAATGACCACACATAACGCGGGCATTTTTAAGTATTTTTGCACCAAATCTTCAACATGGCCTTTTTGGGATCCCACCTCATGAACACTGGCACTGTCATTCCGTTACTCAGTCCTGCAAGGTGATTTTGTACGGTGAGTGTGCCATTCCATGCCACAAGTGCAAAAACATGTTTCGGGCTGGATGTAAAAAATGACAGCTGTACTGTTCATGAGGTGGTGTAGAAATGGCTATGATGAAAATATGGAGTGAAAATATTACAAATTGCCAAAGTTACGCACGTGCATAGAAAACTTTCAATGGCCGCACGTAGCTTGAGCGTTTTTTTATATTTTTGCACCAAATTTTCAACGACAGGCTTTTTTAGATTTCACCTCATGAACAATGGCACTCTCATTTCATTAATCAGTCCTGAAAAGTGATTCTACACAGCAACCACAAAATCATCTTATGGAAATGATTAATGAAATGACAGTGACAGTGTTCATGAGGTGGAGTCCCAGAAAGCCCATGTTGAAAATTGGGTGCAAAAATACTATAAAATGGCAGAGATATCAACATATGTTCAAAACACCATTGACAACCATTATACGGCACTTACTTTGATTCATTAGTTCTCAGTTCAGCTTTCAAGAGTGCAGCCATGTCCTGGTCCACAGAAGATGACAGATGACAATTTCCAGTAGTAAGTATTAGGCAAGGGGGGTTGGGTTGCTCAGTGGGAGGTTTGGGATGGGGGAGATGACAAGTGATCGTTTTCTTTTTTTTAGGAAAAAAAAAAGACATCCGTGGACTGTTTTCTTTTTTCACAGGCACATCTTTGGGAGAATTTTGGGACACTGGGGGTGGGCTCCCCAGTGTCCCACACTGTTGGGGGGTTGTAGTGCCAGCACAGGGTTTGGGCACCCTGATGTTACCAAAAACATTTAAAATAAATATATATATATATATATATATTTTTTTTTTTTTAATATTTCAGGACACTAATGGTGGGCTCCCCAGTGTCCCACAGTATAGGGGGAGAACTAGGGACACTGGGAGTGGGCTCCCCAGTGTACCTCACTGGCAGGGGGGATGTTAGTGCCAACACAGGAATTGGGAACCCCATAGCTGCAAAACCTTTTTATAACAAAAATATTCGGGACACTGGGAGTGGGCTCTCCAGTGTCCCACACTGGGGGGGGGGACCTCTACCACCAACACAGGGATTTGTCACCCCAGTGTCAGCAAGAAACTTTTGTTCTTTTAATTAAAACATGCATCAGCCCCCTTGGAGGCAATAAAAGGACAAAATATCCTTTTATTAGGTAAACACCAACAGGTGTTTACCTAAACATGGGCCAAGGAATCCAATTTTGATGTGTTATTTTTTAATTTTTTTTTAATGGCCAGAACTGTTTTGGGCTTTATCTGGACTGTTTTTTTTTTATTATTTATTTATTAGTAGTGGTGCAAATTTGTGGCAGTTTTTGTGAAAAGGGCAGCAAATTTGCAGCAGTTTCACAAAAATAGTGCCACAAATTTACAATACTACCAATGACTGAATGCTAAAAACATGTTTCTGGCCACTATTTTAAAAAATAATGCCCTGATTAGGTAAACACAACTGTTGATGTTTACAAAGGGGCAGAATGCTTTGAATTAAAACATTCTTTCCCTGTCCTTAACTGAAAACAAGATGGTGGTAGCATGACACTACAGAATCCATCTGTGCCATTAAAAAGTGCTTTCACGGCAGCAGAAACTGCTTTTGCATGGCACATATATTTTTCCCATAGGCTATAATGAGAAACTTAAAACTGTTATAACTGTTGAATGGACTAATATTTTTTTACCAAACCTTCAACAGATACATCTGCAACCGAGACCCCATTTACCCTAACAATTTCAGACCAGACCCCCAAGCACTTTTGGAGATGTGGTTGAGCAAAGAATTTGCACCTAAATGGTAAATTACACAGTTTTTGGCCCTCCACAGCTCTGCAACTGCATCAGTGACCAAAACAAACTTGCCAGATCCAGAGATCTATGGTACCAGAGGGTGCATGAAAAAGTTTGGGCACATCAGTCATATGGTTGCAAAGTTATTAAAGTGCAAAATTTTGGGTTTAACATAGAAGTGACCATGCAACTCTAACTATACTGGCACTACAGTACCAGTATAATATAAAATTCTTAAGTAACTTTGTGTGCAGTGCCAGTCTTCACACCAGAGAGTATGCTTTGTGATCGCATGCCAATGTGCTTGGTTCAGAGGTGAGCTCAGTGGCCCAGCTGGATGGTGTGAGGGTGAGGGGATGTCACTTTTATGGAGCACTCCCAAGTCAGGGAATGAAAGCTGCAGGGTTGTCTTCATGGGCCTGGGTACCATATAGTGAAGACAGCTGTCCCTTGGGTGGCAGAGGGCCCCGTGCATTGACTGACAGATGGACCCTTTGCCCAGTGCTTCTGTATGTGCAGCCAGATAGACACACAAGGACCAGAGGTTCCTGCACTTCTGCAGCCCACCAGACAGCCACATGAGTTATTGACATCTGTCACTGCACTTCTGTAGGCATACAGAGTCGTCCCTTGGTACTGGGCCCAAAGGGCCCTGCGCATCTGCATGTGTTCACCCAAGTCCCAAAGGGACCTGTGTGAATGAGGGTATGATTCCACTATTTCAAAAAGAAAAAATTATTTGCGAAATACATTATTAAGACACCAGTTAGGGTTCAACTTCATTCCACAGAAGTAGGGAAATGTGGCATAAGGGTTTCCAACCCTTAACTTCCCACCTTCACCCCTAAGTGGCAACAGGAAAAAACACTAGGGTTTTAGGTCTTCCTTGGGGTTGTCAATTCTAATGCCCACCCCTTCCCTCAGCAAATAACATCAGATGTGATCTCCTTTCTTCACGTTGGGCCCATTCTGGGCCCTGCATGAAGAAAGCTACAACAGATTGTGTTGGTAACATGTGGCAAGACATATTTCTCTACCGCTCAAGAGTGTATCCCTGCAAGACACTAGTTTGGAGCTGTACCTTGTGCTTTGGACAGGAGGCTATGGACTGGGGGGAGGGGGAGCATTAAGTTTGACAACCCCAAGGAAGACCCCACCACTGATTCGCCAAGACTCCAGAGACCCAAAACCCTAATGTTTTTTCCTTTTTGCTGCCTGGGGGGGTGGGAGTGGGAGTTAGGGTTGGAAACCCTAATGCTACATTTCATTACTTTTATAGCATTAAGTTGAACCCTAACCGGTGCATTAACACATGTTTTTGCAAAGAATATATATACACACACACACACACACACATTATAGCAGTATAGCATGGGGGAGGTACTGTCAGTCACCAAGCAGGAAAGGGACCTTGGGGTTATATCAGATGACTACAAGTGACACAGCAGTGTCACAAAACAGTGGGTAGGGCCAGTGAGATGCTGGAATGCACTGGGAGAGGTAACTCCAGCAGGAGGAGGGAGACCCCAATTAGAGTACTGTGGCTACTTCTGGAGGCTGAACCTTAGAAAGGACACAGACAGGGTGAGGCAGTCCAGAGGAGGTCACCTAAAATGGAGCAGGGGTTGTACCAAAAATCCTACAAGGACAGGCTAAGGTGTCAGCGTGGCACAGTTGGTAGCACATCCGCCTCTGGACCAGAAGGTCATGGGTTCTCGTCCCACACCGGGATTGGACTTGCACCTTAAAAATCGCTGGCATCCGAGTGCGGTATTGGGGGGTGCTGTACTGCTGGGGTGTGCCGTCCTTCAGATGAGACGTTAAACCGAGGTCCCTTCTGCCCATCCTGGTGTTGTCCTGGTGGGTGTCCAGGTGGAAGTAAAAGAACCCAGGGCACTCTTCGCAAAGAGTAGGGAACATTCCCGGTGTCCTGGCCAACATTCCCCTTCCCATAAACCGGTTCATGCAATTATCCAGGCTGTGTGTGGGTGATGATGTGTGATATGGCCGCCACCACACATTCAGTCACTTCACTACCAGTCTAGCATTGCTTGTAAAGCGCTTTGGATGTATGAAAAGCGCTATATAAATTCTTCTTCTTCTTCTTCTTCTTCTTCTTCTTCTTCTTCTTCTTCTGGATCTCAACATGTACACACTAGAAAAGAGGAGAGTGAGATGGAACATGATACAGAACTACAAGTACCTCATGGGGATGAACAGGGTGCAGGAGGGGAGTCTCTTTCAAAGGAGGAAGAGCACCAGGACAAGAGTGCATGTGATGATGCTGGACAGGGGGAGTTAAAGAGAGATGTGAGGAAATACTACTTCACTGAAAGAATTGCAGTCTATTCAGGGTGTCTACTAGTGGAAGTGGTGGAGGCAAAAACAGTAGGGAGCATCAAGCATGGAATAGACATAAGAGAATATTAGTGAATAGGTAGGGAGGAGGGAGAGTCACCAGAGACCAGTTAGGGTCTGTGAAAGCTGACTAGGCAGGGACCAGCTGGGCAGACTGGGTGAGCCAATCAATCTTTATCTGCTGACAAATTGCATGTTTCTGTTATTTGTGATAGGCGAGATGTCAAATAGTGCTCAAACAACTTCAATCCTCATACCTTCCTATGGCCAGAATGTGTGAATCTGCTTTGAGAAACATTTATTGAATGGAACATGTTTTGGGGTCTCAAGAGTTCTCTGTTTTATGGAGAGGGGTCACATGATTTTGATTAGTTAGGCAGGATTAGAGAAAGTTGACATAGTCCTCCTTAGTGATTAGCACAGGTTTTGGTACAGCGGGGTGGAGAGCAGTAGGTGTAGGGGTTCATTAAAAAAGGATTTCTTTTATTTTGCACATATACATTTCTTGTCTGATTTTCTGTTCAATAAAATTCCCCTACTCTTTTTTTGAGAACAGCCCTAGATCTTTAACATCCACCTGAACAACCATGCGGAAGGCAGACAGGACCTCGGTTTAACATCTCATTCTAGGGATGACACACCCTGACAGTACAGCATCCCCTTATTACTGCATTTAGGTACCAGTGTTCATGGTATAAGCCCAATCCTGGTGTGAGACTAGAACCCACAACCTTCTGGCCCAGAGGAGGATGTGCCACTAACTAAAGCATGTTGCCACCATGTGGTATTCTCTCAACAAAACCTGGGATCAGCAGAGACTCAAAGTTCTTGTGGTTTGCATACCTAACTAAGTTTTCCTCCTTCCTATCAGACTGGCAAGCTCCCAAACATCTCAGTCGGGGGGGGGGGATGGAGGCTGGCTAACTAGCCCATTCCCTGTGTAGCCACAAAAAGGAAGCTGTTCTCTCTCTCTCTCTCTCTCTCTCGTTCTCTCCTCCCAAGACAGATCGGCAAATATTGATTCTGCAGCTGCTACAGTCCCTCGGCAAGGTTGGAGGGATGGTCAAAAGTATAGCAGCTTAGGACTTGGCAAGGTTGGAGGAATGGTCAAAAGTATGGCAGCTTAGGAAAGGATGCAAAGGGACTTGGCAAGGTTGGAGGAATGGTCAAAAGTATGGCAGCTTAGACTCAATGTAAAGAAGTGACCCGAGAAACAAAAACCCAGGGGAAAAGTACACAATGGGGGAAGCGGTACTAACAACAAAAATGGAAAGAGACCTGGGGGTAGTCATATCAGATGACTTAAAGAACTCCTGACATCATTAGAAAAACTTGAAATAAATGTGAGATTTAGTCACTATTCAGTTTATATTGCATATATTTTCAATCATTGTTTTTCTTTTTTATGCTTTCTTGCGCACATGCACAAGAAACATTGTGACAGCTTGCTGGAGAAGCAGGTTGTGGAGGTGTGGCAGTGTTGTGGCCAATGCCGCCACTGCTTTTTGGGGCTCACCTGTGTGTCACCAATGAAGGAGTATGCTGGCTGCGACAGTAGTCTGCAAGCATGCCACCAACTTGAAACAATTTCACCACTGCAATGAGAGGGCTCCCCCTCATTGCAGGGTGTGCCTTGCCTGGTGTAACATTTCAGTAAACATGGCAGTGGCTGTAGCCATCTGTCTCTCACAGTCCCACAAAAGCAGACTTCAGGGATGCCCAATCCCCCTGTTGGTATGCCCCTTCCCCAGTTCATTTGCAGACGGGTGAGCCCAATCCCTGTCAGCATGATGTCCCTGCAGTTTGTCTGCTAAGGGGGTCCCCAATCCCCCTTGGCATCATGCCCCCCCAACACAGACCCTTTTTCTTTGCTGACGGGGTGCCCAATCCCCCTCAGCTCCAGTTCCCCCAAAACACTCAGGTGGCACACTGGGAGCCCACCCCAGCATGCCAAATGTCCGTGCAAAAAAGGAAACCTAGCCACAAAGTTGGGTTTTTTTTTAACCCTGTAAATAAGAAAATGGTCCCTCGTTGTCTGCAGTGCCCCACTCCCCCAATTCGCACCCACCCTCTGCACACCCCACCTAACCACACACACACCTCACCCCATACTTACCTCCAGAGCCTGGCACAGTAATCTTCAGTGGAGTGGGAACACATCTGCACTCTTCAAAGCCGACCGCGAACTGAAGAAATGCTGGTAAACGATATAAAATGGCATCAATGGGGGGGCGGTTCAACTTAGGTGGATACCTTGGCCATTTTTGTGACTGTTGGCACCAAATTTTCAACATGGGGTTCTTGGAACCCCACTTCATGAACTCAGTCACTGTCATGTCATTATTCGGTCCAGAAAGGTGATTTTGTGGTCACTGCACAGAATCACCTTACGAGACCGATTAATAAAATGACAGTGTCACTGTTCATGAGGTGGGCTCCCAAAAAGCCTATGTTGCAAATCTGGTAAAAACGTTCCAAACAAGCATTTGTCAGTGCCAAATGTTTGCTTGCTGGCATTGGCATTGGTAGTGTAGGAGTTAGAGAGATGCATAATAGGAATGGCAGTGAAGTATTTAACTAAACCCAACCCCACCACCACCCTGCAGAGACTGACAGGCACTGGGGTGTGCCTTTGGGTCGTCAGGCATAACGGCCATGCCATTTCACCACACCCTACCCTGCAGACACCAACAAGTGTCACGGTGTGCCTTGGGGTCTTTGGGCCTTATGCTCACCCCATTCCATGAGGAAATATGGTGAGGTGGGTGCAGTATAGGAGAATGAGGTGAACTTTGGGACCAAAGAGTCCAAGGCATACCTCAATGCCTGTCACTGGCTGCAGAGTGTGGGAGGGAGTGGAATGGCATAAGCATTACAGGTGACAATCCCAAGTCACACCCCGATGCCTTTCAGTCTCACAGGGTGGAGCGTTATGGTCAGAAACCCTAACGCCCCAGGCGTTCGTTGGTATTTTCACTCCAAATTTTCAACTTGGGTTTTTTGTAAACCCTTCCCCCCCACGAACAGTGGTAATATCAGTTTGTTAGCTGAAAGCTGATTTTGCACAGCGACTATGCCATTTGGCACCACAGGTGCGAAAATAAATTTTGAACAGGTTGTGAAAAATAACAGCTGTACTGTTCATGGGGAGGTGTAAAAAATGGCAATGTTGAAAATCTGGAGTGAAAATATAAACTGCTGAAGTCACCAGCGTGCGTGAAGCGTAGACGCTTTACCAATAGTGGCGTTTTTTTTTGCAGCAGGTTGTCAACACAGGCATTTTGGGACCTCCGCTCATGAACAGTGTCACTGTGATTTTCTTAATTCATCCCGAACACTGATTTCCCACAGCGACCAGGCATTTTTGCATCAGAAGTTTCAGCCAGGGTGTGAAAAATGGAGCTGTACTGTTCATAAGGAGGTGTGGAAAAATGCCAGTGTTGAAAATCTGGACTGAAAATACTACAAATTCGTGAACTTACGAGGGTGAGTGGAAACTGAGCAATACACGCTCGTAACACAGTCATTTATGAACATTCATCACCAAACTTTTAGCATAGCCATTTTAAGACCTCTGCTCATGAACAGTGTCACTGTGATTTTCTTAATCTGTCCTGAACATTGATTTCACACACCGACTGCACCATTGTGTGCTACATGCGCGAAAACACATTTTGGCCGAGATGTGAAAAATGACAGTTACTGTATACTGCTCATAAGGAGGTGTGGTAAAATGGCAATGTTGAAAATCTGGAGTGAAAATATTAAACATTTGCGAAGTTACAAGCATGCGTAGGAACTGTGCAACACATGCTCGTAACAGTCATTTTTGGGAATTTTTTCACCAAATTTTCAACATAGGGTTTTGGGGGGGCCTACCTCATGAACAGTGACAGTCATTTCTTTACTCGGTCCCGAAAAGTGGTTCCGCGCAGTGACCGCAAAATCACCTTTCGAGACAGAATAACAAAATGGAAGTGACTGAGTTCATGAGGTGGGTCCCCAAGAACCCCATGTTGAAAATTTGGTGAAAAAAATTGCTCAAAATGGCTGAGATATGCACCAAATTTGAAAAAAACTCTTTATGCCATTATACAGTTTACCGGCATTTCTTCAGTTCATGGTTGGCTTTGAAGAGTACAGCCGTGTTCCCGGTCCACCGAAGATCGTTGCACTGGGCTAAACATAGAAACATAGAAACACAGAATTTGATGGCAGATAAGGACCACTTGGCCCACCCAGTCTGCCCATTTCCCTACCTAATGGATAAGCTGCAGATCCTAGTTAACCAGCAGCCTACTTCTTTCTACCCCCACCCCCTAGAATTGCCTTATGGCAGTCCCATGCATGCTTGAATTCAATCACTGTTTTTGACTCCACAACCTCCTCTGGAAGGCTGTTCCATGTATTCACAACCCTCTCTGTGAAAAAATACTTCCTTACATTACCTCTGAGCCCCCCCCCATCTTCAAATTGTGCCCCCTTGTTCTTGCACACCTCTTTTTTTGAAAGATGCTACCCTCTTGGACTTTGTTGATTCCTTGAGGTACTTGAAAGTTTCTATCATGTCCCCCTCTCCTCCTTTCCTCAGGGTATACATATTAAGCTCCTTTAGTCTCTCCTCATATGTCTTCCGGTGCAGACCCTGCCATTTAGTTGCCCTCCTCTGGACAGCTTCCATCTTGTCTATGTCCTTGTGGAGATTGGGTCTCCAGAACTGCACACAGTACTCCAGATGGGGTTTCACCAGCTGTCTGTACGAGGATAATAACTTCCTGTTTTCTACTGGTGATGCCTCTCCCTATGCATCCCAGTATCCCCCCAGCCCTCCTTACTGCCCTCTCACATTGCTTGCCCACATTTAAGTTATCTGATATGACTACCCCCAGGTCCCTTTCCATTTTTGTTGTTGTTAGTGTCTCACCCCCCATTGTGTACTCTTCCCCTGGGTTTTTGTTTCCCAGGTGCATTACCTTGCACTTCTTAGCATTACATCTAAGCTGCCATACATTTGACCATTCCTCTAACCTTGCCAAGTCCCTTCTCATCCTTTCCACCCCACCCTGTGCATCAACTCTGTTGCAGATCTTTGTGTCATCTGCAAAGAGCATACTTTTCCTTCCAGTCCTCTGCAATGTCACTTACAAAGACATTGAGAGGACGATCTAATACTGAACCTAGGCACCCACTAGTAACCCCCTTTCTTCAGAGTGAACTCCATTTACAATTACCTCTCTGTCTTATTCTCCAGCCAATTTTTACCCAGGCTATCATCTTGGGACCCACTCCCAGGCTGGCTAACTTGTATATTAATCTTTGTGTGGGACTGAGTCAAATGCCTTGCTAAAGTCTAGGTAGGCCATGTCACAGCTCCCCTGATCTACTACTTTGGTCACCCAGTCAAAGAAATCTACTAGATTCGTCTGGCATGACCTTCCTGCTGTGAATCCATGCTGCCTTGGGTCCTGTGCCCCTCTGGCCTCTAGGTACTCGACAATTCTTTGCTTCAGAAGTGATTCCATCATTTTCCCTATCACTGAGGTTAAACTAACTGGTTTGTAGTTTCCCACTTCTGCACTGCTCCCACTTTTCTGAAGGGGAATCACATCGGCCCTCCTCCAATCCTCAGGTACCACCCCATCCTCCCATGATTTGTTAAAGAGGGTAGTCAGTGGTGTCACTAGTTCTACCCTTAGTTCTTTTAGAATTCTAGGATGAATCCCATCAGGCCCCATTGCTTTGTCCACCTTCAGTTTTAAAGTTCTTTCAGAACCCTTTCTTCTGTAAATGGGCTGGTATCAACTTCTGTATCCAGAGTGTTTCTATTGTTTGTTTTAGGTACCTCCCCCTCTTCATTTGTAAATACTGAGCAAAAATATTTGTTTAGTATCTCTGTCTTTTCACAGTCACCCTCTGCCCACCCCCTCCACTTTATTAAGCCTCACTATCCCTCCCTTAGTCTTCCTTCACTCCCTGATGTATCTAAAAAGGTTTTATCCCCCTTCTTAACTGAGTTGGGTATCTTTTCCTCAGTTAGGGCCTTTGGTGTTCTGACTGCCTTCCCAACTTCCTTTTGCTTTAACTGATACAATTCTCTGTCCTGCTCCTTCTGTGATTCCTTGTACTTTCTGAATGCTTTCTTTTTCTCTTGAACCTTCACTGCCACCTCCTTTGAGAACCATAGATGTTTCTTACATCATTTTGTTTTGTTTATTTGCTTCACACAAAGGCTTGTTACCTCTGTGATGGCAGTTTTTATTATTCCCCATTGTTCTTCCACCCCTCCTTCCTGCCCATTTTCTAGTGCATTCCTTAGGCACTCACCCATTTTGGCAAAGTCAGCCCTCCTGAAGTCCAGTACTTTTGCCTTTGTATGGCTTGACTCTATTGCTGTGTTTATTGTGAACCATACTGTTCGATGGTCACTAGTTCCCAGATGGCTACCCACTTCTACAGCTGTGATCCTCTCTCCATCTCCATTTGAGAGGACAAGGTCTAAGATTGCTCCCCTCTCGAGTGGGTTCCAATACTAGTTGTCTAAGGCATGCCCCCTGTAGGGCATCTAGAATAACCCCACTCTTCAAAGTGGCTGCTGCAACTGCACTCCAGTTAACATCTGGCATATTCAGATCACCCATCAGCAATATCTCCCCTTTATCTGTCATTCTAAGTATACTTTCTATCATTTCCTTGTCCATTTCCTCCCCCTGAGAGGGGGGTCTGTATACAACCCCTGTGCGGATTGTGGTGCCATTGCCTGCCTCCAAATTGACCCACAGTGCTTCTTCTCCTCCCTGTTTACCCTTTTGTTCTGTTGCTTTGATTCCTTCTCTTGTGTAGAGAGCTACTCCTCTTCCTCTTTTACCCTCCCTGTCCCTCCTGTAGATAGTGTATCCTGGTATGTTTATGTCCCAGTCATGGTTCTGTGTGTACCATGTTTCTGTGACTGCCACGATATCCAGATGTTCCTCCTCCATCAAGGCCACTAATTCAGGAAGCTTGTTACCCAGACTACGGACATTGGTACTCATTGCTCTCCACTTTTTGATGGCTTTACCTTCTGTAGCAACATCCCCCACTGACCTTTCTACCTTGGTCTTTTTCTCATTTAGTACCCTGTTTTGTAGGGGGAGGCTGGGATTTTCCTGTTGCTTATCAGTGCCTCCCCCCTTGACTAGTTTAAAAACTTGCCAATGAAGCATTTAAACCGATTTCCTAAAAGACCTGTTCCCTTCCTGGACAGATGCAGACCATCCTGCCAGTATAGGCTGGTGTCCCTCCAGGTGGAACCCCAGTCCCCAAGGAAGCCAAACCCCTGTGCTCCACACCATTTTTTCAACCATTCG
The DNA here is from genome assembly GCA_016271365.2 of Neoceratodus forsteri. Taxonomy (NCBI): domain Eukaryota; kingdom Metazoa; phylum Chordata; order Ceratodontiformes; family Ceratodontidae; genus Neoceratodus; species Neoceratodus forsteri. The sequence goes on from CM057455.1 coordinate 959,745,091, forward strand.
TTAAACTGCATGGTGCAAAGTACCCTCGCCTCATCCATGCCACTGACAGGCAGCACCTCTGAGAAGGATACTGTATGTGCTACTTGTCTTAAGCCCCTCCCCAACTCTACAAAGTCCTTCTGCACTGCTCTAATCTCATGATGAGCCAAGTCATTTGTCCCTAGGTGGACAATGATGTCCAGCTCAGACTCCCATGCAACTGTTCTCGTGATCCTAAGGATGTGTTTCCTGTCCCTCCAAGCCAGGGCACTAGGCAGGCACCTTACTTCAGTTTTCCCTGCTCCTCCCAGTTCTATCCCCTTAAAAATTGAGTCCCCCACCAGGAGCTGCTTCCTTTCCCTGTGGTGCCCTCTGCCTCCTTCCTGAGGGCTTCCCTTGTGATAGTTGTCTGCACCCTCCTTAGTCTCCTCTGTGGGTGCATCCATAGGGGAACTATGTTCCCCCAGAATGGTGTATGGATTGTGGAGTGGAACAACTGACTGGGCGTGCCTCCTTTCCACCACCCTTACCCTCCCTGAGCCCACTGTGGTCCAACTGCTGTGCTTTCTTCACAACCTCTGAGGTAGTGGTGGTGGCTCTGGTGCTCCCTGGATGGGGGAGGTTCCCTTGCTACTGTCCAGTGCGGCCTGAAGACGGGCAACTTCCTCCCTCAGGGCAGATAGTTGTCTGCAAACAGGGCAGCATCTCAGCCTCCAGAAAGACTCCTGGAAGACTGCTGCCCCACAGCCATTACATTGTACTACTCCCCACATAACTGTCTACCTTGTTTAGTTTTGTTTTTTTTGTGTGTGTGATTGGTGTGTTATATAGAAATATATGTATGTATATAATGTGTATGCTTATATTGTCAGTGCAGTGTGCTAGAGAGGATATGACAGTGATATGCACCTTGCCCTCTTGAGGAAATAAATGATGTCAGAACCCCAGGTATAAATGAATTATTTCCAGGGGTGGGTGGGGTGAGGGGTGGGAAGGGTTTGGGCCTAAACTGTGCCCTCACGAAACAATCAGCTAAAAGCTCTGACCTACCACTGCGATGAGTGCCTTCCTGTCAGCAAGATGCCATACATGACAATTTGACAGAGAAAATACCCTGCTAATCAAACAGAGAAAAATCCAGACATCCAAGTCAGACACAGGTAAACTTCCCCAGCCCCAAAACAGCCTGGTGACTTGTGCTCTGAAAACAGTCAGCCTCAAAACACGTCAGCTGTGTAGAAGGGCAGACACAGAAAACAGTATTCAGCCTCTGTGGGTTTAATCTCTTCCTGCACTGAAAATCTTAACAATTGTAACAAAAGTAAAGCAAGCTCTCTGTAGATTGAAAGACTGCCTTTTCTGATCATTCTAAGTTCCTTATTTCACCCTTCAGTTAGAAGTATCCTCCACCTGAAGAATATTAACTTTCCTAAGGAATCTGCTTCAAACCAAAGACAATTGTAAATTGTAAGGTTCACCTCCCTCTGTTGTGAGCACAACTCGCTTTCTTGCAAATCTTAAGGCCAGTGTTGCAGCTTCCAGCCAGAGGTAGCTTCACCTGAAGACTATTAGGTTATCTGATGAGCCTGCTAAAATTAGTACTTTTATCAAGGTCTGTAAGATTCTTCCAGAGCTATTGGCTGTTAAGTAGCTGTGATGTAAGCACTTCCTGACATAGTCTGGCCTGGCATTTAAAGGCACACAGAGATAAACAAAAGAAAAACCAGTTTCCACCCCCTAGGCACTGTCTGGGTCCAATACACAGCCTGTAACATGCTCTAAATTCAGGGCTTATGACAAATTCTTAGCCCAGTGAATACTCACAGTATTTCAAATACTGCAATGCAAACAGTCAATCACCAACTCCAATCAAGTCAGCTGTGCAGAAGGGCAGAAACACAGAAAACGGTAAAATCTTAATAATTGTAACAAAAGTAAAGCAAGCTCCACCTCCCTCTGTTGATTGAAAGACTGCCTTTTCTGATAACTCTAAGTTCCTTATTTCACCCTTCAGTTAGTAGTATCCTCCACCTGAAGAATATTAACTTTCCTAAGGAATCTACTTCAAACCAAAGACAATTGTAAATGGTAAGGTTCACCTCCCTCTGTTGTGAGCACAACTTACTTTCTTGCAAATCTTAAGTCCAGTGTTGCAGCTTCCAGCCAGAGGTAGCTTCACCTGAAGACTATTAGGTTAACTCAGGGCTCCAGAGGTAAGTATGGGGTAGGGGGTGGGGAGGTGGGTGAGCAGAGGGTGGAGTGCGGGTTGGGGAGGGGGCAAGACAGTCAACGAGGGACCTTTTTTTTTTTACAGTTTTTTTTTCTTATTCAGGAAGACGAAGCAGGACTTTTGCCACGCTGGGGTGGGCTCCCAGCATAGAAGTGAGAAGGTTATTATTTGGGGGGGAGCAGTGGAGCAGACAGGGGATTGGGCACCCCCAGCCATACCGACTTTTGCCACGCTGTGGTGGGCTCCCAGCATGGCACCTAGAAGTCTGTGTTTCTTTTGGGGGGGTACAGTGGAGCCGACAGGGGATTAGGCACCCCCATCACTTTTGCCATGCTGGGGTAGGTTCCCAATGTGGCACCTAGAACTCTGTTTGTTGGGGCAGTGGAGCCGATGGGGATTGGGCACCCCCAGTCATACAGTGTACAGGGGTGGAGAGGAGCGCATGAGCACGCTGGGGTGGGCTCCCAGCGTGCTACATAAGTGTTTTGGGGGGGCGATGAACTGTCAGTGGAACCGACAGGGGATTAGGCACCCCCATCACCCATAAGGACTTTTGCCATGCTGGGTTGGGTTCCCACAGCTTACTGGCATTTCTTCAGTTTGTGGTCAGCTTTGAAGAGTGCAGACGTGTTCCCGGTCCACCAAAGATCATTGCACTGGGCTCTGGATAGAAGTATGGGGTGTGGGAGGGTGTGGGAGGTGGGTGCAAAGAGGGTGGGCATGGGTTGGGGAGGGGGACAAGACAAGGGACCTTTTTTTTTTTTACAGTTTTTTTTTTCTTATTTAGGAGGATGAAGCAGGACTTTTGCCACACTGAGGTGGGCTCCCAGAGTAGCAGCTAGAAGGTTATTTTTTTGGGGGGCGGCAGTGGAGTCAACGGGGGATTGGGCACCCCAACCATACCAACTTTTGTCACGTTGGGGTAGGCTCCCAGCATGGCACCTAGAAGTCTGTGTTTCTTTTGGGGGGTACAGTGGAGCCGACAGGGGATTAGGCACCCCCATCACTTTTGCCATGCTGGGGTAGGTTCCCAATGTGGCACCTAGAACTCTGTTTGTTGGGGCAGTGGAGCCGATGGGGATTGGGCACCCCCAGTCATACAGTGTACAGGGGTGGAGAGGAGCGCATGAGCACGCTGGGGTGGGCTCCCAGCGTGCTACATAAGTGTTTTGGGGGGGCGATGAACTGTCTATGACTGTTCAGATGCAGAAAAGATGTACATGTAGGCAATTTGCAGACTGCTGACGGCAGTCTGCAAATTGCCTACATGTTACCACCGCTGATTGTGGCAGTGTTTTCCTCAGAACTGTATGCCACTGCATCTGAATGGCTGTCATAGACAGCTTGGACATTCATTGGCATGGTGCAGCCGCACCTGCAAAAGGGAGCAGGGCATTGGAAGTGGGGGAGGCACACCTACAAAAACTCGTATGGTGGCACTATGTTTCTTGCACATGCGTGCAAGCAAACATAAAAATGAATGTTACAAGCATGCATTGAGCAGTTCCCACGCATGCTCACAACTTCAAGAATTTTTAATATTTTCACTCCAGATTTTCAACATTGTCATTTTTCCACACCTCCTTATGAACAGTATACCCGTCATTTTTCACATCCTGCCTGAAATGTGTTTTTGCACATCTGCAGCACAATGGTGCAGTCACTGTGCGAAATCAATGTTCGGGACAGAGTAAGAAAATCACAATGACAGTGTTTATAAGGAGAGGTCCCAAAAAGCACATGTTGCAAATTTTGTGAACAAATTCCAAAAAATGACTGCGTTACAAGCGTGCATGGCACTGTTTGTATGCATGCTTGTAACTTTGCTGATTTTTTATATTTTTACTCCACATTTTCAACACTGTCATTTTTGCACACTGCCTTATGAACAGTACAACTGCCATTTTTCACATCCTGCCCGAAACATGTTTTCGCACCTGTGGCACAAAATGGGCACTGTCGCTGTGCAAAATCAACATTCGGTAGCGATTAAGAAAAATCACAGTGCACTGTTCATAAGCGTAAGTCCCAAAATGCCTATTTTGAAAATCTGGTGTGAAAAATCCCCAAAATAATTGCATTACGGGTGTGCATTGCGCAGTTTCTACGCACGCTCGTGACTTCACCAATTTTTATATTTTCACTCCAAATTTTCATGTAACCCCTAGATGGCACTATCCCAGGGGCTACTACCCCTGCCTGATTTGCCACTAACAGGTTGAGGGGCCTGAATCCAATGGCGGGTGCCTCCACCCAGAGGTCAGGGTTTGCAATAGTTAAACTAACTTGGTCACAGCCCTCTGGGACACTGCAACCCCCCTTTCTTCCCACTAGTGGCCCACACAATATATCAGAATTACCTTCACAGTATACACTTACCCCAGGACTGGTTCTGGCACTGGGACCTCCTGTGAAATAAGATACAGTGCAACAATCACAGTACAGTACTTTAACATAGACAAATACCTCAGGCAGTATAACTTTGCTGAAACAAGCAGCTCTGATTTATTTAGGGGATATAACAAGGACAGGAAATCAGGTTAATTAGCTTATCCTCTACTCATCTACCTATGGCTCTGTGCACAGGCCTATCCCTACCAGTTATTGTCCCAGGGTACCCAAGCCCTAGTGGCTAGTCCAAACCGTGGCAGCTGGTAGGGGCCCTTTCACACACAGAAAAGAAAAATTAGTTTAAACAGTCAGCAGTACAGTGATTCCATTTGGATTTAATGTGGCAATTCAACAGGAGGCGACCCTGAATTAGTACTCATGACCTCCAAACAAGATAGGGTCCTTCAACGTCAGCAGGGCTACTCTTGAGCTCAAGAGACTCCTCACACATTTATATGGTAAACAGTCACAGGCAAAAGTCCTTTAATGGCAGCAGGATTCACTTGAGGTACACAAGCCTCCTCACACATTTATATGGTAAAAAAGAAAGTACTATACCAGGCAGGCTGCTTCTCTATCCCGATCGCAATTACTGCACAATACCCGGGAGAACACACAGCAGATTCAGTTCCTGACAGATCGAGTGCAATTCAGCAATTTCTCCAGTCTTCTACAGGGTGAGCCTGGTTTCTACTCTTCAGGTATCCTTTGATTCTCTTCACAGGACGGATTCAGTCCTAACAAGCAGTTACACAAGCTGCAGACCAGAACTCTGGACCTTACACATGTTTTTTGACTAAAACTGTGCACTGAAGGAGCACAGGGTTCCTTTCCCCTTCACTGCAAGAGCTAAACTCAAACTCCAACAGACAAAACCGGGCACTTCCTTTGAGTTCCTCCCAGTTCTTGACTGGATTGGCTGTCACTCACAATAGACTGCTGCTGTTGGTCCAAAAAGGCGCCAAAGTCTAAACTACATCTCCCAGAGTCACTGCCCATACAATCCTCTTGTGGCTGGCTCAGATTATGAGTCCAAGTTCTGATTCGTCCAAGGCACCATTTTAGAGCTAGCTTACCCCACACTGATTGGTCCAGTTCAGCAGTTCAAAACCAGAATGGGGAACTAGGCAGACACAGTTCTGACTGCAAGAAAGCAGGTTAGACAAATTGTAATTTCATTATTACTGTAAATGATTTCTGGCAAACAGTTACATCTTTCAGATAGGTTCCCTTTGCACTCCTAGTGACTGCAAAATGGAGTGAATTGGCAGCAGCTCGAGTGGTACTCAAACAGAGAAACACACAGTCCCCCATACAAACTAATTATGTCTGCAAGCAGACAGCTCTTAAAGACAGTACCAGAAGCTCTAAAAACACTCACTGATAAATGGCTTAAACGCCAAACACCATTCAGGCTTGGAGCATTCAAGCAAGCTCCTGGAAGTCTTTTGGGAACCCCCATTTGCAGGGGGGTTACACCCTTCCTGGCCTGGGAAAGCTTGACGTCCGCGTCAAGCAAGTACCCCCATAAGTTTTAACTGCAACCATACACATTTGCATTAGGCTCACACATGTAATCATCAGTCAATATATCATTTTACCAAGAACACATTTCTGAAACATTGCAGTACGTCACTCTTTACACAGTATTACATATACATTGTACCATAACTCAAGTTATTACCTCTTGTACATGAAACCTGAAGAGAGGGGGCCCTTCCCTATCAGTTACCTTGGGGCTGGATGGGGCAAGGGCACCATACTTAGAGGGCAACACAAGTAACTTGGAGTTAGCACTGATGCTCAGTTTGGGCAATGAGCTCGGGGATACATACACTCCTTTATGGACAACATTGAGAGGCAAATCCACAGGCCTCCCAAGGGAATCATAACTGAGGTGCACCACAGGCTTTACAGCTTGACCAGTCTTTCTAGGGGAACTGTTACAGTCTCTGCACTCTGAGCCTCATTTTCAACATTGTCCTCACTTGTCAGGGAGTCTCCATGGGGAAGAGAGGCTAGAACTTGGGGCACTTTCAGCTCCAGGAGTTACAGTTTCTGAGCCCACAACATTTGGCTCGCATGGAGAGCTTTCGGACACTGGCAGTGGACTGTCAGGGCACTCAAAATACTCTTCTTGATCTGGTGTATCACCAGTCTGACCCAATCCATCATTTTCCTCCCCTGAAAGCTCAAACAGTTCAACCATGCACAATGATTCCATTTCATCTGATCTGATGCTTTGCACTTCACTTTCTGGGAGCATTGGCTCCAGGGATGAAGCTGGGGGCTTAGACAGTCCAGAAGGCCCAGCTCTGTCTCCAGTATTGACTAGGGGACTGCCCCGAAACAACTGACTCAGTCCGCAAGAAGGACAGCACTCAAAGTCACTCTCACTTTTCTTCTGATATGGACTGACAGTCATGCTCAACTGGGACTTGTGCAGGGGAACACTTTAACTCTGCTTCTGTAGGTGCAGACTTCCTTGATCTTTTCTTAGCAGCAGCTCTAGTCACTGGTCCAGAGGGGGCACCTTCTGGGGGCTCAGACTCAATCAGGACCTGTCCAATGGGCAGCAAATGATTTCTATGCATTGCCTCCACATCCTCTGAATTGCTCTCAGGCCTCACTCCATACACTGGCAGATCTCCCAGTTCACCCACCACAACGTGAGGGAGATGGTGCCATCTGCCAGCAATCCCGTGCCTGCCATGCAGTCCCAGACCTCCCAGCAACACCCAATCCCCCTCCTGGAGCTCCCGTGCCCTCACCCCCCTATCACACCTCCCCCGTTGGCCAGATTTCCCCCGGCAGCCATGGCCCGAGCCAGCCGGCACGCATGAGTCAGCTGGGCCCTCAACCCCGCACATACCACAAACAGCTGTCAACCTGAACCCCATCAGGAGAGACCCCAAAACACACATCCACTGGCAGCCGGGCCCCTCCCCCAAACATCAGGTGGCAGGGGGAGAACCCAGTGGCATCACTCCCGGCGCAGCCACAAGCACGTACCAGGGTGCCAATCCACTGGCTCCATCCAGGCCCGTCCCCTGGGTGCAGGGTGCCCAGCATATCCAGCAAAGCGCGGCCGAAACGCCCAGGCTGTGGGTCCCCCCGGGGGTGGCAAGGAGTGGCTCCGGACCCCCGCACTCCCCACAGAGAAAGCATCTCCCCGATCAGATGACTCCCAAAGTCCCTCCCCTGATCAGAAAGGATCTCCCGTGGAGCCCCACAGTGAACAAAAGAGCCCCCCACAAGTACCCCGGCCACAGTGGACGCCCTCCGGTCCCCGGTGGGGAAAGCCCGGGCACATCCCGTGAAATGGTCAATGACCACCAGCACACCACCGACACTTCTCTGATCTGACTCCAAACCCAGAAAATCAATACAGACCAGCTCCACGGGTGCACCGGTGGTGACGCTAACAAGGGGGGCAGCCCTCTGGGGCAAAGCCTTCCTCTGCAAGCAGCGACTACAAGTTCGAATGTGTTGCTCCACATCAGCCCCCATCTTAGGCCAATAGAATCTGGATCTCACCAAGTCAAGTGTTCTGTCTATACCAAGGTGCCCCATGTGGTTGTGCAAGGACCTCAGTACTGAGTCTCGAAAGGCAGTGGGCAGCACTAGTTGTTGTTGTCTACTTGTCCCCTCTGTCTACTGTTTCTCAGTATAACAGTTTATTGATCAGTTTCAACTTAGGACCTTCTTTGTATAACAGTGCAGTTCTCAAATCAGTGGAGCGTAATTTGGACCATCTTTTCCTGCATAGAGGGCTTCTAAAGCTGCTTTGATCATGGGATCGTGGGATTGAGCCCGCCGAATACTGTCATTGTCCAGATGAGGCAGTGCACCAATGTCTATTGCAGAAAAGTGGCAATAAGCAGCAGGTATGCAATTCTCAGAGGGTCCCAAGCAATCCACCATGCAGTCCACTGCGTCCGTGGACATTGTTCCTCCCTGTCAAACTTCCGGCAGAGTGCCTGAATGTCAGGTTCTGCAATCGGACCCAATCATTCTGGGGAACAGGCCTCCGGGAGAGGCATCAGCATCTATGTGGTTCAGACCTGCTCAGTATTCGAGAGCATAGTCATATGTAGATAATGCAGAAAGCCACCTATGGCCAGTGGCATCCAACTTAGCTGAGGTCTGCACATAGGTCAAAGGATTATTGACAGTTTTACTAGTATTTTAGCCCCATACAAGTACTCATGGAATTGGTCAACAATAGCCACTTCAAAGCTAGGAACTCTAACTTATGTACAGGATAGTTCTTTTTGGATGGGGTCAGGCTTCTACTGGCAAGGCCACTGGTCTCAGGCCATTCTCGTGCTCTTAATTTTAACACAGCCCCAACCCTTGCAAGCTAGCATCAGTGTGCAGGACGTAAGGTTTTCTTGGATCGGCATAGGCCAGCACTGGAGCATGGGTAAGTTGATATATGATCTCATGAAAGCAGTCTCACAATCAGGGTCCAGGGGCCCAAATACTTCACTCGGATGAAAATACACTCTTTCAGTCTTGAGGGGCTTGACTTTTGGTATTTTTGTGGGTTGGGGATACCCTTGAGTAAGGTTAAGTAAAGGCGGATCACTCTTGAATAGTCCTTGATGAAGCGCCGATAATAACCACAGAATCCAGGAATCTTTGCAGTTCTTTTAGATTTTGGGCTGTGGCCAGGTGGTCAAGGCCTCAACTTTACTTGGGTCGGTCTCTATTCCCTCGGTGGATACTATGTGTCCCACATACTTTACTGATGTTTGAAAGAATTGACACTTATCAATGGACAGTTTAAGGCCAAAGTCCTCCAGTCGGTCCAATACCTTAAATAATCTGCTCTCATGTTCCTCCAGTGAGCTGCCAAACACAATAACATCATCTAGGTATACCAGGCACTCTAGTAAGTTCATGTCCCCCACTGCACGCTCCATCAATCGTTGAAAAGTGGCTGGGGCACCTGAAATCCTTGAGGCATCCTCATGAATTCATAACCAAGCGGACAGATAAAGGCTGTCTTCTCTCACGGTCCTCTGGGGCCATCGGGATCTGGTAGTACCCACTGAGAGATCCAACACAGAGAACCACTTGCTCCCGTTTAGGCGGTCAAAGCATCCTGAATCGGAGCATTGTGTACTGATCAGGGATAGTCCGCGGTTTAAATGCGATAATCACACACATCCTTACTGTCCCATTCTTTTCCTCACTACCACAATGGGGAAGCATAAGGGCTTCTGGATTCTTGTATTACACCAGCAGCTAACATCTCTTGCAGATGGCGTCTCACATCATCTATGTCAGCAGGTGCCAGGCGTCGAGACCTCTCACGAAATGGTCTTTCGTCACGCAGCGGATATTGTGCTCAGCTCCTTGCGCATCCTACATCCCATTCCTTTAAAGAAAACACCTGGTATCTCTGGGCAAGCTTCTCACTGATCCTCACTTTCCATTCAGCTGGCAGCGGGAGTGCTGAAATCAAACAAGTCAGGCGTTACTCTGTCATTCTTCCTTGAACTCTTGCTGCTGGGTAGCACTGCAGTGTCTGCACAATGCACATTAGCCAGGATGCAACCTCTATTTACTCGAATGTCTCTTTCAGACACATTATGAACTTGGACCATTACCCTTCTGGCATAAGCATGGGCTCTAGCGGGCAAAATACTAGGCTTGACCAGCAGTCCCTCTGGCAATTTTCCATCGCCTGGTGCATCCAACATTAATATTTTATTCTTAACATCCTTTCTGATATGGACCTCTCCTGTAAGGTACACTGGGCATTTGGCGCCAGGATCAGAGACTCAGGATCCTTCTTCCATACAATTCCGACCGGTTCCTCTGGTTCTATTTTTCAGTATCTCTCTGTGCCTCTAGGCCTTCTTAATTAAAGCGAACTCTTAAAGCTCTACTAGTCTTTGACCCCTGTTTTCCTTAACACAACTGTGCCCAGCCTTCCGAACATATGAGCATTTGTTCCAATCAACAAAGGGACACCATCATACAGTCCAGTGGGGGACACACTAAGGCTAGGGTCTCTACTTGTTCGGCCACTCCAGTCACGGAGGCGGGAAAGACAGCCAAATTTGGATATACCGGAATAGGGGTAGGCCTTCTCCTTAACCCCATACATGCAGTCCTTCTAATGGTTGTAAGGGTACATCTGACAACTGCTTCTGATACCAATCCTGGAACATAATTGTCACTTGGGAGCCACTGTCTAATACAGCTCTGGTAGACACTCCATTCACCATTACAGTGGTCTCCATGGAGGGACCCACTATTCTGGACCAGTCTGGAGGCGGTAGTAGAGGCCTGGGCAACTGACCTTGCCACAAAGGACGTGAGTTAGCATTTTGGTGCCCTCACTGGGATCATTTGTGCACCTCTTAACCACTGATTTGTTCTCGAAGCTCTCCTTGTAGCCTATATGCAACTTTGTCAGTGTCTTTTGGGGACCGGCATTCCCTTTTCATGTGCCCATCCTTCCCACAATTACAGCAAAACATACTTTCTGGAGTTTGAGCTGGCCGAGGCGCCACACTGGGAGCCAGAGCGGCGGTATTACTAACTGGAAACCTTGGTGCCATCTCTGTCTGTGGTGTGATAAGCATTTGGAGACATCTCGTCAGTTTCTCCACTTCCGTGGTCAAGGAATCGAGTTCGGAGCTGTTATCAGCAGGAGATACATGGGTGGGTACCCTCACCCCCATAGCAGATGCAGTCGGATATAGGTCAAGCCCGTACTTGCAGGCGTGGCCTTCATAAAGGACTGTTTTTGAATTCCCGGATTTCTCTCAACAGTTCGCCCCCATTGTGGCATATCTTTTCCTTGTCAGAGCACTCATTGACTGCCAACCTCTGCCCTGAACTTCACTTGATGGGTCACCCTCAGTCACTCGGGTCGTAGCCGCAGCTATTGGTGCAGGTCCCTCCCAGGTCGCCTTTTCTCAACTCCTGAATTTCTCTCATTAACTCATCATAGAGCGGTGGGGATTCCAGTCGGTTGCCAGGCGTAACTGGAAGCAACAGCAGTTCTGAGAAGGGGGCAGACTTAAGGATCCTGTCCAGCCTGATTCGGTCCAGTTCAATCGCTGGCAAACTACCTTTCTGGAGCATTCTTGCAACAATTTTTCCAGCCGAGATACATACACAGACAACAACTCCCTTGGTACTGTTGTGCATCTCTTACTCTCCACCATAGGTCCTCATCAGAATCTGGGCTCCATCACACATTCTCCAGGGCCTCAAGATGGGCCTGTGCAGTCACTTCAGGGTTACTGACCCGTTTAGCACGGATGGTAGCCAGGGCAGGACCTCGGAGGCTCTCACTAACCCTCTTTTGCTTTTCGGCTTCCAGAGCATTGCCATTCAAGCACTTGGAGGGCAACATAAGTCTATCAGGTCTCCCAGTCATCCTCCCTTGGGGAGTGGGGAGGTGCCAGAAGATCCTCAACCCTCGGTAGAGACGTGACTAATGGCAGGTGCAGAAATAGGAGTCTGCATTGGTTCAGCCACCATTACGGGTACTGGGCGGGAGAGGGTGTTGGGGAGGAACACCCCCAGGTGGCAAGAATAGTTTCTTCAAGTCCTCCACAGTTTTCCCTTCCTCCAGCAACAATTTAGAAATTTCTCCTCAAAAGTTTCAGACAGTGGTGGGGCTCATTCCCCAGGTCTTACTGTCCTTAGTTATCACTCTCAGGCAGTGAGGGCTCCCTCTGGGGTAATGGTCTGTGGCACTTTGGAGCTATCTATGGGATCCTAAACTCTACTAGGGCCAGGAAAGTGTGGGTGAGCAGATTAGCATGGCGACCCACCACCACAGGGTTTTGTAAACCTTCCACCTTGGAAAGTACTCCCTGTACAGTGTCCATATTGATACCCAGGGGAATGTCCAGGATAAGCATAGCATTTTGGGGGTCAATCTCCTCCCCAGTACACCACTCCACCAGCCGGTGCACAGCCACTTCTGTCGGGGTATCCATTTTTTTCTTAACAGTGGTTTGTAAATATGGCCACTAGAGGACACACAATCCCAGCGGTGGCGTCCAAGATGTAACCCCTAGATGGCACTATCCCAGGGGCTACTACCCCTGCCTGATTTGCCACTAACAGGTTGAGGGCCTGGATCCAATGGCTGGTGCCTCCACCCAGAGGTCAGGGTTTGCAATAGTTAAACTAACTTGGTCACAGCCCTCTGGGACACTGCAACCCCCTTTTTCCCACTAGTGGCCCACACAATATATCAGAATTACCTTCACAGTATACACTTACCCCAGGACTGGTTCCGGCACTGGGACCTCCTGTGAAATAAGATACAGTGCAACAATCACAGTACAGTACTTTAACATAGACAAATACCTCAGGCAGTATAACTTTGCTGAAACAAGCAGCTCTGATTTATTTAGGGGGATATAACAAGGACAGGGGGAAATCAGGTTAATTAGCTTATCACTCTACTCATCTACCTATGGCTCTGTGCACAGGCCTATCCCTACCAGTTATTGTCCCTGGGTACCCAAGTCCTAGTGGCTAGTCCAAACCGTGGCAGCTGGTAGGGGCCCTTTCTAGCACAGAAAAGAAAAATTAGTTTAAACAGTCAGCAGTACAGTGATTCCATTTGGATTTAATGTGGCAATTCAACAGGGAGCGACCCTGAATTAGTACTCACGACCTCCAAACAAGATAGGGTCCTTCAACGTCAGCAGGGCTACTCTTGAGCTCAAGAGACTCCTCACACATTTATATGGTAAACAGTCACAGGCAAAAGTCCTTTAATGGCAGCAGGATTCACTTGAGGTACACAAGCCTCCTCACACATTTATATGGTAAAAAGAAAGTACTATACCAGGCAGGCTGCTTCTCTATCCCGATCGCAATTACTGCACAAACCGGGAGCACACAGCAGATTCAGTTCCTGACAGATCGAGTGCAATTCAGCAATTTCTCCAGTCTTCTACAGGGTGAGCCTGGTTTCTACTCTTCAGATATCCTTTGATTTCTCTTCACAGGACAGTTCAGTCCTAACAAGCATTACACAAGCTGCAGACGGAACTCTGGACCATACATGTTTTTTACTAAAACTGTGCACTGAAGGACACAGGGTTCCTTTCCCTTCACTGCAAGAGCTAAACTCAAACTCCAACAGACAAAACCGGCACTTCCGTTGAGTTCCTCCCAGTTCTTGACTGAATTGGCTGTCACTCACAATAGACTGCTGCTGTTGGTCCAAAAGGCGCCAAAGTCTAAACTACATCTCCCAGAGTCACTGCCCATACAATCCTCTTGTGGCTTGGCTCAGATTATGAGTCAAGTTCTGATTCGGTCAAGGCACCATTTTAGAGCTAGCTTACCCCACACTGATTGGTCCAGTTCAGCAGTTCAAAACCAGAATGGGGAACTAGGCAGACACAGTTCTGACTGCAAAGAAAGCAGGTTAGACAAATTGTAATTTCATTATTACTGTAAATGATTTCTGGCAAACAGTTACATCTTTCAGATAGGTTCCCTTTGCACTCCTAGTGACTGCAAAAATGGAGTGAATTGGCAGCAGCTCGAGTGGTACTCAAACAGAGAAACACACAGTCCCCATACAAACTAATTATGTCTGCAAGCAGACAGCTCTTAAAGAGACAGTACCAGAGCTCTAAAACACTCACTGATAAATGACTTAAGCATGAAACACCATTCAGGCTTGGAGCATTCAAACAAGCTCCTGGAAGTCTTTTGGGAACCCCCATTTGCAGGAGGTTACACCCTTCCTGGCCTGGGAAAGCTTGGCGTCCGCATCAAGCAAGTACCCCATAAGTTTTAACTGCAACCATACACATTTGCATTAGGCTCACATGTAATCATCAGTCAATATATCATTTTACCAAGAACACATTTCTGAAACATTGCAGTACATCACTCTTTACACAGTATTACATATACATTGTACCATAACTCAAGTTATTACCTCTTGTACATGAAACCTGAATAGAGGGCCCTTCCTATCAGTTACCTTGGGGCTGGATGGGGCAAGGGCACCATATGAGAGGCAACACAAAGTAACTTGGAGTTAGCACTGATGCTCAGTTTGGGCAATGAGCTCGGGGATACATACACTCCTTTATGGACAACATTGAGAGGCAAATCCACAGGCCTCCCAAGGGAATCATAACTGAGGTGCACCACAGGCTTTACAGCTTGACCAGTCTTTCTAGGGGAACTGTTACAGTCTCTGCACTCTGAGCCTCATTTTCAGCATTGTCCTCACTTGTCGGGGAGTCTCCATGGGGAAGAGGCTAGAACTTGGGGCACTTTCAGCTCCAGGAGTTACAGTTTCTGAGTCCACAACATTTGGCTCGCATGGAGGCTTTCGGACACTGGCAGTGGACTGTCAGGGCACTCAAAATACTCTTCTTGATCTGGTGTATCACCAGTCTGACCCAATCCATCATTTTCCTCCCCTGAAAGCTCAAACAGTTCAACCATGCACAATGATTCCATTTCATCTGATCTGATGCTTTGCACTTCACTTTCTGGGAGCATTGGCTCCAGGGATGAAGCTGGGGGCTTAGACAGTCCAGAAGGACCAGCTCTGTCTCCAGTATTGACTAGGGGACTGCCCCGAAACAACTGACTCAGTCCACAAGAAGGACAGCACTCAAAGTCACTCTCACTTTCTTCTGATATGGACTGACAGTCATGCTCAACTGGGACTTGTGCAGGGGAACACTTTAACTCTGCTTCTGTAGGTGCAGACTTCCTTGATCTTTTCTTAGCAGCAGCTCTAGTCACTGGTCCAGAGGGGGCACCTTCTGGGGGCTCAGACTCAATCAGGACCTGTCCAATGGGCAGCAAACGATTTCTATGCATTGCCACCACATCCTCTGAATTGCTCTCAGGCCTCACTCCGTACACTGGCAGATCACCCAGTTCGCCCACCACAACGTGAGGGAGATGGTGCCATCTGCCAGCAATCCCGTGCCTGCCATGCAGTCCCAGACCTCCCAGCAACACCCAATCCCCCTCCTGGAGCTCCCGTGCCCTCACCCCCCTATCACACCTCCCCCGTTGGTCAGATTTCCCCCGGCAGCCATGACCCGAGCCAGCCGGCACGCATGGAGTCAGCTGGGCCCTCAGCCCACACATACCACAAACAGCTGTCAACCTGAACCCCATCAGGAGAGCCCCAAAACACACATCCACTGGCAGCGGGCCTCCCCAAACATCAGGTGGCAGGGGGAGGGCAATCAGCATCACTCCCAGGCGCAGCCACAAGCACGTACCAGGGTGCCAATCCACTGGCTCCATCCAGGCCCGTCCCTGGGTGCAGGGTGCCCAGCATATCCAGCAAAGCGGCCGAAAGCCCAGGCTGTGGGTCCCCCGGAGGTGGCAAGGAGGGCTCGGACCCCCCCGTCACTCCTACAGAGAAAGCATCTCCCGATCAGATGACTCCCAAAGTCCCTCCCTGATCAGAAAGGATCTCCCGTGGAGCCCCACAGTGAACAAAAGAGCCCCCCACAAGTACCCCGGCCACAGTGGACGCCCTCCGGTCCCCGGTGGGGAAAGCCCGGGCACATCCCGTGAAATGGTCAACGACCACCAGCACACCACCGACACTTCTCTGATCTGACTCCAAACCCAGAAAATCAATACAGACCAGCTCCACGGGTGCACCGGTGGTGACGCTAACAAGGGGGGCAGCCCTCTGGGGCAAAGCCTTCCTCTGCAAGCAGCGACTACAAGTTCGAATGTGTTGCTCCACATCAGCCCCCATCTTAGGCCAATAGAATCTGGATCTCACCAAGTCAAGTGTTCTGTCTATACCAAGGTGCCCCATGTGGTTGTGCAAGGACCTCAGTACTGAGTCTCGAAGGCAGTGGGCAGCACTAGTTGTTGTTTGTCTACTTGTCCCCTCTGTCTACTGTTTCTCAGTATAACAGTTTATTGATCAGTTTCAACTTAGGACCTTCTTTGTATAACAGTGCAGTTCTCAAATCAGTGGGCGTAATTTGGACACATCTTTTCCTGCATAGAGGGCTTCTAAAGCTGCTTTGATCATGGGATCGCGGGATTGAGCCCGCCGAATACTGTCATTGTCCAGATGAGGCAGTGCACCAATGTCTATTGCAGAAAAGTGGCAATAAGCAGCAGGTATGCAATTCTCAGAGGGTCCCAAGCAATCCACCATGCAGTCCACTGCGTCCGTGGACATTTGTTCCTCCCTGTCAAACTTCCGGCAGAGTGCCTGAATGTCAGGTTCTGCCAATCGGACCCAATCATTCTGGGGAACAGGCCTCCGGGAGAGAGCATCAGCATCTATGTGGTTCAGACCTGCTCAGTATTCGAGAGCATAGTCATATGTAGATAATGCAGAAAGCCACCTATGGCCAGTGGCATCCAACTTAGCTGAGGTCTGCACATAGGTCAAAGGATTATTGACAGTTTTTACTAGTATTTTAGCCCCATACAAGTACTCATGGAATTGGTCAACAATAGCCCACTTCAAAGCTAGGAACTCTAACTTATGTACAGGATAGTTCTTTTTGGATGGGGTCAGGCTTCTACTGGCAAAGGCCACTGGTCTCAGGCCATTCTCGTGCTCTTGGTACAACACAGCCCCCAACCCTTGCAAGCTAGCATCAGTGTGCAGGACGTAAGGTTTTCTTGGATCGGCATAGGCCAGCACTGGAGCATGGGTAAGTTGATATATGATCTCATGAAAAGCAGTCTCACAATCAGGAGTCCAGCGGGCCCCAAATACTTCACTCGGATGAAAATACACTCTTTCAGTCTTGAGGGACGCTGACTTTTGGTATTTTTTGTGGGTTGGGGGATACCCTTGAGTAAGGTTAAGTAAAGGGCGGATCACTCTTGAATAGTCCTTGATGAAGCGCCGATAATAACCACAGAATCCCAGGAATCTTTGCAGTTCTTTTAGATTTTGGGCTGTGGCCAGGTGGTCAAGGCCTCAACTTTACTTAGGTCGGTCTCTATTCCTCGGTGGATACTATGTGTCCACATACTTTACTGATGTTTGAAAGAATTGACACTTATCAATGGACAGTTTAAGGCCAAAGTCCTCCAGTCGGTCCAATACCTTAAATAATCTGCTCTCATGTTCCTCCAGTGAGCTGCCAAACACAATAACATCATCTAGGTATACCAGGCACTCTAGTAAGTTCATGTCCCCACTGCACGCTCCATCAATCGTTGAAAGTGGCTGGGGCACCTGAAAATCCCTTGAGGCATCCTCATGAATTCATAGAAGCCAAGCGGACAGATAAAGGCTGTCTTCTCACGGTCCTCTGGGGCCATCGGGATCTGGTAGTACCCACTGAGGAGATCCAACACAGAGAACCACTTGCTCCCGTTTAGGCAGTCCAAAGCATCCTGAATGCGGAGCATTGTGTACTGATCAGGGATAGTCCGCCGGTTTAAGGTGCGATAATCCACACACATCCTTACTGTCCCATTCTTTTTCCTCACTACCACAATGGGGGAAGCATAGGCTTCTGGATTCTTGTATTACACCAGCAGCTAACATCTCTTGCAGATGGCGTCTCACATCATCTATGTCAGCAGGTGCCAGGCGTCGAGACCTCTCACGAAATGGTCTTTCGTCATGCAGCCGGATATTGTGCTCAGCTCCTTGCACGCATCCTACATCCCATTCCTTTAAAGAAAACACCTGGTATCTCTGGGCAAGCTTCTCACTGATCCTCACTTTCCATTCAGCTGGCAGCGGGAGTCGCCCGAAATCAAACAAGTCAGGCGTTACTCTGTCATTCTTCCTTGAACTCTTGCTGCTGGGTAGCACTGCAGTGTCTGCACAATGCACATTAGCCAGGATGCAACCTCTATTTACTCGAATGTCTCTTTCAGACACATTATGAACTTGGACCATTACCCTTCTGGCATAAGCATGGGCTCTAGCGGGCAAAATACTAAGCTTGACCAGCAGTCCCTCTGGCAATTTTCCATCGCCTGGTGCATCCAACATTAATATTTTATTCTTAACATCCTTTCTGATATGGACCTCTCCTGTAGGTACACTGGGCATTTGGCGCCAGGATCAGAGACTCAGGATCCTTCTTCCATACAATTCCGACCCGGTTCCTCTGGTTCTATTTTTCAGTATCTCTCTGTGCCTCATAGGCCTTCTTAATTAAAGCGGAACTCTTAAAGCTCTACTAGTCTTTGACCCTGTTTTTCATAACACAACTGTGCCAGCCTTCGAACATATGAGCATTTGTTCCAATCAACAAAGGGACACCATCATACAGTCCAGTGGGGGGACACACTAAGGCTAGGGTCTCTACTTGTTCGGCCACTCCAGTCACGGAGGCGGGGAAAGACAGCCAAATTTGGATATACCCGGACTAGGGGTAGGCCTTCTCACTTAACCCCCATACATGCAG
The DNA here is from genome assembly GCA_016271365.2 of Neoceratodus forsteri. NCBI lineage: Eukaryota > Metazoa > Chordata > Ceratodontiformes > Ceratodontidae > Neoceratodus > Neoceratodus forsteri. The sequence goes on from CM057455.1 coordinate 959,764,087, forward strand.
TCCTTCTAATGGTTGTAAGGGAACGTCTGACAACTGCTTCTGATACCAATCCTGGGACATAATTGTCACTTGGGAGCCACTGTCTAATACAGCTCTGGTAGACACTCCATTCACCATTACAGTGGTCTCCATGGAGGGACCCACTATTCTGGACCAGTCTGGAGAGGCGGTAGTAGAGGCCTGGGCAACTGACCTTGCCACAAAAGGACGTGAGTTAGCATTTTTGGTGCCCTCACTGGGATCATTTCGTGCACCTCTTAACCACTGATTTGTTCTCCGAAGCTCTCCTTGTAGCCTATATGCAACTTTGTCAGTGTCTTTTGGGGACCGGCATTCCCTTTTCATGTGCCCATCCTTCCCACAATTATAGCAAAACATACTTTCTGGAGTTTGAGCTGGCCGAGGCGCCACACTGGGAGCCAGAGCGGCGGTATTACTAACTGGAAACCTTGGTGCCATCTCTGTCTGTGGTGTGATAAGCATTTGGAGACATCTCGTCAGTTTCTCCACTTCCGTGGTCAAGGAATCGAGTTCGGAGCTAGTTATCAGCAGGAGATACATGGGTGGGTACCCTCACCCCCATAGCAGATGCAGTCGGATATAGGTCAAGGCCCGTACTTGCAGGCGTGGCCTTCATAAAGGGACTGTTTTTGAATTCCCGGATTTCTCTCAACAGTTCGCCCCATTGTGGCATATCTTTTTCCTTGTCAGAGCACTCATTGACTGCCAACCTCTGCCCCTGAACTTCACTTGATGGGTCACCCTCAGTCACTCGGGTCGTAGCCGCAGCTATTGGTGCAGGTCCCTCCCGAGGTCGCCTTTTCTCAACTCCTCGAATTTCTCTCATTAACTCATCATAGGAGGGTGGGGATTCCAGTCGATTTGCCAGGCGTAACTGAAGCAACAGCAGTTCTGAGAAGGGGGCAGACTTAAGGATCCTGTCCAGCCTGGTTCGGTCCAGTTCAATCGCTGGCAAACACCCTTTCTGAGGCATTCTTGCAACAATTTTTCCAGCCGAGATACATACACAGACAACTCCCTTGGTACTGTTGTGCATCTCTTACTCTCCACCATAGGTCCTCATCAGAATCTGGGCTCCCATACACATTCTCCAGGGCCTCAAGATAGGCCTGTGCAGTCACTTCAGGGTTACTGACCCGTTTAGCACGGATGGTAGCCAGGGCAGGACCTCGGAGGCTCTCACTAACCCTCTTTTGCTTTTCGGCTTCCGAGCATTGCCATTCAAGCACTTGGAGGGCAACATAGTCTATCCAGGTCTCCCAGTCATCCTCCCCTTGGGGGTTGGGGAGGGTGCCAGAGAAGATCCTCAACCTTCGGTAAGAGACGTGACTAATGGCAGGTGCAGAAATAGGAGTCTGCATTGGTTCAGCCACCATTACGGGTACTGGAGCGGGAGAGGGTGTTGGGGGAGGAACACCCCCAGGTGGCAAGAATAGTTTCTTCAAGTCCTCCACAGTTTTCCCTTCCTCCAGCAACAATTTAGCAAATTTCTCCTCAAAAGTTTCAGACAGTGGTGGGGGCTCATTCCCCCCCGGGTCTTTACTGTCCTTAGTTATCACTCTCCAGGCAGTGAGGGCTCCCTCTGGGGTAATGGTCTGTGGCACTTTGGAGCTATCTATGGGATCCTTAAACTCTACTAGGGCCAGGAAAGTGTGGGTGAGCAGATTAGCATGCCGACCCACCACCACAGGGTTTTGTAAACCTTCCACCTTGGAAAGTACTCCTGTACAGTGTCCATATTGATACACAGGGAATGTCCAGGATAAGCATAGCATTTTGGGGTCAATCTCCTCCCCAGTACACCACTCCACCAGCGAGTGCAGCCACTTCTGTCGGGTATCCATTTTTTTCTTAACAGTGGTTTGTAAATATGGCCACTAGGACACACAATCCCAGCGGTGGCGTCAAGATGTAACCCCTAGATGGCACTATCCAGGGGCTACTACCCCTGCCTGATTTGCCACTAACAGGTTGAGGGCCTGGATCCAATGGCTGGTGCCTCCACCCAGAGGTCAGGGTTTGCAATAGTTAAACTAACTTGGTCACAGCCCTCTGGGACACTGCAACCCCTTTTTTCCCACTAGTGGCCCACACAATATATCAAATTACCTTCACAGTATACACTTACCCCAGGACTGGTTCGGCACTGGGACCTCCTGTGAAATAAGATACAGTGCAACAATCACAGTACAGTACTTTAACATAGACAAATACCTCAGGCAGTATAACTTTGCTGAAACAAGCAGCTCTGATTTATTTAGGGGATATAACAAGGACAGGGGGAAATCAGGTTAATTAGCTTATCACTCTACTCATCTACCTATGGCTCTGTGCACAGGCCTATCCCTACCAGTTATTGTCCCTGGGTACCCAAGCCCTAGTGGCTAGTCCAAACCGTGGCAGCTGGTAGGGGCCCTTTCTCGCACAGAAAAGAAAAATTAGTTTAAACAGTCAGCAGTACAGTGATTCCATTTGGATTTAATGTGGCAATTCAACAGGGAGCGACCCTGAATTAGTACTCACCACCTCCAAACAAGATAGGGTCCTTCAACGTCAGCAGGGCTACTCTTGAGCTCCAAGAGACTCCTCACACATTTATATGGTAAACAGTCACAGGCAAAGTCCTTTAATGGCAGCAGGATTCACTTGAGGTACACAAGCCTCCTCACACATTTATATGGTAAAAGAAAGTACTATACCAGGCAGGCTGCTTCTCTATCGATCGCAATTACTGCACAATACCGGGAGCACACACAGCAGATTCAGTTCCTGACAGATCGAGTGCAATTCAGCAATTTCTCCAGTCTTCTAGGGTGAGCCTGGTTTCTACTCTTCAGATATCCTTTGATTCTCTTCACAGGGCAGTTCAGTCTAACAAGCAGTTACACAAGCTGCAGACCAGAACTCTGGACCTTACACATGTTTTTGACTAAAACTGTGCACTGAAGGAGCACAGGGTTCCTTTCCCTTCACTGCAAGAGCTAAACTTAAACCCAACAGACAAAACCGGCACTTCCTTTGAGTTCCTCCCAGTTCTTGACTGGATTGGCTGTCACTCACAATAGACTGCTGCTGTTGGTCCAAAAGGCGCGAAGTCTAAACTACATCTCCCAGAGTCACTGCCCATACAATCCTCTTGTGGCTGGCTCAGATTATGAGTCCAAGTTCTGATTCGTCCAAGGCACCATTTTAGAGTTAGCTTACCCCACACTGATTAGTCCAGTTCAGCAGTTCAAAACCAGAATGGGGAACTAGGCAGACACAGTTCTGACTGCAAAGAAAGCAGGTTAGACAAACTGTAATTTCATTATTACTGTAAATGATTTCTGGCAAACAGTTACATCTTTCAGATAGGTTCCTTTGCACTCCTAGTGACTGCAAAATGGAGTGAATTGGCAGCAGCTCAGTGGTACTCAAACAGAAACACACAGTCCCCCATACAAACTAATTATGTCTGCAAGCAGACAGCTCTTAAAGAGACAGTACCAGAGGCGCTAAAAACACTCACTGATAAATGGCTTAAACGCCAAACACCATTCAGGCTTGGAGCATTCAAGCAAGCTCCTGGAAGTCTTTTGGGAACCCCCATTTGCAGGGGGGTTACATTCAACTTTACCATTTTTTTACACCTCCTCATGAACAGTACAGCTGTCATTATTCACATCCTGTTCAAAATGTGTTTTTGCACCTGTGGCACCAAATGGCACAGTCACTGTGCAAAATCACCTTTCGGCTAATAAACTGACAGTGTCACTGTTCATGCAGTGGGGTCACAAAAAGCCCAGTTGAAAACTTGGAGTAAAAATACCAAGAAATGCCCAGGGTGTTAGGGTTTCTAACCATAATGCCCTACCCTGTAGGGACTGACAGGCATCAGAGGTGTGGCTTGTGATTGTCAACGGTAATGCTTATGCCATTCAACCCCCCACCGACACTCTGCAACCAGTAACAGGCATCGAGGTATGCCTTGGACTCTTCGGCCCCAAAGTTCACCCCATTCTCCTATATTGCACCCATTTCAGTGTATTTCCTTATGGAATGGGCTGAGTGTAAAGCCCGAACCCCCCAAGGCACACCTCGACACTTGCCGGTGTCTGCAGGGTAGGGTGAGGTGAAATGGTGTGAGCATTATGGGCGATGACCCAAAGGCACACCCCAATGCCTATCCATCTCAGCAGGGTGGGGGGTGTAGTCGGTGTCACTTCAATACTTCACTGCCATTCCTATTCTGCATCTGTCTAACTCCTGCACTTCCGATGCTAATGCCAGCAAGCAAACATTCGGCATTGATAAATGATTGTTCTTTTTCATACAACTGTCCTCGGCAATAGAGGATTACTGTCCATTAGACTTGATCTGCTCTTTCTTTTTGCCTACCCCTGACATCACAATCCCCTGTTTATGGCATCATCATTATTTCCACAGCAGCAGGCTGTGATGTCATAAAGAAAACCGTGATGATAGGTGTAGGCGAGGAGCCAGAACAGAAAGGGCACCAATCCTGTTTACATGCAAATGTCCTTAGTAATAAAGAAGTAAAGGGTTAAAATTACAGAAAAACATTGACTATAAAGTGAATTGTGTCTAAATATTTCATTTTTTCAAAGTTATTACAACAGTATCCGGGGCTCTTTAAAGGCAGGCAAGCAATGTGAGAAGGCAGTAAGGAGGGCTGGAGGGATACTGGGATGCATAGGGAGAGGCATCACCAGTAGAAAACAGGACGTCATCCTTCTGTACAGACAGTTGGTGAGACCCCATCTGGAGTACTGCATGCAGTTCTGGAGACCTCATCTCCACAAGGACATACAGGATGGAGGCAGTCCAGAGGAGGGCAACTAAAATGGTGCAGAGTTTGCAGCAGAAGCTGTACAAAGAGAGATTAATGGCTAATTCTTACCTCAGTAAATTGGACACACTTTACCACAGAGTCCTGCGATTCATCACTGGTCTCCCCCTTTCCACCCATCACTGTTCCTTATATGCGGCTGTAGGTTGGACATCCCTACAGTATAGACGTAATAAAAAATGTGGCTCTCTGGACATACAGAGCTATTACTGGAAAACTCCTGCAGTACATTGTTGAATGTCTGCATCTCAATGCATCTGGAACCTACGCCTTAAGAAGCCACTCTCTGATATCTCTGAAAGTGCCTAAAGCCATTACATGCTTTGGGAGAGCTGCTATAGCTTTCACACTGCCGATGCTCTGGAATGCGCTCCAGAAATCGCTGAAACTGAGGACTCCTGTTAGTCTTACGGTGTTTAAGGTCTTGTATATAAAATACATCACAGAAGCCTGTAACTGCTTCAAACGATCCTAGCTTAGTTACACTACCCCCTTCCACACCTCTCCTGCCCTTCCCACCCTAGTTTCTTGCATCTTGCAAATTCCATCCCTGAGTCACCTATTAATTCACTGCCCTGGAGTCCTCCCTTCCTCACAAACCTATCCTTGCTTACCCTCAGTCTCCCATCCCTTCACTTCTGGTATTTTCCCAGTACCCGACCCCCACCCCCACTGTCTTCCCACTACCCCTGACACGTCTCCTCCTTATGCATTTGTTTTTTTTTTACCTTGACTATGTATTTCTATTCACTGATAACATCCAAGGCAGTTATCTCTTCACTGGGAAAAATGCTTTAACCTTACAGGAATACTAAACCATTTTTGTTTTGTTGAATCTAGTACCAATTTTTACTGACCTGCTACCTTATTGTTATACCTGCGTGCTTACCCATGCCTACTGTCTATCACCTGAACATCTATGTACTCTTACTTGTCTTGTCTGCTGCAGGCCCACCTGCACTGTTGTACATTTTTATTTATTGTTTATTTGCCTGTATATAAATGCACTGCCACTCGACTTGTACGATGCAGGTCCACCTTGTAAATGAGCTTGCTCAATGGAGATCGCCTGGATAAATAAAGAATTTGATTGATTGATTAATAGAGCTTAAAATGTATACCCTCGAGGAAAGGAGGGAGAGGGGAAACGTGATAGAAACTTGCAAGTACCTCAAGGGAATCAACAAAGTCCAAGCGGGTAACATCTTTCAGAAAAAGAGATGTGCGAGAACAAGGGGGCACAATTTGAAGATGGGGGGACAGCTCAGGGGCAATATGAGGAAGTATTTTTTCATGGACAGGTTGGTGGACGCATGGATCAGCCTTCCTGAGGAGGTCGTAGGGTCAAAAACAGTGGAGGAATTCAAGAATGCATGGGACAGACATAAGGCAATTCTGGTGGGGTAGGAAGAAGTTGTCTGTTGGTTAACTGGGATCTGCAGCTTATCAAATACGTAGGGAAATGGGCTGACTGGGTGGGCCAAGCAGTCCTTATCTGTCGTCAAAGTCTATGTTTCTATGTTTCTAAGAGCTGTCCATCATAAAGTCCCCAAGCCCTCATTAGATACTATGGTGATTGGGGTGAACTGTGAGGTAAAACCAGCCTACTGATCTGTTCTCCAATTCATGGACTTTTACTGCCCTCAGTTCTCTACTATTCTTGTATAGGCTTCACCGCAGTTACCTGATCTGCTTTGATTGGCTGTCCACTCCATGGCTTGCTGCAGGTGACCTTTGACCCTAAGTTGGCCACTCTTGGGGCCAGACAGTTCAATATAGCAAACCCTATTTATGTCTAGCCCCATTGCCCCTGTGGTAGTCCCAGGGGGAGGGGTGTTATGTCATTCTCTCAGTTTCTATGTGATCTTTGTGGTACAGAACAAAGTTGGTGCCCATTGCACTGCAGCCCCATTTCCTTTTCCATCACCCATGGAGACAGAGCCACTGGAAATGTTCTCACCTCATTGTGGCAGTATGGAGTGGTAGATGTGTCTGGAGCCTTGATCATATATTGCTTATGCTGGGGCACCATATGAGGCACAAAACAAATAAGTGCCCTGCTCTGTGAATCCCTCGTCCCCCTGTGTTGTCCATGGGACAGGGAGAGAGGCTGGCGGCATTGTAAATGGTATCCTGGGAGATAACATAAGGAAGGTCCAAATTGGGGGGATATATACTGTACTAATTTATAGGGATTCCCTACCCATTCTACTACAAGGTACTGTGTTATTCCTTTGGTAAGCATACATTTGGCCAGGCTTAACATAGAAACATAGAAACACAGAATCTGTTGGCAGATAAGGACCTGCTGGCCCACTTAGTCTGCCCTATTTTTCCTACTTATAGTGCTGCCGCAGACCCTACTCGGGCTCCTGTCCCCCACCCAACTGCTAAGATCCCTCTGGTCTATCCCACTGAATTCTTGAACCCGGTCACCATTTACGCCTGCATCACCTCTGCTAGTAAGCTGTTCCATGCATCCACCACTCGCTCTCTGAAGTAATACTTCCTCACATTTCCTCTGAGCCACCCACTTTCTAACTTCATAGCAGGAGCCCTTGTACACGATCATCTTTTTCTGTGGAAAATGCTTCCCTCCTGTACCTTGTTTTTGCCTGTGAGGTATTTGAATATCTCTATCATGTCCTAATTGTGAAATTTTTTTGTCATCTAAATCTAAATCCTGTCTAAATATAAAGCCTTTTACTACTACTACTACTACAACTACTACTATCATATCCCCCTTTCCAGCCTTTCCTCCAGGGAGTACATGTTAAGTTTCTTGAGCCTTACCCATATGACTTTTGATGCAGGACATGCACCATTTTGGTTGCCCTCTTTTGTTCTGCCTCTACCCTCTCCATGTCTTGATGAAAGTGGGGTCTCCAGAACTGTACACAGTACCTGAGGTGCAGCCTAATGGCTCCATGTCAAAACCACGACTGCGGAACGGCAACCTGTGACAACGGTGCTGAACCAGCAACTTGACCAGTTTGGGAAATAACTTGTTTGGTGAAGCCGCACCCCCCTTTCCTTGTGGGGGACTTTCCCTGCCCCCACACCCCCCTTTCTTTTAGATTCCAACTCTGTGGGGGCACCACTCGGGGATACGGGAACTGTCAGTTACACAAAGGTGTCGGCACCATTATTCCCTTGTGGTTCTCATGGGTCGCCATTTGGCAGTCATGGTATTGACAGGCTACCCAGCCTAACCAGTGATCTGTATGTGGGTATTATTACCTCCCTCCTTCTGCTGGTGATTCCCCTTCCTATGCAACCCATCATCCTTCCAGCCTTCCCCACTGCTGTGTTACACTGCTTCACTACTTTCATGTCATCAGAAATTATCACCCCCAGGTCCCTTTCCTGCTTTGTAACTGTTGACACCTCTTCTCCCAGTTGGTATGTTGCCCCCAAGTTCTTATGCCCCAAGTGCATTATTTTGCACTACTTTTCATTAAAACCCCAGCTGCCAAGCCCTTGACCATTCTTCCAACTTTTCTAGATCACTTTTCATTTTTATGTTTGCTTGCACACATGTGCAAGAAACATAGTGCCATCATCCGAGTTTTTTGGAGGTGTGTCAGTCTCTTCCAATTCAGTCAGTGTGTTTGCAGGCGCGGTCGCAGTTCTCCAATCATTGCTGGAGCTGTCAATGACAGCAGTCCAAAATGCAGTGGCATACAGTTGAAAGAGGGAGCTACGCTTCAGTGAGCAGTGATAAGATATCGCCTGCTCGTAGGTATCCTTACACACCGCAGCGCACAATAAAATTTGTAACATGTCATAAATGCAAGCGATGGTTGCCATTATTTTCTATTAATGCAGACATTTTACTTAAACCCTGAAATTTTTCGTGAATAAAGTTTGCCAGTATGTTTGAACAAATACCGCGGTTAATATGAACAGTATGTGGCGTACATACAGTACACACAGCTGCTCATACGGACACATCCGCACAATCCTCTCTCTCATAGCATCTTTTCAACTTCACTCTTCATCTGCCCCTCACTGCTCTCTGCTCAGTCATCTCCAGCAGGGCTCATGCCATCTCTTCACCTCTACCGACTCCGGCTCCTGCCGCTCACTACCAGCGCGGCGCATGCCTCCCAGCCCCCACTCCAGGCAGCACCTCACTGTGGTCAGTGGGATGGACTGGAGGGAGCACTATGGAAGGGGTGAAGGAATACCATAACACATTTTTGTAATTCTGGTATAAATAATGTGACAGTGCACAACAAGACAGCTATGAGATAAATTTCAACGTTTTACTTCCACAGCACTGAGACAGACACAACAGTAAATAGCAGTCTCTCTCTCACACTCAGTACACCCTGACTGTTTGCCACAGTGATTAAATATGCACTGCTCACGAAGTAAAGTTACTTACTGAGTTCCTCACAAACTGTTTATCTCAAAGGCGATAACAAAAGACAAATGCCCACAAACTAAGTGCCCAATGAAATATGTCTAGAAAGATGTCTATTCATCTGGCAGTTTCACGAGTGAAACATCACCCAAAAGCACAAATTATGTCAACAATTAATTCATTTGCTCTGCAACAGTAAAATGTTGAACTTTGGGGAGACAAAGGAATGAACCCTCATGGCAAGCTGAGTTCACAACACAAAATAACATGACACCTGACAGACACAGCAACTAGACTACAACTAAAAAATGCAAGGATGTCAATTCACTACCACCACAATACTACGAAGCACCAGATCGCAATAAAAATCTAAGTTTTACAGGACAAATAATGACTTATGCACCAGATGCTATGCCACTGTACTAAAAATAGTGGGACAACACTACAGAATAAAGTGCAGTGCCATTCACATTCCCGCTCGTTCCATAGCGCGCACTGATAGGTCCGTTCTGGAGCTGAAGGCATTTGTGGTGCAGCAAACCGACGATGAGTTCATGAAGGGCGTGGGTAAGCAGCAGCAGATAAAAAGTATTTTATTACTGTATTGGTCACAAAAACAACACGAAAACATTGCGATTTAACTTGAAGGGACACAGACATAAGGAGGGTGAGCGAATTTTGATGCTCATTTATCGCTGGATTCCCTCTTTAAATGTTTTATTATTTTTGATTGCATACACTAAATACTCTTGAACTTGAAGGCATTTACATAATGACTGAATAACAGCAGCGCAAGGACATTTATTTATTTGAAACTAGAAGAGGCACACTGAGCCGAGGCTTGTTTCCAGGTGCGACCAGTGGGGTGACAGAGAAGCACAGTATTTGGATATGAAGTAGGTACAATGAGCCAAGCGATGTTAGGGCAGAGGGAGGATGGCAAGGGAGGAGTAAAGGGAGCAGTGGTGAGTAAGGGGTGGGAGTTTGTAGCAAAGCAGAGGACAGGTCCCAGGATAGAGTCCAGAGAGAAACTGTCTTTGATGGGTAATGTAGGTGATAGGACCTCTTCTACTTGTATTGACTGTTGATGGACCGTAAGGAAGGAAAGGAACCAATCAGCAATGAAAACTGAGAGGCCTGCAGAGCTCAGCTTGTTCAGAAGGAGTGGATGGGAACTAAAGCCTACACTTCTTGTCAAATCATACTTGCGCCCATGTATACGAGTACAAATGTATGAAGAATATTCAACAAATATTTGTCTATTCCCAGTAAAAGTAATGGAAATAAAAGTCTCATATTTGGTATAGCCAGTCCCCTGTCCCAAATTTATAGATCTGCAGTGTATGTTTCAGTTACTATGTAACCCCTAGATGGCGCTATCCCAGGGGCTACTACCCCTGCCTGATTTGCCACTAACAGGTTGAGGGGCCTGGATCCAATGGCGGGTGCCTCCACCCAGAGGTCAGGGTTTGCAATAGTTAAACTAACTTGGTCACAGCCCTCTGGGACACTGCAACCCCCCTTTCTTCCCACTAGTGGCCCACACAATATATCAGAATTACCTTCACAGTATACACTTACCCCAGGTTTGGTTCCGGCACTGGGACCTCCTGTGAAATGAGATACAGTGCAACAATCACAGTACAGTACTTTAACATAGACAAATACCTCAGGCAGTATAACTTTGCTGAAACAAGCAGCTCTGATTTATTTAGGGGGATATAATAAGGACAGGGGGAAATCAGGTTAATTAGCTTATCACTCTAATAATCTACCTATGGCTCTGTGCACAGGCCTATCCCTATCAGTTACTGTCCCTGGGTACCCAAGCCCTAGTGGCTAGTCCAAACCGTGGCAGCTGGTAGGGGCCCTTTCACACAGAGAAAAGGAGAATTAAACAGTCAGCAGTACAGTAATTCCATTTGGATTTAATGTGGCAATTCAACAGGAGCGACCCTGAATTAGTACTCACGACCTCCAAATAAGATAGGGTCCTTCAATGTCAGCAGGGCTCACTTGAGGTACACAAACCTCTTCACACATCCATATAAAAAAGCACTATACCAGGCAGGCTGCATCTGTATCCCGATCGCAATTACTGCACAATACCGGGAGAACACACAGCAGATTCAGTTCCTGACAGACCGAGTGCAATTTTCAGCAATTCCTCCAGTCTTCTACAGGTGAGCCTGGTTTCTACTCTTCAGAGATCCTTTGATTCTTTTCACAGGACGGATTCAGTCCTAACAAGCTGTTACACAAGCTGTAGACCGAACTCTGGGCCTTACACACGTTTTTGACTAAAACTGCACACTGAAAAGCACAGGGCTCCTTCCTTCTTCACTGCCAAAGCTCAACTGAAACTCCAACCGACAAAACCGGACACACTTCCTTTGAGTTCCTCCCAGTTCTTGACTGGATTGGCTGTCACTCACAATAGACTGCTGCTGTTGGTCCACAAAGGCACTGAAGTCTAAACTACATCTCCCAGAGTCACTGCCCATACAATCCTCTTGTGGCTGGCTCAGATTATGAGTCCAAGTTCTGATTCGTCCAAGGCACCATTTTAGAGCTAGCTTACCCCACACTGATTGGTCCAGTTCAGCAGTTCAAAACTAGAATGGGAACTAGCAGACACAGTTCTGACTGCAAAGAAAGCAGGTTAGACAAACTGTAATTTCATTATTACTCTAAATAATTTCTGGCAAACAGTTACATCTTTCAGATAGGTTCCTTTGCACTCCTAGTGACTGCAAAATGAAGTGAATTGGCAGCAGCTCGAGTGGTACTCAGAGAAGCACACAGTCCCCCATACAAACTAATTATGTCTGCAAGCAGACAGCTCTTAAAGAGACAGTACCAGAGGCTCTAAAACACTCACTGATAAATGGCTTAAATGCCAAACACCATTCAGGCTTGAGCATTCAAGCAAGCTCCTGAAGTCTTTGGGAACCCCCATTTGCAGGGGGGTTACACCCTTCCAGGTTTGGGAAAGCTTGACGTCTGCCACAAGCAAGTACCCATAAGTTTCAACTGCAACCATATACATTTGCATTAGGCTCGCACATGTAATCATCAGTCAATATATAATTTTACCAAGAACACATTTCTGAAACATTGCAGTGCGTCCTCTTTACACAGTATTACATACACATTGTACCATAACTCAAGTTATTACCTCTTGTACATGAAACCTGAAGAGAGGGCCCTTCCCTATCAGTTACCTTGAGGGCTGGATGGGGCAAGGCACCATACTGAAAGGGCAACACAAGTAACTTGGAGTTAGCACTGATGCTCAGTTTGGGCAATGAGCCGGGGACACATACACTCCTTTATGGACAACATTGAGAGGCAAGTCCACAGGCCTCCCAAGTGAATTATAACTGAGGTGCACCACAGGCTTTACAGCTCGACCAGTCTTTCTAGGGGAACTGTTATAGTCTCTGCACTCTGAGCCTCATTTTCAGCATTGTCCTCACTTGTCAGGGGAGTCTCCATGGGGGTAGAGAGGCTAGAACTTGGGGCACTTTCAGCTCCAGGAGTTACAGTTTCTGAGTCCACAACATTTGGCTCACATGGAGAGCTTTCGGACACTGGCAGTGGACTGTCAGGGCACTCAAAATACTCTTCTTGTTCAGGTGTATCACCAGTCTGCCCCAATCTATCATTTTCCTCCTGAAAGCTCAAACAGTTCAACCATGCACAATGATTCAATTTCATCTGATCTGATGCTTTGCACTTCACTTTCTGGGAGCATTGGCTCCAGGGACGAAGCTGGGGCTTGGACAGTCCAGAAGGCCAACTTCATCTCCAGTGTTGACTAGGGATTGCCTCAAAACAATTGACTCAGTTCGTAAGAAGGATGGTATTCAAAGTCACTCTCACTTTCTTCTGATATGGACTGACAGTCATGCTCAACTGGGACTTGTGCAGGGGAACACTTTAACTCTGCTTCTGTAGGTGCAGACTTCCTTGGTCTTTCCTTAGCAGCAGCTCTAGTCACTGGTCCAGAGGGCATCTTCTAGGGGCTCAGACTCAATTAAGATTTGTCCAATCGGCAGTAAATGATTTCTATGCCTTGTTTTTACATCTTTGAATTATTCTCAGGCCTTACTTTGTACACTGGCAGATCATCTAGTTTGCCCACTACAATGTGAGGGTGGTGCCATCTGTCAGCAATCTTGTGCTTGCCATGCAGTCCCAGATTTCTAGCAATTTCCGATCTTCCTCCTGGAGTTCCTGTGCTTTCACCTTTATCATACCTTTCTTTGTTGCCCAGATTTCTTTGGCAGCCATGGTTTGAGCCAGTTGGCACGCATGGAGTTAGTGGGCCTTAACTTTTGCACATACTGTAAATAGTTGTCAGCTTAGACCCCATCAGGAGAGACCCCAAAACACACATCTACTGGTAGTCGAGCTTCTCTTCCAAACATCAAGTAGTAGGGGAGAATCCAGTGGCATCACTTTGGTGCAGTTATAAGCATGTACCAGAGTGCTAATTTGTTAGCTCCATCTAGAAGCTTGTCCTTTAGGTGCAGGGTGCCTAGCATATCTAATAGAAAGTGGTTGAAAACGTTCAGGCTGTGGGTCCCCCTGGGGTGGTAAGGAGTGGTTCTGGACTTTCGCACTCCCCACAGAAAGCATCTCTTTGATCAGACGACTCTCAAAGTCTCTCCCTTGATCAGAATGGATTCTTTGTAGCCCCATAGTGAACAAAAAGTTTTCTACAAGTACTTTGGCTACAGTGGATGCTTTCTGGTCTTTGGTGGGAAAAGCTTGGGCATATCTAGTGAAATGGTCAGTGACCACCAGCACATTACTGATATTTCTTTGATCTGACTCCAAACTTAGAAAATCAATACAGACCAGCTCCATGGGTGCACTGGTGGTGATGTTAACAAGGGGGCAGCCCTCTGGGGCAAAGCTTTCCTCTGTGATGTGCTTTAATTATGTTCGAATGTGTTGCTCCACATCAGCCCCCATCTTAGGCCAATAGAATCTGGATCTCACCAAGTCAAGTGTTCTGTCTATACCAAGGTGCCCCATGGTTGTGCAAGGACCTCAGTACTGAGTCTCGAAAGGCAGTGGGCAGTACTAGTTGTTGTTTGTCTACTTGTCCCCTCTGTCTACTGTTTCTCTGTATAACAGTTTATTGATCAGTTTCAACTTAGGACCTTCTTTGTATAACAGTGCAGTTCTCAAATCAGTGGAAGTAATTTGGACACATCATTTTTCCTGCATAGAGCTACTAAAGCTGCTTTGATCATGGGATCAGCGGGATTGGGCCCGTGAATACTGTCATTGTCCAGCTGAGGCAGTGCACCAATGTCTATTGCAGAAAAGTGGCAATAAGCAGCAGGTATGCAATTCTCAGAGCTCCCAAGCAATCCACCATGCAGTCCACTCATCCGTGGGACATTTGTTCCTCCCTGTCAAACTTCCGGCAGAGTGCCCGCAATGTCAGGTTCTGCCAATCGACCCAATCATTCTGGGGAACAGGCCTCCGGGAGGGAGCATCACATCTATGTGGTTCAGACCTGCTCGGTATTCGAGATATAGTCATATGTAGATAATGCAGAAAGCCACCTATGGCCAGTGGCATCCAACTTAGCTGAGGTCTGCACACATAGGTCAAAGGATTATTGTCAGTTTTACTAGTATTTTAGCCCCATACAAGTACTCATGGAATTGGTCAACAATAGCCCACTTCAAAGCTAGGAACTCTAACTTATGTACAGGATAGTTCTTTTCGGATGGGGTCAGGCTTCTACTGGCAAAGGCCACTGGTCTTCAGGCCATTCTCATGCTCTTGGTACAACACAGCCCCAACCCTTGCAAGCCAGCATCAGTGTGCAGGACGTAAGGTTTTCTTGATCGCATAGGCAGCACTGGAGCATGGGTAAGTTGATATATGATCTCATGAAAAGCAGTCTCACAATCAGGAGTCCAGCAGGCCCAAATACTTCACTCGGATGAAAATACACTCTTTCAGTCTTGAGGGACGCTGACTTTTAGTATTTTTGTGGGTTAGGATACCCTTGAGTAAGGTTAAGTAAAGGCGGATCACTCTTGAATAGTCCCTGATGAGCGCCATAATAACCACAGAATCCCAGGAATCTTTGCAGTTCTTTTAGATTTTTGGGCTGTGGCCAGGTGGTCAAGGCCTCAACTTTCTGATTGGTCTCTATTCCCTCGGTGGATACTATGTGTCCCACATACTTTACTGATGTTTGAAAGAATTGACACTTATCAATGGACAGTTTAGGCCAAAGTCCTCAGTCGGTCCAATACCTTAAATAATCTGCTCTCATGTTCCTCCAGTGAGCTGCCAAAACACAATAACATCATCTAGGTATACCAGGCACTCTAGTAAGTTCATGTCCCCACTGCACGCTCCATCAATCGTTGAAAAGTGGCTGGGGCACCTGAAATCCCTTGAGGCATCCTCATGAATTCATAGAAGCAAGCGGACAGATAAAGGCCGTCTTCTCACACGGTCCTCTGGGGCCACCGGGATCTGGTAGTACCCTCACGGAGATCCAGCACAGAGAACCACTTGTCTCCCGCTAGGCAGTCCAAAGCATCTCTGAATGCGGGCATTGTGTACTGATCAGGATAGTCCTACGGGTTTAAGGTGCGATAATCCACACACATCCTTACTGTTCCATTCTTTTTCCCTCACTACCACAATGGGGAAGCATAAGGGCTTCTGGATTCTTGTATTACACCAGCAGCTAACATCTCTGCAGATGCCTCTCCACATCATCTATGTCAGCAGGTGCCAGGCGTCGAGACCTCTCACTAAATGGTCTTTCGTCATGCAGCCGGATATTGTGCTCAGCTCCTTGCCGCATCCTACATCCCATTCCTTTAAAGAAAACACCTGGTCTCTCTGGGCAAACTTTCTCACTGATCCTCACTTTCCATTCAGCTGGCAGCGGGAGTCACCAAATCAAACAAGCTGAAGCGCACTCTGTCATTCTTCCTTGAACTCTTGCTGCTGGGTAGCACTGCAGTGTCTGCACAATGCACATTAGCCAGGATGCAACCTCTGTTTACTCGAATGTCTCTTTCAGACACATTATGAACTTGGACCATTACCCTTCTGGCATAAGCATGGGCTCTAGCTGGCAAAATACTAGGCTTGACCAGCAGTCCCTCTGGCAATTTTCCATCGCTGGTGCATCCAACATTAATATTTTATTCTTAACATCCTTTCTGATACGGACCTCTCCCGTAAGGTACACTGGGCATTTGGCAGGATCAGAGACTCAGGATCCTTCTTCCATACAATTCCAACCGGTTCCTCTGGTTCTGTTTTTCAGCATCTCTCTGTGCCTCATAGGCCTTCTTAATTAAAGCCGAACTCTTAAAGCTCTACTAGTCTTTTGACCCTGTTTTCATAACACAACTGTGCCAGCCTTCCAACATATGAGCATTTGTTCCAACCAACAAAGGGACACCATCATACAGTCCAGTGGGGGACACACTAAGGCTAGGGTCTCTATTGTTCGGCCACTCCAGCCATGGAGGTGGGGAAGACAGCCAAATTCGGATATACCGGAATAGGGGTAGGCCTTCTCACTTAACCCCCATACATGCAGTCCTTCTAATGGTTGTAAGGGTACGTCTGACAAATGCTTCTGATACCAATCCTGGAACATAATTGTCACTTGGGAGCCACTGTCTAATACAGCTCTTGTAGACACTCCATTCACCTTTACAGTGGTCTCCATGGAGGGACCCAGTATTCTGGACCAGTCTGGAGGGCGGTAGTGAGGCCTGGGCAACTGACCTTGCCACAAAAGGACGTGAATTAGCATTTTTGGTGCCTTCACTGGATCATGTCGCACCTCTAACCACTGATTCTTCTCCGAAGCTCTCCTTGTAGTCTATATGCAACTTTGTCAGTGTCTTTGGGGACTGGCATTCCCTTTCATGTGCCCATCTTTCCACAATTATAGCAAAACATACTTTCTGGAGTTTGAGCTGGCCGGGCGCCACACTGGGAGCCAGGGGGGGTATTACTAACTGGAAACCTTGGTGCCATCTCTGTCTGCGCGTGATAAGCATTTGGAGACATCTCGTCAGTTTCTCCACTTCCATGGTCAAGGAATCGAGTTCGGAGCTGTTATCAGCAGGAGATACATGGGTGGGTACCCCACCCCCTGCAGATGCAGTCGGATATAGGTCAGGCCCGCATACTTGCAGGCGTGGCCTTCATAAAGGGACTGTTTTTGAATTCCCCGGATCTCTCTCAACAGTTCGCTCCATTGTGACATATCTTTTCCTTGTCAGAGCACTCATTGACTGCCAACCTCTGCCCCTGAACTTCACTTGATGGGTCACCCTCAGTCACTCGGGTTGTGGCGGCAGCTATTGGTGCAGGTCCTCCCGAGGTCGCTTTTCTCAGCTCCTCAATTTCTCTCATTAACTCATCATAGGAGGGTGGGGATTCCAGTCGATCTGCCAGGCGAACTGAAGCAACAGCAGTTCTGAGAAGGGGGCAGACTTAAGGATCCTGTCCAGCCTGGTTCGGTCCAGTTCAATCGCTGGCAAACTACCTTTTCTGAGGCATTCTTGCAACAATTTTTCCAGCCGAGATACATACACACAACAACTCCCTTGGTACTGTTTTGCATCTCTTACTCCACCATAGGTCCTCATCAGAATCTGGCTCCCATACACATTCTCCAAGGCCTCAAGATAGGCCTGTGCAGTCGCTTAGGGTTGCTGGCCCGTTTAGCACGGATGGTAGCCAGGGCTGGGACCTGGAGGCTCTCACTAACCCTCTTTCGCTTGGCCTCCGAGCATTGCCATTCTAGCACTTGGGGGGCAACATAGTCTATCCAGGTCTCCCAGTCATCCTCCCCTGGGGGGGTGGGGAGGGTGCCAGAGAAGATCCTCAACCTTCGGTAAGAGTCGCGACTAATGGCAGGTGCAGAAATAGGAGTCTGCATTGGTTCAGCCACCATTACGGGCACTGGAGCAGGAGAGGGTGTTGGGGGAGGAACACCCCCAGGTGGCAAGAATAGTTTCTTCAAGTCCTCCACAGTTTTCCCCTCTCCCAGCAACCATTCAGCAAATTTCTCCTCAAAAGTTTCAGATAGTGGTGGGGGCTGATTCCCCGGTCTTTACTGTCCTTAGTTATCACTCTCCAAGCAGTGAGGGCTCCTCTGGGTAATGGTCTGTGGCACTTTGGAGCTATCTATGGATCCTTAAACTCTACTAGGGCCAGGAAAGTGTGGGTGAGCAGATTAGCATGCCGACCCACCACCAGGGTTTTGTAAACCTTCCACCTTGGAAAGTACTCCTGCAGAGTGTCCGTATTGATACCAGGGGATGTCCAGGATAAGCATAGCATTTTGGGGTCGATCTCCTCCCCAGTACACCACTCCACCAGCGGTGCACAGCCACTTCTGTCGGGGTACCCATTTTTTTCTTAACAGTGGTTCGTAAATATGCCACTAGAGGACACACAATCCCAGCGGTGAGCCTCCAAGATGTAACCCCTAGATGGCGCTATCCCAGGGGCTACTACCCCTGCCTGATTTGCCACCAACAGGTTGAGGGGCCTGGATCCAATGGCGGGTGCCTCCACCCAGAGGTCAGGGTTTGCAATAGTTAAACTAACTTGGTCACAGCCCTCTGGGACACTGCAACCCCCCTTTCTTCCCACTAGTGGCCCACACAATATATCAGAATTACCTTCACAGTATACACTTACCCCCAGGTTTGGTTCTGGCACTGGGACGTCCTGTGAAATGAGATACAGTGCAACAATCACAGTACAGTACTTTAACATAGACAAATACTCAGGCAGTATAACTTTGCTGGAAACAAGCAGCTCTGATTTATTTAGGGGATATAACAAGGACAGGGGAAATCAGGTTAATTAGCTTATCACTCTAATAATCTACCTATGGCTCTGTGCACAGGCCTATCCCTATCAGTTACTGTCCTGGGTACCCAAGCCCTAGTGGCTAGTCCAAACCGTGGCAGCTGGTAGGGGCCCTTTCACCAGAGAAAAGGAGAATTAAACAGTCAGCAGTACAGTAATACCATTTGGATTTAATGTGGCAATTCAACAGGGAGCGACCCTGAATTAGTACTCACGACCTCCAAATAAGATAGGGTCCTTCAATGTCAGCAGGGCTCACTTGAGGTACACAAACCTCTTCACACATCCATATAAAAGAAAGCACTATACCAGGCAGGCTGCATCTGTATCCCGATCGCAATTACTGCACAATACCCGGGAGAACACACAGCAGATTCAGTTCCTGACAGACCGAGTGCAATTTTCAGCAATTCCTCCAGTCTTCTACAGGGTGAGCCTGGTTTCTACTTCTTCAGAGATCCTTTGATTCTTTTCACAGGACGGATTCAGTCCTAAAAGCTGTTACACAAGCTGCAGACGGAACTCTGGGCCTTACACACGTTTTTGACTAAAACTGCACACTGAAAAGCACAGGGCTCCTTCCTTCTTCACTGCCAAAGCTCAACTGAAACTCCAACCGACAAAACCGGCACTTCCTTTGAGTTCCTCCAGTTCTCGACTGGATTGGCTGTCACTCACAATAGACTGCTGCTGTTGGTCCACAAAGGCACTGAAGTCTAAACTACATCTCCCAGAGTCACTGCCCATACAATCCTCTTGTGGCTGGCCCAGATTATGAGTCCAAGTTCTGATTCGTCCAAGGCACCATTTTAGAGCTAGCTTACCCCACACTGATTGGTCCAGTTCAGCAGTTCAAAACTAGAATGGAGAACTAGCAGACACAGTTCTGACTGCAAAGAAAGCAGGTTAGACAAACTGTAATTTCATTAGTACTCTAAATAATTTCTGGCAAACAGTTACATCTTTCAGATAGGTTCCTTTGCACTCCTAGTGACTGCAAAATGAAGTGAATTAGCAGCAGCTCGAGTGGTACTCAGAGAAGCACAGTCCCCCATACAAACTAATTATGTCTGCAAGCAGACAGCTCTTAAAGAGACAGTACCAGAGGCTCTAAAAACACTCACTGATAAATGGCTTAAATGCCAAACACCATTCAGGCTTGGAGCATTCAAGCAAGCTCCTGGAAGTCTTTTGGGAACCCCCATTTGCAGGGGGGTTACAACTATATGATCCTTTTCCTATTCCAGTTTTGGTTCCATTTTATACTATTTCATGATGATTTGTGCCATTGCTAATCTTCTAAATGTAACCCCCCCACCCCCAGTATGTGGGGGCCTACCTGGCTTCACAGAGCCACAGCTGCAAGTTACGTTGCTCGTGGCTCCCCAGGACTGCTGACAGCGTATGAAGGATAGCAGGAATTCTTTGGCACGTCCTAGGCCTGATGTGAAGGAGCAGCTCCCACTGCACATCAGAAGCAGCCAGCTGCTGGTGACAGAGCCAGCACTATGGCACTCACAGCAGGATCAGGGATTCCCCAATAGACCACTCAAAGAAACTGGACTGCAAGCACAGACCATGCAAACATGCAGGGGGCAGCAACTATTTGTTTGAGGGCAGGAGCCATTTTAAAATAGAACTCTGTGGGCAGCCCTGAGGGGATTGGGCTCCCCAGTGGATCCCCTTCGGGGGTAAATATATTATAAGTGGGTTTTGACTGGGACAGATATTGTATTCTGCAGAGATATTTACTCAATGTATGTGATATTTTCTATGGATTAATTGCATGACTTTGTCCTGTTTATAGTTGATAAACTATATTAGAGCTGACTACACTTTATAAACTTATAGTTTGATTTTACGTATTTGAATTCAGCATTGAGAAATGTTATATGTGTGGCCTTGTATTTTTTTCTAATAAAAATCATGTAAAAAAAAAAAAGAACTCTGCGGGCAAGTGCTCCACACCCAAGCAGAATGCTGCCATCTTGTGTATCCTGACCCCCTCTCCATAACAACATGTCAGGGTTTGCAACAGCAACCAATCAGGCTGTAAATCCTGAAAGGGGTGTCATGAGGAGCCCTGAGCCACCAGAGGACTGCAGGATTGTGGACACAAATCTACGGTCAATCACCTGTCAAGTGATGGACCTCCAGCCTAGTCTCGAATGATGGACAAGCTGCATGAACCAATAGTGAGCTGATATTCCTTAATGAACAGCAGGGGTTGTTCCAGAGCCTTGTCAGTTTACTTTTGACTCCAAGTATGAGTACAGCTCAGAGGCAGAGTCACTGCCAGGGGCCCCAGCTTTCAGATGCCTGCCTGGGTTTTCATGATCAGGAGCAGAAGGCCAACCACAGGCTTGTGCAGCTGAAAAGATGGTTGAAAGTGGCCTGATTCAGATGTGTGTGACATCCTAAAGAGACAAAGAGAGATGCAGAACTTCTGCTACAAAACAGAAGTAATCGTTTGCTAGATCAGTGTGAAGAAAATACACTAAAAGCTGCAGCTTGACTGAGATGCTTTTCTGTGCTGCAGCTCTTCCAGCATTAACCTATAGAATCCATAGTCAGTCTGGTAAGGCAGCCAGCCAGTGCTACAGTCAGGCATTGGTTAACACCACACACAAGGGACTGGATACCAGAATATAGTGTGTTGGCCCATGTGCACCTGGATTGAGCTACATGACAAGAGAAGATCACCGACTGACTGCTGAAGCCAGGAGAGTCCCTGAACAGCATTAGAGGGATCTCCAAAGCCCTACACCATTGAAGGGACAGAGACAGAGGGAATCCAGCCAGAGAAGGGACTTGCTGCAAACTGCGCCATACACCCCTGCACATTGAGGGAGAGCCCTTGGTGTGGGAGAACCATGAATAAACTGAGAGCTTTCCCTGCAACCACCAACCTTGTGTATCATAGTTTTGGAAATCATTTATTGGACTTGGCCTTCCGCTCAGGATTTAAAAATAGCTTAGTTGAGTTTTGAATGGTTTGGGGTTTCATTTAAAAGCATTGTTTTATTTAAGTCCACCAGCACTGGCCAACCTCATGCAACATCATTGGGCCCTTCACAGGGAGCTCTCTAGGTGGACTTAAGGGTTATTGCACTGTCACCAGTGCAGAGATAGTAATACCCCAGTACACTAGGGCTGAAGCAAGCACCTTCACTGTGGACAGTGGTGTTGGGGGTCAGCATGGTTAAAATTCTGAGCCTGGAAGCGGAAGGACACCTACTGTAAGCTCAGCCCAGGGAACTGTTATTTCTGGCTATGACTTATGGGGCAGTTAAAGAGTGGCCCTGCTATGTAAGTAGGCTAACTTAACAACCAGCCGAGGGATACTATACTGCACTGTTTCATTGCTGCATCCCCTTCCCCCCTTCTCCATTCAGGGCCCTTGTTGAAAAATAAAGTTTCTTGTTCTTTAGTTCTTTAAAAACCTTGTCTGATTGATTATTGTTAAACATATAAGTGGTATGCTCACTGGTGTAACTGTTACTGCACCGCATTGGTTCACTGGTGAGGTGATTTCTGTGGGGAAGTACTGCATCACTAAGGGTTGTACTATACTGCCACTAGGCCCACTCAAACCTTTTTCTGTGTGGAGGGACTGCACAAATCATATTGGAGTACATACTCGAAGGTTAGGACAGTAAAAGGCAGAGCCCATATAAAATGTGCCCCACCGCTCAGTGGTAGTAATTATTACATGCTCCTTAGCCGTAAAGTTGTCGAAGGAATGACTGAATCTCTCCAAGTCATCATTTCAACTATTTCCCTGGATAAAGAATTCCCAAAGATTAATTACTCTTTGAGCAAAGTATGCTTTTGTTTTATTAGTTTTAAAGCTCTTGACTTTCAGTTGGTTATTATGTCTCCCAGTATCACATGCTTGATTTTTAATTTCCAGCCCAAAGGAAGCCTGTAGCCCCTGGTCCCTTATGTTTTTAACATTAGTAATAAGACTATGAATTCTCTGATGTTGCAAGCTGTGGGGCCCCAATATTGACAATTTTTCCTCATAGCTTTTGTCACTCAAACCCGTGATCATTTGGGTTGCCCTCTGTATTTTCTCGATTTGATTTTTATTGAATTTGGTATTAGGGTTACCACCTTTTAAGAAGCCCAAAGTGGGACATTTCTTATTGAAACATGATTTTTCGGAGGACAGTAAATGACCTCGACCAATACAACAGTCTTGTTTTCTCTACATAATCAGAATTAAGGCTAAGTATTGTAGTTTCTTAGTTACTTCTATTGTTTCTTATCATTTTAAGGTATTTTAGTTAAGGTATTATAGTTTTCTGCAATGTTTAGTGGAAAATTAGAAAATAATTTTACTACTATAAAGTCAGAACATGTAGCATTTTTCAAGTTTTTTTGCAGGACACAGCTGCCCAAATCAGGACTGTCCTGCAAAAATAGGGACAGGTGGTAACCCCATTTGGTATGGGGGCCCCAAAAATTGCACTCCATAGTCTGTGTATGGCCTAATATATGTTCTGTATAGAGAGACCACCACATCTATTGCTCTACTAACAAAGGATTTTCTTATGCAGTTGAATGATCACTCTTCATGAATACTGTATCACAATGCCTGCTGTCCCTTAAATTGTTAGTTATCACCATCCCTAGTTTCTCCTTAGTGACCGTTAATATCTTACTACCTAAAATACACTTATAATTTTGGTTATTTTTACCAAAGTGCATAAGTGAGCAGTTATCAAAATTAATAAATCCTTAAAACCTTGGATTCAAACTGCCAGTCAGGAGTTTAATGACCAGGCCCTTCAACCTTGTTTGAGCCTGCAAGGCAGGGGTTGTAACTGCAACATCCACGGTAACCCAGTTACATATGTGTTAATTCTTACCTTTTACTATGTAGCAAACATTTACTTCTCACCCATATAATCCCTTATCTTCCTTATTTTAATCAGAAGATAATAAAAATTAAGTTCCCTAGCCCTACTGATTCCAAAAACAGCACCTTTCAAACTAAGTATCTTTAGGACTGTTGGGCTGGGAACCTGAAAGCCTAAAGTCACACTGACATAGATAAGTCCTGTTGATGCTGTTTGAATGTGTCAATACGTGGGCACGTCGGGAGAGACGGACAGTTTCTCTCCTATGTGTGATGAAGCATGAGGCTCCCTGGAGTGTGTTACTACACTTATACAATGGCCCAGCATTACAGACTGTGGCTTAGAAAATACAGCACTCTGCATTTGTAAGTACATATAAGGTGCTTTTACACACAGGTTTATGTAACAGAATAACTGTTACAGAAACAGTATTCCATTACATCCCTTGTGTGTAAAGTGCATCTGTTTTGTTCCATAGGCGTAAGTTCGTGCAAACCGCAATCTCTGCTTTTCGTGGTTTGCACCGTTGTGTTCTGTGTCGTCGGGCTATGTTAAGCAGCCATTCCGAAGCGGTGCACAAACAGCAATAGAGCAGCAAGCTCTGTGGGGGTGCCGAAACACAAATGGAGGTAGAAGCTGCCGGAAAACTCGCGGAGTGTAAAGGGATCCTAAAAACGCAACAGAGCACAACGGCGCCACAGGTAACGCTCATTTTGTTTTAAAAACCTGTATGTAAAACCACCTATAGGCATGACAGGTGACTTGCTTCATTTAATTAGAGAGCAGTTTTTGCAGCAGCCATCTTGACCCATTTTATAAATGATGATACACATCACATTATGAATACAACTGTATTGCCGTATATCAACTTGTATCTTCATGTATCATTTCATGGAAACTGTATGGACAGGTCACAATATGATTCCAAGCTTTCATTTAAAAAGCATACTGTTCCTAGCCCTAACAGTTCCAAAACAAGCACTTTTTAAAGAAAATATGTTTAGAAAGGGTTAACTTTGAAACTATTAGAACTAGGAACTTTATGTCCTCGCCTCCTCGGTGGTATGTGGGGTGGGGGCTTGAGATAGAGGCTATGTCAATGGTGCTTGTCTCTCTATAGTTAATGCACTGCTTGATTGGCTGGATTGCAATGCCTCTCATGGCCATATCTGGATATAACTTTGGTTTAAGATAGGTATTCATGCTTTATTTTCATTGAAATGGAGGAGCTCTTCTTATTGTACAGTATGCTGTGCATTGTTTTATGTACCCATGTTTTTTCAATGAAGATGCATTTAAAAAAAAAGAACTAGGAAATGTATGTATTAATGAACATTTGGTGTCAGTTTGATGTGTAGCTGTCCTGTTAAAACAGTTTCCATGTATTGATACATGCTGAGATATTGATACTTCATTTTTTAATGTATTGTTTGTGGCCTTCTGTCTCTGGTGCTGCCCTATCTGGTGGCTACCATTCAGCCCCATACCCACTATCTCTATTTCATACCACCCTCCCCCAGATAAGGAGTTGGTCCTCCCTTGAGGACCTCCAGGGTAGGGTGGTTGATCGGTCAGGCCAGGGTCTGAGTGTACCCTATCATCTGACGCAGGCCAGGGCTGTTTTCCTGTGTTCATTCCTCCCAGCCACTGAAGATGCTTCAGTGCTTGGGAAACCAAGAACACGCACACATAGCGCATTGCAATGCTGTAAATAACCGATGTTCTCCCCTTCCTCAGCAGTGCCGCAGTTGCACTACCATCCATGGTCACCCAGGAGGCAGTGTTGTGGTGAAGGCAATGACCACCCCCTCCCCAAAGGAGGACAGCGTCTTTCGGGCTGCTTGATCCTGTTCTTTCAGCCAGCCCCCACTGACCTGGGTTCACTGCCAAACCCAGGACCCTGGTGGTCTTAGTGGTCACTGTGCAGATCAGCCTGCTTGACACATTATTTTTAATCCATTGCTTTTCTTCTGCCTTGCTGTCTTACCAGGGATATACCCTGTTCAGGCGTTATTAGCTGTGATTGAGATAGCAGGGAGTTTTTCTCTAAGTTTTTTCCCCAGATCCCTCCCTCCACCCCTGTGACATAAGCAGCGCCTCCGCTGGCCTTCACATCATGACATCCCCATGGCGAGAGGCAAGCTCCATGACCCAGACATAGGGGACACTGTGGTGCAAGAACTCACCACCATCCCTCCCCAGCTGAGGCGCTCTGCTGAATGGCAGTTGCCTTAGCTAGGCCAAGCCCATGATGTGGCAACCCAACTCCACTCATGAACCCTGCTCATCTGTGCAGTAGCGCAATGCACTGAGCCATCGGAGCAGCCTCAATATTTATCATTTTTAATGTTTCTTTTTTTTTGTTAATAATGATCTTTTATGCTCCTCAGCAGGGACTGGGTGGACTATCAGCCTTGTCCCTGGGTGCCAGTGACCAGCCACTTACCTCCATCCTGTGGTCCTGATGTTCCCAGTAGGGTGGATCATGGCTTCATGGGCAGGGCTTCATGGAAGCCTGGCCCACCCCTCCATTTTTATGTTTGCTTGCACGCATGTGCAAGAAACATAGTGCCATCATCCGAGTTTTCAGAGGTGTGTCACCCCCTCTTTCAATTCAGTCAGTGCGTTCACAGGCGCGGCCCCTGTCTGCTAATGCATGCTGGAGCTGTCTATGACAGCTCCAAAATGCAGTGGTGTACAGTTGAAAGGGGGAGCTATGCTTCAGTGAGCAGCGATCAGATATCGCCTGCTCATGCACAGCTCCCCCTACACACACACACACACATGCTCGCATGCTCTGCGTGCTCTCCCCCACGCACACACTCTATAGCCAACGGGGGTGCCCAATCCCCCATTGGCTGTACTGCGCTCCCCACTCAAAGCCTTCCAAATGCCACACTGGGTGCCCACCCCAGCTTGGCAACTCAATGGTATAGCCGACTGTCCTCCCCCCCCCCAGAGTACTGGGTGCCATGCTGGGAGCCCACCCCAGTGTTGCAACTGATGCTATGGCCGACTTGGGGTGCCCAATCCCATCGTCGGCTCCACGACCCCCCAACCAGTCATCCTTGTGCCACGCTGGGAGCCCACCCCAGCATGGCAAACGTCCCGCATCGTCATGTTACAAAAAAAAAAACAACCTGTAAACAAAAAAAAACGGTCCCACGCAGTCTTCCTGTCCCTCCCACAACCCGCACTCCACCCACTACGCACCTGCCTCCCCACACCCCTCACCCCATACTTACCTCCGGAGCTCAGCGCACAATCTTTGGTGGACGGGAACACGCCTGCACTCCTCAAAGCCGACCACGAACTGAGGAAATGCCGTAAGCTGTATAATGGGATAGATAGGGTTTTTCAACTTTGTTGCATATCTCAGGCATTTTTTGGAATTTTTGCACCAAATTTTCAACATGGGGTTTTTGGGACCCCTTCTCATGAATGATGTCACTGTCATGGCGTTCTTTGGGCCCGAAGGGTGATTTCGCAGTCACTGCGTGAAACCACCTTTCAGGCCCGATTAATGAAACAACACTGCCAGCGTTCATAAGGTGGGCTCTCAAGAAGCCTATTTTGAAAATTTGGTGGAAAAATTCCAAAAAATGACTGTTTTACGAGAGTGTGTTGCGCAGTTCCTACGCACGCTCGTAAGTTCACGAATTTTCAATATTTTCACTCCAGATTTTCAACATTGCCATTTTACCACACCTTCTTATGAGTAGTACAGCTGTCATTTTTCACATCTTACCCAAAACGTGTTTCAGCCCATGTAGCGCACAATGGCGCAGTCTGTGTATGAAATTAATGTATGGGACACATTAAGAAAATCACAGTGACACTGTTCATGAGCAGAGGTCTTAAAATGGCTATGTTGAAAATTCTGTGAAAAAAATTCCTAAAAATGACTGTTTTACGAGCGTGCATTGCGCAGTTCCTATGCATGCTCGTAAGTTTGCGAATTTAATATTTTCACTCCAGATTTTCAACATTGCCATTTTATTACACTTCCTATGAACAGTACAGCTGCCATTTTTCATATATAACAAAATGTGTTTTTGTACATGTGTGGCGATAATGGTGCTGTTGGAAAAGTAGCAATGTTTGGGACAGATTAAGAAAATCACAGTTACACTTGTTAACTCCCCTGCAAATGGGGGTTCCCAAAGACTTCCAGGAGCTTGCTTGAATGCTCCAAGCCTGAATGGTGTTTTGCGTTAAGCCATTTATCAGTGAGTGTTTTTAGAGCCTCTGGTACTGTCTCTTTAAGAGCTGTCTGCTTGCAGGCATAATTAGTTTGTATGGGGGGACTGTGTGCTTCTCTGTTTGAGTACCACTCGAGCTGCTGCCAATTCACTCCATTTTTGCAGTCACTAGGAGTGCAAAGGGAACCTATCTGAAAGATGTAACTGTTTGCCAGAAATCATTTACAGTAATAATGAAATTACAGTTTGTCTAACCTGCTTTCTTTGCAGTCAGAACTGTGTCTGCTAGTTCCCCATTCTAGTTTTGGATATCTGAAGAGTAGAAACCAGGCTCACCCTGTAGAAGACTGGAGAAATTTCTGAATTGCACTCGGTCTGTCAGGAACTGAATCTGCTGTGTGTTCTCCCGGGTATTGTGCAGTAATTGCGATCGGGATAGAGAAGCAGCCTGCCTGGTATAGTACTTTCTTTGTTTCCATATAAATGTGTGAGGAGGCTTGTGCAGCTCAAGTGAATCCTGCTGCCATGAAAGGACTTTTGCCTGTGACTGTTTACCATATAAATGTGTGAGGAGTCTCGTGGAGCTCAAGAGTAGCCCTGCTGACGTTGAAGGACCCTATCTTGTTTGGAGGTCGTGAGTACTAATTCAGGGTCGCTCCCTGTTGAATTGCCACATTAAATCCAAATGGAATCACTGTACTGCTGACTGTTTAAACTAATTTTTCTTTCTCTGTGTGAAGGGCCCCTACCAGCTGCCACGGTTTGGACTAGCCACTAGGGCTTGGGTACCAGGGACAGTAACTGATAGGGATAGGCCTGTGCACAGAGCCATAGGTAGATGAGTAGAGTGATAAGCTAATTAACCTGATTTCCCCTGTCCTTGTTATATCCCTAAATAAATCAGAGCTGCTTGTTTCAGCAAAGTTATACTGCCTGAGGTATTTGTCTATGTTAAAGTACTGTACTGTGATTGTTGCACTGTATCTTATTTCACAGGAGGTCCCAGTGCGGAACCAGTCCTGGGGGTAAGTGTATACTGTGAAGGTAATTCTGATATATTGTGTGGGCCACTAGTGGGAAGAAAGGGGGGTTGCAGTGTCCCAGAGGGCTGTGACCAAGTTAGTTTAACTATTGCAAACCCTGACCTCTGTGTGGAGGCACCCACCATTGGATCCAGGTCCCTCAACCTGTTAGTGGCAAATCAGGCAGGGGTAGTAGCCCCTGGGATAGCGCCATCTAGGGGTTACATCTTGGAGGCTCACCGCTGGGATTGTGTGTCCTCTAGTGGCCATTTTACGAACCACTGTTAAGGAAAATGGGTACCCGACAGAAGTGGCTGTGCACGGCTGGTGGAGTGGTGTACTGGGGAGGAGATCGACCCCAAAATGCTATGCTTATACTGGACATCCCTTGGGTATCAATACGGACACTGTACAGGAGTACTTTCCAAGGTGGAAGGTTTACAAAACCCTGTGGTGGTGGGTCGGCATGCTAATCTGCTCACCCACACTTTTCTGGCCCTAGTAGAGTTTAAGGATCCCATAGATAGCTCAAAGTGCCACAGACCATTACCCCAGAGGAGCCCTCACTGCTTGGAGAGGATAACTAAGGACAGTAAAGACCGGGGAATGAGCCCCACCACTATCTGAAACTTTTGAGGAAAAATTTGCTAAATGGTTGCTGGGAGAAGGGAAAACTGTGGAGGACTTGAAGAAACTATTCTTGCCACCTGAGTGTTCCTCCCCAACACCTGTCCGCTCCAGTGCCCGTAATGGTGGCTGAATCAATGCAGACTCCTATTTCTGCACCTGCCATTAGTCACGACTCTTACCGAAGGTTGAAGATCTTCTCTGGCACCCTCCCCACCCCCAAGGGAGGATGACTGGGAGACCTGGATAGACTATGTTGCCCCCCAAGTGCTAGAATGGCAATGCTCGGAAGCCGAAAAGCGAAAGAGGGTTAGTGAGAGCCTCCGAGGTCCTGCCCTGGCTACCATCCGTGCTAAACGGGCCAGTAACCCTGAAGCGACTGCACAGGCCTATCTTGAGGCCTTGGAGAATGTGTATGGGAGCCCAGATTCTGATGAGGACCTATGGTGGAGAGTAAGAAATGCACAACAGTACCAAGGGGAATTGTTGTCTGTGTATGTATCTCAGCTGGAAAAATTGTTGCAAGAATGCCTCAGAAAGGGTAGTTTGCCAGCGATTGAACTAGACCGAACCAGACTGAACAGAATCCTTAAGTCTGCCCCTTCTCAGAACTGCTGTTGCTTCAGTTACGCCTGGCAAATCGACTGGAATCACCCTCCTATGATGATGAGTTAATGAGAGAAATTCGAGGAGTTGAGAAAAGGCAACCTCGGAGGACCTGCACCAACAGCTGTGGCTACAACCCGAGTGACTGAGGTGACCCATCAAGTGAAGTTCAGGGGCAGAGGTTGACAGTCAATGAGTGCTCTGACAAGGAAAAGATATGTCACAATGGGGCGAACTGTTGAGAGAATCCAGGAATTCAAAACAGTCCCTTTATGAAGCCACGCCTGCAAATCGGGCCCTGACCTATATCCGACTGCATCTGCTATGGGGTGGGGTACCACCCATGTATCTCCTGCTGATAACAGCTCGAACTCGATTCCTTGACCATGGAAGTGGAGAAACTGACGAGATGTCTCCAAATGCTTATCACGCCGCAGACAGAGATGGCACCAAGGTTTCCAGTTAGTATACCCTGGCTCCCAGTGTGGCGCCTCGGCCAACTCAAACTCCAGAAAGTATGTTTTGCTATAATTGTGGGAAGGATGGGCACATGAAAGGGAATGCCGGTCCCCAAAGACACTGACAAAGTTGCATATAGGCAACAAGGAGAGCTTCGGAGAACAAATCAGTGGTTAAGAGGTGCGAAATGATCACAGTGAGGGCACCAAAATGCTAACTCACGTCCTTTTGTGGCGAGGTCAGTTGCCCAGGCCCCACTACCGCCTCTCAGACTGTTCCAGAATAGTGGGTCTCTCATGGAGACCACTGAAAAGGTGAATGGCGTGTCTGCAGAGCTGTATTAGACAGTGGCTCCCAAGTGACAATTATGTTCCAAGATTGGTATCAGAAGCATTTTCAGATGTACCCTTACCATTAGAAGGACTGCATGTATGGGGGTTAAGTGAGAAGGCTAACCCTATTCGGGTACATCCGAATTTGGCTGTCTTTCCCCACCTCCATGGCTGGAGTGGCCGAACAAATAGAGACCCTAGCCTTAGTGTGTCCCCCACTGGACTGTATGATGGTGTCCCTTTGTTGATTGGAACAAATGCTCATATGTTCGGAAGGCTGGCACAGTTGTGTTATGAAAAACAGGGGTCAAAGACTAGTAGAGCTTTAAGAGTTCTGGCTTTAATTAAGAAGGCCTATGAGGCACAGAGAGATACTGAAAAAATAGAACCAGAGGAACCAGTCGGAATTGTATGGAAGAAGGATCCTGAGTCTCTGATCCTGGCGCCAAATGCCCAGTGTACCGTACAGGGAGAGGTCCGTATCAGAAAGGATGTTAAGAATAAAATATTAATGTTGGATGCACAAGCGATGGAAAATTGCCAGAGGGACTGCTGGTCAAGTCTAGTATTTTGCCGCTAGAGCCCATACTTATGCCAGAAGGGTAATGGTCCAAGTTCATAATGTGTCTGAAAGAGACATTCGAGTAAATAGAGGTTGCATCCTGGCTAATGTGCATTGTGCAGACACTGCAGTGCTACCCAGCAGCAACAGTTCAGGAAGAATGACAGAGTAGCATGACTTGTCTGATTTCGCGACTCCCGCTGCCAGCTGAATGGAAAGTGAGGATCAGTGAGAAGCTTGCCCAGAGACCAGGTGTTTTCTTTAAAGAATGGGATGTAGGATGCGTGCAAGGAGCTGAGCACAATATCCGGCTGCATGACGAAAGACCATTCGTGAGAGGTCTCACGCCTGGCACCTGCTGACATAGATGATGTGAGGCGGCATCTGCAAGAGATGTTAGCTGCTGGTGTAATACAAGAATCCAGAAGCCCTTATGCTTCCCCATTGTGGTAGTGAGGAAAAGAATGGGACAGTAAGGATGTGTGTGGATTATCGCACCTTAAACCGGCGGACTATCCTGATCAGTACACAATGCCCCGCATTCAGGATGCTTTGGACTGCCTAAGCGGAGCAAGTGGTTCTCTGTGTTGGATCTTGCAGTGGGTACTACCAGATCCGATGGCCCCAGAGGACCGTGAGAAGACAGCCTTTATCTGTCCGCTTGCTTCTATGAATTCATGAGGATGCCTCAAGGATTTCAGGTGCCCCAGCCACTTTTCAACGATTGATGGGCGTGCAGTGGGGACATGAACTTACTAGAGTGCCTGGTATACCTAGATGATGTTATTGTGTTTGGCAGCTCACTGGAGGAACATGAGAGCAGATTATTTAAGGTATTGGACCGACTGGAGGACTTTGGCCTTAAACTGTCCATTGATAAGTGTCAATTCTTTCAAACATCAGTAAAGTATGTGGGACACATAGTATCCACCGAGGAATAGAGACTGACCCAAGTAAAGTTGAGGCCTTGACCACCTGGCCACAGCCAAAATCTAAAGAACTGCAAAGATTCCTGGGATTCTGTGGTTATTATCAGTGACTTCATCAAGGACTATTCAAGAGTGATCCGCCCTTTCTTAACCTTACTCAAGGGTATCCCCAACCCACAAAAATACCAAAAGTCAGCGTCCTCAAGACTGAAGAGTGTATTTTCATCCGAGTGAAGTATTTGGGGCCACGTGGACTCCTGATTAATGAGACTGCTTTTCATGAGATCATATATCAACTTACCCATGCTCCAGTGCTGGCCTATGCTGATCCAAGAAAACCTTCGTCCTGCACACTGATGCTAGCTTCCAAGGGTTGGGGCTGTGTTGTACCAGAGCACGAGAATGGCCTGAGACGCGGTGGCCCTTTGCCAGTAGAAGCCTGACCCCATCCGAAAAGAACTATCCTGTACATAAGTTAGAGTTCCTAGCTTTGAAGTGAGCCATTGTTGACCAATTCGCAGAGTACTTGTATAAGCTAAAATACTAGTAAAACTGACAATAATCCTTTGACCTATGTGCAGACCTCCAGCTAAGTTGGATGCCACTGGCCATAGGTGGCTTTCTGCATTATCTACATATGACTATGCTCGTAATACAGGAGCAGGTCTGAGCCACATAGATGCTGATGCCTCTCCTGGAGGCCTGTTCCCCAGAATGATTGGGTCCGATTGGCAGAACCTGACATGGGCACTCTGCCAGAAGTTTGACAGGGAGGAACAAATGTCCGCAGACGCAGTGGACTGCATGAGTGGATTGCTTGGGACCCTCTGAGAATTGCATACCTGCTGTATTGCCACTTTTCTGCAATAGACATTGGTGCACTGCCTCAGCTGGACATTGACAGTATCCGCCGGGCTCAATCCCGCGATCCATGATCAAAGCAGCTTTAGAAGCCCTCTATGCAGGAAAAGATGTGTCCAAATTACGCTCCACTGATTTGAGAACTGCACTGTTATACAAAGAAGGTCCTAAGTTGAAACTGATCAATAAACTGTTATACAGAGAAACAGTGGACAGAGGGGACAAGTAGACAAACAACTAGTGCTGCCCACTGCCTTCGAGACTCAGTACTGAGGTCCTTGCACAACCACATGGGGCACCTTGGTATAGACAGAACACTTGACTTGGTGAGATCCAGATTCTATTGGCCTAAGATGGGGGCTGATGTGGAGCAACACATTCGAACTTGTAGTCGCTGCTTACAGAAGCTTTGCCCCAGAGGCTGCCCCCATGGTTAACATCACTACCAGTGCACCCATGGAGCTGGTCTGTATTGATTTTCTGAGTTTGGAGTCAGATCAAAGAAATATCAGTAATGTGCTGGTGGTCACTGACCATTTCACGGATATGCCCAAGCTTTCCCCACCAAAGACCAGAAAGCATCCACTGTGGCCAAAGTACTTGTAGAAAACTTTTTGTTCACTATGGGGCTCCACAAAGAATCCATTCTGATCAGGGAGAGACTTTGAGAGTCGTCTCATCAAGAGATGCTTTCTCTGTAGGAGTCACGAAAGTCCAGAACCACTCCCTACCACCCCAAGGGACCCACAGCCTGAGCATTTCAACCGCTTTGCTAGATATACTAGGCACCCCTGCACCCAAAGGACAAGCCTAGATGGAGCCAACAAATTAGCACCCTGGTACATGCTTATAACTGCACCAAAAGTGATGCCACTGGGTTCTCCCCTACCGCCTGATGTTTGGAAGAGAAGCTCGACTACCGGTAGATGTGTGTTTGGGGTCTCTCCTGATGGGGTTCAAGCTGACAGTTATTTACAGTATGTGCAAAGTTAAAGGCCCAGCTAACTCATGCGTACCACACTGGCTCAAACCATGGCTGCCAAAAGAAATCTGGCCAACAAAGAAAGGTATGATAAAAGGTGAAGCACAGGAACTCTAGGAGGAGATCGGGTATTGCTAAGAAATCTGGGACTGCATGGCAAACACAAGATTGCTGACAGATGGCACCATCTCTCCACATTGTAGTGGGCAAACTAGATGATCTGCCAGTGTACAAAGTAAGGCCTGAGAATAATTCAAAAGATGTAAAACAATGCATAGAAATCATTTACTGCCCATTGGACAAATCTTGATTGAGTCTGAGCCCCTAGAAGATGCCCCTCTGGACCAGTGACTAGAGCTGCTGCTAAGAAAAGATCAAGAACGTCTGCCCTACAGAAGCAGAGTTAAAGTGTTCCCCTCCACAAGTCCCAGTTGAGCATGACTGTCAGTCCATATCAGAAGAAAGTGAGAGTGACTTTGAATACTATCCTTCTTACGAACTGAGTCAATTATTTGAGGCAATCCCTAGTCAATACTGGAGCAAGCTGGGCCTTCTGGACTGTCTAAGCCCCAGCTTCATCTCTGGAGCCAATGCTCCCAGAAAGTGAAGTGCAAAGCATCAGATAAGATGAAATGGAATCATTGTGCATGGTTGAACTGTTTGAGCTTTCAGGGGAAAATGATGGATTAGGGCAGACTGGTGATACACCGAACAAGAAGAGTATTTTGAGTGCCTGACAGTCCACTGCCAGTGTCTGAAAGCTCTCCATGTGAGCCAAATGTTGTGGACTCAGAAACTGTAACTCCTGGAGCTGAAAGTGCCCCAAGTTCTAGCCTCTCTACCCCATGGAGACTCCCTGACAAGTGAGGACAATGCTGAAAATGAGGCTCAGAGTGCAGAGACTGTAACAGTTCCCCTAGAAAGACTGGTCGAGCTGTAAAGCCTGTGGTGCACCTCAGTTATGATTCCTTTGGGAGGCCTGTGGACTTGCCTCTCAATGTTGTCCATAAAGGACTGTATGTGTCCCGAGCTCATTGCCCAAACTGAGCGTCAGTGCTAACTCAAGTTACTTGTGTTGCCCTCTAAGTATGGTGCCTTGCCCCATCCAGCCCCAAGGTAACTGATAGGAAAGGGCCCCCTCTCTTCAGGTTTCATGTACAAGAGGTAATAACTTGAGTTATGGTACAATGTGTGTGTAATACTGTGTAAAGAGTGACGTACTGCAATGTTTCAGAAATGTGTTCTTGGTAAAATGATGTATTGACTGATGATTACACGTGTGAGCCTAATGCAAATGTATATGGTTGCAGTTGAAACTTATGGGGGTACTTGCTTGATGCGGACGTCAAGCTTTCCCAGGCCAGGAAGGGTGTAACCCCCCTGCAAATGGGGGTTCCCAAAAGACTTCCAGGAGCTTGCTTGAATGCTCCAAGCCTGAATGGTGTTTGGTGTTTAAGCCATTTATCAGTGAGTGTTTTTAGAGCCTCTGGTACTGTCTCTTAAGAGCTGTCTGCTTGCAGACATAATTAGTTATATGGGGGACTGTGTGCTTCTCTGTTTGAGTACCACTTGAGCTGCTGCCAATTCACTCCATTTTGCAGTCACTAGGAGTGCAAAGGGAACCTATCTGAAAGATGTAACTGTTTGCCAGAAATCATTTACAGTAATAATGAAATTACAGTTTGTCTAACCTGCTTTCTTTGCAGTCAGAACTGTGTCTGCCTAGTTCCCCATTCTGGTTTGAACTGCTGAACTGGACCAATCAGTGAGGGTAAGCTAGCTCTAAAATGGTGCCTTGGACGAATCAGAACTTGGACTCATAATCTGAGCCAGCAACAAGAGGATTGTATGGGCAGTGACTCTGGGAGATGTAGTTTAGACTTGCGCCTTTTGGACCAACAGCAGCAGTCTATTGTGGTGACAGCCAATCCAGTCAAGAACTGGGAGGAACTCAAAGGAAGTGCCAGTTTTGTCTGTTGGAGTTTCAGTTTAGCTCTGGCAGTGAAGGAAAGGAACCCTGTGCTCCTTCAGTGCACAGTTTTAGTCAAAAACATGTAAGGTCCAGAGTTCCAGTCTGCAGCTGTGTAACTGCTTGTTAGGACTGAATCCGTCCTGTGAAGAGAATCAAAGGATATCTGAAGAGTAGAAACCAGGCTCACCCTGTAGAAGACTGGAGAAATTTCTGAATTGCACCGGTCTGTCAGGAACTGAATCTGCTGTGTGTTCTCGGGTATTGTGCAGTAATTGCGATCGGGATAGAAGCAGCCTGCCTGGTATAGTACTTTCTTTGTTTCCATATAAATGTGTGAGGAGGCTTGTGCAGCTCAAGTGAATCCTGCTGCCATTAAAGGACTTTGCCTGTGACTGTTTACCATATAAATGTGTGAGGAGTCTCGTGGAGCTCAAGAGTAGCCCTGCTGGCGTTGAAGGACCCTATCTTGTTTGGAGGTCGTGAGTACTAATTCAGGTTGCTCCCTGTTGAATTGCCACATTAAATCCAAATGGAATCACTGTACTGCTGACTGTTTAAACTAATTTTTCTTTCTCTGTGTGAAAGGGCCCCTACCAGCTGCCACGGTTTGGACTAGCCACTAGGGCTTGGGTACCCAGGACAGTAACTGATAGGGATAGGCCTGTGCACAGAGCCATAGGTAGATGGTAGAGTGATAAGCTAATTAACCTGATTTCCCCCTGTCTTGTTATATCCCCCTAAATAAATCAGAGCTGCTTGTTTCAGCAAAGTTATACTGCCTGAGGTATTTGTCTATGTTAAAGTACTGTACTGTGATTGTTGCACTGTATCTTATTTCACAGGAGGTCCCAGTGCCGGAACCAGTCCTGGGGTAAGTGTATACTGTGAAGGTAATTCTGATATATTGTGTGGGCCACTAGTGGGAAGAAAGGGGGTTGCAGTGTCCCAGAGGCTGTGACCAAGTTAGTTTAACTATTGCAAACCCTGGCGTCTGGGTGGAGGCACCCGCCATTGGATCCAGGCCCCTCAACCTGTTCGTGGCAAATCAGGCAGGAGTAGTAGCCCCTGGGATAGCGCCATCTAGGGGTTACACACTGTTCATGAGCAGAGGTCTTAAAATGGCTATGTTGAAAATTTGGTGACAAAAGTCCATAAAATGACTGTGTTACAAGTGAGCATTGTGCAGTTTCCACGCACCCTCGTAAGTTCATGACTTTGTAATATTTTCAGTCCAGATTTTCACCAGTGTCATTTTTCCACACTTCCTTATGAACAGTACAGCTGTCATTTTTCACAACATGGCTGAAGTGTGTTTTCACACTTTCAGCGCAGAGATGCGTGGTCGCTGTGGGAAATCATTGTTGGGACAGATAAAGAAAATCACAGTGACGCTGTTCATGATCGGAGGTCCCAAAATGCCTGTGTTGACAATCTGCTGTACAAAATCCCCAAACTAATTACATTACAGGTGTGCATTGCACAGTTTCTATGCACGCTCGTGACAGTTTTTTTAATATTTTTACTGCAGATTTGCAACATTGCCATTTTTTACACCTCCCCATGAACAGTACAGCTGTCATTTTTTACATCCTGTTCGGAATGTTTTTGCACCTGTGGTGCTAAATGCCGTAGTCGCTGTGCATAAGCAGCTTTCAGCTAACAAACTGATATTCCCCCTGTTCATGAGGTGGGGTCACAAAACAAACATGTTGAAAATTTGGAGTGAAAATACCAACGAATGCCTGAGGTATTAGGGTTTCCAACCATAACGCCCAACCCTGTAGAGAATGACAGGCATCAGGGGTGTGACTTGGGATTCTTGCCTGTAATGCTTATACCATTCCACACACTGCAGCCAGTGTGAGGCATCGAGGTATGCCTTGGACTCTTCGGCCCCAAAGTTCACCCCATTCTCCTATATCGCACCCATCTCACCATATTTACTAATGGAATGGGGTGCGCGATAAGGCCAAAGACCCCAAGGAACACCGTGACACTTGTCAGTGTCTGCAGGGTGGGTATGGTGAAATGGCATGGCCGTTATACCTGATCTACCCAAAAGGCACACCCCAATGCCTGTCACTCTCTGCAGGGTGGTGGTGGGGTTGGCTTCAGTTCAATACTTCACTGCCATTCCTATTACGCAGCTCTGTAACTTCTACACTACCACTGCCAATGCCAGCAAGCAAACATTCGGCATTGACAAATGCTTGTTTCCATTCCTCTCAGTGTGTCTACTCTACTGCAGTTTTGTGTCATCTGCATGTAACCCCCCCTACAAATGAGATTTCCTGAAAAGTCTTCCAAGAGCTTGTTTAATTGCTCACGGGCTGGTTGGTGTTCGGCGCTAAAGCCATTTTAATGTTGTTGCCAGTGAATGCTTTTAAAGCCTCCATGTACTGTCTCTTTAAGTGCTGCCTGCTTGCATTCCTAATTAGTTTAATGGGGTGCCTGTGTGTTTCTATCCTAGAGTCCCGCCCAGACTGCTGACTAAACGCTCCATTTCTGCCATCGCTAAATGTGCAGAGTGAACCCTGCTGAAAGATGTAACTAATTGCTGGAAATCATTTAGAATAGTGATGAAAATGTAGTTTGTTCTAACCTGCCTTTCTTGCAGCAAGGACTGTTCTATGTAGCTCCACCATTTTGGTCCTGGACTGCTGAATGGGACCAATCAGTACTTGGGACTCTCAAATGGAGCCTGCTGAAATGGGGCTGTGTGGAGTGAGACTCTGGGAGTTGTAGTTTTTGGACTGTTGGACCCTTTTTGCACCTATAAAGGGACCCTGCTGTGATGGACATCTGAACCGACCAACTGAACCTTCTGGATCTGAGTGAAAGCCCCTGAGCTGTCTGCTGGCAAGTCAGATTCAAGTTGAATGCTGAAGGAGCAGCATCTCTGAGTGTTTGAGCGGCCGTTGTGGCATAGTTCGCGCGGGAGAACCCTGGAAGGCCTGAATTCCGGCCTGCTTGCCGTTTTCTGCTTCGAGAGAAGAAGAGAGAGAATTGGTTTGGACTATATCCGATCTGTGCGATGTGAAGCAAGCTGCTGCATTGGGACCAGGCTTAACCTGTAGAAGACCGAAGATTTTGCTGAATGCGATCGGCCTGTCAGAACTCCAGCTATTTCTGAGCTCCCAGTCTGAGCAGTGACTTTGCGATCGGGACTAGGAGCATCTTGCCTGGTACAGTCATATTTTCCTGGTATATAAATGTGCTGCGTACTGAATGGGGATCGCAATTTAATTCTCCTCTTCTGTGACTTGTGTGCTGATTGCTGGAAACTGTATCCAGCACAAACTGAACTAAATCTGCAGTTAGATCCATGTGGCTGGGCCTTACCACGAGGACCTTGCCAGACCACCCTGCTGCACAGAGAAGAGCCATCGACGAGAGACCTGCCTGGGGACCAACCCCCACTCCCAGCCTGAACTGGAATGGCACCTCGCTGCACTGTGTGGGTCCTGCTTTCCCCAACCATCCAGACTACTTGTCAGAGGTCTTCATTTCATCCATCCTGCATCCAGTCTTGGGTACCGTAAGTAAATATCAGGGTAGCACCCTGCAACTTCTGTTACATCAAAGTGAGTCATCTGATTCTTCTGTTATTTCTTCACGAACGGAGCCATCCGGCTCCGGATTACAAATTGTGTGTGCATGTTGTTTTTCCATCACAGGGCCCCACCCAGCTGAGACGCCGGCCTACCCCGGGCAACGATCCTGGCTAGCCCCTCCATCTTTCACCTGGGTACCCAGTGTGTGTGTGTGTGTGTGTGACAGTGTGGGGGGGATTCTGTACTGCATGCATAACAGTGTGATCAAAGTAGTTTATAAGTCAATTACCCTGATTATCCCCTGTCCTTGTTACAGTCCCCTAAATAAATCAGATCTGTTTTTTTCTGCAATTTACAGTGACTGTGGTGTCAGTTTATGTTGACTGTATTGCATTACCTTATTTTACAGGGGGGTCCCCAGAGCCAAGCTGAAGGAACCAGTCCTGTGGGTAAGTGCCAAACATATGTGTACATGCCAAGCATATCAGGGGTATTGGGAAGGTAAACAGTGTGTACTGTGTGGGCCACTAGTGGGAGATGGGGGGGGGGTCACAGTGTCCCAGAGGGCTGTGGTCTGGTTAGTTTGACCCATACCAACCCTGACTTTTGGGTGGAGGCACCTGTTTCAGAACTCAGGCCCCTTAACCTGTTAGTAGCCAAACAGGCAGGGGTAGTAGCCCTTGGGATAATGCCACCTAGGAGTTACATACAAACAGGCATACTTTCCCATCCAGCCCTTCTGCAATGTCACTGATAAAGACTTTGAAGAGGACCAGCCCTAGTACTGATCCCTGTGGTACTCCACTGGTCACTTTGCCTACTTCTGAGTGACTGCCTTTTACCAACACCCTCTGACTCCTATGGCCCAGCCAATGTGTGTTTGTGTCTGTGTGCTGTAATCCTCTGCTGCCTCTCTTTGGACTATGGACCAATTATTCCTCTTCCAAATCTGCTGATTCTAAAAGCAGAAAATGGAGCTAGGGCACAGATGACTTTGCTTTCACAGGTCACAGGCCCCTCCCAGTTAGCTGGCTCAGTTAGCAGTTAAGTGATAGGGAAGGGAAAGCTGTAGCTGTGCTCCTCTCCCAAATCAGCTGCTTCTAAAAGCTCAAAATGGAGCTGGGGGCACAGCTGGCTCTGCGTTTACAGGTCAAAAGCCTCTCCCAGTTAGCTGTCTCAGATAGCGGTTAAGTGATGGTGGTGGGGTTGGAAAGCTGCAGCCACTTTTCCCTGTTCCTCTCCCAAAGCTGCTGCTTCTAAAAGCTCAAAATGGAGCTGGGGCACAGCGGGCTCTGCTTTCACAGGTCACCGGACCCTCCAAGTTAGCTGTCTTAACAGTTA
The DNA here is from genome assembly GCA_016271365.2 of Neoceratodus forsteri. Classification (NCBI taxonomy): domain Eukaryota; kingdom Metazoa; phylum Chordata; order Ceratodontiformes; family Ceratodontidae; genus Neoceratodus; species Neoceratodus forsteri. The sequence goes on from CM057455.1 coordinate 959,805,541, forward strand.
AGTGATGGGGGAAGAGGAAGCTATGGCTGCTTTCCCCTGTTCCTCTCCCATATCTGCTGCTTTTAAAAGGCTCGAAATGGAGCTTGGGCACAGCAAACTCTGCTTCACGGGTCACAAGCCCCTCCCAGTTAGCTGTCTCAGTTAGCAGTTAAATGATGGGGGGAGGGGAAGCTGTAACTGCTTTTCTCTGTTCCTCTCCCAAATCTGCTGAATCTAAAACCTGATAATGGAGCTAGGGCACAGCTGACTCTGCTTTCACAGGTCAGAGCCCCAATTAGCTGTCTCAATTAGCAGTTAGGTGATGTGGATGGGAAGCTGTAGCTGTGTTCCTCTTTTCCTCTCCCAAATCTGCTGCTTCCAAAAGCTCAAAAAAAAAGATCTGTATTGTCTTCATAACTATCATCTCAACTGACGAGCCATTCCACTGTTCACCAGGTTCACCTATGTCTGGGAGAAGAAGCCTGCCACCTGACAATGTATTTATTCAGGGGGTATATCCCCTCCACCCTGTACCCTGTGTGAGGGTAAACTGTGGCTCCATGGAGGCTAGCAGATACATGTAGGTGGGGGCTGGGGGAGGAGAAGTTACCTGAGGGATCCAGCACCAGTGATGGAAGGAGGCATTAAAAAAAACTGCAAAAAAATATTATTAATAATAAAATATATAGACAAGCAGCCACATCAAATGTTATCTAGGTGGGCACTAATCCTATTTTAATGCTAATGTTAAAAAATTAACTGAAAAATTTACAAAGAATGTAAAATATGAGTTGAAATATGTCTAAAGGTTATATTTCCTCAAGTTTCCCTGTGACATTGGGACCCTTTGAGGTTACACTGCTAGCCTGTCACTGCGGTGGAATATAATGGTGCAATCTGTTTCACTCTTCAGTGTAATACCTACTGGACCATATTACTATCCTAGGAATGTAGAGGTTCTGATGGGAAATGCCATGGATTTTTCTTGTTGTTGATGAATGCTGTTCCAATGCACGGCCCTCTTTTGTTTCCCTGGAAGCTATGTAAACAGTGAATAATAAGAGCTGTCATGTTCTGGCAGTGTGAGCCCATCTGTTCTTTTAACCTACAGGTTTCAAAAGCAGTTAACAGCTCTTGTTAAGGTCTATTTATAGAGTAGTGCTAGCAGCTCTTCCACTGTGTCTCCGCTTTATCTACAGACAGGCTTACCCTCGTGGTTGATCAGTGCTAGAGGGTGAATTATCCAGAGTTTAAAAGGTCAGTCCTCGCCTCTGGAGAAGAAATGGATTTCTTTAGCTATAAACTCTTGCCATTTTTTGTGTGTTGTATCACTGACCAAAAAGAAATCAGATGATGAAAATAAAAACAGAAGGGATGCTGACTACTAAATACCTTACTTGGGTCTAATGGAAACTGTGTGTGTGTGTGTGGGGGAACCAAGCAGTTCATTTTTCCCTGTACAGTTCAGATATAATGCATGTGAAATGCTCATTTATGGTGTATTTAGTCATATGTGAACCAAATGAGCAGTAATAACTTTAGTTACCACTTTGCTGTTCAAAGCAAGTTTATGTTCCAAAAAAGGACTTGTTTACTTAGTTAGCTTAGCTTTTACTGACAGGATAACACAAATAAAATCAGTACCAATGAAAATCTATTTTCAGCCTTGTCCGGGGATACAGATGGTAATCAACTGAAATTGAACCAGATTAAGATGGTGGTGGTATTTTTAGTGAATGGGGGAAATTTGGCCAGGATACTGGGGAAAATTCCCCTACTGTTTTCCAAGAAGTGCCATGGCATCTTTAACATCGACCTGAACAACCATCAGAAGAGGTAGACAGGTTTGAGCCAGCTTGCCGGCACAGTGGTAGCACTACTGCTCACGACACTGGCGACCTGGGTTCGGTAGCAGGCTCGGGTTGCTAGAGGGCCAGTTAGGAGGAGAAGGATTGAGCACCCGACAGGCTGCTCTCTTTCTCCGGGAGGGGGTGGGCTGCAGTTCTCACTGCTATATCGCTACCTGGGTGATCACAGGTGAAGGTGCAGCAGAAGACGCAGAGTACTAGGGAGGGCCGGGCATCGGCTGAGTACCTGAACGAAGGCACATCTCTGCGTGCCTCCGTCTCATTGGCCCTCCGAGTGCCGATGTCCAGGGGTGGGGACTAGAAAAAACAGGAAATACCCCACGTCCAGACCAGTCAACGGGCTCTTGCACCGGCAACTGTGGAATCCGGGGGTGCAGCTCCAGGTGCATGTTCCCCTGAGGATTCGGAGGGGAAGGGGGACTCCTCCACCCCACCCAGGGGGTCATCCGGGGATATCTGGAATTACTGGAGCAGGGCACTAATTGGGAGTGAGCTACTTCCTAGCATCTCCCCTGCATCTATCCCACTCCAGCTTCATAGCAGTTCCCCTTGTTCTTGAGCACCTTTTCTTCTGAAAAATACTTCCCTTCTGCACCTTATTTACCCCTGTTAGGTCTTTAAAGGTCTCTGTCATATCCTTCTCTACCTCCTCTCTTTCAGGGTGTACATATTGAGGTTATTTAGTGTTTCTTCATAGGGCTTTTGATGCAGACCCTGCACTATTTTAGTTGCCCTCCTCTGGACAACCTCCACTCAGTCTGTGTTCATCCAGAGATGTGGTCTCCTGAACAGCACACAGTACTCTAGGTGGGGTCTTACCAGAAATCTATACAGGGATAACACCACCTCCCTCTTTCTGTTGGTGATATCCCTCCCTATGCACCCCAGCATCCCACTAGCCCACCCAGCTGCCTTGTCACGCTGCCTCACCACCTTTAGGTCATCTGATATGATTAACCCCAGGTCTCTTTCCTACTTGGTGGTTGTCAATACCGCTTCATCCATTTTGTACTCTGCTCCTGGGTTTCTGTGTCCTTACTGTCCTAAGTGCATTATTTTCCATTTTTTCGCATTGAAACCCAGCAGCCATACCCTTGACCAATCCTCTAGTTTTCTGAGGTCTCTGCTCATCCTTTCCACTCCCCTTGGGGTGTCCACCCAATTGTAGATTTTGGTGTCATCCGCAAAGAGGCAGGCCTTCCCTTCCAGCTCCTCTGCAATGTAACTTATAAAAGACAAGAGAACCAGTCTCAGCATTGATCCCTGAGGCACCCCGCTGGTCATGCTCCCTTCCTTGGAGTGAACTCTATTTACCACCATCCTCTGTTGCCTATCTCCTAACCAATTTCTTACCCAGTTTACCACCTTTGGACCTACTCCTAAGCTACCCAGCTTGCTTACTAGTCTTCTGTGTGGAACAGTGTCGAAAGCCTTACCAAAGTCTAAGTAGGCCATGTCCACTGCTCCACCGTGATCTAACTACTTTGTCACCAAGTCAATTAAATCGATCAGATTTGTTTGACATGACCTGCCCCCTTTCAGACCATGCTGGCTCTGGTCTTGTTACTGGATTCAAGATATTTCACAATCCTTTCCTTCAACAGTGATTCCATTAATTTGCCCACCACCAATGTCAGGCTGAATGGCCTGTAATTGCCAGCCTCCTCCCTCCTGCCACTTTTGCGCAGTGGGACTACATTCGCCCTCCTCCAGTCTGATGGAACCACTCCTGTTTCCAATAAACTTTTAAATAGGACTGTCAGAGGAGCAGCTAGTATTCCCCTGAGCTCCCTCAATACTCTTGGATGCCCCCATCTGGTTCCATTGCTTTCTCCACCTACAGATTAGCGAGTCGCTTCAGTACTCTCTCCTCCAAAAAAGGATTAGTATCCACCTCCCTCCAAAGCTTCTGTTACTTTTTTGTGGTCCCTCTCCTTCTCCTTCTCCTTCCTCTGTGAACACTGAACAAAAGCATTTGTTCAGGATGTCTGCCTTTTCCAGCAGTCCCCCTCTGCACAGCCCCCTCTTCCCTTTGTTAACTTTACAATCCCACCCCGGTCTTCCTCTTTTCATTTATATACCTAAAAAATGTCTTGTCCCCTTTTTTTACCTCCTGGGCTATTCTCTCTCTTCAGTTTGCACCCTTGCGCTCCTTACTGCTTTCCCTGTTTCCCCTGATACACCTCCCTATCCTTCTTCCTCTGTGTCTCCTTATACCTCCTGAATGCTACCATTTTTGCCTTTACCTTTTCAGCAACCTCTTTCGAGAACAATAGTGGTCTTTTTTTCCTCTTGCTTTTGCTCACATGTTTGACGGAGAGATTTGTTGCTTTTACTATGCTCCCTTTTAACTTATCCCGCTGTTCCTCTACCCCTCCCACGCCACGCCCCCCTGCCAGGTCATCCCTGAGGCATTCTCCCATCTTTATAAAATCTGCACTCCTGTAGTTCAGGACCCTCGACCTTGTGTGGCTCAGTTACACAGCCATCCTTATACTGAACCGCACTGTACAGTGATCACTGGGCCCCAGGTGGCCTCCCACCTTGACGTCCGCAATACTGTCCCTTTAGTGAGTACCAGGTCCAGGATATCCTTGGACAAAAAGACAACTGCAGCAGGGAAATGTGGCATGGTGCAGGTTAAGGGCTTGCAGCCCAATACAATAATGACCAAACACAAAATTAACCAGTACTCCCAGAGTATCGTGCGGCATATGTCCAGGATAAATACTCCAACACTGATAAATAGTTTTGAAAGAATCAAATTGCTTTATTGTGGATATCCACAAATGCTGCAAGCACACACAAACTGTTTAGGCTATAGCAGCCACAGTGCACTTGCCCCTGCCCTTCGCTCAATTGGAGTTCCATAGGGAGCACTGTTTTGTGCTGAAAACATGTATCTCATGCTAATGTTAATTATCCATAATACACTAGAAATAATGCTACAAAAGTGAAAAAAAGAAAAGAAAAATGATTACATATTTTGTCTAATCCAGTATCATTCATCTTAACTGTACAGGCACTGATCAATAAATCATCATTTCATTTTTAGTGACCATGGATCTGATGAATTATAAAAATAAAAAATTATCAGACAGGGAAATAAATTGTTCAGTTACTACAATCTTGATGACATCACTAAGGCACATTTGCCTATATACTTATTTTCTCATGTATGTTAATATTATACATGTCGCCGTTCACGCTGGAGGGGAGGCGTGGGTGACCTGGTCCTGGAAGGTCCCCGTGCACCAAATTCCTGCTAAGTCAGCCGAGTCTGAGGTGCTGTGGGCTTTGCAGCTCCGGCGGGCCTCCTCGGCAGTTGGATCGTGAGCGAGGTTTTTCCTGTCCCCTGCAGCGTTAGAGAGAGACCAGCCATCAGATAAACCAGCACCTCCTACTCGCCTACGCTCCTGCCAGGAAAGCACCTGTGCTCCTCCGCCTGTGGGCGTCTACGCTGGACCGGGTAGTCAGGGGACCCTGCCATTTTCCGCACTCCATGGACCTACAATCAGCTGCCAGTTTGAATTTTTGGTGCTGAATCCACCACAGCTCTCCATTGGTCCCTGGCTGTTGTGACGCTTTCACTGCCCTCTACAAAGGGTGAGCTTGCCCCACCTAACCCAGACTTGTCGCCGTTCGCTCTGGAGGGGAGGCGTGGGTGACCTGGTCCTGGAAGGTCCCCCCCCCCTCGCGCACCAAATTCCTGCTAAGTCAGCCGAGTCTGAGGTGCCGTGGGCTTTGCAGCTCCAGCAGGCCTCCTCGGCAGTTGGATCATGGAGCGAGAGGTTTTTTCAGTGTGAGCCCTCCCTCCCACTCACCCACCCGAGGCTGAATGGGAACTTATATGCCAGTTTTGGCCCTGCCTACCGTGAGGAACTTCACCCTATCAGCCTGAGGGGGCGGTCCAACCTCGCATTCTTGGTGGCTCTGATTGCATCCTCCCACTGTGCAGCTTCTTTCCATGATTAACTCTCTAGATTGTGCTGATTTATGGACTTTTGCCTAAGTTGCTCTCTACTGCCTGTGCTCTGCCTATTTTTTACATGAACCATTGTCTAAGTTGTTCCCTATTGCCTGAGCTTTGCTGATTTTTTGCCTTGCCTGTTGTTTTAGCTGTCCCAGGTCCCAAGCTCATCTCCATCCACGGGGCCAAATTGGAGCCTGCCCCGATCACTATAGTGACTTATCCAGCTCCTCCTACAATCGCTCACAGTGCCCAGGGAAAGTGCCATCCTCCTGAAGCTCAGACCGGTCTCTCTCTGACCTCTAGCCCCCAGTCCCAGCCACTTTGTCACCTACCTGGCCTGCACCAACTGCGCCTGGCTCCAATTTTTTCCTACCCAGTTGTCAAGTCCCCTCTCTCAGTCTGAACCTCGATCTCGGCCCCATAAGGACCTTGCACTTTCTCTCCTGTTGGACCAATGTCTCCAGCCCGGAAGTGGTCCAGGCTCTCCCGCCTCCAGCTCACGGGAGGTGGGAACACCTCCTCAACATCGTACATGGATGTGATGTCTGCCCCCTACAGGATGCCGGTCCCAGTTGGTCCTGCTCCAGGGCGCTCCCTGTTCCATACAGCCACTCCCCCCCCAATATCACTAGGGGTATACTGGGGGAGGTCCTCCTCTAGTGAGTTAAAAGATCTCTCCCCCCCAAACTTCCCTGGGACATCCAAGTCTCAATGCTGTCCCATGTGCTGCCCAGTCCTCCTGAGTCCCATGCTCTCGGCCATGACTCAACGCTCCCGGGCCTTAATTTCTCCAGCCGGCATACCCACTATGAAGTGGTATCTCCAATGGCTCCTTCTCTCAACACTGCTACTGGCGGGAGACATCGAAACTAACCCAGGTCCGTACAACCCTCAGAACACCCCCTCTGTATGGGGCGTGGGCAAGGGTTTAAAAGGAGCACACCTTAACATTTGGAGCCTGCTACACAACCGAGATGAACTGGTCGCGTGGATGACATTCTATAAACCCGATATCCTCGGGCTGACCGAGACCTGGCTAAAACTCTCGATCCCTGACTCTGCCTGAATCCTCCCTGGGTACGAGTTCACTCGCCTGGACAGAGCGGGGGGTAAAAGGGGGGGAGGCATACTGATCTACCACAAGTGCCATCTCAAAGTCTCCCTAGCCGCCCACCATCAATCCCTCGTGTCCCAGTGCTAGGTACTCCATGTGCTACTCCTACTTGGGAACACAAAGAAACTGCATCTGGTGTGCACGTACAACCCACCCAAGGGTGGGCTCCCCGGATTGACCCACCTCCTAGACTCTGTTGGTTTCAGCGTTGGGGACAATGAACTCCTTATCCTAGGGGACGTCAACCTCAACTGGGTTGGAGGTAGTGCGAAGCAATATGAGGCCCTACTTGCTAACTCTACTCTGACTCAACTTATCCAGGATACAACCAGGCGGTCAGCGAACGGATCCTCCGGTACCCTACTGGACTGGATCATGTCCAACCGCCCGGATAGAATCTCCTCAGCTGGTACACTGCCGGACTCTATCTCTGACCACTCACCGGTCTACTGTGTTTGGAAAATCCCCCAAGATCCCCACAAATCCTGCATGTCAGGAACTACTCCAGGTTCAACCCCGGGGAGTTCCTGGAAGACCTACGGCTTACCGACTGGTCCGATGTGTTCGGGGCCACTGACTCCTCAGTGGCAACCTCCTCCTTCATCACTATCTTCGGGATCCTGCAAGATAAGCATGCCTCCAAGGTCACCCGAAGGGTGAGGGGGTCTGCCACTCACTGGTTACATGGGAATCTCCTGGCCCAAATGCGGGAGAGAGACAAGTGTTGGACCCACTTCAAAAGTTCCAGTGATCCCACCACTTTCCAAAAATACAGACACCTGAGAAACACTTGTAAAAAGGCCATCAGGGCTACGAAAAGTGACTTCTGCAAGTTCGCTCTACTTAGCTCCGCCAGCAACCCCAGGAGTTTCTGGAGGAACATAAAAACTCTTGTCAATGGATCCTCCCAATCAGGGGTATCCGACATGCTTATCAATGGGGTCTCCTGCACGAACCCCCACACCATTGCCAACTCCCTAAATTCACATTTCACAGATCTCTCTGCCTCACGGCTCCCTTCTCGTCCAACAAGAACTCGCCCCCCTCCCTTCCCCCCATGGCTTGGAGGGAGGGTCTCCCTCTGTCAACGTTTAACCTCAGGGAAGTGTCTGTACTGGACACCCAGAGGCACTTGGCCGGCCTCTCCCAGCACTCCAGTCCTGGCCCAGATAACCTTGAATCAAAGCTCCTCAAGCTTGGCGCAGTCCACCTTGCCCACCCAGTAGCCCACATCTTTAATCTATCCCTTGGAAGTGGTACCTTCCCCGATATCTGGAAAGAGGCCAGGATTGTTCCAGTACTGAAACAAGGCAATCCCAAACTACCGGATAATTATCGTCCGATTGCCATCCTCTCATCCCTCAGTAAGCTCCTTGAAAAGGTAGTGGCCGAACAGATTTCGGAGTACATCCAGTCCCAGGAGTTGGTGTCCCCGGCCCAGCACAGGTTTCGCAAGGGTCACAGCACCACCACTGCCCTGATCTCGGTCACATCCAGAATAAGATCAGCCATGGATCAGGGCAAACTCTCCGAAGCCATATTTATTGAGCTGTCCAAAGCCTTTGATCTTGTTGACCACACGTTGCTTGGCTCACAACTGTGGTCACTCAGTCTCTCCCCACTCGCCATGAATTGGCTTATGGGCTACCTGCACGGTAGAACGCAGTTTCAATAAAGTCCTCTCAGAGTCCCTTCCAGTGACTTCCGGTGTCCCTCAGGGTTCGGTACTGGGCCCTCTCTTCTTTTCCCTCTTTATCAACCAGCTACCCGTGGTGACCTCCACCTGCAGTACCACCCTCTATGCCGACGACCTGGTGATCCTGGCTCACGCCCAAGATGTCGCTACTCTCAAAAAGGCCTTGTCCGAAGGCTTTAACAAAGTTCAAACCTGGATCACCGAAAACAAACTGGTCCTGAACCTGAAAAAAACTCAGGCCATGCTCTTTGGCTCAACAGCCAAACTCAAAACCTTGTCGGCCTTGTTAAAGATTTCCTGTCCCGATGGATCCCCCTTCCCCGTAGTGAACTCTGCCAAATACCTAGGGGTCACCCTTGACCCCCAACTCAACATGGGTAGCCACATCCTAAACATCTGTAGGGCAGTTAACTGCAAGCTGGGCCTGGCCTACAGGGCCAAGTTCAACCTCACACCAGCGGCTAGACTAGCCCTCGCGAAAGGTGTTCTTCTACCCTCTCTCAGCTATGGGCTGCACCTATTCGCTCGCTCCCCCCAGACTCACCTTACTCGGTGGCACATGACATACAACAACATCTGTCGCTTTGCCCTTGCTGTCCCCGCCTCACCCATCACTGTGAGTTATCGATAAACCGATGGCTCTCCCCAGCTAGGTACCTGGACTTCAGGGTGGGCTGCCTCCCCGGACAAAGTGGTCAGAACTGGCACCCCAGAGCTGGCTCTGCTCCTGCCGCTAACAGACACCACTATCTACCACCTAGGTCCCAGGCCCGGGATGCTCAAGGTCCCCTCCACCCGCACCCTCATGGGTGACTGGACTCTCGCCAGTGATATGCTGCCCAGACTCTGGAACTCCTTCCAGTGCAGACCCGGTTGTCCTCCTCCCACCTGTAGCTTCCGTGAATCCCTCCGGGTTTCCTGAAACTTGCCTCAGCGTGTGACTGCCCTAAGCCTCCCTAGGGAATTTCTCTATATGGTTGCTCTTCGGTTTCATAGTTTGCCTCCCTCAGATACTACCCGATAACTCTGCTGTTTTCCTTGGCTCTACCACTTTACCAGGGCACTCGACCCAGGGCACACTGCCCATGCCAAGGTTCCTGGACATTGCCTTTCTAAATTGTCTCTAACGTGAAAATGTGTATATGTTTTTGTTGTAATCTGTAGGTGACCTACTCACCCTGGGGTACATTAACCTTAACAGTTATAAGTTGTATTATGACCGTCCACACCCCTGGACTATGTTACTATTTCCCACATGTTGTCATGCTGTACTTACTCTCTACTGTAAATAATGTCTGTATCCCTATGTTGTACTCTCCCGGGTCGTTCCTGAAAATAGGCATAATACTTGTCTAGTGTACTTACCCGGTCAACAAAAGCTAAAATAAAATAAAATAAAATGTCAGAAGCTTATTTAATAGTAATATTCTTCAGCTGCACACAAGCCACCACCTGGGGAAGCAGAGTCAGACAGCAAGCGCCTTAAAGGCCGCGGGATCCCACTGCTGATGTACACTCTTCAGCTGCACACAAGCTACCACCTGGGGAAGCAGAGTCGGACCACAAGTGCCCTAAAGGTAATACAGACTGCCTCCTGGATGAGCTCCTGTGTGAGAGGTATTTATTATTAATGTCCTCCTACACAGACTGATTGTTTCTGCTGGATGCCTCCCTGGCCTGCGTGCATCAGGGATACAGCTGCATTCAGGGTAGAGCTTTAAGAGCCTCCGAGCAGCTCTCTGGACACTGTGTATTAGTACTGTGTTAGTGAATGCTACTGTTTACCATTTCTAGTGCTGTGTGACCAAGGCAACATTTGTTGCATTGTTTGTTTATTTACTAGCTACTGGGCAGTTTCTACCATTCTCCCTCTTGCCTGTGACTGGGTAGCCTTAGTGACGTATTGCCTGAATGCAGGCGCCTAGCATAGAGAACCGTACAGTGCAGCTAATTCTTGTCTCCTTTGTTACTCACTGCAGGCCCACCGTATGGTTGGTGCACTCCAGCAGGGCGCTGGCCTTAGTACCATTGTTCTCTCACACCATTCTGCTACTAACTCGCGCCTGCGCATTGGGGCTGTTCCTACATTCAGTCCACGCATGCACACTAGCATCTGGCCAATCCTGTTGCTAGCAGGACTCCCACTGCATACTAATACCTTATCCCTTTGTTTGCCGTCCCTATTTAGGCCATGGTACCCCACACCCCACATACATTCTTCAGCTGCTCATAAGCCACAACCTGGGGAAGCAAAGTCGGACTGCAAGCACCCTAAAGGTAATGCAGACTGCCTCCTGGATGAGCTCCTGTGTGAGGGCTGTTAGCCCATCGACGCTGCACGTTGACTGTCCTGCCCACCCCAGGCACCCTCCCACCCAGGGGCAGCCCTTAATTTAAGGCCTTCCCCTGGTCACATGACTTCCTGCCTCATCTTTTTTCTAAGTCCCTGTTTTTCCATCTGCATGTTATACGCTCCCACCACTAATTGGCAGTGCTGAGCAGCACTCCACTACTTGCCTATCTACGCCCACTCTTTGACTGACTGTCTCTATTCCTCTTCTACTCTCCTCCTCCCCATACTTCCTCTAGACTGACTCTCTGTACTCCCACTCTACTCTCCTATCCCCTACTCCTCCTCAATTATCCACCTCCCACTCTCTCAGCCCACTTCCATTTGCACTGAATGCACTACCCCCAGTGCCCCTAGGAGTCGCTATTGGCCCTCCCTCAACTCCCCCTTGCCCCACACTTTTCTGTGTTTTGCCACCCTGCACACTCAATTTACATAGGTTCCAACCAAGCTCCTGCTCTGGGTCTTTCTTCTTTTTAATTCAATAAACTTTACTATTTTCTTTTTAAAAGCAGGTAAATGGTTAACAGGAGCTAACATAGAAACATAGACTTTGACGGCAGATAAGGACCACTTGGCCCACCCAGTCTGCCCATTTCCTTACCTATTGGATAAGCTGCAGATTCTAGTTAACCAACAGCCTACTTCCTGCAACCCCACACTATAATTGCCTTATGTCTGTCCCACGCATGTTTGAATTCCCCCACTGTTTTAGACTCCACAACCTCTCCAGGAAGGCGGTTCCATGTGTCCACCACTCTCTCCATGAAAAGAATTTCCTCACATTACCCCTGAGCTGTTCCCCCTCTAACTTAAATTGTGCCCCTTGTTCTTACACATCTCTTTTTCTGAAAGATGCTACCCTCCTGGACTTTGTTGATTCCCTTGAGGTACTTAAAAGTTTCTGTCATGTCCCCCCGTCCCTCCTTTATCAAGGGTATAAATATTAAGCTCTCTCAGTCTCTCTTCATATGGTTTCTGATGTAGACCCTGCACCATTTTAGTTGCCCTCCTCTGGACTGCTTCCATCCTGTCTATGTCCTTGCATAGATGAGGTCTCCAAAACTGCACACAGTACTCCAGATGGGGTCTCACCAACTGTCTGTATAGAGGGATAACCACTTCCCTTTTTCTACTTGTGATGCCCCTCCCTATGCATCCCAGTATCCCCCTGGCTCTCCTTACTGACTTCTCACATTGCTTACCCACCTTTAGGTCATCTGATATGACTACACCCAGATCCCTTTCCATTATTGTTGTCGTTAGTACCTCCTGTATTGTGTACTCTTCTCCTGGATTTTATTTCCCAGGTGCATTACTTTGCACTTCTTTGCATTGAATCTAAGTTGTCATATGTCTGACCATTCCTCCAACCTTGCCAAGTCCCTTCTCATCCTTTCTACCCCCTTGTGTATCAACTCTGTTACAGATCTTTGTGTCATCCAAAAGGCATACCTTTCCTTCCAGACCCTCCACAATGTCACCCATAAAGGCGTTAGAGGACTGGACCCAGTACCAAACCCTGAGGTACTCCACTAGTAACCCTTTCTTCAGAATGTTACATTCACTATTACCTTCTGTGTCCTGTTGTGCAGCAAGTTTGCTACCAGGCTACCACCCTGGGACCCACTCCCAGGCTGGCTAACTTGATTATTAATCTTTTGTGCGGGACTGTGTCAAATGCCTTGCTAAAGTCTAGGTAGGCCATATCCACAGCCCCTCCCTGGTCTATTACTTTGGTCACCCAGTCAAAGAAATTGATTAGATTCATCTGACATGACCTTCCTGCTGTGAATCCATGCTGCTTTGGGTCCTGTGCCCTGCTGGCCTCTAGGTACTCAACAATTCTTTCTTTCAGAAGTGATTCCATCATTTTCCCTACCACTGAGGTCAAACTAACAGGTCTGTAGTTTTCTGCTTCTGCCTTGCTTCCACTTTTGTGAAGGGGAATCACATCTGCCCTCCTCCAGTCCTCAGGTACCACCCCATCTTCCCATGATTTGTCAAAAAGTGTGGTTAGTGGTGTCACTAGGTCCTCCCTTAGCTCTTTTAGGATTCTAGAGTGAATCCCGTCAGGCCCCATTGCTTTGTCTACCTTGAGTTTTAGGAGTTCTTTCAGTACTCTTTCTTCTGTAAATGGACTGGTGTCAACCCCACTATCCAGAGTGCTTCTACTGTTTGGTTTAGGTAACTCCTCCTCTTCTTCTTTTGTGAATACTGAGCAAAAGTATTCATTCAGTATCTCTGCCTTTTCACTGTCTCCCTCTGCCCACCTCCCCTCTCCTTTATTAATCTTCACTATCCCTCCCTTAACCTTTCTATGCTCCCTAATGTACCTATAAAAGGTTTTATCCCCCTTCTTAACTGAGTTGCCTATCTTTTCCTCGGTTTGGGCCTTTGCTTTTCTGACTGCCTTCCCCACTTCTTTCTGCTTTAATTGATACAGTTCCCTGTCGTGTTCCGTCTGTGATTCCTTATACTTTTTGAATGCAGCCTTTTTCTTCTTAACCTTCCCTGACACCTCTTTTGAGAGCCATAGTGTATTTTTATTCTGCTTTGTTTTCTTTATTTGTTTCACACAAAGGCTTGTTGCCTCCATGATGGCAGTTTTGAGTTTTCTCCATTGTTCTTCCACCCCTCCTTTCTGGCCATTTGCTAATGCATTCCTCAGGTATTCACCAATTATGCCAAAGTCAGCCCTTCTAAAGTCCGGTATCCTTGTCTTTGTGTGGCTTGTCTCCATGGTTGTATTTATTGTGACGCACACTGTGCAGTGGTCGCTTGTTCCCAGATGTCTACTGACTTCTAAGTTTGTGATCCTCTCTCCATTTGAGAGTACCAGGTCTAATATTGCTCCCTCCTGAGTGGGTTCCACCACTAGCTGTCTAAGGCATGCTCCCTGTAGGGCATCGAGAATGACCCTGCTCTTGGATGTGGCTGCAGTCCATGTCGCCCAGTTAACATCTGGCATATTCAGGTCCCCCATCAACAGTATACAGTGTCATCCCAATTACACAACATTTCAGGAACAAACTTTGACCAGATTCAAAAACCCAGAATATAAACCAACTGACCCCTTCCCTCCATCCCACTCACAAGTGACCCCCTCCTCCCCAAACCCCACCCTTGCCATCATACTTGTCAATATGAACCTAGAAGATAGGTTTGAGAATTTAAAACTAGGAAAGGAAAACCATAACCAATCAGGACATATTCTGTTGGGTTTTGGGTACAATAGGTGTGCCTTATATGGTAGAGGACCTGGGATGGTTAACCAACAATAGGGTGTGAAGTTTCTCCCATGTACGTTTGTAGCCATTAGGATGCTGATGTATATCTGCAATGATCCGCTCTGCTTGAAGTGCAAATGGAATCTCTCTATACCACTCTATGTAAGCATGTATAGTAACATCCAGCTAGTGTCTGAGAATAATCTTCTTGGAACATTATGAGATCAGGGCAATGTGGGCTCTTGGGACACCAGATACTCTACCCGAATAGTCTCCTAAGGTACATATCTCTGGGCAAAACTTCTCTTGAAGATTTAGGAGGGGATATAACTGGGATTGGATCTGTAACCAAAGTGGGATGATTTTTCTCACAGGACCATAACATTTGTAGTAAGGTGCCATGTTCCTTGCCACACCTGGAACAAGTGTCTGTGGGGATGTGTCCCATTTTAAATAACTTAACAGGAATGTAGTATAGGTCAAGATTAATTTGAAATTGCATATATCGATACCTGTCCCATTTTATCATTTGATACAGGTGCTTCCAGATTTTAGGCCATGGCCTAGAGGGAGTGGAGGGTGGAACAGTCTGATCCCAAATGTAAAATCTCTGGCCTTCCTTAAGTGCAGTGGTTTGCAAGAGAAAATGATAGGAATATGAAATTAAGTGAGAGGTGGGTAATGTTTCCAGAAAGGGAAAAAGCAGGGTAGCAAGAGGTTGCTCCCAAGGCTTGTTACCGAAGTGGTGATGTAACATGTGTGAGAGTTGCATGAATTTGAAAACTGAAGAAGAGGGCAACCCGAAGGTGGCCTTCACCAAATGAAAAGATATGAGCTTCTGATCAGACACTAACTGATTGACCAGAGTGACACCAATGTTCAGACAAAAAGAGCATTGTGTAATGATATTGCCAGATACTGTATTTGAAAATTGGGATTACCGAATAAGGGTTGGGAGGTATCGCTACGATTGTCCACTGCTAAGTAGGAAGAGAATTGAGAGTGTACCTGAAGAGAGGCTGCAAGTGGTGTGGCCTGAAGTGTTTTAGGGAGACTTTTTTATGCAGGAAAGGGAGAGATCTGTAATCTATACCAGATTTAGTACATAATCTACGTTCTATTTCTACCCAGAGAGGATAATAAGTAGTATTATCCGTATCTAAGGGTTGTCGAAACCAGTAACTTATTTTAGAAAGGTGAATGGACAAATAGTAAAGAAGGATGTTAGGGGCTTGCAGTCCGCCATCAGATTCGTGATGAGTATGCTGTAGATAGCTCCTTCTGGCCTTTTTGTCCTTCCAGAGAAAGGATCTAAACAATCGGTGCACTTGCCAGAACCATGATACGGGAAGGATGCTGTTGAACATCAAGAGGGGATATAGAAGACGTGGCAGAACATTCATTTTGAGAACGTTCATACGGCCCCATAGAGTGAGAGGAAGGTGCGTCCATCTACTGAGGTCAGTTTTTATTACTGCTAAAAGGGGATCAAGGTTAAGTTACTTAACAGTGCAGGAGTCAGGTAGATTCCCAAATATTTTAATTTTGTGGGGGTCCATTGCAAACCCAGGTGGTCAAGATCAATCCAGAGGGTATATTTGTTAAGGGGAAGTACCTCTGGTTTACCTAGGTTCAGTTTATATTTGGAAAAAACACCAAATTGGTTGATAATGTTTAAGGGAGTGATTTATCAAGGGAAGTCAGGTGTAACAAAATGTCATCAGCATATACTGAGAGTTTATACTCTAAATCTAGAAGGGAGATATCGGTAACCTTGGGAGAACTGTTGAGTTTCCTAATTAAGGGTTCTAAAGATAGGTTAAACAGAAAGTGGGAAAAGGGGCAACCCTGACGAGTCCCTTGGGCCAAGAAAAAGGGATCTGATAGGACGCCATTGCATAGAACCCTAGCTGAAGGAGAAGTGTATAGGATTTGGATCCATCTAACAAATTCTGTGGGAATGTGGTACTGGGGAAGAAGAGTGAAGATATAATCCCATGAAACTCTATTGAAAGCCTTTTCTGCATTCAGAGAGACCAGGGCCGCTGGCAGTGGAGAATCCCTGGATGCAGAAAGGAGATGAGAGAGTTTCCTAATGTGATCCACAGAGTGGCGGCCTTGAACAAAACCTATTTGTTCCTTACTAATGAGAGAATTCCATACCCGGGAGAGCCACGTGGCCAGGAGTTTGGCTAATATTTTAAGATCGGTGTTATTAAGAGAGATCGGCCTATAGTTGGAGACTCTAGTGGGATCTTTGTCAGACTTGGGGAGAACAACAATAGTGGCCGCAGTTAGTGAGTGGTCCGAGATACCTTCATGAAAAAAGTAATTAAAGGTATCCAGCAGCATGGGGGCTATTAGTTCTTTAAAAGTTATATAAAATTTAGCAGTGGACCCATCTGGTCCTGGTGCTCTGTCTGGGGAGAGGTGGTCTATAGTATTTGTAATCTCGGATATGGTCAATCGGGCCTTGAGAATTTCCACTTCTGGTTCTGCTAAGGTTGGAAGAGTAACATCAGTTAGAAAATTATCCAGGTGAGTGGATTCGAAAGGAGTGGAAGTGGAGGAGTATAGTTCCTGATTATACTTTCTGAAAATGTCCACTATTGTGGGGGGGGGTAAGTAATTGCCCAGAAGATGTTTGAATGGAGGTGACAATTTTGTCAGTAACCTGAGATCGAAGACGTAGGGCAAGGAACTTACTGGCCCGCTCACCTTTGGTCAAACTAAGCTGTTTTAGATCTCAGCATAGCGTACTCAGCCCCTTCTCTATGATAATTGAGTTATATTTAGCTCGAGTTGATTCTAGACGTTCCTACTCACTAACTGGGGTGTCTAACGAGAGGTATTCCTCCATATATTTGATTTGTTCCATAATGGTGGATAAAGAGAGATTCATTTGCTTTTTGTGCTTCATAGAGAGGCGTATAAATTCACCCCTCACAGAACATTTAAGGGCACACCACAGGATATTTAATTTTGGCATTGAGGGGCATTGACAAGGTGAAAATTGGATATATATTCCTGAATAAGTTGGACTAGTTCTGCTGATTAATAATTGACTATTAAGCCACCAGGTTCTCTCTTTACATGAGATTGGAAGGAAATCAAAATGAAGAATAGTGGGACAGTGGTCAGAAATTACCTTTGCTGTGTAGCCATCTAGGGAAACCCCTTCCATAAAGTTCTTCCCTACTAGGAAGAAATCAATACAGGAAGAGGAGTGGTAAGGAGGGGAGTAGAAAGAGTACTCTTTCTTTGTTGGGTTGAGTATCCTCCAGGGATCGATAAGACCCAGAGAGTATGAAAGGTCAAGAAGGGCCCTTGACCCAGGAGAGGAGGGATGTGAGTGTGGACCTGACCTGTCTAGGGATGGTGAAAGGACTGTGTTCCAGTCTCCCCCCAGGACCATGGGTATAGAAGACCAATCCATCAAGATTGTCGCCAGAGTGGTAAAGAAAGAAAGGTCATCTGAATTAGGCCCATAAACAGAGCCGAGGACCACCTCAACATATCCTAGTAACACTTGGATGAAAATAAAACGTCCATGAGGGTCTATAATTTCATGAAGGAGCCTAAAAGGGAATTTACGGGCAATCAGGATAGCAACCCCCCGCTTCTGGCAGCCAAATCCTGATCTGAAAACTTGCCCTACCCATAACCTTTGTAACTGTAAAAGTTGTGTGTTGGGAAGGTGAGTCTCCTGTAGGAAGGCTACATGGGTTTGTAGGGATTGCAGGTGGAGGAGAACTTTAGTCCGTTTTAAGGTTGATTGTGCCCGTTTAATTATTCCAGGAACAAAAGTTAACTTCTACCATAGGTAAGGTTTTGTATCAGGATAATATTAGGATTTACCCAATATAAAACTGAAGAGGAATAAACCAGTCTTCCCAACAGAACCAGAGAACCTACCAACATCCCACAAACCCTTGTTGATGGCAAATACCCCCAACCTCCCTCCCCTATGACCCAGTCGTAATAACAAAATTCCTGGTTAAGGTAGCCCAGGTCCCCCCTCCCCCGGAGTCCCCTAACAAGAAAGGTATAACAGTGTTAAGAGAACAAGTTACATTAAACATAGGGAACCCCATTAACTCCAATGCCAAATGCATGACTTCTCTCAACTCAGTCACCCCCACCCTCCCCCCAGTGTTCGCAGTGAGAGTCTCATTCATAAGACAGACAGTCTATAACTTGGGGGCCACTTGCCATTATCCAGAAGGTGGAACAGAGTCCTGTATTTAGGTGGAACAATTCGTGTGGAGGGAGAGGGAAAAAAAAGAGGGTGGGTAGGGGAAAGGAGAAGAGGGGTCATGGGGTAAGGGACCAGGGAGAAAGGAGTAATAATAGTCCAACTGAAGTGTGGCTGCTAGATGCTGAAATCCAGAAGATGATTTCTGGAAGGTCCCCAATGAATTAATAGTATTTACTGGAGAGCAGGAAACGTGTGCATGTTTATAGTGGGGCTGGTCACTCCGAACATCTCAGGCACAGTGCGAATGTGCACAAGTTCATGCGGCTTTACCACTCGCGTGTTTGCATCATTGAAGAGGATGCCATGACAGTGCACATGATCTCAGGCTCGAGCAGGCATACTAGTCCAGTCCCCGGTGCAGCAGCAGCAGCAAATCTGGGTGCCACCATAGAAATGCATCAGGCTCGACACCACCACTCTAGGATCCTGCGTGGATAACGAGCAGCCCCAAAACAGGGGTCTTCAGCATACAACACGGGGAGGAGAAAGCAAAAATCAGTCCACAGGAGGGATACAGGTTAGCTCTGTATAACTTGACTTAACAGGTCAGAAGAATAAACCCAACAGCTTTATTTTACTCGCATCAAAAGAAGTCTTTCCCCAGCAGGACCCGATTTCAACGGGTAGTGAAAAGATCAGGGAACATTCCGGAGAGTTCAGTTGTAGCTTGTGATGTGCTTTCAAAGGTCTTCCAAGCACCATTATACTGAACAGAGAGACGAGCAGGATATAACATTTTGAATTTGATGCCAGCGGCAATAAGCTTGATTACTGTAGCGTGGCATTTGGTTCTCTTCTGGGCCACCCGTAATGAAGAGGATTCCCATTTGATTTCTTGCAACTCCCTAACCTTGTCAAGAACATGTTGGCAGTCAAGGTAATTTAGCAGGCGGAGAATAAAGGGCCAGGGGTTGGATCCAGGGGACACCTAGGGTGCAGAGAGCGGTGGGCCCTTTCCACAACATAGGAGGCATTATGAGCGGTAGGCCCCACCACTTTCAGTAACAGCTTTTGAGCAAAGAAGACAGGAGAACTCCCTTCTGCGTCTTCTGGAAGGCCAAAAATAACCAGGTTGTTTCTTCGGCTTTGGCCTTCCAGATCCTCAAGTTTTGCTTCCATCTTTGCGAGTCGTTGTCAGAGAGTGGTAACTTCGGGGTCAAGCTTCTGTCACCAGTTCTCCAGGGAGGAGGTACGTGCAGAGACATCTGCTATTTGTTTAAAGGATTCTTTAAGGTCTCCCCTAATAGATTTCAAGTCTGAGGCAAATTCCTAGAAGGCATTTTTCAGAGGGGCTAATTCTGCCAAGCATTTGTCTTCTGTTAGCAGCAGGGCTTTCCCAGTGATAGGAGTAGTTTTGTTGGAGGGAGGCACAGTAGTCTTGGCCTTCTTGTTCAGTTTCTCTGGTGTGGAGGGCAGCATGTGGGTAGGTAAGGCCTGCTGCATCTTGGTGTCCATCGGCGACACTAGGAAGACATACCAGGTCGATCTTGGTGCCGGTGAGTGCAGAGACTGTTCACAAGACTATCCAATTTGGGACTGTAATCAATTCACCACGATTTAGGTGTTTTAAAATGTATATAGTTGAGTCGGGAGTGGGAGCAGGAGAGAAGTGATGCGTTCAGAGTAAAGGCGTCATGTGATCTGCTCCTACCCTGGGTCTTGAACCTTGCACGCTCTGCGCCAGAGTCTGTGCCCCTGCCCCTGCACCAAAGGGGCTGCCACATTTCAGGAAGATACTTGCTACCTCTTATAGCTCAGACCATGGCCACTGCGACTAGTCTCAAGTGCCTACCCCACTGGCACTGTTCGTTCTGCTTTACCTTAGCCCTGACACATCCCCTCCCTCCGCAGGTCCCACACCCCTGCCAACCCACCACACTCTCTCCCCTCCCTACCACTCCCCAGCCCCACCATCGCATCCAACACACCTCCTCGGCATCCCCCCCAAGCTCACCTGTCCACGCTCCCTTCTCCCCTGACTCCCCATGGCCTCCCCACTGTCTGGCCATCCCAGCACTTCGGTCCCTCCCCATTCCTATCTTTCTCCAGAGCCAGGCCACACATGGTACCCCACCCTCCCAATTTAGAAAGCACTTGGCTCTTTTCAGACTTGTCTCCATCCTTCTACTGTTAGGCAATGTCCACCCCAACCCAGGTCCCATCGCAGCCAGCCCAAACCACCCCTCCACACTTACTGGTCTATGCATGGCATCAATAAATATATGCAGCCTTCTTAAAAAAATATG
Source organism: Neoceratodus forsteri (assembly GCA_016271365.2). NCBI lineage: Eukaryota > Metazoa > Chordata > Ceratodontiformes > Ceratodontidae > Neoceratodus > Neoceratodus forsteri. The sequence continues at coordinate 959,826,255 of CM057455.1, forward strand.
CTGACCTCCAGGGCTGGGTTGTCCAACACCAGCCGGATGTTGTAGCATTAGTTGAGACTTGGCTCTCCAAGAACACCCCAGACCACTTTATTACCCTAGCGGGATACACAATCTTTAGGGAAGACAGGGTTGGGAAACATGGAGGTGTCTGCATGATATACCTTCGAGATACACTTCAAGGGCTCGCACTCCCCACACCACAGCTGGAGCATGGTGCCCAAGCAATCTCCATCAAAATTAGCAATGGTGCTTCCAGAGCCCCCCTAATATTCACGGCAGCCTACATCCCACCGCTCCACCAGTACCCTGCCTTTCAGTCACTCCTAGAGCACGTATCCAGCCTGCCCAGCAAAATGGAACAGATCACGATGGGTGATCTCAGTATCAACTGGTTCTCTAGCTCTGCCTCCCAAGCCAAAGATGCTATTGCGGCCCTCGACCTTACACAGCCGATTACTATTCCCACCTGGCTCCACTCTTCCAAAGGCTCTGCCACTCTGCTGGACATTGTCCTCTTGAACAGACCCCAAAAAATCACCAGTACCCCCGTACTACCCAATGCCCTAAGCGACCACTCCCCTATCACCCTCGCCTGGTCCTGTAAGATGAAAAAGCCAGCAACAAAAAGTGTCCTCTGACGGCACCTTCACCCTGGCAAACTAGCTCAACTCAGAGAGTATCTTGCCAACTGGGACTGGTCCCCAATTAAACTAGCTCTTGACGTCGACACTGCCTTCAGTTTCTTTGTCTGCCCATTTAATGCAGCATGTAACATCTTCCTTCCCCTTACTAAGTCAGTAATTAAGGAGCACAACTCCCTGTGGATAACCCCTTCTCTAATCAGTCAGCTACGGAGTAGAGACAACCTCTGGTACAGAGCAATCGAATCTGGCAAGCTTGCGGATAGACAAGCCTATAATGTGGCTTGCAATAAATATGCCTGGGTCATCTGCAAGGCTAAATCGGACTGCTACAGATCCACCCTTGCCTCTTCTTGGGGATCTGCCCAGAAGTTCTGGGACAATATTAAGGAGTTTAATGGAAAATCTGCAACGCCCCCTCCTGCCCAACTTGATGTAAATAGCTCATTCACCACAGACCCACAGACTATAGCCAATGGGCTCAATAAAGCCTTTTCAGACCTCAGCACAGTTCTCCCCACCAATTTCTTTGACCCAGCCCCTGCTCTCCCCCCCATCTTCACTACCCCTCCTTTCGCTTCAGGGACCTCGCACCATCTGAGGCCAAACCCTTCCTACTTAAAGTCCTCAGTGGCCCATGCCGTAGTAATGACTCACTGGACCCCAAACTCCTACGACTAGTTCTGGATGCAGTTCTTGCACCCCTTACCAACCTTCTCAATTGCTCCCTCTGCCATGGCCAATTCCCCCATGCCTGGAAAACCGCTATGGTCACCCCAATACACAAAGGTGGGGACCGTACCTCTCCCGGGAATTACAGACCGATACCAATACTGGCACCCCTCTCGAAAGCCTTAGAAAAAGTTGTAGCAGACCAAATGACTGAATACCTCGACAAACACAATCTCCTCTGTGTGGAACAGCATGGTTTCCACTGGTGCCATAGTACCACTACTGCCCTCATTGAATTTTCCAACTACTTACACACAGCCCTGGATAAAGGGCTCCTTGTGGGTGCAGTCTACATCGACCTATCGAAAGCCTTCGATACCATCTGCCACCCACTCCTCATATCCACCCTCTCACAACTTGGTTTCTTGCAAGACCCCTTGTCCTGGTTTTCCAACTACCTCACCTTCCACTCACAGTGTGTGAAAATCAACAGTACCCCCTCCAGCACCTGGCAGGTCCGCTCGGGTGTCCCACAAGGTTTGATCCTCAGATCTATACTATTCAGTCTGTACCTAAACATGCTCTCCAGCTCCTGCTCAGAAAAAATGCTCCTTTATGCGGACAATGCTGTCCCTTTCACATCCCACCAGGTCCGTACCCATCTCCAAAGTGCCCTACAAAGTGCCTTTACCAGATGGAATCCTGGTTCCTGGACCGATGACTCATAATTAACCTAAAAAAGATGAAACACATGCTATTCTCACACACACAAAGCAAATTCAGGGACGCCCCTCTCAATATCCTGTCCAGTACTCTCCTTCCTCTCAAGTGGGTAAAAACCTACAAGTACCTGGACATTACCTTTGACTCTGCTGTCTCTTTTCATGACCACACATGCATCCTTGCAGCAGCCATAAACACACGTGTTGGCCTACTATACCACCACAAGTGCTGCCTACCACCTGCACTCTGAGGATGGCCATCACCTTCTCAGTGTTATTCCCTAGTGGACTACGGCATTCTAGTGTACAGTGCAGCAGACAAAATTGCACTCAGTGAAATCAAAATGTCACTAAACAAGACCTGCTGCCTACTTACTGGCTCTAGCAGACTCATCCACACTTGTACCGTATATGACCTTGCTGATATTCTCAACCTTGAGGAGAGGTTGCACTACCAAACCTGCCTCCTTACCAAGAAAATAGTTGCTGGCATAGCACCTCCAGGCCTAACTTCTATCATCACCACCTCTGTCCCTACTATCTCCACCTGAAGCACATACAAATGGGCACTTCAAGTGCCCAGAGTCAAGACATCCCTGGCCCAAAGGTCCTTCCGATACCGGGCCCCAACCTGGAGTAACGTCCTCCCCCCGATATCTCCTCTCAACAAAGAATAGGGCCTTTCAAAATAGCCCTTAGGCAACACCTAATCGCCGCCCACAGCTGTAACTGCACTTAGCTATTGCGTACAGCTGCCTAGGTATCTCCGCTCAAGCTTTAAGGTACTACCTAAATAACATTAACTGAGGCTAAGCTTCTATTCTTATACACCAGGTGTTTGGCTACCCCACTGTATAGGACCTGTATATAGTTTCACCTTCCAATGATTAGCTACTTCACTGTATAGGACTTGTATGTAGTTGCACTCTCAATGACTTAATCCTTGTATACACTTATACAAACATGTATAATGAATCTCTGTGTTGATCTTTAACTATACTGTATACGTACAAAATGTTTTTGTTGTTCCTGATGAGGAGCCTTTGTAAGTGAGTCCCTGACTCAAAGGTTTGCAATTCCAAGTCTATTAAATAAATAAATAAATAAATAAATAAATAATGAAGGTTCAAGAGACTTAATTCCTAAAGGATTTGAACAAAAACCAAAAAACATCTGAAAATTACCTTTGAGGTCATTTTTGGGTGAGAAAACCAACGTCATGGGGCTGTTTCAACTAACATCATTCTCATCTTATTATGTTTTATTTATTAACAATCATCACACATTTCATAAATAAAAAAAGATAGAAAAATAAGGAGGGGGGTGTTTGTGTTACCCACGATGCAATGGACTGCAAACAGAGAGAGCAGGGAGCTGAATACAAGTGTATATTGCAGGTGTCTCTTGTGCTCACCTTTCTCAGATCTAGCAGAGGGAGAGAGAGAGAGAGACAGAGAAAGAAGAAGAAGACATACAAGTACAGTTAACAGTAATGATTTATGCATATTGGATAATTAATATACCATTCCAACATCTTTGAATACTTATTCAGACCTGCTCATCATTTGTCGAAAGATATAATAAAAATTGAGATAAATGGGACAGAAACGGAAACAGAAAAGAACTGTATATAGATACATAAGATTAGGGCTGACTGGTGAGTGTCAGGGTAGGAGGTCAATTCAGAAGAATTCTTATAGATAGGGTTTAAAATCAAGTTCCATATTTAAACCATCTGATGTCAAAGCATTCAGTGTATATATCCAAAGGTATATCTCCCTCATTAGTGAGTTTACTGACTAGTTGCCTGAGGAACACCCCCTGCAGAGAGTCCAGGATGTCCCTGCTTCTAACTGAAGCTGCTGCTGGGATGCTCCAATCTACATCTGGCAGGTTGAAGTCCCCCACCATTAGCACCTCCCCCTTTTCTGCCATCTTGCCAGTGACTTCCACCAGTGCCTTATCTAATTCCTCCTGCTGTGCCGGAGGTCTGTAGATCACTCCAGTGGAAATAGTGACTCCATTCTCCATCTCCAGGGTGACCCACAGTACCTGTGCCTCCCCGTGTATTCCCTGTATTTCTGTTGCTTTCGCTCACATAATGCACCATACCCCCATCCTTTACTTCCCACCTGGTCCTTCCTAAATAGAGTATAGCCTGGTATGGCCATGTCCCATTCATGGTTTTCAGTGCGCCATGACACAGTAATGGCCAAAGTATCCAGGGCGGCTTTAGCCATGATGGCCTCTAGGTCAGGAATCTTATTTTCTAGACTTCTAACATTCACACATATGGCCTTTGGAATTTTGTATCTACTCTGCTTGTTGCCCCCTTTTTTCCTTTTTGCCCTCCCTCTTCCGCCTTCTGTTTTTAATGATCCTTCCCCTTCCCCCTCTACCTCTACCACCCTGCTTCCTTTATTAATTTGCATTCTGGGAGATTCCACTCCCATCAGGTTCTCCTTATTCTCTACTTTGGTCTGTGGAGGGGGGGGCTGTTTCTGCCTCCCTGATTATTTTTTGCCACCCCACCGACCAGTTTATATATTTATTTGAAGTAACATTTAAACTATCCACTGAAGACTGCAGTTCCCATCCTGGATAGATGCAGGTCACCACTGCTATATAGGCCTTTATCTTCCCAGGTGGGTCCCAACTCCCCAATGTAGTCAAACCCCCCTTCTCTGCATCATTCCCTTAGCCATGAGTTAAAGCTCCTAGTGCTGAAATCCCTCTCCTCATCCCTGTCATACACAGGCTGCACCTCAATGAAAGCCACTGACTGAGCTACCTCTCTAAGACCCCTCACCAACTCCCTAAACTCCCCCTGCACTATCCCAGCCCTGTCCCTAGCCAGACCATTAGTCTCCAGGTAGACAATGACATCCAGCTCTCCCTCCTGTGCTGCAGCCCTAATGATCCTCAGGATTTGCTTCCCATCCCTACGGGCCATGGCACCTGGTAGGAACCTAACCTGCCTCTCCCCCCCTTTCCTATTCCCAAATATATCCCCCTCACAATCGAGTCCCACCCCAGAAGTTGCATCCACCTTCTCTGTGGTCCTCTACCATCCTCCTTGGCATCTCTACTATGGAGGGCCCCCACTGCCTCCCTGGTCACTACCATAAGTGCCACCTTTTGACAGTCCTGCCCCACCAGAGCAGCGTAGCAATTATGTAGTGGTACCGGTTAAGGAATGCGTCTCTGTCCCAACACCCCCTGCCCTTCCAGAGCCCACCATAGTCCAGCTGTTCCTCCTCCCTGGCATCCTCTGAGGTAACAGAGGCAGACTTGGTGGACCCTTTGTGGGAGAGGAGGTCCCCGAATCCTAGCCAACTCAGCCTGCAATCTAGCAACCTCCTCCCTCAACCCAGAGAGGTGTGCACAGATGGAGCATCATCACAGTGTCCAGAAGGTCTCTCTGAAAACAGCCACCCCATAAACACTGCACTGCACCACTCCCAGCATTCTCAACTTCTATTTTTTCTGTGCTACCAGGAAATGCTTTTGTACCCTTACCACTGATAGAGTATTTCTAGTTTTCCCCTTTATTAGTTTGTTTCTATTTGTGTTTCCCTGTGCCTTGTTTAAATCTCTTTATACTCCTGTCCTAGATAGAGTATTGCATCTATTCCCAGTTTTGGTCTACCCTTAATCTTCAACCCTTCCCAGCAGTGACTATTACAAAGTAGTGAATAGGTTCCTTGCCTTAGTCAACTGGCAGAGTCCTCCTCTTTCTCCACTTCCTCCTGCTGATGTCTGCTGGAGCCTACGACACCAGTCATGTTCCACTCCTACGTTGTTCCACTCACTGGGTGGGACACAGACATGCTGGACATGTTAGAGCTGAAGTACTTTTATAGTGCTCTTGTAAGAAGGCATTAAGCCACTGTCAGCTCTACCCCCAGTTACCCACCTGATTCACAGGACTTCCTGAATCCACTCACCCCAAGATTAAGCTCCTGTGCTTGTTTCCCCCACACCAACTGTTACAATTTAAAGCCCAAGTTTCAAGGTACCCAAACACTGCCTACCAAGTTTCAAAGTACCCCAAACACTGCTTACAGATCTCTTATTTTCTCCCTACTTAGCCTACTACTTTCAAAAGGAAGAAAAGTATAAATTAATATTAATATACCTTTAAGGTAAAGCTAGTGCTTTCTCTCCACTCTGTCAGCAAAGTCTAGTCTTCCACCTATAGTAAATGGGGCTCATTAGATGTATCTCGGCTTACTAAAAGTGTCTACTTATGACTTCTTAGGGTTCGAGAAGCAAAAAGCAAAGCTGAGTGGTTCTGGAAACCTAAGAAGTTAGAAGGGGGTGCTCTTAAATAGATAAGAGAAATCTTTAGAACTCATTTACTTTTTATTAAATATCAATTTTTTTCTATCTCAAATTTGATTCCAAAGGAAAATGTGATCTCCTTGAAGTAAACAGGAAAAAAAGAATGCGAAGTTAGATAACTAATACACCTGAATAAGGGTGTGCCAATTCCCTCTGCTAAAACTGAACTACTCCAAACTCATGCTGCTAGGTTTCAGCAATCCCCAAGCTGAACACTGCCTGCCCCGATGGTGGCACTCTCTGTAAAAAGTTGTACCCATGCTCATCTGCACATTTCAGAAATGACCCCTTTCCTTGTTTTTTTTTTAATGGACCCCTTTAATATAAAAACAAGGAGTTAGTTACAGCCTCCAGAACCCCTTTTCGCTTCATGTGAGGAACCAGCCATGGGAACCAACGTGGTAATGGGTTTGCATCACATGTACACATAATGTTGTTAAATTGTAATAATTGTATGTAAAAGCTTGTTTACATGTTTAGAATGTATGAAATATAGAAACATAGAAACATAGAAGTTAACGGCAGATAAGGACCGCAAGGCCCATCCAGTCTGCCCATTTCTTTTTCTACCTTATAAATGTGCCATCAGCCTTTGCTCTGTCAGTGGCCTATCTATTCATACTCATCTGTATTGCTCCCTTATTCCTATCCCATGCCTGTTTGAAGCCCTGCACTGTATTCATAGCCACCACTTCTTGTGGTAAGCCATTCCATGCATCCACCACCCTTTCTGTGAAAAAGAATTTCCTTACATTCCCCCTTAATCGGCCTCCCTCTAATCTCATGCTGTGTCCTCTTGTCCTGCTATTTTCTTATATTTAAACATGTTAGACTCTTTCACCTTGTTTATGCCCTTAAGATGTTTGAATGCCTCGATCATATCACCTCTCTCCTCCTTTGCTCAAGGGTATATATATTGAGCTCCGTTAATCTGTCCTTATATGTCTTCTGATGCAGTCCCTGCACCATTTTGGTTGCCCTTCTCTGGACTGCCTCAATTTGGTTAATGTCCTTGTGAAGGTGTGGCCTCCACTGCACACAGTACTCCAGATGGGGCTAACCAGTGTTTTGTACAGAGGATTATTACTCCTCTACAACTTGTGATACCCTACTAATCACACCCTAACCCCCCCTAGCCTTACCTCACTGCTTTAGAGGTCTGCTTGGATGATTTTAGGTTATCGGTGATGATGATGCCCAAGTCTCTTTCTTCCTTTGTGACTGCTAGCAACCCTCCCAGCCTATAGGTGGCTTCAGGTTTCTCTTCCCTATGTGCATGATTTTGCACTTCTTTGCATTAAATCCAGTTGCCACTCTTCTGACCATTCTGCTAGTTTATCCAGATCTCTTCTCATTCTGCCCACCCCATCTGGATCATCTACTCTGTTGCAGATCTTGGTGTCATCTGCAAACAGACAAGCTTTACCCTCTAGTCCATCTGCAAGGTCACTAATGAAGATGTTGAAGAGGATTGGCCCCAGGACTGATCCCTGAGGTACCCCACTTGTGACTTGCATCTCTTCTGACTGTATACCATTTACCACCACTCTCTGTTTTCTGCCCCTCAACCAGTTTGCCACCCAGTTGACCAACTTCTGACCCACCCTGAGCCTACCCAGCTTATTTATCAATCTTCTATGTGGAACAGTGTCAAAAGCTTTGCTGAAGTCAAGGTAGGCGACATCAACTGCTCCCCTTGGTCCACCACTCTGGTTACCCAGTCAAAGAAATCTATGAGATTAGTTTGACAGGACCTTCCTTTGTAAACCCATGCTGTCTTGGATCCTGTGCCCCTATGGATTCCAGGTGTTGCACTATCCTTTCCTTAAGGAGTGCCTCCATAATCTTGCCCACTACTGAGGTAAGACTGACCGGTCTGTAGTTCCCCGCCTCCTCCTGCTACCACTCTTGTGGAGCGGGATCACATGAGCCCTTCTCCAGTCTTCTGGGACCTCTCCTGTGCTCAGAGGCTCACTAAACAATTCTGCTAATGGCTCTGCTAGTTCCTCCTTTAGCTCCTTAGTACCCTGGGATGTATGCCATCAGGTCCCATTGCCTTATCCACCCTGAGCTTAGCAAGCTCTTGTAGGACCCTTTATTTTGTGAAGGAGTAGCTCACCTCCTCCCCTGTGTCCATGATGCTGAGCTGGGGCCCTGCCTCACCTTCTCTTCAGTAAATACTGAGCAAAAGTATCTATTTAGGATAGATGCCTTTACAGGGTCCTCCTCCTCACATGCTCCCTTTCTCCATTAAGCTTAGCAATACCTCCTCTGGACTTTCTCCTTTCACTAATGTATCTATAGAAAGTCTTGTCACCTTATTTTACTGTTCATGCTAGTGTTTCCTCAGTTTGGGACTTTGCCTGCCTTACTGCCTTACCTGCTTCCCTTAGGGCAGTTTGGTATGCCTCCCTATCTTCATCCGCTGTGTTCCCTTATATTTTCTGAAGGCCAGCCTTTTGGCTCTGACCTTTTCTGCTACTGTATTTGAGAATCAAAGTGGTTTCCTTCTTCTTTGCACTTCCTTTTCTGTCTAACACAATGGGATGTTGCTTCAAGTATTGCATCCTTAATGCTTGCCCACTTTGCCTGTACCCCCTCACCTGTGTTTCTTTTTGCCAGGGCTAACTTAACTCTGTTGGCCATCTTATCAAAGTCAGCTCCTCTGAAGTCCCATATTTTTGCCATGGAATGGGATGATTTAGATGTAGTAGCCAAATTGAACCATACCATGTGATGGTCACTGGCCCCCAGGTGACCTTCTACCTGGAGATCTGTGATCCCTTCTTTGTTAGTCAGTACTAGATCTAGGATAGCCCTGTCTCTTGTGGGTTGCTGTACCAGTTGTTTGAGGCCTTCCCCCTGCAGGGATTCCACTATGAGTCTAGTTCTGGCAGATGTTCCTACCGGTATTGACCAATCTGTATCCGGCATGTTGAAGTCTCCCATTATCAGAACCTCCCCATTAGCTGTCATGTTTTGTATATCTTCTAACAGTAGACAGGTTGGGTTGCACAACCTGTCGACAGTTTGGAAGAGCTGAGCTTGTTAGTTCTGAGCGGCAGCGATCTCCCCAGACAGGAATTCTGCCTTCTTACGGGAGATCGTTGATTGGTAAGTCTGATATGCTTTCTTAAAATTATTTACAGTGCTTTCATGTAATTTACATAAGCTTGGTTATCATTCCTGTAGTAGACAATATGCCCAGGTTTATACTTTCTATTATGAGGCCTATGCCAGGCTTACTTAAGCTTCATGTAGACCCCGTAATAAAGTTGATCCCCTCCCACCTTGACAGTATGATACAATTTTACTCCTAATTGTGCTGCAGTAAATACACAAAGTTACTGTATTATACAGTAGCGGAGCAGCTTGTAGTAAAATACTCTGGTGAATGTATCTCGTAAGTAAGAAATAAAAATCCAGAAACCACAATATGTTGCCGAGTGTTTTTATTGTAAACACGGGTGTAAACTAGGGTTGTCAGAACTAGTTCGGTAAAGATTCGAACCCTCCTCGAACCCTGGTGTTCGAGTTCTAACTTAGAACTCGAACACTGAACGGTTCGCAAAAGGGTTCGAATCACCATGACGCGAGACGCCGAGACCAGCGGGGTCGAGTGAAGGTGCCACGAGCTGCGGATCTGTGGGGCATTAAAGAGATGCTACCACGAGGAGGAGCGCCATTTGACTGAGGATCATCGCAGAGAGAGGCAGCAGCAGGCAGCACCAGCAGCCCACTAAACTGTAGCAAAGCAGTTAAGTGTCCGCTACTTTGTCCAGCAGTCAGTCGTACTACTTCTCCTGTGAGACTGGCGAGAACAAGAAAAAAGCTAAAATCGGGGACTGGAGACGGGAGGGAGTACTAGGGCGGTTCAGGACAGAAGGAGGGAATCGGGACTCTGGAGGGATTAATCAAGATTGGGGAGTGGGGGAATAGGGAGGGATTGATGAGAGACCAATATCAGGAGGAGGACTGGAGGAGGACTCGAGAGAAAAGAACCTTTGTGAAGTGTGATTATTTGAAACTGCAGCACACTGCACACTCAGCAGCTGCCAGCAACAAGCATACAAGGGGGGCAAAAAAAAGGCAAATAAATCTGATAAATCTAAATAAGTCTGAACCCTAGTGTGTGTGTCACAGAGAGAAGCCCAGTGTGTGCCCCTTGACTGCACTGTACTGTACCCTACCCAGTGTGTGTTACAGAGAGAAGCCCAGTGGCCAGTTGTGTGGTGGCATTAACCTTACATGACAGAAACGTAGGGGGGCAAAAAAAGGCAACTAAATCTTTCTGAACCCTAGTGTGTGTGTGTGTGTCACAGAGAGAAGCCCAGTGTGTGTGTACTGTACCCTACTCAGTGTGTGTTACAGAGAGAAGCCCAGTGGCCAGTTGTGTGGTGGCATTAACCTTACATGACAGAAACGTAGGGGGCCAAAAAAAGGCAAATAAATCTTTCTGAAGTTTCTGAACCCTAGTGTGTGTGTGTGTGTCACAGAGAGAAGCCCAGTGTGTGCATACTGTACCCTACCCAGTGTGTGTTACAGAGAGAAGCCCAGTGGCCTGTTGTGTGGTGGCATTAACCTTACATGACAGAAACATAGGGGCGCAAAAAAAGGCAAATAAATCTTTCTGAACCCTAGTGTGTGTGTGTGGCATTAACCTTACATGACAGAAACGTAGAAATATAATTCTCATTCCCTGGTTTGCGGATGTGACTCCGTCTCCTGTGGTCGGTCAGCCCATCACCCTGCTGCTGTGTGCCCTTGACTGCACTGTACCCTACCCAGTGTGTGTTACTCAAGAGAAGCCCAGTGGCCAGTTGTGTGGTGGCATTAACCTTACATGACAGAAACGTAGAAATATAATTCTCATTCCCTGGTTTGCGTATGTGACTCCGTCTCCTGTGGTCAGTCAGCCCATCACCCTGCTGCTGTGTGCCCTTTGACTGCACTGTACCCTACCCAGTGTGTGTTACTGAGAGAAGCCCAGTGGACAGTTGTGTGGTGGCATTAACCTTACATGACAGAAACGTAGGGGGGCAAAAAAAGGCAAATAAATCTTTCTGAACCCTAGTGTGTGTGTGTGGCATTAACCTTACATGACAGAAACGTAGAAATATAATTCTCATTCCCTGGTTTGCGTATGTGACTCCGTCTCCTGTGGTCAGTCAGCCCATCACCCTGCTGCTGTGTGCCCTTTGACTGCACTGTACCCTACCCAGTGTGTGTGTTACCAAGAGAAGCCCAGTGGCCAGTTGTGTGGTGGCATTAACCTTACATGACAGAAACGTAGAAATATAATTCTCATTCCCTGGTTTGTGATGTGACTGGCCTCCTGTGGTCAGTCAGCCCATCACCCTGCTGCTCTGTGCCTTTGACTGCACTGTACCCTACCCAGTGTGTGTGTTACTGAGAGAAGCCCAGTGGACAGTTGTGTGGTGGCATTAACTTACATGACAGAAACGTAGGGGGCAAAAAGGCAAAAATCTTTCTGAACCCTAGTGTGTGTGTGTGTGCATTAACTCACATGACAGAAACGTGAAATATAACTCATTCCCTGGTTTGCGTATGTGACTCCGCTCCTGTGGTCGGTCAGCCCATCACCCTGCTGCTGTGTGCCCTTTGACTGCACTGTACCCTACCCAGTGTGTGTGTTACCAAGAGAAGCCCAGTGGCCAGTTGTGTGGTGGCATTAACTCACATGACAGAAACGTAGAAATATAATCTCATTCCCTGGTTTGCGATCGTGACTCGCCTCCTGTGGTCAGTCAGCCCATCACCCTGCTGCTCTGTGCCCTTTGACTGCACTGTACCTACCCAGTGTGTGTGTTACTGAGAGAAGCCCAGTGGACAGTTGTGTGGTGGCATTAACCTTACATGACAGAAACGTAGGGGGCAAAAAGTAAATAAATCTTTCTGAACCCTAGTGTGTGTGTGTGTGGCATTAACCTTACATGACAGAAATGTAGAAATATAATTCTCATTCCCTGGTTTATGTATGTGACTCTGTCTCCTGTGGTCGGTCAGCCCATCACCCTGCTGCTGTGTGCCTTTGACTGCACTGTACCCTACCCAGTGTGTGTGTTACCGAGAGAAGCCCAGTGGCCAGTTGTGTGGTGGCATTAACTTTACATGACAGAAATGTAGAAATATAATTCTCATTCCTGTTTGCGATGTGACTGCTCCTGTGGTCAGCTCATCACCCTGCTGCTGTGTGCCCTTTGATTGCTATGTGTATGCCTATGCCCAGCAGCCCAATCATTCTGTAAGCCTTGAACCTGGGATCCTTTAGTTGCAAACTGTCATATTCTTCAATTACTTTCAGTCCACGTATCACAGTGTCACACAACCAAAATAAAATTTTGGAGTTGTAGCCAGCGATTACAGATCACATTGCTTTGTTACACAGGAATTGTTTGGTGTTGTTGTGTTCACTGCAGTATACTGGACTGGTAGTACTGGTACTACAGTCTGTTATGGCTGACACCAACATAGATGAAGCATTTAGTGCTGGTGTTGGAGCAGGTGTTGGTGGTAGTGGTAATCCTGCTGGTGCTAACAGAAATAACCAAAATGTTTCACGGATAAAAATTCAACAAACAGCAAAAGAGCAACAGTGAAGTGTGGTAAAGGGGACCTTTAAGAAAACCTGTACAGCTGCTGGGGTCACACGGAGAGGCACCATAAGGTATGCCATTCATGCTGCTAAGATCCCTGTAACTAGCAGCAATAATGCAAGTGACAGTGAGTCCTCTCTGACTCAGACAGTAGCTCTGTCTCAGTCCCACACTGTTGTGTCTCGTGACAAATCATTACTTCCTCAACAAAGTGAAATGAGCAAGTCTGCTGACAATGAATCAGGTAGCACTTGCAAATACATCCAGCACTGTTGGCAATGAAAAGGACATATCCATTGAATCCACCACTTCTGTGTTGGCCAGCAATGAAAATCCATCAGAGTCTTCTGTCCACTCTTCTAGCACCAAGGAGCATGTCCCAGGTTCTGTTAGGACAGGTGAAAAGACACAAACAGTCTTTAGCTATCTTCCTAGCACTCGAACAAAATCTGTCACATCTGAGGTGTGGAATTATTTCTCAGTCAGTAAAACTGATCCATGCAGAGCAATTTGTTCCCTGTAAACAGAGTGTAAGTCGTGGTAAAGTTGTGTCATGCCTTGGCACTACAGCTCTTAAACGCCATCTGAAAAAGCATCGGTTTTGCTTGATCATCCAAAACCAAAACCCATGTCCTCCATCTTCCAGACCGCACGTGAGAAGGGTCAGGATCAGGAATCTGAAATGGATATTGAATTGTTTGAACTTGATGCAGGCAGAACCACTGCCAGCCCTAGGATCACTGTTACCACCAATGCCAGCACCATTAGTACCAGTTGCACATCCAGTGATGGCACTGAATGTATAAGTCCTAGTCCACCATCTCTGCGCTCCATCTGCCCATCAAGCACGGTGTATAATAAACCAGCAGGGACATGTTGCAAACAGCTAACACTGTCTCAGGCATTTGAAAGGAAGAATACCTTACTAGAAATCATCCAAAGACCCTTCATCTTAATCACCGACTGGTGAAATTGTTAGCCGGAGCCTTTCTCCCATACTCTTTGGTAGATCATGAGGATTTTAGGAGCTCATGACATTAGCAGAGCCTCGATATAATGTTCCTCATCGAAGGTACTTTTCCTATGTTGAAATACCAAACATTTATCAGGCTTTAAAAGCGACAGTGATGCTTGCACTTAAAACTGCAGAGGGTGGGTTATTCATGTCACAACAGATATGTGGACCAGCACTCAAAACATAGATTACATGTCCCTTACAGCTCATTGGGTCACGTTTTCTTGTGCTTCTTCAAAAACAAAGACACCCCAAAGATGGCGCTGCTGCATATAAAAGAAGTTTGGGCAAAGTCATACTGCTGCAAACATCTTGCAGGAACTAAAGACCTCCTTGACGAATGGGTTTATTCTCACGGTCTAAAATTGGCTTATAGTAAGTGACAATGGAGCCAACATCTTAAAAGCAATACAGGATGGAGGATTTCTGCATGCTTCTTGCTTTGCACATTGCTTACACTTAATTGTCACGGATTTCTAGCAACGAAACACAAGTGGATGGTATGATTGCTGTTTGCAAAAAATTGTGACTCACTTTTCACATTCAACTAAGGCTATATGGACATTGTCCGAACTGCAAAACACAAGCTGCCCCAGCAAAAGCTGATTCAAAATGTTTCCACTGTTGGAACTCAATGCTTTATATGCTGCAGTGCCTCTTGGAGCAAAAAGCAAGCTGTACATGAGTACTGCTCCAATTACATTATTGGAGATGGCATTATGCTGTCTGTGCTGCAGTGGAAATTAATGGAGACAGTGTGCTGTATCTCAGCTCCTTTGAGACAGCTACAAGGACATGTCTTCTGAAGGTGCATCTGTGAGTCAGGTTATCCCACTCATAATGCTCATTTCACATCATCTTAGTGTTCTAAATCTACAAATAGAAAAGACAGATCTGAAGCACAGACAACATGTCGCCTATATCATGGGAATCTCAGTAAAGAGAATGAGCGAGCGCTTCAAAACTAATGACAAATTAGTTGCAATGACGAAATCAAGACACTACATCCTTGCAACTCTTTAGATCCCAGGTTCAAGGCTATACATCTTCCAAAACAGATGATATAGAGCAGTACAAATGTATGTTGCTAGATGAGCTGCAGCACTCACAGAGTCAAACACAGACACCATAGTACCATCAGGTTGTCATCACCACAACATGCAGGTTCATCTTCACACAGGATACAGAACTGGAAAAGTCACCAAACATTAACAGTAGTTGTTCCACAACTGCCACTTTTCTCAGCCCTTAGTAGCAAGCTAAATCTGTGGCAAAACCTTTCCCAAATTGCTGCCATACCAGCTGCTTCTGCTGATTCCTCTGAGCGGTCTCTGTCCAACATGGTAGACAGTTACCTGCAAGAACTGCCTATTCCTATTGATGCATGCCCTTTGAATACTGGAGATCAAAAAGTCAATTTGGACAGAGCTGTATGATGAAACCTGTAAATATCTTGGTTGTCCTGCAACAAGTGTCTCTTCAGAATGCATGTTTAGTACAGCTGGCAATATTGTGACAGACACCAGAAATAGGTTGCTGCCAGAAAATGTACACACGTTAACTTTTATTAAAGTTAATAAGTCAAGATTTTCGTATCCCTACAAGAGTATACAAACTGATCCTGAAGTGATTGATGTTGTGGATGTTGATGGTGATGATGACAACTCAGATGGTGGTGGCTGGTAAAAATACTGTGTGGGACTGAGTCTCTGCTCCAAAAGGAACTTTTACAGACTGTGATGACTTTGGTTGTCGTCTCTCCTTTCTCGATCTACCTTGGACTATATACCCCTAAAACTTTCACCATTTCATGGCAAACTGCTTTGTAGCTAGGGTCTAAACTAAAGTCAACAAGTTTTATATACAGGGCAATTTAACATCAGTGGGAACAGGCCCAAATTTGGCATAAAAGGGACACTGTCACGTCAATCCTTTCTGTATCATATTATTTATAGTTAAAGTGCAAACATATATTTTGGATTTACCTTCTGTGACTTGTGGTGCATCAGCATGGGCTGGGACAGGAGACGGTCTATTTTTCAATTTTAAAGAGGACAAAACAATGAGTTCTAATTGGTAGCTGTTTATTATTTTTCAATTACAGAAATGTTAGCCATAAGCGAAAATGGATGCTAGTACATGGGTGAGGGTTGTGGGTTAGTTTTAACATGGGTGTAAAGGGTGGCATGGTGCTACTGCACAGATGAGGGTGGTGGAAGAAAAGTGGAATGGGTGGATGGGGTGAAAGGTGGGTGTTGTTTTAGTTCTTTCATTTACAGATTCGTGATCAGCTGGGGATGGTGAGGAAAAAAATGATGACAGACCGAACCTACTGTACACATAATATATATTCTTATTAAATACATTGCAAACTGCTGCCACCTAGCACAATTGCCCTGTCCCCTTTAAAAAAAGAATAAAGGAATTAGAAATAAAAGAAAATCTGCATCAGCAGTTTTCACAGAATGTGACGTATCATAGTGTTTTTGCTTTATAAGTGGTGATAATTTGATACATAATGGGGTTGACAGACGCTGTCCCTTAAACATCACATGCCAACTGCTGCAGCTACATAAATGTTCTTAGTAAATTAGTATGTGGTGAGGAAACCACTGTTTTTATTTATGTGACTGAAATACAGATTTTATTGAAGTATCAGCTGCAAAATGCATCATCTAGAATTTTTTGTATATATTACTTCAATTTGCCAACAAAATGTTGGTACATGTATGCATTACCTTAGAAATTGCATGCATTTTGCCAGCAACAATGACTGGCATATTTTTTTATCAAGAACAAAAGACACAGCACCAAAACTTCCAAATATACTGTATTGTGGTTTAACTGATAGCATCACAGTACAGAAGCATCATGCAGGACAAAACAGTTTAAACAGACAAAGGTCCTTTTTGTCTGTTTAAACTGTTTTGTCCTGTATGGCGTTCTGTACTAATGATGCTATCAGTTAAACCATAATATTTTTGGAAGTGTTGGTGCTGTGTCTTTTGTTCTGGTGCTCAGCTTTTCACACAGGCACAACTTAGGATTGGAGCAGCCTTCTTGTGGTTTCTGCAAATATTTTTTAATTCCAATGTCTTGACTGAATATGTTATGACATAATATGTTTTGTAACAGTTCCAATGTTGCTGCTGTAGTACTTGGCTTGACTTTGTTATAAAAGCTTTCTTTTAAACATAGCAACTTTTGATTCACTCATTTAAAACAGAAAGCAGCAAATAGCTGAAATTAGGTAATATCAGTTATTTTTTCTCTAATTCATGACGATGAGTATATATAGCTGAGTACATAAATGGCTAATGTGCCTCTTTCTTTCACTAAGGAACTATGATGCAGCTGCAGCAGGAAAACTTTTAACATATGGGTGGGTGGGTGGGCCTGTTAGTATTAAGTTGCTGACTTTAGCAAACAGAAGAAACTATAGATAAACCTAGTTGTATTCCTATCAATGTCACACAAGATAATTTCTCTCCCCTTATTTTGAACAGTTTTTCCTTTACATGTATTTTATTACTATCTTTGTTACTGGCAGCACAATAAAAAAATAGGGTTTGAGTTCTAAAAAGTTCTAAAAAAGATTAGAACACTAGAACTTTTTCAAAAGTTCTAGACTAGAACTAGAACCCAGAACTTCAGAGGGTTCTGACAACCCTAGCGTAAACATAACACTTGAATCAGATTACTGATCGTCAGTTGGCTCACATCTTACACTTTTGTCTTTTTATGGATGGTTAGAGCAGCGTTGGCGGAAATCCACCCTGGATGCTGACCACCTTAGATTGGTTGAGCATTATCAGACTTACCAATCAACGATCTCCCGTAAGAAGGCAGAATTCCTGTCTAGGGAGATCGCTGCCACTCAGAACTAACAAGCTCAGCTCTTCCAAACTGTCAACAGGTTGTGCAACCCAACCTGTCTACAGCTCCGAAGCCTTTTTCGCAAGTGGAGTGTGATGAATTTGCTCAGTTCTTTGCGGATAAGGTGGTAGACATCAGGTCGGAAATTCTTTCGACTCACTCTATGGGGGCTGTCAATGATGAGTGTTTGGTCACCTCACCTCGAGCTTCCTGGAGTACCTTTGCCTTGCCCGAACTTGTGGATGTCATGCGGATTGTCCAGGGTATGCACCCTACGTGCTGTAGTTTGGACCCGGGCCCAACTTCCTTGATTATGGGCTGTTGGGACATGATCTGCCCGGTCCTGGTGCAGATAGTCCAGTGCTCCCTGGAATCTGGTGAGTTTCCAAGCTCCCTGAAGGTGGCGGTGGTAATCCCCCTCCTAAAGAAAGTTTCTTTGGACCCAGATTCTTTTGCGAACTGCAGACCAATCTCAAACCTTCCCTTTATAGGGAAGGTGATTGAGAAAGTAGTCGCAGTACAGCTGGATGACCACTTGACCATCCATAACATCTACAAACCTCTCCAGTCTGTTTTTTGAAGAGGCACAGTACTGAGACGGCGCTGGTTCGGGTGCACAATGATCTCCTGATGGTGAGAGATCAGAGAAGCTGTTCTGTCTTGGTGCTCCTTGATCTCTCTTCAGCCTTTGACACTGTTGATCATGGGGTGCTGCTTGGATGTCTGGGGTCCATCTGTGGACTGACAGGTATGGTCCTCAGGTGGTTTACATCTTTTCTCTCTGGCATGAGTCAGAGAGTGGTATCTGGGATTTTCTCCTTGGCCCCATTCTCCCTGCCATGTGAGGTTCCTCGGGGTTTAGTGCTGTCCCCCATGTTGTTTGCAGTGTATATGCTGCCCTCAGAGACATTGTAAGACGGTATGGGCTGAGGTTTCACTGCTATGCTGTTGATACCCAGCTCTACCTGTCTTTTGCCCCTGACCAGGATAGAGCTGTCTCAGTTTTTAATACCTGCCTGACTGGATGAACTCGAGCTGGTTAAAGTTGAACACCGGAAAGACGGAGGTGATGGTAGTGGACCCGGGTTGCCGGATAGAGGGGCTGTGGGCTGATCAGCCCTCTGGACTTTTCCTTGGGGGCTCTCAGATCCTGTCCTCTGAATGGGTGCAACACCTGGGGGTAGTGCTCGAGGACTGGCTGACTTTACAAGCCCAGGTATCGGCCGTCATCAAGACTTCCTTTTATCACCTTAGGAATATCTCCAGGATTACGCACCTGGTTCCGTCCGGGGACTTGCCTACATTGGTCCATGACTTTGTGACCTCACGCCTTGATTATTGCAACTCCCTATACTTAGGGCTTCCTGGGGTTGATATCCACTGCTTGCAGCTCGCACAGAATGCAGCAGCATGAATGTTGAAGGGGGCTTCTTGAACTTCCCATATTACTCCTGTACTGCGCGATCTGCACTGGCTGCCGATTAGGTGGTGGATCACCTTTAAAGTTGGTTTACTGACTTATAAAGCCCTACATGGACTGGGCCCTGACTACTTGAAAGAGCTTATTGTGCCTTACCACCCGGTGTGACAGTTGCATTTGGCTGACGAGGGGTTGCTAGAGATTCCTAGGGTGTCTTTGAAATCTTCAGGGGCCCATGCATTCATGCACATGGCCCCTTCCCTTTGGAATTCTCTACCACGTCAGCTTTGTGAGCACATGACTGTGGGGGGGGGGTTTAAACAGGCGCTGAAAGCCTTTTTATGGTGCCATGCTTTTGGCGGCACCGAATAATTTTAGATCCTCTGTTGTATTTTATTGTGATAATTACAATTTTTATCATGATTGCTTTTATCTTTTGTAAAGTGCCTGCATAGTTTGAAAGGCACTTGTGCGAAAATAAATGTATTATTATTATTACTTCTTGTTCATTCCCATTCTATGGCAATGCTAAGTTCCTTAACAGAATATAATGTTTATATTTAGGTAGGGATGCACACTGCTGAGTTCAAGTTTTAGGCACCATGACATGGCACTGGCACCCAGGCACCGGCAGTAGTATCTTGGTGCTACCTCTGCGTTGGGGTTGTCTTACGCACTACTTGCACAGTCCCTGGCTACTATTTTATGGCTGCTGTCTCCCAGGATTACAGAGTGCCATTCTTGGAAGGAGTCAAAGGAGATGAATTATCATACAAAGTAGGCTCAGTCTCACAAGAATCACCTGTTGCACCATCCTATGAAATATACCCTATGCAGTTTAAGCTCCTACCCCCAGCCCAACAGAAGAACACAATACCCTCCCGGAACAATCTGAACTACAAACCAGAGACAATCTTCAGCTGCATTTTAGCTGACACTGACAATTTGCTAAAAAGTGCAATTTTGTTTTAAACTCAAGCAATCCAGGCAAGCAATCCTACACTTATTTGAAAAAGGGAGCCGTGCCTCATTTAAACAGTAAAAGAAGCAAAAGTTTGCAATCTGGAGTAAAGAATACAGCCCAGAAATATGGCTCTCAATCAGCCAAATTAAATCATGCTGCACATATTTGCTTGGTGCAAAGCAAACCATCCCAGGGAACCATCTAGCCCCTACACACACTTGTTTGAAAAAGGGAGACGTGCCTCGGTAAACACCTAACACAGCACCCAATCATAACTGAATTTAGCATTGAATATTCAATTAGACTAATTTTTTAATAATGTTTAATAACTACTACCGCTATTCTGACATGTTTGTGCTTTTTATTTAGAAAAATAGTTTAATTCCTTTTTTTTTTTTTTTTTTTGTTAAGTAAGCAATAGATTCCAAACCCTTTTTCACTAGTTACAACTTTCTGTTCCACTGTTTCCTGGACCTTCTATGACAGTTCTCACTGTTCCATACTGATTAGATAGTATTGTGGCCCAACTGGTATCCTAGAATGTTCAGGAAACCTAAAAAAAGACTGCATAAAGAACAGAGACAATGCAAAGTACACTCAATGACAGAAAAACACGTAATAGAAAATTACTTTTTAAAAGAAGAAAACAGCCCAAGCATATCAAAAGACCAAATGTGATTGAAATAACAAGAAAAAAAGGGCTGGTTTGAGCAAAGAAATCTGTACTCTCGTTTCCTGTCACCTCGTATGTCATTGGACAACGGTGACCTGTACTGGCAGAACAGTGCTGTGGAAAAGCTTACAGCTGCATCCCAGCCCTGCAACAACAAATCTCACTGCACATCCATGTTATGGAATCCACTTGGTCCATGCCTTCGTGACATCTTGTCTCGATTACTGTAACTCCCTTTACCTAGGACTTTCTGGGGTTGATATCCGCCGCTTGCAGCTAGTGCCGAATGCGGCAGCACGTTTGTTGACTGGGGCTTCAAGAAGGTCTCATATTACCCCGGTGCTGCGCTCTCTGCACTGGCTGCCAATACAGTGGCGGATCACCTTTAAAGTGGGTCTTTTGACCTACAAAGCCCTACACAGTCTTGGTCCTGACTACTTGAAAGAGCTTCTGGTGCCCTACACCCCTCTGAGACAGCTCCGCCTGCTGTCGAGGGGTTGCTGGAGATTCCGAGGGTAAATTTGAAGTCCTCTGGAGCTTGTGCCTTCGGTTTTGTGGCTCCTACCCTTTGGAATTACCTGCCTCGTCAGCTCCGAGAGAGTACGACGGTGGAAAGTTTTAAAAAGGCCTTAAAGTCCTTTTTATGGGAGAAGGCATTTCCTGTTATGTTGTAATTGGTTATTTTAACCTGTAATATTTGTTATGTTGTTTTAATGTATGTACTGATTATGCTGGTGTTCTCATGTTTTTATGTACAGCGCCTTGAAAATTTGAAAGGCGCTTAACTAAATACATTTTATTATTATTATTATTATTATTAATGGTAGGAGTAAAACAAAGAAAAGGGCTAGGAAAAATGTGCTTTCCATTGAGTAGCACACATAGTGAACAAAGAGATCTCAAGCATGAGTCCCACCACAGCCACTGGTTTGCTATGTAAGCTGACGTAAGTCATTTCATCTCCTGTGCGTCACCATCCCCCCGTCACTTGGCATTCCTTTTCTTTAGTTCCCCCCCACCCAGTCACTTGTCCTCCCAGTGCTTTGGTCCTCCACCAAGAACATTAGCAGCAGGACCTCACTGAAGACAAGATGCTGTGCCTCAGCTGGGCCATGCTGATGCATTAAAAAACACACACACACAGAGTATAAAAATTTCAGCAAAGAGGAAAATGTATTCACTGCAGCTAAATCTGTCAAGACATATACTGTCACATTGAAATCTGCACCAAAGAAAGACCCTTGCCCTTCATGCCTTCCTTCTTGCTAGCTGGATATCATGGGGGAGTAGAACATTTCCTTGGAGTTATAGATTCCCCTCAATGTGGATACTTTTCACTGCCATGCAAATCTATTTCATATTCTATTTATATAGCAGACTAGAAACTAATAGTACACGCCATACAATAATTTGTATTATGAACTGAGGATCATAAATTGAGGAATCTGATTGGCCCAGAGCTCTTTGAAGCCGTGATGATATCAGGCTACATCATCATGACTTCAAAAAAGTTCCCGCACCACCAGCCTCCTTGCTCTCTACTGTCTGAGAATTATGTTTTCAAAATGTACTCCTACACCAACCAAAAACTCATACATAAAACTTTTTAAAACCTGTTTCTTTTATTTTTTTATTTATAAAACTTGAAACTCAGTTCATAATAGCAATAAGTCACTCCAGGGTGTGGTATATCATGGGATAGCATCACTTCTCGGGTGGTTGGATGCACACAGCCTGCGGCCTCATGCCCAACCACCCGAGCCGTGACGATATCCCATGATATACCACACCCTGTCTTGCCTTATCGCTTAATTGTTTTATACTTTCAGAATCCATGAGCCTGAGAAGTAGAGTAGATAGTAAGTGCTGAGAAGACGGTTGACAGATTATGACCAGTACCCTACATTTATAAAGCACATGGACGCAATAGAATATAGCATACAGCTGTTACGTTTATTACTACATACTCGTAGCCATGCACCAGTTCATCTAATGAGTCCTAATTTGCGTACATCGATAAGCATTGTTTTGTCTTGGTTTACTACTGTATTTGCATAGATGGTGATATATTGTGATTCGAAACGTATTCTCTATATAGTAGACCCATGGGAAGTGGCCTCGTGTACCTACTCAAGCTCTTCTCTTCCACCTTAGTAGAAACAAAAATCAGCGCCCAGAACCAGCACTGTTGAGGACATTAACACTCCCTAAATTAGTGGCACACTCGAGGGCACACTGCATACCATTTTCCAATATCTGAACCAGAAGACATGCACTCATTTAAAAAGTACCTGCAAATGGATTCTCGCAATCTCCTTTGGTCTTCGACTCCTGATCCCAGCTCCTGGTCCCGGCTACTAATTATTTATTCATCTGCCCACTGGCACTGGCTGCCGGCCTGGACCAGGGCCCCCAACACCCCGATGTCAAATGCACAGCACAAGCCACCTGGAGAGAGCCCAAGAGAGAGTAGCATCTGGGAGCAGTAGCATCTGGGAGCAGTAGCAGCAAGGCCCGGCAGCAAGGCAGATGGCTTTCCTCCCGCTCTTCTGATGATGTCCAATGACATGAGGTGATGAGGATCAAGTGACATTCGCGGACCCCGAGTTGTGCATGCGCACAAGCTCGGGGCACAAGCTATACCACAGCCGCTGGGCAGCTGCTATATCACTCAAGCGGGCACTACAGACAGAGCTACAGATCTTGGGTGACAGCTGTGGAGACACAGTGGGACAGCTAGATTTGCCCACCCCCTGGGCCCCAGACACACCTCTAATGTTCACAATTGCGGGTCAACAAGTCCAAAGAAATACCCCTATTAAAAAATACATGGAGACAAGCATCCGCATGTGCACTTTAAAAAACATCCCTTTTCTGTGATTTTGCAGACACAGATGTGTACCTCAGTGCAAAGAGAGTACCACGACTGGGCTGCCTGCTCAGCTCAGATTGCTTTTTTATTATTATTTGCTTCCTCACCCCAGCCTCTCAGCCTGTTTTCTAAGCTTGCCTGTCAGGTGACTGGCTTTCAAAGGCTGAGGGGAGGGGTGAATGGACACCGGCAGCTGCAGTCCCAGACATACCCCAGTTTGACTTGTGCAGACCAGAGTATAAATGGGGCCTGTGCTGCAGTTTGCTGCCATTCTGTAGTGGAACAGCATCACCAAAGGAGAAGGATCAGTTGCTTCAGGAGGTTCTTGACCAGGCCAATGTTCGGTGGTCCTGCTTCTTGGGTGGGGAGGGAAGGTCATGGCGGAGTTGGCTGGACAACAAAAACAACAAAAAGAAATGTTTAAAATAAAAAAGCAGTTGCAATACAGGACTCATGAAGAGAAACTGAAAGTGGAGTTGGGGCAGTGGGACTGTGAGGGTGACAGACGATGATTAACAATTGTGGGTGTGTGTGCTGATTAAAAGAAGGAAAGATTAAGAGAAAAAGAAATACAAGAAAAGAAAGAGAAAAATATGAGTATAATAATAAAGAAACAAAAGAGAGAGAAGTGAGAGAGGTTGAAACTGGGAGTTGGGGAAGTTAGCTGAAGGGAGGGAGAGTGACATAAGATCATGGGTGTGTACCGAAAGATGACAAACTAAGAATGAAAAATGAAGAAATAAATTAAGAAAAAGAAAGATACAAAGTTACATTTCACCAGAGAAGAAAAAATAATATAATAAGAAAATAAAGTCAAATGACAGAAGGTAAAGAAAAGCTGGAATTGGTGGGTGGGTAGGTGGGTTGCATGAAAGGAGGGAGAGTGACAATTAAACAGTTGTGGGTGTGGCAATGTTGGCAGCAACCATATGGAGGACAAGGTAAGAAATCACTACTACAAGACACGACATTTAAAAAGTACAATCTTATTTTTTTACAACAGAAAATATTTTAAAAAAGTATGTATTTAATTAGTTTTTGATTACTGGGTAAGTGCACTAGACAATAATGTGCCTATTTTCAGTCGTGACCCCAGAAAGTACTGTTGCAAGCACAATGGAGTACAAATACAGTGAAGAAATAATGCCATTAGAAATATTATAGTAACATAATACTGTACATGAGCAGAAAGCTTTATAATACAATACATGATCGAGATAACAGAGACAGTACATTGCAACAAAAAACAACAGGAGCATAAGGTGCATCTGTAATAAGGTGCATCAAGATAATTAAACTCTGCAAGTACTTTCTTAGCATGAATAATGTCAATTATACAATGGCAAGAAAGAATCCTGGTCTCTGATTGGTCAGTCTGGGACTGGACCTGTGATGTTATCCCAGCACAACATCACGGGTCTAGTCTCAGCAATGTGAACCCATTTGGAGGACCATGATGACCATTACTTACTCCTTTTTTTCATCTTCTCTTAAGAAACAAAAATATTCTTTAAAATTACTTTTTTTATTCTGTATTACAATAAGCCATTGTATAATAGCAATAATACCCTCCAGGGTGTGTGCTTCGCTGGAATAATGTCACACCTGAGGTATTGGACGCACTCGGCCTGCGGGCCTCATGCCCAACCACCTGAGGCGTGACATTATCCCAGCACAACACACACCCTGTTGGGCATTATTGCTTAAATGCACATAGGTATATTAATCAGGGAGGCAAGAAGCAGGTACACGAGTCAGAGACCATTAGATGATAGCAGAGCTCCCTTTTGAAACAGGCGTGGGAGGGGGCATGCCAGAGGGCAACCAGGAAGGAGTCCAGTAATCAGGTGTCATGGGAGAAGGCCTTGAACCCCATGTTAGTAGTGTGCCTGAGAGCAGTTAGAAGGGACAGGTCAGCCGGCCTGGTGGCGCTGAGGGTTGAGGTGCTGGATGCCACACCTCACGCTACCCTGGCAACCTGGGTTCGGGAGTGAGCCTGGGTTATCAGGGGTCGGCCGGGGAGGGAAGGAGCAGGATTGAGCAGCCACAAGGCAGCTCTCCTCTCCCAGGGAGGGTCCTTATCACCCCCACTGTACAACTGCCCCCAGGTGGAGGTTTGAGGGTAGTGGAGATGATTGGGTAGCATGAATTGGGAGGGTACTGCAGAACCATGGCGTGCATGTGCCTCCACATGAAAACATGTGGCTGTGGCATGGGTGGGAGAAAGCAGAGCTGGCAGGCTCCAAGATGTCCCAGTGGTGCTCCCGGTGATGGGGACACAAGCCGGGGATGGATGTGAGTCCCCTGAGATGAAGGGTTGGAACCTTGCCTGCCAGCTCCCTGAAACAGGTGCCAAAAAATGTAGAAGAAAGAAAGAAAGAAAGAAAGAAAGAAAGAAAGAAAGACATGTCACCTGTTCACAGTGGGTAAGCCACGTCAGGGGGGTTCAGCAGAGCAGTGAGAGAAGAAGATATCCCAGTCCTAAGAATTTTGTCCGTAAAGGCACCCACAGCCAGAGAACAACATACCTCAGGAGACAACCTGTTTACTGCAGAGTATAGCTGGCAATGTCGGGGAAGATGGTTTGAGACTGGACTAATAAAGACAAATAAGATTAGTGTTGGGGAGAGAGAGACAGTTTAGGGTCTCACAGCCTGTGCCACTTCTGCTGGAGCCTGGGTAAACAAGGAGAAAAAAGGATGTTCTGCACCATCCTGCAAAGCTGCAGCCCCTTGACTAGTGTGCCATAAGCCTACTGGGCCAGCTGACCAGGAGCCATATTATTCAAAAATATTTTGAAAAAAGATTCCAGATCATCCTGCTATTTAAAAAAGAATTCTTGAAAAAACATGGACAGAAGTGGAACTATGAATAATAATAATGGTGAGTTGCAAGACAGTTTGCCAAAGAAAAGCAGAAAAAAGCAGCAAGCTGATTCTGCTATAAGCAACACTTTCAGTCACACTCCTATTGCCATTGCTGGGTTGTGTTTGACAAATAATTCTCAGTCTGTGAGTGATAACAGAAGCACATCCCCTTTCCCTACAAGTGGAAACTGAACTGAGGAATACTGTACCAGGGTCTTCAACAACTGGTTGAAGGCCTGGTGCAGGGAAGAAGGGTTTGCATACACTGGGGACTGGGATTGTACCGGGGGGATGGAGGCCTATACAAAGGAGGATGGTCTCCATCCATCCAGGAGGGGAAAGGTAGTCCTGGGTGGGAGGTTTAAATGCTACTTCAATTGATATTTAAATGAACCAAGAAGGGAGGCGGAAAAAGGGAGAGGAACAGTGAATGCCTCCCCCCCCCCCGAAAATGGAACAACAGACAGGAAAAGCCCAGGGGAAATAAACTATCCAGACAGGGGCAGATTGGCGTAAGGAAAAGGGGAGGAAGCAGTGGAAGGGTTGAGAGGTAGTTCTAAGGAAACTGAAGGAAGGAAGGACAGGACCATGGATGAGGGAAAGGTGAAGGATGAAATAGGGAAGGTAGGGCAGGGAGGGACAAAAGGAGTGGAGTGTCGTGTGCCAATGCAAAGAGCCTAGGAAATAAAATTCCTGATCTTGAGTCAACTATTGAAGAAGCAGATATGGTGGCACTGACAACCACAAGAGGGATATCCCTGCCTCAGTGTACTCTGCAGTTTGTGATATCCATATTTATGCCAGTACTGTAGTTACACTACCCAGCATTGCACTTGCCCTCAGACTTCTCCACTTTCATTTCCCCTCCATCCATCTGGGGTCCTTGCTCCATTTTCCTTTCCCCTCTCTCCATCTGGGGTCCTGTTTTCACCTTCCCCCTGTTCTAATCCCTTCCTCCCCAGCTCGGTTTACGCTTACTTGGACCCTTTTGTCTCTTCTCCTCCACAGCCGCTCCTCAGTAGCCACAGAGACACCAGGGGTTGAGAAGGGCTCCTGGGCAATGCTGCCCTCCCTTGACCAAGCTCCCTAACAGCGGCTGCCAATTCATCCCTCCTCAGCGGTGCTGCTATACAATACTGCACAATACAGACTTCCCACCCACCCTGACACCCTAAGGTGGTATTCCTTTTATAGGGATTTCTCTAAAAAACAATCAGTGAAGTTTCACACCCCCACCGAAGGCTACCTTGGTATGCTCCACCCACCCCCCTCTCCAGTCTTTGCTCACATGGAATGCCCCAGCACTAGCATGATTAACCTGAGGAGCTAAACCAGATGGGAAAAGAACTAGAGCTCTACAGAGCAGATTCCACTGTTGCCTCCATATTCAGACCCAACTAACCCCTACACCCTCAGCTTAGGGCAATCTCTAAACCCCTCCTCATACAGGATTCACTACTGCCTGACACTTACCCTCATTACTGCCCTACATAAGAACCAACATAGTATGTGCACCTCACAGGTACTGGGACATATGCCCAGCCAGCTACCGAAACCTGTTCATGCCTAAATAACCTAGGTTACTGCACTTAAGGTCATGCCTGGTTTAAGGAGCCCAAGATTTATCTGCACAAAACCCTACCACTGAATCTATCATAGAGGGGCAGCATCCTTGTTTCTACAGTAAAATATGCCCACACTGGCTGCTTTGGCTAGGTATAGCGATATACCTAGAGATTCCCTACTGATGAGTAAAATATGCAGGGATGCATCAAAAGCAAATAAGATATAAAACCCAAGAACTGGAACATACTCGTCTACGCTGAGGGTCGTTCTGAACCCTAACTTTCAGATAGGGCCAAATGTACTCCCATGAACCATCTCCTTGGACTGCCCAAAATGGGCAACCATTGCACTCCACAAGAACTTCTGGTCTCACCCCCCTTGGAATCCCCCAAAACTCTCAGGTGCAATAAGCTACAAACTACAATTGAAATTTCTAAATAAAAGGAAGGGGCACCTTAAGTACATGCTATGCATATTCCTAACCCTACCTGGGGACGTGTACCCAAATCCAGGGTCCAGATGGGTGCGGATTAATAGAACTAAAGGTACTAAATAGCAATAGCCTAAGCTTTATGCACTTCAACATCAGAAGTATTGCACCAAAATAGATCTCATTAGGGAGTGGGTTCTGCAATGGCAACCATACCTCTTACTTTTGACTGAGACATGGTTAAATCATCAGACCTCAGACAGCCAATTAAACATCCCAAATTACCATCTGTGGAGGAAGGACGGGACTAAAGGGGGGGGCATAATCATCTACAGTAAACAGCATGCTCAGGTGACAAAAGTGCCCCCGACCTTATCCATCACCCTTTGGAATCCCTGGCCATAGAAATAAAACTCCCACATGCCCAACCTATCTTGCTAGTAGGTATCTACCGCCCTCCAAAATGCCCAGGTTACAAACATACAAACATGAAATTGCCAGCAGATACAGGCCTTATGGTCTATCTAGTCTGCTCGAGTGTGCAGCACATCAGTCCATTAAACTGCAGCTGCCCCCTCCCCAATGCCTAGAAGCTGCATAAATTAGCCCAGTCCCTTAATGATTTCACCACTCACCATATGATACGAAATGTCTGCACCAAAGCAATGAGACTAGCAAAGTCTCAGTACTATAAAACAGCCTTCCTCACAAACATAAATTCTCCATCAAACTTCTGGAAGGTGGTCCAACCCCCGGTCCTCAATATAAATAACACTCTTGTGGCTGAGCCAAGCACAGTTGATGCTGAATTTAACTCCTATTACACCTCTTGCCTGCAGAGCTTTGGAAGGCCCTCCTTGCCACCTCCCCTAACATGGATACCCCTCCCACACCCTCTGCCCCCCCACTCCTTCTCAATTATCACCCCAGAAGATACTTTAAAAGCCCTACTAACCATAAACCCTTCAAAAGGATCCTCTCCAGATGACCTCGAACCTAAACTACTCTCACTCTCTGCTCATGCCATTGCCTACCCTTCATTTTAAACCTCTCCTTTGCTACTTGCTCAGTCCCTACCTCGTGGAAGCATGCAGTGGTCCTCCCACTACCCAAAGGTGGAGATTCTTCTTCCCTGAGTAACTATTGCCCTTTCTCCCTTCTTCCCACCCTTGCTAAACTCCAGGAACACCTGGTACTCTCCCAACTTACCTCATTCCTTTCTGAATCTTCCTTTTTCACCCCTTTCCAATCTGGTTTCAGGAAAAATCACTCCTTTATCGCCTCCCTGCTCAGGCTAACTGATTCCATCCTAACTGGGATGGACAATGGCCTTATCACTTCCGCCATTTTTGTCAACCTTGCCAAAGCATTCAACACTGTCTCCCACACCCTTCTCCCGGACTCTTTCTCAACAGCAAGCCTCTCCCCTTCTGCTACTAACTGGTTCAGGGTCTAGCTCACTGGTAGAACTCAATAAGTCAGGATCTCTGGAGTTATCCTCCCCCCCCCCCACCAATCACCACTGGAGTCCCACAAGGCTCAGTGCTTGGTCCCCTGCTATTCTCAATCTTCCTAAATGATCTGCCCTCAGTCTGCTCCCCTTCCTCCTCCATCCACATATATGCCAATGATACAGTTTTGTATGCATCTGGCTCAAGTCTTGCTGAGGTGACAACCATTTTGCAGCATGATTTCAACCAAGTTCAGCTCTGGTTTGCTAACCATCAACTCCTCCTCAACACCAAGAAGACTGTCTCCATAACCTTTGGCACCAGGCAGAGACTATCAAGGCTCCCTAATCTCCCCTCTTTCCACACCTTGGATGGAACTATTCTAGAGGACACCTCCTCCTACAGATACCTTGGGGTTTGGTTGGACCAACACCTCAACATCTCTGGGCATATCAATGCCATCCTGAGAAAACTGTGCCCCAAGCTTGGTGCCTTGTTCGGGAACCGTAGTTGCATCCCTTCTACAGTCGGGCGCGATCTTATCCAGAAGATGATCCTCCCCATTTTTAACTACTGTGATGCAGTCTACGGTGCTGCTCCTAAATCCTCCCTGACCAGATTGGACACCCTTTTCCACTCTTTTTGCTGCTTTGCCCTTGATGCTCCTTCTCATACCCACCATTGCGATCTCTACCACACACTGTCTCTTCCCTCCCTCACAAACAGACACCTATTCCACTGCGCTAAGCTCACCTCTAAACACTGGTTGGGGGTACTCCCCAACTATCCCACCTCTTCTTTTGCCACCCCTCTCATTCCCTCAGATCCTCTGACTCATGCACTCTAGTCATCCCTAGGTGCTCCACCCTTATCAGCCAATCACACCGTTTATCCAAAATTTGGAACTCCACCCCCCCCTCAAATCTGTCACTCCTTCTCCTCCTACTACTCCCTTCACTCTGCTCTACAAAATTACCTCTCATCGAACTGCTGCCATGACCCTCCTTAACTGAGCTCTTGCTAAAGACTAGTCCCCCCCATCTGAACTACCCCTTCCAAAGCATTCCTTTCCCTCTTCTCCAGTAGTCACCTCTCCTCCACACCCTTTCCGTAGCCCTCTTGCCCCTGGCAGGGTTCTCAGCATCCTGAAGGGGTCCCTATTTGGGCTTGACTCTCTTTCCCTCCTCCTCCCCTACCTCCCTCCTCACCCCCTCTTATTTTCCTGTAACTAACCACTCCCCCACCCTAGCCTTTTTGCAACCTCCCTGGCCCCCTTGCAAGGTTCTCAGCATCCTGAAAGGGTCCCGAAGGTGCTCTGCTCTCCCTTCCCCTCCTTCTCCCCTTTCAGTCTGCCTATAGCACTTGATACCTACCTACCAAACTCCTCACTCCCTCTGGCATATCACTATTTTCTTCTCCTTCTCCCCTTCTCCATTCCTCTCTAGCCCGCACTCTTGCAGGGTTCCCAGCATCCTGGAGTGTCCCCCCCACCCAGCATCGGCCTCCCCAGACTCATGCTCCTCATTTCCTTCTCCCTTATCCAAATCAGTCCCATGGGCCCAGCTTTCACTTCCCCCCGCCTCTCTAGCAAGGGCTCTGTACAACTGGGTGTGGTCCCAGGGCACCATGTGCCCAACGCTTCTTCCCTTCCCCCCTACACCCACTCCCCCTTTTTCCCTTAAATGGCTCTACAACCTTTCTTGCTCCCATCCTCCCCCTTCCCCTGGCACTTTACAAATAGCATATAACTATGCACTTATACACATTTTGTCCCCATTTCCCTACTACCTGTTCTTCTCTTATTCTGCCTATCCTTATATTACACCTATTGCTAATTTCTTAATTTGTCTGTATTAGGCTCCTGCCAGAGATGCTGTCTTGTTCTCCTCTCCCATGTCATGAATTTGCTAATTGTTATTGCCAAATGTTCTGTTTCAATGTATGTAACTTTGTGTAAAATGCAACCTAAATGTATTCTGTTCATACTCTTTGTACCCCCCAGGTTGCACTGGGAGATGAGCAACTTGTTCAGTGTGCTTTCCTGGTGAAACATTTCAATAAATAAAATTTCCTTCCTCCCCACTCCCTGCCCCCTCGGGGTTTGTACTCTCCCTTTGAATCTGTCCTACCCCTTCTGTCTGCAATGATACAACTTCCTCTGGCAGTGCGTTCCACCCTACTACTACCCTTTCAGTGAAATAGTGTCTCCTCACTTCCCTCCTGAATCTGCCTCACTCCAACTTCAGAGAGTGCCCTCTGGTTTCCCTTCTGCCCTTAAGAGTGAACACCTACCTGGTGCCCACTGTGTTCATCCCCTTCAGGTACCTGAAGGTCTCAGTCATATACCCTGTCTCTCTTCTATCCTCCAGGGTATACATATTGAGCTCTCTCAGTCTTTCCTTATAAGGTCTATCCCTCAGCCCCAGGATCATCTTTGTTGCTCTGCGCTGCACCACCTCCAGCAGTTTGACATCCCTTTTTAAGTAGGAGTACCAGAATTTCACGCAGTACTCCAAGTGCAGCTTCGCCAGGGACCTGTACTGGGGCAATATGACATCACTACTTCTAGATGTAATCCCCCTTGCTATGCACCCTAGCATCCTGTTTGCCTTTGCTGCTGCCTTTCTGCACTGTGCTGAGTGGTTCATTTCCCTGGTCACAAGCACCCCCAGATCCTTCTCCTCCTTGGATGTGGATAATTTGACACCCTCCAACCAGTAACTGCATCCTGGGTTCCTGGCTTCCAAAGCCATCATTTTGCACTTCTTGGCATTGAACCCAATCTGCCAGGTGTGTGACTATTCCTCCAGTTTTGCCGTATCCTCCTGAAGTACTTTGCCCCCCTCACCCCCATCCACCTCAGCACAGATCTTGGTGTCATCTGCGAAGAGACTGATCTTATTCTTGATTCCTACTGCTATGTCTGCGATGAAAATGTTAAACAGGACCAATCTCAGTACTGAGCCCTGTGGGGCACCACTTGTCATTGCTCTGGGCTCTGATGCCTCAACCCCCACCACTACCTTCTGCTGTCTGTTCCACGGCCAGTTTTCAACCCATCTGACTAGTTTCCTCCCTACTCCCAGACTCTTCAACTTGCAGGTCAACCTACCTTGTGGCACCGAATCGAAGGCCTTGCTGAAATCCAGGTAGAGTACATCCACTGCACAGCCCCTGTCCAGTGCCCTCGTAACCCAGTTGAGAAAGTCAACCAAGTTTGTCTGGCAGGATCTGTCAGAGACAAACTCATGCTGCCTGTCATCCTGAAGATCATTATCCTCAAGAAATTGCACCAGCCTTTCTCAGAGGATAGCTTCCATCAGTTTTCCTACAGTTGTGGTAAGGCTCACAGGTCAGTAGTTCCCTGGCTCATTCTTGGGCCCACTGTTATGGAGAGGTACCACGTGTACCTCCCTCCAATCCCTGGGCACACACCCTGTATTTACAGAGGTGTTGAATGTGACACTTGGACAACTGGTTCTGATCTCTGTATCATTTTTTTGTAATACAAAAATGGGTTATGGCCTGTCTTTCCTGAGAAATGCTGAAACAACATGTGAGATCACACACACACACACACACACACACACACACACAGATTTTTGATACAAGGTGTTACCTGGAAGGCAAGAAGCTAATTACAGGCTAGAAGATACCTAACTGCCAAGATAGATCATAAACTTGTATAATGCTTAGAGGAAGAAGAGCAGAGTATGACGTTTTAGTGCGAGTTCATAAAAGATGCGTTGAAGTCCTGGAAAGGGGAAACTGATCATAGATCAAAGAGAGTCATTTGAAGAACATGAGTTATGCTGAGGTTGCAGAATTTAATACTTGGAAAAGACATCCTGTTTTTGTATAGATATATTTTTTTTTATATATTCTGACAGAGGAGGAGCTAGGTGACGTCACACAAAGGGGTTGGCAAATACAGTTTTCTTTAAGGAATATTCTGGTTTACTTCAGAGACACTTTTATCTATACTCTGACAAGGAAACATCTTTGAGCATTTTAAGCAGGTATTTACAGAGAGAGACAAATCTAAGTTCTGTAGTAGGAATTGCACTGTTAAAACCTTGTTCTTTTAAAAGATTTGTATGTTTTTGTGATATAATAGTTCTGTATTTTATGTTTTACATATTTTTTTATCTATTTTAGTAAAACTCTATTCTTAAAGCCTACTTGGTCTGTCTTTGATTTATTTTCTTTTACAAGTGGAGTATATATGGTTAAAGCAGACACTGGGCATAAGCTTGAATGGTGATACCAAACTGGAAAGGTAAGCATTTTAATCTGAGGTCTTTTATTACAATTTTTAAGGGTTCTTTTCTGTACACCTGGTTAGGTGCCCGTAGGCAAAGATATCTGGCCCCCCGAAGACATAAATATCTAAGCCTGTGCATTGGGTACGCTAGCAAGAGGTTCACAGTTTGAAACCCTCCAAGACTTGAGACCAAAGATTGATTCGAACCCACAAAACAGACAAGAGAGGTACCTTGTTCTGTTAAATGTTCACAAGACTGCACTCGGAGGTTGGCACTTTGGGAGTAGAGGGCTGACCTGCTGAGTGGGTTTGTGACATTGAACAGGTCTGCCAATGGCCCTGACAGGACCTCTGCCAGCTCCCTCAGCACCCTTGGATGAACTCCGTCTGGCCCAGGTACTTTGTCCACCCTCAGGGACCTAAGGCCCTAGAGCATCCTTTCCTTCATGACTTCCCCATCCGTGGTTGCCTCACCCCCTCCTTCCCATCCCACCTTTCCCTTGAGGTACTGGCTCATCTCTCTCTTCTTTGTGAATACTGAACAGAAGTACTCATTGAGTACTTCTGCCTTCTCAGCCCCCTTATCTATCTACCCACTGCCTTTCCTTATCCTAACGATTTGATCCTTGCTCTTCCTCTTTTCCCTGATATATCTGAAGAAATCCTTTTCCCCTTCTTTTATCCCCTGTTCTAATCTCCTTTCCCTAGCCACCTTTGCAGCCCTTACTGTTCTGCTCGCTTCCCTGGATTTTCTCACATAATCCTCTCTGTCCTCTGCCTATTGGTTCTCTTTTAGGTTTGGAATGCATTTCTCCTATCCCTCACCTTCTCTGCTACCTCCCTATTCATCCAGCTCATTTTTTAAGTCCTGGATTTCTTATACTGGTTCTTGACACAAGCTTTAGTGGATTCAGTCAGTCATAGCTTGATGATCATCCATTTCTGTTCTGCATCCATGTCAGGATGGATGCTAGCTACGTGTCTTCTCAGTATGTGACCCATCCTGCCAAAGTCTGCCCTTCTGAAGTCCAGGACCTTGGTTTTTGTAGTGGCTGTTTCCCTACCCAACTTGATTGAGAACCCCACTGTGGTTCCTCCACCTGAACATCCCTGACATGTTCCCCATCCTCTAGCACCAGGTCAGGAATGTTCTCCTTTCTTGTTGGCACTGTTATACTTTGGGTCAGGAAGCCATCCTGGAATGCTTCCAGGAGGATCTGCTCCCTGGCGCATGTGGTAGCTGGGATGCTCCAATACACTCCTGATAGATTAAAGTCCCCTACCACCACAGTGCTCCCTTTGCCACTGAGTCTCCTTAGTGGCTCCCCCAGTTCCCTTTCCATGTCCTCTTTCTGGGTTGGGGACCTATAAACAACTCCCAATCAGACCTTAGCCCTCTTCGGGGTGTGAAGTTGCAGCCAGATGACTTCCGACCTGCCCTCCTTCCCCTCCTCCCTTATACATCCGATCCCTTCTCTTACATAAGTGGCTACTCCCCTCCTTCCCTTTATCTCTGTCCTTCCTGAATAATTTAAATCCTGGGATGGCCAAGTCCCAATCATGGTTTTGGGCTGCCTACGTCTTGGTAATGGCAGCTATGTCTACCTCCCCCTCTGCCATCAACGGCCTTTAATGATCCCCAAGATGAATTGTAGAAATTTTTACACAGCCATGAACTGCTTTTGGCTGGAGACTTTAATGTAAATTGGAACCTAGTGGACCAAAATAAATGAACTACTCAACTTAGCTACTACCCTGGGCCTCACTCAACCAATAAAAGACTTCACAAGGCTAAACCCCAGAGACACTAATGCCTCCACTACTCTGGACCTTATTTTTACCTCCAAACCCACGCTCTACAACATTGCAGGTGTAATAGCAGACATGTTCAGTGATCGCCAAGTGATCATATGCGTAAGAGATAAGACACACAAAATAAAGGGATCAAACCTTGTGTCCTTTAGATCCTGGAAACACTGCGATTACCTAGCTTTCATAAAGGACTTGGAATCAATAAAATGAAAAAGCAGTCGATGGCTTTAACAAATTATTTTCTAGCATAGCTACAGAGGCTATAGGAATGATAACTAAACCACCCCACTCCCCTATTAAGCATACAGAAGAGAACATACTCAGGGAGGGCAATTTTTATCTTCTAAGAAATCAACACTGAACATGTCCTGGAGGAGCTACTCAGACTAGACACAAGAAAAGCAATAGTGCTAGACAGGATGCCTACTAAGCTACTAAACTTTGCCTCTCCTGTGCTGGACAAACCTCTCACACGCTTCTTTAAACTGTCCCTACAGACAGGAGAATATCCATCCGATTGGAAAATATCAAATGTTATCCCAGTCTTTAAATCAGGGAAACACAGATATAGGTAAGTAAGACCTATTTCTTTATTACCAGTTTTCTCCTGTTTGAGAAACTGGTTAGTAAATAACTAACTGCCTACACGGAACTTATCAGCCTGTGGAATCCATATCAGTCTGGCTTCAGGGCGAAACACAGCACATCAGCCCTGCTAAAAGTAACCACCGATGTCCAGTAAGCATTAGACAAAAGGTTATATGTGGGCTCAGTCTTTGTAGACCTGAGCAAAGCATTCAATACCCTAAGCCACAACATCCTAATTGACAAACTCAAAGAAATCAGTCTGGATGCAAGCGCAATAACATGATTCAGGAGTTATCTTTGTGATTAACTCCCACATGCCACCCTGAACAAACACAGCTCAAACCTACTGCCATCAGTACTTGGAGTCCCCCAAGGCTCTATATTAGGCCCACTGCTTTTCAACATATACATGAACTCCCTATAATGTCCCATCCCTCAAATAGACTTCCATCTCCACGCAGACGATACCATCATATACACATCCGGAAACTCACCGGGACAAATCCAGGTGACCCTGCAAGAGGTTTTTAACCTTCTGCAGAACTTCTTGTATAGTCACAAACTGGTACTAAATGCAAAAAAATGAAAAGTGATGCTCCTTAGGCCCCATCACAAATCTGCAGGACCTCCAGAGATGCTGAACATTGTAACATACGCAGGTAACAAACTAGAAATGGTCAGTGCTTACAAGTACTTGGGTCTATGGATAGATGCAAACTGCAAATGGAGTGTCCACATCAACCAAATGACCAAACGTTTACAGAAAAAACTAGGGGCACCTTACCAATTTTAAAATGAGATACAAAGGAAAGCCACAATTGGAACAGTAGAGACAATGGTAATACCTGTTATGGACTTTAGCGATGTCCTGTACAGAGGTGCATCCAGTTCTGATCTGAATAAAATTGACATACTTTATAATAAATTTACAAGATACATACTTGGTGCCCCACACACAAGACATCACTGTTTACTACACAGGGAGCTAACATGGACAAGCCTGGAGGTCAGGAGGCAGATACACACACTAAACTTCATGTTCAAAATACACAAAAAACATCTCCCAGGGTACATCCTGGAAAAAAATGGAACCCAAACTTACTACCAGGTCAGCACTGAGATCTGCTGATGGCATGGAGTACAGGATCTGGCAGGTATCTACGAACGTGGGCAGGTCGTCTTTCCTGTTCAGGGGTCCCTCAGTCTGGAACTTCCTACCCATGCATCTCAGGCTGAAGAACAATCCAATAAGACTAGGCCACAGCAAAAAGTGAGCCACTAAAGAAGCCATGAAACTACCAATCTGTTGCCCCGACTACAACAAGGGATTAATGCCACCCAGAGTTGCTCACCCCCTACATGACACTACATTGTAAATGTCCTAGTCTGTAACTGCTGAAGCTTTTGTACTAATCTATAACTGCCAAAGTTAATCCAATTATATTGCAAATACTTTTGTACTGTATTGCCATATATTGTTAAATAATGCAGTCTGGAAACTATTGTACCACAGATGCCTATGTACTGTACTGTCATGTATTGTTTGGTAATGTAATGCTAACCACTGATGTTGATCCCATTGAC
The DNA here is from genome assembly GCA_016271365.2 of Neoceratodus forsteri. Lineage (NCBI taxonomy): Eukaryota > Metazoa > Chordata > Ceratodontiformes > Ceratodontidae > Neoceratodus > Neoceratodus forsteri. Next base: position 959,864,633 of record CM057455.1, read on the forward strand.
ATCACTGTAACCCTGGTATTGTAATGTAATGTAATGCAATGTCCTTGGTAACCTAAACTTCTGCATATGGTACCCATTGAAAATGAGCCTCAGCTCAACTGGGGTCTAACCATGCTCATATCATGTGACAATGATTGTGAATAAAAATGTTGCTAGTACTACTACTACTACTACTACAACTGGGATGTGGCCATTCTGGGTTACACCATGTTATGGAAGGACAGGACAGAGACAAAAGGGGGTTATATGTGAGGAAAGGTATAAAGGTCACAGAGATTCAAGGACGCAATGTGGACATGGAAACTCTGGAGGATCTATGTATTGGCTTAGAGACAGGGTCCAGGGCCTTTATTCACATGGGGGTGGTGTACAGACCACCAAAACTGGGGGAAGGAGTTAGCATTTTGGGAGAGAACACTGGCTGGATGACAAGCAAAGAGGAGGTATTGATTATGGGGGACTTTAATCTGCCAGATGTAGACTGTAGCATTCTAGCTGCAGCTACAGCAAGAACAGGAGGCAGAGGGTGGTCATAAATGGGATACAATCAGGAGAGAGGGAGGTGACCAGTGGGGTACCCCAAGGATCAGTCCTTGGGCCAACCTGTTCAATGTATACATTAGTGACATTGCAGAAGGGCTGGAGGGAAAGGTCTGCCTGTTTGCAGATGACACCAAAATCTGCAACAGGGTGGATACTTCAGAAAGGTTGGAGGCAATGAGAAGAGACCTAGGGAAACTTGAAAAATGGTTTGAGGTGTGGCAACTAAGGTTTAATTCAAAGAAGTGCAACATTATGCTCCTGGGTCATAGGAACCCTGGGAAGAGTTACAGGATGGGGAGGGGGGAGAGTTGCTGACAACCACCAAGGAAGAAAGGGACCTAGGGGTTATTACAGTATATTGGAGGATTTAAAGATGTCTAAGCAGAGCACCAAGGCTGCAGGAAGGGCCAGCGGCATTCCGGGATGCATAGGCAGAAGTATCACTAGCAGAAGGCGGGAGGTAGTGATGTCTTCATATAAAACACTAGTCAGGCCTCACTTGGAGTACTGTGTGCAGTTCTGCAGGCCACACCTTCATAAGGCATTGACAGAGTGGAGGTGGTCCAGAGAAGGATGACTAAGATGGTACGGGGCTTGAACCACAAAACTTATGAGGAGAGATTAAAGGACCTCAATATGTACTCACTGAAGGAGAGAAGGGAGAGGGGGGACATGATAGAAACATTCAAGTACCTTAAGGGAATTAACAAAGTGCAGGGGGAAGACATCTTCCAATATAGGAGGAGTACAAGAATGAGGGGGGCATGATATGAAATTGGAAGGTGGCAGGCTAGGAGGGAATGTGAGAATGTTTTTTCTTCATGGAGAGGGTGGTGCATGCGTGGAATAGTCTGCCACAGGAGGTGGTGGGAGCAAGCACTGTGGAGGGATTTAAGTATGGAACAGACATAAGGGAGCCTTGGAGGTGGGACAGAGGGAGGGGAAGCCACTGACCAGATAGGGTCAGAGGCCTAAACCAAGTATAGGGTTCATGAGCAAATTGGATGGGCCTAATGGGCCTTATTTGCTGACATTTTCTATGTCTCTATGTTAAGCAGGGCTATTGTTGACTTCATACGGGGGCATTTTTCAAGCAGGTGGTTACAGAACCCTCTAGGGATAAGACAGCGCTGGACCTGGTACTTACAAACAGGAACAGTACTGCAGAAGTCACAGTGGCTAGCCCCCAGGCTGGGTACCAGTGATCATCCTAAAGAGTGGTTTGGTATACATTTTGGGCAGGACAAGAACCACACTAGGATGAGGGTCCTGGACTTCAGGAGTACAGATTTCTAAGGAAATGGGAGCCTGTCTTAGAACACCATGAAGGCGGGATGAGTGGGGGGAGGAAGTGGAGGCTCAATGGAAAAGGATAAGGGAGGAAATAACTATCGGAGACCAGAGCAGCAGAGGGAAAGAAATAGCAGATAAAGGAAGCAGCATAGAGTATCATCCTTCAGCACTCCATGGAAGCTCCTGCCAGTAAGTGGTGGTTCAAATCTCTGTTGCATGCAGCCTGCTTAGCTAGTAGTGGGTTATGGCAGGGGTGTTTGTGATGGATCCACGATGGGTGCTTGACAAAATTTTTATTGAACACCCCGTCGGTGACACTGGCAGGTCAACCACATTCTGCAGTCAGCTGCTGGTTTGCGCTTTCCATTCCTGTTTTCTTCGGTGGGGGCTTCACCCCCGAAACCCCCACATTGGGGCCTGTGACCCCCACACCACCCCAACTTAAGGATTCTCAACTCCAGTCGGAGCTGATTGGGGGGGTGCAGGACCCTCGACAGACAGCGCCGGGTTCCAGTGGGTCTTCCACAGTGGCATGGCACTGTAGTTGCTGTGGGGGACCTCGCTAGCAAAATGTCGCTGTAGGGGGGTAACCGGTTTGTGACAACACTCCTCCCACAGACCCGAAATTCTTGACTTTGATTGAAATTCTATGGCACTCTCTGGAGCAGTCCTGATAGGACTGTGACAGAAGGCTGTGAATGAATTTTTGGGTGGAGAGTGCCTGTCCCTGTGGATGGGCAGGGTCAGTCCCAATCATTCAGATGATGACCAACTGAGGTGAAGAGAGGATATTCTGTGCCAGTTACTATACATTGCTCTGGCCACCATGTCCATGGGCTTTTTAGGGTGAGTCCTATGCCAGACGGAGGTAGAGGTGGTGGGTGCTAAGTTGGTGGGCCAGGGAGAGGGGGACATCATATTACAATGGGGATTGGGGGGTATCATTGGACCAAGGTACATTCATTTCACAGTGGGGATCTGGGAAAGAGGGAGAATTAAATTATGTTGCCAATGAGCCAATGAACCATGGCAGAGTATGGGTGTATCAGAATTAATGCACACCTTGACTGTACAGTAAAGTAGGAGGCCAATGGCTGAGTGCCTTACACAGCAGGGGTGTGCATTAATTCAGCCTACAACTATGCTCTGGAGTGGATTATTGCACTTATAGAATGGAAACATGTTGATTAAATAAAGAAATAAAGAGAACAATATTTTTAACTGCTGAAAACCTGAAGAAGTTGACTATAGTACAGCCCCTTGTAAAAGCAGTTCACACTTCTTTAGTGAGTTCTGCACTGTTCTGAACTGTTAAACTAACAAAAAGTAAAGACATTTAAGTTACGGAACATGGAAGTGGCTTACATTAGCTCTATCCTTACTTGCTCAAGCTTTTGTTCTCCATCTGTTCAGAGGCTGAATTCCCTCCTAGCATGTGTATCTAGTGTCTGGGCAGATAGCTTTGGTTTTTACTTTTTATTTTGAGGCGAGCTTGTTCAATTTGCAGGAAGATATCCTGCACTACACATTTATGATTTCTTGCAAAATGCAAAGAAACATGTTGGTATCATTTGTGGACTGTGTAGGTGTGACAGGAAATAAGACAATAACTGATAGAGAAAACAGGATAACAAACAAAGCCACAGCAGGAGACCCCAGTGCCACTAGGTTGAAAAAGCACAACTGGAAAACTCAAAAATCAGGCAAACAGAAGACAGATGACACTTAACAGCACCTTGATTTTTATGCTGTGTCCATTTATTAGGCAGTGAGGGTGCATACACAGGTAGCTCGACATTTTGCTTTCACAGCTTTTTCAAAAGTGATCAGACATCACCTAGAGTGCAACTTAAACAGTATGCTCTTAAAGGTGCAGCCACAATATAGAACAAACAGTGCAATAGAAAGATAGAAACATAGAATTTGTTGGCAGATAAGGATCCCTTGGCCCACTAAGTCTAACCAATTTTCCCTACCTACAGCATCACTGCAGAGCACAAAACCAACGTGTGTTAAAATGTAGTGAATTAAGACAGAGTTCAAGCTATGTTTTGTTGACTTACGGTAATGTTTCTAGCTAGAGCGTAAGTGAACTTCAATTTATCCATCTTAATGTCTGCTCTGATGACATGACACAAAAATTGTTTGCTCTGTAAAGTATACTGTATTAAAATACAACCTTTTCTTGAGAGAGGTATGGTATATCTAAACAACAATACCAACAAGATGATATTGCTCAACAACAATGCCATTGACTGTGATATTTTTAGAAGATGAAGAATCAGCATTTATACAGTGCTTTTCATACACAGTGTATCCCAAAGCACTTTGCAAGCAATGCTAGACTGGTAGTGAAGTGGCGGAAAGTGTAGTGGCTGCCATATCGCACATCAACACCCACACACAGCCTGGACAATTGCATGATCCAGTTTATGGGAAGGGGGATGTTGGCCAGGACATCGGGAATGTCCCCTACAATTTGCGAAGAGTGCCCTGGGTTCTTTTACTTCCACCTGGACACCCACCAGGACAGCACCAGGATGGGTACATGGGATCTTGGTTTAATTTCTCATCTGAAGGACAGCACACCCCAGCAGTACAGCACCCCCCTAATACTGCACTTGGATGCCAGCGTTTTAGGTATGAGTCCAATCCCGGTGTGGGAGGAGAACCCATGACCTTCTGGTCCAGAGGCGGATGTGCTACCAATAGAGCCACACTCAGTTGGTAGCACATCCACATCAACAATGCCACCAACTAGTGTTTGATGTTTTGAACATTTAGCACCACCAAGATGGTGGTCTCAACATCTGATACCATTATCATGTCATCTGTAAGCAACAAGTCGTTTTGCAGCAACTCGAAGTTATGGTACCTCAGGAGAAAGACAACGACATGCACAGTAGGCATGTGCACTGTCCCCCGATTCACTCTCTGGCCACTAACTGACCTCTTACTGTTAGATTTATCCTATGCACTGTCAACAGCCACAACAGTGTATTAGACATCCTTGTAAACTGGTCAGGACATCCTTGTAAAATGGTCATGCTGTAACCGGAAGTCAAAGTGCTCTGGCACTGTACCCTGTATTGTACTGTTTACCGTGTTGCCCATAACCCACAGCCTCAACTCTGTATTAGACATCCCAGTATACTGTTTCATGATGCAACCTTGCCATCAAACTGCCCTGGCATTGTATACTGTATCGTACTGTCTATTGTATTTACCTATGTCTGTATTGTGTATTGACGTGGAGCCTTTAGAAATGAGTCTCTGACTCAAAGGTTGTAATTCCAAGATTTTAAATAGACAAAAAAAAAAAAATGTAGAATCCTGTGCCATCTACAATGCCTTAAAATGTAACAAGTCATGCAGGAACAGGACTCCTACCAACTCCAAACATGTACCATGGACTGAACCATGAAGGCCGAGAATTTCAGCAGGCTTCATTCCCCCCCCCCCAACCATGCGCCAAGTAAAAACAAGTGTTTGTCAACTGTATACCACTGCCAAATAATGTAAACTCCCTAGCTAATGTCTCATCTTTGGCTAGAGACTAAAAGGACTGGGAGAGAGATTTTAAAAGGGGAGCTGTGGGTTTATTGAGTGGCTAATGTGTGTGCATGTTTTGCTAAGAACTGTATAAACTGTCTTCATTTGGATTGGTTCTATGCCAAGCTGAAATGGGGCTGTTGTACTGAAGGTATCAGCTAAAAAGGAACTGTTCAAAGAGCATTCCTTTCCAGCATCCCCCCTTTCAGGGGAAAGCCAAAAGCCTATCAGAAAGCTCATGCTCTTCTAATGAGAGTGCACTGGTGCACATATATTTGAAAGAGACTGTTGCTTAATTACTTGCTAATTGCTTATGCACCACCTTTTTCTTTTTAAGATTGTGTTGCTTAAAATAAAACCTATTGAATGGTATAGTACGAGTTTTTTTAGAATCTGCTTGTGCTGTGAAACTCGCAACACAGTGGGATTTATGTGAGGACCACTACACTGGCATTAAGATTTTCTCTAGGGCTAGTATAAAGTAAATCACATTGCCTCCCACACATGTGGCCTCCAAGTTTGGGTTTGGGTAATGAAAATTGGATCATAACACTCACAGATGGTTTCCCCACACACATTCACTGGCACCCAGTATCCTCCTCCCTCCCTCCCCTTACCCAAAGGATTCTGTTCTGTTAGTCTTCTGTGTGAGTGAAAATACCTGTAAAGAAGAAAAACAACCCCTGCAAAGGCAACTAGCCATCATCACTGATGGATTCATTCAAACGGAATGAATTGGTAATGATGCGCTAGTAATAATCACAGCTGACTGGCTCTGTGCAATTGAAGATACCTGTAAAAAAGAAAATCATCCCCTGCAGCAACCAGTCATCATCGCTGATTCATTCACACTAAATGAATTGGTGATTATATGCTAGTAGTATTGAGAGCTGATTGGCTGATCACAGAGAACAAGCAGCTCCTGCTACTACTAGCTGGTCATTACTAATACATTCAGTGTGAATGAATCAGTGATAATTGCTGATCGCTGTTGCTGGAGGCAGTTTTCTTTTTTACAGGTATCTTTGTTTCCACAGAAGACTTACACAAGTATTCTTTGGGTGAAGAAATGGGGAGGCGGGTGTTGGGTGCCAGAGGCTAAGTTTGGGAAGGGGAGTACTATCTGACTCGGATTGGGGTGGGTGGGGGTGAGAAACTGGCATAATTTTAGAGTCATGAGTCAGGACTGAGGTGTGGGAAAGGATTTTATTATATACACTATTAAATGAACTTCTCTGGTTCACTTGGGGGAGGAGACGCTACAAGTTGGGGGGGTTGGGGATCATATCCTATTTCAGCTGGTGGTGTGAGAGGGTATCCTAAATACACATGGTTAAGGGTGTTGCTTTTTGTTACAGAAACAATGCTGATTTAACTAAAAAGAACTCTGCAGTGAGATGGAGTGGCAAAGTCAAGAATTTCACCTCACTATGCATAGTGCAATGTTTCCCACTTCACTGCACCCTCATTCACAAAGTTCAAATTCACAACACTAACAGTCCTCAACCTTTGATATAACTGAATCGGGCTACCAAGTTGGATTTGTCCAGTGTTGACAGTGGCAGCTTTCTATTGCCTGTCAGGCTGGATTTGCCCAATACCACTGGTGGCTGCTCTCTATTGTTTACTGAGCAGGCTTTATCCCATGCCTCCAGGCATGCCTGTATCAGGTTCTTGAGGAGCAGATGCCCTGACCTTTACAGAAGAAACAGCACACTATATGCACAACAGTAGAGTCAACTGCAACAAAAGCTAAGCTGAAAATACACAAAACTGTAGTGCACATGAAAATACACAAAACTGCAGAGCACATGAAAATACACAGAAATGTAGTGCACATGAAAATACACGTAAAGCTGAATAGCAAGTAATGTGTATTTACTCTGGCAAGTGAAATAACAGAGGCTACATCAGCGACAACTCCAGTGCTTTAAATTCAAACTGAATAATCAGTTCATCCTTTCCTCTGGCATCTGTATAGTATATGCTAGGACAAATTCAATGACTTTGCAGTCTGTCTGACTTCCAGCTGCAAGAGAAGCCCGCAGCTCTTCAGTATATTTTCTGATCTTCTCTGTTGGATTTTCCTGGATAAATACAAATGACTATTTATCATCCTTTTTTTGAAAGGTTTTCTCCTCACTGATCCTCTAAATACCCGGCAGCTGCAGGCATAACATGCCTAAAAGAACTGTTTGACTCGTTACTAATGCTTTTCACTGCTGACAAAACTATAGGGCCTGCTACTTCTCTGGAATTCCTAGGCATCAAAATGGATTTTCAATATATGGAAGCAAGACTGCCTCAAGATAAACTCAGATATATCCTCTCTAATCTCCTCCTCCTCCTCCTCTTGATTGTCCTGTACTAAGAGCTACTCTCATTACTCAGCAACCTCAATTTTGCCATGCATATTATTATACAAGGCAGATCATTCATTTCATACTTACTCTTGTTTCATTTGTACATTCTCTGGATCATCACATCACCATTTTGTCTTCTACCAAATCTGATTTAATTATACAGTCCTATTTCTTGATGCACTGCAATGGCATGTCCTACCAGTATCCTTGCCTGCCCAGACATCATGAAGACTTTACACATGCCACTCCCTCTTTCATTTACACTGCTATTTTCAACAATCAAAGCAAAAAAAAACAAACAAAGGCACCACAGATAATAACTGTAAATTTATTGAAAGCAGTAAAATTGCAAGGTCACCCTGCAGTACAGAAACCCAGACCTTGACCGGTTTCACACTACACGTGCGTCATCAGGAGGATGGTGCACCTCATATCCACACATCTTAAATAACACCAAATTAAAGTGATAGTACCATTATACACCAGTTGTGTGCTAATTACAACATAAGCCTATATATAACCAATTAAAACATGCTATGGTACATAGCCATCATATAATCATTAAAAGCAGCACATAAAGGGCTATTAGCCCAATTATAAACACGGAGAAACTAAAAGATTATGTTTAAACTTATTTCAGTTCATCTTACCAATCATGCCTCACATAAAGTAACCAACATTAGAAAAGGAGACTATGTATGTGCAATCATTATTTTCATAATGGTCAATCTTTAAATAAAACTATACACAGAAGCTGTACAGAACCACTGTATCTTTTCAAAAAGGATGAATTAAAATATTAACATCCATTCCATTACCTGGTCTATCTGTCCACTAACTTTACTTTTAACTCTTAGGACCAGGTAGTTATTTTAACTTACTAGCCGAAATCAATTTTCTTGTATCGTGTAGTTTTAACCTATTCAAAGACTGGATATTACATGTGAACAGCACCATCTAGGGGACAGGCTATCAAGACGGACCATCCCTGAGACCTATTACTCCAGCTCCCCCACATTCCCACTATTTCCAGCAGAGGAGGAGTGAACGTCAAGTCCAGTTCCAGGAGCCGATGAATCAGGAGGCCATCAATATACAGGGAAACCAAAAAAAACAGGGAAACCAGGGACGCCCTTATCATCAGTACCAACTCCGGAACCTAAATGGACATGGGGGGGGGGCAGGCAATACCAAGCCAGGAAGAGAAAATCACAGAGGCAATCAGAGGGGCAGGTAGAACGTATACCAGAAAAACACAGTGATAAATATATTACAGGTAACTCTAACTGACGCTGATGTTCAAGTTTTACAGAAAGGCCTGACATTTGTATCAACTGTTAATATCAATCCTTTTGAGGTTTATTTGGATATCAAATGCCTATCAAGAACTTTAAACTTAAAAGCATTTTTCCACACTACAGAAATGGGTTATAACGCTGCTGTTAGTTTGCTTTCACAAAATGATGATAGCACAGGCTCAATAGGTGTGGATTTACCAGCCTGTGGGACTAGTTCCCCTTTGAGACCACCTTCCACTTTAATCCACCATATACTGATGTGGTAAGAATTTTTGAAAGAGCATGTTTGAGTGATGTGGAGGCTATGTGTAGAAATAATGATATACCTAGTTTTGTGAATTTATCTAATAGTAAAAGGACAGCACTACAGGCGTTACAGAATAATCCACAAATAGTTATTAAGCCTGCAGATAAGGGAGGGGCCATAGTAATAATGGATACAGACAAGTATGTGAATGAAATTCAAAGATAGTTGGGGGATCAGAATTTCTATAGAAAACTCCAAGGGGATCTTACTAGCGTATTTAAATCTGAGATTGATCGAATGCTTGATTCAGAGGGAGTCATAGACCAAAAGAAACATTCCTTTATGATAGTAATGCATCCTATAAGGCCTACCATTTACATACTCCCTAAAATACATAAAAACATGGAGGATCCCCTGGTCGACCTATAGTGGCAGGAATTGGTTCAATCACAGAACCATTGTCTCGGTTTGTTGATTTACACATCAAACAGTATGTACCTACATTACGTTCTTATGTCAGGGATTCAGCTGACATATTGGGATTATTGGGAGAGGTGCAGTTAGATCCAGATTCTCTTCTTATTTCTATGGATATAGGTTCATTGTATACCAATATACCTCACCACCAGGGGTTATTGGCACTTGATCACTTGTTGGACCTTGATCTAACACTTGATGAGTGTAGAAAGATGTTTATCTTAGAGTGTGCTGACACTGTACTTGTGAAAAATGTGTTTTTGTTTCAGGGGAATTATTACCTCCAAACAAAAGGGACAGCTATGGGTGCTACATTTGCACCTAGTTATGCTAATCTCTGTTTGCGACTCTGAGAAAAATTAGTGGTCTATGACGCACAGGTCAATCCTTTTTACCATAGGATTGACCTGTGGCAACGTTTTATTGATGACATCTTCTTAATTTGGAAAGGCACAGTGGACAAACTGAGGGAATTTGTCTCATATCTAGAAAATAGTCATTCCAATTTGAAATTTAGTGTTATGAATGACAGCAATATAGTCACCTTTCTGGATATTGAAATCAAGAGGGATGCTAATGATGGGATACAAACATCCCTTTTTAGAAAAGAAACAGGCAGGAATTCCCTCTTATGTGCTCCCAGTTGCCATCCTAGACACATTATTAACAATATTCCCTGAGCCCAACTGCTCAAGGCACGAAGGAATTACAGTATGGATAGTCATTTCATGAAACACAGTGGAGAAATGTGTGTCAGGTTTTTGGATAGGGGTTACCCAATAGAACTGGTGGAAGATGCCATGCATGAGGTTTCCAGTCTCAGTCAAGATGAAGTTATGATCCCTAAAATAAAACAGGAGGGGGATAACAACCAAATACATTTTGTCACTACATTCTGCAGACATTCCAGTGCCCTGGGGGAGATTATCAAAACACATTGGCCACTTTTATGTCTGGAACCAGGGTTAAAAGAAGTAGGGAAGAATTTGCCACGCATTGTATATCGACGTGGCAAAAACATGGGTGACATGATCACCAAAAGCTATCTGCCCATCCCAAGAGCAGAGAGGAGTAAGAGTACGTGGTTACCCTCTAGGCCGAATGGCACTTTCTCGTGACGAAATTGTAAATATTGTGCCACAATTATGAAAAGCACCACATTTACATCAGTTAATGCCCCTAGAGTGTATACAATGGGATCTTGTTTTAGTTGCACTACTGAGAATTTGGTTTATTTGGCAACATGTGTTTGTGGTGCTTTCTATGTTGGTAAAACTACACATCAGCTTAACGTTAGAATCGGTGAACACATGCGTAGCGTCCTAAAAAAGAAAATGGCAGGAGTGCTCTTGCTGCTCATCGTACTAAATGCAAGGCTGACAATAGGAAACATGAATTTACATTTTGTGGTATTGAATCGGTGAAGTAGGGACCTCGAGGGGGAAACATTAGTGATTTCCTACTAGATAAGGAAGTATATTGGATCTATACCCTAGACGGCTTACAACAACCTGGACTAAATGACAAACTTGATGTGATGCCTCTGATTAATATGCGAAAGAAAAAATGTTAAATGTTGTAGATGAAAAAGAAATGCTAAAAGTGGCAATTAGTGTTGAAATCTTGTAACTTTATAATATTAATGTGGGGTATTTAAATTGTTTTCCTTTTTCTTTCTTTCCCCTAGATGGTGCTGTTCACATGTAACATCCAGTCTTTGAATAGGTTAAAACTGCACAATATAAGACAAGCATTTGTCAATGCTGAACATTCGCTTGCAGGTATTTGCAGTGGTGTTTGGCACATATGGTGCTTTACCCTAATGCCCTGTGCGACTGCTGGTATTTGCACAATAAATTTTCAGCATGACCTTTTTGTTACCCCATTGTGCGCTACATAGGCGGAAACACGTTTTGGGCAGGATGTGAAAAATGACAGCTGTACTGCTCATAAGGAAGTGTGGTAAAATGGCAATGTTTAAAATCTGGAGTAGAAATATTGAAAATTCACAAACCTACGAGTGTGCGTGGGAACTGTGCAATGCACTCTCGTAAAACAGTCATTGATAGGAATTTTTTCAGCAAATTTTCAACATTGGCATTTTAAAACCTCAGCTAATGAACAGTGTCACTGTGATTTTCTTACTGTGTCCCATACATTGATTTCGCACACCGACTGCGCCATTGTGCAGTACATGGGCAGAAACACGTTTTGGGCAGGATGTGAAAAATGACAGCTGTACCGCTCATAAGGAGGTGTGGTAAAATGGCAATGTTGAAAATCTGGAGTAAAAATATTGAAAATTCGCGAACTTACGAGCCTGCGTAGGAACTGCGCAACGCATGCGTGTAAAACAGTCATTTTTTTGGAATTTTTGCACCAGATTTTCAACATGGGGTTTCTGGGACCCCTTCTCATGAATGATGTCACTGTCAAGGCGTTATTTGGGCCTGAAGGGTGATTTCGCCGCAGTGACTGTGCAGTGACTGTGAAATCACCCTTCGGCCCCAATAATGCCATGACAGTGACAGCATTCATGAGAAGGGGTCCCAAAAACCCCATGTTGAAAATTTGGTGCAAAAATTCCAAAAAATGGCTGAGATATGCAATAAAGTTGAAACCCCTATCTAGCCCATTATATAGCTTACCGGCATTTCCTCAGTTCGCGGTCGGCTTTGAAGAGTGCAGACATGTTCCCGGTCCACCGGTGATCATCGCACTGAGCTCCGGAGGTAAGCATGGGGTGAGGGGGTGTGGGAGGCTGGGTGCACAGTGGTGGGTGAGTTGTGGGAGGGGGACTGGGAGAAGCCGTGGGACCGTTTTGGTTTACAGGTCAAAAAAAAGACTACGTGGGCATCGCCACACTGCCAGGGCTCCTCAAAGGCATAAGAAGGGATGGCTGGGGGCTGAGGAGCCGACGGGGATTGGGCACCCCGTCAGCAAACAATGCGGATGTTTGCCACACTGAGGTGGGCCTCAGCGTGGCAGAAGGATGGCTTGGGGCCATGGAGCCAACGGGGATTGGGCACCCCATCGCAAACAACGCAGGACGCTTGCCATGCTGGGGTGGGCCTCAGCCTGGCACCAAAGATTTGGGGCGGGTGACACGGGGTGGCGGATGCGGGTGGTGACGTTGGTAGCCTGTATGGACAGCGGTGGTTTTGAAGTGAAGACCACCAATACACATAGCTCCCCGCACCCATTGGCAGGACTGCCATGCCTGCTCAATGGAGCATTGATTGAAAGGAGAGGCTCACCTCCAAAGTGTGCTACTCTCCCAAAATGTTCCTTGCGCATGTGCACAAGTGAACGTAAAAATGGATTTCGGCTAGTAAGTTAAAATAACTACCTGGTCCTCAGAGTTAAAAGTAAAGTTAATGGACAGCTAGACCAGGTAATGATATGGATGTTTATATTTTTATTCATCCTTTTTGAAAAGATACAGTGGTTCTGTACTGCTTCTGTGTATAGTTTTATTTAAAGATTGACCATTATGAAAATAATGATTGCACATACATAGTCTCCTTTTCTAATGTTGGTCACTTTATGGGAGGCATGATGGGTAAGATGAACTGAAATATGTTTAAAAATCATCTTTTAGTTCCTCCGTGTTTATAATTGGGCTAATAGCCATTTATGTGCTGCTTTTAATGATTATATGATGGCTATGTACCATAGCATGTTTTAATTGGTTATATATAGGCTTATGTGTAATTAGCACACAATTGGTGTACAGTGGTACTGTCACTTTAATTTGGTGTTATTTAAGATGTGTGGATATGAGGTGCACCATCCTCCTGATGATGCACTAGTAGTGTAAAACCGGTCGAGGTTTGCGTTTCTGTACTGCAGGGTGGCCTTGCAATTTTACTACTTTCAATAAATTTACAGTTGTTACTTGAGGTGCCTTTGTTTTTTTTGCTTTGACCTTGGATTACCTATTGGCATATGTGTGTGTGTGTGTGTGTGTGCGGAGCTGAGGATTTTTTTGACTATTTTCAACAATGATTAGTTCATTGCTCCAAGACTGAATGCCAATTATGTTTAAGGTTTAGTAAGGCCAACCTTGGCTAATACACAGAGATTTTATCACATTTGTTATAAATCATTCCTACTTTTTTAAATATTTGCAAGGATGCACCTGGTGTGTGGCCAAAATAACAATCAAACAGGCATAGTACCAGTGCCCCCTTCCCCCAAAAGCTGCTTGAAAGACTGCGGTTTGTTCAAGTCAATGCAGTTTTCTTGATTGGTATTCATTCCCTCATTTTAACATTTAGAGGGGTCAGGAAACTACATTTTTTAATTTTAACATGCCAATATGACCTTAGCTCTTATTGGCATGTTAAAATTAAAAATGTAGTTTCCTGACCGATGAGTGGGTCACCTTGCCATTAGTGGTCAGGCTGAATGTGATTCAGCTGAATGATGAGACTGAGAACCCCTATAAATGTTAAAATGATGGAATGAAAACCAAGTAAGAAAAATGAATTTACTTGAATGAATTGCAGTCTTTCAAGCAGCTTTGGGGGTGGGTGAGCACTGGTGCTATAACTATTTGAATGCCATTTGTACCATTCCCCATCTCTGTACTACTTCATTACTTTCTGTCATTTATCCTATCATTGCTACAGTGATCATATGGGTTCGTCTTTGGTCTAACCATTTAATCACTATATGTGGCAGCCTGCAGGCATAAAGAAGTATGTATCCCGCTAATTTATCATAATTAGAGCAATGGCTTCAAGTTGGGACCATCCTGAGGCTATAAGCAATGCTTTGTTGTCATGCTGCTGCAAAGAAAAAAATATGTTTTCAAAAGTTTGAGTATAACTTTTAAAATTCTGGGGGTAGCCCTGTCACCATATATTCAGATAACTGATCTACTGTAGCAATCATCAGCAAAGGTCAGTTCTCTTCCTCTGCAATCATGGACTTCCTGTGCAGACTGGATGTCCATTCAGCACCCTTCCTGCATTCACACAGGTTGTTCATGCTGAGTGGGAACACAAGTACCAGGGGAAACTCAATGAAGTTGGTGGGTGGGAGATTTAAGTGGACATCAGAAAGCATTTTTTTTATGCAGAGGACAGTGGGGGTGATACACTACTGAAGGAAGTAATCTGTGCAAAATAAGTGGAGGGGTTCACACATGGGTGGACAGACATGTGGGATTGGTGAAGATAGTGACGAAAGGCAAGGGGGCAAGGAGAAGTGATGGGCCACTAGGACCCTCATAAGTACCATTAAATATGTAGGGCTGAGCAGACTTGATGGACTGCAGGGCTTTTTCATCCAGGAAATTCTGTGTTTCTGTGTTTCTACATTCATTGTGTCTATGTCCCAAAGTCAAAGGTACATTGCCATAAGCACTACATTACATAAGCACTACACACTACATGTAGTCAGCTGTCACACTGAATGACAAGGCTTGCCTGCGAATTATAGAGTTTACATATTCACTGGATAAGGACTTAGAAGAAGTTGTAAGATTTAGTAGATATCTTAAAAGTTAGTCAGATGGCTTACTCTTCCCCCATTCTGTGCAAAATGGTAAAGTCATATGCTTTTATGTCTAGGTCCCATCATTCAGTTCTTGTAGGCTGGTTGACCTTAGAATCACCAAAGAGAACTGCTCATGCATTGTGGTCCCTATCAATGATGAATGAAGCACAGCACAATGTCTGCATACCTTGAAGCCATTGCTGCAGTATCCCAGCTCAGGACAAAAGCACAGACTTTCTTGATTGTGACAGCAACTGCCTGTGAGCCATGCCAGTGGGTTAACTGCCCTATCAAATATCAGGTTCTGTGACAAGTGAAAATAGAACTTAGAGAGATTGTACTGTGTTTCAAAGAGTATGTGAATGGGTACATTCTGATGTCCCCCTGCTGCCAGATGCAGGAGGAATAAGAATATAGTCCAGGCTGTGTAGTTTACTGGGACTGAGACCCTTCACCTGGTGGTCTCTGGCAAGGTGGAAGGTGGTGTTTTGGTCCATGGTCAGCTGCAGTCCTGCAGCTGGACCTAAGCATCCATGACCACTAAATTCTGAATATATTATCTAAGAATGTAACTTTGTTATCTGTTACCCTGAATTTGGAAAAGAACTAGAATGGAAAGATTGGTTCACAAATCAGGACTTGGTAGTCCATGCACAGTTCAGGACTCGTTATTTCATTTAGGTTGCCTAAGTGTGACTTGGAGTTGGGAAAACCCTTAAGTAATTCTGTATGTCCTGGGAGGGATAAGCGCTAACCCACCCTCGACAGCTAACATGCTTCTGGGCTATGGGTTCTGTGGCAGACAGAAGCTCCTCAAAAGCAGTCCCTTATCCATAGGTTACACCCCCCCCCCCAAGTCCTTCCTGAGTGCAAGGTCTACTTTGTGCCAAGGACAGAATGTTGGGTGTAAATAAGCTGGAAGTTAACTATTTGCCCGTTACAAGAAGAACTTTTATTTATTGAAATGCTGTCATCAGATTAATATACAGAAATACAATAATTTTGTTTACAGATGTGACCTGGGGAAGGGGTGGGGACAGAGAGCTAGGGGGTCACACAATCAAAGAAGAAGCAACATTAACAATAAATCATACAGGGATTTCATGTTTACCAGGCATTAAACATCAGTAAGAGAGAGATATCCAGTGCAGCAAGTACAACCATGATAAATGTGTTGTTTGGTCATGTCACAGTAAGATACAGTGAAAAGTTTGAGGAACTGTCTGGCCAAGGCAAAGCTAGGGGGTGAATTATTACCCAAGGCAAGGCTATCTCAATCCTGCAGGAGTCTGAGGTTAAAAGCAAATTGAACAGATTTCTGTTTGCGCCTGGGAGTAAGGAACCTGTTACCCAAATGGGAATGAAGGTTGTAGCTAGAGGGAGCAGCAGGGGTGAGCAAGGTGCTCATGTAACTGGCGAGTTCCTTTAGCTAGAAGTAGAATCCACAGAGTGCTAGCCTCAGAACCCCAGCTGTGGCTGTTGGAAGAAGCAAGATTTATATGTGATGCTACTGTACATTTTGGGTTGCCAGTGAAGCCCCTTATCAAAGGAAATTTGGAAATGAACTGCGCCATATTGAAGGGCTTATTCTGTGGGGAGTTAATAGAAATATCGGCAGTTGTTGCTGACAATTAATTGGCATGTGATGCTACCCTGACTGCAGGCTAACCCAAAGAATGAAATGTTTGAACAAAACAGATCCACTATTTAGACTACTCCACCACTGTACACCTCAGATATTGTATGTGGTTCATTGCATATTGGTAACATGTTCTAGTCAAGCTCCTTTGTTCCTGGTTGTTGGCTGCCTTGGAGGTCACCCCATATCCTGGAGGTCAAGTAAGTGGAATTAATGTGCTGTATCCTCTCCCTGTGTATGAGATGCATCACAAAAAAAAACTACAAAGGACTAGACAGTCCCACAGGATAAGCATCCACAACCAATTCAGTTTTCCAGAAAGGTTTGAAATATGCCATGGTGACTGACTTATGTAGAGTCTGTCAGTGCCAAGTGCAGTGATATGGGCTGTCATCGAGTCAAAGCCAGCATTGTCCTTTGTCAGTACCATTAAAGGAAAGCTGTGAGCTGTGTAGCTAGGAATTGACTAGATGCAATTATTGGTCATGAGCAGGAATGACTTGTCGTCTGCTTCATTCTTCAGCATCTCCATGTCTTTGAGAAATGTTTTTGGTTTATTGATTGGTTTGTTTGTTTGTTTGTGTGTCTGTTTATTATTTCACACACCATGATAGCCTAGTTTAAGTGCAACACATATTTTGCAAAAGGGTCCAGGGGACAGTAACAGCAGCAGAGTAGACTGCAAGCATTAAAAAATTACCAAACAAGATACAATAGAAACAGTTTACTGGGCATCAGACAAGGAGCAGCATCAGTTCTCAATAATAAAATGTAACTAAAAAGTAAGAATATTAGGTTGCACAGGCAAAATACCTCAGTCAAGGTTTCTTTTGACTGGGTAGTGTAAGAGGAA
Organism: Neoceratodus forsteri; assembly: GCA_016271365.2. NCBI lineage: Eukaryota > Metazoa > Chordata > Ceratodontiformes > Ceratodontidae > Neoceratodus > Neoceratodus forsteri. The sequence continues at coordinate 959,882,403 of CM057455.1, forward strand.
TTGGTTCAGCAGAACATTTGCATGGGCTAAGGAGGAAGTTAAATAGTTTGAAATTGAAAGACAGACTATTTTTATGTACACTTCCAAAGCATGTGAACATACTGGTATCAATCTGAGTTGAAAAAAGGCTTTGAGGCAAACTCCTCCCCCACCAATCACAGCTTCAGAATACTGAATCTCTTTGAATCTCTGCCCTAATTCTGCACACTGTCTGCCTTTTTCCTGCTTTTCTCTTTGAAGTCCTTGTCCGATCACAAGGCTGAAAAATGCAAGGTGGAAGAGAGGTTTCATGTGCAACTCCCAATTCCTGCTTGAAACCTTGTCCCTGCTTTTCATTCCCCATGTGTGCTACTGTTAACTACTTTCACATGTGCTACTGTTCAGAGCTTTGATCCCTCTCGGATGACAGAAATATTGCACAATTTCCACACTTTCTGTCTGTGGCTGCCATGTCAACATCCAACAACCCTTCAACAAAACCAGCAGTGTATGCTGAATCCTACCACTAGTATCAACCCCTCCCACCTGACCACTTTTAAAAAAAATGGTGGCAGGTACTCAGTCCTGCTGCTGCTGATAACCCCCAGTCCCCGCCCAGTCCATCTCTTATATCTGACACCAGGGTGCCCAAATCCCGGTGCCAACTAACACTGTCCCCCCAACATTGGGGTGCCCTTCTCAAAAGATGGAACCTGTAAAAAAAAAAAAAAACATGTTCCTCAATGTTAATTCATTTAAACCTGAAAAAAGAAAATCATCCATCAATGTCTTCTAGCCTCCTGTGACTCCTCCCCAACCCACTCTCAGCACCCACCAACCCATACACCCCCACCTTTCCCTTACCTATAAAGGGTCCCATGAAGTAATCATCCCATGACTGGTGACGCTCCTTTCTCTATGGCCCTTGACCACAAACTGATAGAAAACAAGGTAAGTTGGGTTCATGGCTTTTTAATGTGTTTTTAAGTTATACTCATAACTTTGACATAGCCTGTTTTACCCTGTTTTACCCCACCTCATGAGCAAGGCAGGTGTAGTTTCTTAAATCCCCTCTGAATCCTGTTGTTGTAGTCACTCAGCAAAATCATTTTTCGACCAGGATATAAACAATTCCACCTGTCATAAAAGGTCTACAGTATGTTGAAAATGTGTGGTCAAAATCTCAAAAAAACAACAAAACCGAAGTTATGAACAAACATTGACATTTTTCAACATTTACTCATAACGGTGAAATTGTTTTTACTTTTCAAAACCCACATTTTTACATACTCATTTTTTACCCCATCTCATGGACCTGGCAGGTGTCATCCTCACACACCATCCATGGTCATTTTTCAAAATCACATTTCAGTTGGCATTTGATACAGTAAATAGCACCAGTCATGTTCAAATCTGGGGTAATAAAAATACTATCTTAGAAATTCAAGGTCACAGACTAAGAATACAGTGTCACTGTGGCATTGGTCAGGCAGTATTGTTAAACCAGAATAAGTTGTGAAATTTGCAAGTAGTGATTTATTATTATCAGTAATAATCAAATAAAAAATAAAACTGTGCAGGACAGCTCTTGATATAGGCAGTTCAAACAAACAAAAGTCCTTCATCTGAGTCTCTTTAAAATCTCCAGCTCTCTATCTCTAAACAAAACAATGCTTTTATAAGAAGCTTTCCCCTGGTAATTAAATTCTGCATTCTGTTCTTGTAAATTAAACCACCTGTGTTCCACAAAATGCAGTAAGACATTGTCAATTCCTTTCCTGTGAACAGCCTGAAGAGTACATTAGTCTTCTTAAAGGAAAGCTGTCATCATGCTAGCCTCCTGCCCCTGCAAGGCTTACCCTCCAGATAAACCTTTTAAGTATGTTGCAGCATTTTTCTCCCACTGCAACATACTTTATTTTAATTGCAAAAAGTTTGCTACCCAGAAGTATGGTGGATGCTAGTGGAGCTCCATTATCTGTAAAGGTGTGGTGATGCACCATGTACTTCAATACTTTTGTTATAGTCAGTTATAGTCAGACAAATCTAGTTGATTTCTTTGACAGGGTGACCAAAGTAGTAGACCAGGGAGGGGCTGTGGAAATGGCCTACCTGGACTTTAGTAAGGCATTTGACACAGTCCCACACAAAAGATTAATAAACATATTAGCCAGCCTGGGAGTGGGTCCCAGGGTGGTAGCCTAGGTAAAACACTGGCTGGACAACAGAACACAGTGGGTAATAGCAAATGGGGTCCACAGTGAAGAAAGGAGGGTTACTAGTGGAGTACCGCAGGGTTCAGTACTGGGGCCGGTCCTTTTTTATGTCTTTGTAAGTGACATTGCAGAGGAACTGGAAGGGAAGGTATGTCTCTTTGCAGATGACACAAAGATCTGCAACAGGGTTGATATGCAAGGTGGGGTGGAAAGGATGAAAAGGGACTTGGCAAGGTTGGAGGAATGGTCAAATGTATGGCAGCTTAGATTCAATGCAAAGAAGTGCAAAGTAATGCACCTGGGAAACAAAAACCCAGGGGAGAGTACACAATGGGGGGTGAAATACTGACAAAAGAAAAATGGAAAGGGACCTGGGGGTAGTCATATCAGACAACCTAAAGGTGGACCAGCAATGTGAGAAGGCAGTAAGGAGGGCGGGAGGGATACTGGGATGCATAGGGAGAGGCATCACCAGTAGAAAACAGGAAGTTGTTGGCCCTCTGTACAGACAGTTGGTAAGACCACACCTGGAGTACTGTGTACAATTCTGGAGACCCCATCTCCATAAAGACATAGACAGGGTGGAGGCCGTCCAGAGGAGGGCAACCAAACTGGTGCAGGGTCTGCACCAGAAGACATATGAAGAAAGACTAAAGGAGCTTAAGTTGTATAGCCTCGAGGAAAGGAGGGAGAGGGGGGACATGATAGAAACTTTCAAATACCTCAACAGAACCATGCAGAGTGGCTCAGGAGTTTAACTCCTGCTATACCTCCTGTTCCTCAACCCTTCTAAAATCCCTCCCCTCAAACCTCTCTTCCCCTCATACTCCTTCTTCAAGGGAATCAACAAAGTCCAAGAGGGTAGCATCTTTCAGAAAAAGAGATGAGCAAGAACAATGGGGCACAATTTGAAGATAGAGGGGGAATGGTTCAGAGGAAATGTGTGGAAGTATTTCTTCACAGAGAGGGTTGCAGATGCTTGGAATAGCCTTCCTGAGGAGGTCATAGAGTCAAAAACAGTGGGGGAATTCAAGAATGCATGGGACAGACATAAGGCAATTCTAGTGGGGGGCAGGAGGAAGTAAGCTGTTGATTAACTAGAATCTGCAGCTTATCCATAAGGTAGGGAAATGGGCAGACTGGGTGGGCCAAGCTGTCCTTATCTGCCATCAAATTCTATGTTTCTATGTTAGGGGGAAGGGGAGGGGGACAAACAATGAGGAAGAGGGGGATGCAGGGCAGAATGCATGGATGTAGCAGGTGAAGAAGCACAGAGTTCAGTGAGGGGCAGGGATAAAGGGGGAAGGGAAGGGTGAATCATCAGCGGAAGCAGGAGCAGGATACAGTGACTGAGAGTGAGGCATACAGATTGGATTGAAACATGGAGAGAGAGAAGCAGGAGAGGATAGAGGTGGGAAGGGAATTCCAGTCTGATGTCGCTGCAAAAGGGAAAGACCTATGGGCAGTGGCCAGACTTAGTTTTGGAGTAACTAGAAGTGGGAGTGAGGCAGATCATAGGGCACAGAAAGCTTGTCTTAGTCGTATAGTATCACAGAGGCAAGGGGGTGTGAATTTATGGACAAGCTTGAACATGAAGCTCAGGGAGGAATACTTCAGTTTTGCCTCATAGGGTAGCCAGCCCAGAGAGGAGAGGACGTCGCAGTGGTGAGAGCGGGCATGTGCCCCCAGTACAAACCTCCCCACCCTATGATAAGCCTGGGTGAGAAGGGTCAGGGAGGAGGAATTTGCAGAGAGTAGTAACGGAGCACCATACATTAAGAGTGGCAGGAGAGATGCAGCAGCTATCTTATGGCAGGAGGCAGAGGAAAGGAAGGGACGGATGCGATAAAGGAGACCAAGTTTCTGGTACAAGGATTTGGTGACACAGGAGACATGCAGGCTAAAGGTGAGAGCAGTGTCCAACAGAATACCCAGATATTTAAAGGACTGGACAGACTCAAGCAAATCACCATTGTTCAAGCTAATGCTAAGATGGGGGAGAGGAAACTTGATGGAGGGTCGATGAGCAAATACCATGCTTTTAGTTTTTTACGTATTAAGAACAAGGTGATTGGGGCTGAGCCAGTCCTCAAGGGAAGCAAGGTCAGATGCACATTCTCTGCTAATTAGATCAATAGCAGGGGAGGAGCAATAGATGATTGCATCATCTGCATAGAGGTGCACAGAAGCCCATCCACAAAAATTGTGCAAGTCGTTAATGAAAAGAGAGAATAACAGAGAACCCAAAATGGATCCCTGAGGGACACCATGAGTGATGGGCCTTAGGTCAGAGACTGATCCAGCCCATTTACCCCTTTGAGAATGACAGGACAGATAGTTATTAAAGGATACCTAAACAACATTTTAACAACAAACTATTCAAAACTGTGACTCTATAGATGACTAAAGGAAAGGCTGCTGTATTCATTAAGGCTAAAACTACATATATATAATTTACCTAAATGTGGCTCCAGAGCATTTGAATATTGTAAAATCAGCCTACTTATTTCAAAAAAACTGTCTTACCTGCTTCCTAAAATGGCCGCCAAATGTGTTATGTGATGACATCATTTGAGCCAAAGTCAGAAAGATATATGGCTCTCTGTAGTGCTAACTAGTTATTTTTTCCCTTTGTATAGAATTGTTTCACCCAAAAGGTCAAAACCATGTGCATTATTTTGTATAATACACGTTAGGCTATGGTTCTGTTCATTTTGTTTATTTTAACATGCTGAAATTGTGTTTTAATCCAACCGACTTTCTCTGTGGCAAACCACAGTGCAGTACAAATCTTGAATAACCTGGTGGTCTAGTGGTTATGGTGGATCCAAGATGCTTCAGTGGGAGTGATGGGGTGGTGTGCATGCTTAATATGCACTTTTTAACATTTTTATTAAACCTTTTTATTTTCTGCTATTCTTTTCTAGTACGTTTTTGACAGAACCTACAAATGTAATCCATAGTTTGAATGTAAACATTTGTACCATCAATAAATCAGACTTCTTCAACAAAGTGAAATGCAGCAGCAGTACGCAAGTACATTACTATGTGTGTGGTGGGGGGTGCAGCCACACCCTTCACCACCCCCTAGAGCCACCACTTTTTTTGTAGCAAAGTTCTTGTTCAGTCCAATGTTAGAGTTCATACTTTCTCAAAACTCAAATATATGCTTGTCTCGTCTTCTTTTTCCGTGGGAAATAATAATAAGAATCAGCATTTATATAGTGGTTTTCATACACATTGTATCCCAAAGTGCTTTACAAGCAATATTAGACTGGTAGTGAAGTGACTGAACATGTAGTGGCAGCCATTTCATACATTAATATCCACACATAACTTTGGACAATTGCATGAACTGGTTTTATGGGAAGGGGAATGTTGGCCAGGACAACAGGGTCAGGTAGTGATCAAGGTGCTGGCAGCCCACATCTTATTTCTCACAGTAATCTGCTCATATATATCTCTCCTCTGCCTTCTCCCTTCCCTGAATATAGCAGTACCTTGCAAGAGTGGCCTTCTCAGTCCCCCTCTGGCATTCATTCATCACTATTCCTCCTCACACTGAAAACTGGTGAGCTCATCATCCTTCTGCATCATGAATGCAAGTAGTAGAGCCCCCATTTTATTTTGACATATCACATATAAACATATATTTCCAGTAAGTCAGGCTGATAGCAACAGGGAACAAGGGGACTGATGGGCTTTCCTATCCTTAAAAGATCTAGGCTACCTTTGATTAGGCACTGCTAAATGAGTGGTGTGCACATCATTATGCACATAATTTAATAGTGCCTAATCATAGGTGGCTTAGATCTTCTGTGGGTAGGAAAGCCTATTTTTCCACTTGTGTAATGCAGGTATCAGCCTGTCTTACCAGAAGATCATGTTTATTATTAATATGTAAAAATAACATGGGAGACTGTACTAACCACATTCATGATGCAGAAGGGTAGTGAACTCACCAGTTTTTTTGTGTTGAGTGCAGGTGAGAAGAATGAATGCCAGAGAGGGACTGAAGAGGCCATTCCAGCAGGGTATAGCTATATTCAGGTTAGTTGAAGACATGAAGGAGGATGTTGAGCAGATCACTGTGAGATCTGAAATGTGGGGCTGACAACGTCGTGATCGCTACCTGACTGTGGATGAGAGTAGCCAGCGATGACAAATACTCAGAGTCGCAGGGCTGCACTTAAACTGTTACTTGAATTTAGTGTAGGGAGATTACCCTCAGGTGGGGGGTGTTTAAGTTTGTTAGGACAGTATTGAGGGAGTTGTGTATAGCTCATTCAAGATTTGAAAGGGTGGTAGCCAGCCAACTCGAATTGTGGAGTACAGCACAGAAAGTACTGGAGAAGAATTGCTGGGAACTGTCCTGCGGGGTTCTGCAGATCACAGGTAAAGGAGTAGACTAACAATGGAAGTCGTATGGATTTGCTCAAGGTATTAGTATGCCTCTCCTGCTAATAATATTGTTACCCATTTTAAGTGCAGCCCTTATGAGGGCATGAACAGCAGTTTTTCTGATGGGTCATGATGCTTATTGCTTGGCCCTCCAGGAAGACCTAGTTGTTGGTTAATGAGGTGGGAAAAAAACACAACAGGGGAACTGTACATACTACCGTCACCATGCAGAAGGGTGGTGATCCACTCAATGTTTATTGTGGGAGCAGAAGTCAAGCACTGAGAATGTGGACCGGAGAGTGATTTGGGAGGCATTTTTTAACAGTGCCAGCTGATGATGCATATTGGTATAGGTGTGCACAACTCTCTGAGGTATAAGATTACAATCTGAGGTATGATAATTCTCTTCATGAGACCGTAAGCACATATGCAGCACCAGGCAGTACTAAGGACAGGGTATGGATGGTGGGGTGTTCAACAGAAGGTAGGCTAGATACAGGAGGTTCACATGGAAAAAGAACGCCTTATTTGTGGATTAACAAGAGAGTATGGGCTTTGAAACTGAACCAGACCAGTACTTTGCTCTGTGACCCTGAGAACGTCATTACACTTCCTTATGCTCCCAGGCCACACCTGTAAACAAGCTTTCAGCTTAGTGTGTCTCTCCTGGCTAACAAAAACACAATTCAGTGCATCACATAACCACTAGATCAGCAGGTAATTGAAGTGTTGTACTATAATGCAGTTTGCCAAAGAAAAGTCAGCTGGATTGCAAAACATTTTCCACACATTAAAGTAAACTAAATGAACAAAATCATAGCCTAGCATGTGTACTGATCAAAAAAATCCATGAGTTAATACATGGTGCTGATCATTCTGGTACAACAATTCAAAACAAAGAGGGAAAGAAGAACTAGTAAGCACTATAGAAATATATATGGGTCTATGGCTTTGGCTCAGAAGATGTCATCATGACTCATCACTTTACAGACTTGGCAGCCATCTTAGGGAGAAACCAAGGCTGTTTTTTGAAAGTGAAAGGCTGATGTTTACATTTTTCAAAAGCTATGAAACTGCATTTATATTATTTACATAAATGAAGTTTTAGCATAAATGTAAACAGTAGCCTCTACTTAACCTTGTTATGAACCCATATTTTGGAGTTTGCAGTTTTAAAAAACTGCTTGTTTAGGTACCCTTTAACCCAGTTTAGAGCACCAGAGTTGAGGCCAAGGATGTAGCTGTTGGAGGAGAAGACCATGATTGACCAGGTCAAATGCTTTTGTGAGATCAACAAATATGGCACCGGTAACAAAGCCTTGATCCATCATATGGAATATATCATTGGTAACTTTTATCAGGGCTGTTAGGGTGCTGTGATCCCTCTGGAAGTCATGTTGACATATGGAAAGTAGATTGTGATATTCCAGATAGTCCTGTACATGGTTATACACTATTCGCTCTTGAATTTTGACTAATGGGCAGAGGATGGAAATCTGTCTATAGATTTCTACTGTATTGTTGGGCCCTCCTTTGTGCACCGGAATGACCACCACCACTTTCCACTTATTAGGAATTGTACAAGAGAGGAATGATCAATTGAGCAAGTCATGGACATGATGAGTGAATGCAGGGGTACCTAACTTAACAAATTTTGGCTCAAGTGTGCTATGTCCAGTGGAGCTCTCTGATTTTAAGATGGAGAGAAGCTTCCGCACCTCTTTGAGGGAGGCCAATTTCAGATGGAAAGCAGGCCAAGCACCAATGGAGCTTGGTGGTGATTGGTTAGGGGGAGCTGAAGGGAGGTTATGCAAGAGCAAGGTATACTTGTGAAGATCTGTAAAAAAATTTTTAAATCCGGATGCGATGGACATGGGGTCAGCAAGGGTGGAACCACTGACAACTATGGAGCAAGGGAAATCTGCAGACTTTCCTTTTACCTAGGAGTTAACTTGCCTCCAGAATTCTTTTGGGTTGCAAATGTACTCCATTTGAAGGGATTGGTAATGGAGACATTTGACTTTATGGAGTGAATTTTTGCACTTGTTTCTGAATTGCCTATAGACTTGCCAGTCATCGGGAAGGGTATTAATGGGGCATCAGTCACCGTCATTGATGGATGTAATAAAGCTGCCTACATCGCACCTAGACATGTCCCGAACCATGGAGACCTTTGGGGGGGGGGTTGGAATAATTGTTCCTCCAAATACAGAAAGTGGGGGATGGTTGCTGATACAGTCAGAGAGGACACCAACAGCTTTTATCGTCAAGGGGCAGTTAATGACTATCCAGTCAAGTACAGCATGTTTTTCAGACTAGGAGTTGTGACGGGTAGGATCCTGTAAGAGTTGTGCCAGGTTAGCAACAGCAAGAGAGGCACATAGTTTGTCCACATCAGTGTGGAACCAGTCAATATTAATGTTGCTGCACAGGATAAGGTCATGGCTAGGGAGATTCACAAGAGAGGAAGGGGGGCAGACCTAGCAGAGTTCTATTGGGTGGCATGTATGCACATCCAATGGTAAGTTTCTTGACAGTTCCAAGTGTTATGGAGATGAAAGGGGATTCAGCAGGAGATAAGCTCATGTCAGGAGCAGAAAGCTCAAGTACATCCAAATCAGACCTAAAGTAGATAAGGACGCCACCTCCCCTCTTACCTAACCTGTCATTTCTGAGGCAGTTATACCCAGGTAGAGCTACCTCGTGTTGTTTAATAGTTGGCATGAGCCAGGATTCTGTGATACATAAGATGTCGGGAGACATCTGCATGGTCCATACCTCAAGTTCAGCCATTTTAGGGCGGAGACTTCAGATGTTCATGTGTGCAATTTCTAGACCTTTTATCTGGGGTATGTTAATAGAGAAGTGGGTGTGGGTGAGAGTAGGGAAAGGGGGCCCCGGGTTAAGCTCAATGTCCCCAGTGCGGGCAAGAAGGAGAAGAATGGATAAATGAACCCAGGCCGAGGTCTAGGTAGAAAGCATTGCAGTGTAAGTGGTATTATGAGGCAAGCAAAGGCGTTTACAGAGCCAGAACTCAAAGACAGCAGAGCCCGGCTTTGGAAGACATGGGATGTATAGCAGGGCATGAGAGGATTCCGGCTGAAGGTGACACAGAGGGGGATGAGTACTACTGGGAGAAAAGTGGTTTAATGCCACAGCAATAATCTGATCAAGACAGCAGCAAAGAAAGAGAAGGCAGGCAAGAGAGACTAGCCAACATAGGTGACCCATGCCAGGGGCACAAGAAAAAAGGATTCACAGAGAAAATTACAGAGGGGCACAGATTAGCACAGGGATAGGATAAGAGGAGGGATGAATGGCAGTAGAAGGTAGAAGAGTGTGAGCAACTCTGTGGGTGGCGCTAGACTAGGGACAACACAAGGAGGCAGGGGAAACTGGGCCCAGGTTAAGGTACAGAAAACAACTAGCAGGGGAGCAGATTTAGACAAACAGGTCAGCAATAAGTCACAGCACTACTAACTGTACAGAGTAGGGGCAACACAGACCCAAGCAGGACTGGTCAGGGAAGCAGATCTAGGAAAATAGGTCAACAAAGGCACAGTACAACTAGCTGTATAGAGTAGGGGCAACACAGACCCAAGTAGGAGAGAAAGGCAGGTACGTCCTGACTGATATAGCACCAAAAGGAAGTTGATGTTTAGTAGCTGCTTGCCTACAGGATAGTTTGTAGGAAGCCAATAAAAAACAAAAGGAACACAAGGGCGTGGCCTATTGTGTATTTAACAGAGGACGAGGCCGTGGTCAGGCAGGTGGGTGGGATGTAAAATACAGATGTCCACGAAAAGCTGTAAAAGCTGGTAAGCAGAAAGCCAAGGAAGCCCAATATGCAGGTATATTAATGGTATTTTAGAAATTAGGCACCTGCTTGACACTAGTAGGGGAGAAAATGGAGGAGAGGGAACAGAGCTAGAGGGAGGAAGAATCCTAGCTGGGAGAATATGCTTGTCAGGAAATAGAGGAGCTGGAAACTTTGAGTTTGGGCAGCAGACAGGCAGTGAGAAATGGGTGGGCAGATCAAGTCAGGGGAACAGTACGAGATGGGAATGCACTTGGCAGGTGATAAGGGTAGCTGTCACTTTGAATTAGAGAAGCAGAGAGGCATAGAAAGAGTGTGGAGAGATGAAAGAGCTAGAAGGAGGAGTTACACTAGATAGGGAATGTGCTTGACAAGAAACAGTGTTTCTGTCACTTTAAGTTTGAGCAGCTGGCCAGCAGTAGCCCGTAGGAGTGAGCTAGTAAGCCTGGATGGGGTTTATGTGTATTTAAACAGGACTGGGGTTGGGGGTTGGTGATGGGGGTGCTGAAAAATCAGGCTCCTAGGGCTCCCTTCCTGGAGGTAATCAGTCCCCGAGGGAGAGTCCATACCTGAGCTTCTGTGAGGGGCTGGTGGCTTCAGACCCGGACTGCAGATGGCAGTCTGGCAGGTCGGGTTCTTCAAAGAACCATGGCTGTGGCTCTCAGACCACCTGAAAAGAGAAGGACAGGGGGAAATTAAATAAGAGAGGCAGGGGGTGGGTCTGTTCATGGAGTTAAAAAGAAATGCAAAATGGCTTAAACGGGGGTGGGTTGCAGACCAAAATGTTAGGCAAGGTGCCACAAGGTTTGAGAGAGCAAGAACAGGGTTAATTAAAACACAATATCAAAGTAAAAAGGTGAAAAAGAGGAGGGTGAGTTGAAGAGTTGAGCTGAGATCACTGCTGGGCCTTTAGAGGGAACACTCTACAGGCACTTAGATTAAATCAGCAGAACTCGAACTCTAAAATACTATCAATATAGTACTAACAGAAATCAAAATCCAGTAAAATATAATTCAAGCATTAACAGTGCAGAGCTATACGGAGCCAATCGGAGTGCTCCTGGAACTAACTGTAGCTAATGGGTCACATCAGCAATAGATGTCACAAACTCACTTCACAGGTCAGGCCCTCTGCTCCCACAGTGCCAACCTCAGAGTGCAATAGTGTAAACAGGTAACAGACAGGGTAACCCTCCTGTCTGCTTTTGGGTCCAAATCACCTTTAGTCTCAAGTTCTGAGGGGATTCAAACTGTGAACCTTATGCTAGCATACCCAATTACAGGATCAGATATGTACCCTCTTCAGGACTGCAGTACAATCTTTCACCAGGGACCCAAGCCAGGTCTCCAAAATGAACCCTTAAAACTCTATGAGAGACCTTAGTTATATTCTTACCTTTTTACTCAAGCTCAGTAACACCATCAAGCTGTTAAACAGTTGTCAGACTTAACCACCTATACGTCACATGCAAAAAGGAACTGACAGACACCCAGGCATTCTTTCAAAGAAAAGGTTCTTTACTAAAAAATGACAAAAATATCAAATCAAACTTCAAATCAAATCAAACTTTATTTATAAAAAGTGCCTTTAGGGTGGCCCGCCGGTGCAGTGGTTGGATTTCCGCTTGCGACACCAGTGATCCGGGTTCGGAAACGAGCCCGGGTCGCTGGAGGGCCAGCCGGGGGGAGAAGGATTGAGCGTCCCATGGACAGCTCTCCTTCTCCGGGGGGAGGGTAGAGGACTGGTCCTGTGCCTGCTGGCTCCTAGAGAAGGATGGGAGTAGCGCAAGATGCATGGCCCAAATGCTAACTGGGGGAGGAGCGGACGTCGGCGTATGCTGTAACGTTACTACACTGCCCCCAACAGAACAAGGGAAAATGGCTGGGAGTTCACCAGATGACGGCCTCCGGATCCTCTGCACCTCTGCATCCCCAGGGAGCCGTTCCTCCCAGGTGCCTAGCAGCATCCTGCAGCCTAGCAAAGTAAGTGCTAGTGTTCCCCCTCCACTGGTGCATTCCCCCTCGGAGGAGGGGGACCCACCCAGCGAAGGGAAATGCCAGGATACTGTGGGAGGGCTGCTATGTGGGACCCACGAGGGAGTCAGGACTCGAGAGGGGGGATGGCAGAAGCAGGAAGGAACCTAGGAGAGCCCGAAGGAGTGGTGGGCATCTGAGCAGGGGTGAGGGGATAAAACAGATTACACAAAAAAAAAAAGCACCTTTCCAAAACCAAGGTGCTTGTACATAATTATTTAACATAAATCAATAAATAAAACGATAAATTAAAACCATAAATACAATTACTTAAACACATAACAGCAGCCATTGAAAATCAGTGTATGTTAGGCTGAACAAAAATGTCTTCAAAGCTACTTTAAAGCTTTGGAAGGTCAGGCAATCTTGCACCTGATGAGGTAGAGAATTCCACAGGGTTGGGGCCATAAAACTAAACGACATGGCCCCGGATGTCTTTAAACGAACCCTGGGAATCTCTAGCAGTCCCTCGTCAGTGGATCGGAAAGGGCGGGAGGGACAGTAGAGATGAAGGAGATCTTGCAGGTAGCCAGGTCCCTGGTCGGGAAGGGCCTTATAGGTCAGTAAACCGACCTTGAAGGTGATCCACCGTACTGGCAGCCAGTGCAGTCCACAGAGCAGAGGAGTTATTTGACTGGTCCTAGACATACCAGTCAACAGCCTGGCTGCCGCATTCTGCACAAGCTGCAGGCGGTGGATATCAACCCCTGGTAGCCCAAGGTAAAGGGCATTGCAGTAGTCAAGGTGGGAGGTCATGAAGGCGTGGACTAAGGTTGGAAGGTCGTTGGAAGGAACCAGGTGCTTCACCTGGGAGATATTCCTCAAATGGTAAAAAGAGGTTTTGACAATTGTCGACACCTGAGATTTAAGTGTCAGACAGTCATCAAATATAACGCCCAGGTTTCGCACCCAATCTGAGGTAGTTAGCTGAACACCCCCAAGCCATAGACCTGAAGGTGATCCCGCCAACAAATCCACCTCCCAGTGACCTGGGTCCACAACCAACACTTCAGTTTTTTCTGGGTTTAACCGCAGCCAACTCACATTCATCTAATCCTGGATTTCAGCGAGACAGTTGTTAAAAACCGAAACGGCAGCATCCTGGCCAGGTACAAAGGACATGTACAGCTGAGTGTCATCTGTATAGCAGTGAAAACTCAAGCCGTACCATCTAATAATCGCTCCCAACGGTAGCATGTACACCGCAAACAACATGGGTGCCAAAATGGAACCCTGCAACACCCCACAGGATAGGGGGAATGATGCCGAGGAAAAAATCCCAGACACCATTCTCTGAGTCCTATCCTCAAGGAAAGATTGAAACAATCCGAGGACTGTACCAGACAGTCCACAGATGAACCTCAGGCACTCCAGTAGCACACCATGGTCTACAGTGTCAAACGCCGCAGAGAGATCAAGAAGGACCAAGATGGAATGGGTCCTCCGATCTCTCGCTATTAGAAGGTCATTTAGTACCCAGATCAGGGCTGTCTTGGTACTGTGTCTCTTCCTAAATCCGGACTGGAGAGAATCATAGACACTGTGGCTGGTCAAATGATCATCCAGCTGTGACACAACCACCTTCTCAATAACCTTACCCACAAAAGGCAGGTTAGAGACAGGTCTGTAGTTAGCCAGACAGTCCGGGTCCAAGGAGGATTTTTTAAGAAGGGGCCTCCTTCAGAGGATCAGAAAAGATCCCCCTCTCCAAAGACATCCAGACTATCTTGGCAAGGACTGGACCAATTTTATCCACACATCCCACTAGGAGACGCATGGGACCCAGATCCAAACTACAGTTGGTCGGACACAGTGACTGGATGACCATCACGGTGTCACTGATCGTGGGGAGGCTGAAGTCACACCACACAAACTGGGTGTCCGACATCTCCTGCCGACCACCACAGCTACCATTAGAGAGGGTCAAGCGGATGCCGGACCTGATTGTGGCAACCTTTTCAGAAAAGAATTGAGCAAACTCCTCATACTGTTCTTGAGAAAAAGCATTTCCAGGCTGAAGACAGATTGGATTGCGCAATCTGTCCACAGTCCGGAAAAGCTGAGCTGGTCGATTCTGTGAAGCAGCAATCTCCCTGGACAGGAATTCTGCCTTCTTATGGGAAATTGTTGATTGATAGACCACATAGTGGTCCATCAAACTAAGTCTGTCACACTCCAGGCCCGACTTCCGCCAACACCTCTCTAGCCTTCATCCCACTCTTCTCAACTCCTTCAGAGTCTCAGCAAACCAAGGAGACCTGGGGTGAAGAGTGAGGGGACGAACACGTACAGGAGCAATAGAATCCAGGGCCCCTATCACCACCTTATTATAGGCAAGTACCAGGTTCCCTGGATCCATACATTCACTCGGTAAACCCGATAGGTCCTGTAGCACCATCAAGCCATCCGGGAAAACAACCCTCAAATGGCAGTACCAGACCATCTCTGTAGGGGCTGGACTACTAGAAGTGGCCTCGAAACTGAACCCAGTGGTATGATGGTCAGACCACCTGACAGGTTCCACCACCAAATCGGATATCTCCATCCCCAGGAGGAACACCAAGTCCAATGAATGACCACCAGTATGGGTCGAGGAGGAAATAACCTGTGTGAAGCCCAGCGAATTCATTAGCTGGAAGAAGTCCTGACCAAACTGTGAGAGTTCATCGTTGATCCAGGTATTGAAATCCCCCAGAATCAACCTTCTGGGGGATCCCAATGTCAGGTCGACAATGAAGTCCGTGACTTCCCGCAGGAAAACATTCCCATCTCCTGGTGGATGGTAGACGAGAAGTATCCTGCACCCCCACATCCGTCACTCATGATACATTCAAAGGAGTTGGTAGTTCCCACTTGTACCTCCATTAGGCTCAGTTCCATTCTAAAACAGATGGCAACACCCCCGCCCCTACTATCCATTCTTGGTCGGTGTATCACCAAGTACCCAGACAGAATTGCTGATGCCAAAACTGGGCCAGCATTCTCATCCAGCCAGGTCTCAGTGATGGAAGCCAGGTCAGATGATCCAACAAGATCTGCTATTATAGCGATCTTGTTCTTAACAGATTCGGCATTGCATAACACCACCCGAGTAGGATGAGAACCCGAGGAAGACCGTGTTACCTGCCTGCTGCAAGCAGAGTCCTTGGGTATGGGAGCCAGACAGGGAAGACCCTTTTCCTGGACCCATTTCACCCCAGGGTGTCTCCTTGTTCCCACTATTCCTATCCGCCAACCCCCTTTCAATTCCATCTCCAGGCCCAGCCCTCATCCTCTTCCTTCTAACAATCCCCAAAGCCCTATGAAAAATGTAAACACAGAACAATATATCAAAGGGCTCACAATCACATAAAAGAACAAGGGGAAAAGTACAAAAAAAAACTCCTACCACAATACCTTTAGTCCTTTGCTGTCTAAGGTATTACCTCTGGAAGTGCTTAAGTTAGATCAGAGAACTGTTTTCTCTCGGAGTCCCAAAATAATATGTCATACTTTCAGACACAAGTATCAGTTTAAACTCTGTGTCTCCACACCCCTTCTGCGAGTCATCTAGCTCCTCCTCCTTTAAGAATATAAAATTACAAACATGATTTCCTACCAGGAGGTATTTTAAATAATGTGAACATCAGCAAAAACCCATTTCCCAAATTATGAGTCTTTGATCAACCAGTTCCTTTGAGGTTTACAACCCTGCTGTCCATCACCCAGGCATGAGATAGCCAAAAAGAATCAACTAAATGACATCTTTTCCTGATGTAATAAAATTTGTATATAAGTTCTAACTTCAAAAGCAGCAGCAGGTGATGAGGGCCATAAACGGTCTCTCTAGAAGTATGTTCCAATTAACTGTTTCCTTCTGGTCTGTTTAATTACATCCTGGTTTTCAGCTGCTGACACCTTGTAATTTAAAGGGTCAAATCTCATAGACTGACATTTCGTACACAGACCACTTATTTATAATAACAATATCATACAATAATTATAACCAGCTGGCCAAGGGTCACAATAGACACCAGACGTAAACCCAGAAACAACTGTCCTCATGTAAAAAAGAGAAATCAAGCTGCTAGGGCTCCCTTCCTGGAGGTAATCAGTCCCTGAGGGAGAGTCCGTACCTGGGATTCTGTGAGGGACTTGTAGCTTCAGACTCAGACCATGGATGGCAGTCTGGCAGGTCAGGTTCATCAGAGAACCATGGCTGTGGCTCTCAGGCCACCTGAAAAGAGAAGGACAGGGGGAAATTAAATAAGAGAGGCAGGGGGTGGGGCTGTTCCTGGAGTTAAAAAGAAATGCAAATTGGCTTAAACGGGGGGTGGGGATTGCAGACCAAAATGTGAGACAAGGTGCCACAAGGTCTGAGAGAGCAAGAATAGGGCTAATTAAAACACAATACCAGAGTAAAAAGGTAAAAAAGAGGGGCGTGAGTTCAAGACCTGAGCTGAGATCGCTACTGGGTCTTAAGAGGGAACACTCTACAGGCACTTAGATTAAATCAGCAAAACTTGAACTCTAAAATACTAGCAAGACAGTATTAACAGAATTCAAAATCCAGTAAAATATAGTTCAAGCATTTACAGTGCAGAGCTATACGGAGCTAATCGGAGTGCTCCTGGGGCTAACTGCAGCCAATGGGTCATCGCAGTAACAGACGCCAGACTTAAACCCAGAAACAACTGTCCTCATGTAAAAAAGAGAAATCAGGTTCCTAGGGCTCCCTTCCTGGAGGTAATCAGCCCCCGAGGGAGAGTCCGTACCTGGGATTCTGTGGGGGGTTGGTGGCTTCAGACCCAGACCGCAGATGGCAGTCTGGCAGGTCGGGTTCGTCAGAGAACCACGGCTGTGGCTCTCGGTTCACCTAGGCTTCTGTGAGGGGCTGGTGGCTTCAGATCCAGACTGCAGATGGCATTCTAGCAGGTTGGGTTCATCAGAGAACCATGGCTGTGGCTCTCGGACCACCTGGGCTTCAGTGAAGGGCTAGTGGCTTCAGATCCGGACTGCGGATGGCAGTCTGGCAAGTCGGGTTCATCAGAGAACCACGGCTGTAGCTCTCAGACCACCTGGACTTCTGTGAGGGGCTGGTGGCTTTAGACCCGGACCATGGATGGCAGTCTGGCAGGTCATGTTCGTCAGAAACCACGGCTGTGGCTCTCAGACCCCCTGAAAAGAGAAGGAGAGGAGGAAATTAAATAAGAGAGGCAGGGGGTGGAGCTGTTCATGAAGTTAAAAAGAAATGCAAAATGGCTTAAACGGGGAGTGGGTTGCAGACCAAAATGTTAGGCATGGTTCCACAAGGTCTGAGAGAGCAAGAACAGGGCTAATTAAAACACAATACCAAAGTAAAAAGGTGAAAAAGAGGGGGATGAGTTCAAGACCTGTGCTGAGATCGCTGCTGGGTCTTATGAGGGAACACTCTACAGGCACTTAGATTAAATCAGCAAAACTTGAACTCTAAAATGTTAGCAAGACAGTATTAACAAAAATCAAAATCCAGTAAAATATAATTCAAGCATTAACAGTGTCGAGCTATACGGAGCCAATCAGAGTGCTCCTGCGGCTATTTAGCTAGTGTCTAATATAGTTTAACAGTATCAAAAAGATTCTGATCCCCTGTTACATTAGTTAAATTAAGTCTCATAATATTGTTTAGAGGTTTCATATAACTTCTATGACAAGAATATTTTTTAGTACTTATTTATTTGGGTGATAAGATAATCTTATTGGGCCCTATGCACAATGCCAACGCGCCGTGTAAACTGGGTGTGTTGGCATCACTATGTCTGAATGCTGTGGAGCGGGGTCCCATGGACCCTGTGCGGCATTCACAGATGGGATGCACGGCAGTTACACACCTCATCCCCTGGCCACGCAGTTAGCACACCACCGGGGGCAGATGGGGGACATGCCGGGGGCGTGCCGCCACTAAGCGGCATGCACCAGTGCAGGATGTGCTGGCCACAGGTGTGCAGAGGGATGCACAGATTATGGCAGCTGGGACCCTGCCATAACCCGCTGTGCACCCTAACAGACATGACCAGCCAGCTGAGACAGAACCGTGTGCTGACCTGCCATGCTGCCCCAGCTCTGTATGCTGCCAGAGGCGCTGGGGCAATGGTACTGGTGGGTGTCCCTACAGCATGGCACAGTGCCCATAGCTGCCAGACCATGGTCCACCTAGACCACAGGTCCAGTGCAACCCCCCCAAGCCACCATTGCCCATCCCTGGAACAGCCCCCCCAACAGGTGCACTGTTGTGTGTGCACATAGTGGTACAGTATGGCACATGTTGTGGCACACCTGTATGGTGTACTAGTCAGAACAACCCCCAAACCAGATGCACCACCACTCTCTTTGGTGGTCAGTGCCCCCCCGCACCATCAGCCCACCATCTGTCTCCCATACCTGTCAGTTGGGGCACTGGATGGCCAATGGCACAGCCCTCCACACACCTCTATGGCCCTGGCCATCTGACTTCACAGGCCACACAGCCGATACATGACCTGCATTAGTCAGATGGCCAGCAGCTATGGAGGAGTGTGGAGGGCTGTACCACTGGCTGTCTCTGACCACAGTACCGGCAGGACAGTACAGGGTATTGGGTGGGGGTTGGTGCCGTGGGTGAGTGGAGGGTCCACTGGAAAATGGAGTGTGGCTCAGGGTGCCTCATTGTGGTGGTGGTGGGTGCCAGTATCAGGGTCATGGCTGCACTGGGGTGGGGGGTGGAGGCTGCCTTGTATGGACAGGGACCGGTGGTGGTGCTCTGGAGGGAAGGGGGAGGAGGCCATCAGTGGGGTCCTGATATGGGCCTGTTGGTCTGCTGGGGTTGATGGCTTTGCAGCATGGGTCTCTGCACCTGTGGGTGCTATTCACACACCCAGATCCATGCCTGCCTATGTTAGGGATCCACTCTGGGACCTGGAATGGGCTTCATATTGGATGCATGCCTGGGTCTGCTATTCCTCCCCCGGCTGCCCAGCAGAGTCCTGCATGCCAGGGGCAGGGCCGAGGACAGGTGGCAGCTGGTAGTGCATGCTGGCCAGTAATCACCTGTCTGCAGGTGCAGAGCTACACGGGCGGGGTATGCACTTTTGGCATGTACCTTATGCCCAATAGTGCATAGGGGTCAGTATTTGGAAATCATGTTTATATGTTTGGATGTATGTATTAAAAATTCCAATAAGCATATAGTTACAAAAGAAAATCTAGTTAGTTAGTTATCAAAACTTTTCTTAAGTGGTATGGGGTGCCACCCCATTACTGCTTCTTTCATCCCTTTTCAATGCTTACATTAGCAGATCATGGTGCCTATCCCCGGTACCGCTTCTGGGTCTGGGTTGGGTGCATGTATGTCAGATTTGTCTTGTCACTATCACTGTGCCAGTGAGCCAGGGAGCTGAGGACTGTCTGAGAAGAACTGAGCTGCTGTTTAACACCATAACCCCAGACTGAGTGGAGCTGCAAATTCAGCTCCTGCATGGGGCTGGGAGGGATCAGTCACTGTCCCCTGCACTGTCAAAAATATCATCCTCAGAAAGGCTAACTGCTGGGAGGTAAGCAAACATCTGTGAGCTGCTGCTGTTTAACATCTTTGGAGCTACTGAAATACTAAGAGAACACCCCCTACCCTCCAGGTCACCAGCCCTCATTCCCAGTATGAACATGGCAGCACCGGGGTGCCTACCCCCGGTGTTGCTGAACGTAGCCTGACACTGGGATGTCCAATCCCCAATGCTGGAATAGGACTGTCCTTGAAATAAAGAAAATTGTCCCTCAATGATTTATTTTTTGTTTGTTTGTTTCTTGACCCTGTAAAAAAGATAATGGTCACTCGCACCCCACCCATCCTACCATGACCTCCCTTTCAACACCCAGCACCCCACACCTCCCACACCCCCAAACACCCTCTCTCACCTGAACATGTCCCACAGCATAGATCTACTCTCTGATCAAAGACACATCTTGCTGCTGAAACCAGCCAATGCCATGTGAGAAAATCACGTAAGTGCAGTTTAATGTAGTTCAATGGGTTTTGAACTTTTATTCATAACTTTGTCATTTTTGAGTATTTTTACACCAAATTTTCAACATGGCCTTTTTGGGACCCCACCTCGGATACAAAAATAACTGTGTCATCAGTGTACATATGAATAATTGCAGAGGAACAGACAGAGCAGAGGTCATTTAAGAAAATGGAAAAGAGAATAGGACCCAAGACAGACCCTTGAGGAACACCTGAGCAGATATGGAAAGGGGAAGAAATGAAGCTACCTATCCAGACAGCCTGAGACCTACCTCCAAGGTAAGAGTGAAACCAACTGACTGCAGAGTCAGAAAGACCTGTTGCTTTAAGCTTATCCAAAAGGAGGGGATGTGCCACTGTGTCAAAGTTTTAGCAAGATTAACAAAGATGGCAGACATTATCATGCTCCGATTCATACCAGTGAGGATTGGGTCAGTGAGCCATAGAAGGGAAGTGGATGTGGAGTGGGATTTCCTAGAGCCAAACTGAAAAGGGGTGAAGAAGGAGGAGGAGTCAAGGAAGATAGAGTGTTGAGATAGTACAAGGCATTCCTGCAACTTAGCTAAAGTAGGAAGGAGCTAAGCAGCTAAGATTCAATGCAAAACAGTGCAAGATCATGCACTTAGGGCACAAAAATGCAGTGGATGAGTACATGAAGGGGGAGAGGTACTGAAGGCCACCAAACAGGAAAGCAACCTGGGAGTAATCATATCTGATGTTCTAAAGGTTATCAAACAATGTAAGAAGGCTGTGAAGCAATCCAGTGGAATGCTGAGGTGCATATGGAGAGGTATCTCCAGCAAAACGAAGGAGGTGTTGATGCCACTGTATAGAACATTGGTGAGACCTCATCTAGCATACTGTGTCCAGTTCTGAAGGTCACACCTCTGGGAGGACAAAGACAGAGTAGAAGAGGTTCAGAGAAGAGCAACAAAAATGGTGCAGCGGCTGCACCAAAAGTCATATGGGGGAGAATGGAGGATATTTCAGTATGTATTCCCTGGAGGAGAGAAGCGAGAGGGGAGATATGATAGAGGCTTTCAAATACCTCAAGGGTGTAAATAAAGTACAAGAGGGTAGCATCTTTAAAAAAAAAAAAAGATGTTCAAGAACAAGGGGCCATGATATGAAAATAGAGGGGTTGATAGACTTAGGGTAATGTGAGAAATGTGAGAAAGTATTTTTCCACAGAAAGGGTGGTGGATCCATGGAACAGCCTCCCAGCAGAGGTTGTAGAGGCAAAAATGGTAGGGGAATTCAAAAACACATGGGACAGACATAAGGAACTCTAGAGATAGGAAGGAGATGGTAAGGCCCCAGATCATTTAGGATCTGCGGTATATGAAACAGGGAGGGAAAATAGGCAGACCAGGTGGGCCAAGTGGTCCTTATCTGCCATCAAATTCTACGTTTCTATATTTCTAGGAGGGATATAGGATGGTAGTTACCAAGAGAAAGGGGGTCATCATCTCTTGGGATAGGAATGACAGTAGCATGCTTCCAGACAACAGGAACGGAAGCCGAGGAAAAAGAAAGATTGAGAAGCAAGTTAATAGGCAGTGCAATGGCATGGGCTGAAAGAGGTAAAATTTTGGCATCAAGGCCATCAGGGCTACCACATTTATGAGGTTTAAGAGCAAGCAAGAACTTACGGGTAGGCACAGGTGATGGTAGGACAGAAAGAAAAAGAGAGATTTAAAAGAGACGGTAGAAAGAGAGAAGGGTGAGGAAGATGGGGGAGGATAGAGAGGGCACAGGTAGTAAAGAAGGAGTTAAAGGAAGTGGCAACAATAGAAGGGTCAGAGATGAGGGAGTCATCAACCTTGACAGCAGGAGAGGGAGACTGGGTCAGAGGGGAGAACAGTGAATGGAAAACCTTCCAAAACTAAGAAGGATGGTTATTATTGTTCTGGAATGTAGATGCGAAATATTCAGACTTAGCAAGTCTTACGGCTTTGGTACAGGTATTATGAAGGTGACAATAATTTGACAAAGCAGTCAGGGAATCAGTGATCTTAAAAGAATGCCAGGCATGATCTCTAATAAAGAGGCAAACCACAAGCTCAGATGTAATCCAGGGAGATTACAGCCCTGTACTCTGTTTTTTATTTTTTCTCAGAGGATTACGACGATCCCAAACAGCCAAAAATTTGGACTGAAAGTATTGCAGTGCAAAATGTATATTGTTGGCTGATGAGATCAAGGACCAATCAATTGCCCCTAGATCAATTAAAAGAGAAGACAAGTGCAATGATCTGAAGGATCTAAGAAGAATATATATATATTTTTTTTGGGGGGGTGCCTTTGGGCAATGTATCTTGCACAAACAGTAAACATACCATCTCTGTCTGTAGGTCTCTCCTGAGATGTCAGAACTGTTAAGGATTTCTCTTGTCACATGATCAAAGTGTTCTGACTGTGCAGTGTCCATATTGCTGTAAGCAAGTTGGGCTTTACCTGTCAAATAAGGTACCAGCCTGATTGTCCACTGCTGTTTTGGCCATAGGCAGGCCCAGGCAACCCTTTCTAAAGTTGTTAGGTGCTCTTCAATATCGTCAAAAGGATACAGCTTTATAAGTTTAATGTATTTTAAGTTGTTTTCATTTTGTTGATCTGCTGGACCTGTATCAGATCCTTCAGCTTTAATAGCTGCAGCCATCCAGCTATTGCTGCTTCTGTTGCTGCATCTCTTCTCTGTTTCTCAATCTCCTTTTGTTATACAGCCCACCATCTGAAGAAGACAGACATGCTTTCAGGGTCTGTCCCCACCTGTTCCTCTTCTTCTTTCATCACTGGTGCCGGCTGTACAGTCTCAGTTTGGACTTTTTTTTCTGCTTCTAGTTTGACTGCCATTCTTCTGGCAATTACTCCTGGGATTGCTATTGCTGTATCCATACCTTTCTTCTGTGCTTCCCTGGTACAAGGTCTAGAACAATTTCTGGTGTAGAGTATGCACAACGCAAATCCCACTTTGTCTGATACCAATTGTCATAGACACATAGATCAGGAAACATAGGCAGACAAGGGGAAGTTATTGAATTCACAAGTAGCATTTTATTACTATCAATAACAATAAAATGACAAATATAAAGTTGTACAGGTTAACACTTCATACAGGCACCGCAAACAAAGTCCTACATCGGAGACTCTTTCAATTTAAATCTCTCTCACCAAATAAAACATTGCTCTGTTTATATAAGATGTATTTTCCTGGTAGTTTAAACTCTGCATCCTCTTCTTACAAGTTACATCTCCTGTTTTTTTTTACCAAATGTGTCAGAATGTTGTTCATTTCTTTCCTGAGATCAGCCTGAAAAGCAAATCTAGTCTTAATAGGTTCAACAAAATAGAACATTTTGTTCCAGATCTGGTCTCCTGTTGACAATTCTGTAAACAAGCTTGTGGAGCCTGGAGGTCAAAATGCATCTCAAGGTCAACCCCCAGTGCTTCAGATTGATTTTTTCTAATAAACCCAAATAGCTTTTTGCAGTCATTCCAATAATGTAATTATTTACATTTGCAAACTAATGGATACCAGTTTCACATAAAAAATTACATATATTTTTTTAGCCTCAGAGAAGTAAGGGGAGACAGAAGGGGGGGGGGAGGGAATTGACAAGGATATGATAGAAGGCATGGACAAGAATATGACAGAAGGCATTCTTAGGATGGCAGAGAAAGGGGAGGTACTGTTGATGGGGAGACCTGAATATGCCAGATGTTAACTGGAGCACATTTGCTGCAGCCACATCCAAGAGCAGGGCCATTCTCGATGCCCTACAGGTGGCAGGCCTCAGACAGCTAGTTTTGGAACCCACTCATGAGGCAGCAATCTTAGACCTCCTACTCTCAAATGGGGGCAGTGAGAGGATCTCAGATCTAGAAGTGGGTTGCCATCTGGGAACAAGTGACCATCAAACAGTGTGGTTCACGTTAAACTCAGCTACAGAGTCAAGCCATACAAAAGCGAGGGTACTGGACTTCAGGAGGGCTGACTTTGGCAAGATGGGAGAGTGCCTCAGAAAAGCACTAGCAAACAGGCTAGAAGGAGGGGTGGAGTAACAATGGGGAATCATCAAAACTGCCATCACAGAGGCAATAAGCCTTTGTGTGAAGCAAATAAACAAATCAAAATGAAAGAAAAAGCCACTATGGTTCTCAAAAGAGATGGCTGGGAAAGTCAGGGAGAAAAAGATAGCATTCAGGAAGTATAAGGAAACACAGAAGGAGCAGGACAGAGAGCTGTACCAGTTAAGGCAGAAGGAAGCAGGGAGGAAAGTCAGAATAGCAAAGGCCCAAACTGAGGAAAAGATAGCCAACTCAGTTAATAAGGGGGATAAAACCTTTTATAGGTACATCAGAGAGCGTAGAAAGACAAAGGGAGGGATAGTGAGGCTGAATAGAATGAATGGTGGGTGGGCAGAGGGGGACAGTGAAAAAGCAGGGATACTGAACGAATATTTCTGCTCAGTATTCACAAAAGAGGAGGGGGAAATGCCTAATCCAATTAACAGTAGCACTCTTGATGGGGGGATTGATCCCAGCCCTTTCACAGAAGAAAGGGTTCTGCAAGAACTCCTAAAACTGAAGGTGGACAAAGCAATGGGGCCTGATGGAATTCACCCCAGAATTCTAAAAGAATTAAGGGGGGAACTAGTGAAATCACAGACTACTCTTTTTAATAAATCGTGGGAGGATGGTGTGGTACCCGAGGACTGGAGGAAGGCGGATGTGATTCCCCTTCACAAAAGTGGGACCAAGACAGAGGCAGGAAACTACAGAACTGTCAGTTTGACCTCTGTGGTAGGGAAAGTGGTGGAGTCACTTCTGAAGGAAAGAATTGTTGAGTACCTTGAGGCCAGAGGGGCACAGGACCCAAGGCAGCATGGGTTCACAGTGGGAAGGTCATGTCAGATGAATCTAATAGATTTCTTTGACTGGGTGACCAAAGTAGTAGACCAGGGAGGGGCTGTGGACATGGTCTACCTAGACTTTAGCAAGGCATTTGACACAGTCCCACACAAAAGATTAATAGTCAAATTAACCAGCCTGTGAGTGGGTCCCAGGGTGGTAGCCTGGGTAAAACATTGGCTGGACAACAGGACACAGAAGGTAATTGTAAATGGAGTCCACTCTGAAGAAAGAGGGGTTACTAGTGGGGTACCGCAGGGTTCAGTCCTTTTTAATGTCTTTATAAGTGACATTGCAGAGGGACTGGAAGGAAAAGTATGCCTCTTTGCAGATGACACAAAGATCTGCAACAGGGTTGATACACAAGGAGGTGTGGAAAGGATGAGAAGGGACTTGGCAAGGTTGGAGGAATGGTCAGAAGTATGGCAGCTAGATTTAATACAAAGAAGTGCAAAATAATGCACCTGGGAAACAAGAACCCAGGGAAGATTACACAATGGGGAAGGTAGTAACAACAAAAAGGAAAGGAACCTGGGGGTAATCATATCAGATGACCTTAAGGTTGCAAGCAATGTGAGAAGGCAGTAGGGAGGGCTGGGGTATACTGGGATGTATAGGGAGAGGCATCACCAGCAGAAAACAGGAAGTTGTTATCCCTCTGTACAGACAGTTGGTGAGACCCCTTCTGGAGTACTGCATCCAGTTCTGGAGACCCCATCTCCGCAAGGACATAGACAGGATAGAGGCAGTCCAGAGGAGGGCAACTAAAATGGTGCAGGGTCTGCAAGAGAAGCCATATGAGGAGAGACTAAAGGAGCTTAATATGTATACCCTTGAGGAAAGAAGGGAGAGGGGGGACATGATAGAAACTTTTAAGTACCTCAGTGGAATCAACAAAGTCCAAGAGGGTAGCATCTTTCAGAAAAAGAGATGTGCAAGAACAAGGGGACACAATTTAAAGATGGGGGTGGTTCCGGGGCAATGTGAGGAAGTATTTTTTCACAGAGAGGGTAGTGGATGCATGGAACAGCCTTCCTGAGGAGGTTGTGGGGTCTAAAACTGTGGGAGAATTCAAGAATGCATGGAACAGACATAAGGCAATTCTTGAGGGGGGTAGGAAGAAATAGGCTGTTGGTTAACTAGGATCTTCGGCCTATCCTGTAGGTAGGGAAATGGGCAGACTAGGTGGGCCAAGCGGTCCTTATCTGCCATCAAAGTCTATGTTTCTATGTTTCTAATAGAATCAGTAAGTGAAGGAAGGGACATAACAGGGGGAACTCTGGAACCATTGAAGTGGCCAATTCGTACGTGCCACAAGAAAATTTGATTGCGTAATCAGACAGGCACGAGACAGACAAGTGGCAGAACAGGAAAGGACAAAATAAATCCTTGCCTCAACTCTCTCTGCATAACAAATGGGACAGGGTCTTACCTAACCCTGTCATATAGTTCAATCAGGATGACCTTCCCTACATTAAAATTATCTCACCACACTCTATGGTGCATAGCAGCATGCAACCACCATTCTTCTCAGACTTCCCTCACAATGACGCTGTTGACTGGCTTGAGCTATTCCATGCCCGGATTGCCTTCAATGGTTGGACCAATCCTTGCATATCTCCAATGCCTTATGCTTGCTTCTGAGAAGAACTGCCATTTCCTGGTTCAACACACTTCCAGAACAAGTTAAAGTAAAGATTCTCACCCTGTATACAACTTTCAAAGACCATTATGTCCAAGCACATCCTCCCTGGTTACTGGAACAACAGCTGTAGGAATGCACCATGCAGCCATCTGAATCTTTGGAAGCCTTCATAGTGGACATTAAGATATGCTGCAAACATCTGCAGAAAACAGAGAAGGATCAAATTACAGCTTTTTTCCAAGGACTGCTACCACAACATTGTCCTTATGTGGTCCAACAGAAGCTGATAACCTGGATGGACACTATCCTAGCTGCATAATCTGTACAGGAATTCATACTCATGTTCCTGGCCACCAGTGTCAAGGACCTCAGTCATCACAACTGGCTGCACTCATAACATGCGTCCAGCAACAACAAGCAATAATAGCAAGCTCATCAAGTCCAAGAATGATTTACAGCTGAGCCCAACTTCTTCCTCTGCTACCTCTGTCAAAATACTGCAACCACACTGACAGCTACCTGATCAACCACCACCTTCTCAAGAGCCTGCTATCTGCCAGTGGTGTGGATTCAGAGGACATACTGCTGCAGTTTGCAGAAAACTAAAGTATGATAATAGAATAGAAATAACAGGAACCAAGGAGGTCCACCACAGCACCCTTAGCAAGATGTACCAAAGTTCTCACAGGATCAGGTGAACATCTCAACTGACTGCCCGCCCAACTCTCTCAACTCACATAAGCAGTATTCTTCAACTCCAAGAACCAACTCCAGCACCATCTCACTTCCAGGATCAACTGTACCTGTCATCAGATCACCACGTCTAGCAAATTACATCTATGTGACCACTGGGGATTAATCTCAGCATGCCTTAATTGACATTAGAACAGACATCGCAGTCCTCAGCACTAACATCCTGAACTCAGGCATCATCTTTCTCAAGCTACAGTTTGACTCACAGCAAGCTAGTGTCAGATTCAACCTAGTGCCTGATCTACAACCATCAGTGATTCCTGGAAAGAACTTCCTCAAGTATCACAAAGCCATCCTGGACTTTGCTTCAAACAAACTGTCACTGGACCCCCAGAGATAACTTGCAGCTATGGACTCAGTCACTGTGCCTCCTCAGACAGAGGTGTTTTTTACTGCCATGATTTGAGGTGAACCGCTCCCACAAATTGTTGTTGACATTGCCATGGGAACTCCCCCTCTGCATTCTTCCGATCTCCTCTCAGGTAACACCTTGTTTGTTGTGCATGACAGCACAGTATTCCAGGAATGCTGCAACTTTACAGATGAACCAATTATCATCTCCAAGGGTGACAATGTTGAAGGTTTGTCTGTTTATGTATCAGGGACCAGCTCCATTTCTTGCAAGAACTTCTACCTGATTCCATCATTTCTACACCTGTCAGCACTACAACCACTACTCCAGCTTCACCATATTTATCCCTCAGTAAATGACTATCCACTTTCAATCTTCCATCACCTCCAGCAGAGAAACAACAGCTTTTGAATTTCCTGGAGGACTACCCTGATGTCTTGGTTGGCTTAAACAAGTTTGAATGTATCCTGCAACACACCATCAAGGTGCAGCCCTGTCAGAAAACTATCTATCAGTGAGCCTACAAAGTGGGACACAAACAGAAATGAGTCCTAGAGTACAGGATCAAAGACATACTTGAACAAGGTGCAATTGAAGAATCTAGAAGTCCTTGGGGTGCACTATGCCTGCTGGTGGTAAAGAAAAACAAGGGGTACCATTCTGTGGTGGATTATAGAAACTTCAATGCCTGCACAGTGCTGGATGATCTTCCTTTACGCACAACACAGGATGCCTTAGAGAGCCTTGGCACAGTCAGCCCTGCCTACTTCACCACTCTGGATCTTCAAAGTAGGTTCTTCCAAGTCTCCACTAATCTAGCTTCTTGTCTGTACACAGCTTGGCACTGTCACTTGGGACTTTTTCAATTCAAATGACTGCCTATGGGACTTCAGAACAGTCCAACCACATTCCAGCAAGCTATGGAAGCCAAACTACATGGGTTGTATTGGAAATCATGCTTAGTCTACCTGAATGATGTTACTGTCTTCAGCAGAACTTTTCCGGGACACCTCCAGCACCTCAAAGAAGTGTTTAACAAGCCAACCTCAAGCTTCATCCAGAGAAGTGTTGTTTTGCACAGCAATTAATTCTTATCCAGGACATGTTAGTTCTCAAGGAATCTCTCCAGACCCAGACAAGCCCTCAGCAGTCAAAGACTATCCAGAACCTAACAACCTCGAAAGACCTCAGAGCTTTCCTAGACCTGTCTGTATATTAAAGAAAGTTCATAAGTAACTATGCCAA
This sequence comes from Neoceratodus forsteri, assembly GCA_016271365.2. Lineage (NCBI taxonomy): Eukaryota > Metazoa > Chordata > Ceratodontiformes > Ceratodontidae > Neoceratodus > Neoceratodus forsteri. The sequence continues at coordinate 959,911,773 of CM057455.1, forward strand.
GATTGCAGCTCCACTGTACACCCTCACCAAAAGGGATGTTAATATACATGGACTTCTGAGTGCAAAGAGACCTTTGATACTTTAAAAGACAAACTGATCTCTGCTTTGTATTGGCCTACCCAAGGTTTGACCAACCCTTCAAACTCCAAACAGACACAGAATATTAAAGATAGAGTGGTAATGACCACATACCATCCACCTATGAATAATAACACATTTTTGAAAGTTCCTCACATAAATAAACAAGCATTTGTCAATGCCGAATGTTGCCTTGCTGGCATTGGCATTGGTAGTGCAGGAGTTAGAGAGATGCATAACAGAAATGGCAGTGAAGTATTGAACTGATGCCAACCCCACCCCCACCCTGCAGAGACTGACAGGCATTGGCGTGTGCCTTTGGGTCATCGGCCATAACGCTCACTCCATTTCACCTCACCCTTTCCTGCAGACACTGACAAGTGTCACAGTGTGCCTTGGGGTCTTTGGGCCTTATGCTCACCCCATTCCATAAGGAAATATGCTGAGATGGGTGCAGTATAGGAGAATGGGGTGAACTTTGGGGCCAAAGACTCCAAGGCACACCTCAATGCCTGTCACTGGCTGCAGGGTGGGGGTGGGGGTGGAATGGCATGAGCATTACAGCTGACGATGCCAAATCACACCCCTGATGCCTGTCAGTCTCTACAGGGTGGGGTGTTAGAGTTGGAAACCCTAATGCCCAGGGCATTTCTTGGTATTTTCACTCCAAATTTTCAACATGGACTTTTTGTGATCCCACCTTATGAACAGTGGCACTATCAGTTTGTTACCTGAAAGGCGATTTTGCACAGCAACTGTGCCATTTTGCGCCACAGATGCAAAAACACATTTCTGGCAGGATGTGAAAAATGACAGCTGTACTGTTCATGAGGAGATGTAAAAAATGGCAATGTTGAAAATCTGCAGTGAAAATATGAAAAATTGATGGTCACAAGTATGCATGGAAACTGTGCAATGCTGTAACGCAATTATTTTGGGGATTTTTTAACCAAATTTTCAACATAGGCATTTTGGGACCTCTGCTCATGACCACTGGCACTGTGATTGTGTTAATCTGTCCAGAAAGTTGATTTCCCACAGCAACCATGCCATTGTGCGGCAGATGTGCGAAAACACGTTTGGGGCAGGATGTGAAAAATGACAGCTGTACTGTTCATAAGCAGGTGTGAAAAAATGGCAATGTTGAAAATCTGGAATGAAAATATTTAAAATTGTCAAAGTTACGAGCGTGCGTGGAAACTACTCAATGCTCGCTCATAACGCAGTCATTTTTTGGAATTTTTTTCGCCAAATTTGCAACATAGGCTTTTTGGGGCCCCACCTCATGAACAGTTGCACTGTCATTTCGTTAATCTGTCCTGAAAGGTGATTCCACGCAGTGACCACAAAATCATCATTCAGGACCGAATAATGAGATGACAGAGCATGTGTTCATGAGATGGGGTCCCAAGAACCCCATGTTGAAAATTTCGAGCCAAAATTCAAAAAAAATGGCTGAGATATCCACCTAAGTTGAACCCCCCCCCCCATTGATGCCATTATATAGCTTACCAGCATTTCTTCATTTTGCAGCTCAGCTTTGAAGAGTCCAGACGCATCCCACTCCACAGACGATCGCAGTGTTGGACCTCTGGAGGTATGTATGGGGTGAAGGGGGTGTGGGGAGGTGGGGTGTGCAGAGAGTGGGTGCAGGTTGGGGGAGGGGGCACCTGGGACTGCGAGGGACCATTTTCTTTTTTACAGGGAAAAACAAAAATGGACATTGAAGGACAGTTGTCTTTCTTTACAGGTGAACTAAAAAAAAAAAGTTGGGCATTCTGGGGTGGGCTCCCAGTGTGCTCCATGAGTTTGGGGGGCTGATACTGATGGGGATTGGGCACCGTCAGCAAAGAAAGTGTGTATGGGGGGGCATAAATGCTGACAGGGATTGGGCCTCGTCAGCAAAGGAAGTGTGTGAGGTGGGGGCAGTGGCAGATTTCTTTCAGTTTGGTGTCACTTTCCATAATTTCTGCGTCAGTGCTAAAGAAAGTGTTTGGGGTGGGGGAACATGCCAACACAGGGGACTGGCCACCCCCAATTTCAGTATGGGGATTGTGTGCAGTAGACAGCAGGAGCCACCATGATATTGAAAGGTTTCACCTGGAAAGGCACGTTGGGGAGGCGTGTCATCTGTCGCTGCACGACAAGCTTGTCTCTGATTGCAGCTGCAGATTTCTTTCATCTTGGTGGTACTTTCCATAATTTCTGCATCAGCGATAGCATGCTCACTAATTGGAGGATGAGAGACGCACCTTCTAAAGCATGCCCTGCATTCACTAACACTGTGGTACTACTGTAAGATGTTGCTTGCACCTGCATGCGACAACATAAAAATGTGGTCAGTGTGTAACCCTCCTGTTACCCGAGGTTGTGAAACTTCAGTTAAATGGATTTCACACTGTCTCACTCTGTTCTCAGTCTCAGCTGAGACTGAGGGATGACATCATAATAGAACTTTCGCAGCTGCATAAGCCACACTGGAATGTTGCAGTTGGAGGTTAGAGTAGAACGTTGGGGAATTTGAAGCCAGTCTGTGTGCAGTCTGAGTGAGAGACTGTAGTGCAGCAAAGTGTGTGCAGGCTCTCAGAGCTTTAAGCTCTGTTTAAGAGCTACTTTTGGTAAGATGTGTGTTTCTACCTGAAGAGGAGCACGGGAACTGGTAATTGAAGTGGTGGAGACCACTTTCCATGGTTCAGTAGCCCCATCCCTGAGGGGATGGGGGTACGGTTTCTGCCTGTTTTCCAAGGGCAAACCCTCTTGGTCTGGCTAAGGGAGAGAAGCTGCCTGTTCAACTTGTGCTGAGGCACCAGAAGCTCTGAGAGGAAGATTCCTTGTGGAGGAAATGCCTGTGGGGCACCTGAAACCAAAGGGTGGGTAAGAGTTCTCTCTGAAAAAGGGCCAAGTGTTTTCACCTGAACAGAAGGAAACTAAAGGGACTGTTACTGTGGGGTCAGGAAAAAGACAGCCAAGTACTGTTGGAAAGTGGGGATTGGACTGCTTAATCTGTGGGAGTTCTACAGTAATGGACAATGCCACTTAATTCAAGTATGTTCAAGTCCAGCACAAAGAGTGAAGGAAATTGGGGATTGGACTGCTTAACTCAGTGGGGGGTCTAGAGTAATGGACAATGCCACTTTGAAGTATGTTCAAATCCAGCACAAATGGGAAGCAAGACAAGTAGATGGAATGTGAAATACATTTAGCAAGAATCTACATTGCAAAGCTTTACACGATGAGGTGTTTACTGTCCAGAGAAATGGCCGGGTATGAATTGTGGGAGTGAGAGGTGGGAGACCCCCCACATCAGTAGTAACCAAATTCACCTCTACGGATTTGCTCTGAAACACCTTTTACTTTCCCTCAGGTACTTGGCCAGTGCCTGAGGAAAGTACCCAGACATGGGATTGAAAGGAAGATTCCCTGATGAAGCTGTGGTGCTCTTAGGTGGTTTAGGGAGCCACCAGAAAATGTTTCCATGAAGTATGAAAGGTGTCCAACTGGCTGGCAAGGGAGCTGAGCCAGGGAAAACCCAGAACAGTGTACAAGTTCAGGCTGTGTAACCCATGGGCTGTGTGCCCAGTGGGTTCAGAGCCTGATAGCTAAAGTGTTGAGGAAGTGTTCTAGTCTCTTTTAATCTGCATTACCAGGAGTGTAGCCCTGTGGGGGTCCATCTATGCTTTGTTCATTCTGTTTGGATGTGAATAAAAAGCCACACTTTAGAATCCCACTTCTGGTATTGGACATTACAGTTATTGCTTCCTGTGTTTGGAGTTACTTGGGTGCCCCTGCACAGAGTAGCCAAACCTAGCCTTTGTGCCGAGTGACCTATTCTTCCCCAAACCCAGCCAACCTGGTATTGCTGTCAGAAACAAATGGTAGACTGGGTAGGGGTTACAGAAAATGGAGGCACCGCTGAGGACTTGGGTTTGGAACTTAGGGAGGAATGCAAGAAAGGTGCTTGGGCAAAGGGCTAGTGTTTTGGCTATCTGGCAGTGTGTAGCCCAAAAATCTAAAGCAAGGTTAACTAATGTGCCACTGTGTGCTGTTGTCCATGTGCTGCTGTTAAAGTGCCAATTGTTTACCAAGGAGCAGTAAAGCCTGAGAGTGTATGCCCTTGTCCTGCATAAAAATTACAGCGTTTTGCCAGCTTTTAAAACTGTTGTGACAAAGAAAAGTGTGGAAAACTAGGGGTAGCAAAAGGAAAATTGTGCCCTGGACGTTGGAAATGCTTTCTTGTGAACTGAGAGACTTGTTGTGTTAATGGCCATGGAAAATGGTTGAAATGGGCTCCCGCCGTGGAGTCAGTCGAGAAAAAAAAAAAGTGTGGTTTTGCAGTTTAAATTTGCCTGCTCGATGATCGCCATGAGGAGAAGAGCACTCGAGAGGAAAGAGGCTCATTTGCATGGCGTTGAGTGATTGGCGAGACTGCAATCAGTCTCGCCCCCAAGCCAGCTCTATAGCGACTGCCCAGCATTCAAGAGGGAGTGTGAGTGGAGTGTGCATACTGGCTTACAGGAGGAGTGTTGCGGTGACTGAAAGCACTGTAAAAAGTGTAAAAAACTGATTTTTCTGTTTCAATTCAGGTTCAACCCGCATCTCAATCGACTGGACTGTGAGTGTGGTGTTCAGAGGGACGATCGGCAGGACTGCCAACCCACTTCTTTCCAGAGGCCTCCAAGACTGGCTGCAGGCCGTTTTCCATCACAGCAAACAGCTACTGATAACAGTGAGTACCAACAGAAACAATTGCTCAAACTAAGTGATTTTGCCAAAAGCCAGCTGAATCTGTGTGTAACAGTGTAATCGCTTTGCAAAAATGGACTGTGTTAAGTTTTACCAGCAAAAAGCAAGCCTTTTAACCCATCGACTGTGAGCATAATGATAGGTTCAGAGTCAGTATAAGTTTTAAAGCCATGAGAGAGACTGTGAGATATACCAAGATATGCAGCAAGAGTTACAGGCAATCCTGTGCTTGAAATACTGAGGCTTTAAGGGACTGTGAGCTAAAGCAATGTCTTCAGCAAGTGAAAAGTCCGTGGTAAATCATATAAATGTGCTAGGAAAAAGAACAGTGCAAGTTTGTGCAGTTTGAGCGAAGTTATCAGTAGAGTGTGTAAATCGGATGCTTAGTGGCTTGACCCAATTTCAGAATGTTGATGCGTAGGAGTGTTGCCGCCGCCATTACAGGGTGGGGTAGTAATGTAAACACAGCAGCAGAAGCACCATTTTGAAAGAGAAGGAAAGTTTTCAGTGATATGGGACTTGAAATAACAGTGAGCGTTTGTTTGTTTTACTCTGCAGTCATGGCCTCAGGACCAGCCCGCTACCCGGATCAAGCCCGGGCTGTGGTAGCAGTAGAAGTTAATAAGTTAAGGGACATTGAGAGATGTTACTATGGAGGATGACTGCCTCCTCATGTGGCGATTCCTGGATATCCAGCGCAAGTATGTTTGATGTTCTTAAATGCTGGAAAGGATGTCTTCATGGTACCTCACTGTTCTGGGTGCTTAGAGAAATATGGTTTATTTAAAGCACCCAAGATTTGTTTGGCTCCCACATGGACAAAAGTTCAAGAATCTGCAGTTAGAAGCACAGAGCACCAGACGGAGCCTATTGGAGAAGGCCCCTCAGGGGAGTGTGGCACAAAGCTAGAGGGTGCAGATTTACAGACAGAACAATGTGTTGATGTTTTGGAGTCTGAGTCGCAGAGAGACATCTCAGGAAGAACATCAGTAGACCCTTGGAGAGGGGGACCTAGCCCAAGTCTCACAGGAGAAGACGAGATGAGGGAGGCCTTTGAATGGGAGGTTTCGACCTCCGCGCCAAGTGAAGAGTGGATAGTCTCAGGAGTGAGGACGACTGCTCACTCCTGTGCACAGATTCAGTGAGGAAGAAAAAGAGGGGGAACCTATGTGGCCTTGTGAAAAAGGAACTGGTACACAGCCTCAAGCTTTTGCCTCAGAGGAATGCATGGAAGAAAGTGGTGATGCCACTGCCCTGGCTGTGCAAGAAGCCAGGGATCCATTTTTAGTCTCATTGAGAATGCGTAGCTGGCAGAACCAGTACTGGCCACCCCCAAGCCAGGCCAGAGGTCTCAGGTTGACCAAAGCTAGTAAAGAGGAAAGACTGGTTCGTAGGAAGGCGAATGAAATCTATGGGATGTCCTTTCCTACCTTTCCTCGGAGAGTCTGGGAGGAGATTGAACAAAACAGAAAGTCCTGGATTTGGGCAGAAGCAATAAAATGTGTGCATCCTGGTGCAAACAAGCATGTCAGGAACAGAATGTTTCACGAAAAATACAGCCAGTGGAAAAGAGGCAGGACACTGTTAATGGACACTGTTCGAATTGTGGATGGAGAGGGATGTGAAACCTTTCACAGTGTGAATTATGTGCGCACAGACGGGGTAATAATTCAAACACCTGACCCGATGTGCTAGTGGCCACAATGCAAAGACCTCCCTGAGAATGTGCTCATGCCTACCAAATGGAAAGCAGAGCAGTGGTAGCCAGTACTGCCACTCCAGCCATTGCAGTGCCTTTGTTGTTCCGCCAGTATGGACGTCCAGGACTCAGGTGCCCCACATTCATCAGTTCTACAGTGTACTGACTTTCCAGAATCCATCGACTGGCCCACCAGATGACTTCAGATCCAGAGAGGACACCAGCCCAGCTGATCCTGATTCATCGCCTGGTAATTGGATGACTTCAGACCAGCTGTTTTCCCTTTTGTTCCTGTCCCAAGGTTCCATCTCCAGGGATGACATCATCCCAGCAGTTTCCAGATGTGCCCTCCTGTCATTCCCGGAAGATGTCCACCCAGCTGTATCGGAAGAATGCTGCCAGGGAGAGTCTTCCGCTGAGGACCAGGTTGGTGCTGTTGTCGTTCTACAAGGGACTGGTAAGTCCAGACTTTTCTATTCTTATGACTTTGCAGTACACACCCTACACTAGCAGGCTCCAGATGTTTGAACTGTCCTCAAAGACTCTCCCCTTCAGGACTTTGGCCTGCTAGAACTGTAATTCACCGGGCTACGGCCCAGGAGAGACTCTTTAATGGTCTTGCCTTCAGGCACTGTGGTCACTAGATGGGACTTTTAGGGCACTCCATACCCCCAAATGGTGTATTGTAAATAATGTCATTGTTTTCTACTGTTTTCTAATGTTTATACTGTTTTCTACTTTTCTAAAAAAATCTTTTTGGGATTCTCCAGTGTTTTGATGGTAGGGGTTTAGATAGACTGTGTATGCAGATTAGGAGTGTGCGTTGTCTTTCTTTTTCTTGCAGGTGTTCCTGAAGAAGATAGAAGAGAAGACAAGAAGAGGAGCAGGGACTCATCGGAGTTCCTCACTAGTACTTGTGTGTAGTGTTTAAAGTACTATTGTTGTTGTTGTTACTGTGTGTAACTTTTTCCTTCCACAGGTATGGTTGTGGGGAAATGTGGGAGTAATGCATAGAGTATGGTATTAGCTCCTGGTGTGTGGTTGCATGGTGTCCAGGGTCGGGGAGGTCCCCTGCTTGTTTTGTTTTGAGATTTGAGTTAAAGGCAGACAGATTTTCCCTAGAGGGCTAGGGGGGATAGACAGGCTGTGGTCCTGAATGGCCGTAGGGACTGCAGTGCTGCTGTATTAGGGCTATGCTCTGGACAGTTCTTCCAGAGCCAGTGGGTACCCATAGTCAGTGGGTAGAGTAGAGGCTGATGCATCAGCCGATGGCTTCTGGGCCCTTAGTGTTGCCTGCCTGTGCCTAGCACATGGTAGAAGGGGGCCTGATCACCCCCTCTGTAGGTAGCACATAGGGTAGGATGGCCTAGGTCAGGTAACAAATGACTGCAGACAGTCATTTTCCTGGCCCAGGGTGAGTGTAACCCCCCTGTTACCCAGTGTTACTAGAATCCCAGTAAGACCTAGTGGTAGGCAGGGAATGCAGCTTGTGAAACTTCAGTTAAATGGATTTCACATTGTCTCACCCTGTTCTCAGTCTCAGCTGAGGCTGAGGGATGACATCATAATAGAACTTTCACAGCTGCATATGCCACACTGGAATGTTGCAGTTGGAGGTTAGAGTAGAACGCTGGGGAATTTGAAGCCAGTCTGTGTGCAGTCTGAGTGAGAGACTGTAGTGCAGCAGAGTGAGTGCAGGCTGTCAGAGCTTTAAGCTCTGTTTAAGAGCTACTTTTGGTAAGGTATGTGTTTCCACCTGAAGGGGAACACGGGAACTGGTAATTGAAGTTGTGGAGACCGCTTTCAATGGTTCAATGGAGAAGGTTTCGGCCTGTTTTCCAAGGGCAAACCCCCTGGGTTCGGCTAAGGGAGAGAAGCTGCCTGTTCAACTTGTGCTGAGGCACCAGAAGCTCTGAGAGGAAGATTCCTTGTGGAAGAAATGCCTGTGGGGCACCTGAAACCAAAGGGTGAGTTCGCTCTGAAAAAGGGCCAAGTGTTTTCACCTGAACAGAAGGAAACTAAAGGGACTGTTACTGTGGGGTCAGGAAAAGACAGCCAAGTACAGTTGGAAAGTGGGGATTGGACTGCTTAATCTGTGGGAGGTCTAGAGTAATTGACAATGCCACTTAATTCAAGTATGTTCAAGTCCAGCACAAAGAGTGAAGGAAATTGGGGATTGGACTGCTTAACTCAGTGGGGGATCTAGAGTAATGGACAATGCCACTTAAAAGTATGTTCAAATCCAGCACAAATGGGAAGCAAGACAAGTAGATGGAATGTGAAATACATTTAGCAAGAAGCTACATTGCAAAGCTTTACACAATGAGGTGTTTACTGTCCAGAGAAATGGCCGGGTATGAATTGTGGGAGCGAGAGGTGGGAGACCCCCCCCCAATCAATAGTAACCAAATTCACCTCTACGGATTTGCTCTGAGACACCTTTTACGTTCCCTCAGGTACTTGGCCAGTGCCTGAGGAAAGTACCCAGACATGGGATTGAAAGGAAGATTCCCTGATGGAGCCGTGGTGCTCTTAGGTGGTTTAGGGAGCCACCAGAAAATGTTTCCATGAAGTATGGAAGGTGTACAAGTGGCTGGCAAGGGAGCCGAGCCAGGGAAAACCCAGAACAGTGTACAAGTTTGGGCTGTGTAACCCAGAGCAGCGTGCAAGTCCAGGCTGTGTGCCCAGTGGGTTCAGAGCCTGATAGCTAAAGTGTTGAGGAAGTGTTCTAGTCTCTTTTAATCTGCATTACCAGGAGTGTAGCCCTGTGGGGGTCCATCTATGCTTTGTTTATTCTGTTTGGATGTGAATAAAAAGCCACACTTTAGAATCCCACTTCTGGTATTGGATATTACAGTTATTGCTTCCTGTGTTCGGAGTTACTTGGATGCCCCTGTGCAGAGTAGCCAAACCTAGCCTTTATGCCGAGTGACCTATTCTTCCCCAAACCCAGCCCACCTGGTATTGCTGTCAGAAACAAATGATAGACCGGGTAGGGGTTACAAGTGTATATACTGTACTTACATTTTACAGGGGGATTAAATTCCCATTCTCAGGGAAAGAAGGATATCTATTGTAATTCATTTACTAGTTGTCGAGTGGAGATCAGTTGGGAGGAGCGGAGGGGGGACTGGGGATTCAGCGGCTTCCTGTGAGTGGAGAGCAGTCGGGAGCAGCAGAGGGGGCACCGGGAGTTCTCTGGCTTCCTTCCACCCAGCAGGACACAACAGGTGGAAGAAGGACACCTCTTAAGGTTTGGGGATCTGTCTGGGGAACACTATGGTTTTTTTTGTGAATTTAAAAACTGGGTTTACCTGCAGAGCTGTTGTAGAAGGGAGGGGTTTGCTGTAACTTGAAAGAAGTGCAAGAGCTGTTTGTAGGAGAGAGCTGCTGAGTTGTTCAGTGCTGCTTCTTCTGCTAGAGTTTCTGTCCCCCCCACCCTTCCGATCCCCGACTTCTATTAAATGGCTTTGGTGGGAGGGGTCAGCTTCAGGGAGAGTTACTGAGACAAGAACTGGTGAGCAGCAGGGGCTTCAAATTACCGTTGCTGCGAGGAGAAGGGTTGTGAGGTCTATGACCTTTGAAGGAAGCAGTGCAAAGGGTTGTTAAAGACACGTTCGATAGCAAGGTCACTCTACTGGTACTGGGGGATACTTCAGGATTATAGTGATGCTGGGGCAGGCAAATGGAAGGTGTTAGGGTAGGACACACAAGGGGATGGAGGGGTACTTGCAGGGGAGGAGAGGATGGCATAGAAGGGAGGGGTTCAGGGGCAATAGGGTGCTAGGGGGCCATTGTGGGGAGAATAGTGGGTTGCAATTGTTGCGGCATAGCAGTCTGGATGAATGTATTATGGAAGCTAGGAGAGTGTCCGATCTGTTGCAGGCTGAGAAGTCTCGAGGAAGAAGTACAGTGGCTTGGTAGGGAGTTGGGGAGGTTGTGGCAGAGGGGGGAAGGCAGCTGGGGCAGAGAATAACAGGAGGATACCACGTGAGTTGAGCAACGGTATGGGAGGAGGCAGGAGCAATACAAATAGGTGGACTTGCATGGGTAGAGGGGGCAAGGGCAGGAGGAAGGAGCCCACACCCAGCACAGCAGAGGAGATGGGTAAAAGGTTTGTGGTTCTGACAACACTGTAGGACGAGGAGGGGGGTGAGGGATTTCCAGGAAGGGGTAGGTAAAGGGAAGTGGGAGGTTTGCACACGGGACAATAGTCAGGCAGTAGATTGTGGTAAGGGTATGGGAGAGGGGGGCACAACTGAAAGGATGGATGAAGCTGGCAGGGGTAAATGGGAGAGGAGCATTGCTAATGAGGAGTAACAGAGGGACTTAGCAGAGGGGGGAGCTGGAGGCCAGGGTGGAGGGGAAGGTTGGGGAGGAGTGTGAGGGAACAGCAAGGGGGAGTGGGGATAAGACTGGGATGGGGGGGGATACAAATCCACTGGAGGGAAGGGCAGGGAAACAGCTGGGGAGGACTCTAGCAGTAGATACCATGGTAAAAGAGGAAGGGAGGAGATGAGGAGTGGAGAGGGAGGGGTGTTTTAGTGCTGGGGATTTCATACTTAAAGGGATAAGATGGGTCGGCAAGGGGGAACAGCATAGTCGCATCTGGGTGGAGTCCATACCTGGATTAACTGCAGGCAGGGCGGGGCAGTCAGTTCTTAAGTGTGCTAGGAGGGGTAGGAGGAATTCGCATCTTGTGGTGCACGTGGGTATGAATGACCTGGCAGGGGAGACGGTGGAAGCAGTGAAGGAGAGGTTCGAGAAGCTGGGCAGGCTGTGTCAGGAGATAGGAGAATCGGTAGCTTTCTCAGAGGTGCTCCCGGTACCCTACACTAGTATAGTGAGGAAAGTGAGGATTGATGAGTTCAGAACCTGGCAGAGGGATTAGTGTTGATCCAGGGGACACGGGTTCGTGGGGGGCTGAGACAGAACCTGGGACAACAAGGAACTTTAGCAGGGGACAGGCTACAATTGAGTGGAGTGAGTAAAAGGGTATTAAAGCAGAAGGTATGGGAATACATAGCTACAAAGGTGGATTTAAACTAGGTAGGGGGGAGGCGAGTGGACAGATGGTAGGCAGGGAACCCAGAGAGGGGAGTTAATGAGCCTACCCCCAGGCTAGTAGGGGACCTAGAAGCAGTGGTATGGGGAGATTAGGGGGGTATTTTGGGGGGGGCAAGAACAGGCTGAAGGGTGGCCTCACTGAATGTAAGAAGCCTTAGTAACAAATCTCAACTCAGTGCCGCATGGAAGGCTGGGAAGTAAGTTAGTAGGCACAGGGGCAGGTGCAAAGCTGGTGAGATGGGTAGGGAACTGGCTTCAGGGAAGGCAACATAGGGTGGTGGTGGGTGGGGAGCTCTCACACCCAAGGGTGGTAACGAGCGGTGTTCCACAGGGCTCACTGTTGGGGCCAGTGTTGTTTGGGATATTCATTGCAGAGATATCATTGGACATCAAGAGCAAGATCAGTCTGTTTGCTGATGATACCAAGGTAGGAGCAGTGGTGAATGATCTAGGTGGATGGTAGGGGTTGCAGTATGATCTGGCAAAGCTTGAAACCTGGTCAGACACCTGGCAACTGGGGTTTAATGCCAAACAGTGCAAGGTGCTGCATTTTGGGATGAAGAACCCAAGGAGGAGTTACCAGCTGGGGGTAGTGCAGCTAGCCCAGACAGAGGAGGAGGAGAAGGATCTGAGTGTGCTCATTACAGGGTCAATGAACAACTCAGCACAATGTAGGAAGGCAGCTCCAAAGGCCAACAAAATGCTGAGTTGTATTGCAAGTGGTATATCCTCGAGGAGGGAGGAGGTGATTCTGCCACTGTACAGGTCATTAGTTAGACCGCACCTGGAGTACTGCATGCAGTATTGGCGCCCGTATCTGAAGAGGGACATTAAGTTACTGAAGGGAGTGCAGTGCAGGGCGACAAAGATGATCAAGGGGCTGGGGGACTTATCATATGAGAGGAAGCTGAGGAGTTGAACATGTACTCACTGGAGGAGAGGAGGACAGGGGAACATGATTGAAACCTTTAAGTGCATGAAAGGAATAAACAAGACAGGTACAGAGGGGCTGTTCAAAGTAAGGAAGGGGAGGGACACCAGGGGCCATGATATGAGACTGGAGCGAGGAAGGTTCAGGAGGGAGATGAGGAGACACTTTTTTACAGAGAGGGTGGTGGCTGGGTGGAATAAGTTACCTGCAGAAGTGGTATCCAGTAGAACAGTGGACTGCTTCAAAAGGGGATGAGACAGGACAAGAGGGAGGGTTAATGAAGGGCAAGGGTGGAAGGGAGGGGCAGCTGCAGAGTAAGCTGCACATTCGAGCAGTCTTGATAGACCTCTAGGCCTTTATCTGCTGGCAAATTTTGTATGTTCGTAAATCAGTGGAATTACAGAATCTCTCGGCATTAGGGAGGTTGGACATTGCGGCCATCACAGAAACATGTGCCACCCAGTACCAGGAATGGGATTTGATGATTCCAGAGTATAGGTTATTCAGGAAGGATAGGGCTAAGGGAAAAGGGAGGGTGTGTGGCAATATATGTAGGGGAGGGGATAAGGTGCATTAGGGAGGAGGGGGAGGAAGGCAGAATAGAGGCCCTATGGATGCTGTTTTAAGACTCAAAAGATAGGACAGTGAGGTTGGGGGTGGTGTACAGACCACCAGCCCAAGGGGATGATCTGGATAGGTAGTTAGCTGATCAAATCAGGAGGGTCTGTAGGAAAGGGAACACTGTGGTGGTAGGGGACCTCAACCTCCCAGGGGTGGAGTGGAGTGTCCCAGCCACCCCAAGTGCAAGAGATCGGTCATATTGGAGGCATTTCAGGACAGCTTCCTGGCACAGTTGGTCCGTGAGCCAACTAGATTGGACAGGACCATGGACCTTGTTCTATCAAACGGGGAGGCTGTAAGGGACATGGAGGTGGAGGACCCGCTGACTGGAAGTGACCTTCACACGGTATGGTTCACGCTCAACATGGGCAGGGAAACAGGAGATACAGGGACCAGGGTGATTGACTTTAAGGGGCGGACTTTAAAAGGATGGGGGAAATCTTGGGCAAGTATCTGATGGGAATTAAACCACACATGGATGCCAACCAAAAAAAGGAGATTATTAGGGAAGGGCTTTTGGAGGTGACTGGGACATGTGCTGGAACAAGGAGTAAGAAGGGAAGGGCAAAAAAGAAAAAAAATGGCTAACACAGGAGGTCATGGAAGGGGTTCCAGCCAACAAAAGGCATTTAGGAGACTCAAGAAATTGGGGGTAACAGGGAGATGTATATGAAGAAGCCAAGGGAGGTTCCCAGGCTGGTCAGAGCAGCCAAGGGTTCCAGAGAAATGAGATTGGTGCAGGGCATTAAAGGAGATAGGAAATGATTTTTACAGATTTAACGGCCCTTCCATCTTCCTTTCCATGCCAGTTATTTATTCTGATATGTTTTGATGATTTTTTGATAAATAAATAATCTAGCTTTGTGGTGCCTCAGATCTGTATAGGGTTCCATTCTCCTCAACAGCTATTGCACTTCATTTTCATATTTCTAGGACACTATGACATCAATAACTCCCATTCCATGCTATTCATCTGAATGGCCTGGAATGACAGTTTGTGTTGTCACAGATTGTTCAGTCAGTATGAAAAGAGAGAGCAGCAACTTCTGAGAAGAGAGGGATTCAGAGTAGTTAAAAAGGCAACAAAATTAGATAATTAATTTAACAAAAAAGGTCAAAAACATATCAGAATACTGGGTAGCCTATAAAAGAACAACTGGAGGGCATCTAGACGTGTAAAAACTGTTTCCTATCACCGTTAAGAATGGAGAAAAAGACTTCTTCAGATACAGGGCGAAAAACGGAAAAACAAGGATCAGATTATGAGGATTAGGAAGGACGGGGGCTGAGTGGAGAAGGGGATGGACCAGGCAGAGGCACTTCATAGAAACATAGAAACAGAATTTGACAACAGTTAAGGACCGCTTGGCCCACTTAGTCTGCCCATTTCCCTACCTAACGGATAAGTTGCAGATCCTAGTTAACCAACAGCCTACTTCCTCCTACCCCCACTAGAATTGCCTTATGTCTGTCCCATGCATTCTTGAATTTCCCCACTGTTTTTGACTCTATGACCTCCTCAGGAAGGCTGTTCCATGTATCCACAACCCTCTTGGTGAAGAAATACTTCGTCACATTAGCTCTGAGCTGTCCCCCCTCTATCTTCAAATTGTGCCCTCTTGTTTTTGCACATCTCTTTTTCTGAAAGATGCTGCCCTCTTGGACTTCATTGATTCCCTTGAGGTATTTGAAAGTTTCTATCATGTCCCCTCTCTCCCTCTTTTCCTCGAGGCTATACATCTTTAGTTCCTTTAGTCTTTCTTCATATGTCTTCTGATGCAGATCCTGAATCATTTTGGTTGCCCTCCTCTGGACAGCCTCCACTCTGTCTATGTCTTTGCAGAGATGGGGTCTCCAGAATTGTACATGGTACTCCAGATGTGGTCTTACCAACTGTCTGTACAGAGGGCCAACAACTTCCTGTTTTCTACTGGTAATGCTTCTCCTTATGCATCCCAGTATCCCCCCAGCCCTCCTTACTGCCTTCTCACATTGCTGGCCCACCTTTAGGTCATCTGATATGACTACCCCCAGGTCCCTTTCCATTTTTGTTGTTGTCAGTATCTCCTCCCCGCCCATTGTGTACTCTTCCCCTGTGTTTTTGTTTCCCAGGTGCATTACTTTGCACTTCTTTGCATTGAATCTCAGCTGCCATACATTTGACCATTCCGTCAACTTGCCAAGTCCCTTTTCATCCTTTCCACCCCACCTTGTGTATCAACCCTGTTACAGATCTTTGAGTCATCTGCAAAGAGACATACTTTCCCTTCCAGTCCCTCTCCAATGTCACTGATAAAGACATTTACAAGGACTGGCCCCAGTACTGAACCCTGCGGTACCCTACTAGTAACCCTCCTTTCTTCTCTGTGGACTCCATTTACTATTACCTGTTGTGTCCTGTTGTCCAACCAGTGTTTTACCCAGGCTACCACCCTAGGACCCACTCCCAGGCTGGCTAATTTGTTTATTGATCTTTACTGTGGCAAATGCCTTGCTAAAGTCTAGGTAGACCATGTCCCCAGCCCCTCCCTGGTCTACTGCTTGGTTACCCAGTCAAAAAAATCAATTAGATTTGTTTGACATGACCTTCCCGCTGTGAATCCATGCTGCCTTGGGTCCTGTGCCCAACTGGCCTCTAGGTATTCAACAATTCTTTCCTTCAGAAGTGATTCCATCATTTTCCCTACCACTGAGGTCAAACTGACAGGTCTGTTGTTTCCTGCCTCTGTCTTGCTCCCACTTTTGTGAAGGGGAATCACATCTGCCCATCTCCAGTCCTCAGGTACCACACCATCCACCCATGATTTATTAAAAAGGGTAGTCTGGTGTTACTAGTTCTTCCTTTAGTTCTTTTAGAATTCTGGGGTGAATCCCATCAGGCCCCGCTGCTTTACCCACCTTCAGTTTTAAGAGTTCTTTCAGAACCCTTTCTTCTGTGAAAGGGCTAATATCAACCCCCTATCCAGAATGCTTCTATTGACCGAATTAGGTATTTCCGACTGCTTTTCCATTGTGAATACTGAGCAGAAGTATTCCTTCAGTATCCCTGCTTTTTCACTGTCACTCTCTGCCCAACCACCTTCCTCTTTGTTCAGCCTCAGTATCCCTGCCTTTGTCTTTCTACGCTCCCTAATGTACCTATAAAAGGTTTTATCCTCCTTCTTAACCGAGTTTGTTATCTTTTCCTCGGTTTGGGCCTTTGCTATTCTGACTGCCTTTCCCGCTTCCTTCTGCTTTAACTGATACAGTTCTCTGTCCTGCTCCTTCTGTGTATCCTTATACTTTCTGAATGCAATCTTTTTCTCCCTTACCTTCCCCGCCACTTCTTTTAAGAACCATAGTGTTTTTGTCTTTCGTTTTGATTTGTTTATTTGCTTCACACAACGTCTTGTTGCCTCTGTGATGGCGGTTTTGATGTTTCAGCATTGTTGCTCCACCCCACCTTCTTGCCTGTTTGCTAGTGCTTTTCTGAGGCACTCTCCCATTTTGACAAAATCAGCCCTCCTGAAGTCCAGTACCTTCACTTTTGTGTGGCTTGACTCTACAGCTAAGTTTATCGTGAACCACACTGTTTGGTGGTCACTTGTTCCCAGATGGCTACCCACTTCAAAATCAGAGATCCTCTCTTCGTCCCCATTTGAGAGTACCAGGTCTAATATTGCTCTATCCTGAGTGGGTTCCAAAACTAGCTGTCTGAGGCATGCCCCTGTAGGGCATCAAGAATGGCCCTACTCTTGGATGTGGCTGCAGCAAAGGTGCTCCAGTCAACATCTGGCATATTCAGGTCCCCCATCAGCAATATCTCCCCTTTCTCTGTCATCCCAAGGATGCCTTCTATCATTTCCTTGTCCATTTCCTCCCCCTGAGATGGGGGTCTATATACAACCCCTGTGCGGATTGTGGAGCCATTTCCTGTCTCCAGGGTGACCCACGGTGCCTCCTCTCCTCCCTGTTTACCCTTTAGTTATGTTGCTATGATCCCTTCCCTTACATAGAGAGCTACTCCTCCTCCTCCTCTTCCTCCCTCCCTCTCCCTCCTGTAGATTGTGTACCCTGGTATGTTGACATCCCAGTCATGGTTCTCTGTGTACCATGTTTCTGTGACTGCCACAATATCCAGGCATCCCTCTTCCATCAAGGCCACCATTTCTGGGAGCTTTTTGCCTAGACTACGGGCATTGGTACTCATTACCCTCCATTTTTTTATGGCTTTATTTCTTTTTGCCCCATCCCTGTCCCTACTGCCTTTGATTTTTTTCTCCATTTAACCCTGCCCTTCTCCCTATCGACTGCTCTATCTTGGTGTTTACCTCACTAATTACCCTGATTTTAGGGGGGGCTAGGATTCTTCTCCTCTTCAGTGCCTCCCCCTTGGCTAGTTTAAATGCTTGTCATTGAAGCATTTAAACCTATCACCTAGGATCCTGGTTCCCCTCCAGGATAGATGCAGACCATCGCACCTGTATAGGCCTGCATCCCTCCAGGTAGAGCCCCAGTCCCCAGTGAAGCCAAATCCCTGAGCTCTGCACCAGCTTTTCAACCATTCATTGAATTCCATGGTGTGGAGTACCCTAGCCTCATCCATGCCATAGACAGGCAGCACTTCCGAGAAAATTACCATGTGTGCTACTTCCCAACTCCACAAACTCCTGTTGCACTGCTCTGATCCTATTCTCAGCCAGGTCATTTGTCCCTAGGTGGATAATGACATCCAGCTCCCTCCCCCTTGCCACTGCTCCAACAACCCTGAAGATTCGTTTCCTGTCCCTCCAAGCCTTGGTGCTGGGCAGGCACCTTACCTCCCTTTCCCCTCCCTCCCCCAGTTCTACCCCCTAACAATTGAGTCCCCCACCAGGAGATGTTTCCTTCCCCTGTGGGGTCCTGGGCCACCTTCCTGTGGGTCTCCATTGTGGAGGTTCCCAGCATCATCCTTGGTCTCCACTGCAGGTGCCTCCATGGAGGAACTGTGCTTCACCAGAGTGGCGAATGAATTGTGTAGAGGCACAACTGGAGGGATGCACCTCTGTTTCACCGCCCTCACCCTCTCTGAGCCCACCATGGTCCAACCACTCTTCTTTCTTGGCAACCTCTGAGGTAGTGACGGTGGCCTGGGTGGTTCCTGGGTGGGAGAGCAGGTTTCCCAAATCCTTGCCAGGTCAGCATGGAGATGAACAACCTCCTCCCTCAGACCAGAGAGGTGCCTGCAAATAGGGCAGCAACGCAGTCTCCAGAATGTTTCCTGGAAGACTGCTGCTCCACAGCCAGTGTATTGCACCACTCCCCAACTTCACGATTACTCTTTCTCCATGCTCACAAAAGAGAGAGGGGGGCAGACATCTCCTAGGAGAGGAGGAGTGGGTGGGGGGTGACTGATATAGGGATTACAGAAGATAGGGTGCTGAAAGGATTAAGGGCACTGAGGGGGGATGAGGCTCTGGGTCCAGACGGTATTCACCTGAGGGTACTCAAGGAACTAGCAGAGATTCTAGCAAGACCAGTGACTGACCTGTTCAGTACCTCTTTGGACACTGGATGAGTACCACAGGAGTGTAGGATGGCCCATGTGGCGCCCATACACAAAAGTGGTCCTATGGATGAACCAGGCAACTACAGACTAGTGAGCCTCACATCAATTGTCGGAAAACTCATGGAGATAATCCTAAAGGAGAGGCTGGTGATCTCCTTGGAGAATAATGGTCTCCAGGATGGTCAGCAGCACAGGTTTGTCTCGGGTAAAACCTGCCAGACAAACCTGATTGAGTACTACGACTGGGTGACAAGGGAACTAGACAAAGGCCATGCGGTGGATGTCCTGTGTTTGGATTTCAGCAAGGCCTTTCATTCCATGCCACATGGGAGACTGGGGGGGCAGCTGAAATATATAGGGGTGGGAACAAACATGGTTAATTATATAACCAATTGGCCAAGGGGAAGGCAGCAAAGGGTGGTGGTGGGTGGGGAACTCTCATCTCCGAGGGATGTGATGAACGGGGTGTGGCAGGGCTCTGTATTGGGACCGGTGTTGTTCAGGATATTCATAGCTGATATCTCCTACAGTATGGGGTCCGGAGTAAGATCAATCTCTTTGCAGACGACACAAAGATGGGAGCATTGGTAGATGACATTGAAGGGGGAGGGGGCTGCAGGAGGACCTGACCAAACTACAGTAGTGGTTGGATGCATAGCAGTTGGGGTTTAATGCCAAAAAGTGCAAGGTACTGCACTTCAGGGGTAATAACCAGGTGAGGAGCTACCAGCTGGGGGGGTACAGCTGAAATGCACTGAGGAAGAAAAGGATCTATGGATGCTGATAACAGGGAGTATGACCAACTCAGTGCAGTGCAGGAAGGTGGCAGCAAAAGCCAACTGGATGTTGGGGTGCATAGCAAGGAGAAGCTCCTCCAGAAACAGGGAGGTGATCCTGCCCTTATACAGGTCGCTGGTCAGGCCACACCTGCAATACTGCATGCAATACTGGTGCCCATTCCTGAAGAAAGATATCAGATTGTTGGAGGGTGTACAGTGGAGGATGAAAAAGGTGATCCAGGGATTAGAGGGATACTCCTATGAGGAGAGGCTGTGCGAGCTGAACATTTATTCCCTGGAGGAGAGGAGGGATATGGGGGACATGATTGAAACCTTTAAATACTTAAAGGGGACCAACAAGACTAGGACAGAAAGTATTTTCCAGATTAGAAGTGGGAGGGTCAAGAGGGGGCGCCAGCTGAGAACGGAAGGGGGAAGATTCAGGAGGGAAGTCAGGAGACATTATTTCACAGAGAAGGTGGTGGATAAGTGGAATACTGTGCCTGAGGAGGTAGTAACCTGTAGCATAGTAGAAGGTTTTATGAGGGAATGGGACAGAGTGAGAGGGGGGTAATTATGAAAAGGGGAAGGGTGGGTAGGGTAGCTGCAAACTGAGGGGCTAGCTGCACAACCGAGCAGACTCGATAGACCGTGAGGCCTGTTTCTGCTGGCATTTTCAAATGTTCATATGTTTATATGTAATTGTAATACAGAAGTTGTAGTATATATGTTGTGATGCAAATGTGATGCTTTTTGCATAGGTCAAACAACAAGACAGTTTAAGCTCTGCATAGGAGAACATGTCAGAGCCTGGAGGGATGTAAACCTGAAGTATACGACTGGCAGGCATAGTTCGGGTAAAGATAAAAAAGAACACGACTGAGTTTTTTGCTATTGAAAAGGTTCATAAAAACATGAGGAGAGGTGACTGGGAGGGGTTCTATGTGATAACGGCGAAAGCCTAAAGGCGATCGCCGTTATCGTGAAGTCAAGTGCTGAAAATTTATTTTGGCACTCTGACACCCTTGCACACATCAAAACAACGCTGGGGACTTCATTTTTTAATGTTTTATATGGGTTGCATCCCCACACCCCTACTTAAGGATTCTCAACCCAGGGGGTGCATGTCGGGGGTGAAAACATTTAAAAAAGGTTCGGGCACAACATAAACACAACAGTGCCCAGACCAGAACCCAGTACCCTGCCTCTCAATGCCGCTAACCCACCCACCATGCCATGGGGTCAGCTCAGCAACTGACCGTGGCACCACCCCTCACATCCCCTCCTGCCCCTCGCTGTGCATGCTCACTCGCCCCCGCGCGCGTACTTATAGCGACATCCTGTCACTACATTCACTGACCCCCCCCATCCAGCCGCCCTACCCTACCGTAGCCCCGATGACATCCACCAGGGATTGGGTCACCATTATTGTAGGTGCCCAATCGCCGAAGCCCATTTCACGGGCTACAACTGGGAGGCAAGTGTGACTGAGAAAAAAACAAGATGGATTTTTAGAACATGAGCTTGTTTCCCACCGGGTCTTAATGGTTTCATTGAATTGAAACATTTTGTTAAAGAAAAGTTGATTCTTTAGATGGAGCTTAATAGTAAAACATTTAACAATAATTGTGGTATAAGTATGATTTCGTTTGGTTTTCAAACATTCCTATATGTTCATTCTGTCTTCCTCTGCCGCCCTTCCCTCGCCCCTCGGCTTCTGCTATATTTTTATTATAAACTTGCTTCTTGTCATATGCATTTTGATGATATTGATGAGACTTGTACTTATAACTTTACATGTACTCAATATTTTAACAGTATATTGTACATACTGCTAGTGGTTTTATTCTGTAAGCAACCTTCTATTTCATGTGCTGCTTTTCGGTGTTTGAGTAAATAGATAAGCTATTATAAAATATGATATTAAATGATCAATTGATGCATTCGCAAAATAGTCTAAATGGTTAAATAAGGTTATAAGAATTAAAAATAAAAAATTTGATTGATGGATCATATACTTAATAAGGATCCATTTATTTTTCAGAATATCTCTAATGGAAAGTACAGAATGGTTTAGAATGACAAGACATCATAATTTGAGATAAAGAAGTGTAATGGCCAGTCCCAGTGGATTCCTATGTGCAGTTCGGCTGAAGAAACGAAGATCATATATGGACAATCAAAAGACTTTGCACTTATAAAAAATGTCTGTTACAAGTATTAGAGGTGTTTGACATATAGTCTGTGTTTAATGTTGGTTGCTGGGGCTAACAACTACTTTTGATTTTAAATACTGTATGTATTAGATTCACTGTGGCAATATCTATGCTTTACATATACACGTGCACTTTGTGGTTATTTTTTAATTGATGGCTGTATAAATTAAATACAGATTAAATGGGTGTATACCTCTGAGGAAGCCCTGTCTAGCTGGGGTGAAACGTAAGGTTTTCCTCACCACCTCGGTGGCGTGTCTGTTGCAGTATTTTTGGAACTGTTGTTTTTCTGCCTAATGTGCCTTTGTACTAGTTTGCTACTTGACCATTTTTCTTATGGCATGTTTGTGTTACCTACAAAGAAGTTTGTAATAAATGAAAGTGTAAGTACAACAATCTTTTTTTGTTTTCGGTCTTTTTCAACTAGTAAGCGATTAGTTGAGTGCGAAAGGGGATAAATAAAGGTGGGTGCTCCTACTGTATCTTTGTTTTTTTTAACAGACACTAGATCTCTTGCAGTGGATGCATGGCCAGTTCAAGTTCAAGACAGAACACAATGTGTTGTTTCCTACACCGAGCGCTCTTTCCTCCACTAAGCACAACTATGACATTACAGAAAGGAATGTCCAGCCATGGTATTTGCTGTAAGATAATTTTAATGCTATCTATGCTAGTCCTCATTCACAGCTATCGTTGATCACTCTGCCCTCAGATTGTTGTTCAAAATGAAGGAACCAATGAGAAGGTTTGCCCGATGGATTGTCATGCTCTAATCTTATAACTTAATTGAATAGATGATGCAGAGTTCACTCTAATGCAGATGGCATTAGTCAACATCAGTATCTGTCTGCATCACCCTCATCAGAAGAGAAATTCTGCTTAGAAGCACTTCTTTCCATGCCACAGATGTGCTTTCTGTGGATATTCCTACAGCACCCCCAATTGCTTTGCTGCTCTCAAGTGCTCCTTCAGGAAACAGTACCAATCCTCAATTATTGCAATCCAACGAAGAGTTTCTCACCTTCTCTGCATCTTCAGTCTCCATGGCAACTGCCAAAACTCAACAAAGAGCAGCTCCTCAGTTCACAGACATAACCACTTACTTAGAGTCTGGAAATCTTCTGCAATATAAGTAACATCGCAAGGATAGTCTTTTCCTAGCTTCAAAATACTTCTTCAAGGATGATGTGCTTTTTCACATCTAGACCAAGGCAGGCAAGGGCCATTGCAAGGACAGAACTCATGTACAGTTAGCTGTGACTGTCTCTCTAATTAACAAAAGTTATTTTCTCCACTCATGCCTCTCCACTATCTGGAGGTCATATGGGAATCCACTGAACTATCAAAAAGTCTGGTCTCACATGAACAAGAACGTTGTCCAATTTATCAAATTCTGCCAGCCCTGCTCCCAAGGAAAGCCTCCTGCCAAACCAACAAAGGCACATCTCATTTTAATGCCTATAGCCACAAATCCATTTCAGTGATTCAACACAAACAGTCTTGATCCTTTACCAACATACATTGACTCTGGCAGCAAATACATTCTTGCTTTTGTGGACTACTTTGCAAAAATTTGTAGAGCTAATCCCATTAAAGGACATCAAAGCTGCTATAATAGAAAATGCCTTCCTCAGCACAGTTATTTGCTGTCATTGTACCCCCTTGTACCTGCATTCAGACAGAGACACTACCTTTCTACCATTGTTTGAAAAAGTTGTAAAATCCTCAACATAAAAAAGACTCACACAGCAAGCTATCACCCACAATGCAACGGACAAAGCAAAAGAATGTCTACTATTCTAAACATACTCTTCAAGTATCTGAATGAAACTCACGACAATTGAACTGCGTTGTCCCTTTTGTTTAGTTTGCTTACAACACAAGCCCGCATGTAGACAGTACAGAGTACACTCCATTTTTCTTGGTCCATGGATGCCATCAAAGAACTCAATTGGATGTGGCTCTCTCCCTGCTAGAGGTTCCAAAATCAACTTCTGCGTACATTAACTCCCAACTTGAAATTGCCAGATGTGTTGCAATAACCACACTGGGACAGAGAAAATCTGCCATGCAGAAAATGTTAGCAGCCAAGTTGCACCTTTATTTTCTGTGGGGGACACTGTTTACTTGTATCGACCTGTCTTAGTTCCAGGAACCACAAAGAAACTGCTCTGCCTTTGGACTGGTCCTTTCTACATTGTACAAATGCTTTCTCTAGTTCATGTCTGTCTGCAACACAAGTCAGATGGAAAGTTTGTGTTCAACAAAGTCCACATCAGTTGTCTAAAGTATGGATACCTGAGCAACACTCTCTCACATGATCGCAGTCCTCCCAGTAATGAAACTGCACTTGAATCTGTCACTCTATCAAAATCAGAAATTCCTTCTGATAACCTGCAACCAGTTCATTCAGATCCTCACACTCATAACTCTCTCCAGTCATGATTCTATTGCACCTGACCTTCATGCAGATGAACTTCTGGGACTTCTCAACCCTCTGCTCCTCAGGACTGTCTAGTGCACACCCCTGTTTACCAGATCAAGAAGATTCTCCATAAGAAATCTGTGAATGAATCCTGGATGTATAGAGTAAAATGGTGTGATTTTGATGGTTCACAGAATTCTTGGGTTGCTTTTGTGGACCTTACCTCATCCTGTCAAGAACTAGTTCAAGCAACTCATCATATGATTCCTACTGACCAGAAAAGTCAACGCAAGTCTTCAACTTTGTACAACCAGACTCAGTCTTTCTTGGAACTACTTGATCTGCTGCCCATGGCATTCCTCACTGTCTCCAATAAATTGTTTTTCTGCAGTAAATGACCTAATGTACCTGTTTCTATGCATAAGTGTTTACTAACGGTGCTGTAACTGCATTAACAGTTTTTTTCTCCATTAGAATGTCTTCTTCAAAAGGACAGTTCCATGTTGTTTTCATTTTCTGCAAAAGCTTATTGAAATGTTGCATGTCATAGTTCTGGGTAATAACCAGCTGCAACCCCTTTCTCCTCTCTTCCCTGCACTGTGGCACTTGTTGCTATGATGAAGCTTCAGGTTGCTGTGGTGTTCCCTTTCCCATGGTGCTACTCTGACCGGTCACCATTGTAGTCCAGCTCCTTTCTGCCCCCGCAGCACTGGGGTACTAGTGCTTGAGATTTCTCAATTGTTTTCATGTTTTATGCTGTTACATTATTGCTTACTTGAGTGGTACTCAGTTTTATGACCCCGGGGGTGATGTGAAGTACACAATTACGCATGGGGCTTAGTGTTTAGCTACTGCCCTTTAGAAACACTCAGAACACTGTTGTTGTTACAAATGTTGCACTGTCTAGCAGTGCCAAGTTATTTAGGGGCAGTCTGGGAAACCCCTCAGTCTGAGGCATAGCGTTATGGTGTGCAGAAGTCTCCTGTGGTGAATAAAACATTTTGTACTTTCATTTTATGCATCCAACTCAGTTATTCACATAGTCCAACACTACATCATCCACCAAAGCAACAAGAGATGGACATGGCAGACCTCAAGAGAAGGTAAGGGTCCTAGTGGCAGACCAACACAACAACACCACAGTTTTGTAGGATGGAAACTCACTTTAATGGTGATTCATGGTGGTGTGTCATTGGTAGAGTAAATTATATAAGTGCATTAGCTAAGAACAACAATTTGTGAAGGTAAATCACCTGCTGGGATTAGATCCCTAGCTGCCTGTGTTGCAGGTGTGACATAACCTCTACATCACAGGAACTGCAGCTCAGTGGCACACTGAAGGTTTGTTTGCTTAGCAGGCAAAGGATCAGCATTTCAAATCCTGAGAGGGAGTTATGCACTTTTTTAAATCTTTTTTCATAAGATGGAATCTCACTTGAGTAGCAATTCATGGTGGTATGGAGATGGAGAAGTAAATTATATGACAAGCAAATTTAGCTAAGATCAATTTGTGATGGTAACTTGCCTACTGGGATTAGCTCCCTAGTCCACTGTTTTTTTGCAGATTGTGATGTAACCTCTACATCATAGGAAATGCAACTCACTTATCTGTAGCTCAGTGGCACAATAAATGTCTTTTTGCTTAGCAGGAAAAAAATCAGATGTTCAAATACAAGTAGACCCAGTTTGAATCCTGGCAGGGACTTAAATATATTTTTTGATTTTTTATTTTCTTTATTATAAAATGGAAACTCACTTGAGCAGTGATTTGTGGTAATGTGTAGTTGGACTAGTAAATTACAGGAGAAGTAAATTTAGCTAAGAACAACCATTTGTGAAGGTAAATCACCTACTGGGATTAGATCCGTAGTTGCCTGTTTTGAAGGTTGTGACATAACCTGTATACCATATGAACTGCAACTCACTTACCAGTAGCTCAGTGGCACACTGCATATGTGTTCACTTAGCAGGCAAAATATCAGTAGTTCAAATCCTGTCAGAGACTTAAACATTTGTTTCAATGTTTTTGTAGGATGGAAAATCAATTGAGTGGTGATTCATTGTGGTGTGAAGTTGGAATAGTAAATTATATGAAAAGTACATGTGGCTAAGAACCACAATTTGTGAAAGTATATTGCCTGCTGGGATTAGATCCCAAGCCACCCATTTTGCAAGTTATGACATATGTCTACACCACAGAAACTGCAGTTCACTCACCAATAACTCAATGGCACACTGAATGTATGTTTGCTTAGCAGGCAAAGGATCAGAAGTTCAAATCTAGGAAAACACTGTTCAGATCGTGGCAGGGACTTAAACATTTTTCCCCAATTTATTTGTAAGATGAGAAATCACTTTAGTGGCAATTCATGGTGGTGTGGAGTTGGGCTAATAAATTATATGAGAAGTAAATTTAGCTAAGAACAACAATTTGGGAAGGTAAATCACCTGCTGGGATTGGATTCCCAGTTGCCTGTTTTCCAGGTTGTGAATTCACCTCTACTCCGCAGGAACTGCATTACCCATACCTGCAGATCAGTTGCACATTAAATGTGTGTTTGCTAAACGGGCAAGGATTAGTGGTTTGAATCCAGGTGAGACACACAGTATATTGCATTTTAATAAAGGAATAATGCATGGTAGGGTGTGTATCATGCTGGCTTAATGTCACGCCTCAAGTGGTTGTCCAGCATGACACACACCCTGGAGTTCACTATTCCTACTACACAATGGCTCATTTATGAAAAAAAAAGAACAGAAAGAAAAAATTGTTTTACATTTGTAATTATTTTTTTGTATGTGGAGGTATATGGATTGGGGAAAAAAGTCCATAATTTCCATTCTGTCCAGAAGGTGGTACTGTGGCTACAAGGTATCCTCATTGTTTTTCATATCTCTGTTGACTACATATGTTTGTTAAAAAACAAAACAAGTGTTATGCAGTTCCCCCATCCCTGATCTCCTGCAGTGTAATATCTATCTTTCCTTGGTAGTCTAGCAGACCCCCCCTTCCCTGTCCCCAATCCTCCTGTAGTGTGACATAGAACATCTTCCTGTGGCTAGCAAAGCCCCCACCCCCACCCCAACAGGCATCTCCCCACCACCCGCTCCCCCCCATCTCTGAGCCGGTGACTGGCACAACCCTCCACTCTCCACCATGGCCAGCTGCCAAGTGAGCTGTCAATAACAACTGCGTACCGTACAATCAGCAACGAATGACAAAAGACATCAAGAGGTACTGTAAAACTTGCATCAGATGAATAAAAGGAAAGACACTGCACAGGAGAGCTGCGCTTCTAGTTAACATAAAAACAAGTGATCCCTTAGGGCTAGTATGCATGGGCTTTCTTTCTTTAGAGCCAGACAGTAAAAACATATCTAATATCCTGGAGATAACTGACCACTACATATGTTATGCCAAGGCATATCCCACTAAAGATCAGAAAGCAAGTACAGTGGTGAAAGTGTTGCAGCAATATGCCAGTCACTATGAAATCCCCCAGATTATCCATTCTGACCAAGGGATTGACTTTAAAAGCAGATTAGTGAAATAGTTTCTTGCTTCCCATGGTATTAAAAAATCACACACCACACCGTTCCACCCCCAAGGTGACCTTCAACCTGAACATTTTAACAGAACTTTGTTGAACATGTTGGGTACCTTGGATCCTGCTGAAAAGCCATATTGGAGCCAGAAGGTGGTGTGGTTTAGCACCAGACAGGAGCAGATGTGTGGTAAAATGGTAACACCCTATATGGGTGAGTATTATTGAGCAGCTCAATATGAGCGACTCAATAATACCACTCACCTGTAGAGCGAGAGGAGAAAAAGAGCACCGAATGATCGTAGCAAGTGTAGAACTGAGGGATACGTGCTACACTTGTGAGAGAGGATATAAATAGATTAATTTGGTCAAGCCCTGCTGAGCTGGCCATGTGGTGTAGTGGCTTGAGCCACTGCTCCAGAAGCCTGAAATGCCGGGTTCAGATCCCGGTGCAGGAAGCTATTTTGCTTCCTGGGGAGTTGCTATTTTTTTCTATGTCCACTCCTTCTGGAGTTAAGAATCTTTATTTTGGGGGTGCGGGGGCTTGCCCCCCACAAAGGGGGTGTGTGGGAGGCATAGCCCCCCACATAAAAATACATATTTGGGTGTTTTTATTGCCAGACTGAGCGTCCATCACTATGTGCGACAGACACTCCAATATTAGATACTCTTTTGACAGGGGGCCGGTTTTGCTGTCGCTCTTTGTTGCCAGTAAGTAAAAAAGTACTTACCCGTATCACATAAAACTGGTAAAATAGCTCCCAAGAGAGATTCAATATATTTAATTAAATTTTTTGATTTTACTCATCTTTTCTAAGCAGAAATAGCGGAGATCATCTACTGTAGTTTGTGGAGACTTTGAATATGGGAAAGCCAAGAAGTGCAACAACTTCGGGGGATTTTTTCACACTGAAAAACACTAAACTGAAAGATGCCAGGCTGCCCAGCCATGTGGTAGCCTCTGGATCAGCAGAAACAGCAGCTGGAGAAGTTAACCTACTAACACTAAATACCACTTTGGGGCAACTGGTGTGAACTGTTCAGAACATAGATCGGAAACTGGATGGCCCGACTCCACGGGTCACGCAGTTGGAGAACAGGATAGTCTCAGCCGAACAGTCTATGCAGAGCACTGAAGGCTCTTTCCTCAAAATACAAGACACAGCCACAGGCCTGGTAAGGGAGAACATGCTGCTTCAGCAGCGTCTTGAAGCACTCGAAAACCAAGCCAGGAAAAGAAACCTTTGCATAGTGGGACTTACCGAATCACTAGAGGGAGAAGACCCACTTGTCTTTGTAAAAATATTCCTGCCCCAGATTCTGGATTTTCAGAGTCTGATCCATTGTTATCGACTGAAAAAGCCTACCAACATTTTCCTCGCCCTGCTTCAGCAGACTCTCCCTTTCCTCACATTTCCATGGTGGTTCTGACTGGAATAGGCAATAGGGACAGAGCCTTATCTATTGCCCACAGACTTTGAACCCATAGATATGGAGAGGACGCCATGTCCATATTTCCAGATCTGGCTTATAGCACACATCTTGGGAGGAAGGTTTTTGACAAAGTAAGGAGCATACTGAAACAACATAAACTACAACATCAGTTGTTTTTACTGGCAAAGCGCCACGTTCTGTGGAATGGACAAGTGCACATTTTCAGTGATCTGAAGGATCCTGCTAGGAGAGAGCAAAAAATTGAGCAGGAACTACTACAGCATGAAGGAACAGAAAATGCAGAAGATGAGTAATGTACTTTTCTAGGGATGCTTGGGACTTTGGGCCTACGAGACAGTCTCTTGAGTCATTAGATAGAGGTAGAAGACTTGGTTTGCTGGCCAAGGCACCTAGCTTCACCTGAGCTCTTTCCTTCTAAGACTGCTTGAAAGGCAGAGTAGAGAAATTTACCAGAGCAAGGGAAAAGGATTAAGACTTAGTTTGGCTAAGCAGATTTACTGTGTGGTGGTGTTTTAATTTTTTACTCACAGGGATTGCTGCTGTTTGTTGTTAACATTTCATTGCTTTATTTTTTCTCTGATTCAAATTGTTGTTGCTGGTATACCTTCTTCTGCATTATTACAAGGTGTGCCTACAGGTGTGTGCTAACAGATTACTCCTGTAATCTTCTGATTCAAATTGTCTTTTGCAAGGTATATCTTCTGTTACTGCTTTATTTTTCTCTGGAGCAAAGTATTTCTTACAGGGTATATCTTCTCTGAAATTACTGTATTACAGGTGGAGCTTAAATTTTGTGACTTTTTTATCATTGGGCTAAGCAAAATTACTGTTTGACACTGTGTTTTATTTTATTCTTGTTTGTTGAAAAGGTTTGTTGTCTCAGAGGTGTTTCAGTCTCCTTCTCACATTGAAGGAGCTAATTGCTTTTCCTCCCACAGCTCTTCCAAAGGTTTAGGTGTGTATGTGGGGTGGAACTGGCAAACTGTCAGTAATTCCAACAGAAAGAAGGGTTAAAAAGTCAGGTTAGTTGATATCTTGGAGGTAGAAGGCTTGGTTTGCTGGCCAAGGCACTAGCTCACCTCAGCTCTTTCCTTCTAAGACTGCTTGAAAGGCAGAGTAGAGAAACTTACAGAGCAAGGAAAAGGATTAAGACTTAGTTTGGCTAAGCAGATTTACTGTGTGGTGGTGTTTTATTTTTACTCACAGGGATTGCTACTGTTTGTTGCTAACATTTCATTGCTTTATTTTTCTCTGATTCAAATTGTTGTTGCTGGTATACCTTCTTCTGCATTATTACAGAGTTGTGCCTCAGGTGTGTGCTAACAGATTACTCCTGTAATCTTCTGATTCAAATTGTCTTTTCAAGGTATATCTTCTGTTACTGCTTTATTTTTCTCTGGAGCAAAGTGTTTCTTACAGCATATATCTTCTCTGAAATTATTACAGGTGGTGCTTTACAGGTTTTACAGTTTTATCTAACATTAGGATAAGCTTTCAGGGTTACTGCATTTGTTGTTGACTGATTGTTTCTGCTCTTACCTCCTTGTTCTTTCATCCGTGGTTGTTCTTTTAGGCAGGGAAGGGCCCAGCCACCCACCCCATCCCCAACCACCCCACGCTACACTCCTTTTATAGGGTACCACAGTTGTGACATTTCCTGTGGCAGAGCAGGAAGGCGGATCAGTGGTGCCTCACAAGGTGATCTCATTTACAGGGGCACTAGTAATTTAACTTGTTATAACAAGTTAAACAAAGCACAATTAAACCATTACTTGCATTTTTTCTTTTTTTTTTCCTTCTAACTACTCTGACTAGGTTACAAACCCAGCAACTTATTTGGAATGGATTTCATTAACTGCAGGTACTGTGGAACAATTTTCAGAAGGACAGCCTTACAGGATTTAGGACACTGTCCTACATGCTGGGCCTTTGGAGATCTTAGGGCTCAGCTCCGGGCAGCACGGGCAGAGATTGCACGCCTCAAATTTCATATTGAAGAGGAAATACATTATAAGAACCACCCGCCATTTCCCCAGCATCCAACAGAAAAACCTTGACCGCAGTGGGTAGTTGGTCCAGGAGGTTGGCAGGTGGTTAGGAGGAGCAAATCAGGTGCCCCATCACTCTCTGCTCTCCAACACATTACCTCCAAAAACCATATAAACACTACAAACAGGTATGTGCCTCTGTCTCTGAAATCAAATAAAGAGGCAGAAGACACTGCAGAGCAGGACACTGCGGCACAGGAGCTAGCACAACAAAACTCACCCAAATCAGGAACCAAAACAAAACAAGCACAAAGGAAATCCAAAAAACTTCTGATCATAGGAGACTCCATGATTCGGGAGTTGATACCATCTCCAGCCAGGGTGATGGTCAGATGTCTCCCAGGTACATCAGCATGGAGAGACACTGACCGCATTACTAAATTGTTCACAAAGCAGGAGAAAACATTGATGTCCTAGTACACATAGGGACTAATGATCTCGCCAGCCGGTCAGTTGTGAAACCAAGGAACACCTGACTAGGCTGGGTGACAAACTATCATCTATTTCGTCCGGCATCTCCTTTTCTGAGATCCTGCCAGTCTGGGAGAGGGAGCAGATGGACAGAAGGTCAGAGAAGGGAGATAGGGGACTAAACACGTGGCTCAAGGACTGGTGCCAGGAAAAGGACACAGATTTGTAGGAACTGGCAACAGTTCTGGGGCGAAAGTTCTTTAAATTTGATGGACTGCATCTGACTAAAGAGGAGTCAGTGCATTGGGCAGAAGTTTGACGTCTTTGCAGAATATTTAAACTAGCAAATGGGAGAGGGTGCAGCACCCCATACGTCGAATGGGAAGAACACCCTCCCCTCAGCTAGTGGTTAAACAGGAATTCAGCATGTTTGCCGCTCATTTGCATCACCAGGTAAGAAAAAGGTTTGTCTCCATACGACGATAGGGTAATGCCAAACTTCACCCAACAACACACCAAAATCTGGCCAATGGAAAATCATGTACACAATACTCACAGCCTGGGAAATAAGATCCCAGACCTGCAGGCAATAATGTCAGAGGCTAAACTGAACATAGTAGCAATTAGTGAGACGTGGTTTACCAGTAACCACACTAGGGAGACTTCAGTACCTGGCTATGTATTGTTCAGAAGAGACCGAGGTGCAAAAGGGGAGGAGTGGCCTGTATGTTAATGAAAATATCAAAGCTACAGAAATTCAGAATACACATAAGGAGCCAGAAGAACTGTGGGTCACCCGGAAACAGGAAATGGGACAGCCATAAGAACTGGGGTTGTCTACAGGCCCCAGACCAGAGGGAGGACATAGACACATTACTGTTAGAAGATATACAAAACATGACAGCTAAAGGGGAGGTTCTGATAATGGGAGACTTCAACATGCCGGATACAGATTGGTCAATACCAGCAGGAACATCTGCCAGAACTAGACTCATAGTGGATTCCCTGCAGGGGGAGGGCCTCAAACAACTGGTACAGCAACCCACAAGAGACAGGGCTATCCTAGATCTAGTACTGACCAACAAAGAAGGGATCACAGATCACCAGGTAGAAGGTCACCTGGGGCCAGTGACCATCACATGGTATGGTTCAATTTGGCTACTACATCTAAATCATCCCATTCCAAGGCAAAAATATGGGACTTCAGAGGAGCTGACTTTGATAAGATGGCCAACAGAGTTAAGCTAGCTCTGGCAAAAAGAAATACAGGTGAGTGGATACAGGCAAAGTGGGCAAGCATTAAGGATGCAATACTTGAAGCAACATCCCATTGTGTTAGACAGAAAAGGAAGTGCAAAAGAAGAAGGAAACCACTTTGGTTCTCAAATACAGTAGCAGAAAAGGTCAGAGCCAAAGGCTGGCCTTCAGGAAATATAAGGGAACACAGCGGGATGAAGATAGAGGCATACCAAACTGCCCTAAGGGAAGCAGGTAAGGCAGTAAGGCAGGCAAAGTCCCAAACTGAGAAACACTAGCACGAACAGTAAAGAAGGTGACAAGACTTTCTATAGATACATTAGTGAAGGAGAAAGTCCAGAGGGGTATTGCTAAGCTTAATGGAGAAAGGGAGCATGTGAGAGGAGGACCCTGTAAAGGCATCTATCCTAAATAGATACTTTTGCTCAGTATTTACTGAAGAGAAGGTAGGGCAGGGCCCACAGCTCAGCATCATGGACACAGGGGAGGGAGGTGAGCGCTACTCCTTCACAAAGAAAGGGTCCTACAAGAGCTGCAAGCTCAGGTGGATAAGACAATGGGACCTGATGGCATACATCCCAGGGTACTTAAGGAGCTAAAGGAGGAACTAGCAGAGCCATTAGCAGAATTGTTTAGTGAGTCTCTGAGCACAGGACAGGTCCCAGAAGACTGGAGAAGGGCTCATGTGATCCCGCCCCACAAGAGTGGTAGCAGGGAGGAGGCGGGGAACTACAGACCGGTCAGTCTTACCTCAGTAGTGGACAAGATTATGGAGGCACTCCTTAAGGAAAGGATAGTGCAACACCTGGAATCCATAGGGCACAGGATCCAAGACAGCATGGGTTTACAAAAGGAAGGTCCTGTCAAACTAATCTCATAGATTTCTTTGACTGGGTAACCAGAGTGGTGGACCAAGGGGGAGCAGTTGATGTCGCCTACCTTGACTTCAGCAAAGCTTTTGACACTGTTCCACATAGAAGATTGATAAATAAGCTGGGTAGGCTCGGGGTGGGTCAGAAGTTGGTCAACTGGGTGGCAAACTGGTTGACGGGCAGAAAACAGAGAGTGGTGGTAAATGGTATACAGTCAGAAGAGATGCAAGTCACAAGTGGGGATCCTCAGGGATCAGTCCTGGGGCCAGTCCTCTTCAACATCTTCATTAGTGACCTTGCAGATGGACTAGAAGTAAGGCTTGTCTGTTTGCAGATGACACCAAGATCTGCAACAGAGTAGATGATCCAGATGGGGTGGGCAGAATGAGAAGAGATCTGGATAAACTAGCAGAATGGTCAGAAGAGTGGCAACTGGGATTTAATGCAAAGAAGTGCAAAATCATGCACATAGGGAAGAGAAACCCAGAGCCACCTATAGGCTGGGAGGAGTTGCTAGCAGTCACAAGGAAGAAAGAGACTTGGGCATCATCATCACTGATGACCTAAAATCATCAAGCAGACCTCTAAAGCAGTAGGTAAGGCTAGGGGGGTGTTAGGGTGTATTAGTAGGGGTATCACAAGTCGTAAGAGGGAGGTAATAACCTCTGTACAAGACACTGGTTAGGCCCCATCTGAGTACTCGTGCAGTATTGGAGGCCACACCTTCACAAGGTCATTAACCAAATTGAGGCAGTCCAGAGAAGGGCAACCAAAATGGTGCAGGACTGCATCAGAAGACATATGAGGACAGATTAACGGAGCTCAATATGTGCACCCTTGAGCAAAGGAGGGAGAGAGGTGATATGATCAAGGCATTCAAACACCTTAAGGGCATAAACAAGGTGAAAGAGTCTAACATGTTTAAATATAAGAAAAATAGCAGGAGAAGAGGACACAGCATGAGATTAGAGGGAGGCCGATTAAGGGGGAATGTGAGGAATTTTTTTTTCACAGAAAGGGTGGTGGATGCATGGAATGGCTTACCACAAGAAGTGGTGGCTATGAACACAGTGCAGGGCTTCAAACAGGCATGGGATAGGCATAAGGCAGCAATACAAATGACTACAAATAGATAGGCCACTGACAGAGCAAAGGCTGATGGCACATTTATAAGGTAGAAAAAGAAAGAAATGGGCAGACTGGATGGGCCTTGCGGTCCTTATCTGCCGTCAACTTCTATGTTTCTATGTTTCTGTTAGAGGAATGTTTGCTCTCCCATTAGTGTTTCAGCAAACTCGTTCTGTTTATATGCATGCTGTGTAATGTTCTGATATACTGCCTTTGTGTTATTAATCCTTTTCTTTTATAGGTCTAGACATTTTGGAGAACTGCAACCACAGGTAATGTGTTAAGATTTCAATTATTTTGGATTTCTAAATTCAGACTACCTATGCCATGGCTTACAATATCCTATGCCTTAATATTCTATATGATTGTTTTAGCTGTTGTTAAAAATATGTGTGCAGGCTAGGTAGGTAGTACTTGGGGAGGGGGGGACAGGAGAGTCAGCCATACAGTTGAATTGCATGTTTGTGTGGTTCAAGATGGCGCCCAGCTTTTCCTCTGCTCTCAAATGACAAAGCAGTATCCCCTTCAGACTCAAAGCATTTAAGCTGCATTACAATTGTTTACCTCTAAACTACTTATGCTTCTAATATAGAAAGGTGAGTGGAGGTTCGGACAACTTGCGGAGTCTAGATAGTGGGGAAAAAAGTTGGATTGGTTCATTCTAACTGCATGTTTTTCCAGTTTCATCAGTGACATTTCATGATTCATTGATAGTTTTTCCAAGTCTCTCTCAGGTTTGTATCTCTGTTAAAACAATGTTTCATGAATATGAAGGACACTGGGTGGCTGTTTATGCCTGGATGGAAAAAGGGAATTAGAGAATATTATGTAGCATTGCCTCTGTATAGTTCCTAGGGTGTAGGCCTTCTGTAATGAAAATGGTTGTTTTGAATATACACCAATTGTTAGTTCCCCCCATATGTAGCGCTGGGAAGGGGTCTGACAATATCCTTTGTAAATGCCTCTTTATGCTAATCAAGTTCTTAACCTTCCATGTAATATCTTGTGAGCATGCATTGCTTACAAAATTCAAAATAAAATAAAAAAATTGGGGCCAGGAAGTGAGTTCATTGGCGCATGCATATAATTGTACAAAAAATGACACCACACAGAGGTCACCATTCTACCTAATGTTTGGACGAGAAGCACGAGTGCCTGTAGACTTATGTTTTGAAGTCTCAGCTGATGGGGCCTCTGAGGAAACCTATCTGGAGTACACAAGGAAATTACGGCAAAAGTTGCAAAGAGCCTATCAACTTGCTTCTGAAGTTGCAGCCAAAAACATCCAAATAAACAAGAATAGATATGACAAAAGAATTCAACATCAAGTGCTCCAAGTGAGAGATCTTGTCCTTCTGAGGAACCTGGGTCTGCAAAGCAAGCATAAGATACAGGACTGGTGGGCGCCAGAAGCTTATATAGTGGTGGAACAAATACCAGACATGCCTGTCTACAAGATTCACTAGGAACATGGTGAAGGCCCAGAAAAACTGTATTTAGAAACCATCTCCTGCCCATTGGAGAAATTGTGCCTGACCCTAGACCAGAAAGTGAACATGCAGTAGTAAGAAGACCAAAGGCCAGGAGTCAAACCTCCCAGCAGTGAAATGAGAAGGCACACCATGATTCAAGTTCCTCGACTGCAGCACCTACTCAAGAGCCCATGGTTGATCCAACAGATGACAGTGATGATGATGATGTCGTGTACTGCACACAGGTGCCTCATCTGACACAATTTGTGCCCAATCTGCAATTGGACTGAAATAACTCAATGCCATCCACTAGTACTGACCCTGATGAAGACTTTTTAATTATTGACCCACCACACTAATTCAACCCTGAAGCTACACCTTTTGTACCTGAGGAGAGGCCCATTGAGCAAGTTGCAGAATCTATGAGGGACAATGAAATGAACTTAAATTGTGATGAGCAATTTCCAGAGACTGAAACCATTGCTGTTCTTCTTGACAATGCTCCTGTGATGGACACAGAGCTGGAAGAGGCTGAGGTGCTTCATCTTCCAAGAAAAGCTGCAGTAATGTCCATGAAGGTCTGGATGGGAACCCAAGCCAGACATTAAGCTCACTTATGACACCCTCAGTGCCTCCTCTGATACCCCCTCCATGTGGTTCACAAGCACATTGTCCCTGTGATACACCCCAATAAACTGCAAACTGGACAGAGTGGAAAAGTGTAATTGTCAGCAAATAACTACTGTTGCTAGATAGGTTACCAACTGCATAGACAGCAAATGTTTATTGTGAATGTATGTGTAAATAATCTGGATACTCAGGCACCAGGTATTAGCTAGAAATGTCCATAATGAGTGTTGAATTGTATTCATGTACCAAATTAACTATATGGGTAATGTACAACATGATTTTGACAAGGGGACTGTGTAAGCCCCCCCTCCCCCAATCTGGGGCTTACGTGTATTTGGGCTATGGCCATGTTTTGCTGCTCAGTGCTGTTTTCTACCTACTGTCCCATGGACTGTGAATCTGGACTGGAAAGCTTTCCCCAAGGAGCCCCTGGTGGGATTAGCGTCGCAGCTCCCTCTGTAGCCCCCCCCAGCAGCAGCCACCAAATCTCCTGTTTCTTGGCCCCATAAGAGAAACAGGGCCAAGGTCCTTTATGATGTTTGTGCCTCAAAGCACTGGGGAAGTGTTCTGCCTGGTCCAGGAGTTGCCCGGTAGGGACCAGGATATAAACAAATATGGAGGAGGAGGAGGAGGAGGAGTGAACTGCGGCTGTATGGGGAATAGGTAACTGTGTGTGGGAGAGAAATAATACTCATTCCTGGGCAGTGGTAGCCTTCTGTTTTGTTAGCCAGGTACCCCATACACTATCCCAGGTGGAGGCACCACACCATTTCTCTACAGTGTAGCGCATCCATCAGTGAACCCAGGCTGGCTCCCTCAGGAGGTGTGTCTAGGTAAGACCCCAAGGGCCCTGGTACAGCCAAGTGGTAAGTTGGTGGCTGTTACATCAATTTTCAAACAAATAAATATTGTATCCCCACAACCCTGGCTCCTCACACTTGTACATTGACCTGCATCCATTGAAGAGGACAGTTACAACACGGCACACATCACTACGTGCAACATTATTGAGTGGGTCTTTGGAATGCTCAAGATGCAGTTCAGGTACCTTAACCATTCTGGTGGTGCCTTACAATACACCCCTCAGGAGACCCGTGCCATATTCCTTGCCTGTTGCATACCACACAACATGGCTCTCAACTATGGGATATGCATGCTGGCCTCAGAGGAACACCCTGCAGTGGATGCTGAGTAAGAGGACCAGGGGATGCAGAAGCAGCTCGACTGGCATGACCACATGATGGCCAGGAGGTAATCAGAGTGTACAGCCCACTTCATTACAGACCTTTTCTTTTCAATCCTTTGGTAACCAGGTAAGGCCTACTAGGCCCAATTTCCTGTTTCCTGGGGCAACCCGGGAGCACTGAGAAGGTTAGGTGATTTGCTCAGTCACACAGTATGCAAGTGGAGGTTGTGTAAGTCAAACCCAAGTCTGCTAGATGTACCAAGCTCATTCATAGCTTATTACTCTAATCTGTAGGCTATATTGCCAGGCTCTTTGGGTCCAGATGGTGAGTACTGATCACACAGGAGATGTAATGATGTCAAACGTTGTATACATGACAGAATAAGAATGGTGGCCAGGCAGAAATAAATTAAAAAGCCATCCAGGAGGATGGAGAAGGGGGATGAAAGAAGTAAACATGCCATCCCAGCTGGGGTGGAAAGTTAAAGGGGGATGAAAACCAGCAAGGAGCAGACCAGCAAGGAGGGTACCTAACTGCCCACTCCCCACAGTTAGCAGTGGAACCATTGAACAGGAGGAGTGGATATCTCTACAAAGCAGTGTGCAAAAGATGGTGATAAGCACCCAAGGGGTGGATAGGCAGAAAGGGGGCAAAATTCAGCAGAAGGGAGAATCAGGGATGGGACAACCAGGGTGGGGGCTGGAGTAGAACAGCTAAACAGTCCAGGGAGTTCACATCATGGAAAGCCATGTGGGCCAATGCCAGGAGCCTTAGCAACAAAGATGGAGGATCTGGAGGCTGTCATGGTGCAGACAGACCTGGACATTGTGGCCATCATAGAGACCTGGTGTAATGATAACCATGACTGGGAGATGGTCATACCCGGCTACAACATATTCAGAAGAGACAGGGCAGGCAAGAAGGGAGGAAGGGTGGCACTTTATGTGAAAGATGGCATAAAGGCCAAAGAGATTCAGGAGGAACAAAATGGGGGAGAGATACTGTGGGTTAAGCTGGAAAGGAAAATGGGGTCTGCCATCCGCAGAGGGGTAGTCTACAGACCACCAGCCTAGGAGGAAGAAACAGATAGGGAGCTGATGCTAGCCATCCAAAGGATGGCATACAAGGGTGAGGTAATGCTGGTAGGAACTTCAATATTCCAGACATGGACTGGAGCCTCCTAGCACCATCATTAACCAGAAGCAGATTTATCCTAGACTCCCTTCAAGGTGCCTTCCTCAAGCAACTGGTTATGGAACCAATTAGGCAGAAGGCAATACTGGACCTTGTGCTCACAAACAGGGACAGTGTGATGGGGGTAACAGTGGGGGAGCATCTGGGGAACAGTGACCACCGGTTACTGTGGTTTGAAATCACAGAAGGAGCAGAACCAAACAGCACAAAAACACGTATCCTGGATTTTAGGGGGCAGACTTTGGGAAAATGGGGAAATGCATGAAAGAGACATTAATGGGGATGGGGAAGGAATCAGGGGTTGAGGAACAGTGGGCAATATTTAAAATGGGGATTACAAGAGCAACAGAATTATGCATTAAGCAGGTTAGCAAAGGGAAAATGAAGAGGAGGCTATTATGGTTTTCCCAGGAGGTAACGGAGAAAGTATAAGCCAAAAAGATCGCATTCGGCCAATACAAAAAGTTGCAGGCAGAAGGGGATAGGGAGAAGTACCAGGAGAAGCAAAGGGAGGTAGGGAGGTCAGTAAGGGAAACCAAAGCTCAGACAGAAGAGCGCATAGCAAATTCAGTGGGTAGAGAGGACAAAACCTTTTACAGGTACATAAGTGAAAAAAGAAGGACAAAGGGAGGGATAGTGAGACTGAAGGGGGAGGATGTGGGCCGCATGGAGGATGACAACAGTAAAGCTGACATATTGAACAGGTATTTCTGCTCAGTTTTTACTGAGGAAGAGGTGGGTAATGGGCCTGAAGGAATTACAAGGGTTGGGAAAAGCTCAGAAATGGACACAAGTCCCTTTACATGGGAAATGGTCCTAAAGGAACTAGAAGGAATAAGGATAAAGCAATGGAGCCAGATGGGGTGCACCTCAGGGTTCTAAAGGAACTAAGAGAAGTGGTGGCTGAACCTCTGGTGATCCTGTTTAGCCAATCACTGGAAACAGGGGAGGTACCCAAAGACTGGAAAACAGCAGATGTAGTCCCCTTATACAAAAGTGGGAACAAAGAGGAAGCGGAGAACTACAGACCAGTCAGCCTGACCTTGGTAGTGGGGAACATCATGGAAGCACTACTGAAGGAGAGATGGGTGGAACATCTGGTTTTCAGTGGACTACAGGACCCAAGGTAGCATGGTTTCACCGAGAGGCAGTCATGCCAGACCAGCCTCATTGAATTTTTTGACTGGGTGATGAGGGAGATGGATCAGGGGAGGGCAATGGACGTGGCCTATCTGGACTTCAGCAAGGCCTTTGACACTGTACCACATAGAAGGCTATTAAACAAACCAGGGAATATGGGAGTGGGCAGGACAGTAGTGAGGTGGGTAGGTAATTGGCTGGGCGGCAGGACACAGAGGGTGGTGGTAAATGGCTGTCACTCCACAGAGGGAAGAGTAACCAGTGAGGTACCACAGGGATCAGTGCTGGGACCAGTCCTATTCAAAGTCTTCATCAGTGACATTGAGCAGGATCTAGAAGGCAGAATTTCCCTGTTTGCTGATGACACAAAACTCTACAACAGAGCGGACACACCAGAGGGTGTAGACAGAATGAGGAGGGACCTGCACAAGCTTGAAGAATGGTCATAGGTTTGGCAGTTGAAATTCAATGCATAGAAGTGCAAGATAATGCATAGGGGGCACAAAAACCCTGGAACAACATATCAGTTCAGGGGTGAGGATATAGCATGCACCAAGCAGGAAAGGGACCTTGGGGTTATCATCTCTGATGACCTCAAGGTAGGGAAACAGTGCAACAAGGCAGCAGGTAAAGCAAATAGGATGCTGGGATGTATAGGCAGGGGCATCACCAGCAGGAAAAGAGAGGTCATAATTCCACTATACAAGACACTAGTGAGGCCCCACCTGGAGTACAGTGTACAGTTCTGGAGACCTTACCTACATTAAAAACATAGACAGGGTAGAGAAGATTCAGAGGAGGGCAACAAAGATGGTTCAGGGATTGCATTACAAGTCCTATGAGGACAGGCTAAAGGACTTGAATATATACTCCCTGGAGGAGAGGAGGGAAAGAGGGGATATGATAGATACACAAGTACCTTACAGGGAGGAACAGGGTGCAGGAATACACTATTTTCCAATGAAAAAGATGTTCCAGGACTAGAGGGCATGGGATAAAGTTGGAGGAAGGGCGATTCAGAGGAAACATGAGGAAGAATTTCTTACAGAAGGGGTGGCGAACAAGTGGAACACCCTGCCAGAGGAAGTGGTGGGAGCTGAAACAATCATGGGATTTAAGAATGCATGGGATATACATAGAGGAATTCTGGAGCTCAGGGATAAGGGACAACAGACTTCTAGAAAAACAAAGTGAACTTACACGCTCAAATGGGCAGACTGGGTGGGCCACAGGCCCATATCTGCCAACAGTGTCTATGTATCTATGAAACAAAATAACATTCCATCCTGGGTGGGGGTGGTTAAAGGCAGATGAAAGAAAATAACATGCCATCAGAGGGTTAAAAGGAGATGAAACAAAACAATATGCCATCCCAGTGGGGGTTTAAGGGATTAAAGAAAATAACATACCACCTTGGAGGGTGGGGTTGGAATTAAAGGGGTATGAAAGAAAATAACAAGATCATAGCAGGGGGTTAAAAGGGGGTGAAAGAAAATAACATGCCATGGGGGGGCATGAATGAATAACATGCCATCCCGGCAAGAGAGGCTTAAAGGGGGATGAAAGACAATAATACGCCATCTGGGTGGGATGGGGGTTAATGGAGGATGAAAAAAATAGCATGCCATACCATCAAGGGAGATTAAAACGGGAGGTGAAAGAACATAGTACCATCCTGGTTGGGGGTTTGAGGGAATGAAACATAATAACTTGCCATCCTGGTGGGGGTGGTTAAAGGGGATGAAAGACAATAACATAATAACATACTATCCCAGCAGGTGAGGGAGATAAAGGAGGATGAAATAAAATAACATGCCATCCTGGTGGGGGTTAAAGGGATGAAACAAAATTACATGCCATCCCAGTTGAGGGGGATAAAGGGGATGAAATAAAATAACATGCCATCCAGCAAGGGGCGGGTTAAAGGAGGATGAAACAAAATAATATGCCAATCTGGTGGTGAAATGGGGATGAAAAAATAACATACCATCCCAGCGGGCGGTGAAATAAAATAATATACCATCCTAGTTGGGGGATAAGGGGATGAAATAAAATAAAATACATCCCCTTGGGGGAAGGGGTTAAAGGGGGGGTTTAAGTGGGATGAAAGAAAATAACATGCCATTCTGGCGGGGGGTAGGTTAAAGGGGATGGAATAAAATAACATGCCATCACAGCAGGGGAGAGTTAAAGGGGTTGGTGAAACAAAATAACATGCCACCCTGACATGGGAGGGTTAAAGAGGGATGAAACCAAATGGTATGCCATCCTGGCAGGGTGAGGTTCAGAAAATGGGTACTGTTAGGTGAGGTGAGGGCATGAGGTGCCTAATGGGATATAGGGCTGGTGGGCCAATGTGCACCCTAGGTGTGTCCCATACAACCTCCATTTAGATGGATGCTGCACACATGCTGTATCCAGGAGAGTGGAGGGTCATTGTCCACACAGTAGGGGGAAAACATGGGGATGGTGAGAGACAACCATGGCCACAGCCTCAAGAAGGTAGTGACCCCACCGAGGAACAAGCCATGGCTGGGGTGTGTGGTGTCCTGGGCATCCTAGGTGTGTTTGGCTTCCTAATTCCCACACTGTGGGGAGGGGAGGTGGTATATAAAAGCATCTGCCATGAGGTAATACTCCCCACACTGCAACAATCATTGCTGTGGCCAACAGCTGCGGTGCCAGAGACCATGGCTGCAGCCTCCAGCACAGCGGCAGACAGCCCTGCAAATCAGTCCAAAAAGGATTGCTCCGGCCTCTTAAAGCCAGCATCCATGCTGGCAGACAGTGACTGCTGCAGTCCACCCAAGGCTGTCACATGCTCCCCACGGTGAGCCTCTGCATGCTGCTCACTGACTTGCAGCATGTGTTGTATGCAGGTCATTTCAGCCTGCATGTCATCCAGTGCCCCACGGCTGGCTGCAGCATTTGCCTGTCAGCCACCTCCGATGTCATCACATCCTGTCCTGGGGGACAGGTTCAGGCTGCACAGTGGGCTGTTGTGTGGCCCACGTGTGCATTATGGTCAGTGGTGTGCACTGGTCTGTTGGCTGGGGTGGCACAGCAGTGGCTGGGCTGATGAGATTGGCCTGAGGGGCCCAGGCTGTGGTCAGGTCAGTGGTGGGGGCATGAGGAGGCAGGGCATTGGCCATGCTCGTGGCGGGGCCTGGGGAGACAGGGTGCCGGGCGTGGGGTCTTGCAGCTGTGCCAAGAGCACTGGCAGGAGGCAGCACACTGATGGCCAGGCCAAAGGGGGGATCAGAGCCCCATAAGTGGGGGAGGCCGACAGGGGCAGGCAACACCTCCAGGTCCCCCTTCTGTCCTGCACTCTTACACAAAGGTCTCATTATCCTCCTTATTGCTGTCAGAGTAACTGTCTGCCCCAGTACGGTTGATCCTCAATGGCAGCAGCTGGTGTGATGGGCCTTGGGTGTCCTCTGCAATAGTGTCCTCCACGATGGACTGGACTGATGAGAGAAGAGAAGAGAGCAGTCTTGCAGAGTAATGAAAATCCCTGCGTTCTGACCATGGCAGCATGCATGCCCAGTGTACCATGTTTTGCCACCGAGTCACCCATGCTGTGCAGTGCCCATACACCTGCAGTGCTGTACACAGTACACACACACACACCCTATTACCAGTGATCACACAGGAGACAACACACATGTGGCATATGGTAGGTGAGTACACAACAGATGGCCACACCACCAGGATAAATGGATAGCACCATGCAGCCCACATCCATTGTGCAACACACCCAACAGTCAGGGTCAGGCCAGGGTACTGGCAGTCCAACTACAATGTCAATAAGGTGACCACCAGGGGAAATCAATAGGGGAGGGCCCAGTGTGACACACACAACATCAATATTACATTTAAATGTGATACACTAGCTCTGTGTGTGAGGGTTACCCACAATAGGGTGAAAACACTTTCGCCGAACACAACCGGGGAGTGGTAAAATGGCCGACAGCAAGATGCACAACAGGGAATTGGGTCGTGCACCTCACTGGTTGGAGTATATGTCGGCCCCATTGTGGGGGGTGGGGGGCTTTGCCCCCCACACC
Source organism: Neoceratodus forsteri (assembly GCA_016271365.2). Taxonomy (NCBI): domain Eukaryota; kingdom Metazoa; phylum Chordata; order Ceratodontiformes; family Ceratodontidae; genus Neoceratodus; species Neoceratodus forsteri. The sequence goes on from CM057455.1 coordinate 959,956,265, forward strand.
ACACCACCCCTGAAATAAATGTAAAGAACTCTGAGACTCCACATATTGGGGGGGGGCACAGTTAGAGCCCCATGTTCCCTTTCACCTACAATCATAGCCCCGCTAAGTCCCATCTGGCCAGATTGTGTCCGCTCTAATTTTCCTGCCCCAATTCCGTTCACCCTCATCCATGCGCACAGTTGTCAGGATACCTGTGCGTGACTCCTAAATATACTTGCAGTGCCACAAATACTCTAATTAGATAAATGGTGGGTAATGCAAAGACCTATAGAAGGTAGCCAGGAACCCAACAGGGGAAGGAACATGGCATCCTGATGTGCCAGTCAAATCCTGCAAACAGGTACACCATTATAGAATGGGCATGCAGCAGTGATGGCCCACGAGCATTGTGTACTGCAGCCCATATAGGATGCATGCACTGGGCTATGGTAGGATGTGTATGCAGAACAAGGATCTGTCCAGTAAATCCTGTGCTTGCACACTTTGCTTGTCTAGCCATGGCCAGCATCACCATGCCTCCCTCTTCCCCCAATGCAGGCATGCAAAGCACAACACCACTGCTGCATGTGCGCACATAAGCTTAATGTGATGGGACTGACGTGATCACTCACATGGCTGTGTTGGTTCAACCTGGCTTTCATATCAGCCTCCTGGGACACCATTCACATATTTGGTGCATTGTTCCAGCCACCACTTCTTCCGCATGGGCTAGGGGCACTGTGGTACTGGGGCCACTTCCTGTGGCCTGGAGGTTTGCCCTGGCACTGGCCATCACTTCCTTGGTGTACCTTTTGAGATCTCCTGCTCTTTTGTTGACCTTATGCATTGTTTGGCCTCTTCCTCCTACTGCATTGACTACCTCTGTTATTATCTCCCAGGCCTGGTTGATTTTGGCCCTGGTCACCCTCCATCTGCCAACCATGTCCTCATTGGCCTTGTAGGCCTGGGCCAGAGCCAACACCTCTTCCTCCAAAAACCTCCTTTCCCTCTGTCTCTCTGAATCAGCCATCATACTACTTCGTTTGAAACAGGGAGGACAGACAGCACCGAGCATTGTATACACAGCTGAGCACAGAGCAAAGGTGCAGTGGCATGTAGGCCCCAGTGCTCCCTGGCCAGGACACGTACATGTTCCTGCATGTCTTGGTCCAACACAGCAAGCTGCCTGCCTATGACTGCACTTGGCTTTGTGCAGATACAGCAATAGTATAGTCCTGATACTACATAAAAACACAGTGCTATGATCACCCATGTCCCTGTTGTAGGCCATTTCACAGTACACTTACCTGTACCTCTAGCAGCCTGAAGTTCCTCTGTGGAATCTGGGTAGTGCCCTTTACTCCTTTTATATGCTCCATGCACAATGAAGCATGCAAATGAATGAATACTGTACATTCCAGTAATGACGTGTAAATGTAAAATTTACCCTCTGAATGCGAAATTTGCTCATTTGCATACACTGTTTGAATACTGCAGGGTTGCATCAGGGGCTATTGTGTGAACGCTAGTGCTAAAAGTGTGCTAGCACTATATCCCCATGCAGCACAGACATGACGTCACACATCTGGAGTGATGTCATGATGTTGCATCATCATGCATGTTATGATGTCACACAATGGCATTGTGTATGTGCAGCACTGTCCAGTGCATGCACACCATGTGCACATGCCACTCCATTCCTGCCGTGTGGGGATGGCCAACCCCACCAAAACATGCATAGCGCTATGCAAATCGACATTACACAGCACAAATGCCAAAGCATGTTGTGCAAATGGCAGGACATACCCATACAGCTAGGGAGGCCACTTTAGCTTGATGTGTGGGCTTTTGACACTTCCATGACCATGGCAGGCAGGAGTAGGACTTCTGTCCTGCAAAGGGACACATGGTGGTCAGCCACAGAGCTGCTCAAGCTAGCAGATCTTGTGGTGGCCAAGGAGGAGCAGCACCTGGCTGGGGGGTGGCAGCAGACAAGACTAGATGTGAGATCCGGGCCTCTGCAGGGAGGCATCTGGCACAATGCACTGGTGTCCTTTGGATGGAGTACCAGTGCAAGCACGTGTATATTGACCTGTCCTGCAGGGAACCACAGCACCTGTAGCAGCTGAGGGTGATGATGGACCCTAGCACTGTACCCCGGCCAGATGACTGCACATGGCTGTATATATGGTTGCTTTTGTGTCATATGTGTTGTACTGTTTTCATGCTAATGTACCTCCTGGTTACAGTCCCTGAGGGAATGTGCACTGCACCTATGTGTCCCTGTTGTGTCTGCTCTATCCTATGGGACCTGCTAAGCAGAAGTCATTTCAGTTGATGACCATGACCATCATTACCGGACTGGAGAAGGATGCAGATGAAATCTATGAAGAAGTAACCAAACAATAAACCATTAATGAGACCTACTTACAGATATGGTCCTCCCCCCCAAAAAAAAGACTTACCTTCATTGGCTTGAGAGTATTCCATTTCCAATTCCAACGCCAACACTTTTTCATCAAGCACAGGAATGTGCACACCAACAGTATGTGACCTGTGATACAAAACAATACAATGAGTACATATATATATGCCAACCCCCCACCTAGAAAATACATATATATCAACTCACCAAGGCTACTATTAGCGTACACACAAAGGGCACCCTTCCCTCCGGTTGAGATGATCGCATCACATTCGCAGCACACTTTGGACAAGCAACAATTCTCTCACTGTCATCATTTGTGATGGGACACTGAATGGCCATTCATGTCAAGTTATCCCTCCTTCACACAGTTTGGCAAAACACTGTGCATCATGACATCTTCATCACAGTATGTTAATTTTCTGGACACAAGACAGTTGCACTTTGCGGATGCAGAAAAATTCTGGGGACTCTGTGTGACCACTGCGCGCATGAGTGATTGCGCAATACATTCTGGGGGACTTTGCACATTGTGTACCACTCCCATTTCACTTTGTCAGCATTTGGGAATTTTCTGGACACAAGACAGTTGCATTTTGGGGATGCAGAAAAATTATGGGGACTCTGTGTGACCACTGCGTGCATGAGTGATTGCGCAATAAATTCTGGGGGAGTTTGCATGTGGTGTACCACTCCCATTTCACTTCATCAGCACTTGGGAATTTTCTGGACACAAGACAGTTGCATTTTGGGGATGCAGAAAAATTCTGGGGACTCTGTGTGAACACTGCATGCATGAGTGACTGCGCAATAAATTCTGGGGGAGTTTGCATGTGGTGTAGCACTCCCATTTCATTTCATCAGCACTTGGGAATTTTCCGGACACAAGACAGTTGCATTTTGTGGATGCAGAAAAATTCTGGGGACTCTGTGTGACCACTGCGTGCATGAGTGACTGCGCAATACATTCTGAGGGACTTTACATGTGATGTACCACTCCCATTTCACTTTGTCAGCATTTGGGAATTTTATGGACACAAGACAGTTGCATTTTGGGGATGCAGAAAAATTCTGGAGACTCTGTGTGACCACTGCGTGCATGAGTGACTGCGCAATAAATTCTGGGGGAGTTTGCATGTGGTGTACCGCTCCCATTTCACTTCATCAGCACTTGGGAATTTTCTGGACACAAGACAGTTGCATTTTGTGTGTTGTGAGCACATAATGTCATAATTAAATTATAAATTAATGCAGCAGTGCAACAATCTGGTTAACATTTTGACCTATACTTTTTTATGCTGTTTTAGATTGCCAGCCACTAGTTACCTCCTGACTTGTATGATACCCTTCTTTTCACAATTTGTGTCTGCTTTAGCACTTTTTCTCATGTCTGAAAAAATTAAAGGAGCACTCCTTTTAATATGACTCGGACCAGGTTTTCATCATATTTGCAGCTGTTTTTCAGCAAATATTGTTCTGTGAGGTCAGAAAACACTGCCTTCTGCATAATTGTTAATTTTAGTCACAACAGATGTGACATATAAACAACTGATGGACAAAAACAGCAGAAAATACTGATGAAGACCTGGTCCACACTGTATTAAAAGGAGTGCTCCTTTTATTATTTCAGACATAAAAAAGTACTAAAGCAGACTCAAATACTGGAAAGAATGGTATCATACAAGTCAGGAGGTAAGTAAAGTAACAATGTAAAATAAAAAGTATAGGTCAGATTTCACCAGATTGTTGCACTGCTGCTTTAATGTCTATTTCAAAGAATAAATATTTCTGGAGCCTCAGTAATGTTTACTTTGTGTCGTGACTCGTGAAGTTTTTGCCAAAAATCAGGACTGAGCAGTGCAAGTATGCTGTGCTAAACTGCATGTGTGCCATCAGTGTACTTTCCTGTGTGTGCAGACATTGTCCAGCTTCATGCAAATATATATATGGTGTGATTTGTTGCAGTATGTAAAGAATAAAGATAAGAAAGAAGATATGACGTATATGTTATTTGTGCCATCAGCACCGGCGGAGTAAGTGATATGATATTTTTTCAGAGGTCTTGGGCCACTGTGCACCTTAGTCACTCACAGTGCACACATGACTTTGTGGAGATAATAGCACAAGAAACACATGATCTCCTAAAAGTCATGTGTGCAGTATGTGACTAAGGTGCACTCTGGCCAAACACCTCTGAAAAAATACCATATCACTTAGTCTGAAGCTGATGATGGTGGCAATAAAATATACGTTATATATTCTTATCTCTATTCCTTATACCATAAACACTGCAACAAGTCAGCATATATATATGTTTGCAAGAAGCTGGACAATGTCTGAAGTCACACACACACAGGAAACAACACTGACTGCACACATGTATACTTGCACTGCACAGTCCTGTTTTTCCGCAACCAATCCACAACAGAAAGTAAACATTACTGTGGCACTGGATTATAATAACAGGGCAATAAGGAGCATGTATGTATGTGTATGTATATATTTAAACTACAGCACAAGTCACATTAAACTGTTCCATCAACTCACTGGTGTAGCATTTTTTTGTGTGATGCTACTGCAGTGGCAACTCGAACTGTTGAAGCTTTCAACTGTTTTCCAACCATCCTTCACTGCCTATTCAACTCACTTGTAACTGTTTAGTGAAAAGGCAGTAGCTGCATTTTCATGGCATTGTTTATAAATATCACAGCATTCCTTAAGAGCATTGTTTATAAACATCACAGCATTCCTTAAGAGCATTGTTTATGAATATCACAGCATTCCTTAAGAGTTGTTTAGTCTGCCTTCTGAAATGAAACTCATAAGCACTCAGCTGAAAATAAAGCTTATAGTACATAACAGCTAGATGCAAACCAATACTAACCTTTTACTAATTCATTGAATTAAACACTGCACAGATTAGGAAACTCATTGAACAATGCTACACCAGTGAGTTGAGGGAACAGTTTAATGTGACTTGTGCTGTACATCTGTGGCCTTCCCTCTCTCTGTTATTAAACAAAAGACAAAACAGTACAGTGGTGGGGGGGAGGTGTGCAGCAAAAAAAAGCTAATGGGGGATCCCCTGCTTTTCCAGCAGCAGATGGAGCATTGACACAATCTGTAACTGGTGTCGCTCTATCTGTTCCAACTGCTGCTGGACAGCACCCACCCTCTCATTATTTTCTTCCACCATGGCCCACAAAAGTACAATGTCTGCCTGAGATGCAGGCATTGTGGGGTCCACTGGTGGTGGTACATCAGGTAGTGGTGGTGGTGGTGAGGGTGGTGCTGGTGGCAGTGGTGGAGCAGCTGCTGCCGTGGCCCTCCTCCTACTGCAGCAACGCACAACAGCAGCACCCTCTGCCACTGCCACAGAAGGGCCAGCAGGTGGGGTCCTGGCCCGTTCTGTGGCAGCCTGCCACTCCACCTTGTGGTGGTTCAACATATGGGTGCACTGGCCCCCAGTCCCCAGACATGTCCCCTGGGGGCCACGGTGCACCTCCACCCTACAAAGTCTGCATACCACAAGGCTGCTGCCCCCTGACACAGTTGAAAAACTGCCAAACTGGGGAGCTGCGGTGGGGGGACCAGGCACGGGAGGGGCAGATGCAGTGCTGACAGCATGGTCATGGTGTGGCTCGACCTCCTGCTCTGGAGGTAGTGCTGCTGGAGCTCCTGCAGCTGCCACTGGTGGCAGTGGTAGACTTGGTGGTCATGGTGGTGCTGCTGCTGCTTCTGGGAGGGGAACATCCAAAGACTTTTGAGCAGTCCAACACCACCTGGCAATGCCCCCCATGCATGCGCACTCCTCCCCTCCTGCCAGCAATGCTGCCATGTGGCTCCACTGCCCCCAGCACAGTCCCACACATTTCCTTCAAGTCCTGACTTGGACAATCCAGATCCTGCCCCTGCTCCATTTCAAAAGAATCCCTCCTTCCCTCTCCAACTAGCAATTCCGTCACCAACTTCACACACACACTACATAACACAGAACACACACTCACACAACACAGGCACCCACACAGTCACACACACACAGTCACACACACACACACACACACACACACACACACACACAAAACAAAACTTATAAAACAAAGAAATCAGTCACCACAAGAAAAAATGAACTGCCAAAACAGTACAAAAAAAAAACAACTAAACAATTAGCTTTTAAAAAAGCTTTTGAGTTTAATCACGTTTACCAAGAACAACAATCCTCTCTACTCTCCTCCTACAATATGTCTCCTCTCTGTTAATCAGCTCAGGAGAAAGTGAAAGTATCTGCTTGTATGGCTCACTTCCTTCCTGCCTGGCTAAAGCATGTGACTTACAGTACTATAAGCCATGTGACGTGTGGGGGCTGCCTATATTGTTGTCACTTTGCCTTACTTTGTGTTAAGGTGGAATGATAACGTGAAGTCACAATAACATGATGAAGTGAGCACTTTACAATGGTCACTTTGTATAGCGTTATGACAACACGAAGTGGCCACTTTGTGTTCACTTCACCAGCAGATTTTAATTTTGCTGCATCTCTAGTTATGTGGCCACAGGAAGTGTTTCTGCTGCTCTGGGTGCCTCTTATCCACAGACATATTCCATCCATACCCCTAAACATGAGGAGGGGGGTTACATTTCTATGAATGACAGGTTATGTCATTCAAATGGATAAGGCACACAGCTGTTACAGTTTTGCACTCATGCTGTTGGTTTACAGAGCAAGTTTAGGTACAAATGTGTGTGGTGGTTGTTGGGGGGAGTAAGGAGATGTGGGCTTGAGGATCAAATGAGACTAAAAACATAAATACCTGTGCCAAATGATACTATGCACTCCATCAAGCCCAGCAGTGCTGAACATTACATACATGTTCTGTAGGTTAAAGTCAGTGATTTCAGAAATACTGTACATGATTTTTTATCCAAGCCATCAGCCTCCATTTAGTGCACATAGTAAGCCTTATTTGTAAAAGGCAGGGAAATAATTTAAAAGTTTAAGTTGACAAAAAAGTCAAGTAAGTTATAATGTTTGGTCAGCTTCACCTTTTAGCATTCCCCTGAATAAGTCTGGTTGAGAGAGAGAGAGAGAGAGAGAGAGATGGTGGAGCTCTTTATATTATTTAGTCTTAGACTGGCCCTGAAAGGGTTAATTAACCCTACAGACAGCAGTAAATCATTCTACACTGCCACACACGCACACACACACAGAGTTGAGAGAGAGAAGGGTATAATTTCAATCTCTGTTGGAGCAATGCAGTTTCATTACAAACTCAGGTTTGACAAACAGAGCACTGTTTAGATAAAAATGTGTAAAAAGAGGGTTTAGGTGTCTTTTAAAACCAAACGAAAAAGACAGCAAAGAGGAATCCTGTGACTGTTGCTTAGTTTAACAAACTGCCTGTGCTGTTTACACTGAGTGTATCCACTGATTGTAATTTGAGCTGGCATGAGTATGCTGCATGTAGGAAAGGAACTCTTTCTGCCCCCCGCCACAGATGAGTGATTTCAGATAGCGGAGGGATCATACTCCAACTCCAAAACTGTGCATCGGTGGGAGCCTGAAGTGTTCTTTTTTCCCTCAAGTGGTAGCAAGACAGCTTGCAGAGCTCTGCCCTGCAGCCATAAAAATGTAATGAAGCCTAGGAGTCATTATGAAAGGTAATTGATAGGAAGAGGAGAGAGACAGAATAAAAATGCAAATATACCCATGCTACACTAGCAAGCTGCAGAAACATACATTCACATACAAATACAGTGCATGCAGATAACAAACATTTGTCAGTGCTGAACATGTTTGCTTGTATGCTGTTACAAGTTAGAACACCAGTATCTTGAGGCTAAGGGCAGAACTGTCTTACTCCAAGCTGCTACTGTCTTGTGGACTTTGGGTTCCACCAGGCTAAGAGGTATAGGCCCCTATATTCAGAGCCAGCCATGTGTGCTGCATTGACAGGAGGGCTGGATGGCAATTAGTGCAGAGTCGGCTCTGGGGCAATATTCAGACAATTATCATGCTCTGACCAAAGTCCACTAAATGTCTAAATATGGGGCCTTGTTGGCACAGCAAACAGTGGCCAAAGTGCTGTGCTGACTCAGCCCCAGAAAAATATGGCTGACAGGAACCCAGTGGTGACAATGCAGGCCAAAAAGGGGAGTGTCGGAGCTCCTGTAGGCCCTATTCAGACCTAACATGCTAATGAGCCCATTGGGTTTGCAAGGTGCTATATGCATGCCCATTATGGGATCCTGAGCATGCAGGCATGTTCCCCCTGATCGCCCATCCTGTAGCTCTCTTGAATATTCCTGGTGGTCTAGTGGTCCCCCAACCTTCCCCCCCACTCCCACCTGCCAGCTTGGAAACCTCCTCCCCACACCCACTCCTTGCCCTGGTCACCTAAACTGAACTATAGAAATAGTGATGGTGACCGGCACAGCTCTCTGCTCACTACCTCAGTCGTCTGCCATCTGACTGTCACTGAGCCATTGTGAGTACTGTACAAAAGCCATCAAACTGTCACTGAGCCATTGTAAGTACTGTACAAAAGCCATCAGACTATCACTGAGCCACTGTGAGTACTGTACAAAAGCCATCTGACTGTCAGTGAGTGGTGAGTACTGTAGAAACTGCCATTTGTATAATACACACAAATGCTCACTGGCAGTCAGACATCGGCCAGCTGAGGTGGTGAGCAGAGGGCTATGCCACTCGCTCTCACTATTGTCGAAGTTCAGCTTAGGTGACCAGAGCAAGGGTGTGTGCTGGGAGGATGATCCTGAGAAGGTGAGTTGGAAGGGTGGTCACATGCCTTTACAGGAGGATCGGAAGACCAACAGCAATATGCCAGACAGCTACAAGATGAGTGATCAGGGGTGGGGGAACCACTAGACCACCAGGAATGTGCAGGGCAGCTACAGGATGGGCGATCGGGGGAGAACCGTGCCTGGGGATAAGAGCAGGGTTTTGGCATCACAGAACAGTGCTGCAACTAAGGCTTTGTAGCACTGCTGAAACCAATGAATATACTGCTGCACCCAGCATGCATGGGGGATCCCTCATTTGCAGGGACACAATTGTATATTCTGTGTGGCCATGCTGTCGGGTCAGAGCAACTTCCCTGTCAGCCATCACTAACCTGAATGCCATGCTAACTGTTTGAATATGGGGGCCTTAGAGCTGAAAAAATGGTGAACAGAATAAAGAACATCTTTATAAGATCACTGTTTCTTCAGAACTTCATTGTTCTTTGACATTTTGACCCCACATTTTAAAAAGTAATTTTATGACCCTATTTTGTGATTTTTCTTTATCCAGACCAAAAGGTGATTTTAGAGAGTGATTTCAAAAACATGTTTCAGGGGAATTTGAATTATTTATTTATTTATTTATTTATTTAGTTAGTTATAATTTGGTAACCGGGAAAGGCATACTAAGCTGGGGCTCGTTTCCAGGTGCGACCTGGGGGTACAGGGTGTTAGAGAAACAATATACAGCATTGCATAAACATGTGAAATACAACCAGTAATTACATAATTTTCAAGTGCAAGTGCATTAAAAAAGAATACATAATTTGCACATGCAGTAAAACATACTAGACATCTGGGTGACACAAAGTAGTGTTACAGCATAAAGGAGTTGAGAGCTGGAGTGCTGGAAATCAAACCTGGGCTAATTTGGGGAGGAATTAGGAGCATTGGCATGGAGCAACCGTAGCAAGCCAGAGCAGGAGCTTGAGTGCAGGAAGTGAGTTGGCTTACTGAAGAGTGGCAGAGGATTGGTTCCAGAGGGAAGGTAGATGGAAGAAGAAGGCTAATTGTCCTGCAGTAGAAGGAGGGATGGGCAGGGAGAAAGACTGGGATGATCTGGTGTGGAGAGGGTAAGGGGAGGGCTTGGCTGGGGCTAGGAGGGAGGAAAGGTAAGAGAGAAGTTGTTCGAAAAAGTATTTGGTGGTAAAAGTTAAGGAGTGCATCCAGCAACAGTGGGAGAGGGGAGAGATAGCAAGTGATGAGTAGAAGGAGCAGTGGTAAGTGCGGAAAGGTGAGTTAATGGCGAAGCGACAAAAGACATTTACCATGGTGTCAAGTCTGGTGAGGGAAGAGGCAGGTGCAGTGCCGTAGACAATGACTGCATAATCAAGCACAGGGAGGATGGTTTTAGCAACCAGCTCTTGTCTCACAGTGTGGGAGAGGCAATCCTTATTGTGGTACATTACATCTAGTTTAGGGCGGAGCTTGGAGTGCAGGGTGTCTATATGGACAGAGTAGTCTAGCTTGTTGTCGAGCCATCCCCCGAGGTATTTGAATGCAGAGACAATTTCTTAGGGATAGCCATCTGGGTGGAGAAGACAGGGGGAGAAGAGAGTGTTGACGGTTTCTGTCTAGACCCAAAGGTCATGGAGACTGTTTTCTTTGTGTTTACCCTCAAATTGTTAGCCTGGAACCATTTTAGGACACTGTAAAAATCTCATTTTAGGGGGGCCTCTACAGTAAGGGTTGAGGGACCGGTAGTATAGATGACCGTGTCATCCACATACAAGTGAATCTGAACATAAGAGCAGGCCGAGGGAAGGTCATTGATGAACAGCCCTTACGAAAATGGAATATATTGCAATATATTGAAAAATATGTGCTAATGTATGTCAATACACTGGGAAATACGTTGTCCCAATGTAATGTATTAAAGGAATAATGCCTGACAGGGTGGGTGTTATGCTGGGATAACATCTCACCTCGGGTGGTTGGGCCCGAGGCCACCGGCGGAAAGCGTCCAACACCCAAGAAGGGATGTTATCCCAGCATAGCAACCACCCTGGAGGGCATTATTCTTATTATACAATGGCTCATTGTTTTATACAGAAAAAAACTTATTTTAAAGATTTTTTTTTAGTGTTTAAAAATATTTTTTTAAGGAAAGATGCAAACAATCTATGAGGTGGTCATTTAAATGGTCAGCAGGGATGTTATGCCAGGATAACATCCCTGCTGTAATGGCCAACTGACCAATCAGGAGCCAGGATTCTTTCTTGCCATTGTATAATATATATTATGAAATATATTTTCAAATATACTGACATAATATGTTTCTAACTCACAGTATGCAAAAATATGTCACTATATGAAGAAATACATTGATTCAATGACATATAATACACAGTCTATTTCAACATATACTGAAACTGTATATTTCTAATTAAAGAAACTGTAAATGATCTAATGTATGTTAAATGTATTGAAAGAATACATTTTATTAAAAAAATTAAATATATTTCAATACATTGGAAATTATGTTAAGTATGTCAATACATTGAATTGATGAAATACATTAAATATATTTCAGAAATTTATAATCATAATGTATTTCTGCCTCATGTATTACTTGAGATCATGTAAAACTATGTAGTAATACATTGCCTGAGATATATTATTATTATATTTCAAAATATCTACTGTATTCCTTGTATATGTTACATATATTTTTCATATATTTCATATATTTTTATATATGTTACATACATTTTATACATGTTACATATATTTTTATACTTTACACATATTTTTTATATATGTTTCATATATATTTTGCAAATGCTTAGTCTCGCACCATGTGTATATTTGCATAACTAATTTGCATATTTCAAAAAACATAGTTCATCAGCCAAAATCTTGATAATTTCTAGTTTTACAATAACTTTGAATTTACAACATTAGCTTACAGACTGAAAGGGAAGGTATAAGTTATAAAGCAAGCACATGTAGGATCTCACCTGACCTAAAAGTGAAACAAAATATGGTGGTATAAATACTGATATGAGCCCTTAATAAGCATGAGCTTGTGAGGTAAGTCTAATGTATAAGTATAAAGGTATAAAATGGGTATTTACTCACCTGGTAAAGGTGATTGTGTTGGTTGACATCCATGGCACTCCAGACATTACTTCATGAGTTTTAGCCCACCTGATAGGCTAGTGATTCACATGACCTTAGGATAGAATTTCTAGTACCCAGGTCCCAGAAGCCCCTGTTCTCCAGTTTGAATCTTCCATAGCTGAAAATAAGGTTAGTAATACCACACAATGCTTTTAGCTGTTACATATACACTGAGACGCCTTCTGAATTTCTTGGCCAGAGTGGCCCCTTTTATTCACCTATTGATACAACACTAATGCTCGGCCTCCTAGGCAGCCAACAGTAGTCATCCTGGATGACTTAAGCAGAGATATATATATATATATATATATACACCTTGTAATGACCCTCTGTCCCCTATCCCACTACACAGATGTCCTACTAGTCACTCTGATCGCTTTGAGGGAGGGCCGTGGAGTGCCATGTATGTCAACCAACACAATCACCTTTACCAGGACAGTAAACACCCATTGTGTTGGTTGACCATCCGTGGCACTCCAGGCATTACCTCGTGGGTTGCTAATCAGCAGCACTGTACCCAAAAGGGTGGGACAGAGTGATCTAAGAGTGAGAGGAGGATACACTGGCTGTCAAGAGAACCCAAGTAGCAAAAGGGGTCTGTAATTCATACAAGCAGTCCAATCTATAGTGTCCCGCAAAGGTATGGATGGAGGTCCAAGTGGCTGCCCTGCAAATGTCCTCCATAGACACATTAGCCCTCTCTGCCCAAGAGGTAGGCACTGCCCTGGTAGAATGTGCTCTAATACCTCTGGGGGTGTTAGGTTCTTTGCCTTGTAAGCTTCTAGAATTGTTCTCTTGAGACAGCTCGCTATTATAGATTTGGATGCTGCCTTACCCTGTCATTGCCCTTTTGCCACAATAAACAATCTTTCTGTCTTACGTATCGACTTAGTTCTAGATATGTACATGGCTAGGGTGCCTCCCATGTCTAAGTGATGAGGTATCATCGTGTTCTCTGGTGATCTGTCAGAAAGTGTAGGCAATTCAATGGGTTGTTCCCTATGAAAAATGGATGCGACCTTGGGTTGGAAGGTCAGAACTGTCCGTAAGTGTACCCCCTGTGGGGTGAATACAGTGTAAGGTTCTCTACAGGAGAGAGCCCCCAGTTCACTAATCCTCCGAGTAGAGCAAATGGCCACGAGAAAGCAGGCTTTCAATCGTGCCCAGAACAAATCCACCTGACTCAGTGGTTCGAATGGTGTTGTGCTGAGGGAGTCTAGTACTAGGGTCAGGTACCATGGGGTGATGAGAGTCCAAACCCTGGGGTGTAGCACTTCTACTGCCTTGAGGAAGCGAATTGCATCTGAGTGAGCCCCCCGGACTATGTTGACCTATAGGGCCAATGGCAGCGCCAGTGGCGGACAGCTGCACTCGCAGTGAAGAGTGAGATAGGCCTTTGTCTACCCCCTGCTGTAAATACACTAAAATGGTTAACATGTCGACCTTTTTGGGATCTACCCCCTTGTCCCTGCACCATGCCATGAAGATTGACCACTGCGTTCTGTAGGTGGAGGTTGTGGAAGGCCTTCTGGATTGTTGCAATGTAGATATGACTGAAGTGTGGTACCCAGCTCTCAACAGTCTCTGCCTCTCAGGAGCCAAGCCGTTAGTTTCAAGGTCCCTGGTGCGGGGTGGACCACGGGGTCCCTGCATTAGCATGTCCGGTTGGTATGGCAGTCTGTGTTTGTCCAGTGCCATGGCTATCACTGCTATGAACCATGCTCACTGCGGCCAGTACGGTGCCACTAAGACAACAATTTTCCAAGATTGTCGAATTTTTGACAGTACCTGTGGGAGGAGAGGAATGGGGGGAAAAATGTAGGATCGGTCCCGTGTCCAGGTCTGGGACAGGGCATCGGTCCCTTGAGAGTGGTGTTCCCTGTACCTGGAGAAGAACCTCCTCACCTTGGAGTTCTCTGCTGTTGCCATGAGGTCCATGGAAATGGGACCCCAAGCTTCCTGTATCAGCCAGAACAGGTCGGGGTGCAGGTGCCACTCTCCTGGGTGAACCTGTTGGCAGCTGAGCCAATCTGCCCATGTGTTGAGTTTCCCTGCCAGGGGGACCATGCCAATGTGCCTGAGATTGGTCTGGGCCCAGGTCAGCACTCTCGTTACCTCTCTCTGCATGGCTCTGCTCCTGGTGGCCCCCTGTTTGGCGATGTAAGCCATGGTGACTTGATTGTCGGAATGAATCAAGACTGACTGACCGTAGATGGTAGTTTGAAAGGATCTGAGGGTGTGGTAGGCTGCCCTCATCTCCAGCACGTTGATGGACAGTCTTGTCTCCGGAATGGTCCAGTGGTCTTGGGCTGAGAGAAGTACCAGGCATGCTCCCCAACCCAGGAGACTTGCATCCGTTTCGATGGTGACATCGTAGCTGGTCTCCAATAGAACCCCTCATGTGAGGGACCGGCTCACTGACCACCAGACTAGGGAGTGTCATACCAATTCTGGTAGAGGTATCCTGATGTTCAGGTTCAACTCGTTCGGGGATCCTTGGGTCAACATGTAGTTCTGCAGTGGTCTCATGTGTCACCTGGCCCAGGGAACCAGATCAATACATGATGCCATACAGCCTAACATCTGGGCTATTTGCCCAATGGTCAGAAGACTGCTGGCCCTCAGCTGTTGCACTAAGGCCCGCATGGTTTCCACCCTCTTCGGAGATGGTCTGGCCCATCCTTGGGATGTTTATCTCTGCTCCCAGTTGTTCTATTTGTTGCGTGGGTACCAGGTAACTTTTGGCCTGGTTCACCACCCAGCCATGTTACTCGAGTGCCTATAGTGCCACCTGGGTGACCTCCAGTGAGCGTTCTTTAGGAACGAGCTCGGATCAGTCAGTTGTCCAGGTAAGGGATTATGTCCACCCCTTGCTCTCTCAACCTGGTGACCAGGACTACGGATACCATAGTAAACACCCTTGGTGCTGAGGTAAGACCAAAGGGCAGAGCCTGATACTGAAAATGTTGCCCTAGGATATGAAAACGTAGATACTGCTTGTGACTTGGCCTGATCGGGACGTGCAGGTACGCATCCTTTAGGTTCATGGAGGTCAGGTAGTCACCTACCCAAATGCTGCAAATGGTTGACCTTAATGTCTCCATCTTGAACCTCTGTGTGATCACATGTTTGTTTAGGTGCTTGAGGTCTAGGATGGGGTGGAGTTCCCCTGTCTTCTTGGGCACGAGGAAGAAAATGGAGTACACTCCCTGTTCTTGCTCATGCAGGGGCACTACTTGGATCGCCCTGTTCTGCATCAAGTCCTGCAGAATTTGTTGGACTTGATGGGCTGATGCCTTTCTTTTTGAAATGGGAGAGCTTACAAATCTGTGTGGGACCGGGGAGTGGAACAGTTCTATAGCATACCCCGGGACACCACCTCTAGAACCCATTTGTCTGATGTTGTACCCTCCCACTTTTGTTGGAACAGCATTAGTCTTTTACCCACTGGTGGACAAGGTCCCTGCGCTGGGGTCTGGGACAGAGGTGACTCGTAGTCATTGTTTGTTCCTGTTTCCTCTCCCTCTGCCTCTGAATTTTGAGCCTCGGCTTCGGAAGGTGGAGTTTTGGTAGCTGGAGTTGAAGGAGTTACATGCTCCTCCCTGAGCTCCTCTACCACAAAAGGAATTGTTCTGGTAGTGGCTATCTCTACGTGTCTGTTGTGATCTGTCCCCCCCCAAAACCTTTGTCTGTTTGACGGGAGATATGTAGGTCTGCCCTTGTTTTTAAGGAGGTCCTTCCCTTCCTTTTTCTGCTTCAGGTACTCCTGTATGCCTTCTCCGAACACATGTTTTCCCTTCATGGGCAAATTCTGTAGCAATGCCTTAGATTCATTGTCTGCTTCCCATAGTTTGAGCCACAGAGCTCTTCTGGTGTGGTTTGTTAGTGCTGTTGCCCTGGAATTTAATTTTAGAGTGTCTACTGCCATTTCCACCAAGTATTTTGCTGCATTGAGCGTGCATTCTAACAATTAGGATTTCCTGGTCTTAGGGTCCACCTTCTCCAGAAGTTCTTCGAGCCATCGAATTTGGGCACGAGCGGTATAGACTGCAGTTGTGGAGGCTTTGGCTGCCATGTCCTCTATTTCAAATAGTTTCTTCAGCATGTCCTCTAACTTCTTATCTGTAGGGTCCTTTAGGGATATGGTACCACAGGGTAGCATGGTCTTCTTGCTGAAGGCTGCTACCTGGGGGGGTCAATAGTGGGTGCTGTGCACCAGGCACTGGCCTTGTCCTCCTGCACCGGGTACATGCATTCTAGATTTCTCTTATCCAACATTCGACCCGGTTCTGTAGACATTCTTTGCTGAAGATGTCATCAATTGCTGGACAAACGGGAAAAGTATCCTTGGTGTTTTTTCTTTGCTGGATCATAGGGTCGAGTTTCGATTCAACAGTATGAGCAAACGATTTAAACCAAACAAAAAACACCAAAACCAAATGGAACAGCACAATCTGCTCTGACCTATTTAACACTGAAAATAACAACGATACTTCAGCTGGCCTTGCAAGCCAGTCTCCTAAGTCATCGCCATTCATAAGAAAACCGATAAAATTGATAAATTCCATTAAAAACTGCAGAATATACTGTAGAATGTATTCAGGCAGGCTCAGATGCATTTACATCTCATAGAAAATGTTTTTCTGTGGAATCCACAGGATTACCTTGCTGGCAAAATACAGGGACTCCTGGGGTGCTTGTTGCCTTATCAGATGAACAATTAGAAATGGAGAACAGGGACTTCTGCGACCTGGGTACTAGAAATTTGATCCTAAGGTCATGTGCATCACTAGCCTATCAGGTGGGCTAAAACCCATGAGGTAATGTCTGGAGTGCCATGGATGCTCAACCAACACAATGTCTGTTTGAGTCAAAGTTGCACTGTGAAACAATAATTTCAATGTAAATACAGTATCTCCATGGTTACTAACAAGATGAACTCCATTTATCCAGATAAAGGTACATTAAATCATAAATAATTCCATTTTTTTTGTCTGATTATGTAAATAGTTATAATAGTATCTATTACACACGTACAGTATATTACATATATTTGTAAATATAGGAAACAACATTTGAAATGTAAAAAATACATTTATACATGTATTGGCAATATACCAATAACATATATTTACCATTCTTATTTCAACATATTTGGAATTTAATATATTTTGCAATATACATAGCATACTAAAGTGGCAATAATGTATATATTTATAGTACATTGCAATATATTTGCAAATTTTAAACTATATAGAAATACATTGATTTTACAATACATGACAATATATTATAAAACTAGTAGATTGGAATATATTCACCATTTGTCAATATATTGTTATTATATTTTAAAAGGTACCAGGTCAATATAGCATGGAGAGAACCGAGAATGAAATATAGCGCTGTAAGAAGCATTAATGGTTCTACAGTGACAGGGTTTTCTCAGCATGCGGTAAGAACCCCTACCACTGTCGCTGTAGGCTGCCACTATAGAAGGTGAAGGATGCCAACGGGGTGGTGCCTGGCTGAGCCACTCCTGTGGTGGAGTGGCAAGAGCACCTGTCTCCAGTGGCGTCGTGGACCTTGGGCTGTGGTTTGGTTCTCCCTAGGTCCCACTGTGCTGCAGCTTTTTTTTTGTGTGTGTAACTCCCCTGCAAATAGGGGTTCCCAATAGTCTTCCAGGAGCTTGCCTGAATGCTCCAAGTCTGGGCGGTGTTCGGCGTCTGAGCTGTTTGAATGTGGTTCCAGGTGAGTGCTATTTGAGCCTCCATGTACTGCCTCTTTAAGAACTGTCTGCTTGCAGACTTAATTAGCTTGTATGGTGGGACTGTGCATTCCAATGCCCGAATCCCGCCCGGGCTGCTGTCAATTCGCTCCATTTCTGCCATTGCTACATGTGCAGAGGGAGCCTTGTTGAAACTTGAAAGATATAACTGTTTGCCAGAAATCATTTAGAGTGACTGAGAAAATGCAATTTGTCTAACCTGTCTTCATTTATGCACGAACTGTTTCACTGTACAGTAGCTCTTTCATTTTGGTTCTGAATAGCTGACTTGGACCAATCAGGATGATAGGGAGACCCTAAAATGGAGCCTGTGGATGAATCGGGATTTGGACTCTCAATTTTGAGCCAGCCACAAGAGGATTGTATGGGCAGTGACTCTGGGAAATGTAGTTTTAACCTTGGTGCCTTTTTCTATCAACAGAGGGAGTCTTATTGTGAGTGACAGCTGAATCAGCCAACAGAATAGTGTGGAGCTAAAGGAAATGCCCTGCTCTGTGACTGGAAAGATCAGATCAGTTCTGGCAGTGAAGAGAGAAGGAGCTGTGTGCTTCTGCTGTGTGTAGTTTCACACGGGAAGTGCATGTGAGGCCCTGAGTTTCGGTCTGCAGTCTTTGTGAGTGCCAGTTTGGACTGAATCTGAGTTGTAAGGAGAAAGAAGCACCAGAAGTGTGGAAACCAGGCTCACCCTGTAGAAGACGGGAGAAATTGTTAAATCACACTCGGTCTGTCAGGAACTGAAGCTGCTGTTTCCAATCCCCTGTGCTGTGTGCTGTGCGTTGAAGCTGGAAGCAAACCCCAGCTTGTCTCGAACTAAATCCATTTGCTATAAACAGCAGAGGGGTCCAGTCACAAGGACCTTGTGTCCATGCCCTGCTGTTTCTGACAATCCAGAAGAACATCCACCGTCCAGTTCTCAGCTTGGGTATTGTGAGTACGAATCAGGGTATTCCCCTGCAGCCTGTTTTCAGTCATAAGTGTGTCATCTAATTCTTGTTGTTTCTTTGCTTCATGGACTGAGCCATCAGGCTCCGGATTACAATTAGGTGTTGTGCATATATTTTCTTCTACAGGACCCTATCCATCTGCACCTGATGGCCAATCCCGGGCAACGGACCTGGCTAACCCCACCCCAACCTGGGTACCCAGAGTGTGACCTTTCAGACCCTGTATGTGTGCACAGTACTGTGATTTAATGCAACTAATTAACCTGATTCCCCTTCCCGTGTTTCTGTTCCCTAAATAAATCAGATTTGTTGTTGTTAAACTTTAAACTGTCTGAAGAGTCAGTACCTTCATACCAAGCACTGTATTGGTTTGTGTATTAATACCTTATTTTCAGGGGGTCCTCAGAGACGAACCTGTGAATCAGTCTCGAGGGTAAGTGGTACCTTATGAATGAACAGTGTGTACATGTGGGGTATTGGTACTGTGACTCCTGTGCATCGTGTGGGCCATTAGAGGGATTAGAAGGGGGTCTCAGTGTCCCAGAGGGCTGTGACCAAACTAGATCAACCATAACAAACCCTGACCTCTGGGTGGAGGCACCCGCCATAGAACCTAGGCCCCTCAACCTGTCAGTAGTCAAGCAGGCAGGGGTAGAAGCCCTTGTGATAGTGCCACCTGGGGGATACATCTTGGAGGGTCACCGCTGGGATTTTGTGTCCTCTACTGGCCACATTTACGAACCACTGTTAAAAAAAATAAATGGGTACCCCAACAGAAGTGGCTGTGCACCGGTTGGTGGAATGGTGTAATGGGGAGGAGATCGACCCCCAAAATGCTATGCTTATCCTGGACATCCCCCTGGGTATCAATACGGACACTGTACAGGGAGTACTTTCCAAGGTGGAAGGTTTACAAAACCCTGTGGTGGTGGGTCGACATGCTGATCTGCTCACCCACACTTTCATGGCCCTAGTAGAGTATATGGACCCCACAGATAGCTCCAAAGTGCCACAGACTATTACCCCAGAGGGAGCCCTCACTGCCTGGAGAGTGATAATTAAGGACAGTAGAGACCCGGGGGAGAATGAACCCCCCCTACTATCTGAAACTTTTGAGGATAAATTTGCTAAATTGTTGCTGGAGGAAGGGAAAACTGTGGAGGACTTGAAGAAACTATTCTTGCCACCTGGGGGTGTTCCTCCCCCAACACCCTCTCCCGCTCCAGTACCCGTTATAGTGGCTGAACCAATGCATGCTCCTATTTCACTACCTGCCATTAGTCACGACTCTTACCGAAGGTTGAGGATCTTCTCTGGCACCCTCCCCACGCCCCAGGGGGAGGATGATTGGGGCACCTGGATAGATTGTGTTGCCCCCCGATACCTGAATGGCAGTGTGTGGAGGCTGAGAAATGAAAAAGAATCATAGAAAGTCTGAGGGGTCCTGCCCTAGTGGCCATTAAATTTTTGAGGTCCACAAATCCTGATACATCTGCCCAGAATTACCTAGCTGCACTTGAAGGCAATTTTTGGAGCACTGAGTCAGGGGACAGCTTGATGTGGAAATTTCAAGGTACATAACAGTGGCCAGGGGAAAGTTTTTCTGCATATGTTACTCGTCTGGAAAGAGCTCTGCAGAAGGCTTACCGAAAAGGTGGGGTAGCCGCCAGTGACTTAAATCGTGTAAGGTTGGAGCACCTACTACAGCATGCAAAGCATTCTAAATTGCAGCTCCTTCAGTTAAGACTCCCAGACAGAAGAGGTAACCCACCGGACTATTGTGACTTAATAAAAGAACTTCGGGAGGTTGAAGATGAGGAGGGGGATTCTAATTCTGGGGTGAGAGCAGCCCAAGTGATCACAGCATCGGAAGGTCTTTGTGAAGTGGGGACCAAAGAGGGTGTGCCACCATGAGGTGAACTGCTGAGAGAGATCAGAGAATTCAAAAACAGTCTCTTTATGAAGGCTGCACCTGCAAGGGGAGGCCCCCACAAATATTCGACTGCCTCTGCTATGGGGGTGGGGGTACCCACCCAGGCATCTCCTGCTGACAACAGCTCAAAACTCAATGTCTTGACCATGGAAGAGGGGAAATTGATGAGATGCCTCCAAATGCTTATCACACCGCAGACAGAAATGGCACCAAGGATTCCAGTTAGTAGTACCCCCGTCCTGGCTCCCAGTGTGATGCCTCAGCCAGCTCAAACTCCAGAAAGTATGTTTTGCTATAATTGTAGGAAAGATGGGCAGATGAAGAGAGAATGCCAGTCCCCAAAAGACACAGACAAAGTTGTATATAGGCTACAAGGAGAGCGTCGGAGAGCAAATCAGTGGTTAAGAGGTGCACAAAATGATCCCAGTGAGGGTCTCAAAAATGCTAACTCACATCCCTTTGTGGCAAGGTCAGTTGCCCAGGCCCCCGTTATCACCTCTCTAGACTGGTCCAGAATAGTGGGTCGCTCCATGGAGACTACTGTAAAGGTGAATGGAGTGTCTACAAGAGCTGTATTAGACAGTGGCTCCCAAGTGACAATTATGTTCCAGGATTGGTATCAGAAGCATTTGTCAGATGTACGCTTAAAACCATTGGAAGGACTGCATGTATGGGGGTTAAGCGAGAAGGCCTACCCCTACTCCGGGTATATCTGAATTTGGCTGTCTTTCCTCACCTCCGTGGCTGGAGTGGCAGAGCAAGTAGAGACCCTGGCCTTAGTGTGTCCCCCTACTGGACTGTATGATGGGGTTCCGCTACTAATTGGGATGAATGTGCATATGTTTGGATGGTTGGCGCAGTTGTGATATGAGAAACAGGGGTCACAGACTGGTAGAGCTTTAAGAATTCCGGCATTGATCAAGAAGACCTATGATGCCCAGATAGATGCTGACAAAGTGGAACCAAAGGAATCGGTTGGAATTGTCTGCAAAAAGGATCCTGAGTCTCTGATCCAGGCGCTAAATGCCCAGTGTACCTTACAGGGAGAGGTCCGTATCAGAAAGGATGTCATGAATAAAATCCTCATGCTGGATGCTCCGGACAATGGGAAACTGCCAGAAGGACTGCTGGTCAAGCCAAGTATTTTGCCTGCCAGAGCCCATTCTTATGCCAGACGGGTAATGGTCCAAGTTCATAATGTGTCTGATAGAGAGATTCGAGTAAATAGAGGTTGCACCCTGGCAAATGTGCATTGTGTGGATACTGCAGTGTTGCCTAGTAACAAGTGTTCGGGGGAGAATGACAGAGTGATGCCCGACTTGTTTGATTTTGGTGACTCCCCCTTGCCAGCCAAATGGAAGATGAGAATCAGTAGAAAGCTTGCTCAGAGAGACCAGGTGTTTTCTTTCAAAGAATGGGACGTAGGATGTGTGCAAGGAGCTGAGCACCACATCCAGCTGCATGATGAAAGGCCATTTTGTGAGAGGTCTCAACGCCTGGCACCTGCTGACATAGATGATGTGAGACGGCATCTGCAAGAAATGCTTGCTGCTGGTGTAATACAAGAATCCAGAAGCCCATATCTTTCACCTATTGTGGTAGTGAGAAAAAAGAATGGGACAGTAAGGATGTGCATGGATTATCGCACCTTGAACTGGCAGACTATCCCTGATCAGTATACAATGCCCCACATCCAGGATGCTTTTGGTTCTCCATGCTGGATCTTCACAGTGGGTACTACCAGATCCCGATGGCCCCGGAAGACCGTGAGAAGACAGCCTTTATCTGTCCGCTTGGCTTCTATGAATTCATGAGGATGCCTCAAGGGATTTCAGGTGCCCCAGCCACTTTTCAACAACTGATGGAGCGTGCAGTGGGGAACATGAACTTATTAAAGTGCCTGGTGTACCTGGATGATGTTATTGTGTTTGGCAGTTCACTGGAGGAACATGAGAGCAGATTGTTCAAGGTGTTGGACCGACAGGAAGACTTTGGCCTAAAACTGTCTATCGATAAATGTCAATTCTTCCAAACATCTGTAAAGTATGTGGGACACATAGTCTCCACCGAGGGAATAGAGACCGACCCAAGTAAAGTTGAGGCCTTGACCACCTGGCCACAGCCCCACAATCCAAAAGAACTGCAAAGATTCCTGGGATTCTGTGGCCACTATCGCCGTTTCATCAAGGACCATTCAAGAGTTATACATCCTTTACTTAAGCTTACTCAAGGTTACCCTCCCATCCACAAAAAAATACAAGAGGTCGGATTCTTCTGAGCCTGAGACAGTGTATTTCCGTCCCATTGAAGTATTTGGAGCCAGATGGACACCTGAGTGTGAAGCTGCTTTTCATGAGATTATATATCAACTTACCCACGCTCTTGTCCTTGCCTATGCAGATCCAGCGAAGCCTTATGTCTTGCACACTGATGCTCGCCTGCAAGGCTTGGGGGCTGTATTGTACCAAGAGCACAAGAATGGCCTGAGACCAGTGGCCTTTGCCAGTAGAAGCCTGACCCCATCCAAAAAGAATTATCCTGTACATAAGTTAGAGTTCCTAGCTTTGAAGTGGGCTATTGTTGACCAGTTACATGAGTACTTATATGGGGCTAAGATACTAGTAAAAACTGACAATAATCCTTTGACCTATGTGCAGACTTCAGCTAAGTTGGATGCCACTGCCCATAGGTGGCTTTCTGCAGTATCTACATATGACTATGCTGTTGAATACTGAGCAGGCCTGAACCACATAGATGCTGATGCTCTCTCCCGGAGGCCTTTTCCCTGGAATGACTGGGTCAGACTGTCAGAACCTGATGTTGGAGCACTCAGCCAGAAGTTTGACAGGGAGGAACAGATGTCCACGGATGCAGTGGACTGTATGATGGATTGTTTGGGACCCTCTGAGAATTGCATACCTGCTGCTTATTGCCACTTTTTGCCAATAGACATTGGTGCACTGCCTCAGCTGGACAAGGACAATATTCAGCGGGCTCAATCCCGAGATCCCATGATTAAATCAGCTTTAGAAGCCCTCTATGCAGGGAAAGATGTGTCCAAATTACGCTCCACTGATTTGAGAACTGCATTGTTATACAAGGAAGGTCCTAAGTTGAAACTGATCAATAGACCGTTATACAGAGAAACAGTAGATGGAGGGGGACAAATAGACAAACAACAACTAGTGCTGCCCACTGCCTTTCGAGACTCAGTATTGAGGTCCTTACACAACCACATGGGGCACCTTGGTATAGACAGAACACTTGACTTGGTGAGATCCAGATTCTATTGGCCTAAGATGGGGGCTGATGTTGAGCAACACATTCGAACTTGTAGTCACTGCTTACAGAGGAAAGCTTTGCCCCAGAGGGCTGCCCCCCTTGTTAACATCACCACCAGTGCACCCATGGAGCTGGTCTGTATTGATTTTCTGAGTTTGGAGTCAGATCAAAGAAATATTAGTAATTTGCTGGTGGTCACTGACCATTTTACGAGATATGCCCAAGCTTTCCCCACCTAGGACCAGAAGGTATCCACTGTGGCAAAAGTGCTTGTAGAAAACATTTTTGCTCACTATGGGGCTCTACAAAGAATCCATTCTGATCAAGGGAGAGACTTTGAGAGTCGTCTGATTAAAGAGATGCTTTCTCTGTGAGGAGTGCGAAAGTCCAGAACCACCCCTTACCACCCCCAGGGAGACCCACAGCCTGAACGTTTCAACCGCACTATGCTAGATATGCCTGGCACCCTCCACCCAAAGGACAAGCCTAGACGGAGCCAACAAATTAGCACCCTGGTACATGCCTACAACTGCACCAAAAGTGATGCCACTGGGTTCTCCCCCTACCGCCGGATGTTTGGAAGAGAAGCTCGACTGCCGGTATATGTGTGTTTCGGAGTCTCTCCTGATAGGGTTCAAGCTGACAACTATTTACAGTATGTGTAAAGTTGAAGGCCCAGCTAAATCATGCATACCAGCTGGCTCAAACCATAGCTGACAAAAGAAATCTGGCCAGCAAAGAAAGGTATGATAAAAAGGTGAAAGCACAGGAACTCCAGGAGGGATATCGGGTATTGCTAAGAAATCTGGGACTGCATGGCAAACATAAGGTTGCTGACAGATGGCACCATCTCCCTCACATTGTAGTGGGCAAACTAGATGATCTGCCTGTGTACAAAGTAAAGCCTGAGAATAATTCAAAAGATGTTAAAACAATGCATAGAAATCATTTACTGCCCGTTGGACACATTTTGATTGAGTCTGAGCCCCCAGAAAATGCCCCCTCTGGACCAGTGACTAGAACTGCTGCTAAGAAAAAATCAAGAAAGTCTGCACCTACAGAAGCTGAGTTAAAGTGTTCCCCTCCACAAGTCCCAGTTGAACATGACTGTCAGTCCATGTCAGAGGAAGGTGAGTGTGGCTTTGAATACTACCCTTCTTACGAGCTGAGTCAATTGTTTCGGGGCAATCCCCTAGTCAATCCTGGAGATTAAGCTGGGCCTTCTGGACTGTCTAAGCCCCCAGCTTTGTCCCTGGAGCCAGTGCTCCCAGAAAGTGAAGTGCAAAGCATCAAGTCAGATGATATGGAATCATTGTGTATGGTTGAACTGTTTGAGCTTTCAGAGGAGGAAAATGATGGACTGGAACAGACTGCTGATATACCAGAACAAGAAGAGTATTTTGAGCGACCTGACGGTCCACTGCCAGTGTCCAAAAGCTCTCCATGTGAGCCAAGTGTTGTGGACTCAGAGATTGTAACTCCTGGAGCTGAAAGTGCCCCAAGTTCTAGCATATCTAGCCGAATGGAGACTACCCTGACAAGTGAGGACAATGCTGAAAATGAGGCTCAGAGTGCAGAGACTGTAACAGTTCCCCTAGAAAGACTGGTGGAGCTGTAAAGCCTGTGGTGCACCTCAGTTATGATTCCCTTGGGAGACCTGTGGACTTGCCTCTCAATGATGTCCATAAAGGAGCGCATGTGTCCCCAAGCTCATTGCCCAAACTGAACATCAGTGCTAACTCCAAGTTAATTGTGTTGCCCTTTAGGTATGGTGCCGCTGCCCCATCCAGCCCCAAGGTAGCTGATGGAGAAGGGCCCCCTCTCTTCAGGTTTCATGTACAGGAGGTAATAACCGGAGTTATGGTACAATGTGTGTATAATACTGTGTAAAAAGAGAAGTACTGAAAAGTTTCAGAAATGTGTTTCTGGTAAGGTGATATGTTGACTGATGATTACATGTATAAGCCTAATGTGATATTGATGTAAATGTACATGGTTGTGTTGAAGTTTAAGGGGGTACTTACTTGACGCGGACGCCAAGTTTTTCCAGACCAGGAAGGGTGTAACCCCCCTGCAAATGGGGGTTCCCAAAAGTCTTCCAGGAGCTTGCCTGAATGCTCCAAGTCTGGGCGGTGTTCGTCGTCTGAGCTGTTTGAATGTGGTTCCAGGTGAGTGCTATTTGAGCCTCCATGTACTGTCTCTTTAAGAGCTGTCTGCTTGCAGACTTAATTAGTTTGCATGGGGGGACTGTGTGTTCTAATGCCCGAATCCCGCCCAGGCTGCTGTCAATTCGCTCCATTTCTGCCATTGCTACATGTGCAGAGGGAGCCTTGTTGAAAGATATAACCGTTTGCCAGAAATCATTTAGAATGACAGAGAAAATGTGATTTGTCTAACCTGTCTTCATTCCAGCACAAACTGTTTCAGTGTAGTTCTTTCATTGTGGTTCTGAATAGCTGACTTGGACCAATCAGGATGATAGGGAGACCCTAAAATGGAGCCTGTGGACGAATTGGAACTTGGATTCTCAATTTTGTGCCAGCCACAAGGGGATTGTATGGGCAGTGACTCTTGGAAATGCAGTTTTAACCTTGGTGCCTTTTTCTATCAACAGAGGGAGTCTTATTGTGAGTGACAGCTGAATTAGCCAACAGAATAGTGTGGAGCTAAAGGAAATGCCCTGCTCTGTGACTGGAAAGATCAGATCAGTTCTGGCAGTGAAGAGAGAAGGAGCTGTGTGCTTCTGCTGTGTGTAGTTTCACGCAGGAAGCGCGTGTGAGGCCCTGAGTTTCAGTCTGCAGTCTTTGTGAGTGCCAGTTTGGACTGAATCTGAGTTGTAAGGAGAAAGAAGCACCAGAAGTGTGGAAACCAGGCTCACCCTGTAGAAGATGGGAGAAATTGTTGAATCTCACTTGGTCTGTCAGGAATTGAAGCTGCTGCTGTTTCCAATCCCCTGTGCTGTGTGCTGTGTGTTGAAGCTGGAAGCAACCCCAGCTTGTCTCGAACTAAATCCATTTGCTATAAACTGCAGAGGGGTCCAGTCACAAGGACCTTGTCTCCATGCCCTGCTGTTTCTGACAATCCAGAAGAACATCCACCATCCAGTTCTCAGCTTGGGTATTGTGAGCACAAATCAGGGTATTCCCTGCAGCCTGTTTTCAGTCACAAGTGTGTCATCTAATTCTTGTTGTTTCTTTGCTTCATGGACTGAGCCATCAGGCTCCGGATTACAATTAGGTGTTGTGCATATATTTTCTTCTACAGGACCCTATCCATCTGCACCTGCCGGGCCAACCCCGGGCAACGGACCTGGCTAGCCCCACCCCAACCTGGGTACCCAGAGTGTGACCTTTCAGACCCTGTATGTGTGCACAGTACTGTGATTTAATGCCACTAATTAACCTGATTCCCCCTCCCATGTTTCTGTTCCCTAAATAAATCAGATTTGTTGTTGTTAAAGCTGAACTGTCAGATTTTTCCAAGAATCTGTAATCTCACTCAGCATTCTGGAATTAGGCTCTGTGGTGCTCCATATTTCATCCATCAAGATACAACCATTTGTTTGTTTTTTCTTCCTTGCTCTTTTGTAAGAAATCCAAATATAACTTTGGCATTCTCTGCTGTGTGAGACTCTGCCTTTGGTTTGATAAGAACCTGCCCTTGGCTCTGCCTGCACTTCTAACAATGTCTAAAGCAGGTGGGGGAGGTGTGCAGCCACTATCAGTAACTCGATCCTACTTCCTGCCTCCTTCAGTCCCTCTCTATTTACTTCCCCATTTCTGTCCCATTCTCCTTTTGCATGACAGCTAGTGTCATCCTGCCTACAAGCTTCCCCAAAGTCCTGCAATTTCACCTCAGAATGGCTAGAGAATTGGTAATTACAAATGATCTAATGCACAACGAAACCTATTATGTGTAGCTTTATTTATCTATCATTTCTGTTGTACTGTAGCCTGCTGCACTTTTCACACATTGTATTTATTAGTTATCAGTGTGTCATGAGGCACACCATGAGCTTTGGTGTCTACAAGTGCACTGATGATGAGACACACATTGTAACATTGCCTTGTAACATAGCCCATTTATACTTTTTGTAACGACTCGATGTCATGTTCCCTAATGCAGCACTTAATATTTTTGCATTTATGCTATCTCCCTCCTCAGAGTCTTAATTGTTTCCTTGATGTAATAAATCCCACTTTTCAGCACCCTGATTTAGTGCTTACTAATAGTGATATGCAATCAGTCTCCTCAATGTCCAGCATCTCCAACCACACTATAGTGTTCTGCTCCTTGCTGATGTTTGTGATACAGATGTTTATTATACATACATGTTCCCTTTCCATGATGCTCACTTGTACTTCTTTGAGATCACCCTCCCCTACATCTGAGGCCGCCAGTTCATGTGCCATATACCCCCCCAAAAAATGCACATGTTCTGTGGTCTACTTGACAGAACCACCTGCTATCATGCATAATGTACCCACCACCTTCAACGAAACCCCATGCCATCGCCTTGACACATTGCCCCTATCACCAACACCTCTGTTTGGTGACTGCGCTGTGCATGTGTACTGTTGAAGTTCACTATATGGTTAATGGACTGTACATTCCCACTCATGACAGTCAGTCATCAGCTCGTGGTGGTGGTGGTGAGAGGATGATATGCTCTCTGCACCTCCTTTAGGGTTTTGTTGTAGTAAGTGTTGTGAGGTGGTGTAAGGGTGGTTGCACTAGATCACCGTTAATTTGTTGTGTGTCAAATTTGTATTACTGTATACATTTTTTTTGTTTGTTGTTGGTGGGCACAGGAACATGAAGATTTTCCATACCAGTTTATGAATGACATTACCTAAATTCAACTATCTGTGCAATTTAAAGATGCCCTGAATAGTGGTGCATCACTTATCTCCTTTGTTTACAGGCAATGCAGTTCAACACATTCTACCACCTCTGAGACAGCATGGTGAGAATGAGATTCACAAATGAAACTATTGCTGCTGCTTGTTGCATAATCTAATTTTCATAAGTGTAACCCCATTATACATTGTGTTTTACTAGAATGCCTCTCATGGTCTCTTTAAGAGCTGCCAGCTTGCTGACCCAGTCAGTTTACTAAGAAGGGAGGGACTGTGAGTTCTCTTGCTCGAGTCCCGCCTGAGCCATGGTGTATGTGCTTTATTGTTGCCATTGCTAAGTAGGCAAAGTGGGTCCCTTATTGGGCTGTAGTATTTATGTATTATATGTTGACTGAGTATTAAGTAATTTAGTTTGTCTAACCTGTTTTGCCTTGCAGCTGGGACTTTGTGCGTTTGGCCCCTCCATTTTTGACCCAGACTTCTATGGGGTACAGTGAGGATCCCAGGCCACTTAAAATGGAGCATTGAGCTGCCAATTATGACTGGGACTCTTTTTGGAGCCGGCTGCAAATGTGATGTATGGCCCTTGATCTGTCAACTAAAGTCCAGACGGTGGAGAATTTTTTTCACCAATAGAAGGAGGTAGAGGGTATTGGCAGTGGTATCCCTCTCCAATAGCATTGGGTTGCGCCCGAATGTGGACCCCCTGTTTAATGGCTGATGGAGCAGAGTCGTCGTGGCCGTGCTGACAGAAGGAGCTCTGTGCTCCTGCGCCGTAGAGTCTTTGCACGGGTAGCACGTGTGGAAGACCAAGTAGTCATGCTATAGTATTGTCATAAGCTGCCAGACAAGATCCTCTGTGGTGTGCCGGCAGAGGATGCTGTATACATGACAGCTACCTACCAGGCTCCCCCTGTAGAGAACTGGAGAATCTGCTTCAATCACGCTCGTTCTGTCCGGAAAAGTGAAGCTGCATTGCGTTACCCGATTCATGCAGTAAAAACGTTCAGGAGTTTAAATAAGCTGCCTGGTATGGTACCCCTCTTTCTTACATATAAATGTGTTGAGCAGCGTTTGGATCACAGGTCTTAGCATCAGAACAGGCAGTGAGTGGGTGTGGGAAGGCTGAAGTACTTAAGGAGCACTTCTTTTCATGGTTCACAAGGGAGAGGGACTGGGATTGTGCCATTCCTGCAGGGAAAGGGTGTGCGTGGGTGGGTGGAAGAGAGCCACAGATGGGGTCATCATGGTGGAAAGGCTGCCGGGGGTCCTTCTGTCCCTGTGGGTACACAAGGCACCTTGGCCAGATGGATAACATCCCAGCATGCTTAGGGAGCTGGCAGGGGTACTGGCATGGCCACTGGTGGATCTGTTAAACACTGTGCTAAATACAGGATGTGTTCCCAGAGAGTGGAGGTAGCCACATGTGGTACCTCTCCACAACAGTGGGCCCCTGGACAATACTGGGAACTACAGACTGGCGAGGCTGAGCACAATTGAGGGAAAACTGATGCAATCTATGCTCAAAACAAATGATGGTGCAGTTTATTCTGGCTAAAATCTCTTGTAAACTGTGATAACCTCTTAGAAGCGTTTAGTTGCTAAAGTCTTTACCTCGATTAGGAACTGGTTATGAGGGCTGTGTGTTATCTACTACAACTGAAAAGGGGTCTTCATCTTGGACCAACCCAGTTTGGCCACTTGGACAAGAGTGAGGGGTGTTAACCCGGTGGGAGGACACCAGGCCCAGGGGGGAACGTCCCAATGTTTATGGAGAAGTACAATTGTGGTGTCCTCCAGCCAACAGGGCATGCGTATTGTGATGGAGTGTAGGCCACACTGGCTGTGGGGTGGCGATAATACTAAATGGAGATTGTTGGTAGGAAGGTTGCCGACTGTGCAGTTAGCTCTTGCAGACCACTGGAGAGGTAAACTGGCTTAGCATGCAACCGTGGCCATTGGGGCGGGTGATGAGAGACAGTGGGAGGTGAAATGATGGACAAGTTGTACTTGTTGGTGCGAGACCGGGACAACTTTCATTCAACAGGAGGCCAGCAACTATGGCAGGTGGACATTGCCACAGGTCTAGGAAAGTGACCAGAGGTGTCCATAGGGATCCTCGATGGTTGGCGGGGGGGCGGATGGTCATTGGTTGGCGTGCTAAGTCTCTCCAGTCATGTTAACCCGCTACACCTGTCGGTATAAGAAGTGAGCGGCGGATGGGAGGATGCAAATGATGATCACATATCATTGATGTTAAGACAGGGAACTATTACAGCTGAGCATGTACCAACCAGGCAGGGCGAAGTAACACGGCAGAGGGACACATCAAGGAGATCGGACTCATTGAGGCACATACGGTTCAGGAGGGGTGGAAGACAGTAGGTTCAGGAAAAAGAAGGAAGACGCTGCATAGTGTGTGCCTATATTCAGATGTTGCCACAACAAACATGTGAAGGACAAGCCTGGACGTTCAGCCGGAACACAGTTATGCACCCCTCATCACACTGACAGGAGAAGGAAGCAACTAATAGGAACCATTGGAGGAACGAGCAGCAGCAAGGAGGAAAGGAGACACTGCCTCGGAGGATGTTTCCGGGGCACACAATCTGGGAGACATGGGGGAACTTCTCTTGGGGGCATTGAAATTTCACCAAAACCAGAAAGAAAATATTTTTTTTCAGGGGGGGCACCTGGAGGAGACACAAGTAAAGTGAGAAAAGTGGTGGCATTGGTCAAGATGGAGGGGAAATGAGCTGGGGGCTGGGGGGTCAATGTTCCAGTACGAGATACTGTGTTGCCCAGAAGCATCACTGGCAAAAGAAAGGAGAGTCAGGGTGGTGGCTCAGTGAGGAGAAAGCTCTGTAGATGGGATGGGTGGTGTTGCTTTGCTCCCGGTGTACAGACTGACATTGTCCACAGTGATCCAGCAGGATGTAATGGATCCAAGGAGGATCAGTACAAAGGGGAGATATTGGTTCGAGCCTGTGGGGATGGACATGGTTCGAGCAAGAGGGATGGTGGAGGAGACACGCAGGCTAATGTAGGGGGAGGGGGGACCCACAAGTAGCCAGTGGTAACAGGGATAATGAGGCAGTGACAGTGCTGCTCTTGGGTGACTCCTTGACTTCCCAGGACACCAGAACAGCCACCAGGAAAGCCGGTGGCCACCAGAGGACTCTCAGTGAAGCTGGGAGTTGATGAACAGTGAGGGGGGGAAACCAGGAGTGGCTACTTCATTGCAACAGGGATGTATACCTCTAATCCAGGACTCCTACTGGGCTGACGTGAGTTATGACAGACATGGATCACTTAGGGTGAGCAGATGCTTACCTGTATTGGGCCTGCTGGCAGACGGGAATGGCCTAGTAGTCTTTGTCTGCCACGAATATCCATTTTTCTATATTTGTTTGTGTCATCATTCTGTGTGTGCTGGTTCCAGTTTTCCTCTTGTGCTATGTATGTACCTTGTGTCACACTTTGTGGACCCCATCCACTCATAGAGCTTTTACTGTCCACCCAAAATTAAAAAAGAAAGACACTGATATTTGTTTTTCCCTCCATGGTATCCCCTTGCTACAACATACTATATTTTCTCTTCTTGACTTTGGGTGGGTGTGGGGGGCATTTGGTAGTTCAACAGTCCCATTGTGTATAACTGCATCACTGATGGCAGTTGACTGCACTCATTATGACCCCACTGAGTCTCAATCAGGGCTATTCTCCCCTGCTTACCCTTGGTAATATGCTTCAGTTTATGTGTTTGAGTACAGCACAATCACATAGACAATTGGGTCATCAAGCTAAATCTAGTAGTTTGAACACACTGCAAGACACCATGAATTGAGCACATCAGTGTCTTTAGCATCAGATTGTCAGTCACACTGTCATACATATCTGTGTTCCTTTGTAGCCTATTTGTTTTTTTACTATGACACACAATTCTGCTTGGGATGAGCACTGGGAAATTATCCACAGTGGTCGATATATCTACGTTGCGCCGTCCCGGTGGCACTGTTGGTTGAGGCGCTGTACGCCACACCTCGCACTGCGCCGTCAATCCGTATTGGTTTAGTTAGTGAAGCTGATTCACCAGCCATTGTTGGCAAGGGAGAAGTCAGGACACAGACCGGAGGGGCAGAAGGGGTGATCAGCTTGGGGGCTTAGGGAAGGCTTTTTGAGGCAGTGAAAAACCACGCAGAAAAAGGGAGAGGAGAGAGAGTAGAAGAGGAGAGAGAGTGAGAGAGAGGCAGAAGAGCCCATAAAGCAGTCAGTCATAATTCTGGAGGACTCTGTAGTAAAGTGGATCATATTGTAGTGGTGAGCAGAGGACAGAACAAGCAGCATCTGGGTAGAGTGCATGCCTGACATGAAAGTAGATAGGGTACAGCAGCATAGAAACACAGACTTTGACGGCAGATAAGGACCGCTTGTCCCATCTAGTGTGTCCATTTCCCTACCTACAGGATAGGCTGCAGATCCTAGTTAACCAACAGCCTATTTCTCCCTACCCCCCAGAAGAATTGCCTTATGTCTGTCCCATGCATTCTTGAATTCTCCCACAGTTTTAGACCCCACAACCTCCTCAGGAAGGCTGTTCCATGCATCCACTACCCTCTCTGTGAAATAATACTTCTACATTGCCCCTGAAGCGCCCCACCATCTTTAAATTGTGTCCCCTTGTTCTTGCACGTCTCTTTTTCTGAAAGATGCTACCCTCTTGGACTTTGTAGATTCCACTGAGGTACTTAAAGTTTCTATCATGTCCCCCTTCTCCCTTTTCCTCAAGGGTATACATATTAAGCTTTTAGTCTCTCCTCATACGACTTCTCTTGCAGACCCTGCACCATTTTAACTGCCCTCCGCTTGACTGCCTCTATCCTGTCTATGTCTTGTGGAGATGGGGATCCCAGAACTGTACATAGTACTCCAGATGGGGTCTCACCAACTGTCTCTACAGAGGGATAGCAACTTCCTTTTTTCTGCTGATGCCTCTCCTATACATCCCAGTATACACCCAGCCTCCCTACTGCCTTCTCATTGCTTACTAACCTTAAGGTCATCTGATATGATTACCCCAGGTCCCTTTCCTTTTTGTTCTTGTTACTACCTCCCCCCATTTGCATCGCATATGGATCGTTGTGTACGGAAGGTGGTGGGGAACCAGGCATCATCGTTCTCGTGAAGATAAGCTGAATTCATTTTCAGCTGCCAGGCCAAGTCGCCCCCCATCCATGGAAGTAAGCTCCAGCCAGGGGCAGAATGATGGACCTTTAGATTGTAACATTGCTCATGGTGTTATAGCGTCACTTTAATTTCTGTAACACCTCGATTCCCTGATGAACCGTATAATCTATCAGTGGTTCTTTGTTCCTGCTGGTGTCCTTTTTCCAGTCCTAGACCGTTTCCGCTCTTTTGAAAATTTTAGAAATAAATAGGAAGGAATGCAACCATAGTTCCTGAACAGGGCACAAGCTTGGGACACCACTTTTAAGAGGATGCGTCGATATGTCGGAGGTTTAGGTGTTGGTGCAGCCAAGCACCCAAGTACCTGAAGCAGGATGTGTACTCAAGTAGATTATCATCAGGTTGCGGAAAGTGGGCATGGAGACAAGCCTATAGATCTCTGCACATTGTGACAAAGGTCATGGACACAGTCTTCTTGGCATTAAGAAACAGTGGATGGTTGTAAACCAGAGACTTTGTCAAAATCATGCTGAAAGGTGGATGGAACCTCCACAGGGTTGAGACAGATGTATAAGAACCATTTCAGCAGCGTACATGTGTATGGTGGCGGGTGAGCAGATGATGGAAGGTCATTTAGAAAGATGAAATAATAAGGGCCTAACACTGAGCCTACCAGGACTACAGTTCAATCTGGATGTGAGGGAAATTTCAACAAGAAATCTTGACTGGTTCTACGATGAGTTTTGCTTTGAGCAAGTTTGTGGCTGAGGAAATAGACCAGCTGTTGATAGGTAGTCTAAGAGAGGGGGAGTCAGTGTTGAAGGCATAACCGGATGACCAAAACTGATGAGATGGTTGGCCATTGGCCATCTCTGTCGGTATATAGTCAGTGAGGTCAATTAAGGAGGTGGCAGTAGATCATTTTCCTGAAAACAGATTGGGAAGGGGTGAATGGATGTGTCATATATGAGTTAGCTTTGAGACTCTGTTTTCTTTAAGTTTTGGTAGTGTATGAAGGATAGATGAGATGGTGGTTACCAGAAGAGGAAGGACACTGCCTTTGGGAAGGAGGATGTAGATCTCCACAGAGCTAGAGAAAAAAAGCGATGGAAGATATGAGGTCAAGAATAATAGAGGGCTGGACAGTAGGACAGCATTAGATACCAACTACAAAGATAGGAGAGTAAATGGAACAGACACATGAACTTGCTAAAGCATCACGGGTCACTGAGTTAGAGGAGGTAGACTGTTGAGAATGGAGGAGGTATGAATGTCACATGGCACACTCCCCTGCCTGCTCTATCTTGCCTTAGCGGGAGTAGCCAGGAATGGATACTGAGTGTCAACACAGGTAAGAGACCAACCAGAGATGTGAGGTGCTGCAGGATGCTGACTGAGCTGTCACTAAGTGCATACTGTAACAGCAGGTAGTACAACAGGTTGGTGGCAGGCCGATGGATGGCGAAGCAATGTGCTGATCACCCGCGCATGATTGTGGGGATCAGGGTGTTTTGCGCTACATTACGGTATGTGTGATCCAATACACACCTGTGAACAGCATTACTTAGAGGGACACTGTCAGCTTTCGAACCTGTTGATTTTAGTGTTTTCTCAAAAAGCAAACTTCTATAATGACTAGCATTCATTATGAGGCTACAATAATTTGTTTACCTTTACGTTGGGCAGCCCAAGTGTATATTTATTTTTATAATCAATAATTGACATTCCCTCAGGTCCGACTTAATGCCCGTCTTTGTAGTACCTCCACCACACAGCACATACTAACCACCCAGGTCTCTGCACCCATGCAATCAGTGTGCTTATGATTAACATTCAGTCATTCTTTCCTGCCGGCTTGAAACAGAGCATGTGCTGCTGTTCCGCGGCTCCCATCCTATTGCTGCTTCTGCTGTTTGGTAAGTTCCTATCATAGATGCTGCATCTAGTGTATTTGGGCAGTTTCTCACATATGCAGCTTCTTATCGACCTAATGAGCCAACGTCATCAGTGTATTCATATGCCACCCTACATGTACAAAGGATGGAGCCAGTGAATAATGAGGTGCTACTGAAAGTGAGCGACAACCTTCCACTATTAACTGTTCTGTCCAGCCAAGTAATGGATCCATACAATTTCAGGGACTGCGTTAAAAAAGGCAAGAAGAAGATACGAACGAACCAATATTAAAAACAACTTCCACAGAAATGACTGTCTTGCAGGTGAATTGATGGTAATTCTTTACCTGGGGTATGATGTATGCTATAACATACTGTAGTTTCTGTGCATGTCTTTCCATGCGGAAAACTGATGAATAAGGAGATCAACTGACTAGCTCATGTTCCCAGGCAGTCATGAACTGTACTAGAGCTAGGACTGTGCTGTTCATTATAAAATCACTGTACTCCAATCCTTAGGCACGCTATCTTCCTCAAATCAACAGATATGGTGCCTTATGATTAGTGCAGGGGTGCTTTACTATCTGCGTCGTGCCATCCGTCTGCCTAGAGTGAGAGAGGACATACACTGGTGTCACATACCCTCAAAATGTACCGTTCTAGCTGGTTCTGTGCTAATTCTCTCACTAA
The DNA here is from genome assembly GCA_016271365.2 of Neoceratodus forsteri. NCBI lineage: Eukaryota > Metazoa > Chordata > Ceratodontiformes > Ceratodontidae > Neoceratodus > Neoceratodus forsteri. The sequence continues at coordinate 959,993,168 of CM057455.1, forward strand.
CCACTAACCCCTCAGCAGTAGCAGCGCTGCTGCAACCTTCAACACATTTGGTGTTGCACTCCAGATACCACCAGAGGATATCTAACACAGCCAAAACAAAACAACCAATTTAGTCATACTGGCTCAGGTGTTCCTCCTCAAATTTATCATTTAATTTCCATTGCATGAATCTCAAGTAAACATATTATCTGCTTTTTTTTTCACCTGTATGACATTTGTGTGTAACGTATACTTTCCTCAGATGAGAACTAATTCTTCATTTAAAAAAGCATGTTATTAATTTTTTCCTTATCTTGCACAAATTAGAATGTTTTTGTTTTCCAGCAACAAACCGAATAAAAATTATGTTTTTGTGGACCTAGGACCAAGATCACTATGTGATGGTGGTGGTGGGGTGGTCTAGTAAAGCTTTGCAGTCCATGTCTTTCATAGTTTGCCCTTCTCTGCCTCAGTTCAGCATTTTTTCGTTTGCCAGTAACAAAACCAAAAGAAAAAACATTTTTTTTTACCTACACCAAGATCACTATGTGGGGGGCCTAGTATAGCATCCCAGTTCATGTGTTCCCTTCTCTGCCCCAATTTAGAATTGTTTTATCATTTGCCAGTCACAAAACCAAACAAACACACCAAGATCACTATGTGGTGGTTGGGGGTGGCTAGTATACCTTCCCAGTTCATGTCATTTCATTGTGTTCCTTATCTGCCCCAATTTAGAATTTTTAGATTTCATCAACAAAACCCAAAGACACAATATTTTCGGTTGACCTAGACCAAAATCACTATGTGGTTGTATGGTGGGTGGGGGGGTTAGTATAGTGACCCAGCCATATTTTACTGTTTCCCCTCTATGCCCCAATTTTCCAATTTTTTCTTTTGCCAGAACAAAAGAAAATGGCAAAATATTCTTCTGTCGACGAGACAAGAACACTATAGTGTGTGTGTGTGGTGAAATGTAGTATGGTGACCCATTCCATATCTTTCATTGTTTCCCCTTATATGCCCCAATTTTTATTTTTTTTTTGTTTGCCAGGAACTTAACAAAGGAAAAAAATTTTTTGGATCCTACAACAATATCACTATGTGGTGTGGGGGCTAGTATAGTGACCAACCCATACCTATCATTATTTTTCCATATATACCCAAATTAACATATTTTTTGGTTTGCAAGGAACACAACAAAACTAAAAAATATTGATTTGTTGACCTACACCAAGATCACTATGTGTTAGGAGGCTAGTATGTTAACGATCCATGTACATTGTTTTCCCTTAACAGCCCCATTTTTTTGCATATGTTTCATTTCCAGTAACACATAAATGAAAAAATATTTATTTTTGACCTAGACCAAGATCACTATGTGAGTGTGGGTAGAGAGGGTTCATAGTATATGACACAATCCATGTCTTTCATTGTTTTCTCTTATAGCTAGTTTTGGATTTTTTCCATTTGCAAAAACAAAACAAAATGACAAAATACTTTTGATAGACCTAGAAAATCACCACTATTTTTGAAGGGTGTTGGTGACCCAGTCATGTGTTTGTTTTCCTATACCCCAAATTTTCAACTTTGACATAACAAAACCAAGCGAAAAATATTGTCTTGACCTAAACAAGATCACTATGTGGTGGTGGTTGTGGGGAGTGGGGAGTGGGGTGGAGCTAAAAGCTTTGCAGTCCATGTCTTTAATTTTCCTTCTATTCACCAATTTAGCCTTTTTCATTTGCTGGAAAAAAAGCGAATAAAAATATTGTTTTGTTGACTAGACCAAGATCACTATGTGGTGTTTGGGGGCTAGTATAGTGACCGATCCATATCTTTCATTCTTTCCTTATATCCCCAATTTTGCATATTTTTCATTTGCCAGAACACAAGCAAATGAAAATATTTTATTTTATTGACCGAGACCAAGATCACTATGTAGTGTGGGGTGGGGGTGCTAGTGTGGTGACCCAGTACATTCTTTCATTGTTCTCATATATGTCCCAGTTTGAATATTTTCATTTGCAGGAACACAACTAAGAAAACATATTTTTGGGTAACCCTAGAACTAAATCACTTTGTTTTATGAGGGTGAGTGCAGGTAGTATGGTGACCCAGTCCATGTCTTTCATTCTTGCCCTTATATACTAATTTTGCATTTTTCATTTGTTATAGACAAAACCACACGAAATTATATTGTTTTGTTGACATAAACCAAGTTCACTATGTAGTGATGGTGGTGTGGGGGGCCAGTATAGCAACCCAGTGCATGTCTTTTTATTTTTCCTTCTATTCCCCAATGTTGCATTTTTTTATTTTCCAGGAACAAAACAAATGAACAAATATTGTTTGTTGCCTAGAACAAAATCTCTATGTGTGGTGTTGTGGGGAAGTGCTAGTATAGTGACCCAGTCCATGTCTTTCATTGATTTTCCATATATACCCTACTTTTGCATTTTTGATTTGAAGAACAAAAACAAAAATATTTTCGGGTTCACCTCGAACAAAATCACTATGTGGTGTGGGAGGGAGGCTAGTCTTGTACAGATCCATGTCTTTCATTGTTTTTCCCTTATAAGCCCAATTTTGCATTTTTTAATTGCAAGAACAAACCAAACCAAAAATATATTTTGTTGCCCTAGAACAAAATCACTATGTGAAGTGTTACCGGGGGATAGTATGGTGACCCAGTCATGTTTTCATTGGTTTCCTTCTATGCCCCACAATTTTCATTATATTTGTTTTCCAACAACCAAACAAAATTAAACATATTTGTTTAGGTTGACCGAAATCAACATCACTATGTGGTGGTGGGTGTGAGGTTGATCTTAGCCACCCAGTGCATGTCTTTCATTGTTTTCCTTATCTCTCCAATTTTCCTTGTTTTTTTGTTTGCAAACAGAAAACAAGCGGAAAACTTTGCATTGTTGACCTAGACCAAGATTGCTGCCATGGTGGTGGGTGGGGGCTAGTATAGCATCACAATCCATGTCTTTTGATTCCTTCTCTTTCCCAGTATGGCAATTTTTTTGTTTGCCAGTAATCAAACCAAACACAATTTTTTTTTGTTGCCCTACAGAGGTGCTAAGTGGTGGTATTTTGGGGTGCTGGTATAGTGCCCAGTACATATGTTTCATTCTTTCCTTTCTATGCCAATTTTGCATTTTTTTCATTTGTGATGAACAAAGCCTACACCTATAGTGCTTTGTGCTGCTGTGGTGTGGGTGAGGTACTAATACACACCCAGTCCCTGTCTTTCACTGACCCTCGTGTTGTATGCAACCACTGATTGCTTACCTTTCACTGTCTAGCCATGCGCTTGTCCACTGGCCCACTGATTCCACCTACAAGTGGATGCAATTCACTCAGTCACGGACTTGAAAATAATTTCCCTCTCAGTTGTTTTCTTCATACCCTTCTGTCTAAAATGTATTTCCTGGTACAATACTCAATAATGTCCTTTGAAGCAATGAAGTAGCATTTGGTTCTACGCTAACTGAAAGTGATTGACTAGTGCATACTATACATTTCCATTGATGAGACTTCATGTTTTATGGCATATTTTCTGGTTTAATTTTTGACTCTAAATTGTGTGCACCATTCATCTCATATAATATTCTTCCTTGCACTTTCTCTGCACATGTTGCTACTGTTATTTTGACTGCCAACTAAAAAAACCACACATTGTCTTTACATACATGGACATAGTGTTACCACAGCTGGATGCAGATTATCCACATACAGTAAATTGTGGCATGCTATTTGAACATGTTTTATTTGCTGTGTAGTATGACACAACATGAGTACTTTACCTCTCTGTGAACTCATGAAACAGCATTTTTTTGTCATATTTTTTCAAGAAGTGCTTATAAGACAGCATCATGTCTTTCACTACCCATAACTTACTAACTTGAGTGTGTTACTTTTTCTTATATACCATTTATTGGTTGTTGTAATGTGATAAGTTCTATTTTTTTTTGCCTAATTGTTCGTGTTTCATTCCATGGCCCGTCGTACTCTTGTCTACCCTTTCTACTATTCAAGTTTTATATTGTCTACTTTCAAACCATGTTCCTTCCATCCAAATGAAACTCTTTCCTAGATATCTCCCCAAGGACTACTCCACTTCACAATACTTATGCAAGTAAATAAGATAACTTCTCTTCATCTATCAATGGCCTCTTGTCAGACCATTGCAGACAAACAATTGATGCAAGTAAATTTGTTGTTGTCAATTCACATGGATCTTTGTATTGCCTACACCATGTGTTTTGTTTCCCATGTTATCACCCTTCCTATATAACCTTTTGCTGTAGCCCCTTCAAGCTTTCATGCTGAGTAACGACTGTGCCTTGGAATGTACATGACATTGCTGCAATATAAATATAAATAAGCAGCTTGAGCCAAACCTCATTATCTCAACCGCAGTCCTACCCTTCAGAGCTTTGTCTTCCTTCTTGAAAGTGCCAGACAAGGATGAAAGGCTCTCTTGACAGTTCCACAAAAGTGAGACCTTGTCTCAGACTAACAATGTTCTTTTAGTAAGTCCCTAGTGAAAATGTTTTGATACACTTAGGTACCGTCTTGTCTTTGTCTCGAGTCTTGCTAGTCAGTTGTCTACAAGGTACCCACATTGAGTGCCTTGCTGTAGTAGTACTTCTTGTCAAATGCCTTTTTTTCTTGCCACGGTACATTCAATATCGTGTCAGTCATTATTATTTGTTATGAAAGTCAGGGAACTAGACACACTAGTAACACTTTTCTGTCCTCAGCCTGAAGTTACAGTACAGAGGATAGAAAGATTAACACTAATGCAGATTTCATCGATGCAACACACTGCGATTACATCACGTTCTGCTGTATAGTTCTGATATAAAATATTGCAGAAAAAAGGAAGCATCATTTGACACAATGTCAAATGCTTGTAAGTCAAAAAACACATACTAATTCTACATCAGTGCCTGGCCAATACTACATAGTGCGAGCAGAATACTGAAGAATTTATCTGATACTGGTGTAAGGCTTCAACCATGCACCTAGGCCATGAAAGGTCATATGTGGTGAAAAACATTTAGGAGAGACCAGTGGGATGGGTAATAGTATAACTGACCATTGTACCAGTCACCTGGTTATCATATAGGACTTGTAAGGAGGGGTTCAGGTAAATGAGAGATGTGGAGGTCACTGGTTTTACAGTGTGAGGGAACTAGAAGGACCAATTACCTCTTTTTATAGTGCACTCTTCATTGAAAGTTAGTAAGTATTGGTATAGTACAATTGCATTGTCATGTGACATGTCATACACACAGTGTATTAGTGTACTGCAACAAGCTAGTGGCAGAGATGCGGAGCTGGCCTTTTTCAGCTGCAATAGCAACTTCCTCCAACCACAATAGAGTATGCGTGCATATGTGTGAGTGTGTGTGATTCTGTGCGTGTGGCTACTCACACTGCTCTCTGTGTAGTGTGCTTGGTTGTGTGTGTGTGGGGTGGTGTGGACTCATTAACGCACATGTGCTATCAGGGGAGTGGTTACCGCGACACACCCAATATCACCTCCGTCCCACCGCGCAGACAGGTTTCCTTTCCATCCTCACCAACTCACTGTACCTTAAACTACAATAGACCATGATGTGGCATGAGTCAAAGTTCTACTCAAGACCTGAGAGGATCACTTCCTGCCTTATCAACATGCCTCACCCCTCCATTGAAGACACCCAATTTCTGTATCCCATCTGCCATAAGAGCTCTACTGTCACTCTTTATTATCCATGCCTCATCGCCTCTCTCTTTCCTTCTGATTCACTACACCTTCAACACACCAACATCATCTACTGCCCTCTAGTTACCCTGCTCATCTTGCCTCCCCTTTGTAAATTGTCACAATAGGGTCCACCACTACAAGTAACCACACAGACTAAGACAGTAGTTACAATTACCTGCTAGTATACTGTACAGAATCATCATCTTCCAGACCGGTTATGTATCTATTGGCCCCTTGTCATTTTATACATTGACTGCAGTCAGCCAACAACAGGTATTTCATATCCACCCTCTCTTTAATATAGTACAAGCACCACTACTCTTTATTAATGAAAGAGGCCATCAAGTCATTCAGTGCCCCCACCTTGCTCACGCCTCAATGTACCGCCACCCATGCGAGATGATGATGCTCTGGCACTTCACCTTTCATCTTCTCCCTACTGCCACCTACTAGGAGACCCCCCCAGGCAGGGTGAATCTTGGCCCACCATCTTTGCTGATCCACACCCAAAGGCACCGCATATCGCCTCCTGTCTATATCTGAGAGCTTTTATAATATCTGACATCCTTTTCTAATCTGTGCATCCAAGTTATCTCCCATCAACTGTCTTATTTCATGCTTTTCATCCCCACCTCTCTCTCTAGTATTCATTACAGCCTTGGAACTATTTATCATTATCATCATGTCTCCCGATCTACTTTACTAATCACTAATTGCCCTCCGATCCGCTCCATCACCGGGTCACCACCGAAAATATACCTTTTGTCCTGTGCCGTTTCATGCCAAGTAGGATATCTAAACGCACATCGCTACCTCAGTTCTAACTACATCCAACATGAGGTCACCGTCTGGGACATCGTCACGTCCCTCCTTATCAGCGCCCAGAACAACCAGCAGCAATCACGTCCTTGAAGACATCAACCTGGCAATATGGTTACTCTGAACCATGTATCCCAATTTGTTTGGGGCTGGTAATCTCAAATCCAAAGGGATGCACTTAGTGGTTCTTAGGATTGCACTCAAGCTTCACAGTTCCTCCTTACAGGGGTCATACCACCCCACATCTTCATCACTTGCCACGGAACCTTCACCCAGACATCATGCCTGGTCCACCTTCTCCCTTGCTTATCAATATATCTAGTAGCTACCTCACACTACCTCTATCCTTCCGGCATCTATTGTAGTATGTTGGTTAGTCAGTCGTATGGCGAACAATCTCTCTGTACTGCCAACACACCCTTTCGCCATCGGGTCTGCAGCTAGGCATCTTGTACCAATGCAGGCATAGAACGGCCTCACTAAACCCTAGGCATTTGCGATAGGCCCAACACTGCCATTCCCACCACTACCACACAAGTTTAAACACAAGATGGAATTGATCTGATACCAGTCCTGAAGAATCTTTTCTCTCATTACTATGGTGGAACCGGACGTTGTGCACAGACCCTTGTCTTCAAGTTTGCCACAGTCCCTACCAGCCATACTGCCTACACCATCTTCATAGCACATTTATATCCTGTGCGGCTTGTTCAACTACCTGCAAGCCAACGAAACATACCAACATACAAATACCAGCAGAATAGGACGCGGTCTTTCATCTGCTCATTTGATTAACCCCACCCTACAGCTTGCACTGCTCCCTCTTCTCTGGCTTCTCAGCTACACTACAAATATCATTGCTGCTGGATTTTGCTTAGAACCCTTCCTATACCTGTCCACCCTCTTGCCCCTCACCCCTCTTGTCCACCAGCCCCTAGCAGCGCATTCAGGCCTCGCCACCCTCTCAATAATGCACCTCTCCCTGCCCCCAATCTTCCCCTCAGCTATCCATACCTTCGTGCCCATCCTCCTTCCTTCAAAACATGACTGTTCCTCCTATTTACCTCTTCATGTGCAGGCCTCTCATGTCCCCGGTCCTTCTCTCTTCAAAGTGTGCATTTGGCTCTTGAGCCTCTCTCATAGATTGTCCCCAAACCCCAAATCATTTTGGTTGCCCTCCTCTGCACCCTCTCGTGTCCCTCTTTTAAATGTGACCTCAAACTGCACATTACTCAAGGTCGGCCTCATCCTGCAATTATACAAAGGTATCCTTCCCTCCTTCTGGAGTGATCCCTAACCATGCATCCCAGCATCCTGTTGTCATCAGCTGATGCCCTCCCAAGTCTCAGGTTGTTCATCTTGACATCCACCAACACCTCAAATCCTCAGCCATCAAGACTTGCAACATTCCCCAATTGTATACAGACAGTTTTAGCCCCAGGTGTATACCCGCATTCCCCCATTGAACCTCAACTTCACTTTCTAGACCATCTCCAGAGCCTCAGGTCCCCTGGCGCCACCTCCCATCCTCCCCATCCGCCACCGCCAGTTTTGAGTCATCCCAAGAGACTCATCTCCTCTAATTCCTTTTCCTTATGTCTAAGCATGGTTTGCTGAACTGGGTGCCCAAGGACTGATCCTGGGGACCCACTAACAACCTTGGGGATGAGCTATCCCGCCAACAATGCATCTGGGTCCCGTCTGAGCCAGTGCGATCCATCAGTCATCTGGTTCTCACCACATTTCTCCCATCTTATCAACAGGCCCATGCGATGACAGAATCAAATGCCTTGCTAGTCTAGAAAGCGACCACTGGTATACAGGTCCAAGGCACTCGTCACAGTCACAGACTCCGAGTTTGTCACAACACAATTTCCCAGTACAAATCATGCTGTCTATCATCCAGGCACCTGACATCAGGTCCCCAGCCTCTCACAATGCCTCCATTGCCCCACACCGTGTCAAGCTGACAGCCCTGTAGTTCCACCACCTCACCAGTCCCCTTGGATAGGCACTATGGCCACCTTCCAATTATCAGACACCACCCTGTCCTCAGAGATGATTAAAGCTCCCACCAGTTTCCCAGGACATCAAGGTCCTTAGCTCTCTGTGATACAATTTATCAGCCCAGTGCTTTCTCCTGTGGGAGGGCTTCCTCAGTCTCTCATGTGATTTCCCACTTCAGTACTCTTCTTTACTTAGGCCTCCTCTCCCCAGACCCAGATCGATGGTCCACCCCTCAGTATCTCTGTCTCCTCCACATGTGATGCAGCACCCCCATTTTCATGGTGACTGAGGGTGAAGTACTCATTTAGTACCTGTACTCCCCTGGGTCTTGTGCCCATCTCTCCCTATTTAATCCTGCTAATCTGCCCTTCACCTTCATTTTCCACAGTATCTAAAGCATCCTTGTTCCCTCTCTAATTTCCTGGCCAGTTCTGCTCCTTCCTTGCATAGCCGCCCTCCCACCTGGGCCCTTCTAGCCATCAGCTCTACTCCCTCAATCCCTTTCACTCCCTTGAGCACTTGAATTGCTTATAGGCTGGTTCTTTCCCACACCACCTCTACCTCCTGTTACACCTGCAGGGTTTCGGGCTATGTAATTCCTCTTGCTGGGTGCTGGTAGCATCCTGCACCCCTCTCCTGATGATTTCCACCACTATCAGTGTCCATGTCTGACCCAATCACATGTAAATGCTCATAAGGATCCTTCATTTCCTTAAATCCACCCCCTGAGTCAGTTACTCCGTCTGTGCAGCTTTCCAGCCTCCTCTCCCAGCAAAACCAGACACCAGTAGCATGGTCACTCCCCGCTAGTGGTCCCGCCAGGCACCAATCTGGTCACTGTCTGGGTGGACCACATCTAAACCCGCCCTCCTGGTGGGTCCCCCACCGGCAGCTGAGGAGGAATGTCTTGAACATCAACAACCTCTGTTCCTGGTCACAGGGATGTCAGATCTCAATTTGTTAGTGCAGTTTAAGTCTCCCAACACCCACCGTTCCTCGCCAGTCTGCAGTGTCTCCCAACATCCCCGCAGACTCTCCAGCTCTCCACAGGGCAGGGTCCTACACCACTCTATTATTCTCTCTTACCTTGTTATCAAGCACAAATGCCTCCACATTTCCTCTGCATCCTCTACTCCCCCATGCAAGCAGTTTTGACTATCATTGCCACCTCCTCCCCTACCCCTATTCTTCCTGAACATAAAACCCTCAGTTCAGAGACCATTGTGTCCTGCAGTGGCCCAGGGTCTCAGACGTGCTGCCACATCACTCCCTCAGTTAGCATAGCCTGAACAGGCATTTGTACTAGCTCCTGGCATTATCAGAGACCTTCACCTTTCCCTTACTTCCATTTCCCTACTTGTGTTATAGAGTTCTGTTCCCTGGTCTACACTTTACCAGTCAGCCTTTTCACAATCCTCAGCTCCCCATGGGTGTGAAAAAGTCAAGTCCTTTACACCCCTTAGCCTTACTACCCCTCACCTTCACAGATTAAACCCCACTTTTCCTATGAACCCTCTATTTTCCTTAAGATTCCTCCTCAAAATGAATCGAGTCTATCTCAGCATACAACTCATATCTCCCAAGTCCCCCCAATCCCCATCAACCCCTACCCCCAGGCCTCCCACTCCCTGAACCACTGGTTTATCTCCCTAAACTTCCTTTGCATTCTCCATAGCTCTTAACAGCGTTCTAAAACAAACTGCCATCCTATGTCATGACAGACCTGGTATATGACTCATGCTTTGTACCACTCTTGCGTGTTAGGTCGTCTTATCAACACCATGAGTTTTAAATCTTATTGTATAGTTCATTCGTTTTATGATTGCCCATCGGCTGATGCTGTTTCTATGCATTAACAAATCAACGATGGACTTTGTTTTCGTGCACTGTGCCTGAATATGGCGGGATCACGGACACGCTGATATTTTAACAGACGACAAAGGACACATGACGCTAAACTAGTCGGGGTACAGGCTCAATGTATCTTTTCCGGGGGTGGGGGACCTAAGGACAGCGAATATCCACGCACAAAGTGTCAGAGAGGATGGTCCTAGTAGTCTAATGGAGCTGTGCAAATACATAAAAAAACTATTGAATCAATCACCTTTTGTACAGCAAACTACAGATTAACACTTTATGACTTGGATGGAAGATAAGGTCAACTCTGACATCAAATCTTTCATTCCTACAAACACAAATACAGATCTAGTTAACCCACACCTATTTCTTCCTACCTGTACAACACCATCTTCCACATGCACGGATTCTGCTTTGTACTATAGAACAGCTCCTTAGCACAATCCTTATTTCCCCATTTCTCACTGTAAGACCTTGTCGCTCTGTCCCTCACCTTGCAATATACAGCCTTAGTTCAGCAACTGCCTTCTAGCTCCAAACCTACAATGACTGCTCTACTTCTCTCCTCGTCCCTCTCAGCAGTGCTATGGGGTTCCAGATCTGATTGATGATGTGGCTATCATGAATTAAGTCATCGCCTACCTCCTCTGGCAGGTAGCGCCCTGGTTACGCTCGTAGTATCTATTTACCTTTCACTGAGTTTCTTTAAGATCTCAGGTCCTCTACCTGTTGACTGTGGTGTTCCATACAGAATGTTCATAGCATTGGTTGCAACCCCCTCCACAGATGCAGCACTTTCTTTTACGTTAACCCACTTCCCTCGTGCCCACATCGACATGGTATCAGTTCCTGACCCTTTCTCTCACTTCATCATGCCTCTGGTAGCAAGTTTAGTACTCCAAAAAATCTACCCTACTTCTAACCCTTCCGATGACAACCATGTCATTTCGGATGTACTGCCACCTAACATTGGGGACCATATAAGAGACAGGACTACACCAACATTTCTACCCACCATTTCAAATGGTACCCACCCTCATCCTGTCTTTGCAGACGTAATTGTGCCGAGCGGAACCTTAAGTCAGGTTGGGACTACAAAGTCTGTGTTGTGCTTGTACCCCATCAGCCACAGGGAAACTCTACAGAGCCGTCACTTTGGCACAGTTCGTTCCAGTTGTAATGCTGTCGACCATTATTCATGAACGAACCGGGCTGCTGGCTGTCAGGTCAGATGGACAAAGCTTGAGCATTGGACTACTTCCTCTCTGAGGTGAAAAATGGGCAGACTGGATGTGCATGGGTTTATCTGCCATCAACTTCTATATACAAAAAAAGCCTGCAGGCTGCTGAGACCCTGGCGCACCCATACGTGTCTGGTGTACTCCACAACAACACTCAACCTTCAATAAGACTCAACCCAAACCTGCCAACATAAAAGGCCTGCGAGCTCTCCCAGTTGACACCTGCATCATCTCTCAACTCGGTCTCCACCGCCACTGTCAAACTGCCTGTCACAGGGTAACCACTATGGGCCAGAGTCTTTACTATCATGCTCCATCCTGGTTCAGTTCTCCCAGCCAACAGCTGACTCCAATGCTTGGTCCTTTCAAATTTTCTCTCCAAACAATCTCTGGCACTCGCTGCTCCAACTACATAATCCACCGCAGCCGTACCTTCAACATAGGCTGGGTAGCTGTGTCTGCCTTTATAGATGCCTGGTGTCTCAGTCAATATCTTGTATTATAAACTATCTCGTTGCACCGATGCGGTACTCATGTGTATATGACTACTGCCATCTACCTGTTAAAAGCCTTACCATTGAATTCCATTGACACTTTTGCTTTTCATCTCATTGTTATATTGTTTCCTCTCTTTTGTTTGCTGTGACATTTCTGTCTTATGAGGTGCCTTTGTAAGTGAGTCTATGAGTCAAGGTCTGTAACCAAGGCTGTAATAACTAATAATTAAAGCACACAATATTAAGAGGCTCTGGTATGTACATGGACACTACATGTAAACTTCGCAGGAGTAAGAGAGAAAGGCAAGACTTTAGCCTCTCTGTATGTGCCCTTTCAGTTACTCATTAATAAACAAGTAATAAATTCTCCTGCCTGTCCTCTCACTGCTATCCATCACAAAAATATAACACTAATTCCAACAGTACTCTTCAGACTTGGCAACCAGCCTCTCTTAAAGTGGGCTGGTCACATAAATATCCACTATATATCATCCTGTGCAGTATATTTCATTAGCATGGGCAGCATTCGTAAGTACATTTCAAACCTAAACTGTATTCAATCACCCCTATTGCCTGTTTCTCTACCCATTTGATTGCCGCATTTGTACAATAGAACATTATCATACTACAACAATTGTGGTAATTATCATAATACCTCAGAAGTGCCCAAACAGTCATTATTATTATGTACTTCGACCCAACCTGACTCCTGAGACTTACCAGTAATGTCCCCAGCTCTAATCAGCTCAAGACTATCTCCTCTGGCTCCTATTTTCCTTCTCTTTGTACACAACTTCTTGACTACAGCTCTCTTCCTTCTTGAACCATTTATGACCATCCACTGTTGTTTGAATTACTACCTTGACCTTCCTTCTGTCAGTCTTTCTTGTTATATTTGAACATTCTCACTCTCTCTATAACCTTACTATCTTATTAACCTTTCACTCCACAGGGGTCATGGTTTCTGCAATTGTATATCTTGCCATTATCTGTAAATACGCAATTATTTTTTATTTCTATTGTATTTTAGCACTATACTGTTCTCTATTTTTACTATTGTAACATGTATTTGTTCAACTGTTCTCCTTTGTTGTAATCTCCCCGTGTTGAAAATAGTCATTTATGGCTGAAACTAAAGTTAAAAAAACTAATAAACAAATAAAATAAAATAAAATGATAGTCCATGGATATACTTTCAGCGTCAAGCTGTCAATGAAAATTTTACATGGTTCTAGTACTCACCAAGCTACTGCCCTGAACCAAACAACCTATATGCTTACCAATGACACATATCAGTGATGGACTATTCTCTGTATTCCATGGGTAGGCAAGGTCCACAATTATAGCTGCACTACTGTTTCTTCACCCTGGTATTGATAGTACCACAGCTCAGGATTTGAGATGGGGTGAAGGGAAAAGTTAAACGGTGAGGATTACAGGCTTTGGGCATCTGGTGATAGTGGGTTTACAAGGGTAGCAGCACTGGGACTGCGGTATACAGTATTGATATAAAAAAGTACTCTATTAATCACAATACAGAAGTAGTGTTGGTAGGTGGATTGTGGGTAGACATAGTCACCATACTACACACTAACATACTAAAAGTGAAGAATAGGCTGATCTTTCTCAGGTCCACTTGTTAACCACCTAGCTGGGTGTTTTATTTCCTCTCACCCAGGCCGAGATGCTCATCTTGGCTTCAATTGTCCCAGCTCCGCCTTCTTTAATTCCTCGACTGCACCTTCCACAGACTCCTGGGCATTGCATTCATAGCTCCACCACCTTCACAGTGGTACTGTCTCTACATTCACTAATTCCCCCCTCCCACTACTACCACGATTGGTTCCCCCATCTGGACCTGAACATCTCATTGGCTCTGCCTCTTACACATTAATCAATTATCTGTAGCCCCTATCTCTCCTTTCCTCAAGTACAATGATACATCACCTTTCATCCATGCCCTCCCCCATGCCCTGGGTCATCCTGGTTCTTCTTGTCTTGATTTTCTGCATCGTGCTATGTACAACTTTAGTGGTCTCAGAATATGAATCATGGTGCCATCTAACCAGGACATTGTGGGTCCCTCCTCCACCTAGTTAATCCTCAGCTATACAGCCCAATATCCGTTTGCTTTGCACAGTTCTTCTGAATTTTAGGTAGTATGTTTTGACCTCTACCACCACTCCTAAGTACTCTCATGTTTGCTTTCATGATACCACACCACCTGCGGATACATATCATGGGTTCTGGCCCCATTCCATCACCCCATTCTAAGTCCATCAGTCAGCCACCTCCAGGGTATCCTTGTCTCTGGACCATCTGCTACTAATCACGTCTGCTAGCACTCCAGTTCTGAAATCCACACGTACAGTTTGCATCACATGCATCCTGTCAGTGAAAAAAACCTCTGTCATGACTAATTGTTCTTTCTTCTAATCTCATATTGTCCTCTTGTTCTACTATTTGAATATATTAGAATTTACATTCTTTCACCTACTGATGGCCTTTTCTACTACTTTCATCATAAAGCTCTACTGTACTCTATTATACTATGCTCTGTTAAGCTGTCCTCATTTTTCTGATACAACCACAGCAATTTGAGTATCCTTATCTGGACTTCCACTTTGGTTACTGTCTTTGTGCAGTGGTCTCCTGTACACCAGTACTCCAATGATGCACACAACCCGGGGCTTCTACTAATTATGATGAGGGGTCTGCCTAAATCTATCTAAGATACAGATCCTTTTCCTCAACAGCCTTATTCTTCCTACCCCCCCTCTTGGTGCCTTACATCTGTCCCTGCCTTAGTACTTCATCTCTTGTACCCCATCGTGAATGTTCCACATCTTTAACAGTCACAGTGACAACATACTTATAGATTACATTGAGTTATTTGGCATCTGTCTTCAATTGCACTTGTTCTTGCATCTCTTTGTATGAACCCTTTCATTCTTCAGATGAAGTATTTACATCTCACGTGGAGGTATCAGGCGCTAGTATGTAACACAGAGCAGCAAGCAACTGTGGTCAAGATTATGGAGCCTGCACCTGGTGGTACACATATGCAGCATATGGAAGAGTCAAGGTGGGGCCTGCACACGGGGGTGGTGCAGCACCCATCCATGGCTGAGGAGGCTGGTCTCCATCAGCCACCAATGTCAGTGGCAAGTAAGTGTTGTATGCTCCCCAAGTTTGTTGAACTGACATTTTTCTCTTAGTGGCATGTAGTGCGGGGGGCTTCATATTCTGCTGTCTTCTGTTTTTGCTTAGGGAGGACATTGTGTGTCTGAATAGGGAGCTGGAGCCATGGGGTGTGGTGGTCAACATAGGGATGCATGCTAGCGTTTGGGGAACCCAAGGAGTCGCACAATACAGCATGTAGCAGGCAATGAAACAAATGGGTGAATGGGTAGCAGGGTAAGACCAAGGATGGCAGCCTCATGGAGTGGTGACTGGAGTCAGTCAGGTAAAGGTTATTAACAGCAAGAACAGAGTTTAAATGTTAGCTCATGTGAGCACACAGATCCATATTCAGTTGATAGTCTACATCTCAGTAATGCAGGTTCATAGGTGTTGAAGCAGACTGATGTAAATTATCATTGTCAGATATAATTAAAACTAGCTGTTGCATAGGCAATGGAGGTTGAAATAAGCTGGATGGGGTCAAGATGACCTACCCCAACATCCCGGACAGTGCCAAAATTGACTTGGAGTGTTGATGGAGGGGTGTGTAAGGAGGCATGAAAGGAGTCTGCGATTTGAGAGTGGTATCAGAAAAAAACTAGCATTGGAAAAAGATACTAACATACAAAATTCCAGCAGAATATGCCCTAACGGTCTTTCATGTCTGATCGTTTGGTCATCCAAAATGCTGGTAGCTGATTTTGCTTCCCCCATTGCCCTATCTTGCTTCTCCCTTACCATTCTTTGATTTTCTCACTGCAATGGACTTTGCTTCCAGAACCTTTCCCCTGTACCTGTCCAACCTGCTCTTGAACCACTCCACTTTCTCTGCCTCCACCATCCCCATGGGCAGCGCCTTCCATGGTGCCACCACCCTCTCAGTGAAATATCAGCTCCTCCTTTGCCCCCTCAATCTCTCCCCCTCTCCATCTTCCAGCCATCCCCTCTAGTTGCCCCCCTTCCTTCACAGCACACCGACTGCTCCTGCCCTATTTACCCATTTCATGTACCTGAAAACCTCTATCAGGTCCCCCCAGTCCCTTCCGTCTTCCAATGTGTACATATTTAGCTCTTCAAAATCATTTGTGTTGCCTTACTCTGGACCCTCTCCAGGAGTTCGATGTCCCTCTTTAAGTGTGTCCTCCTAAACTGCACACAGTACTTGTGGTGTGGCCTCAACAGGCAGTTGTACAGAGGGAGTATCGCTTCCATCGTTCTGGAATACTGCTGAGTTTCAGGCATTCATGGAAGAGAGGAATGTGGACATAGCTGACATTACTGAGACATGGAGTGAAATGTAACCATTCATTTGATTGGCATTAGCTTGCCATTGTGGGATGCATTAATAGCATCACCCTGTCATTACAGAAGGTCTGCAGAAGCAAACTAAAGTTAATGTACATGAGTATACTATTTTGGTCACTGTGTCCTTATCTGATGTCACCTGTTACTTTGCTATGTTTTAATGAATTATGTGTGTGGTGCATATATGCTGAGGCCCAAAATATCTGTCATGAGTATAATTGGGTGATGGCTGACACAAACTTTCATTGCCATGGTCAATACCTGCTCACCCTGACACCAGTCCATTTCAGAATCCACTGTTGAAAATGTACATGGGAAGCTAAAATGTGAGCAGGTAATGCAAACACCACCTGAGAATCAAATGTCAAGACATCATCAAGTATCACACCCAGATTAGTTATCCATTCTGTAGGGATAAATGGTATTCCCCCAGTACAAGACAGTGGTTATCCCAATGAGCCCCTGCCACACCACGACCACTCTGATCCTCCACCAGCACCTTAGTCTTGTCAGCGTTGAGTCTTAGTCACTCATACCATAGATGCAACTCCAAAAGATAGGTCTAGAACAAGTAGACGTGAGTGAGTGTCCACATGCAGGCTGCTGTACTGCAGAGAGGAGCATGGCATGTCAATGATGTTGAAAGTGTTTTTACTCTTTTTGGTGGTACTGTGTCAAATGAGCTATGAAAGTCTAGGTAGGCAATGTCAGCAGACATCCCTTGTCTACTACTTCACTCACCCCATAAAATAAATCAATTTGTTTCATCTGACAGGGCCCTCCTGCTTAAAAATCCATGCAGCATCACGTCATGTCATCCACTAGCCTTCAGGTACTCAACATTTGTTTTCTTCTGAAGTGATTTTATCATTTCCCCTATCACCGATGTCAAACTGACAGGTCACAGAGGGGAGTATGTATACAAAACCTTTGTGTACTTTGGTGGGATTTCCATTTTCTATAAGTTGCCCACAGTGCCTACTCTCATCCCTTTTTGATATTTTGTTCCACTGCCTTTATCCTGTCCCTTTCACATAGAGCTACTCCTCTCCCTCTTCTGCATGTCATGTCTCTCCTGGGTGTTGTGTATCCTGGTATGTTACCTTCACGATCTTTGCTCTCTCTGTTACATGTTTCTGTGACTGCCATGAGATCCGTGCATCCTCCGTCCATCAAGTCCACCAGTTCAGGTCCCTTGTTGCGCTGACTACATGCATTCTTACTAATTAGCCTCAATTTCTTATGTCCTTATCCCCTTTTCTCCAACTCTGTCCTTATCGCCTTTTGTCATTTTCTCAATTTACCCATTCCCTTCTCCATATTAATGTCTCTATATTGGTATTTACCGCACTAATTACTGTTATTTCTTTGGGTGAGGGGTGCTTGGACTTCCCTACACCTTGTCCATGTATCCACCCGTGGCTAGTACAAATGTTTGCAAATGAAGCATTTCAACCTATGACCTAATGCCCTGTTTCCCTTTTTGGGCAGATGACAACCATAATGAAAATATAGTTTCTAATCACTCCATGTCTACCAACAGTAATTGATGAAGGCAAAGACAGTATCTTGGCTCAACTCTTTCAATCACTGATTGAATCCCATGTTGTGGAGCACATTAGCCTCAATCATGCCATGGACAGGCCACACCCGCCCATACTGTTACCATGCGTGCTGCCTGATTCAGGATCAGCGACAAATCCCTAACCTCTATCAGCATTGCTCTTATGCCTTTCAACGTCAATTACTTTGTCCATATGTTGTCAATGACATCAACATCCCTCCTCCATGCAGTTGCTCCTTGGATCGTCAATATTTGCTCCCTGTCATGTCACAGCTATTGCACCATGCTGTGTCCTTACCTCCCTCTCACCTTCCTCCAATGTAGGCGCTTGTTGATTTTTTTGTACAGATCGCTCTTCACAGCCCGGGGTTAGCATTCAACATACTGGAATGCAGACATCATGTTTTATCACAGTCACAGTTACAGTCTCAGCCGCCCAGTAATTCAGCAGAGTGGTGTGTGTGCCAGAAGTGCCAGTTAATGTCAGTACAAGCTGAGATGGTCTTCGGTGGATTACGTCCTGGAGACTGCATTTCAGAATTACCGGTACGTTGTACTGCATCCGGTGCCTGCTTCTTTGCTCCTGTCTAACCTGTGCACTGTCACTGTTATGCTACCAATGTGTTGCCACATGCATCTATCTGTCTATAATATTTATCCTAATAAGTAAGCTGTGTCTTTGCATGCACTGTTCATGCCTCAATGCGATGTGTTCATCATTACATCGATTGCATATGGAAACCTGTGAATGCCTTTCCTGTGTGAGTACTGTGTGATCTCTTCCCCTTTCAAACAGTTCATTCCTGCATTATGCTGTGCTCACTTCTTCCATTTCTGGCTGTGTATGACCAAATAACTAGTGCAGTCTCGAACCAATTTTTTAGCATTACTTATTGTTCTGTTACTTGTTGTTCATGCGAAGCCTTGCACTACAGTCTGTCATGCTCTGCCACTGACATTTGTTCCTTTCAATGTGCATCTGTTGTAATGTATCATTATTTCATTTCTTTCAGGAGATGGATCATCTAGTATTGGACCCCACTGTATTAAGTTTGTCAGCAAGCTATCGGCAATATATTTTTTCTTTTCCCGCTGCTGCAGACATCAACCAATCTCAGAGGCATTCGGCATTTTGTCAATACATATTATGGCATCTGGGAGATCTTGGAGAACGCATTCGTGTTCCAGTGACCATCTGCTGTGTGTGGAGAATTAGAGCTGTGTACCCTGCCCCATCTGGAAAGTATACTGGTTTCCATTGGGATCGCTTAATTTAGTAGATATGTTTATAAATGTATTGTCCCTTTTGAGTCCTCTGCTGCATTCAGTATGCATCAGTTATACTTTGTTGAGCTGTACTTTCTGCACTCTGCAATAAATGTATTCTTTCAGCTGCTCAAGTGTCAGTTTGTGATGCTCAATGTATGTATACTATGCATGACAAGTTTGACCGTACAGTGTTTGTACCATGACTTAATTACGTCTGTTCATTACAGAATTACACAGTACATAACATGCACAGCCACTGAGGTGCACATCGTTTGACATATTCCTGAGTATCCACCAATAAGTACATGGTTGAATGAGATAAGGTTAATAAATAAACTATTCTTATTACAGCAAATAGGACATAGTAGCTTCTTGTTTTTTGCTATGGTACGGGTGCCTGGATATCATAGCAATCGCAGAAACATGGTACACAGCTATCCATGACCGGGTAGTTAACATATGAGGGAACACAAACTACAGCAGACACGGGGGGTAGAATAGGGGGCTGATTAGCTCTCTATGAAAGTGAAGCAATAAAAGCAACTGAACAAAAGACTAAATAGGGAGGAGAGGAGTCAGAATGGGCCACCGTAGAGACTGGAATTGACACTACAGTCAGCACAGGTGCTGTATACAGACCCCCTTGTCCGGTGGAGGGAATGGATAAGGATATGATAGGAGGCATCCTTAGAATGGCAGTGGAAGGGTCAATACTGTTCATGGGGGACCTGGATATGCAATATGTTAACTGTTGCACCTTGGCTGGGGACATGCCTCAGACAGCTAGTTTTTGAACCCACTCAGGAGAGAGTAGTCTTAGTCATCAAAACTGCCATCACAGAGCCAACAAGGATTTGTGTGAGGCAAACTAACTGATCAAAATGAACAAAACAGTCAGTATTGTTCTCAAAGGAGGTAACCGAGATGTTTATGGGACAAAATATAGCATTTAGGAAGTATACGGACACACCGAAGAAGAAGGCCAGACAACTGTAACAGTTAAGGCAGAAGAAAGCCATGAGGGTAGTCAGAATAGCAAAGGCCCAAATTGAAGTGGGATCAAACCTTTTATAGATATATCATTGAGTGTAGAAAAGCAAATGAAGGGACATTGAAATTGCATAGAATTTGCAGTGGGTGGGCAGAGAGGGACAGTGAAAAAACAGGTACACGGAAGGAAAACCTCTGCTCAGTATTTGCTAAAAATTAGAATGTGTTGAGGTGCATAATATACTTTCCATCAGCACTTTTGCTAGTGTGGCCGACCACAGTGCTTTTACAGAAGAACAGGTGCAGAAATAATTCATAAAACTGAAGCAATGGTGCCTGATGGCATAAATCAAAGCATTCTAAAAGAATGAGGGAGATAACTACGGACACCACTCACTACACTTTTTGACAATTCATGGGAGGATGGCATTGTACCTGAGGACTGGAGGAAGGTGGATCCAATTCCCCTTCACAAAAGTGTGAGCCATGTAAATGTACCTGTGGGTAATCATATTAGATGACCTCAAGGTAGCAGAAAAGTCATAGCCTAAAGGCTGACCTTCTGCAAACATAAGGGAACACAGCAGGCTGAAGATAGTGAGGCATACAAAAATGTACTAAGGGATGCAGGAAAGGCAGTAAGGTAGGCAAAGTCACAAACTGAGGAAACACTAGCACGAACAGTAAAAGAGGGTGATAAGACTTTCTATCGATACATTAGTTCCAGAAGAAAGTCCAGAGGGGGTATGGCACAGCGCAAGGGAGAAAATGGGTGCATGTGCAGATGAGGAGCCTTTAAAAACATCTATCCTAAATAGATACTTTTGATCAGTATTTAATGGAGAGAAGATAGGGCAGGGCCCACAGCTCAGCACTATGGACACTGGGGTTAGGTAGGTGAACACTACTCCATTCACAAATGAAATGGTCCTACAAGAGCTCACCAAGCTCAGGGTGGACAAGGCAATGGGACCTGATCCCATATATCCCAGGGTACTTAAGGATCCAAGGGTGCAATTAGCAGAGCCATTTGCAGAATTGTTTAGTGAGTCTCTGAGCACAGGAGAGGAAGGTCCTGTCAAACTAATTTCATAGATTTCGTTGACTGGCTAACAAGAGTGGTAGAACACGGGGAGCAGTTGATGTAGCATACCTTGACTTCAGCAAAGCTTTCGACACTGTTCAACATAGAAAATTCATAAATAAGCATTGGTAGGCTCGGATTGGGCCAGAGGTTGTTCAACTCAGTGGCAAACTGGTTGACAAGCACCAAACAGAGAGTGGTGGTCAATGGTATACAGTCAGAAGAGCAGCAGTTCTCAAGTAGGGTACCTCAGTGATCAGTCCTGGGGCAAGTCCTCTTCAATTTCTTCATTAGTGACATAGCAGATGCACTAGAGGGTAAGTCTTGTCTGCTTGCAGCTGACACTGAGATCTGCAAAATAGTAGATTATCCTGATGTGGAGTGCTGAATGAGAAGAGAACAGGATACACTAGCAAAATGGCATTCACAACAGAAGAAAGGCACTTGGGCCTCAGCATCACTGATGACCTGCACTCATCCAAGCAGAACTCTAAACCACTAGGTAAGGCTAGGGTGATGTTAGAGTTTATTAGTAGGGGTATCAAAAGTCGTAAGAGGTAGGTAATAATCCCTATTTACAAGACACTAGTGAGCCACCATTGGGTGTACTGCATACTGTACTGGAGACCACACATTCATAAGGACATTAAGCAAATTGAGGCAGTCCAGAGAAGGGCAAGCAAAATTGCTCATGGACTACATCAGAATACATATGAGGACAGATTAGCAGAGCTCAATATGTTTATCCTTGGGAGAAAGAGGGAGAGAGGAGATATGATCAAAACATTAAAATACTTTAGGGTCATTAACAAGGTGAAAGAGTAACATATTTATATATAACTAACATAGCAGGACAAGAGGACACACCTTGTGATTAGAGGTAGGCCGATTAAGTGGTGATGTGAGGACATTTTTTTCCACAGACAGAGTCGTGTATGCATGGAACGGCCTACAACTGGAACTGGTGGCTATGAATACTGTGCCAGGCTTTCAATAGGCATGGGATAGGCATCCATAAGCAGTACAGATGAGAATGAATGGATAGGCCACTGACAGAGCAAAGGCCAATGGCACATTTATAAGGTAGAAAAAGAATTGGTGAGAGTGGATGTGCCTTGTGCACCTTATCTGCCGTCAACCTCTATGTATCTATGCAACTATGTTACGTTAGAAAGCAATGTGAAAAGGCAATAGGGAATGCTGGGGGTAGGTAGTAACTGATATGTATTGAAACAGACAACACCAGCTGAAAACTGGAATTTGTTATTCCTATATACAAACAGTTGGTGCAACCCCCATCAGGAGCACTGCGTCAATTTCTGGATACCCGTCTATGCAGGGACATAGACTTGATGAAGGCAGTCCAGTGTAGGGCAACTAAAAAGGGACACAGTCTGCAAGATAATCCATATGAGGACAGACTAAAGGAGCTTACAATGTATACCCTTGAGGAAAGGAGAGAGAGGGGACTGTGGACATGAGAGAAACTTAGAAGTTCCTCATTGTAATCAACAAAGTACAAGCGGTTAGCATCTTTAAGAAATATAGATGTCCAAGAACAAGGGGACACAATTTGAACAAAGAGTGGGTGACTGATCATGTTCACTGTGAGGAAGTAATTTTTCACAGCGAGGATGGTGCACAACCTTCCAGCGGATGCTGTGGGGTTCTAAAACTGTGGGTGAATACAATAATGCATGGGACAGAAATATGGCACTTGTGGGGATAGGAATAATTATGTGTTTGGTTACATAGGATCTGCAGCGTATCCAGTAGGTAAGTAAAAGGTGCTGAATAGGTTGCCTAAATGCTCTGTATCTGCCTGCAAACCCAATGTTTCTATGATTCTATTCTGTTAGCCTGTCAGCAAGACAAACAGTTACAATGATTCATATAGCCTTTGATCAGTGTCTTACTGAATAATGACATGTTTAGTGTCAGTAATGGATGGTGTTCTATCTGAAATGTGCCTATCATGTGCTTGATGTGCCAGTCACCCACCTATTCAACATGTCATTCTACCATGGTAGACTTCCCCCTCAAACGAAAATAGCCCATTACATCACTCTATCAAAAGCAGGTGACCACAGCCATCAAAATCATTGCAGACCAATCCCCCTACTCCCCTTTCTGTCGAAATTAATAGATAAAATAGATTGTGGCCAGCTAGGGGTATACTTACAATCCAGAAGCCTACTAAAGACGGTTACGTCAGGATTCAGAGCAAAGCACAGCACCTTAACATTCAAAGAGTATTCTGCTTCAAAAGAGCGTTTCAGATGCACATATCAGATGTTGATACGTCACAGTAACTAGACACATACATGGATAGGTCATAAAAATGGGTACATACAGTGGATAATGGACCCTGAATGGTCCATGTAAGAGAGGCTTTGGCATATAGTTTTATAGATTTTATTTTCATCTAAGAACATGTAATCCAAACAAGGTAAACTAATCCCTTCACTTTACAATGATGTGCTTCACACCTAGTCTCACAAAGACAGGAGTATAGATACTGTGGCCTCAAAAAATGTGAAAGCACTTTCTATGGATGAGAGTACCCACTGGGTAAACAGATTATCTGATAACGAGGTGCTTTCCCAGATGTCTTAGTAATTGCAAGCAATTAGAAAAAGACAAAAACCAAAAGAAGACAGCATGAACTGTCTTTCACTAAACTGTCTCCAGCCATCAAGTGATGAAAGCAGACAGTCTGCCTTTTGATGTCTGCATCTGTACTGTGAGAAAACTGAATGAATACCTGTTGTAACTTTTTTACTATGTATGGATGGCATACTGGATGCATAGATGACTAAAAGTATCATCTGAAATATATTGTCTGAACACAACATGAACTGCACTTGAAAAAGACATTTTCCACTAATGATTGATACATGTTACCAAAAAAAGATGTCAGGTCACTGAAAATCAAATTGTGTGTCTGGATTTATGCTGGGTTGGGGATAGTGTTGTTTGGGTATATTCTCCAAGAGAACATCCAGACAGGGTGATTGAGAAAGGAGTTGCTGTGGCACTTTATGTGAAGGAATGACTGAATTGTGTAAGGACGGGGAGCAGGGTGGTACGGTGTCTATTTGGATGCAAATCCAGGATTCCAAGTATAGCACTCTTATAACGGCAGTGGTGTACAGGCTGCCATCTCGGACTGAAGAGTTAGACAGAGACCTAGCGGGACCGATCAGGAGGAGCTGCAAGAAGGGTGGTATGGTGACTTTGGTGGACTTCAACATGCCCGGAGTACACTGGAGTACCCCAACAGCCAGGAATAGAAGGGAGCATGTACTGCTGGATGCTTTCCAGCACAGCTTCCTGCTGCAAATGGTCAGTGAGCCGAAAAGGTTAGGGAATACCCTTCACCTTGTTCTGGTAAATGGGTACTTTGTGAGTGAACTTACAGTGGAGGAACCGCTGTCAGGGAGTGACCACCGCTCAGTGTGGCTCACACTGTATATGGGCAAGGAAGGAGTGGAAGCTTGCACAAGATCGCTGGACTTCAGGAGGGCCAACTTTGTTAGGATGGGTGAAGTGGCAAAAGGGTACCTATCAAGAATCCAGTCTAGTATGGACACTAACCAGAGGTGTGAGCTCATAAAGCTGTGGACAGTGAAGGCAACCAAAACCTGCTGCAAGGCGCCGAGCAAGACTGCTAGTGCTAAGAAACCGAGCTGGTTGAGCAAGGAGGTCATGGAAAAGGTTCGGAGAAAAAGAGCTGCCTTTAGCAAGTACAATAAAACAAGGAGAAGGGAATAAGAGAGGAGTACTTGACGGAATCGAAGGAGGTGACGACCAGTAAGGGGAGCCAAGGCATCTACGTAACTCAGGCTGGCACAAGGCATTAAGGAGTGGGAGATGGACTTGTTTAGCAACATCAGGAAGAATAGTAGCTGGAAGGACAACATAGTAAGCATTATGAAAAAGGGGGATTTGTTCGAAGCAGGGTGCGATGAGGCAGAAGCATTCAATGAGTACTTCTGCTCAGTATTTACTAAAGAGAAGAGGGGGTGACACCCAAGGATGGAGAAATGCCTGAACCGGGAGGGGGTGACAGATGGGCAAAGCGTCTCGGGCTGAGTATTTGGAGGGTTTGTATGCACTGAGGGTGTAAATGGCACAAGGCCCAGATGCCATCCACCACCGGTTACTGAAGAAGTTTGCAAAGGTCCTTGCAGGAACTTTGGAAGACCTATTTAATGCCTCACTACATTCAGGGTGTGTACTTGAGGACCGGAGGATGGCTCATGCAGTGCCCCTGCACAAGAGTGGCCCCAAGGATGAACCGGGAAACTACAGATCACTGAGCTTGACATCCATCATGGGTAAGCTACTGTAGACTATCCTGAAGGAAAGGGCTACAGGACAGCTGAAAGCATGGCTTCATATGGTGCAGATCCTGCCAAACAAACCTGGTGCAGTTATATGTCTGGGTAACTAGCCAAATGGACAGGGGACATGCAGTGCGTGTACTGTATCTAGACTTCAGTAAGTCTTTTGACTCAGTGACGCAAGGAAGGCTGTGAAGTAAGTTAGTAGGCACAGGTGCATGTGCAAAGCTGGTCCGATGGTTATGGAACTGTCTTCAGTGTAGGCAACAGAGGGTGGTTGTGGGTTGGTAACTCTCAAACCCAAGGGTAGTGATGAGCGGTGTTGCACAGGGCTCATGATTGGAACCAGTGTTGTTTGGGATATTCATTGCAGACCTATCATTGGACATCAAGAGTAAGATCGATCTGTTTACTGATGTTACCAAGGTAGGATCTGTGGTGTATGACCTTGGGGCATGACTGGGGTTACAGGATGACCTGGCAAAGCTTCAAACCTGGTAAGACACCTGGCAACTGTGGTTTAATTCCTAAAAGTGCTTGGTTCTGCATTTTGGGATGTAGAACCCACTGAGGAGTTACCAGATGGGGTGAGTGCAGCTAGCACAGACACAGGAGCAGAAGGATCTGTGGGTGCTCATTACAGGGTCAATGAACAGCTTAGCACAATGTATGAAGGCAGCTGCAAAGGCAAACAAATTGCTGGGTTGTATTGCAAGGGGTGTATGCTCGAGGAGGGATGAGGTGATTCAGCCACTGTATAGGACCTTATTACGACCACACCTGCAGTAATGTACGCAGTACTGGCTCACATATGTGAAGAGGGACATTACGTTACTGGAGGGTGTGCAGCACAGTACAACAAATTTGATCAAGGGGCTGGTGGACTTTTCATATGAGATGAGGCTGATGGAGTTGAATAAGTACGCACTGGAGAAGAGGAGGGTCATGAGTGAAACCTTTAAGTACATGAAAGGAATAAAAAAGACAGGTGCAGAGGGGATGTTCAAAGTCATGGAGGTGAGTGACACCAGGGTCCATGATATGAGACTGGATGGAGTAAGGCTCCGGGGTGAGCTGAGGAGACACTTTTTTTAAGAGAGGGTGGTGGCTGGGTGGTATTCTTTAGCAGAAGAATTGGTATCCGGTAGAAAAGTGAACCACTTCATAAGTGGATGAGACAGGACAAGGGGGAGAGTCAATGAATGGGAAAAGGTGTTAGTGAGGGGCAGCTGCAGCATAAGGTGTGATAGCTGCTCATTCGACCATTCTTGATTGACCTCAAGGCCTATATCTGCTGGCAAACTTTGTATGTTCGTGCCACAAGAACTTCGCAATGAATCTTCCTTTTGCAAGTTTGTAGGGGAGGGGATTTATTAACTTGAAAATAGAGGGGTTCAATAGTAACATGTGGGGTTTAAACTTGTGAAGGGGGGAGGGATGGGAGAAAAGGCTGTCAAGGGAGTGCCGATAATATGGGGACTCTGTCTCCACCCCCCCTGGGGAGCGGGAGGCTTCCTTGAGTTACGTGAAGCCTGTAATCATGTCCACCCGGCCTATTCGCTCCTCCCATGAAAACATTCTGAGATTCTATCACCCTCGTGCCTTGCTTGGTAAATATTGGCCTTTGCACTCTCATTGTTTATTATGTTGTGTATGCAGCCTCCTTCTTCCTGAACGCTAACTGAATTTGAATGCCAGACAATCACGGTTTATGTGACCTTTATCTGTTGCGCGCCACATTAGAGAATGTCATGACTGCATTTAGTAACACCACCCACATTGCAAATACTGGATCCCCCTTTGTTGAACCACATCTGGTTTCCTTGTGCCTTAAGCTGCCATTCACTCTTCCTTAACTTAAAGACCACATCTGCACCATCCTTATTGATTAACCTCATATACTTGAATGTATTTATCATGACACCCCTGCAGGGCCGGCGTTTGAGCACCCTTGAACCCAGCGGCATGAGCCCGCCATGACCCCACATCTAAGGATAAGCGGTGACCCTTCCAAATCCTGCTGCAATCCCACATATTAAAAATACACACACAAAAAACTTTCATTTTAAATTGAAAAGCAGCAGCCCAGCACAGTATTACATACCTGCCAATCCTTTCATTTTGCCTGCTAGGTCACCATTAATGCTGTCCGGCTGCCGCGAGCCTCCGATCACCTGCCTGCCACCTGATTTCTTTCCTGACCCTAGAGCAACTCAGTCTGGCAAATAGTTTGTAGTTGGGATTCGAACCGACCAGCGCAAGGCCACTCTGCCGCATGGCCCACATCCACAGACACAAAAGAAGTCAGGGGCCCCGCCAATCTTTCTCAATCAGCTGCTGCTTATGCACATCCACGCTGTCCCACTGAGACTGCAAAAGGATGTTTGCTTCCACCGGTCCCCTATTGTGCTGCACATCATGGTGGCCTTGAAGGTGCTGTTGGAGGCGAATCACAGGGCTACACTCAGTCCCTTGCTTTTTGCACCTCCTCCACCTCAGACCTGAAGCGTTTGGTTCCCCTCAGGTCCGTGACTGTTCCATAAGATGATCCCTCGAGCTCTTGGAACTATTCAGCTGAGGACCAGTTCCAGAGCGTCGGAGAGAATTCTGCTGTTGAGTCGTGAGTTGCTAACTTGGAAGTTGGAGCTGAGCCTGGAGGAGAGAGTCGAGAGAGAGAGAGAGAAAGACTAGAGACACACTGTATCTGAAGCCAACTACCCGGTTCCTGATCTTGGAAGAGCTGGATACCCTTTCTAATTCAGTCTACAGATATCCTCCTAAATCTGGTAAATCCCAATTCTAATTTAGTTTTTTTAGCACATGGAATGAATGCAGTGTGGCCTGGACCAGAGGACCCCTGTGCAGAAAGATGGCGATTGAATATGTGGGTCATACACTGAACCTGTACTCCCAAAAAGTAATGCAAATTTAATTTATAAAGCCCTGCATCCCTGTGGCTACGAGGTCTGTACCTAGTACATTAAGGATTATCGGTGATAACAGAATGCACAAGCTAATCCGAGAGGGTGAGCATTTATATATATAAAAAAGAGAGAGAGTGCTCCACCAAGGTGCATTCCTTCAGCAGACAGTCTGGGACTCAAGAGTTGAAAATCTACTGGTTTCAGATTCTTATGATTTTGTGCACGCTGCCCCATCTCTCTCTCCACCCCAGACAGGCTTGCTGCATACTGTTCATTGTAATGAGTGTTTTATTATGTAAGCCTAATACATGAACAAAGTGAACAGTTCTGTGATAAGGTGATCTGGAATATTTGTGAAGTATTTAGAATGGCTGGTACATGTGTGGTCTGTGCTAGGCCTGTCGGGACGCTAGCTTAGACTGATTGGATTTATCATACTGGGATGTCTGTCCGGGTTGCTGGTTTGTTTGTACAGCACAGTCTTTTTTTTGTTCCCCAGAATTTATTTTTGGTTTGGTTTCTAGTTAGTCTGAATAACATTTTTTTCATCTACACTACACTAACTTGTTTTTTTTCTCTTTTAGATACTTCCTGAAGAAGACCTAAGGTCGAAACGTAGATTTTTAACTCTGTTTTCTATTTTCAGCGTGCATTTAATATAACCATTTTGTTTAACATTTTTTTCAGTTTTACAAATGTCATGGGCTTGTTTCTAGGCTTCCAAATGTGGTTTAGCACCTCATTATGCATTGGCACATATCTTACGAAATTTAAATACTATGTAGAAAGATTACTGGGGGTGTCCCCGCCCTGTCTGTGGAGTCCCAGTCATAGAGTTTGCTGGAGGCCCCCAAAGTCCTAAAACTGGCCCTGCACCCCTGTCCCTTCTATCCTCCAGGGTGAACATGTTCTAGTCTCTCAGTCTGCTGTCATAGTCTGTCCCTTCCATTCCACATTTCATCTTTGTTGCCATCCTCTTCACCCCCGTCAATATCCTGACATCATGCTTTAGGTATGGCCTCCAAAACGGCACACAGTACTCTAAGTGCGGCCTTGCCAGCGATCTGTAGACAGGAAAAATCAACTTTTTTAGCCTAGACGAACCCCCACCCATGCACCAAAGGAGTTTGTTTGCGTTTGCAGCTCCTCTCCTCCACTGGGCAGTGTTGTCCATGGTCCATGTTTTCATTACCTATAGGTCCTTCTCCTCCTGAGTGTTCCACAGCATAGCTACCCAGTCAGTATTCTCTCCTGGGGTTCTTAACCCTAAACTACATAACCTTACCTTCTTTGCATTGAACCCCAGCTGCCACAGTTCTGTCCACTCATCTAGCCAGTTTTGATTCCCCTGCTGCTGCTGTTTCCATTCCCTCCTCTCCATTCGCCTCTGCTCCGCTTTTGGTGTCGTCAGCGAACAGGCTTGTCTTGCTCACCACCACATGTGAAAGGTGTGCTATTAAGAGCCCGATCGATACTGGCTGCAACACTGATCCCTGTGGCACCCCACTCGTCACCGCCCTTGGATTTCAGAGCTACCCACTCCCTGCCACACGTTGGAGCCTTGAACTCCACCATCTTGTAAGCCAATTCCAATTTGTGGCCCTACCCCGAGACCAGTTATCTTCCCCCCCACAAGCCACCCATGAGGCACAGAATCGAAGGCCTTGCTGAAGTCCAATTAAAGAACGTCCGCTGCCTAAGCCTTAGCCATCTCACCTGTCACCCAGTGATAATATTGTATCAGGTTGGTTTGACAATACTTCCAAGAAACAAACCCATGCTGCCTCACATCAGGGAGTCCATCTCCCTCCCTCTTTGGATTGTAAAGCATGCACGAATGCAGTCTGTATGAAATGTGCTATATAAAAAAAATATTTCCAAACAAAACACAGATCGTACTTCTATCAACTGCCAAACAACTGTGTAAACACTCATGCTTCATAGCAGGCATTGTGACATCACTGCCCGAAAACTGCTAACAACATACACCTGTTCATATGAAAAATGCAGTTCATATGCACATTGCAGACGATAACATGCAGTAAGGAGGCACATTCATAGATAGATCATGTAAATTTTTTGGCTAGTGGATGTATAAAATGACATTAGGGCCACTGAGATCCAGGCGGAACACAGTGGTGGAGAGATACTTCACATATTTCACAGGTATTTCTGCTCAGTCTTTACTGAGGAAGAAGAGGGGAATGGTTCTGAAGGCAGTACAAGGGGTGATTAGAGCAGCAAAAAAACGAACACAGGTACGTGTACACAAACAATGGTCCTTCAGCAACAGGATGTATTAAGAGCTGATAAAGCAATGGACAAAGATGTGCTGTACACCAGGGTCCTTAATGAAATAAGAGAGTTTGTGGGTGAACTACTGGCAATTCAGTTTGGACAATCACTAGAAACAGGAAGTCCCCAAAGACTGGAGGACAGCTGATGCAGTCCCCTTATTCAAAAGTGGGAACAAAGAGGAAGCGGAGAACTACAGAGCAGTCATCATCAACTCGGTAGTGGGGTAGATAATGGCAAAACTACTAAAGGAGAGACTGGTGAAACATCTGGTTGTCATTGTACTACAGAACCCAAGGCAGCATCGTGTCACCAGGGGGAGGTCATGACAGGCCAAACTATTTTCATGTTTTGACTGGGTACCTAGGGAGGTTCATGGGGAGAGCATTTGACATGAACTACTGGTACTTCGTCACGCCCCTTTGACACTGTGTCACATAGAAGACTACTATGCACACTGGGGAATATGGGTGTGGGCAGGACAGCAGTGTGTTGGGTAGCTAACTGGCTGAGCTGCCCGAAAACAGAGTGTAGTGGTAAATGGCTGTTACTCCACAGAGGGAAGAGTGACATGTGGGTTACCACATAGATCATTGCTGGGCCCGTCGATTCAACATCTTCATTAGTGACATTGTGCAGGACATAGAAGTCATAAATTGCCTGTTTGCTGATGACCCAAACCGCTGTAAACAGATTGAACACACCAGAGGGTGTAGACAGAATGGGAAGGACCGGCAGAAAATTGCATAAGGGCAGCAGATAAATAAACACAGAATTTTACAGCATATAAGTACCGCTGTGCCACTTAGTCTGCCCAATTCCCTAACAGATAAGCTGCAGATCCTAGTTAACCAACAGCATACTACCTCCTACACTCCACTAGAATTGCATTATGTCTGTAACATGCATTATTGAATTCCCCAACTGTTTATGACTCTACAATCTTCTCAGGAAGGATGTTCCATGTATCCACAACCATCTCTGTGAAGAAAGACTACCTCACATATCCTCTCAGCCGTGTCCACTGTATCTTCAAATGAGGCACCCTTGTTTTTCCATGTCTATTTGTTTACAAAGATGCTCCCCTCTTGGACTTTGTAGATTCACTGAAGGTATTTGAAAGTTTCGATCAGGTACCCCCTCTCCCTCAAGGCTATGCATCAGTTAATTTAGTCGTTCTTCATATGTTTTCAGATGCAGACCCTCCCTCATTGTGGTTTCCCTCCTCTGGACATCATCCACCCTGTCTATGTCTTTGCAGAGAGGTTGTCTCCAGAACTGTACACAGTACTTCAGATGGTGTATTACAAAGTGTCTGTCCTGCGGGTCAACAACTTTCTGTTTTCGACTGGTGATGCCTCTCCCTATGCATTCCACTATCCCCCCAGCCCTCCATACTGGCTTCTCATATTGATGGCACACCTTTAGGTCATCTGATATGACTTTCCCCATGTCCCGTTTCATTTCTGTTCTCAGTATGAGACACACCACCATTGTGTACTCATTCCCTTTTTTCCCCAGGTGCATTATCTTGCACTGCTTTGCACTGAACCCAAGCAAACATACATTTTACCATTCATCGGACATTGGAAAGTCCATCTTCCTCCTTTCCTGCACACCCTGTGTATGCACCCGGTTGCAGATCTTTGTGTCATCTTCAAAGAGACATACCTTCCCGTCCAGTCACTCTGCGATGTCATAGAAACACAGACCTTGAGTGGCAGTTAAGGACCGCTTGGCCCACCTAGTCTGACCATTCCCCTACCTACATGATAGGCCGCAGATCCTAGTTAACCAACAGCCTATTTCTTCCGCCCCCACACAAGAACTGCCTTCTGTCTGTCCCATGCATTCTTGAAGTCTCCCACATTTTTAGACCCCACAATCTCCTCAGGAAGGCTGTTCCATGCATCCACTACCCTCTCACTACTCCATTCAGACCCATTACCCTACTCTTCCTCAGTAAACAATGAGCAGAAATACCTGTTCAGTATGTCTGCTTCTAAGATGTCATCCTACATGTGGGACCCATCCTCCTCCTTCCGGTCTCACTATCCCTCCCTTTGCCTTTCTTTTTTCATTGATGTACCTATAAACGGTTTTGTCCAATCTACCCACTGCTTGTGCAATCGGCTCTTCTTCCTGAGCTTTGGCTTCCCTTACTGACCTCCTTTCCTCCCTTTGCTTCTCCTTGTACTTCTCCCTATACCCTTCTGCCTGAGTATTTTTGTATTGCCTGAATGCAATGTTTTTGGCAGCCACTTTCTTTGCTACCTCTTTTTAAAACCCTAATGGCCTCCACTCACTTTTCCTCTTGCTAACCTTCTTAATGCATAATTCTGTTGCTCTTGTAATCCACGTTTTAAATACTGCCAACTGTTCCTCAACACATGATTCCTGCCCCGTTCCCCTTAATGCCGCTTTCAAGTATCTCCCCATTTTGCCAAAGTCTGCCCCGTGAAAGGCCAGGATACTTGTTTGTGTCTCTTGGTTCTGCTTCTTCTACAATTTAAAACCACGTTCACTGGTGGTAACTGTTGCCCAGGTGCTCACCCACTGATAACCCCATTGGACTGTCCTTTTTTTGGGAGCAAAAGGTCCACTATTGCCTTCTGCAAAGTTGGTTCCATGACCAGTTGCTTGCGGAAGGAACCCTAAAGGGAGTACAGGATAAATGTTCTCCTAGTTGCTGCTGCTGCTGCTGCTGCTGCTGCTGCTGCTTGGATGCTACATTCCATGTCTGGTATGTTGAAGTCTCCAACCAGTACCTCCTCATCCTTGTCTACCATCCTATGGATGGCTAGCATCAGTTCTCTATATGTTTCTTCATCCTGTGGTGGTGGTCTATAGACCACAATGGTGCAGCTGGCTGGCACCATTTTCCTTTCCAGCTTAACACACATAATATTTCCCCCATTATGTTCCTCCAGGATCTCTATGGCACGTCGGTCATTTTTCACAAACAGTGTCACTCCTCCTCCCTTCCAACCTGCCAGGTCACTTCAGCCTACAGATGTTCCATCTTGTTGCCAAAGCTCTTGGCATTGGCACACATGGCTTTCCATGATTTTACCTCCCTAGACTGTTTATCTGTTCTACTCCGGCATCTTCCCTGCTTGTCCTTTTCCCCTGGTTGCTGGTGAGAAGCTGCAGATACTTATTAACCAACAGTTAACTGTCTTCTACTCACCAATATAATTGCTCCATCTCTGTCCCATGCATTCTTGAATTACCCTAATGGTTTTGACTCTATGACCTCATTAGAAAGACTGTTCCATGCATCGAAAACCATCTCTGTGGAGAAATACTTCTGCACGTTAACTCTGTGCCATTGCCCCGGTCATCCTAGTGTGCCAACTTGAGATTGCAGATCTATTTTTTGGAAAGACGCTATTCTCAGACTTTGTTGATTCTCTGGAGGTATTGGAAATATGTTACCATGTTCCCACTCTACCTCCATTTCTGGTGTCTATACATCTTAAGCACCTTTACTAGGTTTTCATATGTCTGCTAGTGCTGACCCAGCACCATTTGGGTTGGCATCCCCTGGACATCTGCCACACTGTCTATGTATTTGTTGAAATCTTTTCTTCAGAACTGTACACAGTACTCCATCGGTGATCTTAGCAACTGTTTGTGCAGAGTGCCAACAGCTTCATGTCTTCCACTTGTGATGCCTCTCCTTACGCATTCCATGATCCCATCAGCGATACTTACTGCCTTTGCACGTTGCTGGGCCACATTTTGGTGATGTGATACGACTCCCCCCCCAAGTACTTTCAATTATTTTTGTTTGGATCAGTAAGGCCACCACCGACACACCCACCACCCCAGCATTGTGTGTCCTGTCCCCGGGTTTTTGTTTGCCCGATGCATTACTTTTCCCTTCAGTGAACCAAATCCAAGCTGCCATACTTTTCACCACTCCTCAACCGTGGTGCACTCATCTTTATAACAATTGCCCATAGGGTGGTGGGATTTGTTTCTTAGCAAACAAATTTTGGGGGCTTTTATTGTAATTGTGGTTACTTGATGCAGCCTTCACTAGCAGCGAACAAACATATTAGTTGATGGCAGCACTCCGGATGCTGCAGAGTCATTAATTTTTGATATAGTTATTATTAACTCCCTCTTCAGACTTGTGATACCCCTACCAATACAACCCAACATCCCTCTAGCCTTAACTACTGATTTTGATGTCAACTTGGATGGTAACGACCCAGTCTCTTTCTTCCCTTGTGACTGCCAGGAACTAGTTTTGCTGGCAAAGGCACTGAGCTTCAGCTGAGCTCTTTGATTCTGTTTGGTGTGAAAAATTTGTTGCTTTATTTTTCTGTAATTCAAATTGATTCTGCTGGGTATAACTTTGGCTGCATTATTACAGGGTATGTCTACATGTGTGTGCTAACAGATTACTGCTGTAATCTTCAGATTCCACTCATCTTCTGCAAGGTGTATCTTCTATTACTGCTTTATTTTTCCCTGTACCAAGGTGTTTCTTACATTGTATATCTTCTGTGAAATTACAGTTTGTGCATACATTTTGTGCATTTTATCATTAGGCTAAGCAAAATCAATGTTTGCCCCTATTGCATTTATTTACTGTATGTTTGGCTAAAAGGTTTTTGCATCCAGGTGTTGAGAATCTCCCTCACATTGAAGAGAGGAGAGTGAGGTAGCAAGCACTGCTTCCTTGAAACAAGGAGGTTATTTTCTACACTACACTCAACTGCATTATTAATTTTTGGGTGTGTGTAAGTAACTAGTATTGGTTTGGTTTTTGCAGTGGACTTCTCTTAGTTGTACCTTTAATTTAACAGTGAAGAAGTGTAGCGGGGATATATTTGCAGTCAGTTGCCACTAGACCTGTTACTTAGCCTTTGTGTAACTCATTTCAGCATGCATGTGATGTTTAATAGTCCTACACAACACCATATATCATTATGAAGTCATCATTACGAATGGCTGTGGATGTGTTGAGCGCTCAATTCATGAAGTGTCATGCTACATTAAGCTGAATTATCACCAACACTACAAACTGTAGTGTCAATGATTGGCACAAGAAAAATGGCTAATCTTACATAGAAGCAGTAATCTTAGTGGTTTTTAAAAAACTCATACAGTACACAGTAGTACAAGACCAAGCATATGCAGCAATGTTGTCCTTCCGTGAGCTTATTACGGAGGCATGGCATGCAAAAAAATCCACAAAACCACTAAAAATAGTTCAAACAGCACAAGTGCACTTTATTGAGTAATTCTTTATCGTATTATGTATCCTAATTATTAGGCTCATTAATGTACAATTATGAAAAAAGATATGTAATTTGTATTCATTCACCAATATTTAATCATATCATTAGAGGACAATACAACCATACAGAAGGAAATGGCAATGACACTTGAGTATATCCAAGTGATACATTGTGGAGGGATGCAAAAGCATGACTTAGGATCTCATGTCAAGTAGTCTTAGTTAAAAAACTAAACAATACTGGACTTAATATTTTCAAGAAAGCAAGTTGTGCTCACAACAGAGGGAGGTGAACCTTACAATTGTCTTTGGTTTAAGGCAGATTCCTTAGGAAAGTTACTATTTTTGAGGTAGAGGATATTTCTAACTGAAGGTTGAAATAAGGAACTAAGAATTATCAGAAAAAGCAGTCTTTCAATCAACAGGAGGAGGTCGACCTTGCTTTAAAATTTTCAGTGCCAGAATAGTTTAAACGTACAGGGACTGCATAATGTTTACTGTGTCTGTCCTTGTGTATAGCTTGCGTGTTTTGGGGCTGACTGCTTTCAGAGAAATCATCACATAGTGTATACCAGACAGATAGAGAGATAGAGAGATAGAGAGATAGAATGTGACTGCTTGATATGTTGCTGCAAAGTCATAAAATAAGCCCAATGTTATGTGTCGGACTACTGTCAAATGGTGCTCCTGCTTGTTTGTTTGAGATGTTATCCGCTTTAAGGCTGTAATAATTATTATTAAAGTGGCTTGAAAACCTGCCAGTTGTGGAAGTGTCAGTCCTCGCGTCAAATTTATTGCGTCCCACACGTAAAAGATGCCAGAGTTTCCTGCAAATCATTGTCAAATGGATGTATTGATAAGTAGGTTGTGTAGACTGAGAGTTACTCTTTCCTATTACAGAAGACATGTATTGTATAGAACAAGATGAAATGGGTGAGGGATGGGAGAAAAGGCGGTCCATGGTGGGTCGATGCAGGAGCGACACTGTCTCCACCCCTATGGGGAGATGGAGGAATGTGAGAAAAGGATGACTGGTGAAGTGCAGACCAGGGGAAAACCGAATCCCCCATGTGAACACAAGCAGGGCAAATGGAAGTATAGGGAAAGGGTGGAAGGTAGTTCTGCTAAATGGCAGGAGCTTAGGCAATAAAATACCTAAGCTCCATGCAATGCTAAATGAGGGAGCAGTGGATGTGGCAGCGTTCACTGAGACCTGGGCTACTGCAGGACAAAACTGGGACCTGAACCTGGAGGGATACACTATGTTCAGGAAGGACAGGGGGGAGGGAAGGGGAGGAAGGGTAGCAATGATAGTCAAAAAATGCATTAGCATAGGGGGAGTAGAGGAGGTGGAGGGAACCATGGATGCGATTTGGGTCACCTTGATAACAAGGGGGGGGCACGAGAGTACAAATAGGAGTGGTGTATATACCCCCTGCCCTGGCGGAGGAGCTGGAGGAGAGTCTGGTGGAGTCTGGTGGCAGATGGGAGACACTGCAGACTGGGAAGGGGAAGTGTGGTGGTGTTTGTGGACTTTAACATGCCAGGAACAGACTGGGAGACTGACATCCTCGTGGCCAGGGAACAGAGGTTGTTGGATGTCTTCCAAGACACCTTTCTAACTCAGCAGGTGGTGGAACAGACAAAGGGCGACGTGGGTACTGGATGTATCACTGGCAGACACCGGTGACCAGATTGGGTGCCTGGAGGGTAAGGCACCCATTGGCGGTGGCGACCATGCCACGGTCTGGTTCTGCATGGACCTAGGAGGGGTAGATGGCTGTACAAAGACGGAGGTAAGTGACTTCCGGTGGGGGCGCATTTTAAGATAATGGGAAGAATCATTAATGAGCATTTGGATGGGATTGGGTCAGACATGGATGCTGATAGTAGGTGGGACATAAGCAGAGGGGTGCAGGATGCTACCAGCAAATGTGCAAGAGTACGATGAAAATGAGGTAGTGACTGAAAACCCTGCTGTTGGACCAGGGAGGTCCAGGAGGTGGTGCGTGGAAAGAAGGCAGCCTATAAGCAATTCAAGTGCTCAAGGAGTCAAAGGGATTGAGGGGAGTACTAGCTGATGGACAGAAGGGCCACTAGGGTGGGGAGGGCAGCTAAGGCAAGGAAGGAGCAGAATCTGGCCAGGGATATTAGGAGAGGAACAGGGGTTTGCTTTAGATACACTGGGGAAAAATCAAGGGTGAAGGGACAGATTAGCATGATTAAAACAGGGGAGAGATGGTCACAAGACCCAGGGGCGCAGGCTCGGGTACTAAATGAGTACTTCACCTCAGTTTTCACCAAGGAAAATGGGAGTGCTGCATCACACATGGGCGGAGACACTGATATTGAGGAGGGGGGACCCTGATAAATCGGCGGGTCTGTGGAGAGGGGGAGGCATCACTAGCAGGGGAGGCTAAGCAGGGAGAAGCAGTAGCAGAAGTGGACATCACAGCAGAGAGAGTTATAGAAGCCCTCAGGTCCCTTAAGACAGAGAAAGCACCAGGGCTGGTGAAATTACATCCCAGAGTGCTGAAGTAACTTGCGGATTTCCTGGCAAAACCCAAAGCAGAGTTTTTCAACATCTGAGGACAGGGTGGGTGCCCCAGGACTGGAAGGTGGTGCATATAGAGTCTATCCACAAGGGTTGGGGATCAAGGGAGGTGGCAGGGAACTACCGGCCTGTCAGTCTGACATCAGTGGTAGGCAAGGTGATGGAGGGCATTGTCAAAGAGACTAGGGGAGGACCGGGAAAATTCAGGGTTCATGGACGATAGACAGCATGGATTCATCCATGGGAAATCATGTCAGACAAACCTTGTGGTGTTCTATGATGGGGTGATGAGTGCCTTGGACATGGGTAGACCAGTGGATGTCCTTCTAGACTTCAGCAAGGCATTTGACTCTGTTCCTCAATAGGGCCTGTTGGATAAGCTTGGAGAAATGGGGGTGGGGAACAAGATGATCAGATGGATAGGCAATTGGCTCCAGGACAGGACCCAGAGGGTCGTAGTTGGTGGGATAGTCTCATCCCCAAGAGGGTCATTAGTGGGGTCCCCCAGGGATCAGTCCATGGGCCCCTCTGGTTCAGCGCCTATGTCTCTGACACAAGGACAGGAATCAGGAGTGAGATGAGTCTCTTTGCGGATGACTCAAAACTGGGTGCGGTGGTGGATGGGGAGGAGGGGAGGGTGGCCCTACACGGGGACCTGTAGGCTCTGGAAGAAGATCTAGAAAGTGGAGCTGAGGTTCAATGTGAGGAAATGCAGGCTGCAGCCATGGGGCAGAAACCAATGCAAAGTGTACACCCTGAGGAGATGCTACAAGTCTCAATGGCTGAGAGTGACATGGGGGTGCTGGTGGATGCCAAGATAAAAACTCTGTGACTTGTAGGAGGGCAGCAGCCAAGGCCAACAGGATGGGATGCATCACTGGGGATCACCTCCAGAAGGAAGTCCTACTCCCTCTGTATAACTGCGTGGTGAGGCCGCACCTTGAGTACTGCATGCACTTTTGGAGGCCACAGTTAAAGAGGAACATAAAACTCCTGGAGAGGGTCCAGAGGAGGGCAACTAAAATGAGTAGGGGCTTGGGGGACAGGACCTATGAGGAAAGGCTCGAAGAGCTAAATATGTACACATTGGAAGAGAGAAGGGACCGGGGGACATGATAGAGGTATTCAGGTACATGAAGAGGAACAGTCAGGATGCTTTAAAGGAAGTAGGAGGTTGGACACTAGAGAGCATGGGTTGAAGCTGGGGGGATGATTCATGGGAGAAAGGAGGAGGTGCTACTTCACTCAGAGGGTGGTGGAGCCATGGAATGCGCTGCCTAGGGTGCTGGTGGAGGCAGAGACGGTGAAAGGGTTCAAGCGGGGGTGGTACAGGTATAGGGGAAGGGATCTGGAAGCAAAATCCAATGCAGAGTGAATATACGGAACTGGGGAGGAAGAAGCGAGAGAAGGCGACTGGGGCAGCAAGGTCAGCTCCCAGGGTGGAAACCCAAACAAGCGGATGCAAAATACTGTAAGGCCTATTCTGCTTGCATTTTAGTATGTTAGTATGAAATGGACTCAGGACCATGGAATGCCGCTTTGAATTTGAATTGTTGCTACAATTCTGTACAGTCTTATGTATCGTGTGTAGACTTGATATAAAATATATATATTTAATTATATTATATATAAAACCAATGTGAGAGATAGTATATTTAGTCTACGATTTATAGTTTCTGTCCAAAGCTAAGAAAGAAAATAACTCGAATCAACTACCCCAGGAATGGAAGGAAATGCTGATCTTAGATTTGTTGCAAGGCCATGAGACATGACATTATACTAATCTG
Organism: Neoceratodus forsteri; assembly: GCA_016271365.2. Lineage (NCBI taxonomy): Eukaryota > Metazoa > Chordata > Ceratodontiformes > Ceratodontidae > Neoceratodus > Neoceratodus forsteri. The sequence goes on from CM057455.1 coordinate 960,033,887, forward strand.
AATCTCGGGGGAGGAACATAAAAACATTTGGATAAATGGGTTTTCTGTTAATCAAGGTTTAACTTAACAGGCTGGACCCATTAATTGAGGAAAGATAGATCTCTCTGCACATGATAATGAATATAGTATAATGAAATAGTTGGCCCAGTCAGTTATTTTCTAGGGTTACCAGTGCTTCCACAAAAAGAGTATCCCCTTGTAAAACCCCCCGTAGCACTAAAGCCCGCACCTGACTCAATACTTCGGCTCTCCCTCCATGAGGCATCCCTTTTATATGATGACATCCAATAGCTTCTCGAATGTAATGGAACTGGACCACAGCCTTGGCCTTTATTCTTCTCCAGAGTTGAAAAAAAAAAATACTAAGATGTGAGCCCATTGCCCTTCCGATAGACCAACAGTCTTTTCTCCCAAAGTAAACAGCATGTGCCAGGAGAAACAGGGTGTCCACCTCAGGAGATCTAAATGTCAGTGAAAAGCACCCCAGAATACATGCACATATAATGATTGCAAGGTGCATAAATCATATAAATGAGTTCAGATAGTCAAAGTTCATAGCTGTTGTTAACACCTCCCCATAAAATTGTAAGTCATTCCTGTGCCCATATTTGAAGATCATTTGTAGAGGGGTTTTTTGGACAACGGGAGCAGCATGATGAAAGCATGTGGCTGAGAGTCGGTTGTTATTAGACCTGCATGCTATTTTAGAAAGATAAACTGTAAGTACTATAAAACAAACTATGTAAATGTGGATGCTATGGTTACAGCTCAGAAAAGTAGGAAAAATAATCAGTTGGGGCTAGCGTCTCTGAACAGTGGCGGTTTAAAGACATAGAAGAAACCCAGCGGCGCATTGAGAGCCAGCACAGAAGGGGTGCGCACTGAAGTAGAACATAGAAGATGAAATCATCTTGAAATGCAAAGAAGTGTCAATCTAGGCAAGGCAAGGCAAATTTATTTAAAAGACGCCCAATCCCAGAGGCTCTGGGCTCCGTACAGATTTTTAAACAGTTTCAATGTAACAAAACACATAAAAATTTATACATAATAAATAAATAAAGTCAAAATCTACAAATACCATAAATACTAACCTAAGTGCAAACACTTTAGAAAAAAAAAGGTCTTAGAAGGACTTAAAGATATCTACTGTAGGGCCTCCTGACCATAGTTGTGAGAATTCCTGAACAGAGGGCAGCGTGGTGAGGCTCTATCTTGGTGGATTTAGCCTTGTTCTGAGAATAGCCAGAGGCCACCACTCAAAAACAAAGAGGGCGGGAGGAGAGGGCAGGTGACAGAAGGTCTGACAGGTAACCAGGGCCCTGCCCGTGTAGGGCCTTATAGGTGAGAAGACCCGCCTTAAAGAGGACTCTCCACCTGACTGGTAGCCAGTGCAATTCACATAGAACCGGTGTAATATGGCAGGATTTTTGCGTTTTGCACCAGCTGCAGTCTGCGGAGAGATCCTCCAGTGACCCCGAGATAGAGCGCATTACAGTAATCAAGCCTAGATGTGACTAAGGCATGTATCAAGGTAGGGAGGTCTAGAGGCGGAACTAGTGGCTTAGTCCTGGCAATGTTTCTAAGATGGGAAAAACAAGTACAAACCATGGAGGATATTTGAGCCTCCATGGTTAAGTCCCTGTCCAGAATCACTCCCAGATTTCACACCCAAGAGGAGGTCTTCAGTGGCACAGCCCCGAGAATAAGCCCCGTTTCTGAGTCAGAGGCCAATACCTCTGTCTTGTCGGGGTTCAGTCGCAACCAGCTGGAGACCATCCAGTCGTTAATCTCGGCCAGACAGATGTTAAGCATGTCCACAGCATTGGATGATCCTGGGGCAAAAGAAAAGTATAGCCGAGTATCATCAGCATAGCAATGAAAACTCAAACCATACTTTCTAATGATCTTTCCCAGGGGCAGCATGTACACTGCAAACAACATTGGGCCCAGTACCGATCCTTGAGGGACTCCACAAAAAAGGAGACTGGGAGTAGATGAGGAATTCCCCATCACAACCCATTGCTTCCTGTTGGTAAGGAAGGACTCAAACCAGTTGATGACAGTACTGATGAGTCCACGTAGCTTGCTAAGGCAGACGAGCAACACACAATGGTCCACGGTGTCAAATGCTGAGGAGAGATCTAGGAGAACAAGAATTGTCTTGTCTCCCGATCTCGAGCCGAGAAGATCATTATGCATCCGAACAAGTGCTGTTTCTGTGCTATGTCTGGCTCGAAATGCCGACTGGAAAGGTTTGTACAGCTCGTGGGACACGAGGTGTTCTTCCAACTAAAGCGATACCACCTTCTCAACAACCTTTCCCAAAAATGGAAGGTTGGAGATAGGACGGTAATTTGCCTTGAGCTCTGGGTCCAAAGATGGCTTCTTTAGAAGGGGTCTCACCAGGGCCTCCTTCAAGGCATCCGGAAAGACACCCTCCGAAAGGGAACACTGTACAATCAAGGCAAACACCGGGTCAATGCATCTCATTAAAAATTGCGTTGGCACCGGGTCCAGTTCACAAAAGGAATGCCTCATATTGGATACCACCTCGATAACCTGAATAATTCCTTCTCTGACCTCAGCCACGTACTCCCTCCAAACTTCTTTAGCCCTCCCACCTCGTCACCACAAAACCCGGCCCTCAAGTCCAGCAGTCCACCTTTCCGGTTTAAATCTATCTCATGCATTAAAACCAAACGCTATATTACACAGGCCTTAAAAGATAAACGATACAGCAGTGATAGCTTAGACCTCAAAATCCTCGACTAACACTAGATGTTACTATCCTCACCTGACCAAACTTTTAACCTATCTCTTACGCTTAGGGCAATTCCCAACTCTCTGGAAAAGGGGTATCATCACTCTTTACTGAAAAAGGAGACCCAACTGACCCCGGTAACTATAGACCTATCACGATTCTTCCCCTCTCAAAAAGCCCTAGAAAGAATAGCGGCTGACCAACTCACGATTACCTGACAAACCACTCGCTCCTCTGCCAAAACAACAAGGCTCAGAACAGGTCACTAGCACTACCACGGCTCTCCTCACGCTACGTCATATTTACAGGAAGCTCTCGGCGCAGAGTGACCCTAGCAGGGCAATTTTCATAGATCTAACTAAAGCTTTCGATACTGTTAACCACGATTTACTTTTACAGCAACTCCCATCACTCAGCTTAGGTCCAGGCGCCATACACTGGTTCAAGAATTACCTTAGACCGGACACAAAGTAAAAATAAATACCACTCTATCTTCTAAACTTTCAGTTAAGTGGTGTACCACAAGGATCAATTCTAGGCCGCTCCTTTTCACCCTATTCCTGAATGCAATCCTAGTGCCTGCAACTGCAAGCTCCTGCTGTATGCAGATTATGCAGTAATCTTTTGGAAAGACTCCACTCTGAATGCTCTAGCATAAACTACAAACTAATTTCCATGAAATAGAACACTGGTTAGCAAACCAACGACTAGTACTAAACCTCAGCAAAACAAAATCCATGGTCTTTGCACAGACAAAATCACCACTTAGCTCACAACCAAACATTACCAACCATCAGGTAACAATTGACCAAATATCACATTTCAAATACCTGGGTATCACACTAGACATATCATTAACCTATCACAGGGCACATAGACCAACTGTCAGCCTCAGTAAATGCCAGACTAAGGACCCTGTTCAGACATAGAAAATGCTTCCTCCCGCCCTTTGGCTGGCAGTGAATAGCTCGGTTCTATCTCTGGTAGAATTGTGGAATAACAATATATGGATCAGCTGACCCCAGGCAATAAAGAATCAACCTGGCTCTAAACAAAGCTAGCCGTCTGGTAGCGGATAGTGACAAACAACCATACCTCTGAGCTCTACAAAAAGACTAACTGGCTGACTTTACTTAGGCAGGCTAAAATACCACACCTGCCTCAGGCCAAAAAAATCAATTGGGCTTTGGCTCCCATTGGACTCCACCCATAATAAAACTTAACACTCACAGGATTACTCCAAGACATACAGCTAAAACACGATCGCAACCCCCAAAGAAGGACCTCATGAGGGCCAGAGGTCTTTCTTATCAGGCTCCCATCAGGCTCAATGAACCACCCCCATCCATAGCACAAGCCACAAGCATTAGTCAATTCAAAAGCCAGCATCAAGATTTACCTTACTAGAATCAGAAACATGCTGTTGCACCAAGCACTTCACCCACAAAACTGCAGGTTGCTATCCAACTAAGACAAGGTCTTTGACTGGAAAAATGTGCATAAGCGATCTGGAAATTAATCTAGTTTTTCTTTGTTTACCCTCCAGTGACAAGGTCTTTTGATTGCAAAATGTAAATAAACCTACTAAGTTATCGTATTCATTGTTCATCAACCTGAAGACGAGGTCTTCAACCATAACATGTACAATGCTTCTGCAAAGTATTCTAGTTCATAAATTGTGTAATATCATTCAAACCTGGGCAGCAAAGCAATCCCAAACTGTAATCTACCCAAGCTTGGATTAATGTCTCTGTCTTCCTGTTATCTCCTTGGTACCTTTTACTACTTATTTGTTGTCATTGTCTTTTGCCCTGACTTGGAGCCTTGCAAAGGAGTCTCTGACTCAAAGGTTGTAATTCCGAAACTTTAAATAAATAAATAAATAAAAACCTCACTAGTCTCCGCTGGTCTAAACTCTCCCCAGCAAGGCAGAGTGCACTCAGAACACATCAGGCAATCACTGTCAGCAATAATATTGCTGGCTGAGAAGGCCACCCACCGGATCGAAGACACCCTGTCTGAAAAGAACCGAGTGAACTCCTCGCAGTCTAAATTAGAGAAAACCCTCCCAGGCTGTAGGCAGGCAGGATAAAAGCCTGTCCACAGTCCAGAAGAGTGAAGCAGTCCGTTCCTTCTGGCAATCTCTCCAAGACAAAAAGATTGTCTTTTTATGATTGATTGCCTCTGATATACACCATAATAGACACGCCATGAGACCAGTTTATCCCTTCAGACAGGATCTCTCCTCCTTGGCGCTCTAATCCTACGACCATCTTCTTCTCTCCCTGAGCTCACCGTCAAAACCACAATGATCTCAGGTAGGCAAAGTTCTGGGTCGCTACACGACTGAGTGTGGGGAGTTAATGGTGTCGGATAGCACCCTATTATAGGTGTCCACCAGCAACAGCAATACCTCTGAAAAAACATAATTCTGGCCCCAGGTATTCTTTATATTACATACTTTTGAAGTTAGCGTCCTAAATAAACTGCCGGAGATGGGAACCTATCATTGGCCCATACCACTGATTCAAACTACTGCCCTTATCAGCTGCAACGTTCCACAACATATCGTTATCTTCTCTGCCTGACAAGTCAAGCCAGTGTGTAGAACTGGCTGACTCTCCAGTTCCTACCAAAAGACAAAAACTAAACATGTTGTACCCCTGACTGAGACACGAGGTTTCATCCTCTGCCCACAACCTGCCATCTCAGAAGAAGATTACAAGCCCAGAAGCCATACAGGCTTACAGGGTCTTATACCTTATCACTTCCCAACACCTGTTCAAGTCCAGTTGAATCTTATTAATTCCGGCGGAGCAGATGCAGTTTGAGGAGTATGGTTTACAGAAGTAGATAAAGGAACCTACTGAGGCAGAGATCACACCTGAACAGAATTGGGTCTCCTCCTAGAGCAGAGATTTTCCTCTCATTTTCCCTTCCTAAGAAAAATAAGGAGGAAGCATTGATTTGGCTACCAGAGAGGTTATAGAGGAGATGAGAAAGAGGCCAAATACATGAAATGATGGGATTAACACCCACACACAGAATATTATTCCCTATCAACAAGTTTTCAAAAAGACTTGTTTAAGGTTTTACAAAGTTGAAATTTAGCTCCCCGGACAAGAAGGCAGACCAAAAGTACCAGCTGTACAGACAGGGGGCTTTGTCCCTCTTCCTCAACCTGACCATCTCAGGATAATCCAGCAAGCAGCCTGTGAGGAAGCAAGGATGCCAGTAGCGCACACCCCAGAGAAAGATTCATGCAAAATAGATAGTATAAGAAAGAAAGACTGCCAGCATCACTGGGAGTCAGGCAGGCTAATACCAGGCTTAATATGCACAGTATCTAAAGTCACTGTGGCAGTTTGGATTGCCCCTGGTAGGTAAGGCTCCTACGAGCCTCTCAGATGATTTTGCTGAGATAGCCAGGATTGTGCTAACGGCAAATATTTCAGCTGTCAGCAGATGTTGGTGATACTGCTTCAGATGGATAAGCTACTTACCATAGCTCCAGGAGATTGGCTAGGTCAGGACCACTAATCTTACACAGGATACCAAAACCAATGCTATCTACTTTCCTGTGGAGGATCATTCAATATTTCGAAAACAGACTGGGGCTTATTTGAAAAAAGGTATCAGTAGAAGACCACCTATAAGAGCAACTAGACAAGGACAGACCCTCCGTCTCCAACAGGTCATACAGAAGAGGCAAGGTGGCACAGCCTATACCAGACCTTTTAATCATGCCCAGGCTGTCTCTCAATATCAGCAGTACCCACAGCAGACAAGGTAGTTTAGAGGCAGGGGGCGACGGGGCTCCGGAGGATCCCAGACCACCCAGGCCCTCCCCAACAAAACAGAATCTATGACTCAGTGGTCAGAGTCTCCTCCCCAGCCTATCCCAGTAAAGGGCAGGGTGGCTCACTATTTCCAGGCAGGGTCATTACTACAGACAAGTGGGTCTGGAAGTGGATGAGTCAGGTACTGAACAGTTAAGTAATTCCTCTCTTGAGAACAAGGATAGTTCAAAACCAGCTTTCTTCCCTGGAGAAAAAGAGGCAATGAAGGAGGTTCAAAGCCTCCTCCTATTAAAAGCAGTAGAACATGTTCCACCTCAGCGAAGGAGATGGTTTTGTACTCAAGAAACTCTGCAAAAAAGAAAAATGTGAATGGCAACCTATTCAGACATCAGTCTATGAATGAGTACTTAGTAAAGACAAAGTTGAAGATGGTCACATTGGCAGTTATTCTACCAGTCATTCAGAGGGAGATTGGCAAGCATCTCAGGATCTGAAAGATGGCTGTTCACATTCCATAAAGAGAATCTCACAGAAATCTCATTCAGACTTCCATCAGGACATTACCAGTTTTCAAACCCTGCTCTTCAGTCTCCCTCAGCCCCAATGGTATTTGCAGTCTGTGAAGCGGTGCACACCTAGAGGTTAGGTGCATCAGTCTTCCATATCTCGATAATTTGCTGGTGGTGGAAGCTCAGCCAGGCATATGCAGATCACTGCAGGTAACACCAAACCTATTCACGCACCTAGGTTCCCTGTAAATCTGGAAATATGTTCTCACTCAGTACAAGTTCTGTACTTCATAGGTGCTGATGAACACCTTGAAGAAGAAACTATCCTCAGGACAAGTGCAAAGCATCTGGCAAATAGCGACTCTTTCAGGCTGAACAGGCCCAAAGCCAGCAGACAATTTCTGCATCTACTAGGACACATGCAACAACACACAGTTTTTCACCTTGATGAGTTCCAAATGAAAGACATAAAATTTCACCTTGTGCACATTGGTGCCAGGGAAGACACTCTTTCAGAAAGCAATTCAGTAACAAAGAACATTGTAAGCCCTTCGTGGTGGAAGGCAGGAAACCTCAGGAGGTGGTATATACTTTCAATGGGATATCCCATCAGCCATTCTTACAACCGACACATCCCTGTTCTGGTGTGATGCCCATAAGGGGAACACACTCATAGAACCTGGTACAGCGGAGGTCACTCCAGCATAAATCTCTCGGGCTGAGGCAGTGTTCCTGGCACTGAATGTACCACCACTACTCAGGAAAGTGGTGCAGGTCAAGAAAGAACACAACAGTGTACTACATAAACAAGCAGGGGACACAGGTTAGGCCCATATACGTGAAGCAGTGAGAACACAGGTTGGCTGACTCACTGAAAACTCCCTACATGCCATTCACACAAGGAAGACAAAACCTAGCAGATACCCCAAGCAAAATCAATCAGGCCCCACAAGTGGTCCATCAACAACGATACTGGAGGCAGTATTCAGCAGCAAAGATACAATCAGACTGGATGCGTGACAATGGACTGGTCAAGAAGAAGCTATATGCTTTTCCTTGTCCTCTCATTTTCGAGTTCTCATCATACTCGGTCACAACACCATCAATGGTCTTATAAACAACTAGGCCAGACAGCCATGGACCCTCTAAAATTCTCCATATCTGTAGCAAAACCAATACATCTACCCAGGGCACACTGAGTTCCCATCAGGGCTGGATCCTGTAAACTAGATCTCTTCCAACTCAAAGCACGGCTCTTGAGGGCTTAGGTTGCACACTGTAGTGTACTGGATATATTAGCTACAAGCCTACTAAGAAGACCTATGCTTCAAACGGAAGAGATTCTCTGTTGGTGTCTTCCAAAGGTATCTCCCCTCTCACATGGGATACCGCCTCTGGATTATCGTGCCCTACACTCCAGGGTCACAACTACATACCTGAAAGTGCATTTAGCCTCAGTATCTGTACATTTCTACTGGGGGAGCATCTCCATAGCATCAGTACCATTTGCAAAGTTTTTAAGACTGTGCCATTGCCACCTATTCAGGAACCAGGACCAGCATGGGACCTGAACGTAAACATTACCCAGCGGGCCCCATTTGAACCCATGGTTTCAGCACACTAAGTATGTTACCTGGAAAACTCTTATTCTGGTTGCTATCACCTCAGCTAGAAAATTAGTAGCTAGGTCTTGTGTGTCTAGAGGATCATCTTCCCCACAGAAACAATGTAGTATTATCAACAAATGAAATTCCTCTCCATGGTGGTGTGACTTTCATTTGACAGTCCATTACCATGCAGTCTTCTTCATGGAACATACATATCAAGGTGAGCACCAACTGTAGTCTCTGGATCCATCAAGAAGTAAGTTACTACATGACCCACACAATCATAGGCAAGACAAACAGATTGTTCTGACTTGTGGATGGGTAAAGGCAACTTCAAGAGGTCCATCTCACTGGTTAATCCAGTGCATTCAGTTACTTTTCAAAGTTGGCAAGTAGGCCCCAGCAGATGGGCGCCTTCCACAAGGACATCTGTAACCATGGCAGCCAGAACTGTTTTATTAGCCAGGTATCCGGCTACCTGGATGACAACTACCACATTTACTAACAACTATAGTCTAGATACTTAATCCAGTGATGCCATGTTGACAGCAATCACCAAAGCCTCTTTCTGAAAAGTGCTGTACCCACCTCAATTTCTTTGAAGTCTGCGAGTTTGGAATTAAATTATTCGGGGTGATAATTTACCATAATCTTGTTTCTTCGAATTCTTCTATATTTCTAACTCACCATCCTACCTCCCTTTCATAACAAGCCTCTGCAATCCTAACTGGCTTTTAAATATAAGTACCAAACACTGACATACATTGTTTAAACCCTAATGGGTGGAGTTTTTCCTTACATCTTTTCCAGGTGATTCAGGCATGGGGGGATGTTTGATATTTATAGTTTCTACTAGGCAGTATGGTTGGTTATAGATAGATAGTGAAGTGTAGTTTAAGTGCCTTACGAGCTCCTTAGATATCATAAATCGGTGGAACGACAGCATACGATACGACAGAAGTCTGAATAAGTTGCATGAGCCAATGATCATGTAAATGATAAAACCTATCTCTGGGCAGTTCTACTTAGGAGCTGACTGCGAAATTAGAATGAAAATACTATGGAAAACAAAATTACTAAAAGTAATTTTTTCTTGTCATCACCCTTGCATCCATAAATTCTTATCACTTTTTTGTATGGATTGGGGAAAAAGGAGGATGGGGGTGATCACCCCGGAAACAGTGTAGGGAGCTTTCTAAGTATTTCTGTAGGATGCCCTTGGTCAACGGTTCTGTCTCTGAGCCACTATGTGCCTCAGATCTAGTGAGGCGCAGGTGTGGAAGGAAAATATCACTGGATGCAGTGCAACCAGTGTCTGTGTTCTGATCTCTATGCAGGTTCATCTGTGATTGCAGAAGGTGAAGATTGTGGGTGGAGTAGACAGTAAGCCTCAGAGGTGTACATAATTTGCACTGAATTGCAAGCATTACTAGCATTAACAAATTAAAGTAATGACAAGACAAGTAAAACTACAAAAAAGTAAAATAATCCACTGTCATCATCAGTTCCCAGGAAATGCCCTTTGTGCAGGCAGCACCTCTCCTTTATTGTTTGAATATGAAACACTGTACACCATGGAGGACTTATCTCGATCTTGTCATACCACGTTGATGACTCAGTAACACTAGTTTTCTTCTAAATATTCATTTATTACAATCGCTGTACCTGAGTGGTTATAACCATCATCAGCAATAATTGAAGTCGAAATATAATCGGTCAATCAATGCTACAATGGCAATGCTGCACTGTACATGCCATTGGAACACCCATCTTTGTTAGTTAGCGCTTAATGTTCTGTGCACATACATATATTTTAACGTTTAGATATCAGAGACAATATGAGTGATTTTCAGCTGGCGTACGTTATTGAAAACCAATGTAAGTGTCAGAATATCCTGGTGAACTCAGGATCTATCGAGCTTTTGTCAGGTCATGTTTGAAAAAATAGCGTTGATCAACTGAATGCTGGGAAAGTGAAATCTAAATAGTATTACTTAAAATACTTTAAAAAAGCACTTACTGGGAATAACATCGATACTATCACTCAAAACCAATACAAAAGCATAAGCCATACTTGCGGCAAACGGCACAGCTGCGTCCACTGAGATATGGACATCGACATATAACTCAGCATGCAAAGTTAATTTCATAACGTTCATGCAGGGATATCAACATCTAGCATTGACCCGATCCACATCCTTGCATATTCAACTGTTACCAAGGTTAGCATGATATACATGACTCTAAATTCTGCGACCTGTTGTGCCCACTTACCAATATCAACATCAAGTTAACCAACTGCTCTCAAGGAACAACATACAATAGATTCTGGTAATGATACTACAGTAATTACTCTATTCATCACCTGTATTAGCACTGACTGTACATGAATGTCTCCCTTGATGAACACTCAACAACCTAGATGCAATGATCAAAACCACTCTCTGTATTGTGCCTAATCACTTGTTGCTAGTAGAGACTCTGATTAGCTTTCCGGACCGAAGGCCTCAGCCACCTATGAACCCGAGGTCCGATTGCCGCATCAAATGCATGGACAAAACTCTACAAGTCACTGTCACATACTTGTTGCTCTGACGATACCATGCTCTCCTTCAAAAAGTGCCATAGGCCACAATGACTACATAGTAATGTCTCCTTCAGCCACTGGTAGGCGGTTATGTGCAGCAACAACCTTTGTTTGGGGAGCTCCGCCCGTTGTAGCCATGAATGTCATCCAATGAAACAATATACACAAGCACCTTAGGTACTACAACAATGATTCCATAATGTATTTCTACTTGTCATAATGAATTTGAATGATCTCAGTACATATTCATGGATGTTCATTAATTATACAAATCAATTTACAACAAACCCTTATATTACGAAACCTTTTGAGAGTCATTGCATCATGTTGCTGGCTTAATCCACTGATGCGTGAAGTCTGCAAATGCTTAATTCCCTGACATACATCAAAAAACTGAAAGGTAGTATACTTTATTTACTTTATAGAGCCCACTGATACTTACTTGAATGAAAATGTATGTATTGAAATTAGGTTTCTCAGCTGGAAACTCACATTCACCCACTTCTTAGACAGGAAGGGACTGGTAGGAGTTCTCTTTAAAAAGCTTACAGCATTTTTGTATAGGTTTTTTACTATAGGACAGTATGCATTTACTACATATTACTTTGTAAGAGTTTGTTTTCCTTTCATGATAACAGGGGCCAAATTATGTTTCTAAGTTCATAAATCGAATAGAATGTGTGAAGTAATATTTCATTTAATTTAACTTAAATTTTAAGACCTCGATTAGATCAGTATATGTTCTTTTCCATGTGAATTTAAACATGTATTGTAATATTCTTTTGAACTTTTGGACTGTATGAATTTTACTTTACTTGTCCTCTTGTTTACATGTATATTGAGTGTTTAACTATAGAGGAAAGTTTTGAATATGTATTTGATTTTCTTTTACTTTTGTATTATGTGTTTAGTTTGTGTGAATTAACACTGTTTGTAATAATTTGATTTGAAGTTATAATAAAAAAAATTCCCCTATCTTTTTTTCAAGAAGTGCCATGGGATCTTTAATGTCCATCAAAACAACCACTACAACAGGCAGACAGGACCTCAGTTTAATGTCTCATCCGAAAGACAGCACCTCACGAGTGCAGCATCCCCCTCATGATGCACTACAGTTACAGTACTGGGAATTACCCCAAGTGCCTGGTATGGGACTAGAACCCACAACCTTTCAATCTTCCAACCTCAGAGATGAATGTCCAACCTGCTGGGCCACTGACATTACTTCTAGGAATCTAAAGTAACCCCTGCAATGGGGTTCCTAAAAGTCTTCCAGGAGCTTGCCTGAAGGCTCCAAGTCTGGGCAGTGTTTGGGGTTTAAGCCGTTTAAATGTAGTTTCAAGTGAGTGCTATTTGAGCCTCCACGTACTGTCTCTTTAAGAACTGTCTGCTTGCAGACTTAATTAGTTCGTATGGGGGGGACTGTGTATTTAAAGCTTGAATCCCACCCAAGTTGCTGTCAATTCGCTCTGTTTCTGCCGTCGCTACACGTGCAGAGGGAGCCTTGTTGAAAGATATAACTATTTGCCAGAAATCATTTGAAGTGACTGAGAAAATGTAGTTTGTCTAACCTGTCTTCATTTCAGCATGAACTGTTTCAGTGTAGCTCTTTCATTTTGGTCCTGAGCTGCTGAAATGGACCAATCAATGGGGAGGGGTTCCTTAAAATGGAGCCTGTGGACGAATCGGAACTTGGACTCTCAATTTTGAGCCAGCCACAAGGGGGATTGTATGGGCAGTGACTCTGGGAAATGTAGTTTTGACCTTGGTGCCTTTTTTCACCAACAGAGGGAGTCTCATTGTGAGTGACAGCCGAACCAGCCAACAGAATGGTGTGGAGCTAAAGGAAATGCCCTGCTCTGTGACTGGAAAGATCAGATCAGTTGTGGCAGTGAAGAGAGAAGGAGCTCTGTGCTTCTGCGGTGTATAGTTTCACGCGGGAAGCGCATGTGAGGCTATGAGGTTCAGCCTGCAGCCGTTGTGAGTGCCAGTTTGGACTGAAATCGATTTGTGAGGAAAAAAAGGAAGTCTGAAGAGTGGAAACCAGGCTTACCCTGTAGAAGACTGGAGAAATTACTGAATCGTGCTCGGTCTGTCAGGAACTGAAGCTACTGTGTGTGCTCCGGGTATTTTGCAGTAATTGCGATTGGGATCTAGTAGCAGCCTGCCTCGTAGTACTTTCCTTTACATATGAATGTGTGTAGTGCTTGTGGGGAATAGCTATTTCCAATCCCCGTGCCATGCGGTTGAGTTTTGAAGCTGGGAGCAAACCCCAGCTTTGTCTCGGACTAAATCTGTTTTGCTATCTACTGCAGTGGGTCCAGTCACAAGTACCTTTGTCTCCATGCCCTGTTGTTCTGGCAACCCAGAAGAACATCCACCATCCGTTCTCAGCTTGGGTATTGAGTACAAATCAGGGTATTCCCCTGCAGCCTGTTTTCAATTACAAGTGTGTCATCTAATTATTGTTGTTTCATTTCTTCATGGACTGAGACATCTGGTTCCGGATTACAATTGGGTGTTGTGCATATATTTTCTTCTACAGGGCCCTGTCCATCTGCACCTGCCGGCCTACCCCAGGCAACCAACCTGGCTAGCCCCCCCCCCAACCTGGGTACCCAGAGTGTGACTTTTCATACCCTGTATATTTGCACAGTACTGTGATTAAATTCTGCCAATTAACCTGATTGCCCCCTCCCATGTTACTGTCCCCTAAATAATTCAGATTTGTTGTGGTTATACTACATACTGTCTGTGGTGTTGGAACTGTTGGAAACAGCATTGTATCTCGCAATGTATGTTGTTTAACCTTATTTTACAGGGGGTCCTCAGAGACGAGCTGCAGAATCAGTCTCGAGGGTAAGTGGTACTTTATGAGTGAACAGTGTGTATGCGTGGGGTATTGGGGCCGTAACTCCTGTGTACTGTGTGAGCCACTAGAGGGAATAAAAGGGGGTCTCAGTGTCCCAGGGGGCTGTGTCCAAGCTAGTCTAACCACTACAAACCCTGACCTCTGGGTGGAGGCACCTGCCATAGAACCTAGGGCTCCTCAACCTGTCAGTAGTCAAGAGGCGGGGTAGTGGCCCTTGGGACAGCGCCACCTGGGGTTACATACAGCTGGTCAATCTGATTTCTCTTATCACTTTCCTATACTTTTGTCCTTCCTTCCCTTGTCTATTTGCTCTGCCTCTTTGGCTTTCTCCTTAAAGTCTCTCCTTTGTGACTTTTTTCCCTACTGCAACTGTCAACTGTCTGATGGTCAACAAGCTGACCAGGTCAAGGAACACCTGTGACCTCATCCTGGCAAATGGTGAGTTTGTGAGGGAGCTGAGAGTGGAGAAACAGCTGGCAGATAGTGACCATCTCTCAGTGTGGTTTAGGATAAACATGGGGGAAGAGGGAGTAGGATCAGGCACAAGGGTGTTAGACTTCAGAAGGGCCGAATTCAGGAAAATGAGGGAAATAGTGCAGAGGGCTCTAGCAAGGATCAACCCAAATAGGGGCACTAATCAGAGGTGGGAGGTCATAAAAAGGGGGATAGAGAAGGCAGCAGCAACATGTACAATGGTCCAGAGTAGAGGGTGAGGGCAAAGAAGCCTAGTTGGGTGAGCAGAGGGTCATGGAGAAAGTAGGAAGAAAAAGAGTCACCTTTAGAAGGTACAGGAGAACAGGGAGGGGGAGGACAGAGGGACATAACTAAAGGAGTCAAGGGAAGTGACAAGGGCAGTCAGGGCAGCCAAGGCATCCTGGCAACTCAGGGCATTAAGGAAGGGGAGAAGGACTCTTTAGGTACATCAGGGAGAAAAGGAACTGCAGAGCCCATATTGTGAGGATTAAAAAGGGAGGGGTGGACACTAAGGCAGAACAAAAGAAGTACTTCTGCTCTGTATTTACCAAAGAGAAAGGGAGGCAGTACCCAGGGAGGTTGGGGGTGGTCCGGGGGGGGGGATGTGAAGAGACAGACAGGGAAGTCACAGTGGGCAGGTTATTGGAGGGCTTGAGAGCACTGAGGGTGGGCAAGGCACCGGGTCTGGATGGCATACACCCCAGGGTGCTAAGGGAGCTGACAGATGTCCTGGCTGAACCACTTGCTGACCTGTTCAATACCTCTCTGATCTCGGGGTGTGTACCACAAGACTTGAGGATGGCATATGTGGTGTCCCTCCACAAGAGTGGCCCCAAGGATGAACGGGGGAACTACAGACCAGTAAGCCTCACATTCAGCATGGGTAAGCTGATGAAGACAATCTTGAAGGAGCGGCTGGTTTCCCTCCTGGAGGCTAATGGGTTGCAGGACAGCAGGCAGCATGGGTTTGTCTCGGGCACATCCTGTCAGATTAACCTGGTGGAATACTATGACTGGGTAACCAGGCAATTGGACAGGAGCCATGCAGTGAATGTCCTGTATTTGGACTTCAGCAAGGCATTCGATTCGGTGCCACTTGGGAGGCTAGGTAGTAAGCTGGAGGACACGGGGCTGGTGCAAAGCTGGTGGGGTGGGATGGGTAGTAAACTGGCTGCAAGGGAGACAGCAGAGGGTGGTGGTGGGAGGGGAGTTGTCGTCAACCAGGGCAGTGACAAGCGAGGTACCATAGGGATCTGTGCTGGGGCCAGTGTTATTGGGGATCTTCATAGCAGACACTTCAATAGGCATCAAGAACAAGATCAGTCTGTTTGCAGATGACACCAAGATGGGAGTGGTAGTGGATGACCTGGAGGGGTGGCAGGGGTTACAGGATGATCTGGCAAAGTTGGAGGCCTGGTCAGACACTTACAGCTGGGGTTCAATGTTAAGAAATGCAAGGTGCTACATTTCAGAGCAAAGAACCCAAGGAGGAGCTACAAGATGGGGTATTCAGCTGGTCAAGATGGAGGAGGCAAATGATTTTGGGGTAATCATAATGGGAGCAATGAACAACTCCATGCAGTACATAAAGGCAGCTGCCAAGGCTAACAAGATGCTGGTTTGTATCGCCAGAGGCATATCCTCCAGGAGGGGGGAGGTGATTCTGCTACTGTACAGGTCACTGATTAGACCACACCTGGAGTACTGTGTACAGTTCTGGCAGCCGTACCTGAGGAAGGACATTAGGTTACTGGAGACTGTGCAGCACAGGGCAACAAAAATGATCCAAGGGATAGAGGAATTGCCCTATGAGGGTAGACTGAAGGAGCTGAACATGTACTCCCGGAGGAGGGAGGGACAGGGGAGACATGACTGAGACATTCAAATACATGAAGGGATAAGTAGAACAGACACAGGAGGGCTTTTCCAGGTAAAGAAGGAAGGGTCACCTCAGGCACAATCTGAGATTGGAGGGGATAGGTTCAGAGAGAAATGAGTAGACACTTCTTCTCAGAGACGGTGTTGGAGGGTTGGAACACATTATTAGAGGAAGTGGTATCCTGTAATATGGTGGGTTGCTTCAAAAGGGGATGGGATAGGGTAAGGGTAAGGGTCACTGGAGGGGGAGGGAGGGGAGGAAGGGGCAGCTGCAGTATAGGGGCTGTTAGCTGCACATTCGAGCAGATTCGATAGACCGTATGGCCTTTATCTGCTGGCAGATTCATATGTTCATATGTTTGTATGTCCTTGACCCTCTTTCTTTATCCCCTCACTAGCTTTATCCTGGATATCTGTTTTCCCCTTACCTATACATATGTCTTTCTGTTTTGTCATTTCAATTTTCATTATTTGTTCTTTTTAAAAGTATTGCTATATTCTTTATATAGTTATTGTAAATGCTTTATATGATGATCTCCACTCCCTTCCCCAGAATGCATCTGAAAACAAGCTGTTACAGCTCAGTATGGCTTTCCTGGTGAAACCCTTGAAATAAATAAAGTATCCACCCAGTCTGGCCCCTAGTACCCAATGTAGCTGAAGCCCTGCTCCATGCACCATGTACCATGTCTTTAATCAATTGTTAAAAGCCCTAGAGTGGAGTGCCCTTTTCTCTCTCCTCCACTGTATACAGGTTAACAGCTCCATAAACGCCACCATGTATGTTACCAGCTTAAGACCCCTCTCTAGCTGCCTGAAATTACTCTGCACCACTTCTATCTTTCTCTTGCAAGGTCATTTGTTTCCAGGTGGACAATAACATCTAGCTCCCTCTCATCTCCTGACACCCTGATCCACAATCAGAGAAGTCTTAGAGAGTATACATTTTTTTGAAGTATGTTTCTTGAACACAAGCTCTTACCAATACTTCATGATGCAGTTGTTTTCTTGAAAATCTGAGAGTCAAAAATGATTGTTAAAGTGCTTTTGTTATAATTCTGCAAACCCTGTATAAAATCATCTAGAACCAAGCACTCATGGGTACTTCCCATGGAAGTGTACATCTGAAAGCTAAAAAGTGCCAAAACCCTGTAACAAAGGTACATTCCTATAAAAATATGTTCAGCCATCTCAGTCTGTGAGACATAGTCCAGGTACAGCCAGAATCTTTCTCCCAAGGATTTATGTTCATTATTCCCACAGCAAGTACCCCTATTCTGCCATGGGAACAAATCCACAAGACATTTCACACTTGTTGTAACACTCTGTTGTCTGTCAGCTGATCCACAGTCAAAGAAATCTTAGAGGGTATTCGGTTTTAGAGTCTGCTTCTTTGAACACAAGTTCATACCAGTACTTCATGATTCAGTTGTTTCCTTGAAGGAGTTTTCAATTGTTGCCTAGTCAGTTTCTACTTACAAAGTTCCTGTAATGATGGAAGTACATAATCTGGTAATCTCACATTCCATAATACTTTTGGGGGATCATTCTGCCATATATCCTGATAATTGCACAGACTGCCCACATCCATTCTTGCACTGAAGCAGTTCTCTCTAGTAATCCTGCCCTGAGGGACCCATACCAGAATGTGTGAAAAATCACAATTGGATGAATCCTATTAAGTCCACCCTTTTCCCTGGGTAGAAATGTCCATTCCCATCTGACCAGATTAAACCAACTGCCCCAAAGCATCTGCAAGAAAATATGATGGATCTGTGTTTCTAACTTCAAAGGGGGAGGAAACACATGACTTAAGTACAGTAACAGAAGGATAATATACTGTATACTCTTTTTTAATTTTGCCAGTTTCTGCAATTTCCATTGCCCAACTTTATGCAGACATACAACCAATTTGTCTGAGCAATTTACAGTAGCCATGCCACCAGCTCCAAATTTAATACCTACAATCTTTATTGGTCCATGGAAACCACTGTGGATGGGGTGTTGCCGAGCCTTATACCAATACTTTTCTGGACATTTACCTGAGATCCTGGGAGTTTAGAAAAGGATGTCAGAACTTCCATGTAGTGCTGGGAGAAAACCGCAAATTCTGAATTCATGAACATTTCACAGACTTTTGAACATTTTGTAACATTTTCCAAAATTCTGACTTTGGAAAATTCAAATGGGAGATGTGAAATTGTCTGAAAAGAGATTATAGGGAGTGAGATAAATAATCTACAGCTACAATCTGTAGCTTGCAGGCCAAATTGCCTCTAAAGTATGTGGCACTTCCAGTGGAATGAATAGATCTAGACCTATCCATTAAAACAGCCCTATTTTCAATCCTGCATAATGCCACATCATCACAACAAATCTCTTCCTACAGTCCGGTCTTACCACTGTATCCGTACTACAGCTAAAATCGTCTTCAGAAATAATTTTCTGTGATGTAGCCAATAAAAGGCTGAATAAGCTCACAAAGTGTCACCCCCCTGGTTTTATTTGTAAGGATACACATTAATAAACTGGATTTTTGTTCTGTGCCACTGCAAATCCAAGAGGAGAACCCTCCCCTGGGAAATATCCCCTAGTCTGTCCATTTTATTATTTATTTGCTTTTGTTTACCAGATAAGCACACTAGACAACCAAGTGCCTATTTTCAGGTGTGACCCGAGAGATTACAAAGATACGTTCAGGTACAACAGGCAACAACAAGAGCAGGTATAAGCAAGAGCAACAGTCAGAGCATGGTCAATACAGTAACATTGGGGGATTTACATAGCAAGTGGAAGGGAGATAATAACTTGGTTAAAAGGAGGCAGGCAGTAAGCAATATATTCAGACAGCAACGCCCTACAGGATAGGGGTAGTGGAATACATCAAGCAGTTACAAGGGGGGATAGGAGAGGCCAATGATAAACTGGAGGACAGAACAATAGCATATTCACAATTGATGAACAGTAGAGCCAGGGTGGACCCATCACAATCAGTTCTTTAGGTAGCAGCATGCTTCACTAGTAGAGAAGATGAAGAGACCCACCACCTTATGCAGTCAGAAACAGAGTGACATGCTGGCAGGGGTACGTTAAGTGCAGAGGCAGGTAGAGGCTGACTTGAGGAAGCCCCAGAGGGAGGCTTTAAAGCAGGAATGGGAGGTGAAGGAGTGAGTGCTCACTGGAAGGGAGTTACATAATCTAGGGGCATGTACAACGAAGGGCCAGTCACCCATTTGGGTGCATGTTTTAGGAACCAGGAGGACATGGAAGTCACTGGACCTTAGATAGTAGGAGGGGGTAGTGGGTATGAGGGATACGGCGAGGGCAGAACGGGTGGCAGTTCTGACAACATTGTCAATGAAGTTGCCCAGAACGAAGGTGCAGTACTTTCTGGTGGGAGCCACTCTAGCAAGGAGTGGAGCTCACAGCAGTGGGTGAGGCAGGGAGCTGAGAGTGCAAAGCGACATACAGTATTGTACGCCGTATCCCATTTGGAGAGATTGTTTTTTGTTTAAAAGTCAGTGCCCTGAAACAAACTGACCACCTCCATTAGCCCTATCTTCCACTAAAGGACCAAGAGGCAGGGCCCCAAAACCAGTTCTTTCTGCACTGCAAGAGGTCACAAGTTGAAGCCATCCAAGTCTCATGTAAAAAACAAATATACAGTAGCCAGGTGAGTGGCAAGGATGGCTGAGGCATTTGCGCCTTACCTGTTGCCATGCCAGTGACCCAGGCTTGGAAACAACTCAGGACACCGGGAGTCAGCTGGGGTGGGAGAGGACTGAGTATCCCAGGGACTGCTCTCGTCTCCTGGGGATGGGTGGTTAACCATCTCAGCCTCTGACTCACTGGGTGGAGAGCTGGTGGTAGTACAGTTGGGAGAAACTCAAAAGGAGGAGATGCGGTTCCGTGGTGCATGCATGCCTATGCACACAAGTGCCTACATGCCACAGTAGTGAGGGAAAGGAAAGAAAATGGAAAAAGTGCCAGGTGGGCTTAATGAAGCCCTACCCGCTCACTCTTGACCCATGCTGTTGTTTATTCCCCAGGCATTTCTGGATGTTTGCAATAGGGGGATGGCCCTCCATCCTCTGGCCCCACCACAGGGGTAAAATTCATGGGGAACTTAGCCTGGAGGACCAGGGGAGGTAGAAGCCAATTGGGAAAAGTGGAGATGGGGCTGAGAACCTTCCACCTAATTCAACGAGTAAAAAGCTTTATGGAAAAAAAAAATAGGAAGGAAGACTCTTGCAACAAAGCAAATATTGCCTCTCTTCTTTTTGGGTTCTCAAGACTGCAAACATTAGCTGAGGGGATTTTGTTGGTGAGGTCTGTGTTCTGTCGATCAGTCTGGTTTTTTTTGTTTTGTTACCATTTTCTGAAATAAACAGATATGGACACTAAGTGTCTAAATCTCATTCTGTGAGCTGGTGATTGCACACGTTTATGACAAGGACACTCCATCACCCACAATAGGAGTCTCCTGAGGGATGCGGTTCTCGTCTGCCAAACATGGCCATTTCCAATCTTGGGGCTTTGTCTCTCAAAGCTCCTGAGTTGAGTGATGTTCCTACATTCTCTGAGGGTTGGGGGGGGGTGCGTCTTGGGACCAGGGGGTCTAGACTTTCACAGATCCAGACTGTTGTGCCCTCCTCAGAATATTACCTTGTTCAAAGCAATGGGCTGCCCTGGGGCAATGATGGAAAGAGTGACCTTTTTCTTTGCACAGAATACAGATTATTTTATTTATTTTGTTCCAGTAAGTACACTGGAATACAATTCCGTTTGCAAGTACGACCCAAGATCAGATTCAAAGGATTCAACAACAGAATGGTAATAAACAAGGACTATAAGTTCCAGGTCAGTTAAACAATACAACAATTTGATACAACAAAACATTACTAGAAAGGGACAATAAAGTTCCATGTCTGATAAACAATATAAAAAAATTGGTACAAAGTATTAGAAATATTCACATTTAGATAGACCAGTCTGCTGGGTTAATAATGCTGCAGAAAAAATGTTGCAAGTAGGCAGACACTTATTGTGAGGGGGGTATTTAATTCCAGGTGTTTGCTGCAGAATGAGCAAAAGTACGTTGGCAACTTAGAGTATGTACAAATGGTACATTTAGAAGTTGTTGGTCTTGTGAAGAGCATGTGAAACTTGGTACACGGTCCATAAGAGACTTATACAGAGTAGGCAGGGTGCCTGCTTGTCGGATCCTATAAACAAGTCGGGATGAGGAAAGCTTGCAATTCAAGGGGACAGAAATTATCTAAAGCAGTTCCTGCAGGTCAGGTTCACATGGCTGAATTCCCCATATAAACCACATCATAGCTGATCACACACACACTAGGAAGAGGTAATTGGTCCCCACACTTATAACATGCTGGTTGACCAGCATGAAAACATACTCCTCTGTCCCTTCAGGGGCATCATTTAAGGGTAGCCAGGGGCTGTGGTTAAGACCCCTGTGATTTTCTTGCAACCCCTACAATATATACTGCAACACCTAGCAGCCCCCAAAGCAAGGTTTCATAGCATTTAATAATAAAAAATGCGGTGAGTAGGGAGCTTTGCAAACCTTATGATTTCACTGAAACAGGATTTTGCAACCGCTGTGCTTCTCATGAAATAACACTACTGTATCCCTTCCTAGAAAGAAGCTTATTAGGAAGGTGAATCACACCAGACTCCGATTGCTCAGCTTCACTCCTAACCATCAGCCCCCCATCCATATCTGTTCAGATTCTATAATGGGCTCGGGCTGGACCAAGATCTCACACCTCTGTCCTAGCCAGAAATGGATATTTCCCACATTGACCCCCTTATTCCTGAATAACACAGTAACTGTCTTGATCATGACCTTTGTCTGGGGATCACAATAAAAGGTATCCAGAATCTCTGCAGACACTGTGTAGTTTGGAAGCTCACATCAAAATTATCTTTGCCTGAGATGTGGATCAGTGCATAAGTATGCAGAGGTGACAAACTGCAGAGGCGTTATAGGGAAAATGATTTAACCAGGAAAGGCACACTAAGCTGAATCTTGTTTCCAGGTTTGACCTGGGAGCACAAGGAAGTTAAGTGACTTGCTCAGGGTCACACAGTATTCAAGTGGGGGCTGTGGGATTCAAGCCCAGGTCTCCAGGTTTGCAGCTCAGAGCACTAAACCTCTGCGCTATACTGCCTCCCATACTGCCTTAGCAATTGCTGTTCCCAAAGACCCTGTCTGAACTTTCTGCCATCCCCCTGATATTGTAATCATGCCACATTCTTCCAGGCTTCAGGCTGTGCTTTTTTTCTGGAATAAATCTGCATATATTGGACCTGTGTGGGACTGTGAACCCTGTCCAGTGGGTGTCTCTTCCTTAGAGTTTGACAGCACAGAGTTCTGATCCCTTGCCCCCTCATCCCATCCTGCAGGACCCTGGCCAGAATCCCACAATGTGGAGTGCTGCAGGTCTGAGGGAGTGGGGACACCCAGAGGTATAGTGGGCTTGGAAGACTTCTCCTGAGTAGTGTTGGAGTTCTTTACAGTGGTTTCTTATTCTCCATGATGGGTAATTTGGGTCTTTGACTAGCCATTTAGCACCTCTGAGGAGGGGAATGTCTGCTGTGTCTCTACAGACCCTTTCATATTGAAGCCCTAGGTTGGCTCAAGAGATGCAGATCCTGTATCAGGCTTAGACAGCAAAAGGCAAATCAGCTACACAAACCAGTTTCTTCTACTCTTCAGTATATTTTATTTGCACATATCAACAATGGCTATCCTCTTCCACCCAATGTGTCTCTCCTGCATGGGCTTCACTGGGGATAGATGGCTACCTAGTTCAAATATTATAAACAATATCACTGTTTTCACAGATATGATGTACATACAGAGAATACTGGATAGGCAACTATGCATAACCAGTGTGTTCTGCCACAGAGGGGTTCTGATTCCATCTGACCTTGAAAGCAAAGCTCGAGAGGTCAGTGCCATGGGAATCAGAACCCTGAGGTGACAGAACCCACCGGTTATGCATAAAGTTGCTCACCCTGTATTTTTTTTATAGTGTATAGTATAATGTGAAATATGTGCATTGTGTTTTTTTTTCTCTTTCACAATAACACTGACTTGTGTAGTCTCTAGAGGTTCTAGAATACTATTCTACCACAGAAGAGTACAATCACATTCTGTGACCTTTGAACTGTGGTACAACAGCATTCTGAAAAGGATGGATTTCTATATAGAACAGTGCTCTACTATACACTATAATACACCATAAAACAGCTTAATCTGGTTCAAGATCAATTGGCATTCATCTGTATGCCCCTCCCCTGGGTCGTGCCTGAAAATAGGCAGGATTTGTCTAGTGCACTTACCCGGTCAACAAAAACTAAATAAATAAATAATGAAACATAGTTCCACCAGTTAAACCCTTAACAAAAATGCTTAAACAAAACTGGCTATCAGTAATATGTAAAGCCTATTGCTTACTCTGTTTTTTGTTTGGTTTCTATTAATGATATCTCACACAATATTTTGTTTTCGTATCAAGGTATCTTACTAGGAAAACAAAACACAAATATATTTACAAATTGTTTCCTCTCACTTATTTCACATATACTCAATCAAAAATCATGCCTTGTACTTCCATTTCATATAACTGCATATTCAGTGACATGAAACCACTAAACAATCCTGCTGTACCTCGTGTCATGCCACATGAGGTGTGGGTAAATCTCCTAATAACCCATGCCCTGTCATGCCTTATTGCATAGTTTAACTGTTGTAGAGTGAGCGCACTGAATGCTGCTGCCTGTAGCAGGATGTGCTCCCAGTATTCTCTTTACACTAGAGGTCCATTATCTGAGGCATTATCTGTGAGGTTAATAATATGTTATAATGTTAACTGATATCCCTGCACTAATCTCCCAGTGGTAAAATTGGGTGGCAGCAGGACATTTAACTCTGTTGGGCTCTATTGAGCATGTAGCAAGGTTAAGTATTTTCCTCATGGTCACATAGTGTACAGTATATGTGACACTGGTGAGATTACACCTGAGTTCACAGGTCTGTGTTCCAACCACTAGGCTGCATTGCCTTACTATTGCCTATAAAAGTCAAGCAATATTAAAAAAAAAAAAAACACTTTTTAGGTGTCATGAAACCACTCAAAACCTCTTGGGTGAGGGCTCAGTGGAACTGCATTGCTCTTCCATGCTGGTGACCCTGGTTTATAAGCATGCCCTTGGAGTCAGGATTGGTGCAGCCAGGGCTGGGGAGTGCTGCCAAGTGCAGTGTGAGCTGGCCCAGTGAGGGAGATGTCTGGGCTCCGGCACAGTTGTAGCCCCGCATAGTGAACTGAGGAGCCTACTCCCTCATGAGAGGTGACATCAGCCCATAGCGTGCTGCTGTGACCAAAGCCATCAGCAGTACTGCTTGACATTAAGGGATATGGGAGAGACTTGGACAGCAGGGAGAAAACAAACACAAAGATATGAACCTTGAGCCACCTATGTGACATGTCTTGGATCTTCCATCTCCTCTCTGTATAGATTCCCACTGGCTCGACAATGGGAGGAGTGGGTGACAAGGCTGGGGAGCTGACAGGGACCAATGTGATGGCTCAAAAGGCCAAACAGTTTTTTTTTTTGTTAAAAGACCTCTTTGGTGGTCAACTGTTTAGTTTGCTTACTTTATCAACACTGCTACATCCTGCTCATGACTCACTTGGGTCTGCTCCGTTCTCATCCCACCACAGTCTCTTGTTCACCTAGTACAAGGCCAGGCTCTTGTTCACACAATAAAAGGCCTCTTGAACATAAAAACCCCTTAATTGCTCCAAGTCCACCTTACCCCAGCTTTGTATCTGAATCAGGTTTATTTTTAAGTTGGCATCTGCTCACAGACAAGAATACATGAAATTACCACAATAAAATAGATTATCTTTACCCTTTTAAAAAACTGCACAATCATATATATATATATCTATCTATATAGCTATAGATATGTATTGCAAATAACTTCGCTAATGCATCAGTTTGGGTTGTTAGTAAAGTGACAAAAGTAGGGAAATATGGTGTTAGGGTTTCCAACCCTAGCACCCCACCCTGCAGACACCAACAGACATCAGGGGTGTGCCTAGTGGTCATCAGCCCTAAACGGTCACCCCATTCCATAAGTAGATAAGCTTAGATGGGTACTGTATAGGAGAATGGGGGTGAGCATTAGGGCTGATGACCCCAAGGCTATGAATTAACTCTTCAACAATACTGTCAGCTTTTTGTTTACTTACTATGTTGCCCTCAAATCAGTTTATGGGTTTCATCCTTGTGCTCAGCTCAAGTTGTATAATAATTGTGGCTGTAAAAAAGTTACATCTTTTGCTTTCTTTTGTATATTCCATATGAGCATTAGATGGAGTGGAGCAACTTACTTTTTATTTATTCTTTTTTTTTTTTTACAGATTATTCATTTTGCAACATTCACTTGGAGAAAAAAAATACTTTCTCTTTTAATTTATAGATAACATGATGGGTTGATACTTATAATGACTGGTGGCCAATTAAGATGCTTAATAACAAGAGCTGCTCTACACAGTATACTGTTTTTAATGTAATTATAGTTAACTCGGTCTGAAAACATTACATTCAATAGTCATTAGATGTGCAGTTAACCTTTTACAAACCTGCTATTGGAAAACAAAACATTTACTAAACATGTAACATGCGACTTATCAATTTAAAACACCAGGATGGAGATATTCAGCTCAATTTTATTTAACCAGGAATGCACCATTGAGGCAGAGCTCATTTACAAAGTGGTCCTGGGGGACAAAAGGATACATACAAATAATGCAACATAACAACAGGAGAGCATCACAGAACCATAATGACAATCAATTCAAGTGGCACATGGCTTATGGCATTATATGACAATAGGTGACATTAAAATAGCTAGGTGACATACTGTACAATTGCTACAAGGTACATAACAACGGGAGACAATACTAGCATATGATAATGTGAGTTTTGAAATAGAAGCACACATATTCAATAATATATGAACCTATAATTAACATTAAAAATGCAAGAGCTGAGAGGGGGTATGGACAGAAGAGTATCGAGAGATGCACATAAGTAGTGAAGCAGATAAAGCTGGAGGGGAGTGGAGTAGGGTAGGGCAGGGAGTAGCAAGGGCAGGGCAACTAAGGTCAGGAGCATAAGAGGAAGCTCATAGGAAGCAGGTAACAGCATGAAGAGGGAGAGATAAGGTAGGAGATGGTGAGGGGATGGGGAGCATAGATGATAGAAAAAATATGGATTACCAACAGCAAGTGAAAAGGGAAGCAAATGTACTACGATGTTCTGGGGGAAAATGGATAGTCAAGAGTTGGAGAGCTAATTAGCGTAACGTTGACATTCTTCATACAGAGTGGAGCTTAATCTTGATTTGAAGGAATTTAGGCCAACTAATTGTACAAGTTGCAAGGAGTCTTGAATGGAATTCCACGCCGATGGAATGGTATAGCTAAGAGAGGCAGCACCAAACCGAGACCGGATTCTTGGAGTGTCCAGATGCAGTCATAGCATCGGAGGGAGTAAGAGCAAGGAGTGGTTTTAAAGAGATTGCAGACGTACGGAGGCAGTTTCAGGGTTAAGGCCCTGTATGCCCACAGGGCAGCATGCTGACATCTGTGGACAGCTAGAGACCCCACCCTATTTGTGCATAAAGGAGACAATGCTGTGTTTTTGAGGAGGCATTAGTGACAAATCTGATAGCTCTGTGGTAGAGTGTGTCAATTTTGGTTAGGGTGGTTTTAGTACCATGACTGTACAATATGTCAGCATAATCAATGCGGGGTAGAAAAGTAGAAGACATAAGCCTTAGTTTAGCTTCGAATGTGAGTAGATGTCTGATTCTAAAAAAGATATCAAGTCTTTGTTTTAGCTTTTTTGTGAGTTCATCAATATGAAGAGATATTTGCTGGGTGCAGTGTAAAGATGCTGGGTCACATTTATTTGTTCATAAGCACTGCGTTTGCTTTTACTAATTTTTGTGTGCACACTCACTTTTTTTACTCCGAATCATTGTTTGAGTCTATCCCTTGTGAGCGTTTCTGTTTAAAGCTGCCATTAGTGGTCGCCTGGTTTGTTTTAAACAAAAAAAGAAACATGGTGATTTATAATTTGCTGTTATTTGATACTTAAACTCCTTTGTTTACAGATATTCCTATTTTTTTCTTTTTACTTTGCACTGTATTGAAGGTTATTAACTTGGCATTTATAATTGGTTGGTGGAAGCAGGAGCCAATGGCTTTTTTCCAGTTTGGTGGAATTGTTTGATGGCATTCGCTTGTGCTGCTCT
Source organism: Neoceratodus forsteri (assembly GCA_016271365.2). NCBI lineage: Eukaryota > Metazoa > Chordata > Ceratodontiformes > Ceratodontidae > Neoceratodus > Neoceratodus forsteri. The sequence goes on from CM057455.1 coordinate 960,061,734, forward strand.
CTGGTTTCACTTTAGTTTTGACTTGGTTGCTCAATAAATTAGAAATATGGAGCTGTTTCTCTTTATTTATTTTTGAATAGTCATTTAAGCTCTGAAGCGTTTGTGCCCTGACACTTGTATTATTTTGGTAGGAGCCACTCCACTGTCTGATAACTTCTGGACAAGATGTTTTCTGACAGAGCGATTTGTAACTTTCTTAACTGTCTATATTCTGGCCTTACTAATCATTGTTTTCATTAGTGTTCCCAGCTTGTTGATGCCAGCTGGTTGATTTTTAAACTATGATGTCAGGTAGTGTGGCTTGTTGTTCAAATTGATGGAAAGAAAAAAATGGTGACTTAAAGGGAAACATCCACGTACAGACGGGCCCCACCGCCATGTGAAATGGGGCCCGATTAGCAGTAAAAGTAAACTTGCTCGCTGATTATTTATTTTAAATTGTATTTGGCTGATCCTGCACTCTCCCTTCCCGGGCATTTTAGGATGAAGAGCCCTCCCTGGCATGCCCACAAGCACCCCACGGCTGTCCCCATGATGATGTTTCAGGCGGGGAGCTGCCAGGGTCATCTATATACTTAACACATGGCTTCTTTTTAAAATAGCTCTGGTTTGGAACCTGGGCATTCTTGTGCATTTCCGATACGGGTACTGACTGAGAAGTGCCTTGCCAGTCGGTACTTGGTCTCGGTGTAGCCCAGTCACACACAGATTCTAAACTGGAGACAGCTGAAGATTTGGCAATACAGATTACTACTGTAGTCCAGAATATGTTCACTTCCTTTAAAGTTCGCTGGACCAACCTCCGACACTTGTTCACGGCTGACAATGTTCACTATGTGCTACCGTTTTTATAATAGGGTATTAATGGCAATAATATTAGCTTTCAGAAAGGTTTGCTTACTTTTTAAAATCGCAAACATAGCGAAAATAAAACTCAAGTGAACATTTTCTGGACTACAGTATGTTGCCAAATCTTCAAATAGTTCTGGTTTAGAATCTGTGTGTGTCCGGGCTACACCAAGAAGAAGTACTAACTGGCAAGGGTACTTGTCAGCCAGTATCACTTGTATCGAAATGGACGGAATGCCCAGGCTCCAAACTGGAGTTATTTTAAAAGAGAAATTTATTAGGTACTGTATATATATATATATATATATATATATATATATATATATATATGACCGGCTGCTCCCCTTGAAACGTCATCACTGGGATAGTCAAGGGTGCTTGTGGGTGTGCTGGGGAGAGCTCTTCATCCTAAACTGCTGGGGCAGGGAGAGCGCAGGATCAACCAGATACAATTTAAAATAAATAATCAGTGAGTAAGTTCACTTTTAATTGTTCCTACTGCATCTGCTAATCGGGCCCCACTTCACATGGAGGTGGGGCCCGACCGTACGTGGACATTTCCCTTTAAGAGGTATTTGACTCTTGTAGCATAGGTACTGTAGTCTATGGGAAGTGCATATGCTCTTGGTTTCAGCTTTCTTGTCTCTTGTGGTTTTGCACCAGATCTTGTCTTCGTCTGGTGCTCCTGATTAAGTGGATACATTTTAGATCATTATCGGTTTTGCAGTCTATTCCCCACTTTATTTTTCAGGTCTCAGTGTTACCTCTTACTCCAAAGAACATTGTTACTGTTATCCACACAATATTTCCGAGAGACTCAGGGCTATGTGCTCCTAATTGTTCTGTGGCATGCAGCTTGTCAGTTAGGGAGGCTGTTAATTCGTCTGCTGCATTAGGCCTATTCCCTCTACCCTCATTTTAGAATTTTTTGCTCAGAATGTAGCAGTTGCCTGGCCCTTTGAAACTCGATTGAGGTTGCCAGTGAGTGTGGGTACATCTTTATTTTATGATGCTATTCAAGGCTTTGAAAGATGGATCAGAGGGTCAGTGGTTCATAAGGAGTACCATCTTTCTTGTATGCATGCATAAAAAAATGACTTAATTTGTCCAGTTCAGTGGGTGGTAGTTGGTCAATGTCAATTGTTGTTTTAAAATGCTCTCTGATGTGTCTAATCAAGCCCTGTACATCTCCTTTTGTTTTTGATACTGTATTTTGATTTCCACTTTTATCAATGAATTGTTCTATTGTTGTCATATCTATATCTATGCTATTGGCTTTGGATAACTGCTGCAGTTCTGAGGCTTCTGCTGTCTAGGACAAAGGTGTGCGGTTCATGTCTTGGGAAGGTGGGTTGTAGTATCTGACAGGGTCAATGCTGTTGTGTTTTGCTGCTGGTGATGTTGATTGTTTTGAGCTCCATGGGGCTGGTCAAGCACTGGCTGCAGGTCTTCAAGCGGCTCTGTATCATTTTTCATTTGTGTCAATATTTCATCAAGCTCTATGTCAAAAGATCAGTCAAGTCTTGCCATTCTTCTACATTAGAAATGCAAACCTAATACCAACCAGGAATATTTGATTTTATTTAACAAATGGATCTGTTTCACCAGGGTGACTTGTATTCTATACTGGCACAATGGCAGCTGGTGATTTAAATTATTTTTTTTACAGTGGCACTGGAATCGCATTAAGCACTGAGCGTCAGGTCACGAGGCAGAAATACTGATTCAGTGTACTGTGGAACATGCGAGCAGCTAAAAAAATATTTTGGAGCCAATCTTAATGGATATGGAGAACTAAGAAGGACCTGTGTTGTACTGTCTGGAATGCGATTGTGCCATTGCAGTAGCCACTTACAAAGACTTTGCGGTTTTATGAATGTATGACGGGCTAGAACTGAATGAAACTGGACCGGAAAAAAAACACATTAAACAAGAGTTGTTGCACTTTTGACTTACTTAGACTAGATGGCTATGTCTATACTGGGTGTAAAGATATTCTGTGTACTGTGGCTGCACTTTAAATGAAAACAAACTAAATGTCATGGATCTTTGTGTCAGTCTGCAAGTAGTAGTGCTTCAGACACAGTGGGGGGTGGAGGGGCGTACTTATACGCATAAATGTGCCATGAGGTACCTACTGTATACACAGTGGCGGAGCCAGAGGGGGCCTGGGGGCGGCCGCCTCCTGGCTGCCCAGTGTGAGAGTATGGTGCCCTGCCACCATCTTTATTCACTGTTTAGTGCCCATTGTGGAGCCTGTCATTGACTGAATGGCCCTCCTGGCTCCCACATGATCCCAAACCTGGCTCCGCTACTGTGTATACATAAAGCTTGATGACATACTACTATACACATAAATTAAATTTATGTACACAGGTCAAATAAACATTTTTATGCAATGTGCAATGTGCTTATGTCCCACGCTCATTTCATAAATGTGTGTGTATATATGTATATGTATATGTGTGTGTGTGTGTGTAGATATATATATATATATATATATAAAATATTGCAAAAAACCTGGGGGGAGCAGTGAGGATTAGAGTTGACAACCCCAAGAAAGACCCCGTCACTGATTCACCAGAACTTTGGAGGCCCAAAACCCTGATGTTTTTTTTCCTTTTGCTGCATGAGGGTGGGGAGGGAGGAGTTAAAGTTGGAAACCCTAAAGCCACATTTCCCCACTTTTGTTATATTAAGTTGAACCCTAACTGGTGCATTAATAGTCTTTGCAAATAATGTCCTTTCTTTTTGAGATAGGGGAATCATATCACCATTCATGCAGGTCCCTTTGAGATCTACATGAACAGATACAGATGCAGGCCCATGGAGCACTCTGTCTGCCTATGGGTGTGCAGCTACAGATATCAAGAATTCATAGGCTGTCTGATGGGCTGCAGATGCATATGGCTACAGATACATACACACAGGGCAAAGAGTCCTCCTCTCAAAAATGCACAGGGCTATCTGGCACCAGTGGGTGCAGAGGTACAGGGCCCTATGCCAAGAGAAGAGTTTTCTTCACTATATGGTACCTGGGCTCATGCAGACAACCCTGTATCATACCTCCCCCAGCTAGGGGGTGGTGTTACAAAAAGTGCCATGCCTGAGCCAAACCCCACCAAACTGATTCTCTGAACTAATCCCTGAACTCAGCTCACTGGCATGGGATCACAAAGCACTACCCATGAGGGTAAAGGCTGGCACTACACAGAATATTTCTTAATAATTTTATTTTTTTTATTTAGTCCCCAAATCTTTAAGATAGTCATTTTATGACTCCCCTTATAAACATGACATGTGGCATTTATAGTATATTGGCAGAAACACCATTTTGCACCACAAGTGTGAAAACACATCTTGTCCAGGATTTAAAAATTGACAGCAGTCATGTTCATGAGTAGTGTGAAAAAATGACTATGTTAAAAAGTTTGGAGCCAAAATATTGAAAGTTAGTGAAGTTACTGTATGAGTGAATGTTGACATATTCAGTATTCACTCAGTCTACCTATGTCACAGACAGCAGTGTGTTAGGGCAGGTGATCACTGCTCTGGTCTGTGCCATATCAACAAGGGGTACCCCAGGAGTCAGTCCTAGGGCCCCTTATGTTTTTGATCTACATCAATGAAATACACCTGCACATTTCTGAAGACACAAAGTTATTTCCGTATTTAGATGACACTGTACTATACGTGCACAATAAGGACATCACCACTGCAATGAATGCAATCCAAGGCAATTTCTATACAATTCAGAAAATACTAACAGAGTTGATGAGACTGCTGCTCAACATAAAGAAAACACAGTGGATGATGCTCAGCAAGCAGGGCAGAGACTCCACCCAATTCTTACTAAAATCCATAGAGTAAAAGGTCATTTCAAGAGCAGCTACCTATAAATACCCGGGTATTTACCTAGATGAGCAGCTGCCTATAAATACCTGGGTATTTGCCTAGATGAGCAGCTAACATTTAGCACCTACATTCAAAACCTAACAAAGTGAAAGTCTACTAGCATTATTCTATCAAAACAAGGCATTTTTTAGCCTTCCTGTTAGAAAGACCCCGGACAACTCATTATTCTTAGCCAAACTGGATTGCAGGGACTGCATATATAGAAACGCCTCAGAAATGCTTCTGGGAACACTTACTTGACCCACTCTATCATAATGTCCTGAGATTCATAACAGGCTTGCCATAGAATACCCATCACTTTTACTTATATACTTATATGAAACTGTGAGCTGGACCTATCTAACTGTGCAGAGACAGCTGCATTGGTATATCTTTGTATATAGATTCATCACAAATTCTATCCCATCCTACATACTGAGCAAGCTAAATCCAAGATCATTGAACATTTACAAACTCAGATCAGCCAAACTGTCAAATTATGTAATGCCAGATTTTGAGCAAAGTCTGGGAATGCACCCTGGCATTAGTGGTCTCATGCACATGGGAGTTCATTCAGAAAACATTAGAAATGACCACCATTATTCCAATCAACCAATTAAAGGCTTGCTTTAATAGATTGCTGCACTGCTGGTGTTACTGTTATGGTTGAATTATATCCAACTCAAGCACTTATTATAACTGATACCCCATGTCCCCAACTCTAGAGGTACTTAATGCCTATAATTTATGTAATGCAGCTATATGTACTACTGAGTGTTTTATGCTGCTGTTGTCCTTGTGTACTGGACACATTTGTAAAGAGAGCTCTTGCCCTCAATTTGCCTTCCAATAAACATTGATTGATTGATTGACTGATAACTTGGTCCATTGATTGATTGATTGATAACTTGGCCCATATTTTTACACCACATTTTCAGCATAGCCTTCTTATGACCTTACCTAATGAACCCGGTAGGAGAAAATATTCAAATCCCCATTAAAACATCATTTTATGCACAGGTGTGAAAACAAGTTTAATCCAGGATTTGAAAAACAACAGCTTCCACTTTCATGAGGTGGTGTGAAAAAATGGCTATATTGAAAATCTGGGATCCAGATATTGAAAATTACCAAAGTTATGAGCAAGCATAGAAAAATTTCAATGTATACTCATAACTTGGTTGTTTTTTAATATTTTGACTCCAGATTTTCAACATAGCCTTCTTGTGACCCCACCACATGAACCCAGTAGGCGAAAATTTTCAAATCATGCCAAAATGGTGATTTCACACAGTGAATGAAAAATTGCCCTTCAGGCCAGATTTGAAAAATTCCACCACCATTGTTCATGAGGTGGGATCCCAAAAAGATCATGTTGAAAATTTGGTGTAAAAATATTCAAAAATTACAAAGTTATGAATATAAATTCAATCCCCATTCAAATATACTAAACTAGACTTAACTTATTTTCTCATATCACATTAGTGGGGTCCAGCAGCAAGACATGTCTTCTACTGGAGAGTGTATCTACATCACAGGACATGTTCAGGTGAGTGAGGGTGTGTTGGGTGGTAGGTGCTGAGTAGGGGGACAGGATGGGGTAGTTGGGTATCTGGGTAGATCAGATCGATGAGGGACAGTTTTCTTTTCTTCAGAGTGAAAAAACACAAAAACATTGCAGGGCAGGTTTTTTTCCAGGTTTACCCCCAAAAATAAAGACATTGAGGGATGGTCTTCTTTTTTTCAGATGTTTACAAAATACTGTAAATCACTATTGGATCCAACACTGGGGACTGGACACTCCATTGTTGGCTAAACTTCATGGTAGCAGAGTGGGTGGGCACCCCAGTGTCATCACTTATTCCTGGGGAGCAACCTTGAGAGGAGGGCAGTTGGCAAGCAATAAGGGGAGGGTTGACAGCCTGGTCTGCTTTTGAAAATAAACACTTCAGGAGGGACACCCTGCTGAGCTGGGAGGGGAGTAAGTGAATCATATAATAATATAAATGGAAAGATAGAACGATAGAGTAAAGAGGGATTGCTGACTCACCTTTCCACCTGCAGCCCACACACGACTCCAGCTACGGCTTCTCAATTCAAGGTAGTCCTGCTATTCTCATATTGGGAAAATGGGTGAGTAGCTTGTCTTGCTAAGCTGGGCAGCCAGGATTTTTGGGTGCCTAGAAACTTTATTTCCAGGGCAATTTTCAAAAAAAAAAAAAAAAAATCTAGCTAAATGGGTCCCATTCACCTAAGTGCATGTATTTTTTTTTAATACATCAATTTTATGTATTTTCAATGTTTTTAGTTGAAAGAAAACAAGATGGTGGCCATCATGATTGGTATTTTTCTCACGACAAGTAAATCATTTCTCACGGCAAGTAAATCATGAAAAATAAGCTTTCAAGATCTGTGTCTTTTTTTATTGTTCTTATCAGAGGGTTAGCCAAAAACAACTTTAAATCCTTGTAACTCTGAAACCATTTAATATTTTTTCACAAAACCCTTGAAAGGTACTACCTGGACACAGGCCGCTTCTACCCTGAAAGTTTTGTGAAAGTAAATTCTGTGCCATCTTAGCTGTGTGTGAGAGCAAACAAACTCGGTGTTAATTAATGGGAAAAATGCTACTTTTCCAAAATCAGCATTCCAGATCTCAGACACTACAAAAGATGCCGGCATAAAACTTTTCACATTTTGAAACTTTGCTACCCTGACCGCACATGGAAATGTTTAGGCTATTCTGTTGAATGGCACAAAGTTATTGAAGTGAAAAGTTAGGGGTTTAACAACTCTACTTAACCCTATTTAACCCTAACTAAAGAGGCGCTACTGCACCCCTATAATATATATAGATATAGCTATAGGCATAGCTATAGATATAGATACAGCTATAGGCATAGATATAGATATAGATATAGATATATGAGATATGAAATGGCCTGACTCAATTTATGGAACTGATCTTCAAGTGTGAAGGTCAGGACCACAAATCAGGAGTGGTAGAACCACAAGTGAGTTACTAAACTGCCAAATCCCAAGTGATGATCATCTATGTATTTTTGAAAATACTGTATTTTCATAACCTTTTTAACCATTTACAACTTGTGTATATTTCTTGGCACAGATGCTATGACTGGTATTACCAGGCATAGCATTCGCGAAAAAAAGAAAATACCAACCATCTTCACAAAATGCTGAAAATAGCATTTTTGCAGTGCAAGAATTTTGTTTCATGTGGGACACTTCTTGGCCATGCAAGTCCCTTTAAAAATTAGTCATCTGGGCTTGCAGCACTAGTTTTCCTTTTTTATGTTGATTGCGCGCATGCGCAAGAAACATGTTGTGACAGGTTTCTTGAGAAGCAGGTTGTGGAGGTGCGGCACTGTTGTGGCCAATGCCCCCACAGCCTGCAGAAACTGCCCGCTTCCCTCAATGCCGTAGCACGCTGCTGCTGACACTAGTTCAGCCAGCGTGCCACAACTTTCTAAAAAATCAGCCGTTGCAATCAGAGGCCGCCTCGTCATTGCAGCGACAGTCATCTGCTGCAATGAGGGAGCGACCCGTCATTGCAGGGTGGGATGTAAAACCCCTGAGATTGTTTGTGAACATGGTGGCGGCTTGCCGCCGTGTTCTCAAACAATATAACCCCCCACATTTAGTTGCTGACAGGGGCCCCAATCCCCGTTGGCATTCTGTGCCCCTCACCGCTTTTGTTCCTGCCAACGGGATGGCCAATCCCCGTTGGCTGTAGTGTTCCCCGTTTGTTTTGTTGCCAATGGGGGAGCCCACTCCCCATCAGCATTCTGTTACCTCCCCCCTTTTTGTTGCTGCTGACGGGGTGCCCAATCCCCATTGGCATATTGATACCCCCACCCCTGCCCATTTGCTGACGAGGGTGCCCAATCCCCCATTGGCTACTGCTGCCCCCGGTCCAGAAAGCCTCTGCTGGCACACTGGGAGCCCACTCCCAGTATGCCAGATGCCCCTACAAGTAAAGAAGACAGTCCTGCGATGTCTGGTTTATTTATTTATTTATTTTAATCCTGGAAGAAAGGAAACGTCCTCGATTGCTCGCCCTGCTTCCCACCCTTTACACACTGCTGCCCTGCCTCCCACACCTCTCGCCCCATACTTAGCTTAGAAGCTTGGAGCGGCGATCTTCAGTGGACCGGGGACACGTCTACACTCTTCAAAGCCGACCGCTAACTGAGGAAATGCCGGTAAGCTGTATAATGTAATACATAGGGGTTTTTCAACTTTACTGCATATCTCGGTCATTTTTGGGAATTTTTCCACTAAATTTTCAACATGGGGTTTTTGGGACCCCTCCTCATGAATTCTTGAACTGTCATGGCATTAATCGGCCTGGAAAGGTAATTTCACGGTCACTGCATGGAATCACCTTTCAGGGCTGATTAACGAAACGACAGTGCCAGGTGTTCATGAGGTGGGCTCTCAAAAAAGCCTATGTTACAAATTCAGTGAAAAATCAAAAATGACTGTTCTGACGCTGCTTGAGCAGCTGCTACGACGCCGGAATCTCGCGGAATTTGCAATATTTTCACGCCAGATTTTCAACATTGATATTTTGTCACACCTCCTTGTGAACAGTATAGCTGTCATTGTTCACATCCTGGCGGAAATGTGTTTTCGCACTTCCGGCGCAGAATAACGCTGTCACTATGGGAAATCAGTGTTCAGGACAGATTAAAAAAATGACAGTGCCACTGTTCATGAGTAGAGGTCCTGAAATGGCTATGCTGAAAATTTGGTAATGGTACTCCATAAAATGACTGTGTTGCGAGCGTGCGTTGTGCAGTTTGCACGCATGCTCATAACTTTGTGAATTTATAATATTTTCACTCCAGATTTCCAACATTGCCATTTTCCCACACCTACTTATGAACAGTAAAGCTGTCATTTTTCCCATCCAAGCTGAAATGTGTTTTCGCACTTCCGGCGCAGAATACAGCGGTCACTGTGGGAAATCACTGTCTGGGACAGATTAAAAAATTGAGAGTGATACTGTTCATGAGCAGAGGTCGTAAAATGCCTGTGTTGAAAATTTGGTGATAATAGCCCATCGAGTGACTGTGTTACAACTGTGCATTGCACACTTTTCACACACACTTGTAACTTCACAGATTTGTAATATTGTCACACCACATTTTCACCAGTGGAATTTTCCCACACCTTCTTATGAGCTGTGCAGCTGCCATTTTTCACACCCTGACCGAAATGTGTTTTCACAGTTCCGGCGCAGAATAACATGGTCACTGTGGGAAATCACCGTTCGGGACAGATTAAGAAAATGACAGTGGCACTGTTCATGAGCAGAGGTCCTAAAATGCCTATGTTGAAAATCGGGTGACGAAACTCCATAACATGACTGTGTTACAAGTGTGCGTTGAACTGTTTCCACGCACCCTCATAACGTCTCAGTTTTGTAATATTTTCACCCCACATTTTCAACAGTGGCATTTTTCCACACCTCCTTATGAACAGTACAGCTGCCATTTTTTACATCGTGGCTAAAATGTGTTTTTGCACTCCTGCCGCAGAATAGCACAGTCGCTGTAGGGAATCGCTGCATGGGACACATTAAGATCGAACAAGTGAGAGGGAGGAGTGACCGCGCTCAACTGAGCTCTGTCGGGACTGCTGCGGATTTGTTTGTGGGCAGAGAAAGGGTGCAACATAACAGCCCAGTACAAAAGGGCAGCCTGCAGCACTGGGAGAAACAGAACGAGAGAGCGAGTGACGGAGGGGGAGTGACTGAATTCACCGGAGCTCTTTCAGGACTGCTGCGGATTTCTTTGTGGGCATAAAAAGGCATCAGTGCAGCCAGGGGCCCAGTACAAAAGGCCAGCCTGCAGCGGTGGGAGAAACAGTACGAGCAAGTGAGACAGGGGGACCGAGAGAGCTCAACGGAGCTCTGTCTGGACTGCTGCGGATTTGTTTGTGGGCAGAAAAAGGCACCAGTGCAGGCGGGAGTCCTGTACAAAAGGGTTGCTTGCAGTGCCAGGACAAACAGAATGAGCGTGTGAGACAGGGAGACTGGCGACCTCAACAGAGCTATGTTAGGACAGCTGTGAATTTGTTTGTGGACAGACTAAGGTGCCAGTCCATGCAGGGGCCGGTACAAATGGACAGCCTGCACTGGCGGGGGAACCCAGAATGAGCGAGTGAGACAGGGGAGGAGTGAGCTCAACACAGCTCTATTGTATCTGCTGCAAATTTCTTTGTGGACAGAAGAAGGCAGCATGCAGCAGGAGTCCAATAAAAGGGCAGCCTGCAGCACCGCAGAAACGGAATGGAGGAGTGAGAGAAGGGAGTGAGTGCTAACTGAGCTTGTCGGGACTGCTGCAGATTTCTTTGTGGGCACACAAAGGCGCCCAACAGAGGCAGGAGCCCAGTACAAAAGGGCAGCCTGCACTGCCAGGACAGACAGAATGAGTGAGTGACACAGGGGGAGTGAGCGACCTCAACGGAGCTCTGTCGTGACTGCTGCAGATTTCTTTGTTGGCACAAAAAGGTGCCAATGCAGGCAGGAGCTCCGTACAAAAGGCCACCCTGCAGCGCCGGCAGAAATGGAATGAGTGAGTGAGAGAGGGGGAGTCAGCAGGCTCAACAGACCTGTGTCGGGACTGCTGAAGATTTCTTTGTGGGCAGAAAAAGCCACCAACGGAGGCAGGAGCCCAGTACAAAAGGGCAGCCTGCAGCACCAGGAGACACAATGAATGAGTGAGAGAGGGGGAGTGAGCCACCTCAACAAAGTTCTGTCGGGACAGCTGCAGAATTCTTAGTGGACAGAACAAGGTGCAAATGCAGGCAGGAGCCCAGTACAAAACAGCAGCCCGCAGCACAGGACGAAACAGACTGAGTGACTGACAGAGGGCCAGTGAGCGTGCACAACACACCAACACCATCAACATTCGGTGTTGACAAATGCTTGTTTCTACTACTTACCATGTGACCACTCCCTGGGGTGGTTAGAGTTGTGACTTCACAGTCTCTGTTTGTTATGACATCACAGTCTGTTGTCTTTAGATGATGTCCTAACACTTGCACTAAGAAGTTATTTTTTTTAATTACTATACTTTTTGCCCTTTGATTGTGACCTGCCACCATCAGTCCTGCTGCTCTCCCAGCCCTGTCACCCACCCACTCCAGGACTTACCTCCACTCCACAGTCCCCACAGATGATCTCCCATGGGAAGGGCTACCAGGGGTTGGGCCTTACTTCCTCTGACTGAGTTGCAGTGTTGGTCTTGGATTGAAGAGTCCAGTCAGTGGTGCAGGGCCTGTGGAGGGTGGCAGATGGCATCCTGCTTGGTCTTGAGGTTGTTCCAGTTTTCTGATCCCTACCCATGGACATGGGAAAGACCTCGCTGATGCTGATGCAGATGCAGATGCATCATGCAGCCAGTGTTCCCTTCCTCAGTCCTTGGTCCAATCTGCATTGCCACCTGTGGTCACCCAGGTGGTGGTGTTGCAGTGGAGTCCAAACTACCTTTCACCCCAGAGCAGGTGAGTGCCTATGGGATGCTCAGCCATCTTGCCCCAGCTGGCCCTCCAAACATCCAGGCTAATTTAATATAATTTCAATAACAGCCACAAGTGCAGGAAACATTTTTAGTAGTTCATCTATTAACAAACAATTCACTTGGGATCTTTTCAGCCTTGGTGATATTTTTGTTATGAGGATTCAGCTGTATAGGGAAGCATGAGGAATCCTAATAAACATAAGATTCCATGCTGTTGTACCACAGGGGTGACATAGTTCCTGTGGTACAACAGCATTCTTACATCACTACTGAGGTATAATAGCACTGAAAGTGTATGGATTTCCATAAACAGCACAGAAGATAATGTATGGGTAGTGGTGCACAACAAGCCTGTGTTGGCATTAAGAGGATGCCATGGCAACCACACAAGGACAAGAGTGAAGCTACAGAGGTTTTGGTTGCTGTACCAACCTTGAGATGCCAGCAGAGGTTTGTGTGCGTGCATGGCTGCCCATACATTGTCTTTTATAGTGTATGGACACCTGTATTTTAAATTATATTAATACATTTACTTTTCATATGACAACTTACCACAGAATTGTGAGGATAGCCTGTCCCACTCTCTTCCCTCTCGAACTGCTCTCATCACTTTTTTATTTTTACCTCCAGCCACTCCCTGTTCCCCATTTTTAAAATTGAAATAAAAAAAAAGTGGCTTTCATGATCCCCTATGCTGCTTTGTCTTTGTCAGCAGTTACAGCCTTGTCTTATGTAAGGCAGTTGCATGCAGATATTTCAGTTTGTTGTACCATAGTAGCAATGTACTTAGTGCAGCACAAAAGCATTTTATGTCACTACTGTAGTACCTCAAACCTAATCTAGACTTAGAATTCCAAGCATCATCACATTCCACCATACGTTGTAACACTGAACCATATACTTTAACACAGTTCACAAACAGATGTTGCTGGTATACTAAGTCTGAAATAGATATAGCTGGTGAATCATAAAAGATGGTGTACAGGCTAGCGCACAGCTTTACTGAAAAGCAACACAGTATGTTGTACGGATACACAGCTTAGCATGCGGTAGAGACAAGGCCCCTTAACACCGATCCCATGCCTGGGCCTGCACTGAGTACTAGAGGCAAAAGTGCTGGGTCCATTATGGCACCATTGTTTCACCCCTGCTGGATACATGCCCCAAAGGTCCTGTTGTGCAACATCCACCACCTTCACTGGCATGGTGGGTGAGTAGGGGCTGTGGAACCCAGTGCAAGTGATATGAATAAGGAAGTACTTAACAGCATGATGCATCAAAGTGTGCTAACCATCTGTATGCCTACAATATGAACATTTGTACTCAGACCACCACAGTAGAAAACTAAAACAATCACACTTGTAACTAAACCCCCATGATGACTCACAGTGCATGACATTTATTTCTGCTGCATCTCTTCCTGTATCCATTTCAGCCTATTTTGGATGCAGTTGCTCCCTATGTTGTTACATCCACAATTAAAGATGTGAGTTTGTGAATCGACATAAGAAATGAACACATTGATCAAGACTATGCTCAATTTTGGATGCAGCACTCCTTGCTTGCATAGTTTTTGCGTTGATTGCGCGCATGCACAAAGAAACATGACTGCGTCAGCTTTCTCCAGAAGCAGGTTGGCGGAAATTGGCCGGCACTGTTGTACTAGCCAGTGCCCCACAGCCTACAAAGAAACTTATCCGGCTTCCCCAATGCTGTGGCACGCTGCTGCTGACACTAGTTCAGCCAGTGTGCCACAACTTTCTAAAAAATCAGCCACTGCAATTAGGGGTCGCTTCGTCATTGCAGCGTCAGCCATCCGCTGCAATGAGGGAGCGACCCGTCATTGCAAGGCGGGATATAGGATCTCTGATATTGTTTGTGAACATGGCGGTGGCTTGCCGCTGTGTTCACAAGCAATATCTAACCCCTCCACATTTATTTGCCGATGGGGGAGCCCACTCCCCATCAGCATAATGTAACCCCTCCCATTTAATGGTGTGCCAATAGAGTGCCCAATCCCCATCAGCAGAAGAATCCCCCTCCTTTTGTTGTTTGCCAACAGGGTACCCAATCCCGTCGGCAGAAAGGAACCCCCTTTTTGTTGTGTGCCCGTAGGCGCCCAATCCCGTCGGCAGAAATAAATCCCCTTTTGTTGTTGTTACAACGGGGTGCCCAATCTCCCGCTAGCTACAGCTGTCCCCCAGACTCCGATGGCATGCTGGGAGCCCACCCCAGCATACCACATGCCCCTGTAATGTTTAAAGCGGTCCTGTGATGTTTCTTCCTGTTGTTGTACCTGAAAGAAAGGAAAGCGGTCCTAAGTAGTCTCCCGACCCCTCCGCACCCAGCCTCCCCACACTGCCCGTCACCCATTACCTCTCGGGCTTGGTGCGGCGATCTTCGCTGGACTGAGAACACGTCTGCACTTTTCAAAGCCGACCGCGAACTGAGGAAATGCCGGTAAGCTGTATAATGTAATGAATAGGGTTTTCAACTTTGTGCATATCTTGGGCATTTTGGAATTTTTCACCAAATTTTCAACATGGGGTTTTGGGACCCTCCTCATGAATTCTTGAACTGTCATGGTGTTAATCACCCCGAAGGTGGTTTTGCGGTCACTCGCGGAATCACTTTTGGAGCGAGTACTAAAATAGCGGTGCCAGTGTTCATGGTGGGCTCTCAAAAGCCTATGTTGCAAATTCAGTAGGAAAAATCAAAAATGACTGTTTATGAGCATGTGTTGCACAGTTTTCATGCAGCACGTAACTTCACAATTTGCAATATTTTCACCCAGATTTTCAACATTGGCATTTTGTCACACCTCCTTGTGAGCTGTACAGCTGTCATTGTTCACATCCTGGCCAAAATGTGTTTCGCACTTCCAGCGCAGGATAGCCGCTTGATCGCTGTGGGAAATCAGTGTTCGGGGACAGATTAAGAAAATGACAGTGATACTGTTCATGAGCAGAGGTCCTAAAATGCCTATGTTGAAAATTTGCAATGATAATCCATAAAATGACTATGTTATGAGCGTAGGTTGCACAGTTACACGCAGCCAGAATTTCGCCGAATTTATAATATTATTTTACCCAGATTATCAACATTGCCATTTTCCAAGACCTAATTATGAGCAGTACAGCTGTCATTTTCCCATCCTGGCCAAAATGTTTTCACCCTTCCGGCGCAGAATAGGCGGTTGCTGTGGAAAATCACTGTTTGGGACAGATTAAGAAAATGACAGTGATACTGTTCATGAGCAGAGGTCCTAAAATGCCTATGTTGAAAATCTGGTGATGAATTACCCATCAATTGACAGTGTTGCAAGTGTCGTTGCGCACTTTCCCACGCACCTGTAACCGCGGGATTGTAAATTGTCACCCAGATTTTCAACAATGGCATTCTTTCATACCTCCTCATAAGCAGTACAGCTGTCATTTTCACATCCTGGCCAAAATGTGTTTTCACAGTTCTGGCGCAGAATAACTGTGGTCACTGGGAAACCAGTGTTGGACAGATTAAGAAAATGACAGTGGCACTGTTCATGAGCAGAGGTCTTAAAATCTATGTTGAAAATTTGGTGATAGAACTCCATAACATGACTGTGTTACAAGCGCGCGTTGAACTGTTTCCACACACCCTTGTAACTTTGCAAATTTGTGACATTGTCACGCCACATTTTCAACAGTGGCATTTTTTCACACCTCCTTATGAACACTACAGCTGTCATTTTTCACATCCTGGCTAAAACATGTTTTTGCACTCCTGCCAGAGAAAAGCATGGTCACTCTGGGAAATCAGTGTTTGGGACAGATTAAGATCGACGAGTGAGAGGGGCAAGTGACCGAGCTCAACTGAGCTCTGTCGTAACTGCAGTGGATTTGTTTGTGGGCAGACAAAGGCCCCAACACAAGAGCCCAGTACAAAAAGGGCAGCCTGCAGCACTAGGAGAAACACAACGAGACAGCAACTGAGGGAGCGGGAGTGAGCAAACTCATCAAAGTGCTGTCAGGACTGCTGCGGATTTCTTTGTGGGCAGAAAAAGGCGTCAATGCAGGCAGAGGCCCAGTTCAAAAGGCCAGCCTGCAGCAGTGGGAGAAACTGTATGAGCCAGTGAGACAGGGGGACTTAGTGAGCTCAACGGAGCTCTATCAGGACTGCTGCGGATTTCTTTGTGGGCAGAAAAAGGCGACAATACAGGCAGGAGCACCATACAAAAAGGGCAGCTTGCAGCGCCTGGACAAACAGAATGAGCACATGAGAGAAAGGGAGACTGAGCGACCTCAACGGAGCTCTGTCAGAACAGCTGTGGATTTCTTTGTGGACAGACCAAGTTGCCAACGCAGCCAGGATCCCCATACAAAAGCGCAGTCTACAGTGCCAAGAGAAACAGAACGAGCGAGTGACAGAGCGGTAGTGAGTGAGCTCAATGGAGCTCTGTTGTGACTGCTGCCGATTTCTTTGTGGGCAGAAAATGCGGCCACGCAGGCAGGAGCCCAGTACAAAAGGCCAGCTTGCAGCGCCGGCAGAAACAGAATGCGTGAGTGACAGCGGGGGAGTGAGCGAGCTCAATGGAGCTGTGTCAGTACTCCTTCAGATTTCTTTCTGGACAGAAAAGCCGCCAGTGCAGGCAGGGCCCAGTACAAAAAGGACAGCCTGCAGCTCCAGGAGACACAGAATGAGCAAGTGAGGAGAGGGTCAGTGAGCTCAACGGAGCTCTGTTGGGACTGCTGCAGATTTGTTTGTGGTCAGAAAAAGGCAGTAATGCACGCAGGGGCACAGTACAAAAGGGCACCCTGCAGTGGCAGGAAAACCAGAATGAGAGAGTGAGTGAGCTCAGCGGGGCTGCACTGTAACTGCTACAAGTTTGTTTGTGGGCATAAGAAAGCAGCAATGCAGGTAGGAGCCCAGTAGACAAGGGCAGCCTGCAGCGCCGGCAGAAATGGAATGAGTGAGTGAGAGAAGGGGAGTGAGCAAGCTCAACGGAGCTTTGTCGGGGCTGCTGCAGATTTCTTTGTGGGCAGAAAAAGTGCCAATGCAGGCAGGAGCCCAGTACAAAAGGGCAGCCTGCAGTGCTGGGAGAACCAGAAGGAGTGAGTGAGACAGGGAGTGAGCGACCGACGGAGCTTGTGTCGGGACAGCTGTGGATTTCTTTGTGGGCAGAAAAGGTGCCAACAGAGGCAGCAGCCTAGTACAAAGGGCAGCCTGCAGTGCTGGGAGAACCAGAAGGAGTGAGTGAGACAGGGGAGTAGCGACCCCGATGAAGCTGTGTCGGGACAGCTGTGGATTTCTTTGTGGGCAGAAAGCCACTCAACACAGGCAGGTGCCCAGTACAAAGGGCAGCCTGCAGTGCCAGAAGAAATAGAATAGCAGTGAGAGAGAGGGAGTGAGCCACCTCAATGGAGCTCTGTCGGGACAGCTGCAGATTTCTTCCTCGGCAGAACAAGGTGCCAAAGCAGGCAGCAGCCCCGTACAAAAGCGCAGCCTGCAGCACCGGGAAAAACAGACTGAGCCAGTGACAGAGGTCCACTGAGCGAGCTCAGCAGACCAGCGCAATCAACATTCGGCATTGACAAATGCTTATTTAGGAATGTGCCCATTGCTACTAAGATTTTTTTATTTTATTTTTCTCTCAGCAAAAAAATAAACAAAAAAAAACAAGGGCTGAAGTGATGTAGATTATGTGTGTGTGTGGGGGACAGACTACCCTCTCAACTGTTCCCACCACTCAGGCGAGACTTTTGAAATTCTTAAGTTGTTTCTTTTATTCCATATTGGTTGGACTCACACTGCCTGAAGAAGATAATTTCCATCCTGAGCTAGCTGGTCTAGAGACAGCTTTCAAGCTGTACACAGCAGCTCCCCTATCCTTTTCCCCAATTGCTTGCCTGGCTGCTTGAGATGTTCACAACTACTCACGTGCAACCAGCTGGGTGAATGCATGCTGGTGCATGACAGGGCCAGCCCACAAGCGTTCCCTCCTGCAGTTGCTGCCACACACGTTACAGTTTAAACAGCAACCAGCCTGATTGGCTGCTGTTATTTAGATAAATGTCCGTGTTGGCGCTGGAACTATTGGTAGCAGACAAAAGAGAACAGGTGGTGGGCAAATGGGCAGTTGGATGCAACCAAGACAAACATAGTTATTGTCCTTTAGTGTCGAGAGAAGGAGCAGCACGGGGCAGAAATGAAGCAGATATTAGCTCCAGGACAAATAGATACAGCAGCAATAGCAAGGCAGCAACACAGCACAGCAGTAAGGTCTCTCTGTGGTGGGTTGTTCATGAAGGAGGGAAGGGAGACATTGATTACTGCCAGCCAGCCCAGGTTCAGTCTGATAAGGGACAGGACAGAGTGCTGAGTGTCTGACTCTGAGAAGAGGGAGGCATGCAGAACAGCCAGAATGGAATGTATTACTGTGCCCTATTACAGAAAACATAAAGAAATAGGAACGCAGGAAACTTGGGAAGAATTCAAAAACACGCAGAAACAATGTAAGACATTGATAAAGAAAAGTAAACAATGAATGGAAAAAAATTAGCAGGGACAGCACAAAAAGACAATATGCTTGAATTTTACGGATATGTAAACTCCTTGTGTAAAACCAACACTAATCTTTGTTGAATATCAGTCGGGGATAAAATCATAAATGAATGAAGGAACATAGCAAATGTTTTCAACAAATACTTTGGCTCTGTTGTGTCACAAAAACTAAAGAAAGGGCAAATAAAGAATAAAACCTTAGCACTCGGTATAAACATAACAGAAGAGATAATTACAGAAAAATAAAAGGACTAAAAAATACATAATCTGCAGGACCAGATAATATATCCAATTCCCTACTTAAACACTTTCCCCAACAATAGCCATACCACTGAAAATAATTTTTACCAAGACATTGATGGAAAGCAAGGTACCAGTGGACTGGCTCATGGCCAGTGTGGTGCCAACACATAAGAAGGGGGACAGAGCAGACCACACAAACTATAGACCAATAAACCTAACATCGGTGCTGGGTAAATTGATGGAGTCAGTTATTAAGGATTATAAAACCTAAACCTAAACTGTTCTGTCTGTCCTCAATGTGACGAGGTACCTTTGGAAATGAGCCTCTGGCTCAAAGGTTGTAAACCAATTATACAAATACATAAATATAAATACCCTTCTGGAGGCCACAGACCAGGTGGATGGAGATCAGCATGGTTTTGTAAGGAGGTCCTGTATTACAAAACTGCTATGTTTTATGAAAACATTTCTGCAGCTCTGGATAGGGCACAGCCTGTTGACTGTATTTATTTGACCTTTGCTGAGGCTTTTGATAAGGTACCCCATCATGAGATCATTAAATGTTTGCAAGATAGTAATACTGGGGAACAGATTCTAGGTTGGGTGGATGCATGTCTAGGGCACAGGACCCAGAGAGTTAGCATAAATGGGTATATGTCGGAGGCAGTGCCGGTCACCAGTGGAGTCCCAGAGAAGTCGGTGCTGGGCCGGTGCTGTTCAAGATATTTATGGATACTATGGGAGTGGACTCTTTAAACTGGATTGGTAAATATGCAGATGAAACAAAACTAGCCGTATAGCCACAACTATAGAAAATGTGAACTCCATCCAAAGAGATCTGGATAGCATTCAAGATTGGGTAAGTAAAGGGGCATGAGCCTGAACCAGGAGAAATGCTGTGTCATACACCTTGGTAAAAAAATAATAAACATGGTTGCTTCTAATGGCCAAAACTTAAGAAATCCGAAAAGGAAAAGATCTTAGAATTATTATCATTAGTAAATTTGCCTTCGAGGCACACTATAACAATCAAATTACAAAAGCCAATATGGTGCTGTGGGCTATAAAAGAAATTCATGAGCAGAAGTGAAGTGGTTGTTATGCCTCTGTATAGAAGCATACGTTAGACCAGTATTGGACTATGGTAGTCCAGTATAGGGACCCATATCAAAGGTGGGGTGAATGCACTCAAGAGGGTGCAGAGGCAGGCCACAAAAATAGTATTTAATATAAGAGTGAATCCATATGAACAGAGACTGGAGAATTTGAGGTTAATGTCACTGGAGACGCAGAGGAGAGGGATCTATTAATGTGCTATGATATAATACACAATGAGGATATGTTACAGGAATTAAACCTAACATTTAAAAACCCAGAAATCCATATCAGAGGTCATTCCTTACAGCTCAGAGGTACAAAATGTTATACAAACAGAAGAAATGCTCTTTTTACACAGAGGGTGGTGGGACCATGGAATGGGCTGCCCAGGGAGGTGGTGGCCAGTGATACAAATGAACAGTTCAAAAGAAGTCTGGACAAGTATATATTAGAAGGAAACAGAATGGTATATTATGGGTGATGGGAAGGAGCAAATAATGGGTTTTTTTGGCCTTCTAAGCTCCTTAAACCTTGTTGTGATAAAAATGTGTGATGAAAGAATTCTCACACATTCTGTCATAAGGCACAGTATCGAGTTGCCCACTCTGACAATGTATGACATCCCAAATCACTTGATAACCAACCAAGCTACCACCACCGCTGGAAATTTCAACCTATGTGTGTCCCCTATAGGTATGCAGCCTGCCAGCCTCCCATGCCAAAGATCATTAATGGTTTTAAATATTAACATGAAAATAAATGGAACGGTGTTGCACTGCACTGAATAAATGTGTACTTTGTCAGTGATTAGCATTTAAAAAAAAAGTTAATGTACTTGTTTGGTAATCCCTGGGAAAATTGGTACAAGGTTTCATATTCCATTTGGTTGCGCCTAAAAGACAACATAAACAAACCTTGTCTCACTACCTACTTTGGATGGACCAATACTTGGTGTGGAATACCAGCTTGTACCTCACACTTAGGAGCACATTATTTTCTATTCTTTGAATGGGTCTGGATGGCATGGACTCTGAATTGTAGCGGTTTCTCTGTCAGTCAGATCTGTATAACCACACTGGAAAAGACCACTATGCTCTGCGAACTCCAGGAAGCAACTCTATGTGTTTTACAGATCTTCAGTGGTCAGGGACTCTTTGGATGCTGCTGCATAGAGCTCTTGTTCACGTTGGCGAGCCAGTAGCCACAATTTTACTTGAGACAAGAGATACCGAATGACAAAAAAATGTATAAATGGTGGTAGCCTTTCTCATCTTTAAAATGGTCCATTCCCTTATCCTGTATTTTATTTTAACAGCATTTGTACACCCTATGTGCAACATGGTTACCAACGTGAACATTCTGGATAAAGAGACATATGTGGTTTCTGCTCCTTGATGGCGATCAACAAATTACTTTAGTTTTAATGGTCATACTGGTTGTTTGTAGGAAGTCAAAGAGGGTTTAAAGCAGCCAAATAGTGTCAAAATGACCCTCAAAATACACCAGATTGCATTGAAAACCTGCTAGCTTCTGGGGCCGCCTAAATCTCAGACTCCACTTATTAATATGGGACTTACTAGAAGAAGCAGGACTTTCAGCAGTCTTTGCCCCCCAAGTCAAAAATGATAGCTACATCCCTGTCTGAAAGTTTCAAGTATGTTAAATAAACAGGTGGGCCAAGGAGGTTGTGTTCTTATTCATTTTATTAGAAAATGAGTACAATTTGAGTAGGGCCTGCAAGTAACTAATTATCCATGACAGGGTGTGCATTCAAAGATTTTTGCAGTTAATACCTTTATTGAAATTTTCATCACAATACATGAAAATGAAAAATTAGGCTAGAATGATAATACATATGGAATTAAAACGAGTTAGAAACAAAACATAAACTGTTCAGTAATGAAATGCAGTCAAACCCTTAACAGACCATAGATAGGGCTGCATGCATAGCAGTAATCATGTACAATTAAAGGTAATAGAACAGATTTCCATATGGCAATCAAAATGACACTGAGGCAAGTAGTGACCCTAAAGACAAAATAAAACACCAAAACTACCAAAAAGCTGAAACCTATTACTTTACTGCAACATTGATTTGATCTGGAAACAGAAGGTGTACCCTAAAACTGTGATGACCCTAAGTAGGGAGGATGGGGTTGGGGAGGTACAATAAATGGCACAAGGAACATGAGGGCGGAGAGCAAAATTAATGAGGATAAGAATCACCAGGACACCAGCAGTGGACATATATGCCAAAAAAGGGGATCCAAATGCTATAATAAGCTTGAAATTTGGCAATAGCAAAGTGGCTAAGGCATTTGCTGTGGGCAAGTGTCCCCACCGCTTGTTTCCAGAGGAGGAGAGAAGGGATGTTTTGGGATCTCCACCTCTGTAACAAATAGATGCTTCATCCCAATAAGTACAACAGTTAGCCACTTAATCTGAGCCATGTGGAGATGTGAGACAACTCAGGGGATGCCTAGTAGAAAGAAAAGGGGACAGTCTGGTATATGGGTTTAGAGGACTTTCTGGCAGGTTGTGTGCTCTTCCTTACAGAAGTCACTCGACAGTGGACAGGACCACAGAACCTGGGGCCTGGCAATACCAACAGAGGTTATTGGACATAAGCCCAAGCTTAGTGAGAAGACGGTGGAGTCCTATACCAGTAATGCAGGGTCTTATTTTGTATTAAACAACTCCTTGAGTCTCTGACAGCCACATGTGCAAAATTCCAGCATGCATCCCATTCCTCTTGGGATAGGAAAAGGCCTAAGTCCTGTTCCCAGTTCCAGTTGGCTGTGAAAGTTGGTTAGGCTGAGTTGCTAGAATGACTTTATAAAGTTGTCTTTCCTGTTGATTTTTAATTCCAAGCATGAGGTGGGGAGGTGTTGGGTAAGGCCATTGTCTTGGTGCTAGTTGAAAGAGTTGGTGAATGGCACTCTGAGCTGCAAAATTTCTAGTGATCCTGCTTGGGTATGGCCTTAATGATGCATAAATAATCAAAGGATTGAAGGTGGCGAGAGCCAGGTAGTAGAAGGTCTTGGAAGCACTGAACTCCGCTATTGTACCATGACCTCAATAGAGGCTTATTGTCCACCTTGATCAAAGGTTGTTCTAAAGGGAGAGGAGGTCTAGGGGAAAAGGTCAACATGCTGGATTTTACTGAGGGATTTCAAGCTGCATTGGAGGCAGAAATAGTAGGTATAGTCCAGCAGGTGTTGGGGATGGACCAACAAGGCTATACTACGGAAGGTGTCCAGCATAATTGTGTTTCCATTCTAGTACACAAGGAGGCATTCTGCATCATCTTGGAATCAATGAAGAGCTTGCTCTCCCAGGAAAGCCATGTAATAAGTTATCTGTAATTGAGTCAGAAATAGTGGGTATAGTCCAGCAGGTGTTGAGGATGGATCATGTAAGGCTATACTGCGGAAGGTGTACAGCATAAATTGTATTTCCATTCTAGTCCATAAGGGGAGGCATTCTGCATCATCTTGGAACAAATGAAGGGCTTGCTCTCCCAGGAAAGCCATGTAATAACCTTTAATCCATGGCAAACCCAACCCCCTGGAGGTCCAGTGTGCCCACAGCTTAGCCCTCATGTAACATGGAGGATGGCCTTCCCAGAGAAAGGAAACTAAGAGTCTATCATTTCTGGATAACTATGCGTCGGGATAGGTAGAGGAAGATTGTGGACCAGATAAAGAAATGTTGGAGAAGTAATCAGCTGTAATGCCTCTATCTTACCCACTAAGGCTAGTTTAAGTGCTCTCCAGTGGTCACACTCTGCTCTCATAGCCTGCAGGAGAGATTCTAGGCTGGCATGTGGCATAGCAGAGATGTCTTGTTTATTAGTTAGACCAAGTATGTAAAACCAAGAGGGCCACTTCAGGCCTGCTTGTGTAAAAGGGGTGGTGGGACAGGACTTGGTGATGGGGAGAACCATGTGTTTTCCTATTATTAACCCTTAGACCCGGAGGTGGCAGAAAAATGTTTTAAAGTCTGCATCAGGGCAGGAAGAGATGTAGTAGGAGATGTGAGAAGAACCAACAAATTATCGGCATATAATAATGTAGAATATTGCTATTTGCCCACTGGAATACCTGAGAAACTGGGATGAGATAGAATGGCTACTGCCAATGGCTCAATGGTGAGTAAAAAAGTAATGGCGAAAGGGGACAGCCCTTCCGTGTACCTTTCTGTAGGGCTAAAAAAAGAGGACAGCCAGCCATTTGTGGCTGGCCCCCAGAGAGCTGTATAACACTTGGATCTGCCTCAAAAATTGGTTACTGCAGCCAAAATGTGTGAGGGCAGCACATGAAAAGAGCCAGTTAGCAGAGTCCAAAAGCCTTCTTGAAATCAATTGAGACACCTGCTGCTGGGATGTTCTGTGCTGCAGTCATGAGATTATACAATGAGCGGAGATGGTCCAACCTAAGTCATCCTTTCACAAACTCGACTTGTGATGGGTGCATTAAATGGGGTACAAAGAGATTCATGGCACGCAGGCAAGCACCTTAGCGAGCACCTTGCAGTCAGCATTGATGAGGGAAATGGGGTGGTAGTTGGTGCAGAGCAAGTGGTCCTTATCCATTTTAGTTATAACAGTGATGACAGCACCTCTAAGGGTAGGAGGAAGCTCACTCATATTGTAAGCCTGGTCAAAGACTGCCATTAAGTGAAGAGCTACTGCATCTGGGACCTGCTGATGAAGGTCCACAAGAAGTTCATCTTCTCCTGGAACTGTGGAAGAAGATAGAGACTTGATGGCCTGTGTTACCTCCAGGACTGTGGGGGCTCGACTTAATAATTGCTGATTGGTGATGGAAAGCTGAGGAAGGTGCAGCCAGGATTGGAATTCATGAATTTCCTCCTGAGAGTGGGATGCAGTAGATTGCTAGAGATTTTCATAAAATTGTTTCATAGCATCATTGATGCTGGTTGCAGTATCGTGAAGCTGACCCTGGGTATCGCGAAAGGATCCTGTATGTCTGCTTGCCTGCTGCACTCACAGTTGGTGGACGAGCAACTTCCTGGCTCCTCCTGCCCTCCCAGTACTGGTGTTTAGTTCAAATATGGGCTAGTTTGGTCTTACAGGAAAAGGCATTTAAATGGTATTTTAATAAAGTGATTGTGGATAAGTTTTGTTCAGGATTGTCCGTCCCAGCCTTGAAGGCACTCTCTTTAGCTAGTATAACCACTGTGAACACCACATCATCCTTTTCTTTTTCTTTTCAACAGTGAACCGGCCACAAAGTTAATTATGACCCCTCTTAGATAGGGTTTGGAGCATCCCATAGAGTGGCGAGAGTAATATCAGAGGAAGTGTTAAGCTGAAAGAAGGACTCAGACTATTTCCTTAAGAGTTCCCAGAATTTTCTGTCCTGAAGCAACAAGGCTTAAGATGCCATTGGGGAGGCCTTGCTTGCAGAGGGGACAAATGAAAAGTAACTGTCACTGGGGCATGATCCAAATGGACTAGAGTCCCAGGAACTGGATGACAGCAGGAGACAGGAGTCAACAGTCAATTGACTGGAAGACTAATGCACTAGCGAAAAAAGGAATAATCACATGATGTTGAGTAAAGCAGCCACTAGGCATCCACTAGAGAATGTTCATCCATAGAGACTGCAGTACCCAAAGAGCTGGAGTTGGCTGTAAAAGGAATGAGAGCTTCTGTCCAGGACAGTATTCAATGGTGTATTAGTCACCCCTAAGAGCAGCAGGAGATTGTCTGGGTTGAAGTCACCAATAATCAGAGCTACGTTAATGAAAATGTTAGAGTCCATTTCATTGGGACCATAGCGCCAGCAGTGATAAACTACAGGTCTGGGATCTGGACATTAGCCAGCACCCAATGGCCTTCTGGATCCGATTTGTGGGACAGTAGCTGTCAAGAAAGTGTTACTTAAAAGCAGTACTCCCTGTGTACATCCTCAGACCGATCCTGTTCTCCCTGTTTGTCAATGGTTTACCTCTCTGTTGCCACAGAAGGGCACCTTACCATGCATGTGGATGACCTTGTCTTATTAGCAGCGCCCTGATGTTACCAGCATCATATCCAACTCAACTCTGACTTCTCTCGTATCAGAGCATGGTTGGAGCGGGCACAAACTATGATCAACCTTAAGAAACACAGGCCATGCTCTTTGGCACCGCGTCAACAATCTCCTCCTGCATAACGCCCTCAAAATTCATGGTACCTGCAACTCCCTCCTGCCAACAATTGACTCACTACTAAGTACCTTTGGAGTCACCCTCGACCCTCAACTGGACCTCTCCGGACACATCAAGCATATGCAATGCTACCAATGTAAACTTGGCCTAGCATATAGGGCTAAAAGACTCCCTCACCCCCTGCTGCTACGGCTGGCCCCTAGCCAGGGGATACTACTGCCCACCCTCTCCTATGGTCTCATTGCCTTTACCTCAGTCCCCTCCTCATGCATAGCCAAGTGGGACACCACATACAACAACATATGCCACTTTGCACTCACAGCCCCCTGTCTCACTCACCGATGCACGCTCTACTCTTGAGTGGAATGGCTCCCCCCAGAAAAACACTGTATCTACACCATGGGTAACTTTATTGACAACATAATTCGAATGGCCGCCCCTGCCTCGCTCGCCCTCCCCCTGAAACATGCCTCCCCCGTCTACCACCATAGGTCCTGTGCATCCCAGACCCGCCTGGTCCCCAAGACCGCACCCTCACTGGGGACAGGGCATTTACCTCCCATGCACCCAAGCTGTGGAACTCCCTTCCCCCACAAGTTTGTGCTTCCCCCTCCCACTCCACCTTTAAAACCTCCCTTTGGAGCTTCCTGAAATCTGCTGCAACCTGCCTGTGTGCTGCCTAACGCCCAGCCCCACAACCTATCTGCTTTGGTACCCCAGCCAGGCTCTGTCCCCCATGCCACCACGGTGTTGCACTTCAACCTGGGGGAGGTCTCATACTACCCTGTTGCCCCCGGGCCTGTATGTTTGGTAATCTGTGATTGCTGATATGTAATCCTGTTGCTTTGTTCTACTGCCTTAACAATCCCTGGTGTTTTATCCTACTATTGGAGTATGTCTGCTCCTGATTGTAATGTTGACTATGTATCTCTCCTATGTAATTATCTTGTAATTCTCCCGGGTCGCACCTGAAAATAGGTACTTGCTGTCTAGCATGCTTACCCGGTTACCAAAAGCAAATAAATGAATAAATAAATAGTGTAAGTGGAGTACAGCTCCATGCTGACCCAATCTTTCCTTAGTCTGAGGGCCTCCTCATGAGAGAGATTGGTTTTCTATAGAAGAGCAACAGCAGGGTTCAGCTTTTTGAGGTATGTAAGAACCACTTTCCTGTGGATGGTGTGATGCAGACCATTCCCATTCCATGTGACAAAAGTGGGTGGTTAGGTTAGCCACACTGATTACAGAGGAAAAGAAATGGAGAAGACGAGGAAGAGGGCTGACCATACTAGATACAAATGCCTCCCCAACCTTCACGATCACCAGGCACATCAGTAAAGGTATTCTGAATATTTGAAACAATCGGTCCATCAAAAACTAACATAGTCCAACACTAATAACAGCAAAGGCCAACTATATACAGACAATAATAACAATTTCACACATCTTGTGAAATAACCTGGAATACACAGAATATTTGAGTTACCTACTCCCTCTACCAAAACCTTGGTTATCAATCCCAAACCCAGGGAGAAGTCACAAAGGCACTCCAAGTGAGGGAGAGAGAAAACCTGAGACTTGGCAGACACAGCTAGCTTTCTCTACATACCTCTATAATGTAAGGCCCCTATGGTAGCTTTCCCCTCAGGAGGAGGGATGGACTACACTAAACCAACATACAAGCTTGGTAATGAGGGGATGGCTAGCCGCCATGCAGTAAGCCACTACATGGACAAGGTGGTGCACTTCTACAGACACACCACCGTAAACACAAACTAAGATCCTGAGGAATAGGATGAAACCAAGAATGGCCACAATGGGAGTGACCTACCAGGACCAGGACTAAATGGTAGTAGGCAGGTGTGAGATAGTAAAAAGCAGGGCTGGGTGGACTGTTCCTCCATAAATCAGAAACCTTCAGATCTGATGCTTACCTACAGATTTGGACAAATATAGACTGTGCTGAAAAGTTCACTTCGAGTCTGTGGTAAGCAAATCTGTCCCACTTCCCAGCCACCCTCATGCTGTCAGCAGCCGCATTTGGTACAGATGGTCAGCGCATCCAATTAGCAAAGGAGTTTGTCCTGGTGTTGCGATGCAAGAACATCAGCTATAAAAAGCTAAAGCCGAGCATGCTGTGCAGAGGAGAGAGAGAGAGCTGAGTGGAGAGCAGACTGCTCTCTGATGGGGATGACGAGAAACTGAGCACTTAATGGCACAGGCGAGCAGATGAGGCCAAATCACAAAAAAAAAAAAAAAAAAAAGTGGGCAGCTGACTGTGCAGTGACAATCAGTGCTGCTGCCAAGTGTTAGGAATAAGAAGGGGATAGAGAGAGAGAGATCCAAACTGGTGGTGTGGGGTGGAGACTGGATGGGCAGGCAAGCCCACAAGAAAGAGTCAAACTTGCAAGGGAAATTTGTGACAAAATTTATTTTGTGGCGTGTGCCAAAAAGGTAGTTGAGTGCAGTCTAGTGCTGCTGCCTGGATGTAATACTACTGTGAACTGCAGGCTAGGTATTAGTGGAGGGCAAGCAACTCTGCGGCAAAACGGGGGGAAAAAAAGAAATACTGTTGAAGAAGAAAAATCTGCAAGTTACCAAAATCACAGGTTGCCATAGGTGATAATCACATGTGCTGCTAGCTGGGGGAATGCAAAGCAAAACTACAAGACCAAGTTGCCAGGTGGTGCAGGACTGCTGGCTGGGTAGGTAGTCCAGGGGAAGGCAAAGCAAAGCAATCATCAATACAAGTTGCCATAGATCATGGTCATGGGTGTTGCAGTGCTGCTGTCTGTGTAATCCAGGGGAAAGCAAAGCAATCATTAAGGTGCCATAGGACATGGTCACGGGTGGTGCAGTGATGCTGGCTGCATAATCCAGGGAAAGGCAAAGCAATGCAATCATTAAGGTGCTATAGATCATGGTCATGAGTGGTGTGGTGTAGTGCAGTGCTGCTGGCTGCATAGTCCAGGGGTGAAAGCCATCAGTAATTAAAATACATACTAGTTGCCATAGGTCATGGACATGGGTGGTGCAGTGGTACTGGCTGGGTAGTCAGGGAAGGCACAGGAAAGCAATCATTAAAAGTAAAGCATTTGTTAAGTTGCCATAGATCACAGTCTTGGATGGTGCAGTGCTGTTGGCTGTGTAGTCAGGGAAGGACAGCATCGTTAAGTTGCCATAGGTCATGGTCATGGGTGGTGCAGTGCTGTTGGCTGGGAAGTCCATGGGAAGGCAAAGGCATCAGTAATTAAAATACATACAAGTAGCCATGGGTCCCAGTCATAGGTGGTGCTGTGCTGCTGGCTCGTAAGACCACGGGAAGGCAAAGCAAAGCAATTATTATTTAAAAATTACAATTCTCTAATGAACAAATACAGATTTGGCAGCAAAGGAGGAAAGAAATAGAAATTCCATACAGGCTGTCTTTCTCATTCATTCTTTATTAAGTTCCAACTAGGGATGACACACTGCACAATAAAATAAACAAGTGTTATCATCAGTCATTTCTTACTTCTCAGTTTGTTCATTATCATCAATAACAATTCACCTCTATACCAGTGTGCTATGCTAGGGACATCTGCATCACCAATTTATATTCCAAGACTGTAATTGGCGCAGCCTATCGAGTGCGCCACTCACTTACCCCATCCACCAGGAAATCAGTTGCTAGAGGTGTGCTACTCCCTCAACTCCTTTATGCCCTACCGATTCTCTACCAATCCAATGCCAGCATACTCTGCAAGTAGGACACTTCCTATAATAATATCTGCAGGTTTGCCTTATCTGCACCTTGACTGACTCATCACTGCATACTTTACTCAGGATTAAACTGGTTGTTTCCCAAATGCCTCCAGTCATACACTCTAGGGTGTCTTGTTGACTCCCTTACTAGAGCCCCTCGTCCTGCTGCTCTTGGTGATATGATTACCCCGGTCCCTCGCCCCCACTCACTGAGGTCCTCTTCCATCCCAATGCTTTACGTACGGACCTGTAACACCAAAATGGGAGAACAGGCCTTCTCCTATTTTTGCCCCAAGGTTCTGAACTCTCTCCCTCCCAGATAAAAATCTCCACCTCCCACCTTTCATTTTAAGTTCTCCCTGTGCTCACACTTCTATACCCTAGGTAATTGCAACTGCACCTAACTGAAGTCGCCAATTCTATGTCAGCATCCTATGTAATACATACGGTGCTCCGGTGAGTTATGTTACCTCCATTTCCACTGAGCTTTCCTATGTTTTTGTTAAATGTTTTGCTTAACTTATTGGTGCTTGTTTATATGGCTGTGTGCTCAATCCTCGGATTGCTCAATGTACTCTATCGTACTACACCTGAAATTGTTTTTGAATTCTGTACTGTTGTCATTTCTGTATTTTCCAATATTGTTAATTTTGAACTGTACTGTTTGTCATGTTGTATTCTCAGTTTTGTACCCTCCCGGGTCATGCCTGAAAATAGGCAGGATTTTTGCCTAGTGCACTTACCCGGTTACCAAAAGCTAATAAAAATAAATAGCATAACATTGTTGAGTTGCTGAATACAGTCAATCACTAACAGAGATGTTGTGAAATTATATTTCGCTGGTGAAATTCCCGTGCAATTGGTGATTTCGCCACTGAAATATTAATAAAATTCACCCATTCACGCCAAAATATTTAGCGGGTGAGAAGTGTGGAATATTGCCGTGAAATGTGGAATTTTGCTGGAAAAAACTAATTTCACTATTTAGTGGGCACATTTTTGCCTTCTGGAGGTGAAATTTCTCATTCTGTGGCAAAATTCCAAATTTTGGGCGTCACATGATGCAGCGAGCCGATTAGATGCACTCCGTGGAGCTCACGCTCACCCAACCACAAACTAACAAGATTTACACTTAAAATCCCTACACAGAACACATAATTCAGTTCAGAATCAGTGAAGGGAAGTTTTCAGGATCAGATCAAACCGATGGGAGATAGATATGGAGATGGAATCGGTGGCGCCCCCTCAACACGCCAGTCACCCTGAGAAGGCCCCAAAACCAAGGGCTGCTACAGGCTGAGCTTCAACAACTGAGGCTTCATCCTCATCTTTGGCCCCTACTGAATCTACTCATAGAAACATAGAGGTTGACAGCAGATAAGGACCGCAAGGCCCATCCAGTCTGCCCATTTCTTTTTCTACCTTATAAATGTGCCATTGGCCTTTGGTCTGTCAGTGGCCTATCTATTCATACTCATCTGTATTGCTCTCTTATGCCTATACCATGCCTGTTTGAAGCTCTGCACTGTATTCATAGCCACCACTTCCTGAGGTAGGCTGTTCCATGAATCCACCACTTTTTCTGTGAAAAAGAATTTCCTCACATTCCCCCTTAGTAGGCCTCCTTCTAATCTCATGCTGTGTCCTCTTGTCCTGCTATTTTTCTTACATTTAAACATGTTGGACTCTTTCACCTTGTTAATGCTCTTAAGGTGTTTGAATGTCTCGATCATATCACTCTCTCCCTTCTTGCTCTAGGGTATACATATTGAGCCTCGTTAATCTGTCCTCATATGTCTTCTGATACAGTCCCTGCACCTTTTGGTTGCCCTTCTCTGGACTGCCTCAATTTGGTTAATGTCCTTATGAAAGTGTGGCCTCCAGTACTGCCATGATACTCCAGATATAGAACCCTAACCCGGTGTCTTGTAAGAGGATTATTACCTCCCTCTTTCGCTTGTGATACCCCTACTAATACACGAACATCCCCCTAGCCTTACCTACTGCTTTAGAGGTCTGCTTGGATGATTTCAGGTCATCGGTGATGATGATGCCCAAGTCTCTTTCTTCTTTTGTGACTGCCAGCAACTCCCCTCCCAGCCTATAGGTGGCTTCAGGGTTTCTCTTCCCTACGTGCATGGTCTTGCACTTCTTTGCATTAAATCCCAGTTGCCACTATTCTGACCATTTTGCTAGTTTATCCATATCTCTTCTCATTCTGCCCACCCCATCTGGATCATTTACTCTGTTGCAGATCTTGGTGTCATCTGCAAACAGACAAGCCTTACCCTCTAGCCCATCTGCAATGTCACTAATGAAGATATTGAAGAGGACTGGCCCCAGGACTGATCCTAGGGTACACCACTTGTGACTTGCATCTCTTCTGACTGTATACCATTCACCACCACTCTCTGTTTTCTGCCTGTCAACCAGTTTGCCACCTAGTTGACCAACTTCTGACCCACCCCAAGCCTACCCAGCTTATTTATCAATCTTCTATGTGGATCAGTGTCGAAAGCTTTGCTGAAGTCAAGGTAGGCGACATCAACTGCTCCCCCTTGGTCCAGCACTCTGGTTACCCAGTCAAAGAAATCTATGAGATTAGTTTGACAGGACCTTCCTTTTGTAAACCCATGCTGTCTTGGATCCTGTGCCCCTATGGATTCCAGGTGTTGCACTATCCTTTTCTTAAAGAGTGCCTCCATAATCTTGCCCACTACTGAGGTAAGACTGACTGGTCTGTAGTTCTTTGCCTCCTCCCTGCTACCACTCTTGTGGAGTGGGATCACATGAGCCCTTCTCCAGTCTTCTGGAACTCTCCTGTGCTCAGAGACTCACTAAACAGTTCTGCTAATGGCTCTGCTAGTTCCACCCTTAGCTCCTTAAGTACCCTGGGATGTATGCCATCAGGTCCCATTGCCTTGTCCACCCTGAGCTTAGCGAGCTCTTGTAGGACCCTTTCTTTTGTGAAGGGAGTAGTGCTCACCTCCCTCCCCCCTGTGTCCATGGTGCTGAGCTGTGGGCCCTGCCTACCTTCTCTTCAGTAAATACTGAGCAAAAGTATCTATTTAAGATAAATGTTTTTAGGGTCCTCCTCCTACATGCCCCTTTTCTCCTTTGAGCTTAGAATACCCCTCTGGACTTTCTCCTTTCACTAATGTATCTACAGAAAGTCTTGTCACCTTCTTTAACTGTTCGTGCTAGTGTTTCCTCAGTTTGGGACTTTGCCTGCCTTACCTTCCCTGCTTCCCTTAGGACAGTTTGGTATGCCTCCCTATCTTCATCCCACTGCGTTCCCTTATATTTCCCAAAGGCCAGCCTTATGGCTCTGACCTTTTCTGCTACTGTATTTGAGAACCAAAGTGGTTTCCTTCTTCTTTTGCACTTCCTTTTCTGTCTAACACAATGGGATGTTGCTTCAAGTATTACATCCTTAATGCTTGCCCACTTTGTCTGTACCCCCTCACCTGTGTTTCTTTTTGCCAGGCCTAGCTTAACTCTGTTGGCCATCTTATCAAAGTCAGCTCCTCTGAAGTCCCATATTTTTGCCTTGGAATGGGATGATTTAGATGTAGTGGCCAGATTGAACCATACCATGTGATGGTCACTGGCCCCCAGGTGACCTTCTACCTGGAGATCTGTGATCCCTTCCCTGTTAGTCAGTACTAGATCTAGGATAGCCCTGTCTCTTGTGGGTTGTTATACCAGTTGTTTGAGGCCCTCCCCCTGCAGGGAATCCACCATGTGTTAGTTCTGGCGGATGTTCCTGCTGGTATTGACTCCTCTAACTTTGGAGAGATTCCTCTCAGAATTTCAGCCATTTAAAGAAGAGGTTCGTTCCCTGATGTCAGACATAAAAACACTGACCAAAACAGTGGAAGAGGTGACTCGGTGTGCCACAGATACTGAGGCCAGGGTGATATTAGTAGAGAAATGACTGGATAAAATGGACTCCTCGGTTACGATTAATAGGCAAACCCTTAAGTGTCTGGAAGCCAAAATAGAAGACCTCGGGGCAGAAGCAGAAGGAATAACATCAGTAGTAATAGGCTTGCTAGAAAAGGAGGAAGGAGGGACACGATAAAGTTCATCAAGGCTGTTAGTTAAGCTTGCAGGGCCTAGCCCTTTTTGGTTCTGAATATATTATTGAAAGGGCTTACCGATCACTTGACCCATGCCACCTCCTACAGCCCAGCTAGACCAGTGATATTTCACTTTTGAATTTCCAAGAGAAGCAACATGTGTTAATGAAGCTTAAAGATATACAAGACGTTCTTTGGGAGGGCCGAAAAATCCGTGTGGCACAGGATCTATCAGTCTCTGTCCGTTCTCGAAGGGCTGCATTTCATCCCATCATTTCCAAATGCATTGCCGCAGGGATAAAATTCTGCATGTCCTATCTAGCCAACTTACAGATTTTATTTGATGGCAACTGGGAATCATTTGAGGAGGTCGCCCCTGCAATGGAGTTCTGTATGCAGAAACACCCAGCCCTATTCTCAGACCGCTGAAGGCAATCTAAAGGATGGATGGTTGAAGTGCTAGTGAAGATCTGGAATTCAAGGCTACATTTGGAATTTTACCTTCACAGCCCATTTTCGGAAAGAGGAATGGCTCTAAATGTACTCTTGGATTGGGCCTGCAACGCTTAAAAATGAAAGCGTTCAGAGGAGCTGAGTATACAGGGGTTTAAGGAGCCTTTACTGTTCTTTTGCCGAGTTCTAACTTTTGCCAGTTGTTAATTCGAACTTAACTAGAGGAGTTTGTTCCTTAAAGGTTCATTTGACACAAGTTAACCCAGTACTTTCTATGGATTGCAGGGTTAAATCTGGAAGCTGAACATGGAGCAGCTAGTGACGACATATAAATGATGCTTAAGTTTAACGTTTCTTTAATTTTTTAAACAAGGAGGTTCTGGGATACAAGAGCTTTGAAAGAGGGCTGTATTCTTTCTTTTTGTGACACATGAGTAGTTATTCAGGGTTTGAATGTTACCTATCTTTTCTTTTGTTTTAGTGAGGGTGTAAGTTTCACCAGAAAGATGAGAAGCAATACTAACTTGTTTTAGTGGTCGGGTGGGGGAGGGAGGATTATCAGGAGCTGTTCACCATAGGCAGCATACTGGGGAGGGTTGTTGTTACTATCAGCTAATGTTTATATTCGTCATCCTAACAAGGTGTAATGGAAAATTTCTTCATATTCTTATTATAGGGTAGGGTTATATAAGAGGGGACATTTTGGGGACTACTTGGGGTTTAAGGGGTTATAATTATGAGGACTGGAGGGGAATAATATTGGGCTTGGGGAGAGGGGGGTGCTTTACAGATCGGAATATATGGCTGAAAAAGGTAATATGTGTTCCTTGGACTGGTCTTCTTATTAGATGGAAATATATAAGCTGTGGCACAATTGTTTAAGTTCTGTTCGTAGAATGTTAAAGGTGTGAGACACTCTCTGAAGTGAACAAAAATTCTAAAACATTTGGGGCTTATGAGCTGTGATGTAATTATATTACAGGAAACCCGTTTACTTGAAATAGAAGGTTCATTGCTCAGGAGGCAGCAGGTGGGGCAGGTATTCACATTGGGAGACAGCAGGAATAAAAAAGGAAGTGGCAATCTTGTTTACCAGAAATTTCCCATTTATCTGCAATCACTGTATAAAAGACAAGCAAAGCAGATATGTTTTTGTGAAAGGCAAAATTTTTTCATTTGAAATAATTTTTGGATCCATTTATGGGCATAATCTAGACTCCTCAGCCTTTTTCATGGAACTTCTTTCTGTTCTGACACCTGTCCTTGATATACCACTTTTTCTCGGGGGATTGGAATTTGCCTTTCGACCCACTGATGGATAAATCTGGGGACACATCTCATGGGCCTCACTCCAGCTCAAAGAGCCATCAGATATCTAGTAGATCAGCTGGGACTGTGTGATCCCTGGAGAGTCCTCCACCCTAATGAGAAAGA
This sequence comes from Neoceratodus forsteri, assembly GCA_016271365.2. Lineage (NCBI taxonomy): Eukaryota > Metazoa > Chordata > Ceratodontiformes > Ceratodontidae > Neoceratodus > Neoceratodus forsteri. The sequence goes on from CM057455.1 coordinate 960,097,798, forward strand.
TTTTAATCTTTCATTCAGCTGTCCACGGTCAGCTTCTAGAATAGACTATTTCTGGATCAGTAAAACCACTATTAAATGGCCTGTTGGACAGTTGAATTGAGCCAGGGTGAGGTCGGACCATTCCATTATATCCTGCTGACTCTCATTGTCCCTTAATAGGGGTACTGATACATTGTGGAGATTAAATAACCAATTATTAAAAGATACGAAGATCACAGACACTGTTTCTGCTTCTCTAGACCATTTCAAGAGAGATTATTGGGGATCCACACAGTCTCCATCCTGTGAATGGGGAGCTCTTAAATGTTTCATAAGGGGGAATTTATTAAGCTGGCTTCAGTTAAAAAACATAGAGAGGAGCAGGAACTATTAGAGCAAATTAGGGAAAAGGAAAAATATCTCTCTAATTAAACTATTGAAGAAGACAAGATTGCTCTGATTAAATTAAAGGATAAGTATTCTGAATTATTAAGGGAGAAAGCAGAATGGGTTATTTTGAAGACCAAGGCTAAATATATCGAACAGGATGAAAAGGCTGGGCGCCTCTTTGCCCTCAGACTTAAAAAAGAAGAAGCTGCAAGATTTATTGCAGCTTTACAAAGGGATCCCCAGGGACCCCTTATAACTCATTCTAAGTACATTATGGCAGAATTTGAGTCTTATTACAGGAACTTATATGTTCAGATGCCGAATCGACCTTCCCAAACTGAGGTAGATAAGTTTTAAGAACATCTCCCTCTTCTTATATTAAAAGTAACACAGGCAGAACAGCATCTTCTCCCTATTATGAAGGAAGAGATCCTGGGAGTTATTCGGGAACTTCCTTTTGATACAGCCCCAGGAGCAGATGGCTACTTGGCCAATTTTTACAAAAAGTTCGCCAAACAATTAACTCCGTGGTTAAAGGCAGTTTATTCCTCTATGTTAAGCGGAGATAACTTTGATCCTAGGTTATTAGGAGCTATTATAGTAGTTATCCCCAAATCAAATAGAGACCCGAAAAAGGTATTGAGCTATCACCCCATATCTCTCCTCAACTGTGATATGAAGATCCTCACCAAGTTAATCGCTGGCAGATTAAATAAGGTACTCACCTCTCTCATAGGTCCTGACCAAGTTGGGTTCATGAAGGTTGGTCCTCGCTGGACCACTTTATGGGTGTCTCATGTCTTCTCCTTGTCCAGGAACTCTCAGCAGGTTATAGGCTCTGGTCTCCTTGGCGTGGAAGGCTTTTGACAGAGTAGACTGGCAATTTCTGTTTAGAGTGCTCCATAGATATGGTTCTCCAACACTTTTATTTCCTGGATACAAGATTATATTCCAATCCCTGCCCGTATCTTTTGTAACAGAACTTTATCTCCTTATTTTACTTTGCAAGCAGACACTAGCAAGGCTGTCCGTTGTCACCCTGTTATTTAATCTGTATTTGGAACCTTTAGTTATAGCCATTAAAATCTCCTCCGAGATCAGAAGCATCTCGTTAGGATCTAAAGAGAAAAAATTGCTGCCTATGCTGATGACATCCTACTCCATATTACCAACATCACTACCTTGATTCAGGGATTAATAAAGACAATACAGGAGTACAGTGCTCTTTCTAATTATAAATTAAATGCCGATAAAACAGCGGCTTTCATATTGAACCACAAAGTAATGAGGCAAGATGTTCTAGATTTAGGCCTCACATGGTCTCCCAAGACCCTTAAATATTTAGGACTCATTTAACCACCAGCATGACCCAAATGCATAAGCTGAATCTTAAAATTTTAAGTAATCATAACAAGACCTAAAATGTTGGGGTGACCTCCCCTTAACCTTTTGGGGAAGAGTGAATATAATTAAAATGAACATTCTCCCATGAATCTTTTATCCATTTAATTTACTTAATCTGTGGATTCCCAAGATCTGGTTTAAGAAACTCCACCCTCACTTATCCAACTTTATTTAGAAAGGGAGTACCCCAAGAAAGGCGTTTCATAAATTGGCCACCCCTAAGAACTTGGGGGGTTTGTGACTCCCACACTTTGGACTATATTATTGGGCTAGGCATCTTAGTAAGTTTTTAATATGGGAAACCTCGCCTGATTCAACAGACTGGCTAATTTATAAGCCTACTCGGGCTAGAATAGAGCAAGATTTGGTGATTTTGGTTGGTGTTAACCCTCTCTGCATGCCATTTTTGAGACTGGGTAAACTTCCCTCCAGTCTGCATTACTCACCTCTGGCCCGCTCAGTACGTACTCACTCCCAGTTATGTAACACAATAAGATACGTCCACATATATGATTCTGCTCAGCTGATATTCCAAAATCCAAATTTTCTGGTGGGGGGAAATGATCCTGTATAATTGAGTTCCATTAAGCAAAACTTGCTCAGCACAGAACTTCCATGCTCAAGGCCTGGATTGACTTAGTAAGCAAGATATTCTTAAGAAATTTGATCTATCTCCAAAATGGTCCTATAAGAGTTATCAGATCAGGCACATGCTGGTTTCATTTTATACACCTAGCACTATCTACACCAGTCAGGGTTCTTGGATAGATACCTGCTGGGATTTAGCCTTTGCTCCACATGCTGTCTCCTCAATCTATGCTTTGCACTATCTGAGTCTTTCAGAAATTACGGGAATCTGAAATGTTGGGTGGACAAATTTCCCAATTTCATTTCTAGATGGCTGACTATTTGAAAAAATTCCCATAAGTATATTACACAAGATAGATTGTGGATCATGCAATTACAAATTTAACATGATATGTATATGACACCATATAATTAAATAAAATGGGCCTGGCAACAAGCCCTCTATGCAACAGATGTGAATTGGATGTTAGTATCTTATTTCATATCTTCTGGGAATGCTCCAAAATTGCATCCATTTGGCACCTTATTAAAACCTGGGCTGATGTTTTGGGTGACTTCATGGGCTACCCGAAGATGGACCGTCACTATCACATTACTTTAATTGCACTATCTGTAAAAAAATTTTTATTGAAACACTGGAAAGATTCATTACAGCCCTCATATGTAGAATGGCTCCACAAACTATTGAAAATCTAAAGATTGAAAAGACAATGTCTAGTATCTTTTAACCGCATGGGAATCTATAAAAAGATGGGAGAAGCTTCATGTCCTTACACGAGACTTAAAGGAACACTATATCTTGTCTTGTATAAGAATTATATTATTATTGTTAACATGTTTGATTTTATTAGATACTGTATATTGGGCACCAAGGGTTAAGGAATGGGAGGGTAGGCGGGGTTGAGGAGAAAGGGAGGGAGGGAGGAGGGACATAGGAAGAGGGGGTGGAGGGGTAAAAAGGGAATATAGGGGATGGCTACTTTCTGTAATAAGTCATGATGATGATATGATGTATGTATGTTTGTAGTTTATAAGCTGAAACAATAAACTTTGAATAAAAAATTCCAAATTTCGCTTCCATGAAATATTTTAGAAATGGAGAATTAGTGAAATATTTCACATAATGAAATTTTCCAATTTTGCACATCTCTAAATAGTGATAGTAGGACTTGAGTCACTCTTAGTGAGCTGAGGAGGAAGTGGTACTGGTCATTTGGGCCTGTAGGTGTGGAGTTGAAAATACAAAAAGAAAAAAAATAGATGAACATGTTCAGGCAAATTCTGACTCACATAGGCACTGCAGCTTTAGGCATCCAAAAGGGAGGGCCAAAGGACAGGCTAAGCAATCGTCCTGCACAGGGTCAATGAAATCAAACCCCAAAAGTGTTTATGGTAAATCTAAAGTGTCATCTTCCAAGGAAATGCTTCAGACCAATAAAAGTGCATCTGCCGGATCAATCCCCACCTAAAAAAGGCTCTTTAGTTAAAACAAAAGGGTTGGTGGGCATCACCTGCAGAGGCACTCCCAGATATGGAACAAGTGCATACTAAGCTACTATTAGTCCCTCAACATCTGATTCCTCTGAGGCTGAGCCCACCGAGGTTAAAGAAGATAAAGATGATGAAGGAAGCAGTGATGGGGCTGGTTTACCCGAGGGGACAGAAATTGCAATGATGAACAAGCAGAAGCAAATGTTTCTAATTCTATGGTTGAGGAGGAGGACAGTGGGTTAGAAGAATGGAATAAAGCACAACAGAAAGAGGCCCAAGAAAGATTTGAAAAATTCAGCATGTGACTGAGCTGCAGTGCCTACCTGGCAATAAAACTAAAAATATATCATCTTTTGTTTGGTCATACTTCTCCATTAGTACGTCTAATGAGTTGGTGGCAACATGTGCTATTTGTAAATGGGCAATCAGCAGGAGTAAAAAGAAAAGCACATTGGGAACTTCATCACTGGAAAGTCACCTAGTCCGATGTCTTAATATTAATGAGAAATCCATTTTTGAGAATAGAAGAGAAAGTGACAGTGATGATAGCTCACTACAGTCAGGGGTAACTCTGATAGATGAAAGCAGTGGCAGCCCCTGCAGCAATACAGAAACATTGCCAGCACTTTCATCCAGTTGAAAAACTGAGTCCTACTGTTACTGGTAGTGGTCATGTGATCTAAAGCCCCCCTCCATCAAGGAAACAGCTTACCATCTCAAAAACATACAAACGTAAAGCCAAATATTTCTCAGCCCACCCTGTTGCTGTTACAATAACAAAGAAAATTTTAGAGATGTTAGTCATTGACTTGCTACCATATTACAAGGTTGAACATGTAGGATTCAGGCAGCTGCTTAAGTACTGCAAACCTCGATATAATATACCATCAAGAAAATACTTCTCCTCAACAGGGATTCCAGATCTCTACGATTTCATACAGTATGTAGAAAAACTGAGATGAGTTTTGGCCAGTGCTGTTGGGTGGGTGGTGCATCTCACAAGAGATATTTGGACAAGCTGTTGGCTTGAACCCTTCATGTCTGTCACTGCACATTGGGCATGTTTTGATAATTCTTGAGGGGACAGTAAATCCTAGTTTGCCATTATAAGAATGTTTTAATTTCCATCTGAACATAACTCATACAGTATTAATGAGGAGCTCAAGCAACCCATACAGCAATGATTCATATCACAGAGTCTGCCAGTTGGCTTTATTGTTGCAGATAAGGGGGCCAGCATAAGGAGGACTTGGAGAAGGGAAGGGGGGCTTTGTTCATATCCCCTGCTTTGCTTCAATTTAATAGTTCACAGTTTTATTGAAGAGGTCCGGGGCATTAAGGCTCCTGCTAACATTGTTAAAAGAATCTGCACTCATTTCAGTCACTCTAGCAAAGCTCGTCACTTGCTTAAAAAAATACAGGAGGAGCACAATTTACCTTTGCATTGACTGATCCAAGACATTTCACCAGGAGAAATTCAACATTTCTTATGTTCCAAAGGCTGCTAGAACAAAAGAAAGCTGTCAGACAGTAAGTACACATTGGAAAATAAAATTGGTGATGCAGATATCTATATAACAACCTCAGTGAGCCATGCTGGAATTTGTAATTTTACTCCTCCAGCCATCTGAGGAAATCGGTAGAGAGGTGAGTGCAAAAACAGCATCTCTTAGCCAGGTGAAACCCTTAAACATTTTAAAATTCAGATTGAATCTGATTAGGGAAAATTTAGAGAACACATACAATTCTATCACACGTGCTGCCACTGGTGCTGACAGGTTGCCCACCAGAATACAAAAAGATATGATGAGACAAATAATCAAAAAAGTTTATGAAGATAAAAAAATGACATAAAATGCTTCAGTCAGAGCATTACGTTAAAGTAGCATTCTTGGACCCATGATACAAATCAAAGCAACTATTGAGTGATGATGACACTTCTTTTAAGGTAAACAAACAAGAAATAATTGATGAAGGGCATACTGTTATGGAATGGAGTACAGCATCAGATTCAGTGTCTTCAGCACAGCACAGCATAGAGCTGCCCTCCTCTGGTATTCCAGCAGTTTTCCATCTTCCTCTTTGGTCACTGTGACAGCATCTTCTTCACCGCCATTCAAAGCAACACTGTCCTACCCAGTTCAGCTTCAGGTCTCTGGAATCACTTACAAGATATCATTATGATATCGTCATCCATTTCTGTCATGGACATAGACAAAATGGAAGTAGTCCAGAAAAGGGCAACTAAAATGGTGCAGGGTCTGCATCAGAAACCATATGAAGAGAGACTGAGAGAGCTTAATATGTATACCCTTGATGAAAGGAGGGACAGGGGGACATGATAGAAACGTTTAAGTACCTCAAGGGAATCAACAAAGTCCAGAGTTACCCTCTGCAATGTCACCTATAAAGATGTTAAAGAGGACTGGATCCAGTACTGAGTCCTGACGTACTCTACTAGTAGCCCCCTTTCTTACTAGGATGCATGGAACTGCCTTCCTGGGGAGGTTGTTGGGTCTGAAACAGTGGGGAATTCAAACATGCATGGGGCAATTATAGTGGGGGTTGCAGGAAGTAGGCTGTTGGTTAACTAGAATCTGCAGCTTATCCAATAGGAAGGAAATGGGCAGACTAGGTGGGCCAAGTAGTCCTTATCTGCCGTCAAAGTCTATGTTTCTATGTTTCTTCTAACAGCCTCAGCACAGACCATTGTTGAGATGTATCTGGCAGAGCCCAATATTAATTGGAATGCTGATCCTTTGAAATAACAGGACTGGAAATCCAAACTAAATATATGGCCTGCTTTAGTACAAATTGCAATGAAGGACATGAATTACCCTCCGACTAGCGTCTGTTCAGAACAATTGTTTTCTTCAGCTGGTAATGTTATTACTGACACAAAATCCTGTTTTGACACTAGAAATCGCTGAGTGTTTGCCATTCCTGAAAGCCAACATTCCTCACTTTAGTTTCAAATATAATACCTGAATGAAACACTTGTATACCGACTCTGAGCAGGCACAATTCATGAAACACTTTCCCATTGTGCCTGTGGTGAAAAATCTTTTGTGAATAGGGTCTGCTTACTATGATGCACACACGAGATAAGTCAGGTCAGACTCTGGACAGGCCAGAGTAGACCAGGATTACCTGAATGAGCACACTGAGCAACACAAAAAATAATATCAGTGAGTCTAAGTTCATATAATACAGCAAGCAACTGCATTTCATGTCCCAAACTTACGGTGCTTGGTACTACTATTTATCTGATCTGAAAGGAAGGTACTGCTCCCTACTACTTCTTGTCAGCAACTGTGTAAAAAACATTATTTTATTTTACCACCTGACAGTACTGTAGTATAACATTAATACTACAGATACAGTGGCGTGAAAAAGTATTTGCCCCCTTCCTGATTTTCTCTATTATTGCATATTTGTCACACTGGGTGTTTTCAGGTCTTTAGACAAAATGTAATATTAGATAAAGGAACCTAGTGAACAAATAACACTTGTTTTTTTACTTATTTCATTTATTTAATGAAAACAGTTAACCAACACCAACTGGCACTGTATGAAAAGTAATTGCCCCTTACACTTAATAACTGGTTATGCCACCTTTAGCTGCAATGACTGCAACCAAACACTTCCTATAATTCAATATCAGTCTTTCACATCGCTGTGGAGGAATTTTAGCCCACTCTTCCTCGCAAAACTGCTTTAATTCAGTAACATTGGTAGGTTTTCGAGCATGAACTGCTCATTTCAGGTCCTGCCACAGCATCTCTATTGGGTTTAGGTCTGGACTTTGACTAGGCCACTCCAAAACTTTAATTTTACTTCTTTTCAGCCATTCTGATGTGGACTTGCTTTTGTGTTTTGGATCATTGTCTTGCTGCATGACCCAACTACACTTCAGCTTCAGCTGATGGACGGATGACCAGACATTCTCCTTAAGAATTTTCTGGTACAGAGCAGAATTCATGGTTCCTTCAATTATGGCAAGTCATCCAGGTCCTGAGGCAGTAAAGCAGCCCCACACCATCACACTATCACCACCATGTTTAACTGTTGGTATGATGTTCTTACTGTGGAATGCTGTGTTTGCTTCGCCAGATATAATGGGATCCATGTCGTCAAAAGTTTCACTTTGGACTCATCTGTCCATAGAACACTTTTCCAAAAGGCTTGTGGATCATCCAGGTGCTTCTGGCAAATGAGAGATGAGCATTTATGTTCTTCTTGGTTAGCAGTGGTTTCCGTCTTGCTACTCTCCCATGAAGCCATTTTGCCCAGTCTCTTTCTGATTGTGGAGTCATGAACACTGACCTTAGCTGAGGCAAGAGAAGCCTGCAGTTCTTGGATGTTGTTTTAGGATCCTTTGAGACATCCTGGATGATTTTACGCTACACCCTTGGAGTGATTTTGGCAGGCCGCCCACTCCTGGGAAGAATCACTACTGTTCCAAGTGTTCTCCACTTGGAGATTATGGCTCTCACTGTGGTTCGATGGAGTCCCAGAGCCTTAGAAATAGCTTTGTAACCCTTTCCAGACTGATAGATAGCAACAACTTTTTTTCTGATCTTTTCAGGAACTTCCTTTGATCGTGGCATAATGTGCTTGTTGAATCTTTGTACTGGCAACGTGACTCTGATGGTAAGGGTCAAAATAAGTAAGGTTTATATTGAGCAGGGCTGGCTGTAATCAAGCCTGGCTGTGTTCAATCAGCTGACTCTAATTATCCCTTTAATTGAGTTGATTTAACTAGGGGGCAATTACTTTTTCACACAGTGCCAGTTGGTGTTGGTTAACTGTTTTCATTAAATAAATGAAATATAGGTAATTAAAAAAAAACAACAAGTGTTATTTGTTCACTCAGGTTCCCTTTATCTAATATTACATTTTGTCTAAAGACCTGAAAACACCCAATGTGACAAATATGCAATAATAGAGAAAATCAGGAAGGGGGCAAATACTTTTTCACGCCACTTGTACTTATAACTGTGATAATTACAACCTGCATACGAAGTAGGGTTTTGCCAAAGTTAGAAGGGAGTTTGGCCTTTTAGGAGGGAGATTGCATAGCGCACAGAGTTGGTGCTTAAATAGTGTAAAAAAAAACAATAAAAAAAAATGTCATGCATTTTATTAATTCAATTTCTGCAATAGAAATGAAGGGCACCACAGCCCCTAGTTTAAGCAGCAAACTTATTTCCCTCTGTCAGGGTTAAAAAGCCAGCTTCCACAGTAATTCCTAGCCTTGCTGGTAAAACTGTACTCCCCAAGGTCCATTGCTGAAGTCTCCTAGTAACCAGGGAGTACACACAGCCTACCCACTCAGTGGAGCCCTCTTCCTCTCACTGCCTAAAGGACATCTGAGGGAGAATGAGGCAGCTCTGATTTTAAACACTCCACCGAGATTCAAATGTTGGCGCCCTTTGCTCTCTTACTCCTGATTGGCTGGCTGCCCCTGCTCTACTCCGGTCTCTTTAGCTCCCGATGCTGCTATAGCGATAGACACTGATGTAAATAGCCTGAAAATGTAAAGGAAGCTGCTATAATTAGCCACTGCAATAAAGAAAGCTGCTTTAAATAACCACTGCTCCCTGTTAGCAATCCTGAGACTGAAGAGCCCAAAACAGCATGCACAGCACTCGCTCGGTGGAGCCCTTTTCCAAGAGCCAGGAGATTAGCATTCCTGTGTGTGTGGGGGGGGGGCTGGAGTTGAGTCCAAAAAAACAGGACTCTCATGGGCAAAATGGGATACATCACACCTCTGGATACTGTTTTAATTGTCTTACAACAGATGGCTTAGGTGAAGCCTCAATGTTCCTCTTTGGAGAAATATTTTTTTTCACATCCCTCTGTCCATATTTGGCTGCAATTACTGGAAATAACTGTTACTAAATTCATTCATTCATTTCATTCATTGTTTGTAGTATGATGTAATACTACATTTCAGTTACAGTAACTGGACAGAGATCATATTTTATATAGAGAATGCCTGTGCAGGTGTGTGTTATGAGGATTTTTCACACACCCGAGTTGTGTGATAATCCATAAACGCTTGAGGGGTTTATGAGACTATCACACACCGATTGTGTGTGAAAAATCCTCATAAAATAAAACTTTACACAGACATTTTTTATAATAACTGGTGCAAGGTTTCAGAGAGAAAAACTGTAAACTGTATTTGTGCAAGCAAGTGTGTCCCTCAGTGGCTGCTGTACTCACACAAATACAGTGTGCTCTTTTTTACACTTCAGCAAAGTGAGAGCACGAGGAGGAAAACGCTGTAATAACCCACTATCAAGTTATTACAAAATTCAGCGGGTTATTACAGTGTTTTATTAAGACTGGATATCTAATCATTTTGGGGGGTTTCCAGTTATGACAGTATATACTTATTTATAATGTACTTGTCACTGGCCAGCAACAGTTTCTTGGCAGTAGGAAGGATGTACTTACAGTATAATTGTGTGTTGTCAGTGCACATACAGCATGGCAAACTGTTTGATTTTGTTGACTGCACTGCATGTGATTGATGAGACTACCTGGGTGGTGGTCACGAGGCAGATATTTTTCATTTCTTCTTTAAAACATGTTGCTGTGCGGAGTAGAAGCAGTAACAAAAAACATTACCACCTGTTGGAAGTAGGTTGTGTACCATACCCACAGTACACTGGGACATGCAATTGCCAATGCAGCTGCACCACATGGGTAGGATGGGTGGGCTCTTACTGCTGCTCATTTGATCATTCATTAGCCATTTATTTCTTTGGCCTGTTCTGCTCTCAAGCATCCTTAAATAAATATAACCCCTCCTCCACAAGCAGCATTAATAAAAAATATATTAGCTGCTTACTGGATGGTAGTAGGTATGGACTTGCATCTGTCTCTGTCTCTCTCTCTCTCTCTCTTCTCTGTCTCACCATTTCTCTCTTTCTCTCTCTCTCTCTCTCTCTCTCGATTCCAGCACACTCACTGGCCCAAGCAGATGCGCCTCTAAGGGAGGCCATAGGCCGTGGCATGAGCTGCTTATTGCTTTGCTTCAGCACTTACTTCACAAATAATGAATTAAACTGTCACTTTGGGCCCTGTGTTAAATATTACAGAGTTTGGCCCTTTAATGCATTTTAGCACATTTTTTAAATTGTTATAAATAATGAGAACTAATCAACCTCCTGTGTTTCAGTTCTTATTTAATAAGGTCGGCATAATGAGTCCTCTTACTAACAATTGTATCCTTAGGAGATCATTTAGAAAATCATATGCAAAACTTCTTTACTATAGCACTCATTACATCTCACAAATGGATTCTTTTAAAGTAGAAAGACTCTGGTCCTCCTGCTTTCAAACCTGGATAAATCCCATGCAGGATAATATGCAAAAGAAAAATATTCCTATGTGAAATTAGAACAAATTGAGATATTTAAAAAATGTGGGCCTTGTTCCCAAGACGCTATTCAAATTGGTATTAAGTAGAACATAGATATGGCAATCAATAAATAATAAAACTATATTTGAGAAATAAATATTTGTCATACATAAATAATATGCATCATGTAAGCAGAATTTAGATTGGCCAGGTTAGTTTAGTATAGCTGGATCCTTAGGCAGGCAGGCATGGGGTAATGATGATGAAACTGGCTATTCATACTGATTATCACAAATGGTGGTGCCTATATTTTCATCTGAACCAAAAAAAAAAAAAAAAGAACTTCACAGAGTTCTCACAGCCTTAGTAAATGAAAGGGACTTACCCATCTGGTAGCTCACAGAGCAGAAGTATTCGCTACTCTAAAGATAAAGACAGCACTGGAGGGTGGCAAACAAGCTAAGAAAGAAGCAGATGGATGCACTTTCAGGGTCCATCAGCTCAGTAGTGAAGAAGGCAATTAATGAAGTGGCAACACCAAGAAAAGAAAAGGGGGGCAGAGTTAAAAACAAATGTAAAATTGAACTGCAATCAAGAATATTAGTGAAAGGCAAATTAGCACAGATAGGTGTGCAGAACAGATATAAGTAAGGATTAACCCACAACAAAGCATGGGTTTACTTGAGAATTAATCCATGCCTGGGGGGAGGGGTTGGGCACAAGGCCGCAGGCTGAGTGCCTCCAATGACCTAGGCGTGGATTAATTCTCAAGTAAACCCACGTTCTGAGTGGTTTAATTCCTTGTAACATGGCTCACAAAAGGGTTTGGCACTGTGCAGAGGTGCAATGGGTGATTTTGTTTCTGATCCATGTTACAAGCGATGGTACACAGGCCATTGTGGACAGCTGTAGTGTCGACAGTAATGAGCAAGGAGTGTGTAGAGATAGGGAATTGAGACACAGACAGCAATATGTGCATTACTGTGCACTTTTTGGCATTGAATTTCAGCTGCCATGTTTCCGACCACCCCTCCAGCAACCTTAGGTCTTCCCTCATAGCCTCCACTCCCTCTGGGGTGTCCACCCTATTGCAGATCTTTGTATCGTCTGCAAACAGGCAGACCTTCCCCTTCAGCCCCTCTGCTGTATCACTGATACAGATATTAAACAGGATGGGCCCCAGCAGCCACTCCTGGGGGACCCTGATCATCACCCCTACCTTCCATGAATGTACCCCATTAATCACCACCCTCTGGCTTCTGTCCACCAGCCAGTTCTCCACCCACCTTGTTATTTTCTTTCCCACCCCCAAACTCTCCACTTTATTTACTAGCCATCTGTGAGGAACAGTGTCAAAGGCCTTCCCAAAATCCAGTTAGGCCAAGTCAACTGCCCCTCCCTGATCAGTCACCCTCGTCAGCCAATCGAAGAACTCAGTCAGGTTCATCTGACATGACCTCCTCTGTGTGAAGCCATGCAGATGTATGTCCTGCAGCCCACTATCCAACAAGTGGCTGACCACCCTTTCTTTTAATATCACCTCCATCACCTTACCCACCACCGAGGTGAGGCTGACTGGGCGATAATTGCCCACCTCTTCCTTGCTGCCACTCCTGTGGAGTGGCACCACATCTGCCCTCTTCCAGTCTTCTGGCACCCACCCTGTATCCAGGGACAAGTTAAACAAACTTGCTAGAGGTGCCGCCAGCTCCTCCTTAGTTCCCAGAGTGTACCCTGGATGCAGGGTATCTGGACCCATAGCCTTGTCTACCATCAACCTACGGATTCCTCTCTGACCTGTCCTCACTGATTCGGCTAGGATCCACCCTCATGTCATCCCTTCCCCTCTCCCTCAGCACCGGTCCCCTTCCTTCCTCTTCCACCGTGAAGACCGAGCAGAAGTACCTATTTAGTACCTCCTCCTCCTTCTCGAAGTCCCCCTCCACTTATACTCCCCCCTCTCCTTTCACCCTTACTATCCCCTGCCTTGTTTTCCTCTTCTCTCCTACATACCAAAAAAAGTTTTATCACCCCTTTTGGCCTGTTTAGAAATTCTCTCTTCCGTTTCTGCTTTCGCCTTCCTAATCTTCCACCCCGCCACCCTCAGCTTCTCTCTGTAAATTTTCCTGTCTTCCTTCCCCATGTCCTCTTATATTCTCTTTATTTATTTAGACAATCAGAATTACAACCCTTTGAGTCAAAGACTCTTTTGCAAAGGCTCCACACCTGGACTACAAAGCATGCAAGGAGAACAAACAGTGCAGAAATATAGACAGTGACAAAGCACAGAAGTGCGTACAGTTTAGGGCCAGTGACCCAGCATCAAGTATCACAATACACTTATAGAATAAAAGCAAATAAGAAGCAAATACATAATTAAGACATCAGAGGATCATATCTGGGAAATAGTATGCAAGTTAGAGTACACGCTGGCGAGAGGTGTTGGACTAAGCAGGAACTAGTTCTCTGAAGTAGGGATGGTGAAACAGTTCATCATAAATATGAACTGACCTGAACATGCCAGTGTTCGTAAATGAACAGCTTCCAAATATTTTGAGCTGTTCAGATCAGTTTGGACCAGCTCCTATCAGCGGGAACTCCTGCACGAGAAGCACCAGAGTAGGAGGAACCCACAGGAGGGACCAGAGACAAGACTCTGGTGCAGTGTTGGGTAAGTTACTTTTCTATTACTTTCTATAACTTTTGAAACTTGTTCCGAAAGCTCTGTGCAGTCACTAAGGATGGAGAAGCATTGGAAAAGTAATACATCTTACAGTTACAATTACTTTTGTCTTTTTATACAAAAGTAATATGTAACTGTAACTGACATTTATTTGAAAGTAACTAGTAACTAACCTATTACTTTCAAATAAATGTCATCTGTTATGGTTTTTTATTATTTCTGTATTGTTTTTGTATAAAAGAAATAAGTAACTGTAACTGTCAGGTGTATTACTTTTCTAGTACTTCTCCATCCTTGTAGTGACTGCACAGAGCTTCTGGATCAAGTTTCTAAAAGAAATGAAAGTAATAGAAAAGTAACTCTAACACTACTCTGAATGCTACTCATTGGATGGCTGAGCTGTCCATTCTCTAAGGTGGCACCTGATTGGGTTGCTGCTCTAGCAAATCACATGGTCTACCTTAGAGAGGAACACCAGGAATCAGGATGGAGAAAAAGCAGTAGCTTCTGTAGGCTGCTTCATGTACTTTGTTTTTCTGTGCTAGTGCTGCTTGCATATTTTGCCCCTTGGGTAGAGAAGAAGTCGAGCTAAAAAAAAAGAAAAATTTACTGATATATATATATATATTTTTTTTTTACCAATTATTTACCAGGTGAGACACACTAAGCTGAAAGCTTGTTTGCAGGTGCAACCTGGGAGCACAAGGAAGTTAAGTGACTTGCTCAGGGTCACACAGTATGCACCTAGGGGCTGTGGAATTCAAACCCAGGTCTCCAGATTTGCAGCTCAGAGCCTTAACCCACTGATATATATATATATATATATATATATATATATATATACACACACACATATATTGTGTGTGTGTGATATATATATATATATATATATATATATATATATATATATATATATATATACTGGGCCAGATATTCAAACTGTGCTATTTTGTGGAGCAAGCACTTGCGCTGCACAAAATAGTTGTGCGAGTGAGTCAGGCGATATTCAAAGGGTTGCACCCCTTGAGCAACTCCTTTGAATATCACCCGGCCACAGCACTGTGCATGGTGCAAATGCCATTGCGCCATCGCCAAAATATCCGATATTCAAGGTGACATGCAAGCGGGGCCATAATTCATGCAGGTGCAGGGGTCATTTGCATCTGATTATAGCCCATTTGCATGCCATTAGCATGAGTGCGCCCGATCCCGAGGACTTGCGCCTGGTGCCCTGCCAGGCAGCAGCGGTTGAGGACCGATGCCCACAAGCCGATCGCGGGCAAAACAGTGTAGAATCCCCCACCACCCCCACTGGCCCAATCGTGGGCATCATGTAATTCCCCCCACCAGCTCGATCACGGGCGGCAATGTGTCTCCCCAGATGCATCCTGGTGGTCAGTGGACCGAAAGATCTGATCGCGGGATGGGTGTAAACAACCCCCAACATCCCTGGTGACCTAGTGTCCCCACCCACCCCATGAAGCCCCACACCCGCTCCCCCGCGGCGGCGGGTGGCAGCATCCACCCGTCTGCCACCCGCTGTCTGCTGACGACTGCCGGTTGGGCTGCATGCCCATTGGTGCAGGCAAGAGCCAATGGGTGTGCAGCCACCTACATAAAGACAGTCCAGATTTGTGAATGAACTCATTCACAAATCTGGACTATCTTCTTGACTGTAGCTGCACGCCCATGCTCTTGCTCTGCACCAATGGAGCATGCAGCCTGCAACTGTCAGTCGGACGGGCGGCGAGGCTGCGAAGGCTGGTGGGATAACGCTGCCTGCGACTGCGGTGGCGTGGTATGAGTGAAGGCTACTGGAATCACCGAAGATAACTCGACGGTATTTACGCCATCCCGCGATAATGCCGGCCCACAGACCGCAAAGAGATCAGCACGAGGAGGGTAGAGGGTTACTACTCAATCACCGATCGAGACTTTCGGTCCACTGGACTCGCAGGGGATGTGCTGGGGGGTGTTTCTTTATACCATTCGCTTGATAGGGATCTTCTGTCCACTGGACCACCAGGGATATGTTGGGGGAGACACTTTGCTGCCGCAATTGGGCTGGTGGGGGATTAATGCTATGCCCTGATCGGGCCAGTGGGGGTGGTGGAGTTTCTGCTTTTGCCCACAATCGGGCTGCAGGGGCACAGGGGAGTGGGTTGAGGGCCAGCCACAGGTGGCAGCTGCTGTGTTGCACCCTGCAATGCAGCAGCTTACCTGTGGGCGGCCCTCGACTAAGCCTTTTTGGCTCAAAGTTGTGCAGGCACAGGTTGGGGGTTGCGCCTGCACAATTCTGCACAGCCCGGCTGAATATCGGGCTGTGCAGTTTATGCATGGTTCCTCCCTCCAGTTCAGCATGCATTCATTTGCATTGCGCTGTTGCTCAGCTTGTTTTCAGTGGCTAACTGCCCCCTGCTGAATATCACAGAATGGAGCATTCTTGAACTCTGCGAGGCGCAACCCTATTGCTCATGGCTAACCCTTTGAATATCTGGCCCACTGTGTATATATATATATATATATATATGTTTATATATATATATATATATATAATAAACAACCATTTGTCAGTGCGAAGTTAGTCGTTTGAATTGCTGTTGTAGCGCACCTATTGGCAGGACTACAGTTCTCAACAGAAAAGAACAAGTTATGTCACTGAGTTCAAATTCCGTTGCAATACACTGAAGTGTATACCTGTTTCCTCAATTCATGATCTGGCTTTGAAGAGTGAAGATGTGTCTGTGGTTCAGAGAAGAAGAGGGCACTGGAGCCCCACTATGGGTTGGGGAGGGGCGTTATGATGGTTAGAAACCTAATACCCCAGGCGCTTGTTGGTATTTGCACTACAAATTTTCAACATTGCCTTTTGTGACCCACCTCATGAAAGCAATTGGGACCTCTGCTCTTGAACAGTGGCACTGTGATTTTGTTACTCTGTCCAGAACGTTGCTTTCTCACAGCGACTGCGCCATTCTGCACCAGATGTGCAAAAACACAGTTCGGGAAGGATGTTAAAAATTACAGCTATACCATTCATAGGGAGGTGTGAAGAGATGGCAGTGTTGAAAATCTGGAGTGAAAATATTAAAAATGCCTGAACGTACGAGCGTACATGGAAACTGCGCAAAGCAGGCTTGTAACACAGTCATTTAGTGGAATTATTTCACCAAAATTTCAACAAAGGCATTTTGTGACCTCTGCTCATGAACACTGTCACTATGATTTTCTTAATCTATCCCGAACATCGATTTCCCACAGCGACCGCACCATTGTGTGCCAGATGTGCTAAAACATATTTTGGGCTGGATGTGAAAAATGACAGCTATACTGCTCATAAGGAGGTGTGCAAAATTGACAGTGTTGAAAATCTTGAGTGAAAATATTAAAAATTCTCAAAGTTATGAGTGAGCGTGGAAACTGTGCAACACGCGCTCGTAACATAGTAATTTCATGGACTTTTGACACCAAATTTTCAACATAGGCATTTTGGGACCTCCGTTTATGAACAGTGTCACTGTGATGTTCTTACTCTGTCTTGACACACTAATTTCCCACAGCGACCACGCTATTCTGTGCCAGAAGTGTGAAAACACATTTTGGCCAGGATGTGAAAAATGACAGCTGTGCTGTTCATAAGGAGGTGGAAAAAATGCCAATGTAGAAAATCTGGAGTGAAAACATTACAAATTCGTGAAGTTACGTGTGTGCATGAAAACTGCGCAACACACACTTGTAATAGTCATTTTTTTGGATTTTTTTCATCAAATTTGCAACATAGACTTTTTGGGAGCCCACCTCATGAACAGTGACACTGTCATTTCATTACTCGGTCACGAAAGATGATTCCACACCGTGACTGCGAAATCACCTTTCAGGACCGCATAACCTGATGACAGTCACTGAATTCATGAGATGGGGTCCCAAGAACCCCATGTTGAAAATCTGGTGCCAAAATTCACAAAAATGGCCAAGATATTCACCAAAGTTGAAAATAAAAACATTTATGCCATTATACAGCTTACTGGCATTTCTTCAGTTCGTGGTCAGCTTTGAAGAGCGCAGACATGTTCCCGCTCCACTAAAGATCATCTCCAGAGGTATGTATGGAGTGGGGGGTGTGGGGGCTGGGGTATGCAGAGGTGGGTGCGGGTTGGGGAGGGCACGAGACAACCAGAGACCGCTTTCTTTACAGGTATAAAAATAGGCAACTCAGGATTTTTTTTCCTTACATGTGTGGCGTGCACCAGGGTGTTTGTTGGGGGGGCTGAAGCTGACGGAGATTGGGCACCCTGTCAGCACATACTGAGTGTTTTGGGGCACTAAGCTGAGGGATTGGGCACCCCCTCAGCACAGCAAATGGGGGACATTATGCCGATGGAGATTGGGCTCCCGTCAACAAATTAACTTGGGAGGGACATGTCACAGGGGGAATTGGGCAACTCTCGTCGGCTTATGGGGATCGTGAGAGGCAGATGGCGAAGCGTCACCGCTTGTTTATTTAAAACAAATGGGGGAACATTATGCCGATGTGGATTGGGCTCCCCCATCGGCAAATGAACTTGGGAGGGGGCATGCCGACATGGCTCAGTGCGTTCACACTGTAAGTGCTATGGCAGTGTGAACATGCAACCAGGAAGTCAACAATGCAGGGCTTTACACATCAAAGGACCGAGCTGTGCCACTATTGGTGTGGCTCTGTCCTTTAAAAAGTTAGCCAACTCCACCCCAACAAGAGAAAGTGAGTCATCAGCAGCCTGCTGACTGATTCACCTGCCACTGACCTGCCCCTTGGAATTGAGCTGTCCATTGGGTGCACCCCTCACATCCCTGTATAGCACCTCTCATATCAATGAGTCTTCACTCATGCATGCCACGACGAACTCAAAAGAAGGTGAATTAGAAAACTTCTGAAATTAGGGGTGGGGAGTTGGGGACTGGGGTGTCAGGAGTCAGGGACCAGGAGGGATTGAGCTGGCATGGACTGGGTGTGGGACTCGGGAGTCAGGGATTGGGGTGGTGACTGGGGAGTACTATGTTATGGGAGAGGAGACTTGGACAGGGGAGCTAGAATAATGACATGAGCCAAGGTGGAACTTGGAGACTGAAGAGAACTAGAGTGCTGTGTGGGTGAATACAGTCTGCCAGGCAGTCGTCAGTGCACTAGTGCCACTTCTTGCATTCTGTGTGACCTCTCCCCCCCGTGTCCGAGAGGGTTAGGCCAGGCAGGGTCCCCCAGAATCTCTGTGGGTATATTAGCAGTAGTGCCTGCCACATCACCCTTAGCATTGGTAGTGTGTGAAATAAATTCTGTGTGTGAAATAAAATCTGCCAGCCAGTCATCAGTGCACCAGTGCCACTTCTTGCATACTGTCTGTGTGACACCCCCCACCGAGAAGTCAGTCATCTATCATCTGCCTCCCTGTGCTCGCTCAGTGGGGTATGAGCTTTGGCTCAGTGGGCAGGGCATTCCATCACATCACATGGAATAAAGAAAAAAAATAATAATGACTGTTTGACCCTGAACAAGCGACAGACTGACATTATGAGTACTCCAGAAAATAATAAAGCAAAAGCCGGGGGCAAAGGAAGTAATAAATGTAAAAAAAAGTTTATTCAAGAGCCCTGAAAGAAGTGGCCCAAAAAGTAAAGCACCACAACAACAACAAGCACCACAGTCTGTTGAAGGGGCTGAACTAAATGCTACAGTTATCCATGGCAGTCTAACTCTCAAAATACTGAAAACCCAGCAAGGTTTGGTGGACTGTCCATGTCAGAAGAGCTCAGTAGTACAGCTAACAAAGTGTCAAAAGACAGTGGCAATAGCAAGTCGTCTGAGAAAAATGTGCAAAAACAAAGAGTATTCCAATTGAACATAAAGTTAAAGCACTTACATGTACAACTCACAGTGGAGTTGCTCGATTTGCAACACATGCATATCGAATAACTCAATCTCTGTCCACAAATGTTAGCTCACCTGAGTCTGATAACGATGATGGTGACGACCATGGTCATGGTGAGACTGATGATGATGATGGTGATGACCATGGTCATGGTGAGACTGATGATGATGAGCTTGTGACTTTACCTTTAGCTATGTCTCATTCTGGGTCTGACAGTGACAATGTGGATAAAATAATGACAGTGGTAGAGTGTCAAAAGGGAAAAAGAAAAGGTCAAAGACACAAGCCACACAAAGTGAAACAAAGTCTGATAGTAGTGATGATGATGATGGCAATGGTGCTGCAGAAGATTCTAGGATTGTCTCACCTGATGAACCTGAATCCTCCACTGATATGTCTTCCCCACACGTAAACCCAGCCACTTGACTCCTAGTCCTACTGAGGTCATTACTAGACATAGACAGTCCACCTCTACTGTTTGGAATCATTTTTACGTAAACCCCAAGGATGCTTGCCAAGCTATATGTGTGCATTGCAACAGATGTATTAGTAGGGGGAAAAATAAAGGGTATCTTGGAACCACAACAATGATGCGACATCTTTCGCAAATTCACTCTATCATTGTATATGATTTAAAAAAAAAAACAGTCTAATATTGGTGGCTGGAAATCTAGCAGGACACTTGGTGAACAGGAACATTCTGCTGAAACAGTGGGAGACGAGTACCAGGCAAGATCCAAAAGTCCACTTTCACCTGACGGTCACTGTCACGATAATTCTGTAAGGTCCTCTGTTTTACCAGGCACGGCATGTGGTCGTATAACACCACCAGCCAAAGGTAACTTTGTTCCCTGATAAGAGGCAGTTAAAGTTAAAAGAAGTTTTGAAAGAAAGTCTAAATATTCACGGAAGCCGTCCATAGCACTGGCAATAAATCGAAATATCAGAAATGATTGTACTTGATTTATAGCCATACTCTATACATAGAAATATAGAAACATAGAATTTGATGGCAGATAAGGACGCTTGGCCCACCTAGTCTGCCCATTTCCTACCTAATGGATAAGCTGCAGATTCTAGTTAACCAACAGCTTACTTCTTCCTACCCCCACTAGAATTGCCTTATGTCTGTCCCATGCATTCTTGAATTCCACTACTGTGTTGACTCCATGACCTCCTTAGGAAGGCTGTTCCATGCTTCTACAACCCTCTTTGTGAAAACATACTTCCTCACATTACCTCTGAGATGTCCCCCTTCTTTCAAATTGTGCCCCCTTGTTCTTGCACACCTCTTTTTCTGAAAGATGCTACCCTCTTGGACTTTGTTGATTCCCTTGAGGTACTTGAAAGTTTCTGTCATGTCCCCCCTCTCCCTCCTTTCCTTAAGGCTATACATATTAAGCTCCTTTAGTCTTTCTTCATATGTCTTCTGGTGCATACCATGCCCCATTTTGGTTGCCCTCCTCTGGACAACCTCCACCCTATGTCTTTACAGAGATGGGGTCTCCAGAACTGTTACACATTACTCCAGATGTGGTCTCACCAACTGTCTGTACAGAGGGATGACAACTTCTTGTTTTCTACTGGTGATGCCTCCCGCTATGCATCCCAGTATCCCCCCAGCCCTCCTTACTGCCTTCTCACATTGCTTGCCCACCTTTAGGTCATCTGATATAACTACCCCCAGGTCCCTTTCCATTTTTGTTGTTGTCAGTATCTCACCCCACATTGTGCACTCTTCCCCTGGGTTTTTGTTTCCCACATGCATTACTTTGCACTGAATCTAAGCTGCCATACATTTGACCATTCCTCCAACCTTGCCAAGTCCCTTCTCATCCTTTCCACCCCACCTTGTGTATCAACCCTGCTGCAGATCTTTGTGCCGTCTGCAAAGAGACATACTTTTCCTTCCAGTCCCTCTGCAATGTCACTCATAAAGACATTAAAAAGGACTGAACCCAGTACTAAACCCTGCGGTGCCCCACTAGTAACCCCCCCTTTCTTCACTGTGGATTCTCTTCACTATTACCAGGGCCCCTGGTATTCTGCGGCAGAATTTTCTGATTTCTGCGGCAGGGCTCCTTGACTTCTGCGGCAGCATTTTCTGATTTCTGCGGCATGATTTATTCATTTCTCTGGCAGAATGCAGTCCTGTCATTGGCTAAATATGATGTGATGTCATCGATAACATCATATACTGAGCATAGAGGAGGGGCTTCAGGATAAACGAGGTGGGAAAGAAAGCCTGACACTATGAAAAAACAATATATTTATATGAAAATTAATCAAAAACAATGAATTCTGCGGCACTATATATATTCTGCGGCATGATGCAAATTCTGCAGCAAATTCCGCAACTGCAGAAACGCAGAATTCCAGGGGCCTTGACTATTATCCTCTGTGTCCTGTTGTCCAGCCAATGTTTTACCCAGGCTACCACCCTGGGACCCACTCCCAGGCTGGCTAATGTGTTTATTAATCTTTTGTGCGGGACTGTGTCAAATGCCTTGCTAAAATCTAGGTAGGCCATGTCCACAGCGCCTCCCTGGTCTACTACTTTGGTCACCCAGTCAAAGAAATCAATTAGATTCATCTGACATGACCTTCCTGCTGTGAATCCATGCTGCCTTGGGTCCTGTGCCCCACTGGTCTCTAGGTACTCAAAATTCTTTCCTTCAGAAGTGATTCCCTCATTTTCCCTACCACTGAGGTCAAACTGACAGGTCTGTAGTTTCCTGTCTCTGTCTTGCTCCCACTTTTGAGAAGGGGAATCACATCCACCCTCCTCCAGTCCTCAGGTACCATACCATCCTCCCATGATTTGTTAAAAAGGATAGTCAGTGGTATTACTAGCTCACCCCTTAGTTCTTTTGGAATTCTGGGGTGAATCCCATCAGGCTCCAGTGCTTTATCCACCTTCAGTTTTAGGAGTTCTTTCAGAACCCTTTCTTCTGTGAAAGGACTGATATCAACCCCCTATCCAGAGTGCTATTGTGGAAGATGTGGGTTTCAGAAGGCTTATGGAATACTTAGATCCACGATATTTAATGCCAAGTGGAAAATACTTTGCAGTAACCGCTGTGCCCAGAATGTATGACAGCTTAGTAGTTCAAGTAAGGTGTTCTCTCTGAGAGGCTGAGGACAAGGTAGTTCACTTCACTACTGATATGTGGACTAGCAGCCAAACCATTGCCTATTCTTCTCTTACTGCACACTAGGTCAGTTTGTGGGCAACTCATCATCATCTCGCATACTACTAGTCTGTCTGCTACCATGTCAACCAGTACTACTACTACTGCCACTACTATCGCAGAGGTCAAAAACCCGTCATGTTTCAGAAAAATGGCAGTTCTCCATGTATGTCACTTTCAAGACACATTCACAGCACAGCACATTCAGCAAAAATTGGAAAGACTACGTACTGCTTGGGTCACTTCACAGGGTTTGAAAGTTGTTTTGTTTTCGTTGACAACAATGGTTCAAATATTAAAAATGCACTTCACAATGGCAACTGTACATAAATGCTGTTTTGCCCATTGTCTTAACCTAATTGTTTGAAGCTTCCTGGATAATGACCGGTGAGTATCAACCACTGTGGGTACAGTGTGCAAAGTGTGTGGCCACTTCAACAATTCAGTAAAAGACTGTTACATCCTTGCTGATATCCAGAAGGACAAAGGTCTTCCTCATCTCCAACTTGTTCAGGATATAGCAACAAAGTGGAGTTCAACTTATTTTATGATTGAATGCATCCATGAACAAAAGGTAGCTATCATTGAGTATATCATGTACAATGATATTGGGGAAGACATTCTACTCCATTCTACTCAGTGGTCTCTTCTGGAATAGTTGTGTCACATTCTGAAACCATTCATGAGTGCTACAAAAGAGGTCAGTGTAGAAAAGACATCCCTTAGCCAAGTTATTCCACTTATTATACGTCTCATAAAAAGGTTGGAGAAAATGAGGAGCAACTTAGATATGAACCAATCTCTAGTTAATAACATGCTTACCAGACTTGGCAATTATGAGAAATCATTAGCCAGGACACAGAGCAAGGAGCATCTCTTAGCAACATTGCTAGATCCACATTTCCAGAACAGACACCTCCCTGGTGTGGTTTCTGACGAATATGGAGGAGTTGAACTACAGGCAACTTTTGATTGAAGCAGTAGATGAGGTTTCATTAGGAGGATTGGCAGGCAGTACTACAATGACACCACCTCAAATTAAAAAGACTGCTCCAAAAACCAGTACATAAGCAGACAATGAGGAGGATGACATTTGGGGCCAGCTGCAGGACATTGAAATTCCACAAGGAGAAAATGCATGCTCAGTAGTAAGCATGGTAGATGAATATCTGTCTGGGTCTAACATTACTATTAAGGATGACCTTTTAGCTTACTGGCAAGAGAAAAAATCATGCTGTCCAAAGCTGGCTGCCCTGGCTTGTAAGTATATCGAATGTCCACCCTCCAGTGTCTGTTTTGAGCATTTATTTAGCTCTGTTGGGGATGCTGTGACTGATACATGAACAAGATTAACACCAGACAATGTGGAGAAACTAACGCCTTGAAGGTTAACTCTACAAACTTTAGCTACTTATGTGATGCTAATTTTGAAGAAGATGACACTGACAGCAGTACCTGTGCTGCAGCTGTGGAGTGACACATCAGCTTTCAGTTTTGAGACTGGACTGCTTAGAAGTAGTGATCTGGGACTTGACTGCCTTTTGCCTGCATCACCGTCATCTTGGGGGTAGGTGGGAGGTACAGCCAGTACATCATATTCCATGTCATCACTTACTGGTAGCAACTGTGGCAGACAAGTCCCTGATCTCACACACTGTCACTTTCTCATTCTGATGAGATCATTTATTTTATTATCTAATGCACCTAAGAATAATTATTTCTTATACAACCATAGCTCTGTTTTTCCCCCCAAAAGTAGTGGTAGTAGTAGCAGTGGTGAAGTGGTCACTTTGGACTGTGCAATTCTCTTGTTCTTTCACATTGCTTCACGTTGTGTTCCATACCGAGACTCGTTGCTGTGCTAAAATAATTGGTGACATACAAAAAACACACTGACCCCTTCTACAAAAAGTCAGACTCAGGAGGCTGGTTTAAAAAAAATAGAGATCTGGGACTTGCCTGCCTTTCGATCACATCATCGTCATCCTGGGGGGGAGGTGCAGCCAGTACATCACGTTCACATCATCACATACTGGTAGCAACTGTGTCAGACAAGTCCCTGTTCTCACACACACAGTCACTTTGTCATTCTAAGGAGATTATTTACCTAAATGCGTACAATTAAATAACCACATTGATAAATTATGCTAGCTCTCTTTTTGGCCCCCTGGTAGTAGTGGTAGTACTACTGCAAAGTATAATTATTTAATTGCACTGTTATCCCCTTCTAAAAAATCAGACTCAGGAGGACACCATTTATTTACAAACTAGAGATCTGGTCTTGGACCTTCTTGTCATCACAGTCACTTTCTTATTCTTTTCTAAGTAGTCATTTTTGATAAATGTGCCTTAACTATATTGATTTCAGTGCTGGTAAACTACTTCTGGTTTTCCCCAGATTGTAGTAGGTGGGGGTAGTAGCAGACTGCAGTCTTGAAGTGGTAGCTGGCTGACTCTCTCTCTGACTGGCTGTCCTCTGCTCTGGCATGGTGCTGTTTATTTGTTACTGGCTTCTTCATCACATAGCTGTCTAAAGCACATCTGGTGCTTGCCTGTACTTGCTGAGAAATAGAAATCACTACTATTAATAATATAACTTATACACATTATCAGTATTTCTTTCCTAAATGTCAGAAACAAGAGTGATTAGAGTGCATTCTTTACTTCTGAACAGTGGTTTAGTTTTTTTTTTTACAGATATGTTCATTAAAAGCAGTTTAAAATGATTTTTTAACATACGGTTACCATAAAACAATAAAGGTCATAAAAGGTTCGGATAAGGTTTGGATAAGGATCTGAACTTTTTTTTGCTTATCAGAACCTTTTAGAACCTCAGAACCTTTTGAGGTTCTTCCATCCCTACTATGAACACTCTTTTCTCTCCCCTAAGCCCCCTCACTTCCCTGGTGAACCAAAGTGGCCTCTTTCTTCTTCTGGTCTTCCTCACCTTCCTTATGCAGATTTCTGTGGCTTTTAGTAACCCCCTTAACTGAATTCCATAATTACTCCACTTCCTCTATTTTCTCCTTCTCCTCCATTTTGTTCTTGAAAATCTCCCTCATTCTTGGAAAATCTGCCCGCCTGAAGTCCAGGACCCCTGTGATGGTTTGGCTCATTTCTTTCCCCCTCATAACCCTGAAGCTCACTGTGTTATGGTCACTTGCACCTAGGATAGCCCCAACTCCAACACAATCCATACTATCTCCATTTGTGAGGGCCACGTCGAGTTGTATGCTGCCACCACTAGTGGGTTCCCTCACCAGCTGCTGCAGGAAATCTCCCTGAAGGGACTCGATGATCTCCCTACTCCTGGCCAACCTAGCTGATGGGATGTCCAGTCCACATCTGGGAGGTTAAGGTCTACCACCAGCAGATTCTCCCCTTGAGTGCCTTCCTTTGAACCCGCAGAAATTTCAGCATGTCCACTTCCTCCACCTGCATTGGAGGTCTGTAAACCACCCCAAGCCTTATTGATACCCTAGACCACTTTTCTAGTGTGACCCACAAGCTTTCTGCCTTCCCATGCTCCTCCTGCCCTTCTGCAGCCTTAATGTTCTCCCTGAAGTACAGCACAATACCCTCCCCCTTTCTGCCAGCCCTATCCTTCCAGAAAAGCCTGTATCTTGGGATGCCTATTTCCCAGATCTGATGCTCAGACCACCAGGTCTCCATTATGGCTACAATATCCAGGCTCTCTCCCACCATTATGGCCTCTTAGTCTGCCATTTTGTTCCTCAGGCTTCTGGTATTTGTAGAAAGTCTTTTCCACCATATACCCCCCCCCCACCATCCCTCACTTCCCTGCCTGTTCCCTTCCTTGCTTCCTTTTGCAGGGGAGTGCTAGCTATTCCATTCTCCCTTCCTGTTAAACTCCCTGCCATCCTAGCCATAGTCTCCCCTACACCACCTAGTGCCGAGGTGGTGAAGGACCTGCAGAAAGACTTTAAAAATTGAGAGATGGTCCAACAGCTACAGACAGTACAGCTACAGTTCAATACAAAAAGTGCATGGTGTTGCATCTGGGTAAGGTGAACCTCGAAGCAGAGTACTGGCTCAATGGGGTCGAACTAAGCACCTCACATGAGGAAAGGGATCTTGGGGTCATCATATATGACACCCTTAAGCAGTCAAGCCAATGCAACAAAGCTTATGGCAAAGCAAATAAAATGCTGTGGTGCATAGGGAGAAGTTTCAACAGTAGGAACAGGGCCAGTATACAGGTACCTGGTGATATCCCACCAGGAATACTGAGTCCTGTTATGGAGCCCTCACCTTAGGAAGGATAGCGATAGCTCAGAGACTGTGCAGAGAAGAGTGACCTAGATGGTTCAGGGCCTCCTGGGGCTCTCTTACAAGAGCGACTAAAGACATTGAACATGTACTCCCTAGAGACTAGAAGGGAGAGGTGTGATATGACTGAGACATTCAAATTCATGAGGGGCATTAACAAAATGCCCTACTCCAAAATTTGTAACAGAATAGAAGTCTCAGCCACCAGGAGACACCAATGGAAGCTACGAGGTGGGAGCTTGTGGGGGGTGAACAGTATTCAGTCCACACCTGCTGTGGTGAATTCAAAGACTGTCTTATAATGTATGGTAGAATGTTGTTATATGTCAAATTCTATCTTTTCATACAGTTGTTATACCATTGATGTGAGTCACTATGTTGTTAACCCATCATTAGTGCGTCCACATATGATGATATGAATACGGGATGCACGTAGCCTGAAATGACTGCCTTCCTGAAACAGCAGCGGTGATGACAGCATGACCCAGGCAGAGATGCAGTGACTGAAAATAGCAAAGGTAAGGATCCTGCATGATTTTTTACTAGTTATGATGACCATACACTATAAAATATAATGTATGGTCATATATAGCAACCAGCTTGTGTAACCGTCTCAGGGTTACCATGGTGATGTAAACCTCTCAAGCTTTGCTCTCGAGGTTTACATAGTCTCAATGGCAACCTCTCAATGGTTAACAAACCAGTTACTGATATATGACCATACATTATCCTCTATGTAACTTATTGGTGCTACAGAAGAAAAAAAAATACTTACCATAGTAATCTTGTTTCTTCGAGGATATTCTTCTATACTCATAGCTATATGCAGTCTGCCCTTTAAATAGAACTGCCCAGAGAAAATGCTATTCAAATAACAACTTTTAGAAAATGGGTAGGGATCAATCTTCACCTTGATTGGCTCAAGATACCACTCATCTGGTCCGGTATCAGGCAACAGAGACTGGGAAATAATGAGCCCCAGTCTCTGTTGCCTGATTTCGTTCTGAAATCCTTGTGCAATAGAATTGTAAGTTTGAATTATCCACCATGTTGTCTCAAGTTAACCAGACATAAACACCCCCTTCACTTTCACTGATTTTACATTTCTCCACTCTTCTGTCAGCATTCTAGGTCTCCATTTCATTAACATTTTTCAGTAGATGGAGCGTGAACTTCTTTTTTTTTCCCCGGTTTCTTTCTTTTGATTTACAGCACTTCCCCGCCATCGTGAGGAAAACCCCGATCCGACGGCATGCACACTGAACTGTCAGGTGATGGTGTAAGTTGCTGGTTGCAGTGAATAAACTTTTTTGTGAAAAAAAAAAAAAACTCACTGAGGTGGCGGTTACCTTAGCACTGCAGATAACACTCCCACTAACGACTGCTGCTTTCTCCTTGCTCTGAAGGTGGAAAAAACTAAACATTAGTGCCACCGCGCTCTAACATTATCATTGAGCGGCATCATTTGGATCCTGATCCCTGTTGCTGCCAGCCAAGCAAATAAATAAAGTCATACTACTGGGCTTACATAAAAACACTATCTGAAAAGAAGCTGTACACATTTAAATAAAAGCACAGTTCATGCGCTACCGCCTCTCACTATTTCCTGACATCCTGTGTTTACATCTGGGTTTACGTCACCTTGACGACTTGGGTACGTGTCTGACAGCAGGTTAGAACAAAGTGCAAGTTAAACAAGATCAAACAAAATTACTTTTTGTTTTCTCACTCTGTTTACTTAAATTAAAGCCCCTGTCCTGACTGCACATCACTGATCACTCTCATATCCTTCTGTCCCGACCCTCACACTGCCCTGCAGCCGCGCTCATCTCTCCCGAAGATTTGTCACTGCTGGCCACGATGTAACCCTTGGTAAGTCAATTGACTAATGGACTGCTGCTAGAGGGAACACACTGAACTGTTAAGAGGGGGTAAAACAGTAAGTAACAGTTAAGTGGACAGGTGATTTAAATAGTCTGTGAAACACAGCAGACCCTCTACTGGCAAATATACCAGTAAAGGGACTACTTTACAAGAAAATGGACTTTCTATTAATTGTTGCTTATTTGCAAGTTTAGTTTAGTTTTTACTTTGAAATATTTTATTAAAAGTTCACCAGTAGCCCATTTTCTAAGTGCAATAATACCCTCCAGGGTGGGCGGTATTGGGAATACCGGACCTTCCAGAGGCTATAAGGCCCTCCACCTGCGGCGTCGGGCCTCATTACGCCCCTGGGCGGTCTGGTATTCTCCAATACCACCCACCCTGTCGGGTATTATTGCTTACTCATTGGCTCATGCCACTTATTCAAACTGCTGCCCTTATCAGCTGCAATGTTCCATTAACATATCAGATTTCTAGAGAGCCTACAAGGCAAGTAACCTACCGAACTATGATATCAAACTACCTTAACATAAACACTTAACTATTATTGAGAATTAACAAGCATCTGAATGACAGAATCACCTGAACAAGGTAAAAAAGTACCCATCTGAGTTTAAGACAGTGTATGCTAGTGTTTGGCTGGATGAACAGGTAGGAGTGCAGGGCCACTGGTTCTGGAAGAGGAGGCAGGGTTGGAGAGTTATGAATATGAAGAATACCCTGAAGAAACAAGATTACCATGGTAAGTATTTTTTCTTCTGCCCCAGGCATTCTTCGATTCTAACTCTATGCAGACTACTAAGTAGTACCTTTGAGGTGGGTACAGAACCTATTTAGGAAACAAGCTTTGCAGGACTGCTGTACCAAACCTGGCATCACTTCTGGACTGGGTGTCCAGGCTATAGTGCTTTGTAAAGGTATGTACCATCCTCCAGGTAGCTGCCTTACAGATTTTGACTGAGGGAACATCCCTTGAAGCTGCCAGAAAGGCAGCTATACCCCTGGTGGAATGGTCCCTCAGTCCTGCTGGGGGCTCCTTTCCTGCTTTGGAGTAGCAAAACTGAATGTACTGGACTATCCAGCATGAAATGGTCCTTTTTGATGCTGGGTTCCCTTTACCAACATCCCCATAAGTGAGGAACAGCTGTTGTCTATCCTGCCTATGATCCTTGGTATAAGTAATGTAATAGGTCAATGCACTTTTACACCCAGGCTGCAGTATGTGATCTACATTCACCTGAGCTAGTATGAGAGTGAAATATACTGGTAGGGTAATTGACTGATTCAAATGGAAGTAAGAAACCACTTTAAGGAGGAATTTTCTGTTTGTTCTCAGCACTACCTTATCTCTGTGGAAGAAAGGTAGTCCTTCTCGATACACAGAGCCTGAAGTTCACTAATCCTTCTGGCTGAAGTGATGGCTACCAAGAATACCACTTTCCAAGTGACATACTTTAAGTGTGCTGAAGCCATGGGCTCATATGATGGCTGCATGAGCTGAGCTATTCAAACATTCAGATCCCAAGCCGGTACTGGTTCCTTAATAGGTTGGTGCAGATGGCACAGATCTTTGAAAAACCTCTGAAAATGGTGTTTGATGCCAAGGAAATAGGTTTCCCAGCAGAAATGTAGGCATATACTGAAGCCAGGTGAACTTTCAGGGAAGTGTGTTGTAGTCCCTGGGAGTACAAGTGAGTAAGGTATTCCAGCACAGTTGGAATACCCACCTGTGTTGGTACCACCCCGTTGGAAGATCACCAAATGGAGAACCTTTTCCATTTTGAAGCATAAGTTTTCTTTGTGGAAGGCTTCCTGTACCCTCTCAAGACATCCAGAACACTTTCAGAAAGTTGCAGATCTGTGTATTCTAGGTCTCAAGAGCCATACCTTGAGCCTGAGGGATCTGAGGTTCGGATACAGGATCCTGACCTGATTGATGTTTAACAAGTTGTGCCTCTAGTCTTGGGGAGGTGTATTGGTTTGGCCACAGACATGGAGAGCAGCAGGAAGTGTGATGCTTGTATAGCTGGTTCTGATTAATCTATGCTTTTAGTAATATAAACATGTGTTATTGAGTGTCTCTCATGAGACATGCTGTTCCAACTGAAAGATAAAAGCCAGGATATAATTACAGGCTAGAAAAGACAAAGTAAGAATCTCCTGTTTATCTAGCTTAATTGTAGCTGCCATCTGCTAGGCTGGAAAATCATAAACTTTTATGATGTTTAGAAAAAGAATACAGGTTATGTCACTGGTGCAACGTCATAAAAGGTCCTTTGATGTCCTTGAGAGAAGATGCTGTTCATGGATGAAAGAAAGGACTTGGAAAATTACAGACTTAATTGGGAAGTCATATGGGGAAACAATTTTTTTCTGCTGATGTCACCTATTAATTTACATCCTGACACAAGACATCCTGATTGTATAATTTTTAATAAACAGAGGAGGAGCTAGGTGACATCATGGAGAAGACAGGGTCAAGACAGTGTTTTAAGTATGCTGTAACAGACCTTTAGAGACACACATGTTTGGACTCTGAAAAACTAAACATCTACAGCACTATAAGAAGATAAGAATACATTAGGTAGACAGGTCTAAGTGTATTATTGGTAGGAATTTGCACTTTTTAAACCTTATTGTTTTAAAAGATTGTATGTTTTGTAATACATACTTCTGTGTTTTACATTTTTATCTATTTTAAGCAAACCTCTATTTTTAGAGATTACCTGGTGTGCTTTTGAAATTCTTTCTTTGACAAGGGAAGCATAAATGGTTAAAGCTGACACTGTATAAGGCTTACTGGTTTTACCAAACTGGGAAAAGGTTAGAATTTATTCTGAGGTCTTTCATAGAGTTTTTAAGGGTTCATTTTATACACCTGGTTAGGTGCCCATAGGCAAAAGATATCTGGCCCCCAAACAGCAGAATTATCTGAGCCTGTATATTGGGTACGCTAGCAAGAGGTTCACAGTTTGCATCCCTCCAGAACTTGAGACCAAAGTTTTATTCGAACCCACAAAACAGACAGGAGGGTTACCCTCTTCTGTTAACTGTTCACAATACTGCGCCTGGAGGCTGGCACTGTAGGAGCAGAGGGCCTGACCTGCTGATTAGGGTTGTGACAGGGAGTACCATGGCTGTCTGGCCCAGTCTGGTGCTATTAGGATCATGGATGCAGGTCGTGGCCTGAGCTTGATCGGAGTCCTGAAAATGAGAGGGAATGGAGGGAAGATGTACAGCCTCCTCCCTGACCAATCCAGTGTCAAATCATCCAAGGGAGTTGTACCCTTTGCTGGAGATCTGCAACAATACTGAGGCAGGTGATGGTTCCCGTGGGATGCAAAGAGATCTATCTCTGGTGTTCCCCAGCGTCTGAACACTGCTTCCAGCACCTGTCAATTGAGGCCCATTCATGGTGGGTCTGGTTGATCCTGCTTAGGGCATCTGCTAGGGTGTTGTTCTTTCTTGGCAGATGAATGGTCTGTAATGAAGCTTTTAGTGAGTAAGCCAGACTCCAGACTCTCATTGCTTCTGTACAAAGAGGGTCTGACCTTCCTCCTTGCTTGTTTATGCAGTACATTGTTGTGGTGTTGTCTGTTCTGACCTGCACCACTTTCCCTGCACCAGTGTTGCAAATTCCTGCAAGGCCAAGAACACTGCCCTCAACTCCAGCAGATTTATGTGTTGAAGTGACTCTGTGCAGGACCAGGTACTGCGTGTGGTGTGCTCCTCTATATGCGCACCCCATCCCAACAGAGATGCATCTGTTGCGAGGATTGTTGAAGGGTTTCCTGTTGGAAGGGGATCCCTTCTGTCAGATTGCCTGGTTCCTTCCACCACTGAAGTGTTTGGAGCAGTGTCCCTGTCACTGGGATCAGTTTTGAAAGATTGTCTTTCCTCTGGCACCAAGCGTGCCCTGAGATGAAACTGTATGTCTCTCATCTGGAACCTAGCCCCCAGTACTGTGGCTGTTGCTGCAGCCATGTGTCCCAGAAGCTGCAGAAACTGCCTTGCTGACTTTGGTTCGTTTAACCTGAATGAAGCAGCTATTTTCTGAATGTTCTGTACTCTGTCTTGAGGAGAAGGCTCTTCCCTCTAGAGTGTTGAGTTTTTGCCCCTTGAAGTGCAGCACCTGCATTGGGGGTGAGGACAGATTTCTTTAGGTTTACCAGAAACCCTAAGGAGTCTAGGAGGTTTAGAGTTATCTACAAATGGTCCTGCACCTGCTGAGGTGAGTTTTCTACCACCAGCCAGTTGTCGAGGTAAGGAAAAACTGAGACATCTAACTTTCTTAGGTGTGCCACCACCACTGCCAGACACTTTGTGAACACCTTTGGAGCTGATGTAAAGCAGAAGAGTAGGGCCAAAAACTTGTAGTGTCCTGATGGGAGTCTGACTGTGAGGTATTTTCTGTGGGACTCCCTTATGGGGATGTGGAAGTAAGCGTCCATTAGGTTCAGGGAGGCCAGCCAACCTCCTTTCTGGAGGACTGGCAGTATCTTTGCCAGAGTGACCATTTTGAACTTTGCTTGTTTAGAAGTCTGAGATCTAGGATAGGCTGCCACTCCTCATTTTTCTTTTTGGTGAGGAAATATCTTGAGTAGAATCTTTTCCCTTTGCTGAGCAGGGACTGGTTCCACTGCTTTTAGAGATGGAGGCTTTGCACCTCCTTCTTCAGGAGTTTCCTTTACAGAAGGGAGGCTGGTTTGAACACTCTTGTATCTTAAGGGTGGGAAGGATTTGAACCTCAGGGACATAACCTGACTCACTACCTCTAGGACCAACTTGTCTGTGGTGATGGATCTCCAAGCCTGTAAGTAGTGCCAGCCTGCCCCTACTGGGGTTGGGGGGGTGGCCTTTGCTATTGAATCATGGGTTCTGCTTTGCTTGAGGCTGGGCCTGGGCTGTCTGAGAGCCCCTCCTGGACCTTCTTCTACTCTGCCCCTGAAGTACCCCATCTGCTGAGGGTACTGCTGGTAATGGGGAATAGCTTGGGGCTGGTAAAGGGCCTGCTATATGATCCCCTGCTTCTGCCACCCTTCCATAAGGCCTGTAAGAGGAGAAGGCATCTCCTTGGCTGAGTTACTTTTGTAGGTGGCTTTGTACTCATCCACCTTCTTCATGTAGGCCTCTGTGTGTTCCCTAAACAGTGAGTTATTTTCCACTGGAAATCCATAGCCTTATTCTATATATCCTGTGTGAGGTTTGTGTCTCTGAGCCATGCTAACCAACCTCCTAAGGACTAGAGAGTGCCATCCACCTGGCAGCAGTGTCACTGGCATTTGCTGCCATCTGAAACTGGTATTTGACTGCCTCAGACCAAACCTAGCAGTTTCAGCCAGGTCACCAACCAAACCTAAAGGGGCCTTATCAGACATTGCCAACACTGACTGCCACAGGGATTTCTGGTACTGTGCAGGAGAAATGCTTGGTACTATAGTTGGCTTGCCTAACTCCCAGGAGGCAGCCAGACAGCCTTAACATACTGTCTATTTTTCTCGAGTCCTTCTCAGGAGGGTGAAGCCAGTGGCACTCTAGCCTTGTCACAGGCT
The DNA here is from genome assembly GCA_016271365.2 of Neoceratodus forsteri. Lineage (NCBI taxonomy): Eukaryota > Metazoa > Chordata > Ceratodontiformes > Ceratodontidae > Neoceratodus > Neoceratodus forsteri. The sequence continues at coordinate 960,132,528 of CM057455.1, forward strand.
GCCTTCTGTACCACACCTTGGTGATCAAGATGTGTGAAGAGGAACTCAGCCCCCTGCCCTTCCAACTGGTATTTCTTATCTGCCTTCTTATCCGGGGTCGGGGGGGGAGGACAGAATTAGGGGTCTGAAGGATCTGTAAAAGGTTTTTCTTAAAGAATTTATTTATGGGGAGTAATAACTTCCTGGTAGAAGTTAACCCCATCTTCTCCATGTACTCAGCATCCTCCTCATCTTCTATTACTTCAGTAGTGGCCAGGTCTAGAGCATCAACCATTTTCCTCACAAAGGAAAAATGTGAGGAAAAATTCTTAGGCCTGGGAGGAGACCCAAACTCCTGCTCAGGAGAAACCTCAGGCTCAACAGGTTTGCCTTCCTCGTCCTATAAGTAGTCAAACTCTTCAAATTCAATCCATTCCTGGGATGGAGCAGTGGCTAAGGAAGGAGTAGCCGGGGTTTGAACTGGTGCCTGTGGAGTAGGAGAGGGCATAAGCCCTTGTAAGGCTTGGATTACTTTACAAGTCTGAGCTATCTCCTCAGCAGATGGCAGGCTAATAGGAACAGACAAAGGCCACTTGGTTTATCAGCCTGGGTTCAGCATGTTTTATTTTCTTAGTTTTAGGGGAATCGAGAGTCAGCGGTTCACCACTCCTTTCTCCGATGAGGATTCACCCTTATCAGGGGTGGTTTGATTGTCTTGAGCAGTTTCACCCACATGATTAGAGGGTGTGGACTGGTCAGAGCCCAAGGCACCCTTTTCCATTTTCCTGTGAAGCCTTTCAAGGCATTTATCTATAGTTTTTGAGGAAAGGATTTACAGATTTCACAGTCTGCTGAGAAATGATCATGGCCCAAACAGACCACACAAAAATCATGTTTGTCTGCCTTAGCAAACACATCACCACATTTAAGGCAGTTCTGAAACCCCTGGGACCAGTTCTTCTTTTTAGGTTTTTCTGTCATTTTAAAATGGAAAAAACAACGGCAACCGCAAAGTTAATTAAGCTCTTTTTTTTGCGGTCGGTTCAGGAACCGATAAGGGTTCCAATCGTAACCAGGAACCAAGGCAAAAAGAACCGGGTTAGCAGTTCAAAAAAACAATAAATTTAGAGAATTTACATATTAAAGCATACTGAACTGGAATAAAAATAAAAACTCTGGTCAAGAAAGAATTAATCTAACTGAAAACTCGGTTCCTCAGAGGTTATGCCGAACTGTGAGGAACCGAGAAAAAATAAAAACAGAGATAAAAGCAGCAGTAAGAAAATGTAAGAAATACTTATATGCAGCAAAGGAAAAACATTTCAGGAACGACTGAGAGGAAAGTCTCCAGAGACTTGACATCGAGCAGAGAAATCTGATACATTAATGGAATGTTGCAGATAATAAGCACAAAAGTGGCACGAGCCAGTGATAGATTCTGTCATTTGCATAGCATTCTCTCTGGGCAGTTTTACTTAAAGGCAGACTGCATAGAGTCAGGAATATGAAGAATACCTGGGTTGAGAACCATGAGTACAATTAGGGTCTTAACCCTGCAGCAGCATTATTTTATTTGTATTTTGTTTGTAATTGTGCTTCTCCCTTTCCCTGGTCACACCTGGAAACAAGCCTCCACTCAATATGCCTCTCCCAGTTACCAATTTTAAAACAATAAATATATAAATAAACAAACAAGCAAACTGCATTATTTAGTTAGATAGTTAAGGTTATGGGGCATTGGAAGACCTGGGCCTGGACAGAGCTATTTCATCTGAGTGGCCTAGGAAGAGGACTTGTGTTAGACCATTGGGCCTTGGGTATCTCTCTGCATTACAGTGATCACATGAACACATGCACGTTTCTGATGGAAAGAGACCAAGGTCCAACTAGTCCATCAGCTACTTAACTGTGCCTCTAATAACCCATGTCTACATCTAGCTTCCTTTTAAATTTATTTACAGGTGGGGCATGGACCACCTCACTCAGTAACCTGTTCCAAAGTGAAACCACTCTCTGAATGAAAAATCTGCCCTTTTATTAGTTCTTACTGGCTAACCTAATAGCTATAATGAATGAGTTCTGATATTAAATCCATTTTGGTGTTTTAATTTGTAATCTTTAATTAGACTCCAACGTACCTTTTTACAGTGACTTGTAGACCAGAATCATGTTTCCTGTAGCTCTCCAGTGCCCCATTGTAAACAAGTTCAGCTGTTTCAGTCTCAGATTATAGTCTAAATCTTCCATTGCTGATAACAGTTTATTAAATTTCCTTTAGACTTTTTCAAGTTTTTGGCTATCCCCAATTTGGTATGGAAACTGCTTAATTGTTAATTACAGTGAATGTTTACAGCCCAACTTGTGTGAAGTGCATTGACATGCTAGCACCTTATGCTGGTGACCAGTGTAGTATCCATCACAACTAGTTAAAGGGAGCTCCCAGAACAGGCTTTAGGGGTAAGTCTGGTGTACCAACCAGGGAGAATTATGGTACTGCTGATGTTTGACTGGGATGGTGAAGGACTATGGGACATATAATTCTGTTACTGATTGCCAGTACTACTACCCTTATCCTATCCTCCCTTGTTACCTTGTATCTCATCTGTTACTCTCCCCTTTAATAAATGTTATTTGTATTTTAATCCTGGGTATTTGGTACTGATGATTGTTGCGATGTTATAATATTTTTTTTTATTATTCTCTTTTTCCACCTGGAGTCCTGGCAGGCGGCTACGGCCCTCCTGATGGAGGGGTTCAGTCTCCTGTCCCACCACTCCCACTCCTGCTGGTTACTTGGAGTTCCCCCACAGCTTCCCCCCATGGCGGGGTCAGGGTAGAAGGTTGCTGGCTTCTCTCCCTCCCCCAAGGATCCAATCCAGAAGCCAGAGATGACCCTCGGGACACGGTGAACTATCACAGAGCCTGCCAGGCTCTTTTTCCACCTTCCACCCCCACCTCCCCAACCGACACAAGGGAGTCGATATGTGCCTCCCAACCTATACTGCCCCTCGGCCACTGCCAGAGGGCAGTCAGCATGTGGGACGACAAACCCTCCCTCCTTGAGAGATGAGAGCAGTCCTCCAGACGCTCGATCTTCTCACGATCTGCCGACACCTTGTGACCTGGGCTAGCTCCTGAATGCAGATTGTCAGTGTGGCATGAGGTGTAGCTACCAAAGCCTCAACCTCCTGCACCAATGGGCCAGCCCGGCAATATCATAATGTTGTGTGGGGAACTGTGGGTGGGAGGGAATAATATTGCATGCAGGCAGGTAACCCAACATGCTTCCTTAGGTGAAGGCACCATGTCATTAAAGTTCACACACAGTGTTTAGTAACTACAAGAACACAGGTTGGCTGCCTTGAAGAATTGGGGAATTACCCCAGCCAAGGTCCTATATGTGAGTGCCAAATGGCTGCTGCCAATGGTTTATGCATTATAAAGTGCTTTGGGATATAGAAACGTAAACAGAGATATATAGAAAATTATGGCAGAAAAAGACCTACAGTCCATCCAATCTGCCCGAGTTCCCTGTCTAACCCTGGGACCTACTGCACATCTGGGTCCATTCTATGTATAATAAGCACAGAATGTGTTGGCAGAAAAGGACCAGTAGGTCTGTCCAGTCTCCCCTATTACTGCCTATACACGTGGACTCCTATCCCATCAAGGGTGTCCCTCCTCCTTCATTACCTCACTTATGCCCATGTGCCTATCCCATGCATGCTTGAAGCTTCCCATTGTTTTCACTCCCACCACCTTCTTTTGGCAGGCTGTTCCAGGCATCCACCAGCCTTTCTGTGCACAAGTATTTCTTCACATCCCTCTTAAACTCTCCCCTCAAGCTTCGTTAGCATGCCACAATGCTCCTGCTCCATCTAAAGAGACTCCTCTTGCACCTTGGTCACCCCTGTGAGGTACTTATAGGTCTCAATCATGTCCCCATCCTTCACTTTGTTTTTGCCCTATATAATAGCATAACTATTTATGCCTTTGTGACAGAGATCGATGAGGACACTGGCCCACCAGAGTGATCCAGCTGAGTGAATTTGTAATTACCAGCTCATTACTTCACAGAATTTATCGTGAGATGCATGGCTAATGCATGATGGTGCACCAACTAATTACTGTACTTTATTCAGAAGCTAATTTTTTTCATCTGCATGCTCTTTCATTCTTGATGAGATGCCCTGAATTACCATGGACAAGGACAGATTGCTGCAGACTGCAACAATATCAACATGTGGGATGCATCTACATACTGTATTATCCACTTTTAGTTCTGTAATTAATGTTGACATTTTTTCATTGGGAAAATGTTAGCATCATCCTCATGCAGTCCCCAGATCTTTTCTTTAATGTAAATATTTACTCACTGACATTTACAGAAGTATTATGGAATCTGGTGATGATGTACTCGCTATTTTATAGCAATCATGGCTATCGATATAATAAATGTCAAGTTTGTTTTGAAAGCATTACAGCTGGTGCCAAAAACATTTTAAATCAGGCACGTCAAGTTTTGTCAATGTAAAATTTACGTTTATACAGGAACGATGCACTTAAATTATAAAATATATTAACTTTGCTGCTTGACATCATGCAGGAGTCTAAAACTTTTTTTGGACCAGATTCCATAGCTGTATCTTTTCTTGCGTGCCATTTGTTTTGAACTTTCAAATGTAGGCTGAATTTAAAACAAGTGCATAATACTGACCATATGCCACTGACCATATGCCACTATAAGAAATGGCTTTGTTTATTGCGGTGGTTAGAATGCAGAGCTGTGAACTGAAGACCCATGTGTGTATCCCACAACTGCCATTTACAATACATACTGTCTGACCAGGGGCACGTTACTTACCCTCCATGTGTTTAACCTGGTTCATAATCTCTCTCAATCTACTGTGGCTTTGTGCTGTTTGAATACTGTGTGCTGAATATAACGACAACATTCACTACTCATTCTCCACTCCTGGACTGTAAAGTGCTTTGGGGCACAATATAGTTACTCTGGGTGTTTTGGGTGGACATTGCACTGGGATACAATCTGTATGACAGGCACTGCAGTATATAAAAACAAATCCCTTTCCTTAGGACTGATAGGATAAATCTGTACAGTATTTAGTGGCATGGAGCTGGAGAACAACGTCATTTGTTTTCTTTCTGTCTCTATAGTTTTTTCTACTCTGTCTGACTGGCTTTATTCCACTGTTACACCCCTTCCCAGATTACCCCAACCCTGAAAGAACAGCAATCCATTGTTTGCCTCCCTGCAGCAAGGTCCCCCTGTGTTGTGGCAAGTGGGACATACAGTCAAGTTATCTTTGCAAAATCTGAGGGCCATTTGCAAGAGCTGTGCTGGAGTCAAGGCAGCAGGCAGGGCCATTTATGTGGTTCTAGGTTCCATGCCCTTAACAGTGTTGTCCTAGGAACACATAATTTATCAGAAGTTAAGGATCACTTGGCCCTGCCAGTCTGCCCATTTCTGTCTCTGCCTATAATGTTACTGCGGACCCTACATGATCTCTGGCTACTTGCCCATGCTTTCCTACCAAGATTCCTTTGTTCCTATCCCATGCATGCCTGAAGCCCACCATTGTTTTCATCCCCACCTCCTCTACTGGAAGACTATTCCCGTCATCCGTCACTCTTAGTAAAAAAAAAGTACTCCCTCATGTCCTTCCTAAATTCCTCCCTTCCAGCTTCATCACATGTCTCTTTGTTCTTGTACACCTTCTCTTCTGATAAATACTCTCCTCCTGTATCTTATTCACCCCTGCGAGGTATTTATATGTTTCTATTAAGACCCCTTCTCCCTACTCTCATTTTCAGGCTGTACATATTATAGGGTCCCTCAGTCTGTCTTTATAGGGCTTATAATACAGTCCCTGCACTATTTTAGTTGCCCTCCTCTGGACAACCTCTACCTCTGTGCTCATAAGTGACCTTTCTTTGACTAGGTGACCAGGGAATTATTTATTTATTTAGCTTTTGTTGACTGGGTAAGCACACTAGACAAAAATGCCTATTTTCAGGTGTGACCCGAAGGTTACAGTGAGTTGTACAGACAATGTAATAGGGAAAATATACAGACAGAGATTGAAGGGCATTTACAAAAATTAGACTTCAGTACAATAGGGTAGAAGTGTTAACAATACATACATTGTAATATATATGATAAACTCAGTACTACAATAAATGCAATCAAATACCCATTTCTTGGATTGCCATTTAGGTGAAAGAGAGGCATTCAAATATACAGTACAGAAGACAGTGGCTGAGAGGAAACAGTCAGAAGATAGGGGGTTCAGGGGCAGTGGGAGGATGCTTATATAGGACTTGGGACACATTCAAATGGTTTCTGTAGTAAAGCAGAGGCCTAGATCAGGGAGGGGCGGTGGATGTGGTCTAACCAGATTTCAGCAAGGCCTTCAACACCTTTCCACACAGGAGGCTTGTAAACAAGCTGGGCAGCCTTGAAGTGGGTCCCAAGGTAGTAAACCATGCCAGAAATTGGTTAAGGGATAGAACACAGAGGGTGGTGGTAAACAGAGTTCATTCCGAGGAGAGGAGGGTGACCAGTGGGGTACCACAAGGATCAGTTCTGGGGCCAGTGCTCTTTAATGTCTTCATAAGCGACATTGCAGAGGGGCTGGAAGGGAAGGTATGCCTCGTTCCATCCTGTTACCTAGTGGCCAAAGGGAGTATTACACCTCCTGAAACTATTTGAATTACATTACAATATCTACGTATTACACACGAAGAAGCCAGCAGAAGAAGGCCATTTGGTCTATCAAGTCTGCTCATATTGCAGGGTCCACAACTTGAGCTAATGTCCCTGCCTTCCTTCCCCCACTCCTCCCATCCTCTCTACCCATGATCCTTACCTTCCCCTATGCCTTTCCCAGCCTCTCTTAAAGCTGCCCACTGTCTTCAACGAGATGAGCGCTTCCGGCAGCGCATTCCAAGTGTCCACAACCCTGTCTGTGAAGAAGTGCTTCCTGACCTCCCTCCTAAACCTCCCACCCTCCAGCTTAAGCCTGTGCCCCTCATGTTATGGTTGCCACTCAGCTTAAAGAGACTCTCCTTATTAACTTTATTTATTCCTTTCAAGTACTTGAAGATCCCAATCATGCCCCCTCTCTTTCTCTCCTGTCTTCCAGGGATTACATGTTCAGTGCCCTCAATCACTCCTTGTATGCCTTACCCTGCTGACCTGCTATCATCTTTGTAGCCCTCCTCTGGACCTTCTCCAGCAGGTTAATGTCCTTTTTGAGGTGTGGGCACCAGTACTGAACTCCATATTCTGGATGAGGCCTTACCAGTGACCTGTACAAGGGCAGCATAACCTCCTCTCTCCTACTACTGATCCCCCTAGATATGCATCCCAGCATCTTGTTTGCCTTTGCTACTGCTTTCTTGCACTGCGTGGAGTGCTTCAGGTCACTAGTGATCACATCAATCCCAGGTTCTTCTCCTCCTCTGATGCAGATACTTGGACTCCACCCAGGTAGTACTCTGTCCTGGGATTCTGGGCTCCAGTATGCATAACTTTGCATTTCTTGGCATTGAAACCAAGCTGCCAGATCCTGGACCACTCCCCAGCTTTTCCAGATCTTTCTGTAGTTCCTGTATCCCTTCAGCTGTGTCCACTCTTCCACAGAGCTTGGTGTCATCTGTGAATAGGCACATTTTGCCCTTAATACCATCTCCAGTGTCATTGATGAAGACATTGAACAACACTGGCCCTAGCACTGAGCCCTGCGGGACCCCACTGGTTACCTCTCTAGTGCTAGATAACTCTCCCCCCACAACCACCCTCTGGGTTCTGTCCCTCAACCAATTTTCCACCATCTGGCCATCTTTTCTCCAACCCTGAGATCCACAAACTTCCTGATCAACCTTTTGTGGGGCACAGTCAAAGGCTTTGCTGAAAATCAAGATAGAGGATGTCTACCACTTGGCCCCTGTCTACTGTCTTAGTGACACAGTCAAAGAAGTCAATCAGATTTGTTTGACACGATTCCTCCCCTCCTATGAACCCATGCTGCCTTGCATCCTGAAGACCATGCTCCTCTAGATATTCTACCAACCTTTCCTTTAGTATGGTCTCCATGAGCTTGCCCATAATGGAGGTCAGACTGACTGGTCTGTAATTCCCTGGGTCATCCTTGGGACTGCTTTTGTGGAGGGGCACTACATGTGCTGTTCTCCAGTCCTGCGGTACCACTCCTGACTCTAGTGAACTATTAAACAGGTCTGCCAGTGGCCCAGCCAGCTCCTCAGCCAGTTCCTTTAGTACCCTTGGACATACTCTGTCCGGGCCTGGTAATTTGTCCACCTTCAGTGCCAGCAGCCCCTCCCTCACTGTGTCCTCCTCTGTCACTACATCTGTGTTCTCCTCCCCCCGCTCCTCTTTTCCTTCTTGAAGGCACTGGTCCATCCTTCTCCCTGGTGAAGATGGAACAGACGTATTCATTTTGTCTCTACTTTTCCAACATTATCCTCCACCCACTCCACCCCTTTCTTAAGCCTAACAATCTCTTCCTTCTTGTCCCTTTTCTCACTTACATATCGAAAGAAAGCCTTCTCCCCCTTCTTAATTCCTTCACCTATCTGCAGTTCCTTCTGTGCCTTTGCTCTCAGAACTTCCTTACTTGACTCACTAGCCAACCTTAGGTAATTTTCCCTATCCATCTCTCTTTCAGTCTTCCTGAATTTTCCATAGGCCAACCTCTTTTCCCTTACTGCCTGCCCAACCCAAGAATTGAACCAGCTGGGCCTTGGCCCTTGTGTTCTTCCCCTGAGCCTAATGCACTCATCTGTGGCAACCAGTATTCCTTCCTTAATGATGGAACACCTTTGGTCCACCCACATATCTGCTCTGATGCCTCCAGATGGCTCCTTAGCACTTTACCCATTTTTCCTGAAGTCTGCCCTCCTGAAATCCAAGATTTTGGTCTTAGTCAGGATGCTTTCCCTGTCCATATCTAACTGGATCCATGCTGTGCAATGGTCACTTCCACCCAGTGGCTCCCTGACCATTATTTCCTGTACACGCACCCCATTTGTGAGCACCAGATCAAGAATTGCCTCAGCTCTTGTTGGTTCAGTGACGCCCTGAGTTAGGAACCCACTCTACAGTTCTTCCAGGATCACTTGCCTTCTAGCACATGTTGTGGATGGTATGCTCCAGTCCACGTTGGGCAGGTTCAAGTCCCCTACAATTACCACCTCTCCTTTCCTTGCAACTTCAAATATTTGTGAATTGAGTTCCCTGTCCCTCTCCTCATCCTGACTGGGTGGTCTGTAAACCATCCTCAACCTCACCTTTCTCCCTCTATTGGACCTTAACTGAACCCATAATGCCTCCACCTCCCCTTCCTCCGACTCCTCCCTCATACAAGTTATTCCATGCCTGATATAAACTGCCACCCCTCCTTTCTACCTTCTCACCCAGCAACCACAAACCTAGCTGCATTCAATTTCCTGCCTCCATCTAATTGCATTTCTGTAAATTACATTACTGCTTTTCTGTCCTCATCATACCTCATAGACTGTATGCACACTATCACATCATGATCTTAACCACACTCTGCCTATTCCCTATATTCCTCCCTAACACCTCTCCCCTCCTACCATCCCACTGGACTCTAGCTCTACCCCATTCCCCTTTTCTGCACATTGACTAAACTTTGTCCTAATTTCACATACGCCTTACTACCTATATCCTGTCACCTGACCTGATTGCACTTTCCTTTCCCATCTTCTGCATCTCTCCTATCAACACCTATTGCAGCTCCTGTGCCAGGCTGTGGCTATTAAAAAATGCAATTAACCTTCTCTCACTCACCCCCATATATTCGTTCACACAAACCTCAACCCTGTTACAGGGGTACCCAAACTATACTATCTCATCTTAGCTCTGTTACTTCTGTCATCTGATGACATTAAACCCAACCCAGGCCCTTCCTCCTCTAACTCTTCAGAGCTCCTTGTGTGCTAAAATTTCTCCACCTCAATATAAGAAACCTCCTACCCAAAACTGAACTGCTCCACCCCTCACCGTAAACCTCACTCCTGAGATACTTATCCTTACAGAATCCTGGCTAAACCCTAAAATACCAGACAGTGCCATCTCCATTCCTGGCTTCTCACTCTCACGCCAAGACCGTGCAGGTAGAGGTGGAGTAGTGGCTATATACATCTCCTTGTCAGTCCAATATACCACCATTCTAGCCACACCTATTTCAGCAGCCTACGAGGCCCTCATAGTAAGGCTGTCCATGCCATTCTCAGTCCCTGTCTTTGTGGCAGGGGTATACTGCTGCCCTGGCCTCCCCGCATCCACCGTCACTGATTTCACAACCACTATTGTATCCTATAGCTCCACAGAAGAACTCTACATAATGGGTGATTTCAACTAAAATTGGCTGTCCACTTCCATTAATAAAGCCCGGAATGACATAGCCACTCATAACTTAACACAATTGATTCAAGAACCTACCCAACTAAATTCTAAAACACTAAATCATTCTCTCATTGACTGGGCCCGTACTTCCCATCCACACCGAATCGTCTCAGCTGGCATCCTCCCTGATGCCTTAAGAAACCGTCATATGATTTACATGGTTTACAAAGTCCACAGACCCAAGGCACTACACAAATACTATTAACCAGATTCTGCAAATCCCTGGACATCACCCTCTCCTCCATGACCTGGTCTCCACAGACTGGTCTCCCATCTCTTCAGCAACTGCTGTTGATGTAACTCTGGACTATTTCCAAGAAAACTATCTCCAAACCTGGAACCAACATGCCTTAGGTGCTCCAGAGTTCATGGACATCACCTCCCCTGGATCACACCTGAATTACTGGCTTGCCAACATGCTTGTGACCAAGCCTGGAAGGTTCATAAAGCTTCAGAGCAACCTAGCGATTTCCAGATCTACCGGTCACTTCGTAACTCTTGTACTAAGGCCATCAGACTTGCTAAGGCAGAATATTTCCAATCAGCCTTCCAATCAAACATAAATCACCCTTCCAAATCCTGGAAGGTTGTACACACTCCATTCACCCCCTCCCCACAAGACCTCCAACCCCTCTTCTCAATTTAAACAACTCTATAATATCTGACCCTCTAGCGGTTGCCTCTGAACTCAATTCCTACTTTACCTCCTGTGCCTCTGCCCTTCTATCCTTGCTCCCTTCTCCTCCTTCTCCTCTTCCACTACCCCCAAACTCTAATAATAATGTTTCCTATAAACAAGCCTCCTTCTTCTTCTTCTCCTCAGTATCCTCTGGAAGCTCTCCTTGCTTTAAACCCCTCCAAAGGCAGCTTGCCTGATAGACTAGATCCTAAGCTACTCTGTCTGCCCACGCAATATCCTCCCTTTGTCTGCTCTTCTAAATCTGTCTTTCTCTTTAGCTTCTCTCCCAACCACCTGGAAGCATGCTATTGTTCTTCTACTCCCTAAGGGTGGTGACCCCTCCTATCCCAGTAACTACAGACCTATATCTCTTCTCTCGATCCTTGCTAAATTACAAGAGCATATGGTACCCTCACAGCTCTCTTTTTATCACATGACCTCCTGCTTCTTCACTCCTTTCCAATCTGGTTTCCAAAAGGACCACTCTACCACTACTTCCCTACTTAGGCTTACCAACTCCATTCTCTCAGGGATGGATCGTGGCCTAATCACTTCTGCTATTTTCATCGACCTCGCTAAGGCTTTCAACACTGTCTCCCACCCCCTCCTGCTAAACAGCCTCTCGTCAGCTGGGCTATTGGACTCAGCCACAAACTGGTTCAGGGCCTACCTTGTAGGTAGGACCCAATCAGTTAGAATTACAGACTCTATATCCACTCCTCTCCCCATTAACACTGGTGTGCCCCAGGGCTCAGTGCTAGGACCTCTCCTAGTCTCTGTATTCCTAAATGACCTTCCTGCAGTCTGCACTCCAACCTCCATCCACATTTATGCAGATGACACTGTCCTATATACCTCTGGCCATTCTCCCACTGATGTAGCATCTGGACTCCACCTTGACTTTGATAAGGTTCAGTGCTGGCTGTGCTCACATCAACTTTCTAAATGCCAAGAAGACTCTTTCTATGTCCTTTGGCACAAGGCAGAGACTCTCTCGGCTCCCCTCCCTTCCATCATTCCACATCCTTGACGGGACAACCCTGGAGGGCACCTCCTCCTTTAGATACCTTGGGGTTTGGCTTGACCAACATCTCAGCTTTTCTGGACATGTGGACGCCATCCTGAAAAAACTGTGCCCAAAGCTAGGTGCACTGTACAGGAACTGCAGTTGCACACCACTATCAGACAGGCATGTATTTGTCCAGAAAATGATGTTTCCAATTTTTGACTATGGTGATGTAGTCTACAGTGCTGCTCCTAAGACTTCCCTAACCAGATTGGACACTCTTTTCAACTCCTTCTGTTGCTTTGCCTTGGACTCCCCCCTCCCCTTGCTCACCACTGCGATCTCTACAAATGTCTTGCATTTCCCTATCTTGAAAACAGGCGGCTTTCCCACTGTACTAAATTTATCTCCAAATTCTAGTTTGGTTCTCTCCTCTCCTCCTCTATATCCATCCCTCCCCTCCACTCTCTGAGATCCTATGACACCTGGACAATGGTAGTCCCTCGCTGATCAACCTCTGTTGGACAGGCAGCTTTCTCTCACCACTTCCCTAAACTATGGAACTCCCTCCCTCAACAAATTAGGCACTTCTCTTCACCTTAGTCCATCTCTACATCTCTATACAACTTTGTTTCTCACACTTACAATTGTGTTTAAAGTTATCCCCTCCTTCACCTCCATGCTAGTCCACACTATTTTCACACTATTGTCTTCTGACTCCCAACCTGATCTTTTTATTTTTTAATTTTTATTTATTTATTTATTGAAATTTCAGATAACACCTTTGAGAACAAACCCATTTCATAGGTTCCACTTCAGACGAACAATACATATTTGAAAAGTATGAGACAGAGAACAAACAAAACAAGGAATTATACAAAACATTACAACAGTTTATAACTAGAGATGTTCCAATACATGCGGCATTGTACAATGTATGCCAAAAGTGCGTATTTGATTAAAATCTGAATTCAAAGGGTCATATTAGAGGGGTGGGGTCTTATGAAACGACCCATTACAGGAAAATGAGAACAGACTCAGCCTAATATCTAATAATCAACAAGATAAGGGATGACATCAGCCCAGGGGCCTTATCAGAGGTGAGAAGGTATGGGACAAAGCATTTAAAGCGAGCAAGGGAGATCAAGAGATATAACAGGGGAAGGAGGATATTGCATCCCTATAGAGTTAGGTGAACTCTATGTATAACTGTAAATGCTAAGCACTGTTAATGTTTAGCTCATATGTTATGTAATGTTTATTTAAGTATGTATCCTAGTAATAATGTCTAGTATGTTGGTTACTCCCACTCCATTTCTCTAAAGCAGTATGGACTCTGAATATATCTGTTATTCTCAAGCACTTTAAATGTATCCTTATATACTAACATACATAGTAACATACTAAGATGCCAGCAGAGTAGGCCTAAAGGTCTATTGAGTCTGCTCAAAAGTCAGCACCTGGTCAAGACATCATTGCTGCCCCCTGCCTCCCCCATAAATCCCCCAGACCCCATCCCCCATCTGAGTTACACCTCCATTTCTGGCATTCCCCAGCCTTACCTTTCCCTTATACCTGTCCTTGCCCTTTTGAATCCCTCCACAGTATCAGCAGCCACCAGTTCTGCAGGCAATGCATGCCATGGGTCCATCATCCTCTCAGTAAAGTAACATCTCCTATTCTCCTCCCGAGCCTCCTGTCAACCAGTTTCACGGGATGCCCCTGGTATTCCTTCTTCCTTTAGCCTATTTGCTGACCCTGTTACTCTTTTAGATATTTAAAGACCCCGATCACCTTGTGGCCTGGGTCATGACAGAAAATAGTCCTCTGGATCAGTGCACTTACCTGGTTACCAAAACATAAATAAATTAATAAATAAATATTCCCTTGTCCCTCCTCTCCTCCAGGAGTACATGTTCAGCTCATCAAGTCTTTCCTCATAGGATCTTTCCCCAGGCCCTGTATCATCCTGGTCACCCTCCTCTGGACCCTTTCCAAGAGTGCAATGTCCTTTTTCAAGTATGGGTGCCAAACTGCATGCAGAACTCAAGGTGCGGTCTAACCAGGCACTTATATAGTGGGAGAAGTACCTCCTGTCTCCTGGAGATTATTCCCCTGGCAATGCTCCCGAGCATTCTATTTGCTTTAGCCACAGCCCTCCAACACTGCTCAGAGTTACTCATTTTGGCATCCATGACCACCCCAAAGATCCTTCCCCTCCAAAACCTGCAGTTTCTCCCCCCAAAAAAGTACTCATGATCAGGGTTCCTAAGCTCCAAGTGGAGAACACTGCATTTCTTGGCATTAAACCTCAGTTTCCAAGTGCGTGACCACCTCTCCAAAGTCTCCAGGTCCCCCTGTAGGGCTCTTCTACCCCCCTCCCCGTCCACCACCGCCCCCAGCTTTGAGTCATCAGCAAAGAGACTCATCTGACTCCTGATACCTTCCCCGATGTCCGAGATGTAAGCATTAAGCAGAAGCGTACCCAATACTGACCTCTGTGGGACCCTGCTAATGACCCTCCTGGGAGATGATACCTCCCCCATGACCACCACCCTCTGGAATCTCCCAGTTAGCCAGCTCCCTATCCACCCCACCATCTTTTCCTCTTCCCCCATTCCCCCCTACTTATCCAACAACCCTGAGTGTGGCACCGAGTCAAATGCCTTGCTGAAGTCCAGAAAGAGGACAGCCACTGGCCTTCCCTAGTCCAGTGCCTTTATCACCCAATCATAGAACTCCACAAGGTTTGTCTTACATGATCTGTCCTGAATGAAGCCATGTTGGTGGTCATCCAGATGGCTCCATGTCACCAGAAACACCTCCAGTCTCTTTTTCAAGATTGCCTCCATCATCTTGTCCACCACCAACTTCAGGCTGACAGGCCTGTATTTACCTGACTCCTCCAGTGAGGCACCTTTATGGATAGGCATGACATGAGCCATTTTCCAATCCTAAGGCACCCAGCCCGTCTCAGGGGAGAAGTTAAAAAGGTCCACCAAAGGTGCAGCAAGAGGACATCTGCCATCTCCTTCAGCACCCTGGGATGAATGCCATCTTGACCCGGCACCTTATCCATTCTCAGGGATTTAAAAGCCTCCCTCACCATACCAACAGGAATTTTAGCGTCAGAGAGCTCCTCCCTCCCTCATTCCCAGTCCGTCTTCCCCCATGTGGTGTTGGCCCTCCATCATCCCTTGTGAAGACTGAGGCAAAGTATTCGTTAAATACCTCCACCTGGTCTCTGTCCTCCTCAGCCAAATCACTCCCTGACCTCTGTCTGCTAATCTGCCCCTTCACTTTCTTCCTTTCCCTGATATACCTAAAGAACCCTTTTTCCCCATTTCTGATCCCCTGTGCCAACCTCTGCTCCATCCTTGCCTTGGACGATCTCACCACCCTGGTCACCTTTTTGGATGTCCTATCATACTCCCCCCCGGCCATGTCCCCTCGCGAGTGCTTATATTTCATATAAGCTGCTCTTTTCTCCCTCACCACCTCCTGAACCTCCCTGGTCCACCAGCTCAGCTTTCTGGCCCTTCCAGACTTGTGTTGGACCTTCGTGCAGGCCTTGGTGGCTTCCAGGAGTCATCCTTTAATAATTTCCTACCTGCTGTCTGTGTCCATGTCCTGTCTTATTCCCTCCAAATGCCTCCTGAGAATCCCCGCCATACCCTCAAAGTCCATGCCCCTGAAGTCTACCACTACCATTTTTGTGAGATTTTCCCCTTGCCCCAGGTCTAAGGAAAACCAAACCGTGGTGTGGACACTCCCTGCCAGTGGGTTCCCTACAGCTAGGTTCCTAACCCTGTCACTACCAGTCAGGACCACATCCAGGATGCGGCCATCCCTCGCCAGGTCAGCCAACAGCTGAGATAGGAGTGCATCCTGGAAAGCATCCAGCAAGCGCTGCTCCCTAGTTGATGAAGATGCCATAGTGCCCCAATCAACCCCTGGCATGTTAAGGTCACCCAGCACCATAGTTCTATCCTCACCCTGACCACAGTGATCTCTTAGATTTGCCACCAGGGCCTCCTTGGAGTTCCTCAGCCTTCATGGGAAGCCTATAAATTACCCCCAGGTTGATCCTCTTTCCCCACAGGAGCTTGCAAGGTAACCCATAACACCTCTACATTTCCCTCAACCCCTCCACCCTGCATATATCTATGCCGTTCCTAATGATGAGTGCCACCCCACCTCCCCTGCCCACAACCCTGTCCTTTCTGAACACAGTGTACCCCATCACGTTCCGGTCCCAATCATGACGATGAGTGGCCCAAGTTTCAGTGACTGCTGCCACATCCACATCCCCTTCAGTTAGCATTGCCTGGAGCTCAGGCATTTTATTTCCCATGCTTCTGGCATTAATCAGGACCCCATCCATCCCTACCCCTTGCCCTCATCTGTCCCCCCAACCCAAGATCCTCCAGTTAACTGCAAGCTCCTGCTCCCTGCGTACTGATGGGTGCCCCAGTTGAGCACCCACCTCCCCTGCTGAGGAGAGAAGGCCAAGCCCTCCCTTAATGTAATTGTCAGCAGCAGCCGCAAGCCCCAGCCTCCCTTCACAAGTTTAAACCCCATTTAGTTTCACAAATTCAGTCAGTTTTAGTTTCAAACCTCCTCCCCCAGATTTAAGTGAAGTGTATCCCTAGCATACAGCCCTTGTCCTCCTAAGTTTCACCCCAGTTTCCCACCGGATGGTGCTTGGACCCTTGCAGGCCCTGCACCCGACTAACTGGGCTCACTGGTCCAACTAGTGCAGCCTGTTTCATAGTGGTGGATTGGGGACCCCACCGACCCTACCGGGGGCAAGCCCTAGGGCTACTGACTGTGGTAAGTCCCTGCAGACATCTGGGTGGTTGGGCTGGGGTCCAATCAGATGGGGCTGACGGGGACATGGGAGAAAAACAAACCTGTTTAGCTACATTCTGCTGTTTGTTTGTTTTTTTAAAAGTTACCACAAATACCTTTTCTGGACCTCCCAAAATCCTGGATGCCCAGTTTAGTGAGAGGAGCCATTCACCCGCATTCTCTGTATTGGAACAGCTGTACTTTTTTTACGAACATGTGAACATACGAAATTGCCGGCAGAAAAAGGCCCACAGGTCTGTCAAGTCTGCCCGATTGTGCAGCTCTCAGTTTTGTATCACTACAGTTGCCCCCCCCCGAAACCACTATCTTCCTCCTCTTTTCTGGTCCTTACCCCCATTGTGTTTTTGTCTTTACTAACCCTGCCCTTGACTCTGTCCTAACCCCGCTTAAAGCTATCCACTGTCCTTTCGAGTGATTTACTCCTCCGGCAGTGCATTCCAACCTAACACCACTCTCTCTGTGAAGTAGTATCTCCTCATCTCCCTCCTAAACCTTTCCCCTTCCAACTTTAGACTGTGCCCCTAGTGACCCTTCCCCCTTTAAGCAGAACAATCCTCCCTCCCTGACTTTGTTTTTTATGCCTTTCAGGTACTTAAAGGTCAATCATGTCCCCTCTTACCCTTCTGTCTTCCAGCAAGTACATGTTGAGCTCTTTGGAAGCCTTTTCCTCATATGGCAACTCCCTAGTCCCATAATAATTTTTGTAGCCCTGTGCTGCACCCCTCCAGTAATCTCACATCCTTTTTGAGGTATGGGCACCAGTACTCTACACAGTATTCCAAGTGTGGCCTCATCAGTGATCTATACAATGGCAGGATGACCTCCCCTTCGAGACATGATCCCTCTGGCAATGCAACCCAGCATCCTATTTGTCCTTGCTGCAGCTGTCCTACACTGTGCAGATATCTTCATGTCCCCTGTGACTATTACCCCTGGTCCCTTTCCTCCTCTGGAAAGCGTACCTGCACTTCCCCAGCCAGTAGCTGTACTTGGGATTTCTGGCTCCAAGGTGCATGCCCTTGCACTTCTTAATGTTAAACCCCAACTGCCACCCTTGGACCAGTGTTCATTTAGCTAGGTCCTCTCTGAGTGCCTGTTTCTCTTCCTCATTGACCACTTTTGCACAAATCTTAGTGTCATTCACGAACAGGCAGATCTTACTCTTGACTCCTTCTGCAATGTCTCCAATAAAGACATTGAACAAAATGGGGCCCAGCACTGAACCCTGTGGTACTCCACTCATTACTTGCCGTGGCTTGGATGTCTCCCCCTTACAACTACCCTCTGTTGTCTGCCCTGTAGCCAGCTCTCAACCCACCCCACCAGATTCTCCCCTGCTCCCATGTCCCTCAGCTTGCTCATTAACCTCGCGTGTGGCACAGAGTTGAAAGCCTTGCTGAAGTCCAGATACAGGACATCCACAGCGTGACCTTCATCAACTGCCCTAGTGACCCAGTCGAAGAAGTCGATCAGACTAGTTTGGAAAGATCTTCCCATGAGAAAACCATGCTGTCTCTCATCCTGCAGGCGTTGCTGCTATCAAGAAGGTCATCAACCACTCCTTCAGAATGGTTTCCATCAACTTCCTCACTATGGAAGTCAAGCTCACTGGTCTGTAGTTACCCAGCTGGTCCTTGGGTCCACTGTTGTGAAGAGGCATCATTTGAGCCATCCTCCAATCCCTGGGCACATTCCCCATCTCCAAGGAGGTGTTAAACATGTCTGTCAGAGAGCCTGCCAACAACTCTGCCAGTTCCTTCAGGACCCTTGGGTGTACACGGTCCGGCCCTAGAGCCTTGTCCACCCGCAAGCCTTAAATGCCCTTCAGAACTCTGTCCTCTTGGGTGACCTCGTCTGTCACATCTGCCCCCCACCACCCTTGCCCCCTTCCCCCTCGGTTGATGGGCCCATCCCTTTCTTTTGTGAACATTGAGCAGAAATACTCATTGAGTGCCTCTTCTTGATCTTCCCCTTGTTCTCTCTCGATTCTAACGATGTCATCTCTACAACTCCTCTTCTCTCTTATGTATTTAAAGAACCCCTTTCCCCCCTCTCTGATCCCCTGAGCCAACTTCAGCTCCTTTGCTGCCTTGGCTGCCCTAACTGACCTGGTCACCTCCCTAGATGCCTTTGAGAACACTTCTCTATCCTTCTCACGCCCAGATTTTTTTAACTTAATGAAGGCCAATCTTTTTTCTCTCACCTTCCCCTCCACCTCCTTGCTGAGCCAGCTAGGTTTTTTTGACCTGGACTGCTTACTCTGAAATTTGGCACATGTTTTTGTGGCCTCATTTAGCCCCTTTCTAATGATTGCCCACTTCTGTTCAGCATCCATCCCTGGGTTAATTTCAGCTAAATACCCCTCTAGGATGCTGCCCATTCTAGCAAAATCTGCCTTCCTTAAATCCTACACTCCTGTCCTGGTCTTAGCAGACTCCCTCCCTTTCTGTGTTGAGGAGGAACCACACTGATCAATGGTCGCTTCCTGCTAGAGGGTCCTGTACTACCACATCCTGGACTTGGTCTCCATTTGTTAGCATCAAGTCCAGTATGTTCCCCTCCCTAGTAGGATCCATCACCCCTTGCACTAGGTAACTGTCTTGGATAGCCTCCTGTAGCACCTGTTCCCTGATGTATACTGTAGTTACTGTCTGCCAGTCAACTCCAGGAAGGTTGAAGTCTCCCACTATAACTTTACTCCCTTTGCCACTGACATTCCTGATCTGCTCCCCCAGCTCCCTATCCACCTCCTCGTTCTGTGAGGGTGGCCTGTCCACCACCCCCATGCTGAATTTCTTATCTTTAGAGGTTTGGAGCAATACCCATATGGCTTCTGGCCTCCCCTCATCCCCTTCCTTCCTGGTACACAGTATCCCCTCTTTGACATAAATTGCCACCCCTTCCCCCCTCCCGGTCCCTGCGTAATACCTTGTATCCCGGGATTGTGAGATCCCAGTCCTGGTATTGAGATGGTGGCAATATCTACTTCCCCCTCCGCCATCATTGTCACGAACTCTGACACCTTGTTTGCTAAGCTACTTGCATTCAAGGATACTACAGTCCACCTTGTGTCCTTCCCCTCCTCTTCCCATCTCTTCCCCTTCCACTTTTGTCTTGGTAACTTCTCCTCATTCTCTTCCTCTGTCTCTGATGCAAGGCCTTCCGGGTCTCTCCTGGAAGGTGCCTCCTCCCTACTATCTGACTCAGACCTTCCCTCCTCAGTTTAAGTCTATGTTGTTTTTAATGTACTTCTCCAGCCCTGTGTGAATGCCCTTGTACCCTCGATGTTGAGATGCAGCTTATCCTTGCATAAAGCCCCTTATTGTTCCATGTCTTGCCCCACTCCCCTACTACCCCATACCTGATTTCTGCACACCAATCCTTCAGTCACCCATTAAACTGCTGTATTATTAGCTTTCTTGCTGTGCTTGCTCTAGGTGCCGGGAGTACTTTGGAGAACGTCACTGAGCTTCCCACCCAATTGCAGAGGATCCATGACTGGTCATTGACAAATTTTTTGTTGAATGACCAGACAGTGAAACCAACAGGTTGAGTACATTTTGCAGTTGGCTGCCAGTTTTGCTTTGCCCCCCCGAACCCCACACACGGGAGGGTGCACCCCCGCACCCCCCACACTTAGGATTCTCAACTGAGTCTGAGCTAATTTGGGGGGGGGTACAGGACCCCCGATAGACAGTGCCGTATTCCAGCAGGTTCCCTATAGTGATGTGGCACTATTGTCACTGTAGGGGACCGCACTGTCGAAATATCACTGATAGTCCGGCATACCGATTGCAGATACCCCACTTTCTGAATGTCTCCTGCACTTCTTTCACTGTACTGCCCTCTAGGTCGTTTGTTCCTAAGGTACAATGATATGAGGCTTCCTCCCACCTTCTCCACACATTTCTGAATGCACTGCCCTACTTTCCCCACTGTCATACAAGGCATACACTCCACTCATGTTCTTGACTTCTGCAGCTGAAGCTGGATGTTGTGCTGCAGGCTGCAGTAACAGTAGTGAGCCACCAATCCCCTGTTCTCCCTGCCTCTGTCTGTTTGTCTGTGTGTCTGTCTTATATTCCTTAAGTTGGCTAGGGTGACCACCCCTAGTACCACTTCTTTCTCCCCCCAACCCTCCAGGTCACCTGCCAGCACTTCCCAGTATTTATTTTTGTTTTGTAATATTAAATATAAGTGGACTGGGGTGCTCATCCTTAGTACCATTTCTCATGACCCCCTCCCCTCCAGGTCACTCGCTCCTCTTGCCAGAAAATATCCCAACACTGGGGTGCCCAATCCCCAGTGTCAGATGCAATCTGATAAAAAGAAAACCATCCCTTTATGACTTTTGTTTTTAAACCTGAAAATAAGAAAATGGTCCCTTGCTGATCTAACTCCCCCCACCTCAACCTCCAACTCAGCACCCCACACCCCACCCCTACACCCCCCACATCCCCTCACTCACCTGAACATGTCCCATAGTAAAGATCCACTCTCTGATGAAAGACTCATCTTGCTGCTGGGACCGGTGACTGCAATATGAGAAACCAAGGTAAATGCGTTTCAATGTATTTCAGTTGGGTTTTGAACTTTGATTCATAAATTTTTAATTTTTACACATTTTGTACCCAGATTTACGACATGGCCTTTTTGGGACCCCACCTCATGACCCGATGGCGGTGGATGCATAAATCTGGCCAGAAGATGATTTTGCATTCACTTTGCAGAATCACCTTTAGGGTGGGATTTGAAAATTACAACCCTTGTTCGTGAGGTGGGTCTACAAGAAGGCTGGTGTTGGAAATTTGTGTTTAAAATACAAAATGGCAAAGTTATATGTATACCGGACATTTTCTATGCTCGCATAACTTTGATAATTTTCAATATTTTGACCCAAAATTTTCAGCATAGCCATTTTTCACACCACCTCATGAATGTGACAGATGTCAATTTTTAGATCATGGCCAAAATATGTTTTCACACCAGAGGCACAGAATTACATTTTGATGGTGCGGGATGTCATTTCGGTGGGGATTTGAACATTTTCTCCTACTGGGTTCATGAGGTGGGGTAATATGAAGGTTATGCAGAAACTATGGTGTAGAAACACGGTACAATGCCTAGGTTATGAGTGAACATTGCAGTATTTCAACGTTTGCTCATAACTATGCTAATTTTCAATATTTTGACTCCAAACGTTCAACAGAGCCGTCTTTCCACATAACCTCATAAACATGCCAGGTGTCATTTTTTAAATCTTGAATGAGACATGTTTTTCACACTTCTGGTGCAAAATGACATTTTGGCAAATTTACTATGTATGCTACATGTCATGTTTACAAGGGGAGTCATAAAACGACCATCTGAAAAATTTGGGGTTATAATTAAAATAGGCCTGGACAGAGTACATACAAGGGTACTAACAGGACTGGTTGAGGAGTTGGCAGGGCCACTGGGAGACCTATTTAATAGTTCACTAGAGTCAGGCATGGTACCAAAGGACTGAGAACAGCACATGTGGTGCCTCTCCACAAAAGCGGTCCTAAGGGTGACATAGGGAATTACAGATGAGCCAGTCTGACCTCCATTGTGGGCAGATTCATGGAGACCATACAGAGGAAAGGTTGATGGAATATCTAGAGGAACATGGTCTTCAGGATGTGAGGTAGCATGGATTCTTTGAGGGGGATCATGTCAAAAGAATGTGATTGACTTATTTGACTGCTTCACTAAGACAGTAGATGGGGGCCAAGTGGTAGACATCCTCTGTCTTGATTTCAGCAAGGCCTTTGACTCTGTGCCCCACAAAAGGTTGATCAGGAAGTTGGTGGATCTTGGGGTTGGGGAAAAGATGGCCAGATGGGTGGAAAACTGGCTGAGGGACAGAACCCAGAGGGTGGTTGTGGGGAGAGTTATCTGGTACCAGAGAGGTAACCAGTGGGGACCCACAGGGCTTTGTACTGGGTTGGTATTGTTCAACGCCTTCATTAATGACAGTGGGATGGCATTAAGAGCAAAATATGCCTATCTGTGGATGACACCAAGCTCTCCGGGAGAGTGGACACAGCTGAAGGGATACATGACCTACAGGAAGATCTGGAAAAGCTGGGGAGGTGGTCCAGGATCTGGCAGCTTGCTCAATGCCAAAAATGCAAAGTTATGCATATTGAGCCAAGAATCCTAGGACAGATTACTACCTGGGTGGAGTCCGAGTATCTGCATCAGAGGAGGAGAAGGACCTGGGAGTGATGATCACTAGTGACCTGAAGCACTCCACACAGTACAAGAAAGCAGCAGCAAAGGCAAACAAGATGCTGGGATATATATCTAGGGGGATCAGTAGTAGGAGAGAGGAGGTTATACTGCCTTTGTACAGGTCACTGGTAAAGCCGCATCTAGAGTATGGAGTTCAGTACTGGTGCCACACCTCAAAAGGACATTAACCTGCTGGAGAAGGTCCAGATGAGGGCTACAAAGATGATAGTAAGGATCATAGGTAGGGAGGATGGAAGGAGTGAGGAGGAGGGCAGGGACATTAGCTCAAGTTTTGGACCTTGCAATATGAGCAGACTTGATAGACCAAATGGCCTTCTTCTGCTGGCTTCTTTGTATATGCGTCTGTGTGTGTGTGTGTGTGTGTGTATGTATATTTATATAATATAATATATCTATCTTATGGTAGCACGGTAGTGCTACCATAGTTAGGGTTGAGGAGCCATTAACATGTTAAACCCAAAATTTTGCACCTTAATAACTTTGCAACCAGTTAATGGATTTGCCTGAAATTTGGAATACATGATCAAGACCCATACGCCTTGGGATCTGCCAAGTTTTGTACCGGTCGGATACACGACTGCGGAGTTATTAAGCGTGATCTACGTGTGCATTTACGCTTTTTCTGGAATTCTACGGTCGCACCTACAGGTCGCATGGTTTAGGCGACCAGTACGAAATCTTCAGGGAACGTGCGGCCGGTGTCCCCGATGTGCCTTTCAAAGATTTCATGAAAAAATATTAAACAGTTCAAAAGTTATTCTAAAAACAATTTCCCATTATAAGTCAATGGGAAAAGTTAAAAAGTTTGACAGTGTCGCAAATGCACTTTTTACTGTTGCAAATGGCCCTGCTACTGTCGCAAATCTGCCATTTTGTTTTCAGTTAGTGATCAGAAAAATGCTTGGCATTTAAAATTGAGACCCTCTAGCAGCCAAATTCTTCTTGTATTCACCTAGTCGGGCCCTGAGGATGCTAGCCATGTCTTTATTTTGGGGTAAAACGCCCCAGGAATATGTTTTTCAGATTTCTGGAAAAAGTACTTTCACGAAGTAGTGTTGCACTCACGAAAGTGTCGCAAATTTTTGCGAAAGCTTTCACAAATCACGACACTACTTTGTGACACTATGCCCAAAATAACAGTAATTATTTGGCACTCCGCTGCAAAAGAACGGTTTGGAGTTTTGGGCTGAAATCTGGAGAGAACGCAGCCGACATCTCACAGATGTGCCTTTCAGTATTTTGTTGAAAAAATATTACACGGCGGCAAAGTTACGGTACTCCAAAGTTGACGCTTTTTCCCATAGGATAACATTACGGCGTACGACGCATTGCAGCAATCGTTTGGCGCCCTGCTGCAAAATAACGGTTTGGTCTTTTGGGCTTAAATTTACAGGGAACACAGCCAATATCCCATAGATGTGCCTTTCAGTGGTTTGGTGAAAAAATATTACAGGGAGGCAAAGTTATGGCAGTCCTAACTTCTGTTTTTTTCCCATAGGATA
The DNA here is from genome assembly GCA_016271365.2 of Neoceratodus forsteri. Classification (NCBI taxonomy): domain Eukaryota; kingdom Metazoa; phylum Chordata; order Ceratodontiformes; family Ceratodontidae; genus Neoceratodus; species Neoceratodus forsteri. The sequence continues at coordinate 960,157,319 of CM057455.1, forward strand.
ACATTACGGCACTCGCGCTTTTCAGGGCCCGTATCTCAAAAAACGGTGCGTAGATACGGACATTTTGTCGAAATTTCTAGCTCCCCATACCAGGGGCTAAGAACAAACTAGCCAGGAAAGTGATAATTCATATGACTTTTAAATTTTTTTTCTGTATCATATGGTTACTGAGATATAAGCAATTTACTATTCCAAGTCCTCATTTTTGTGTTCCGAGAGTCATTATTTTGCATGCATTCTTTCTACTCACTGTCTTTCTTTATACAGCTTTTGGGGAAAACCAGCCTGTGCGCTTACATTACTGTTACCAGTACCGTTTCTGCTTGCGGTTCCGTACCCGTTTCACTTACTGTTCACGTTTACGCCACCATGTGCGTTACCCTTTGCGTTTTCATTTGCGGTTGTGTTTGCGTTGTTTTTAACATTTCTGTCTACAGTACTGTTTCTCTTTCTGTTTCGCTTTGCGTCACCATGTGCATTACGATTTGCGTTTGCGGGCACAATGTTACTATGTGACAAGACATCACGTGGCCCGCTGCCGCAGTACATTCACTATTTCTTGTTATTCTCAAAAAGAAGGGAAATTAGAGGCAAAAAAACTCCATTTAATGCATCAGTTAAGGTTGTTCCACAGTGACAAAAGCAAGGAAATTCGATGTTAGGGTTGAAACCCCCTTTGCACCCCTTCAGCCCACCCCCCCAAATGGAATCGGGTGTGCTTTGGGGTCATCGGTCCTAACTGTCTCCCATTCTCCTATTCCTCAGCTTCTTTCCACATGTGATGGGGTGACACTTGGCGTGGCACTCATTCCTTTCCGATTCAATTTAATGTAGCGGTGAATTAAAGACCTGTCGAACTGCTGTCACTAAGGTGAACAACAATGCATTAAACAAGTTTTGTCTCTCTCATATATATACATATATGTAATTGTTAGAAACTTTGTGTGTAGGGGAGTCTTGACCCAAGCAGGTATGCTTTCTGATCCCATGCTGGTGAGCTGAGTTCAGGGGCAAGTTGGGTGACCCAGCTGGATGAGGTGAGGGTGGGGGATGGCACTGTTAGTGACACCCCCAGGCAGGGAATGAAAACTGGAGGGTTGTCCGCACAGGCCTGGGTACCATATAGTAAAAGCTGTCCTCTTGGCATAGGCCCTATATCTCTGCATTCGTAGGTGGCAGAGGGCCTGTGCATTGGCTGACAGATGGACTCTTTGCCCTGTGTGTCTGTATCTGTGGCCACATGGAAGCACAGGGATCAGACGGCTTGACTTCCACAGCCCACCAGTCAGCCCCATGAATTTTTGACATCCATTGCTGCACAGAAGTGCAGGGACCTTCTGTAGGCAGATGGAATCTTTCCTTGGCACAGGGCCCAAAGGGCTCTGTGCATCTGCATCTGTTCAGGCAGGTCCCACAAGGATCTGTCTGAATGAGGATATGATTCCACTCTCAAAAAGAAAGGTAATTCTTTGCAAAAATTCTTCATTAATGCACCAGTTAGAGTTTAACTTAATGCCACAAAAGTAGGGAAATGTGACGTTAGTTTCCAACCCTAACCCACCCCTACCCAAACAGCAAAGGAAACACATTAGGGTTTTGGGCCTCTGGAGTCTTGGCAGATCAGTGCCAGGGGACTTCCTTGGTGTTGTCATCCCTAATTCCCACCCTGTTTCCTGAGCAAACATCGTCAGATGTGATCTCCTTTCTTCACACCAGGCCCAAAGGATACAACAGACTGTGTTGTTAACATGTGGCAAGACATACTTCTCTACATTTGAAGAGTGTATCATTATGAGGCACTGACTTGGAGCTGTACTTTGTACTTCAGACAGGAGGCTATGGGCTGGGTGATGGGGTGAATGAGAATTAGGGTTGACAATCCCAAGGAAGACCCCACCACTGATTCACCAAGCCTCCGGAGACCTAAAACTCTTGTTTTTTTTCCTTTTGCTGCGTGGAGGTGGGGTGGGGGAGTTAGGGGTTGAATCCCTAATGGTACATTTCTACTTCTGTGGTATTGTTGAATCTTAATCTGGTGCATTAGCAAAGTTTTTGCAAAGAATATATATCTATATACAATATATTCGTACAAATGCATGGTCACTCCCCTATATTTAGGGTTGTATGGGCACTTCAATGTTAAACTCCAAAATTTATACTTTAATAACTTTGTAACCATTCCATGGATTTGTATGAAACTTTGCATGTGCGGTGTGCTAGGGTAGCTCTCTTCACTTGCCAAGATTTGTTACAGTCGGATGTGTGGATTCCTAGAGAGTGAAAATGGTACAGATAGCGAACAAAGTGAATTTTTCTGGATTTTTTCCCCATTGTTTTGAATGGGATTTCTGTCAACTTGGATAGCGCTCAGCTGGTTTGGAATTTTGGCCTGACATTTTCAGGGTAGAAAGGGACTGGCTCACAGATGTGCCTTTTCCTTGTGTGGTAAAAAGATATATATCCGTTCCAAAGTTATTTAGTTTAGAAATTTTGAATACTTGCTTTTGAGCATGCTCAGTAAGCACCAAAAAGTAGTTGTATTAAATACAAAAATATTTCTTTTTTTTGTATGGACGTCATCCTTTTTCATGAGAGGAAAATCCTTTTTCTTTGGCCGCCATCTGGCTCTCTACTTTCATGCTGCCTGACTCTCATATAGTGTTTGTCAACTGGACTAGCGCCCAGACTGTTTGAAGCTTTGGTCTGGAATTTGTATGGTTAAAAGGGGCTGTGGCACAGATGTGAATCACAGAATCATAGAAATCTGGCAGCAGAAAAGGACCATCTAGTCTGCCCCTTACCCCCCCCCCCACTTGTCACCTTTGTCAGGTGATATCCCTCTCCACCCACTGCTGAGTCCTTTATGTCTGTCCCACGCCCTCTTGAATCCCTCCACCATTTCATCTTCCACCACCTCCTCAGGTAGTTTGTTCCAGGGCTTCACCACCCTCTCTGTGAAGTAACATCCCCTAACATTGCCTTTGTATCTTCCTCCCTCCAATCTTAAATTATTAACTCTTGTTTTGGCCCCCACCTTCCTCTTAAATAAGCTCCCCTTCTTCACTTTATTTATCCCCTTCATGTACTTAAAAGTTTCTATCATGTCTGCCCTCTCCCTTCTGGACTCCAGTGGGTACAGATCCAGTTCTCTCCATCTCATCTCGTACGGCTCCTTTTGCATACCCTGCACCATCTTTGTTGCCCTCTTTTGAACCCTTTCTGTACCATCTCTGTCCTTGTGCAGGTGAGGTCTCCAGAACTGGACCCCATACTCCAGGTGAGGTCAGATCATGGTTTTATACAACGGCATTGGCACCTCTCTTCTTCTGCTTGTTATGCCCCTACCTATGCACACCAGCATTCTGTTTGCTTTGCCTACTACCTTGCTGCATTGGTCACCCACCTTCAGGTTGTCTGAAATTATGATCCCCAGATCCCTCTTCTGCTTCAACTGATTAATTATCTCCCACCCCCCATTGTGTATTTGGCTTGTGGGTTTTTATGCTCCATGTGCATTACTGTGCACTTTTTGGCATTGAATTTCAGCTGCCATGTGCCCGACCACCCTTCCAGAATCTGCAGATCTCTCCTCATGACCTCTAAACCCCCCCAGGGTGTCCACCCTATTGCAGATCTTCCTATCATCTGCAAATAGGCACACCTGCCCTCAAGTCCCTCTGCTATATTGCTGATATATATGGCATTCCCCAGGATGAAACTCATTTTTAAAGACTTTGTCAGATGTCAAGAGCAGACCTACTGACTAAAGCAATGTAATTTCAATGGCATTTAGTCCCCTTTGTCATGCAGCAAACTGTGGCATTGACTTCATCCTGGCAGTGTCACATTTTCCTGAATGACATTAGGGACTAATCGCCACTGAAATTACATTGGTTTATTCAGTAGGTCTGCTGCAACATTCTGCAGAGTGCTGCAAAATGCTGCAGAATTGGGTTTCATCCTGGGGACACTAATGTAGATGATAAAAGGATTGGTCCTAGAACTGACCCTGGGGCACCCTGCTCGTCACACCCTTTTCCCTGGTGTACACCCCATTTACCACCACCCTCTGATTTCTGTCCTTCAACCAGTTTTCCACCCATCTAGTTATCTTCTGTCCAACCCTTAAGCTCTCCAACTTATTTATCATCCCTGCGGTGAGGACAGAGTCGAAGCCTTACTGAAGTACAGCTAGGCCATGTCCCACTGCCCCCTGGATCGATCACATTCGTTGCTCAATGGAAAAAATCGATCAGGTTTGTCTGACACAATCTCCCACTCATGAAGCCATGTTGCCTGTCATCTAGTAGCCCGCTGTCTACGTGTAGTTTGCCACCCTTTCCTTTATTAGCACCTCCATCACCTTCCCCACCACCAAGGTGAGGCTGTCTGGATAGTAATTTCCCATCTCCTGTCTGCTGCCCCCCTTATGTAGTGCCATCATATTAGCCATCATCCAGTCACTTGGCACCATACTCCAGGTGAGGTCTGACCATGGTTTTATGCAAAGGTGTCAGCATCTCCCTTCTTCTGCTTGTTATGCCCCTAACTATGCATGCCAGCATTCTGTTTGCTTTGCCCACTGCCTTGCTGCATTGGTCACCCACCTTCAGGTTGTCTGAAATTATGATCCTCAGATCCCTCTCCTGCTTCAATTGCTTGATTATCTCTCCCCCATTGTGTATTTGGCTTGCGGGTTTTTACACCCCATGTGCATTACTGTGCACTTTTTGGCATTGAATTTCAGCTGCCATGTGTCCGACCACCCTTCCAGAATCTGCAGGTCTCTCCTCATGGCCTCTGCCCTCCCCCCCAGGGGTGTCCACCCTATTGCAGATCTTCCTATCATCTGCAAATAGGCACACCTTCCCCTCAAGTCCTCTGCTATATCACTGATATACAGTGGCGTCCTCAGGATGAAACCTACTTTTAAGCACTCTGCAGTATGTGCCAGACAACCTACTGAATAAAGCAATGTAATTTCAATGACTTGAGTCCCCTTTGTCATGCAGAAAACTGTGGCATTCACTTCATCCTGGCAGTGTCACATTTTCCTGAATGACAGTAGGGACTAATTGCCATAGAAATTATATTGGTTTATTCAGTAGGTCTGCTGCAGCATTCTTCAGGGAGCTGCAAAATGCTACAGAATTGAGTTTCATCCTGGGGACACCACTGTAGATGATAAAAAGGATTGGTCCTAGAACTGACCCCTGGGGCACCCCGCTCATCACCCCTTTGCCCTGGAGTGCACCCCATTTACCACCACCCTCTGATTTCTGTCCTTCAACCAGTTTTCCACCTATCTAGTTATCTTCTGTCCAACCCCCAAGCTCTCCAACTTATTTATCAGCCTGTGGTGAGGGACAGAGTCAAATATCTTACTGAAGTCCAGATAGGCCATGTCCCACTGCCCACCTCCCCTGATTGATCACATTTGTTACTCAATGGAAAAAATCGATCAGGTTTGTCTGGCACGATCTCCCACTCATGAAGCCATGTTGCCTGTCATCTAGTAGCCCACTGTCTATCAGGTAGTTTACTACCCTTTCCTTTATTTGCACCTCCATCACCTTCCACACCACTGAGGAGAGGCTAACTGGGTGACAATTTCCCATCTCCTTTCTGCTGCCCCCCTTATGTAGTTGCATCATGTCCGCTGTCCTTCAGTCACTTGGCACCCATCCAGTATCCAGGCACTAGTTAAATACCTTCGCCAGTGGTGCCGTCAGCTCATGTTTTAGTTCCCGGAGTATCCTAGGATGCAAGCTCTCCAGCCCCATTGCCTTGTCCACCTTCAGCCTTCCTAGTTCCTCTTTTATCCTGTCCTTTCTGAATGGGCTAGGATCCACCCTTCCACATCTCCTCCTCTCTTTTCTAACTCAGGTCCCTTTTCCTCCCTATATACTGTAAAGACCGAGCAAAATAGCTATTTAGCACCTCTGCCTTCCCAAAAGTCTCCTCCACCAGTGCTCCCTCCCCTCACTATCCCCTGCCTTGCCTTCCTTTTTCCCCACATACCTAAAAAGTTTTATCTCCCTTTGGACTGCCTAGCAATTCTCTGTCTGCTTTTGCCCTCCTAATCTTTTGCCCTGCCACCCCAGCTCCTCTCTATAAATCTCCTGTCCTCTCTCCTCTAGGTCCTTTTGTATGTTCTGAATGCCATCTTTCTTTCCTAATTGCTCCCACCACCTCCCTGGTAAACCAGAGTCGTCTCCTTCTTTTTGTTTTTTTCTACCCTCTTGATGCAGAGCTTTGTGGTCTTCAGTGACCCCCCCCCCCAATGCATTCCCATAATTCTTCTACATACCCTATTTTCTCCTTACCCTCAATTTCCTCCCTGAAAATCCCCCTCATTCTTGCAAAGTCCACTCGCCTATAGTCCAGAATCTTTGTGTTGGTTCAATTTGTTTCCTTCCCCATCTTTATCCTGAAACTCACTATGTTGCGGTCACTTGTACCCAGGCATTCTCCCACCTTGGCTTTCTCTACACTATCCCAGTTGGTGAGGACTACATCCAGTATGTTATCTCCCCTAGTGGGCTCCCTAACCAGCTGCTGCAGGAAAGCTTCCTGGATTGCTCCAAGTACCTCTCTGCTCCTGGAAGATGTTGCTGTAGAAATTTCCCAGTCCATGTTTGGGAGGTTAAGGTCCCCGTAGTAGGCTCTCCCCATGAGTGCCATTCATTGTACCTCCTGTACCATCTGTCTTTCCCTTCCTCCCCTGTGTAGGAGGCCTATACATCACACCCAATCTTAATGAAGCCCCAGATCTTTTTTCCAATGTGACCCACAGGACCTCCACCTCCCCCTGCACCTCCTGCCCTTCCATCGTCCTAATGTCCTCTTTGATATACAATGCAACCCCACCTCCCTTTCTGCCAGCCCTGTCCCTCCTGAAAAACCTGTACCCCGGGACCTATACTTCCCAAGAGTGGAGCTCTGACCATCAGGTCTGTGTTATAGCCACAATGTCTAGTCCCTCATCCACCATAATGGTCTCCAGGTCCACCATTGTGTTCCCTAAACTCCTGGCATTTTCTGACAGGCCTTTCCACCACACACCATCATCATTCTTGCTAACCCTTGGTGCCCAACCATTTTGCAGTGGAGTCCTAGCTAGACTGTTTCCTGCTGCTCCCCTCTGCCCAGTTTAAATGTAAACCCTCCTTTATGTAGCTATCTAATTTTTCCCTCAGGACCCTTGTGCCACCCCTGTTTAAATGTAACCTGTCAGGAGCACAAAGTTCTTCATTATCCCATGTCCCACCCCATTCCCCCACCAGTCCAAACCCTATTTCCTTACACTGCCCCCACAGCCACAAATTGAATTCTTCAATTCTTCCCTTTCTATCCATATTGATCTTTGGCACCGGCAGGACTTCAGGGAATGACAAACTTTTGCCTTCCACCTGGCAGATCCTTGCCAGCTCCCTGAATCTAGCCTACATTTCCTTTACACTGTTGTACATCAGATCATTAGTGCCAGATGCACCACAATGTGGGTGAACCCATCATGCTTCCTAGCCAAGGTGTGTATAAAGTGTGAGGCCTTGAGTGCTGTCATACCCAGCATGCACTCAGTCCTAATAGTTCCATTCCCCCCTTCCATCCCCCATTTGATTCCCTTAATTATGGAGTTCCCCCACTATAAGGACTCTACTTTCCTCAGTCCCCTTACATTCTGTGGACTCCTTACCTGGCTGCTTCCAGTCTTGTTTTGCCCTGCTTGCCTCCATGGTGCAATCTCTCCCCTCTATATCTCCTCCTTGTGCACTTCGCCTGTATGACCCCTCTCCATCCCGTATGATGTCCTCCCTTCCTTGGCCTTGCCTTACCTCTTGTCCGCATCTCCCTGCTTAAATTTCTCCCCTTGCACACCCATCTCAAGTTCCAGTTGAGGCTGCAGAAATCAAGAAAATCCTGCTGTTCTCATACAGAAAACGTCGGGGAAGTGCTTCTCACTAAGCTGGTAACTTGAATTTCAGTGCCAGAAAAAGTATTTCTGAGTTAATTAGAAAACAAACATCAGAATCTAGCTAAACGGTCTACATATCTAAGTTCTGTGTTCGTTTTTAAATGATAACATTTTTATGTATTTTCAATGCTTTTAGTTGGTGGAAAAAAATACAAGATGGTGGTTCGTGAAAAAGGATTTTTTTCTCATGAAACAGCATTTTTACCTCTTGAAAAAGGAACAGATCTCTCGAGAGCGAATCATTTTTCAAAAGGTCAATCCTTGGTCGAACTTTATCCCTCTAATTTGGACATGGAAATTCCCATTGAAAACAATGGGAACTTAAAAATGTAATAACTTTGCAACAGATTGATTTTTTTCATCAAACTAAGCATGGCAGTTCTGTTACCCAAGCTGGCTGTATCATAAAAAATCACACCAAAATTCCACATCGTGTAGACGCAAGGTGATGAGGAAAAAACTGCAAAAAAAAAGGTGACTTTTAAGGTTTTAGCATTATCCAGATCTCAGAATCTGTACATCTGACTAGAAAGAAATGTGCCACATCAAGAGATCTACCCTGCAGGACCATGCATACCAAATTTTGTAGAAATCCATTGATCGATTGCAAAGTTATTAAAGTGCAAAATTTGAGGTTTAACATTAAACAGGCTACTCAACCCTAACTATAGGTGCTATATCATATATATACTGTGTGTGTGTGTGTGTGTGTGTGTGTGTGTGTGTGTGTGTATATATATATATATATATATATATATATATATAATATAAATATAAATGTTTTTTCTGCAAATAATAAAAAAATATATAAAGTAACTTTATTGGTTGAGAGGCATCACCTGACCATGCATTTAATCTCTGTAAACACACTGTTGGGTACCAGAATGTTTTCCTATGCAGAAAGCCTATTTACCATACAAGAATCAATGCACTGAATATGAAAAAGAAAAAAAAATTCAGGCACTTCTTAAAAATACTTTCCTTTACTACTCTAGTTGTTTTTAAACAGTTCCTTATATAGCATTTAATTTTTTTAGCACCACAGTACCCTTATTCTCAGTCTCTCGCTGCCAGGTTCATTTGTCACTGAAAAGTTAATGAATTGTTCTTCCTACTAAGTCCTGTTAAGTCTGTTTGTCTTACGCCCCCCCCCCCCACAGGCTTAACTCACTGGAGTCACTGAGAAGCGCACACCACCAAAAGCAGCCTAAGAAGCGCACACCACCAAAAGCAGCAGCTTAAAGGAGAAGACTCCTGTATATTTATGATTTATATATGTCTGATGTATTTATTATACATTATATCAATTACTGTACATATGTCAATAAAATATAAGTAATTTCTTCTGTTGCAACACATATCTAGATCCTGAGGCTCTGACACAAGGTAGTAAATTGTCTAGCAAGCCTCCATTCACATGCAAGTAAGTGATTTGTAATACAGCCCCTCCCATTCATTGATGTCACTGCAGCAACAGTGCAGAAGAAAACATAAGGGTATCAATGCTGTCTATCCTGATTTTAGTTTAGGTTGGCAATGGCTTAAGACAGTTCTATCATGTAACTCACAGGGAGTAGTACTTGTAGCCTTAATACTGTATGTGTAGATCAAATAATGCATCTAATAGTATTTCATTCACAGGAAACAAAATATGTTTCTTTGTACTGCTCATTTATCTCTGTGAGACAGTTGTAACATGTTGTGCAGAGCTGTAGACTGAATCAGTCAATCAAGCAGTCAGTCAGTCAATCTGTATTGAACCAGGTGAACATCCTTGAGAAGATTCATTTACAAGGTGGGCCTGAGGCAGTTTCCCAAATGATCACACAAGACTGAATTCCTCCTTTGCACAATGATACACACCCCTTTCAGCAGTCTGAAAGTGGAGAGCTAGATCACTTACTTTATAAAGTGTTTTGTCTTACATTTCAAATGCTCCTTAAATCTGAGTTTCTGACTGGAAATACCAAGACACAGAATGCATATGACATGGCAGGAATGAGCTGCAGTAAGCAAATACAGAGCACTACAAACACTGAGACTGATTAGTTTCTTTACCTACAACAGCTGAAGTGTAGCATCTGATTTATGAGGATATCCTACTTCAAATGCTGGCATTACAAAGTGGGGGGCTGCCACAGCTTGTCCTCAGTACCTTTAAAGTGAAGTGCTGTAGCTCTCACACCACTGCTAATGATTTATAATGGGAATGGGGGCACTTTTAAAGTCATGGACATGAGGGGCCATCACAGTTCCCAAGGAGGTTAGGGGAACTTGTTAAGGGTTAGAGAGTAAGGGACTTTAGTAGGATTTGAACCAGAGTCTCCCAGCCCTTGTGCCTGAGTTTTAACCGCTAGATTACCCTTCTTCCATATGCTGCAGTTGATGCTTTCCTGGTAACATATTCCTTGTTATAGCTAATCTCTTTATTGCCTTACAGCAGCCATCCAATCATGGACTGCCTAGTTACAAAGGGAGAGGGCAATATTTGCAAGCTTGTTTCTCATTGCTGATGCCAATCAAAACAGGAAATGCTAACACATACAGAACATAATACAACAGCTGTATAATACCACTTAAAACTTGCGTTGCGCCCGGAGTCATTTATTGGGTAAACTGTTTTTGCTAACAAAAACAATAACACAACACATACAGGCACTTCATTATATGAATAGTGTATATACCTCAGCTCAGTGCTGCATCACACTCACATGGTCCGTGTCCCCATTAGACCTGCACTTCAGGATGTGCACAACACTTAAAGGGTTCCTCCATTACTCAAGTGGGGAACCATTGTGGGTTTGGTTTACTGGTGGAACTGCATTTAGTGCAGCACCATTATCTGTTGCTCTGTTGACATTATCCTCCAGCAGTGTTGATGGTAAAATGGAGGACAAACACATTGATAACTTCTGGGGTCTGTATATTTTTATTTATAATCTAGATTTGCACAGCAGTAGGTCTACTGGCAACTGGAAGAGGCACTCAACAGTTACACATAAGGAGTTGGGAAAATATTGGTGTCAAACTATGGGAGACTTCCCCTTTAAAAACAATACTCATTATCTGGCATCCACAGAAGAAAAGCCTATATCTGTGAGCACAATAATTAACATCATGCAGCCCCACTTCCACAGAGCAACTAAGAGCTCCGGTGTCCACAAAGCAACTAAGAGTGAATGGAAAATACAAAATCACACATGCCCCCATAATGCAAAGTATCATGGGCTGCATATGCAAATCACCACAGAATGTTATGCTGGTCCAACTTGGTCCCAGTGAATGGGTTGCCAGACTGCCTGTCTTTTGTTGATAAAGGAGGCCAGTTCACTAACTTACAGCGGTGCTATGGTGGCCTGTCTACTCTTGCTTCTTGGGACACTGGCTCCCTGTCCAATGCAGATTAGTAAATAGGTTGCCATTTACTTAGTTACAGTGGCCTGTAACTATCCAATAGAAGAAGGAAATGTGGTGTTAGGGTTGCAAAAGGCATACCTTCACTTCCAGTTCTTCTGCAGTGTCATTTATAAAGATATTCATTGCAAAAAATGTGTTAAAGCATCAGTTAGGGTTAAACCAACAAAAGTAGGGAAATGTGGTGTTAGTCTTGTCAAATCAGGCTTGGGGTCTTTCTTGGAGTTATCAACCCTAACGCTTACCCCATTCTCATATAGTCTGTACATCTGAGCTTATTTGCTGATGGAATGGGGTGAGCATTAGGGCTGATAACCCCAAGGAAAACCCCAGGCCTGATTTGCCAGGACTCAGGAAAGTTAAAACCATAATGTTTTTGCTGCTTGCTGGGTGGGGGTGGGTGTTAGGGTTAGAAGCCAACCCCACCCCCCAACTGGGGAAAAATTTGGATCTTCAGAATGCTGTAAATATGGGCCTGTTGAACGTTTTTGAACCAAACCACTGAAAGGCACATCTGTAGCACTAGGGCATGCAACCCTGACAATTTCAGGCCAATATCACAATGCAGCTTGCCACAATGAAGTGACAAAGAAAACTGCATTTAGCAAAATTTGTTTGTGCAATGTTACCACAATCATTTTAAATGTTATTGCGACACTCCTGTCTGTATAATGGGAATGTAACTGTGAACACATAAAATAGTGTCGCGGTTATATTTTCTATGATCGTGCATATTGTCACGGCAACATATCATATTGCCGTGAGCAAAAAAAAATGGCAAAATCGTGAAAACAATCTGAAAAACACATTTTAAGACCAGCCCTATCAGGTAAACCCAAGTGTTGGTGTTTCACAGACTACACTATTTTTTGAATTACAATGTTTTTCTCTCTTGCTTACTGAAAACAAGATGGTGGCAGCACGAAAACAATTTCAGGCAGCTCGACATCAAAAAATATGATTGCTACAATTTTCGAGCTGCACTTATAAAATTTTCCCATAGGCTATAATGGGACAGAAAAAAAGCAATAACTTTTGAATGGAGCAATATTTTTTTCACCAAATCTTCAAAAGGCACAAGTGCAAGCCAGGACACATCTAAACAACCCAATCTGAGCCCAGTCAAATGCATTCTTCTGTGCATTATCGATGGACAAAGAAATCGCAACTTTGGGGATTTTTCACTTTTTATTTATTTATTTAGCTTTTGTTAACCAGGCAAGTACACTAGACAAAACAAATGCCTATTTTCAGGTACTACCTGGGAGAGTACAGGAAATTAAAAGAACATACAGAGTACAAATTGAAGCAAGTAAGGCAGATACACTGAAGTCAGGAGAAATATAACATACATAGTGGGATAACACAGGTTTTTCAGTGCACTACGATTCCGCAACCGTCCATCTGACCGACATGGTAGATCTTTGTATATTCCAAATTTCAGGCAAATCGGACAAACAATTCCAAAGTTATTAAAGTGCACAATTTGAGATTTAACATAGAAATGGCTACGCAACCCTAACTATAGTGGCACTACAGTGCCACTATAGTATATATATATATATATATATATATATATATGTGTGTGTGTGTCTTTACTAGCATGTATTTCTTGTTTTTCTGCCCTCTGTATAAAATGCCTATTTTATTTTTGCTGCCTCTGTATTCTGTGATAGGCTCTGTGGTTTTGATTTGTTGTACTATTGCCTGTCCTAACCAGGACCTCTTTGTAAATTAGCACTGTTAAATGGAGCTTTTTCTGGTAAAAACTAATAAAATACAAATACAGTGGTATCTTCCATGCTCAGACACAGTGCCCCAGTGTGTCACAGTTTCCTGTATGACGACAGCCATTGTAGTGCACTGTTTCCTGCAGAATTGTAGACTCGTGCACCTGATCCTAGCAAGCACCACTGTACTTCCACATTATTCATATTATGACATTTACATGAAAAGAGAGGCAGAGGAGAACTGGGTATAAGCAAATAGCTCATCAGAGAGGCAAAGGCGGAATCGAGGCTAGCAGCATGGGCTAAGGAGAATGACAAATATTTCATTTAGATGCATTAATGAAAGGAAACATACAAAGGAAAACAGCAAGGCTTAGGAAGAGTGGGATGAGCACAGGGGACAGAGGAGAAGAGGCAGAAATGCTAAATGAATACTTTGTTTGGTGTTCATGGTCGAGAAGGCAGGCCCCTTCCTGACAGTACGGAAAAATTCAAGGGTGATACAGTAGACAGTTTTTTTTTTTAATTAGTATTTCTCCTCCAACTTTCCACTTTGAACCCCCTCAGCACAGCAATTGCCAGGCCCCATCCCAGCCCCTAGGGAGCTTCCTTCCATCTCACCTGCTCCAGGGGGTACCCTCCTGCAGAAGGGCTTTCAGAAGTGGCCAGTTTCTACTTCCATCTTCTGTGAATTTGAGGTTGGTGGTCAGGGAACTCCTTCATGCTGGGCAGGTGTGCATGTGGTGGAGCTCGAGCATGCCAGCATTATCCTGCCAGTAGGGGATTTTGCCTGCTTACTCCCGTCCCCTGAGACACGTGGCTGTGAATATGTGGTGCACTTACGCAGCAGGTGTGCATGTAGTGGAGCTCAAGCATGCCAGAATTATCTTGCCAGTAGGGGATTTTGCCTGCTTACTCCCATCCCCTGAGACACGTGGCTGTGAATATGTGGTGCACTTACGCAGCAGGTGTGCATGTGGTGGAGCTCAAGCATGCCAGCATTATCCTGCTAGTAGGGGATTTTCCTGCTTAGTCCAGTCCCCTGAGACACCTGGCTGTGAATATGTGGTGCACTTACGCAGCAGGTGTGCGTGTGGTGGAGCTGCTGCTGCATCTCTCCTCCCCTTGTCAGACTGGCTTGTGCTTCCTGGGCATCCCAGAGGGTGCTCATGCAGTGGGGATCAGTCATCCTCCCTCTGAGGTGAGCATCCTAATGCTGTGCCATCCTCCCCCTGCTGGCCTGCCAGTTTCCTGGGCTCACTCCTGAACCCGGGTCACCAGTGTTGCAGGTGGCATCTTTGCTTCTGCACTGATGGACTGGCACTTTCAGGGGACAAATTTGAAATGACGAGGATAACAAGGGAGCTGATTCTAAAGGGACTGGAGAACTTACAAACTGATAAATCTCCAGGGTCAGGTGGAGTCACCCTAGGGTGGTGAAGGAAACAAGTCAGGTGCTACATGAGTCACTAGTAGTCCTCTGGAGAATCAGTGGCAACAGGTGTGGTGCCTGTGGACTGGAGGCTGGCAAATGTGATTCCTTTACACAAAGAGGGTGCTAAGCAAAATCAGAGACCGACAGATTGGTGAGCCTGACGATAACCATGGGAAGCTTCTGGAGACAGTTATTAGTGGGGATAGTCACATTCTTAGAGGAAAAGGGTTTAATGGATGGGAACCGCATGAATTCTAAGGGCCAGTTGTGTGTGACTAACATAATCAACATTTTTTATTGTGGTGTCACAAATCATATTAATAAGAGTCAGGACAGTAGAAGGATTTGCACATTGAGACTGTCCCCTACTACTCAGTGGCAGTAACCCAAATTAACAAATGGCAAAGTGTAGCCAGGTAGTGGATATATTACACGGATGATAAAGACTGACACCAGTTCACCTATTTAATAGCTCAAAATGCAAAGTTTATTGTGCAAAATAATCAAAACCTCAAAGTTCCAAGTGCAATATCAAAGTACACTCATGAGACAGTGGAGACACAAACCATGTATGCACAACATCCTGACTGTTCTGCATGGCTGCACAAAACTGGCTGATGTAGTAACATCTGTGGTTTTCTTTGCATGTCGAACTATTTAATCAGTGGACTGGTGCTGGTTTTGTTCTTAGTGATCCCATTTCTGACCTTGCCCAGCATTCTCTAAGAGTGTCCCTCAGTGGATATATTATTCCTGGATTGTTGCAAAGCCTTTGATTCAGTGCCACATAGGAGAATGATTAAAAAGATGAGTGACCTGAGGATAGGGAAAAAAATAACTGGACGAGTCAGAAACTGGCTGATGGATAGAGTTCAGAGAGTGAGCCAAAATGGTAAACTCTCTAGGGACAGGGCAGTGGGGGACCACAGTGGTCAGTCCTGGGCCTACTCCTCGTTAGTATGTATGTGAAGGTGAGCATGCTCAGAGATAATAGAAAACACTGCGGAAGGGTTGATAGTGAAGAATGGATAAACATTTTTGAGGCAGGATACAAGGAGACTAAAGAAGTGCCCCATTATTATGAAAGACTTATGGCAGAGATTTGTTCTTTTGGTCCTGCTACAGTATGTATCCTGTTTATTTTCAAGGTTTATCAGATGGTTCATCCATAGGTGGCTGTAGTATATGCTAATATTCAGCTCTCTTAAAACCATGCACACTATATACTGTAAATGAACTGCTCTGGTCAAGCAGTGCTGTGAAACATTCTCTTGCTTTGGTTTCTAACTCACTATTCATTTTTTTCTGTTACAGAATGCCAAGCCTCTCTTTCAAAAGTAAGTACAGTATGACTTCCATTAAACCATCCCACAAATTACTTGATTTTTTTTTCTGTCTCAAATCTTATTAGCTCCATGAATTATGATTTAGAAGCTTAAACATGAAAGAATGAACCTTTCCTCTTTTAGAATTACCGAGGCTTCCAAAGCATCGAACATGGAGAAAATTGAACGTGGCTATGAAAATATGAATGACTTTACAGTCAACTTTGATAAAGAAAAAAGAATAGTAAGCGAGATCGATTTTTACAAGGGTAAGTTTGCCTGTCATATTTTTATTTATTACCTATTTATCAAAAATAATCTTGTATGGAAAAAAGCAATATTGCTCTTTGATATTTTTATCTATCTATCTATCATCTATGTATATATCATCTATTTATCTAGCTATCTATCTTTCTGTTTTATTTATTGTACCATGTAGAGCATTGTATAGCAGCATTGATAAGAAAGTATAAGTAAGTTGTTAAGTGAGGCCAGTCCAATATGCTGACCCTTGCCATTATGCCGGGATCCAAAAGCATTTTATGAACGGGACCCCCTCCTTCACCTGACCCCACCCCAGCTTCCAAAACCTAGGTTAGAAGGTGACTCCCTGACCCAAGATACATGAATCTGGGATGGAGAGGCCTGTGTCTCTCAAACCCAGCTAGCCTAGTTGCCTCAGTCCT
Source organism: Neoceratodus forsteri (assembly GCA_016271365.2). Lineage (NCBI taxonomy): Eukaryota > Metazoa > Chordata > Ceratodontiformes > Ceratodontidae > Neoceratodus > Neoceratodus forsteri. The sequence continues at coordinate 960,173,887 of CM057455.1, forward strand.
ATTGCATGCCTGCTTTATTCACAGAGACTGCAAAACTGGACTGAGCGACCCGGCGCACAGTCAGGTGGGAGGGTGGAACAAGTGCATTGTTAATGATGCTAGGAAGGTAGAGTCTTCTGAGATTAGCCCTGGTTACTTAGGGAGGGCTATAAGGTTTGTTAGATTTAAAAATAAATTATGACCTAGAAATGTTATACCAGAAATAGTGGCTACTATGTATGATTCCATTCTGCATAACAAATAGTCCATTATTTATGGTATATGGAGATTAATATTTGATCTTCTTTGGGGGTATCGTGGTCATCAGGTCACACCATAGGAACTTCACTGTTGGTGAGGCAGGATCCACAAGGAAGGTTTTCAGCAGTACAACTGGGCCTGCACATGCTGATGTCATCTGATGACATCACCAACCCTTTTAAAGCATGAGTGGCCTTGCTCCCTCCGGATTTCTTTTCCACTGTCGACTTGTTCACATGGGTCTCTGCGGAAGCTCCGAGGCAGTTTCACACCAATTTTCACCTACGACTTTTTATTTACTATTATTTCAGAATCTCTTTTTATAGAGTGATTCCTTTATTTTGTTTATGTTGAGAGTTTTTTTTGAAGTTAAATTTATTTCTCCTTGGTCCCCCAGTCAGCACTCATCTGTAACCACCCACTCAGCCCCACACCCCGACATCAGGCAAGCTATCCCCATCTTCCCCCATGGTTTCCCCTCCATTGCAGGGTGGTGAGAAGCCACCAACTCGACTCACCTCGAACAGTATCCCGCATCCGGGGAAGCGCCATTTGGGTTGGGGCCTGCAGTGGGTGGTTGTGCACTCTGCCACAATTGGGGACCATTTTCCTAGTTTTCGAATTGCCCTGGAGATGTGGCATGCAATGGTGCTGACAGGGGGTGCGCTGTCTCTGCACACGCTCCATCCAGGCATCTGCCCATCTCCGCCCTCTTACTGCAGTAGTTGGTGCACTGCCCCAGCCTCTGCTAGGGGCCAGTCTAGGACCAACAACTGATATCCCCCTTCCCCAGAGAAGGACAGCAATCCCTCGGATACTCAATACTTCTTCTCCCCTGCCAACTCCCAGCAGCCCGTGCTCATTCCTGAACATGGGTCACCAGCGTAGTGCGAGGTAAGGAATTCAGTGCCTCAGCACCAGTGGGCCAGTGGTTTATGTCGAGAGTTAATCCTTCAACTTCTCTCTTTTATTGCTGCCGCTGCGGAAAGAAGATTGCCTCTGTAGATGTGCACTCTCTCTGTGTCTACTGGCTTGGGCCTGACCAGCAAGTCTCCAACTCTGAGCTCTGCCAGAAGTTTAATCAAACAACCCTCAAGTGACACAAAAAGGCACTTAAACATTTCCTTGTGGAGCAACAGGTAGCCAGTTTTGGGCAGAGGTCCTCCGGGGTCCCTGCTTCCCAGTCGCTGGCAGGGTCATCAAGCTCCCAGGCTGCTAAGGCCCAAGACAAGTCCTTGTGGAAAAGTCATAAAAAGACCGAGATCGGGACCGCTGCTCCCCAGCAGTCATGCAGAATTGATCTTTGGGGCAAGAGGGTTTATGCCTCCTCTACCCTTGGGTTGAGGGCTGCTAACTACCTATCCCATATGGTAAAGTACCAGACTACCAACTGGAAGAAGGGCAGGGCTGCTGCCCAGGCCCTTCCAGATGGTTCCCAGAAGCAGGAGATTCTTAAATGCTTACAGACTGCTGAAGATGTTAGCAAGCACCTCTTTCAGGCCCCTCTGTGATATCTCAGATACTATTGCCTGGGCTGCTGCCTCCGGTATTTGCCTTTATAGATACTCTGGGCTGAGGGTCTCCGGCTTTGCTGCGGATGTTCAGCAAAAGGTGCTGAATGCTCCCTTCAGTGGCTCAAAACTGTTTGGGCCAGATGTCAGGACATCATTAATGATTTGCAGGCATTTGGCAGGGCTGTTAGTCTGTCCATTCGCTCTATCACATGCAGCCAAAGAGCAGACAGCATCCTCCCTTTGTAAGGGACCCAACAGACAAAGAGCGGCCTCTTGTCCCCAAGGCAAATGCAGTGCCTCTGCCACCTTATCCGCCCCTCCAGTGCAGGGGCTGCAGTCAACACCCTAGAAGTAATGGACCAGCCCCAGGGGCTAGATCCACCTCCGCCTGACTCCTTGTCCTTGCAGACCCCCTCTTCCAGTCTCTGACCAAGAGGTGGCGGTCAGTTCTCCTCCATCTCAATCAGCGGAGAACCATTACATAAGATGCCCGGACACATCACATAATAGAATGGGTCACACTCTGGAGCTCACCAAACAACCCCAGGGACCTCTCCTTGCCCTCCATGGCCCACCTTTTTGTTTTCCGGGAGGAGGTGCAGTCCCTCCCACGAAACAGGCTATCAAGCCAGTGCCCAGGCACCAGAGAACAAAGGGTTTTATTCAAGGTTCTTCATAGTTCCCAAGAAACTGGAGATCGGAGGCCCATTTTAGACCTTAAAGATCTCAATCTGTGTGTCCAGTACAGAAAGTTCCGGTGGTAACTTTGCCAGCTCTCTGCCCTTCTCAAGCAGGATGACTGGCTTTGCTCTCTGGACATGTAGGTCACTTACCTGCACATCTCTGTTTTCCTCCTCACAGGATGTTTCTCCAGTTTCTTTTTCAGCGTGAGCATTACCAATTTAAAGTGTTGCCCTTTGGCTTGTCCTCTGCGACATGGACCTTTACCAAGTGCATAGCAGAAGTGGCTGCAACCCTCAGAAGGAGGTGTGTACATATTCCCATATCTGGACGATTGACTCCTAAAGGCCCCATCCGGGGAACAGCTCCTGTGAACTCTGGAGCGAACTCTTCAGTTGTTTCTCTCCCTGGGCATTATGGTCAGTTTGCCCAAGTCGGTCCTAGTCCTGTCCCAAAGACTGCCATACATAGGGGCAGTTCTAGACTCAGTGCAGGGAAAGGCTTTCCTGCCTCAGAACAGGGTGGAGTGCCTTATTGCCCAGGCTCTGGAGATCAACCAGAGCTGTTATGTTCCTGCAAGACTTTGACTGCGGCCATCCCCACTGTTCCACTAGCCAGACTCCACATGAGCATCCTGCAATGGACTCTACATGTACAATGGAACCAGCACAAGGATGAATTAGATCAGTTAGTTCTGGTCTCCTCCCCTGTCCACAAGGTGCTACAGTGATGGATGAACCCCCTGAACCTGCTGCAATGGGTCTCCTTCCAGATCTCCTCCACCCAGCAGATTCTCACCATGGATGACTCTGGTTTGGGCTGGGGGGGCTCATCTGGATCCCTTTCAAACTCAGGGTCCTAGGTCCCAGATCGAAATCTCCCTGCACATCAATTTCTTTGAGATGCTAGTGGCCCTGGCCTGTATGCCATACAGGCCTTTCAGAATCATCTCCTCCCGAGGCCAGCTGTTGATTCAGTCTGACAATTTCAGTGTTGTGTATTACATCAACAAGCAGAGGGAGGGGATGCATTTGTATCCCCTGTGCAGGGAGGCAATGAGAGCATGGTACTGGGCATTAGACCATGGTCTAAGTCTCTTGGTGGGTCATGTCCCAGTAGTGTTAAACACTTTGGTGGACAGCCTCAGCCAGACACAGTTCAGCGTGCATGAGTGGGATCTCCTCTCATCCGTTGTAGAAGATCTGTTCAACAAATAGGGTCTTCCAGAGTTGGACCTTTTTGTATCCCCACTCAACACAAAACTGCCCGATTTCTGCTCACTAGATCTAGGGCCTGGAGTTTTCTGGAGAGACACATTGTCCCTTTTCTGGAGCAGGAAGTTCCTTTATGCCTTCCCTCCATTTTCTCTGATTCAGAGGATGCTAATCAATCTGCAGATGGAGGGAGCCAGCATGATTCTTGTAGCTCCATTCTGGCCTCATCAGATATGGTTCCCATTACTACGGCAGCTGGCGGAGGAGCCTTCGATCCCACTTCCTCTCTGCAGGAATCTGCTGCCCCAGGTTCAGGGGACCCTGGTCCATCCCAACCTCTGGTCACTCCATCTGCATGCTTGGCTCCTGAGAACATAGCCATCGCCAGATCTGGGGTTTCCAATGGGGTGGCGGATGTTCTAGTGGCTGCTCAGAAACCCTCCACTCGAGCCACTTATGCCATGAAGTGGAAGAGGTTTGCCATCTGGGCTGCCAAACATAATCTGGACCCTTTCACTTGTCCAGTGAACCAGATCCTGGACTACCTGTTATTGCTGTCATATACGAGTCTCCAGTACTCCACCCTGAAGTTTCACCTTTCAGCTATTTCAGCTTTTCATGAGTCAGTGGGTGACCGCATCATAGCTCAGCTGGATGTTTCCCATACTTTCCTGAGGAGCATCCTGCATTTGAACCCTCCAACTCATTCTCCTGTCCTGGTTTGGGATTTGAATTTTGTTTTGGAGAAGTTGACTCTGCCTCCTTTTGAGCCAGCAACGACTTGCGAGCTGCACTTCCTTGGAAAGCGCAACTTTTCGTTGTTGTTACCTCTACTCGAAGAATTTCTGAGCATCAGGTCCTCTGGTGTGAGGAGCCTTATTTGATTTTTCACAAAGACAGAGTGTCTTTGTGCATGAATTCTATGTTTCTCCCCAGTGTGGTGTCTAAGTTTACCCTCATTCTATCCACCTTCCTGTTTATTTTCTTAAGTGTGCCAATCCAGGGGAAGCACTGTTCCATACGTTGGATGTGCACAGAACTTTAAAGTATTACCTGCTCTGAACATGGGAATGTAGAAGGTTGAAACAGTTGTTTGTTTTTTTCACCCCGGGAAGAGAGGGCGTTCAGGTCTCTAAACAATGTTTATCCAGATGGTTGGCAAATTTGCATTGTGTTCTGCCGTGACAAGTATGGCAAAAAGTTGCTTGGTGCAGTTAAAGCTCATTCCACAAGAGGCATGGCTACTGTACCTCTGTGATATATTTCAAAGGGTCTCAGCAGCTGACATTTGCACTGCTGCCACCTGAGTACCGTCCATACTTTCTTAAACACTACAGTCTGGACATTGCTTCTTGTGCCAAAGCAGGCTTTGGCTGTGCTGTTCTTCAGGCCTTCTGTCTTAGGCTCCCAGCTTGCCTGCCGCCAGATTGTTCTGCAGTTACTTGTCACAGCTTGGGACTCATTCTTACAGTTTGACCTAATGATAGATACCCCTGAAGAAGATAAAACAGTTACGTAACAACTTATCATAACAGTAGATCTTTGATGGGATCTCAGTCATCAGGTCTGTCTTCCCTCCCACCATCCTCCTTTTTGGGGGCTGTTCACTGGAACTGGCTATCTGGTGTTTCTGGCTTTTATTATACGCCTGGGCACCTCTCTCTTTTTTCAGTCCCCCCATGGCTAGAGCTATGCTCCCGTTCTCTCTGGGAGGAAAGGACTGAGGAGGGAGCGGGGTCGCTCACGCCTTTATAGGGTTGGTGATGTCGTCAGATGATGGTGTTGGCATGGACAGCCCCAGTTGTACTGTTGAAAATCTTCCATGTGGATCCTATATCACTGACAGTGAAGTTCCTACAGTGTGACCCGATGACTGAGATCCCCTCAAAGATGTACTGTTACGGTACGTTCTTATATAACAGTTTTTTACCAGCACAGCCCTAATAATTACAACTCTAAAGGAAGATAGTGATGGCCCTCCCATTGGAAAACAAGGGCCTTTTTACAATTGTAACATCTGGTGCAAAGTGATCGCTATGGCCAGCTAGTACCAGTCAATGATCTCTGAGGTTGCAAATCTTCCCTGCAGATCACGGAAGTATTTTGGTGAGCGTGGTGGCCCTTGCAAACTTAATCACAGAAACTTCTACAAGTAGGCAGTATGGGGGGTTGCAGTGCTGTGACAGGACCTACATGCAGAGCAGTGGAAGAGTTGACAGTCTACAATAGCTGTCTTTCCATGGGACATGGTTAGGGATCCCACTGGAGGCCAGGGAAAGCTTTAAATTTAGGAAGTGAAAGAGGTGTCACTGACTGGATAATCGTGGAGATGGCCAGTGGTTCCTTGAAATTTATGGATGACTGGCCTAGAAAGGGGCTTCAAAGATTAAGGGGGAATGGAGGGGACACCTGGCAGTACCACTCATGCACATAAAGTTGCATCCCAGCATAGCATGAATACTGTTTGCATCCTTTAACATCTGTCAAATAATTTTGCATTACAACTTAGTTGCAGGGGGTACGCCTCCACCCTGCAGCTACAGTTGGTAAAATTTTAGTGTAAGGCACATAAGGATGACAACACAGCGTGATGACTGCTTGCCCACTGTTTTGCATTGCCATTCTTTGCACTGAGAAAAGGGCTTCTAATGTTTCTTTTGAAAATCTTAGCAGCCCGTCAAGAAGGGCAAGGAGTTGGAGTTTCATGGCCAATAAAAGTCTCACAGGTCTTGCCATTTTTAGCCACAGTTTACAGGACTTTTAAAGATGTGTTTTTTTCACATTTGTGTCTAAGTTTCACTGACTTGCCACATTTGCAAAGATTGTGATCACCTGGTGACTCTTAGCAGGAACATTGGCTGAACTGTGGCATGGATGATAGACTGGTGGAAGGGCAGACTGATGTTGAAAAGGGCTGGAAAATGGTAGAAAAATTCCAATTCAGTCATTGTGCTTTAAAGAGAGGATCCAAAAAAAATCCCAGTTGTTGGCATCAGCAGAATTCAGTTGTACTACATTCTTCCAAACCATGAGATATTCTTCGAGGATGTCGGTTGTGGAAATCCAAGGAAAAATCATTGTCAGGCAGCCATAAGCATAAGCGCTAGACAAGTATAAAAGCAAAGCATCCCCAACGCACTTTAGGTCACCGATGTGGTCAGCAGGTACATCTCTGACTGTGTCCTCATCCACTATAGTGGCGATGACCACAACCCCCGACCGTCGACCAGACATCAAGGTCAGGGCTTGGTTTGGGCACTACCAGGCCCTAATATGGGTGGTATGACACTGCCGTCATTGGGTCTTCACTGCCATTGACCCTTGTAGTCATGACCCCTACTACAGGCATCATTGTCACACAAACAGTGCTGGTATCATTTTCGAAAATGATACGACACCTGCTCTGCCAGGCTTGCCTGATCAGCCTGTACTACGAGATGGGACCTACCACTTCCGCACCCATCAATGCAGATTCCTGCACTGTACCTAAGGGACCTTCTCTGCCACTGCCAGCATCACCAGTTAGGTCTTCAATTCCCATCACTCAAGGGGACGATGATGAGGTGGAGATAATCCAGACCTCATAATGAAAGAAGATTATGAGGAAAAGGAGGGTTATGCTGAGGACCAGTACTTACCTGGTACTAGTTTCTACTTTATCCTTCTGCAGTGAGGAATCAGTTGTCAATACTCCAAGATCACCACCTGAGGGACTTTTCTTTCCAGGCAATGATGCTGGAAATGCAGGCTGCTATGGGTTTCACTCTGGAAGAGAAAGACTCCAGAAAGAAAAAATTGTTGGAGTTTCTGGAGTGTCAGAGTCATCATCTGTAGTCATTCCTCCAATAGACTCAGCTTTATAGGATGCCACCTATGCAGTTTGGTATAGGCCTAATGCCATACCAGCTGTTCCTAGAAAGGCTGACAAGATGTACCCTGCACCATCTAACAAGCCTTATTTTGCCAACCAGCCTGAAATAGACTCAGTGGTGATCACAGCTGCACATGACAGGTCCAGGATGCCTAAACACACGACTCCTTTGCTCCTGATAAGGAATCCAGGAGGTTAGATGTCATGAGCGAATGGACTAATGCTGCTGCTTCAGTCTACATATAGCAAACTACCAGGCCCATATGATCAAATATCATACACCTTTGGAGAAGTGCCAAGGCTGCAGGACAAGCCTTACCCAAGGTACTGCCAAAACTGAGTTGATGAAAACACTCACTGCAGGGGCTGAAGTGGGCAAGCATTTAATCTGCTCAGCCTATTATGTCTTGGATGCCTCTGCCAGGGCGGCTGTCTTTGGCATTTGCATGAGGCAATACTTCTGACTATGAATGGCTGGGTTTGCCAATGATGTGCAACAGGCAGTATGAAATACACCCTTTAGAGGCAACCTATTTGGTTATAATGTGGAAGAGGCACTAAGAGGCCTTCAGTCGTATAGGATGACCTTAATGTCGGTCAAGTCCCTTTACCCTACACCCTGCAGGGGTAAGGGTTGGAGTCCATTTCATCCATCTGCTGCAAGGGCTGGTAGACTGGCCTACAGGCATCCAGGTAAAGGGAAAGGTGCTGAATCCCTGCCAACCAACCTCCCCCTAGGAGCCCATTCCAAAGCACCTAGAGGAGGTGGAGCCGGTGGCATTGTTTTAACCAGTTCTGCATGATTCACAGAACTAGACTCCCCAATCACAACTGCCCCAAAGGATGGTTGCGAAGGTTATCTCTCCCTTTATCTGACCCAATGGAAGGAGATACTACAGATGAATGGGTTCTGGATATCATTGCAGAAGAGCATGCTGTAGAGCTGTTAGAGACATCTCTACATCATTCGCCACAGACTTCAATTTATCCCGTGGGACACCTGTCCCTTATGAAGGAAGAGGTGCAGGCCTTACTGCAGAAAAGGGCCATAGAACCAGTCCCTGTCAGGCAAAGGAGCAGAGTCTTTTATTTCAGGTACTTCCTAGTCCCCAAATGGACAGGAGATGTGATGTCTGTTCTAGATTTGAGAGCCCATAACTTGTACATAGAGTACAAGAAGTTCAGGATGATCTCTCCACAAACTCTGATTCTCTTGTTACAACCAGTGGACTGAATATGTTCTCTAGACATGGAGGATGTATATCTTCATATAAAAATCAGACATAATCGCAGAAAATATCTGAGGTTCATGTTGGATGGGGAACAACAGCAGTTCAGAGACTTGCCCTTTGGCTTGTCTTCTGCACCAAGAGTCTTTACCAAATGCCTGGCAGTGGTAGCAGCAGTCTTTCACACAGGGAAAGCCTGTATGAGTTTCCTTACCTATGTAACCCCTAGATGGCGCTATCCCAGGGGCTACTACCCCTGCCTGATTTGCCACTAACAGGTTGAGGGGCCTGGATCCAATGGCGGGTGCCTCCACCCAGAGGTCAGGGTTTGCAATAGTTAAACTAACTTGGTCACAGCCCTCTGGGACACTGCAACCCCCCTTTCTTCCACTAGTGGCCCACACAATATATCAGAATTACCTTCACAGTATACACTTACCCCCAGGTCTGGTTCCGGCACTGGGACCTCCTGTGAAATGAGATACAGTGCAACAATCACAGTACAGTACTTTAACATAGACAAATACCTCAGGCAGTATAACTTTGCTGAAACAAGCAGCTCTGATTTATTTAGGGGATATAACAAGGACAGGGGAAATCAGGTTAATTAGCTTATCACTCTAATAATCTCATTTATGGCTCTGTGCACAGGCCTATCCCTATCAGTTACTGTCCCTGGGTACCCAAGCCCTAGTGGCTAGTCCAAACCGTGGCAGCTGGTAGGGGCCCTTTCACAGAGAAAAGGAGAATTAAACAGTCAGCAGTACAGTAATTCCATTTGGATTTAATGTGGCAATTCAACAGGAGCGACCCTGAATTAGTACTCACGACCTCCAAATAAGATAGGGTCCTTCAATGTCAGCAGGGCTCACTTGAGGTACACAAACCTCTTCACACATCCATATAAAAGAAAGCACTATACCAGGCAGGCTGCATCTGTATCCGATCGCAATTACTGCACAATACCCAGGAGAACACACAGCAGATTCAGTTCCTGACAGACCGAGTGTAATTTTCAGCAATTCCTCCAGTCTTCTACAGGGTGAGCCTGGTTTCTACTCTTCAGAGATCCTTTGATTCTTTTCACAGGACGGATTCAGTCCTAACAAGCTGCAGACCGAACTCTGGGCCTTACACATTGTTTTGACTAAAACTGCACACTGAAAAAGTACAGGGCTCCTTCCTTCTTCACTGCCAAAGCTCAACTGAAACTCCAACCGACAAAACCGGGCTCTTCCTTTGAGTTCCTCCCAGTTCTTGACTGGATTGGCTGTCACTCACAATAGACTGCTGCTGTTGGTCCAAAAGGCACTGAAGTCTAAACTACATCTCCCAGAGTCACTGCCCATACAATCCTCTTGTGGCTGGCTCAGATTATGAGTCCAAGTTCTGATTCGTCAAGGCACCATTTTAGAGCTAGCTTACCCCACACTGATTGGTCCAGTTCAGCAGTTCAAAACTAGAATGGGAACTAGCAGACACAGTTCTGACTGCAAAGAAAGCAGGTTAGACAAACTGTAATTTTATTATTACTCTAAATAATTTCTGGCAAACAGTTACATCTTTCAGATAGGTTCCTTTGCACTCCTAGTGACTGCAAAATGAAGTGAATTGGCAGCAGCTCAGTGGTACTCAGAGAAGCACACAGTCCCCCATACAAACTAATTATGTCTGCAAGCAGACAGCTCTTAAAGAGACAGTACCAGAGGCTCTAAAACACTCACTGATAAATGGCTTAAATGCCAAACACCATTCAGGCTTGGAGCATTCAAGCAAGCTCCTGAAGTCTTTGGGAACCCCATTTGCAGGGGGTTACACCCTTCCTGGCCTGGGAAAGCTTGACGTCCGCGTCAAGCAAGTACCCCCATAAGTTTCAACTGCAACCATATACATTTGCATTAGGCTCGCACATGTAATCATCAGTCAATATATCATTTTACCAAGAACACATTTCTGAAACATTGCAGTACGTCACTCTTTACACAGTATTACATACACATTGTGCCATAACTCAAGTTATTACCTCTTGTACATGAAACCTGAAGAGAGGGGCCCTTCCTATCAGTTACCTTGGGGCTGGATGGGGCAAGGGCACCATACTTAGAGGGCAACACAAGTAACTTGGAGTTAGCACTGATGCTCAGTTTGGGCAATGAGCCTGGGGACACATACACTCTTTATGGACAACATTGAGAGGCAAGTCCACAGGCCTCCCAAGTGAATCATAACTGAGGTGCACCACAGGCTTTACAGCTCGACCAGTCTTTCTAGGGAACTGTTATAGTCTCTGCCTCTGAGCCTCATTTTCAGCATTGTCCTCACTTGTCAGGGAGTCTCTATGGGGGTAGAGAGGCTGGAGCTTGGGGCACTTTCAGCTCCAGGAGTTACAGTTTCTGAGTCCACAACATTTGGCTCGCATGGAGAGCTTTCGGACACTGGCAGTGGACTGTCAGGGCACTCAAAATACTCTTCTTGTTCGGTGTATCACCAGTCTGCCCCAATCTATCATTTTCCTCCCTGAAAGCTCAAACAGTTCAACCATGCACAATGATTCCATTTCATCTGATCTGATGCTTTGCACTTCACTTTCTGGGAGCATTGGCTCCAGGGATGAAGCTGGGGCTTAGACAGTCCAGAAGGCCCAGCTTTTGTCTCCAGTATTGACTAGGGATTGCCCCAAACAATTGACTCAGTTCAGTAAGAAGGATAGTATTCAAAGTCACTCTCACTTTCTTCTGATATGGGACTGACAGTCATGCTCAACTGGGACTTGTGGAGGGAACACTTTAACTTTGCTTCTGTAGGTGCAGACTTTCTTGATCTTTTCTTAGCAGCAGCTCTAGTCACTGGTCCAGAGGGGCATCTTCTGGGGCTCAGACTCAATCAGGATTTGTCCAATGGGCAGTAAATGATTTCTATGCATTGTTTTACATCTTTGAATTATTCTCAGGCCTTACTTTGTACACTGGCAGATCATCTAGTTTGCCCACTACAATGTGAGGAGATGGTGCCATCTGTCAGCAATCTTGTGCTTGCCATGCAGTCCCAGATTTCTTAGCAATACCCGATCTCCTCCTGGAGTTCATGTGCTTTCACCTTTTATCATACCTTTCTTTGTTGGCCAGATTTCTTTTGGCAGCCATGGTTTGAGCCGGTTAGTGCAGCATGAGTTAGCTGGGCCTTTAACTTTGCACATACTGTAAATAGTTGTCAGCTTGAACCCCATCAGGAGAGACCCTAAACACACATCTACTGGTAGTCGAGCTTCTCTTCCAAACATCAGGCGGTAGGGGAGAATCCAGTGGCATCACTTTTGTGCAGTTATAAGCATGTACCAGGGTGCTAATTTGTTGGCTCCATCTAGGCTTGTCCTTTGGGTGCAGGGTGCCTAGTATATCTAGCAAAGTATGCGGTTGAAACGTTCAGGCTGTGGGTCCCCTGGGGTGGTAAGGAGTGGTTCTGGACTTTCGACTCCCACAGAGAAAGCATCTCTTTGATCAGACGACTCTCAAAGTCTCTCCCTTGATCAGAATGGATTCTTTGTGGAGCCCATAGTGAACAAAAAAGTTTTCTACAAGTACTTTGCCACACAGGATGCTTTCTGGTCTTGGTGGGGAAAGCTTGGGCATATCTCGTGAAATGGTCAGTGACCACCAGCACATTACTGATATTTCTTGATCTGACTCCAAACTCAGAAAATCAATACAGACCAGCTCCATGGGTGCACTGGTGGTGATGTTAACAAGGGGCAGCCCTCTGGGGCAAAGCTTTCCTCTGTAAGCAGCGACTACAAGTTCGAATGTGTTGCTCCACATCAGCCCCCATCTTAGGCCAATAGAATCTGGATCTCACCAAGTCAAGTGTTCTGTCTATACCAAGGTGCCCCATGTGGTTGTGCAAGGACCTCAGTACTGAGTCTCGAAAGGCAGTGGGCAGCACTAGTTGTTGTTTGTCTACTTGTCCCCCTCTGTCTACTGTTTCTCTGTATAACAGTTTATTGATCAGTTTCAACTTAGGACCTTCTTTGTATAACAGTGCAGTTCTCAAATCAGTGGAGCGTAATTTGGACACATCTTTTCCTGCATAGAGGGCTTCTAAAGCTGCTTTGATCATGGGATCGCGGATTGAGCCCTTGAATACTGTCATTGTCCAGCTGAGGCAGTGCACCAATGTCTATTGCAGAAAAGTGGCAATAAGCAGCAGGTATGCAATTCTCAGAGGCTCCTAAGCAATCCACCATGCAGTCCACTCGTCCGTGGACATTTGTTCCTCCCTGTCAAACTTCCGGCAGAGTGCCGAATGTCAGGTTCTGCCAATCGGACCCAATCATTCTGGGGAACAGGCCTCCGGGAGAGCATCAGCATCTATGTGGTTCAGACCTGCTCGGTATTCGAGAGCATAGTCATATGTAGATAATGCAGAAAGCCACCTATGGCCAGTGGCATCCAACTAGCTGAGGTCTGCACATAGGTCAAAGGATTATTGTCAGTTTTACTAGTATTTTAGCCCCATACAAGTACTCATGGAATTGGTCAACAATAGCCCACTTCAAAGCTAGGAACTCTAACTTATGTACAGGATAGTTCTTTTCGGATGGGGTCAGGCTTCTACTGGCAAAGGCCACTGGTCTCAGGCCATTCTCGTGCTCTTGGTACAACACAGCCCCAACCCTTGCAAGCTAGCATCAGTGTGCAGGACGTAAGGTTTTCTTGGATCGGCATAGGCCAGCACTGGAGCATGGGTAAGTTGATATATGATCTCATGAAAAGCAGTCTCACAATCAGGAGTCCAGCGGGCCCCAAATACTTCACTTGGATGAAAATACACTCTTTCAGTCTTGAGGGACTGACTTTTGGTATTTTTGTGGGTTGGGGATACCCTTGAGTAAGGTTAAGTAAGGGGATCACTCTTGAATAGTCCTTGATGAGCGCCGATAATAACCACAGAATCCCAGGAATCTTTGCAGTTCTTTTAGATTTTGGGCTGTGGCCAGGTGGTCAAGGCCTCAACTTTACTTGGGTCGGTCTCTATTCCTCGGTGGATACTATGTGTCCCACATACTTTACTGATGTTTGAAAGAATTGACACTTATCAATGGACAGTTTAAGGCCAAAGTCCTCCAGTCGGTCCAATACCTTAAATAATCTGCTTTCATGTTCCTCCAGTGAGCTGCCAAACACAATAACATCATCTAGGTATACCAGGCACTCTAGTAAGTTCATGTCCCCACTGCACGCTCCATCAATCGTTGAAAAGTGGCTGGGGCACCTGAAATCCTTGAGGCATCCTCATGAATTCATAGAAATAGCGGACAGATAAAGGCAGTCTTCTCACGGTCCTCTGGGGCCATCGGGATCTGGTAGTACCCACTGCGGAGATCCAGCACAGAGAACCACTTGCTCCCGTTTAGGTAGTCCAAAGCATCCTGAATGCGGGGCATTGTGTACTGATCAGGGATAGTCCGCCGGTTTAAGGTGCGATAATCCACACATCCTTACTGTTCCATTCTTTTCCTCACTACCACAATGGGGAAGCATAAGGGCTTCTGGATTCTTGTATTACACCAGCAGCTAACATCTCTTTGCAGATGCCGTCTCACATCATCTATGTCAGCAGGTGCCAGGCGTCGAGACCTCTCACGAAATGGTCTTCGTCATGCAGCCGGATATTGTGCTCAGCTCTTGCCCGCATCCTACATCCCATTCCTTTAAAGAAAACACCTGGTCTCTGGGCAAGCTTCTCACTGATCCTCACTTTCCATTCAGCTGGCAGCGGAGTCGCGAAATCAAACAAGTCAGGCGTTACTCTGTCATTCTTCCTTGAACTCTTGCTGCTGGGTAGCACTGCAGTGTCTGCACAATGCACATTAGCCAGGATGCAACCTCTGTTTACTCGAATGTCTCTTTCAGACACATTATGAACTTGGACCATTACCCTTCTGGCATAAGCATGGGCTCTAGCGGGCAAAATACTAGGCTTGACCAGCAGTCCCTCTGGCAATTTTCCATCGCCTGGTGCATCCAACATTAATATTTTATTCTTAACATCCTTTCTGATACGGACCTCTCCTGTAAGGTACACTGGGCATTTGGCGCCAGGATCAGAGACTCAGGATCCTTCTTCCATACATTCCGACCGGTTCCTCTGGTTCTGTTTTTCAGCATCTCTCTGTGCCTCATAGGCCTTCTTAATTAAAGCGGAACTCTTAAAGCTCTACTAGTCTTTGACCCTGTTTTCATAACACAACTGTGCCAGCCTTCCGAACATATGAGATTTGTTCCAATCAACAAAGGGACACCATCATACAGTCCAGTGGGGGACACACTAAGGCTAGGGTCTCTACTTGTTCAGCCACTCCAGCCACGGAGGTGGGAAAGACAGCCAAATTCGGATATACCCGGAATAGGGGTAGGCCTTCTCACTTAACCCCATACATGCAGTCCTTCTAATGGTTGTAAGGGTACTTCTGACAAATGCTTCTGATACCAATCCTGGAACATAATTGTCACTTGGGAGCCACTGTCTAATACAGCTCTTGTAGACACTCATTCACCTTTACAGTGGTCTCCATGGAGGGACCCACTATTCTGGACCAGTCTGGAGAGGCGGTAGGGGGCCTGGGCAACTGACCTTGCCACAAAAGGACGTGAATTAGCATTTTGGTGCCCTCACTGGGATCATGTCGTGCACCTCTTAACCACTGAGTTCTTCTCCAAGCTCTCCTTGTAGCCTATATGCAACTTTGTCAGTGTCTTTGGGGACTGGCATTCCCTTTTCATGTGCCCATCTTTCCCACAATTATAGCAAAACATACTTTCTGGAGTTTGAGCTGGCCGAGCGCCACACTGGGAGCTAGGGCGGGTATTACTAACTGGAAACCTGGGTGCCATCTCTGTCTCGCGTGATAAGCATTTGGAGACATCTCGTCAGTTTCTGCACTTCCATGGTCAAGGAATTGAGTTTGGAGCTGTTATCAGCAGGAGATACATGGGTGGGTACCCCACCCCATAGCAGATGCAGTCGGATATAGGTCAGGGCCCGTACTTGCAGGCGTGGCCTTCATAAAGGACTGTTTTTGAATTCCGGATGTCTCTCAACAGTTCGCCCCATTGTGGCATATCTTTTCCTTGTCAGAGCACTCATTGACTGTCAACCTCTGCCCTGAACTTCACTTGATGGGTCACCCTCAGTCATTCGGGTCAGAGCCACAGCTGTTGGTGCAGGTACCTCCCGAGTCGCCTTTTCTCAACTCCTCGAATTTCTCTCATTAACTCATCATAGGAGGGTGGGGATTCCAGTCGATTTGCCAGGCGAACTGGAAGCAACAGCAGTTCTGAGAAGGGGGCAGACTTAAGGATTCTGTCCAGTCTGGTTCGGTCTAGTTCAATCGCTGGCAAACTACCCTTTCTGAGGCATTCTTGCAACAATTTTTCCAGCCGAGAGACATACACAGACAACAACTCCCTTGGTACTGTTGTGCATTTCTTACTCTCCACCATAGGTCCTCATCAGAATCTGGGCTCCCATACAATTCTCCAAGGCCTCAAGATAGGCCTGTGCAGTCGCTTCAGGGTTACTGGCCCGTTTAGCACGGATGGTAGCCAGGGCAGGACCTCGGGCTCTCACTAACCCTCTTTCGCCGCCTTCCAGCATTGCCATTCTAGCATTGGGGCAACATAGTCTATCCAGGTCTCCCAGTCATCCTCCCTTGGGGGTGGGAGGTGCCAGAGAAGATCCTCAACCTTCGTAAGAGTCGTGACTAATGGCAGGTGCAGAAATAGGAGTCTGCATTGGTTCAGCCACCATTACGGGCACTGGAGCAGGAGAGGGTGTTGGGGAGGAACACCCCAGGTGGCAAGAATAGTTTCTTCAAGTCCTCCACAGTTTTCCCTCTCCCAGCAACCATTCAGCAAATTTCTCCTCAAAAGTTTCAGATAGTGGTGGGGCTGATTCCCCGGTCTTTACTGTCCTTAGTTATCACTCTCAAGCAGTGAGGGCTCCTCTGGGGTAATGGTCTGTGGCACTTTGGAGCTATCTATGGGATCCTTAAACTCTACTAGGCCAGGAAAGTGTGGGTGAGCAGATTAGCATGCCGACCCACCACCACAGGGTTTTGTAAACCTTCCACCTTGGAAAGTACTCCTGCACAGTGTCCGTATTGATACCCAGGGGATGTCCAGGATAAGCATAGCATTTTGGGGTCGATCTCTCCCCAGTACACCACTCCACCAGCCGGTGCACAGCCACTTCTGTCGGGTACCCATTTTTTCTTAACAGTGGTTCGTAAATATGGCCACTAGAGGACACACAATCCAGGTGAGCCTCCAAGATGTAACCCTAGATGGCGTATCCCGGGGCTACTACCCTGCCTGATTTGCCACTAACAGGTTGAGGGGCCTGGATCCAATGGGGTGCCTCCACCCAGAGGTCAGGGTTTGCAATAGTTAAACTACTTGGTCACAGCCCTCTGGGACACTGCAAACCCCTTTCTTCCCACTAGTGGCCCACACAATATATCAGAATTACCTTCACAGTATACACTTACCCCAGGTCTGGTTCCGCACTGGGACCTCCTGTGAAATGAGACAGTGCAACAATCACAGTACAGTACTTAACATAGACAAATACCTCAGGCAGTATAACTTTGCTGAAACAAGCAGCTCTGATTTATTTAGGGGATATAACAAGGACAGGGGAAATCAGGTTAATTAGCTTATCACTTATTACCATCGTGGCTCTGTGCACAGGCCTATCCCTATCAGTTACTGTCCTGGGTACCCAAGCCCTAGTGGCTAGTCCAAACCGTGGCAGCTGGTAGGGCCCTTTCACACAGAGAAAAGGAGAATTAAACAGTCAGCAGTACAGTAATTCCATTTGGATTTAATGTGGCAATTCAACAGGGGCGACCCTGAATTAGTACTCACGACCTCCAAATAAGATAGGGTCCTTCAATGTCAGCAGGGCTCACTTGAGGTACACAAACCTCTTCACACATCCATATAAAAGAAAGCACTATACCAGGCAGGCTGCATCTGTATCCCGATCGCAATTACTGCACAATACCCAGGAGAACACACAGCAGATTCAGTTCCTGACAGACCGAGTGTAATTTTCAGCAATTCCTCCAGTCTTCTACAGGGTGAGCCTGGTTTCTACTCTTCAGAGATCCTTTGATCTTTTCACAGGACGGATTCAGTCCTAACAAGCTGCAGACCGGAACTCTGGGCCTTACACGCTTTTTTACTAAACTGCACACTGAAAAGTACAGGGCTCCTTCCTTCTTCACTGCCAAAGCTCAACTGAAACTCCAACCGACAAAACGGGCTCTTCCTTTGAGTTCCTCCCAGTTCTTGACTGGATTGGCTGTCACTCACAATAGACTGCTGCTGTTGGTCCAAAAGGCACTGAAGTTCAAACTACATCTCCCAGAGTCACTGCCCATACAATCCTCTTGTGGCTGGCTCAGATTATGAGTCCAAGTTCTGATTCGTCCAAGGCACCATTTTAGAGCTAGCTTGCCCCACACTGATTGGTCCAGTTCAGCAGTTCAAAACTAGAATGGGAACTAGCAGACACAGTTCTGACTGCAAAGAAAGCAGGTTAGACAAACTGTAATTTTATTATTACTCTAAATAATTTCTGGCAAACAGTTACATCTTTCAGATAGGTTCCTTTGCACTCTAGTGACTGCAAAATGAAGTGAATTGGCAGCAGCTCGAGTGGTACTCAGAGAAGCACACAGTCCCCCATACAACTAATTATGTCTGCAAGCAGACAGCTCTTAAAGAGACAGTACCAGAGGCTCTAAAAACACTCACTGATAAATGGCTTAAATGCCAAACACCATTCAGGCTTGGAGCATTCAAGCAAGCTCCTGGAAGTCTTTTGGGAACCCCCATTTGCAGGGGGGTTACACCTAGATGATTGGCTATTGAAGGCCCACTCTAAGGAACATATGCAGCTTCCCCTAGCTTGTACCAGGAAGTTGTTCAATGACCTGCATGTAACAGTCAGTTTGTTAAAGTCAGTTCTGAACCCATGTCAGTGGTTACAGTACATAGGGTCGGTACTGGACATGGCTGATGCTGTGCGTTCCTACCCAGGACAAGGCAAAATGCCTTATAACTCAGGCACACCTGGTGTACAACAGCCAGTATGTCCTAGCCAAGACTCTGCTGTGCCTTCTAGGCCTGATGACAGCAGCTATAATAACAGTGCCACTATCCCTGCTGCATATGCGGATCTCACAGTAGTCCCTAAGACTTCAGTGGGACCAAGTTATAGATGATCTAGACGAACAAGTGCTAGTCACGTCTCCTTTGAGGAAAGCACTGACGTGGTACATGGACCACACCAGTCTACTGAAGGCCATTCCATTTGTGATACCAGATCCAGTACAGATTCTTATCTCGAATGCCTTGGGCTCTTGGTGGAAGCACACTGGGCCATTACCAAACTCAGGGGCTTGGTGGAGAGGAATTTACACAAAACATCCTGGAGATGAGGGTTGTCCTGTACAGTCGCCAGGCCTTTCAACTGCATCTGAAACCAGGTCAGCTATTACTACAGATGGACAATGTCAATGTAATGTACTTACATCAACAAATAAGGAGACTCATTCCTATCCACTATGAAGGGAAGCAATGAAAGTGTGGTATTGGGCTTTGGAACACGGCCTAGAACTTTCAGCTGTACATCTGCCAGAGGCCCAAAATCCCTTTGCAGACAAGTTAAGTAGGTCAAAGTCCAAGGTACATGAATGGTAGGTGCTGACCATGGTAGTGAAAGACCTGTTCAAAAGATGGGGTCATCCACAGTTGGACCTTTTTGAATCCCCACACAGCACAAAGGTGCTGTGATTTTGCTGGCTCATTCCAGAGCCTGGAGTTTTCTGGAGAGATGTGTTGCTCTTTTCTTGGAAAATGAAGTTTCTGTATGCCCTTCCTCCCTTTCCTCTCATACAGAGAGTACTACTAAAGCTGCAGATGGAGGGGGAACCCTCATCCTCATTTCTCCACTATGGCCTCAGCAGATCTGGTATCCACTGCTGCAGCAGCTGGCAGTAAAACCTCTGGTGTCTCTGCCACTATGCAGGGGACTGTTGTCACAGGATAAGGGGCCTCTGGCCCATCCGGACCTGAAGTTCCTACATCTGCATGCATGGCTCTTGAAGACACAGCCATGGTATAATATGGGGTATCCTCTAAAGTGGCTTATGTTCTTGTGCTGCCAGAAAATCTTCCACCAGACATACCTTTTCTTTAAAATGGAAGTGATTTACACTATGGGCTGCATCCAACAGCTTGATCCTTTACTTGTCTGGTCAATGCAGTGTTGGAATACTTGTCATCTGTGTCAGACTCAGGACACCAGTATTCCTCCCTCAATGTGCATTTGGCCACTATTTCAGCTTTTCATGCACCTGTAGAATAATGTATGGTTGCTCAGCTAAAAGTAACCCATACATTTTTGATAGGTATCTTACATTTAAAACTCCCTTAGGAACCCAGTCCTGGCTTGGGACTTGAATTTTATATTAGTAAAGCTTATGTTGGCTCCTTTTCAGCAATCTGCATTATGGCTTTCATTTTCTTTCATGGAAAGTGTTATTTCAGTTGCAATTACTTCTGCTTGAAGGATGGATTTCAGAGCTACAAGCTCTAATGTGTGAGCCTCCCTATTTGATTTTTCATAATGACTATGGGCTGGATATTCAAACTGCGCCATTCTGAGGCGCAAGCCCTTGCGCTGCGCAAAATAGTTGCGCAGGGGTGTGGCCGGGGCGATATTCAAAGGAGTTGCGCTATTGAGCAACCCTTTGAATATCACCCCCAGCCACAGCCACTGTGTATGGCGCAGTGGAACTTGCGCCACCGCAAGTTGTCAGAGTGGAGCATTCAACTCTGGTGTATGCGAGCATCATTGGCGCCATGCGCAAAAATCATGATATTCAAAAGGTGACATGCAAATGGGGCCATAATTCATGCAAGGCGCAGGGGGGCCATTTGCATCTGATTATGCTCCCATTTGCATTCCAGTTAGCATGTAGGTGCGCCGATCCCGAGGACTTGCGCCTGGCACCCTGCCAGGCAGCAGCCGCGGGGACCGACGCACCCTGCAGCCCGATTATGGCAGAGTGGTTCCCACCTCCTCCGTACATGTTCTTGGTGGTCCAGTGGGATCAAATACCGATTGCTGGCGGTATGTTTAATAACTTCCCCGCCGTCACATCCCTGGTGGGTCCAGTGGATGGCGTTCGATCATGGCAGAGAATGATCATATCGCTGGCAGTAGCATCTTTCCTGAACATCTCCTGCTGGTCCAGTGGAGTCGATTTTCGATCGCTGGCAGGCAATTGAACTTTCCCAAACATCTTCCTGGTGGTTAGTGTCCCACCCCACCCACCCACTGCAGCTTCCCACCACTCCCGCCTCGCAGCCGCCGGGCGGGTGGCAGCATCCCACCCGCCTGCTGATCGACTGCCTAGAAGCTTGACGCCCAAGGGGAGAAAGAGCTAGATGCGAGTTCATATCAGAGATGATAGTCCAGATTTGTGAATGATTCATTCACAAATCTGGACTGTCATGACAGTATGGGCTGCACACCCATTGGCCTCTTGCCTCACCAATGGCGCGGGGCCCCACCGGCAGTCAGTCGGCGGGCGGCGGGCGGGTGGATGCTGCCTACCGCCGCCGGGGAGCAGGTGGGGGCTGTGGGTGGTGGGGTGGGGGAACTAGCCACCAGGAGATGTTTGGGGTTCATTATTATCATGCGCGATCGGGACAAGGGAGATGTCTGGGGGTCATTACTTTCTGCCCGCGATCGGGCACAAGGGAGATGTCTGGGGGCAGTTTACTTCTGCCCGCGATCGGGCACAAGGGAGATGTCTGGGGTTCAGTTTACTTCTGCCCGCGATCGCACAAGGAGATGTTCTGGGGTTCAGTTTACTTTCTGCCCGCGATCGGGCACAAGAGAGATGTTCTGGGGTTCAGTTTACTTTCTGCCCGCGATCGGCATTTCGTCCGCTGGACCACCAGGGATGTGAACGGGAGGGGATTTATTAAAATACTTGGTCCACTGGACCACCAGGGATGTGAACGGGAGGGGAGCTACATTGATGCCCGCGATCGGGCTGGTGGGGAGTACACTATGCCCGCGATCGGGCTGCGGGAGGACTGGTTGAGGGGCCAGCCACAGGGTGGCAGCTGCTGTGTTGCGCCTGCAATCAGCAGCTCACCTGTGGGTGGCCTCGACTTGAGCCTTTTTTTTGACTCAAAGTCCTGCAGGCAGGTTGGGGTTGCGCCAGACAACTCTGCACAGCCCGGTTGAATATTGGCTGTGCAGTTTATGCATGGTTCTCCTCCAGTTGAGCATGCATTCATTTGCATTGGCGCTGTTGCTCAGCCTGTTTTCAGTGGCGCAACTGCCTCCTGCTGAATATCGCAGAATGGCGTAATTTAGACTTAAGACAAGCAACCTTTTAGAATATCTGGCCCTATGTGTTTTATGCACCAGTCCTCAGTTTTTGTCAAAGGTGGTGTCTGAATGTACTTTGAATCAAACCATCCACCTTCCAGTGTATTACCCAGAGAATGCCACTCCAAGGGCAGCATTACTCCATAATTTGGATGTCAAAAAATACTCAGATATTATGTAAATCGCACCAAGGACTGCCGTAAATCTTCTCAACTCTTTGTTTCATTCACCCGGGAAAGAGGGCGTCCCTGTGTCTAAACAGTGCCTGTCTAAATGAGTGGCACATTGTATTGTATTATATTCTGTTATGGGAAGTATGGTAATAAACTTCTGGTGTGGTTTGTGGTCATTCTACAAGGGCATGGCCACTTCTATGGCTTGTTTCTGTAATGTTTCAGCTGTTGAAATCCATGCAGCTGCCACATGGAGCAGTGTCTACAACTTCACTAAACATTACTGTCTGGACATTGTGTCCCACAGAGAGCAGATTTGGCCTTGCTGTCCCACGGGTCTCCTCTCATGAATCTGTATATTTCCATTTGCCCAGACTGTAACTTTTGGTACTGCTTGGGGCTAGCTCCAAAGATGTGACCTGAAGAAAGAGATATCCTTGAAGAAGGGTTCTGTGTGATAATAGCATCTGCAAATGGTGCCGATAAAAATGAGTGCACATCATCAAAATCAAAGTGGTGATGAGCACTATAGCACACTACAGAAACTTTACTGTTAGTCCTCAAAGGCTTGTGGGAACAAGAATGATTTCAACCTCTTTAAAGATATCAACAGAGGGGGCTCTCTCAGGTACCCAGGCAGCAAGTTTCAGAGGATTGGTGCTGCCACCTTGAAAGACTGATCCCTGTGTGAATTCAGTCTCACCCTGGGCACCCTGAGTAGGCCCTCATGTACTGACTGGAGAGGCGACCAGAGCTATAGGGTGCAGCAGCTGTGCCAGGTAACCCGTACCCAACCTGTGTAGGACCTTATAGGTCAAAAGATTTGTTTTAATGGAGATGCGCCAGTGCAGTTCACGCAGCACCGGTGAAATATGACATGATCTTGAGAGACCCATTAATAACAGAGCCACCACATTTTGCAGCAGCTGCAGGTGCCCGCAGAGCGCCCCCTTGATCCTGAGGTAGGACTTGTTACAGTAGTCAAGCCTTGAGGTGACAAAAGTGTGCGTCAGTGTGGCCAGATCTTCAGGAGGGACAAGGGATTTTATCCTGGCAACATTCCAGAGATGTTAAAATCCATTTTGGACAACTACTTGGGCATTCATTGTCAGCTCATTGTCCAGAATGAAGCCCAGATTTTTTCAGCTTGGTGGAGGTCCCCTATTGGGATGACCTGATGTATACAGTATCAAATCCTCCCCAGAGGACTCCACCCCCCCCCCGGCTCCAACACCAACACTTCAGTCTTTCTCTGGGTACTCCACAGGACAGGGCCACTGGGTCTGAGGAATAATTCCCCAGTATCAGTCCTGTGCACCAGTTCCCAAATCCGTCCTCATTCTTTGTCTGACAGTGTGCATGCTGCTTCTCCCTTGCATTGTCTTGTAATGACCATAGTGTGGCCCTCCTCTAGGTTCCTTATAGCTTCATATATAGTGGAGACCAGTTTTTAGTCTGGTTTTGGTAGTAAAAGAATGCAACAATGTTTGCAGGGGATTTCTTCCACTCTGAGCACAGTGGTGTTTGATTCTGTAGTAAGGTAATGGCAGAGCTGCATAAAGCAGAAAAGGTCTTTGCATGTATGGCCAAATTGGGCTAAGTGGAGGAAGGATTTCAGGGTTTCCACTTAAAGTTGCTCTGTTGTGTAGAGACCACTTCTCTCCCATCTGTGAAAACCAATGTCAAATGTAATTGGTGTAAAATCTAGGCATGCTCATATCGGGGTCAGTTTGCTAATGCTTCTGTTGAGCTTGCGTTTTTTACAAACCTGTTCCTAGACGTGAATGGTCAGTGTTTCCCAAGGGTTTGTGAGAGAGGGTGTGTTAATCATGACTACATCCCTTCAGCACATTTTTAAAATTTCAAATAATAATAAGTACATACATACGGACACACAATGAAAACAGCAGAATAAGGCCATTAGGTCTGTCTAGTCTAGTTGTAGTGCAAGGCCCTCAGCATAAGGTACTGACCCTGCTGTCCTCCCCAATCTGTCCTTCCCCTCCAACTACCCCTTTCCTGACCCTTATTTTCCTCTTAACTCTATCCCATCTTCTCTTGAAGCAGCTCACTATCTTCAGCAAAACCCTCTCTTCGAGAAGTACATTCCAACCTGCTCCCACCCTTCCTGTCAAGAAGTGCTTCCTAGTCTCTTCTCCTAACCCCCTCCAACTTGAGACTGTGTAACCCCCCCAGCTTGTGACTGTGTTCCCTCATGTTTCAGTTCCCACTAAGCTTAGTAAGACCCTCCTTTCTCACCCTACTTATGCCTTTCAAATACTTGAAGGTCTCAATCATTTGGTTTGATCCGAGTTATTGCTCTATAAAATTACAATCAATTCAGTGAAAACCAATTGAAGTTCATTCCAATTTAGGTAAGTGAAACATTTATGAAATACATACGAAATAATAATCATGACAAAAAATCTAAGCTAATAGACAAATATTTAAAGGCCTGCAAACTGACATGATTATATGACATTCAGTGTCCATAAACACATGTTATTGCATACAAAGTAAAACACACATAATGTAGCTTTTTCTGAACCATGTATTGTAAAAGGCCCCATTTTATATTATTTAGCAGAATACACTCAAACAGTCCAGTTGTAAATATATCCCACTCATGAAGGAGGACATAAACAGGTTCAATTAGAAACCCAAAGAAAAGAAAGAAATGTACTGAAAACCCAAGCTATCACTGGCTCATACCCCATATTAGATCCCTCATCAGAAAAGTTTTCTTGTATGTCTCAGTTCTGGCCCTTGGAATTTGTCACTTCCCATGTGTTCTCAAGCGATAACCAACATTCTCCTTAGGTGGTAATAAAGAAAACGAGTTTATGGTTGGCATTACAAACTTCTTGAAACTGTTTTATCTCTATAAACTCTCCATGGTTACACGATGTTTCAAGCTTGCTGATTTGTATAGCCTCTTCATAACCAATCTTACGTCCTAAGATTATCCTAACTACCCTTTTTTGGATTCTTTCAATATCCTCAGCATCTCTTTTAGTTAGACCCCCCCCCCCCCCGGTTCCAAACTGGCATCTGTATTCTAAAACAGGTCTAATGACAGTACAGTAATAGTATACCAAGTCTACCTGGCTCACACCAGCTCTGAATAGTATGGTAAGACAAGCATTTGTCAATGCCAAATGTTTGATGCATTAGAAGATGACTGCCCCTGCACCTTGTTTATGCCCTTGAGGTACTTGAACATGTCTATCATGTTCCCCTGCTCCCTCCTTTCCTCCAGTGAGTACATATTGAGGTCCTTTAATCTTTCCTGATAGGTTGTGTGTTGCAAGTCATGTACCATCTTGGTTGCCTTCAGTGGACCACCTCACCCTGTCCTTTCTTTCAGTTCTCCTTCTACAATGTCTGTAATGAAGACATTGAACAGGACTGATCCCTGAGGTACCGCTGGTCACCACCCTCTCCTGGATTGGATCCCATTACACCACCCTTTGCCTCCTGTCCGTCAGCTAGTTTCTAACCCAGTTTATTAGCTTGTGCCCTGTGGCCAGACTACCCATCTTGTTAATCAGCCTTCTTAGCTGGTTGGTGTCAAAGCTTTCCTGAAATCAAGGTAGGTGACATCCACACAGCCCTCCTGATTTACCCTCTTTGCTGAGCATTAGGGTTTCCACCTATTCACAACCCTCAGTTCCACCCCGCAGAGAATGACAGGCATTGGGGTTGTGTTTTAGGTCATCAGCCATAACGCTCATGCCGTTCCACCTTACCCCACCCTGCAGACATCGACTGGCATCACGGTGTGCCTTGGGGCCTTCAGCCCTTACGCTCATCCTGTTCCATAAGGAAATAAGCTAAGATGGGTGCAATATAGGAGAGTGGGGTAAATGTTAGGGCCAAAGACCCCAAGGCACACCTCAATGCCTGTCGCTGGCTGCAGGGTGAGGAAGGAATGGTGTGAGCATTAAGGCGGATGACCCCGAGTCACCCCCCCCGATTCCTGTCAGTCTCTACAGGGTGGGGGGGGGGTGGGACAACGGTTGGAAACCCTAACACCCTGGCGCTTGTTGGTATTTTCACACCAAATTTTCAACATGGGATTTTGAGACTCTCTTCTGAACAGTGGCACTATCATTTTGTTACTCAATGCCCGAAAGATGATTTGGAGTGCAGCAACTGCGCCATTAGTAGCAACAGGTCTGGAAGACATTTGAGGCAGGATGTGAAATAACAGTTATACTGTTTATGAGGGGTGTGAAAACTGGCAATATTAAATATTTAGAGTGAAAATATATTTGCCAGTTATGTGCATGCATAGTGAAATTTCAACAATTGCATGTAACGTGGGCATTTTCGGATATTTTTGTACCAAATTTTCAACATGGCCTTTTTGGGATCCCGCCTCATGAACAGTGACACTGTGATTTCATTAATCCATCCTGAAAGTTGATTTTGCAGAGTGACCACCCCATTCTGTGACACAGGTGTGAAAACACGTTTCAGGCAGGATGTGTAAAGTGACAGCTGTACTGTTCATAAGGAGGTGAAATAATGGCAATGTTGAAATCTGGAGGAAAAATATGAAAACTGGTGAAGTTACTGAGCCTGTGTAGAAACTGCAACACATGCTTGTAATGCAGTCATTTTTTCACTAGATTTGTAACATGGCTTCTGGGACCCCACCTCATGAACAGTGAGTAGCACTGTTGTTTTGTTAATCAGTCCCAAATGGTGATTCCATGCAGCACCGTAAAATCACTTTTAGGGACCGAAGTTAACAAAATGACAGTGACAGTGTTTATGATTTGGGGTCCCAAGAACTCTCATGTTGAACATTTTGTGCCAAAATTCCTAAAATGGCTGACGTAGTAACATAATTGACCCCCAATTGACTGCCATTATACGGTGCTTATCTTTAATTCTTTAGTTTGCCGTCAGTTTTGAAGAGTGCAGATGTTTCCCAGTCTGGAGAAGATGATTGTCCTAACCTCCAGAGATAAGTATGGGATGGGGGGTAAGGGAGGTGGGTGTTCAGTGGGAGGGTGGGGGTGGGGAGGGGGGACTGGGGAGACGCAGGGACCGTTTTTGTTTTGCAGGTTAAAAAATACATTGGGGCGGTTTCTTTTTTATTTACATGTAGAAACTAAAAAATAAATACTTTTTGGGCACAATGGGGTGGGCTCCCAGTGTGCCACATGAGTTGGAGGGTAGGGGATACATGCTGCCATAGAGGGATTGGGCACCCTGTTGGCAAATAAGGTGGACTTGGGGGGCATCCAAACTGGGAGTGGGTATTTTGGGTTGGAAACATAAATAAATATAAAAATTTCTGTGTGCTGCTATGTGGGGTGGGGGATAAGAAGGCCATTTGGGGATTGGGCACCCCAATGTTGGCAAAAAGACTTGAGGAGCAAACCAGTTTGATGCAGGATTCTGCATCAAGAAAAAGACATCGGGACGGTTTTATTTTTTCACAGGTTTCTTTTTTTTTTAATAGCACATTTCAGCACACTGGGGTGGGCTCCCAGTGTGCCACATTAATTGGGGGGGAGAATACATGCCAACACTAGGATTGGGCACCCCGATGTTGGCTTTAACAGAAAGCCGCACCACGTCTAACGTTGAGGGGGGCGCGGAAAAATAAGCACTGGGAGAGAGAGCCGCAATGCGGCTAATGTTTAAGCTTTTGGGGTGGGGGTCAGAGGGAGCAAAGATGGGCCATAACTGTGGCCATGCGCATTAGTGTGCACTCTAATGCACATGGCCAGAGTTCGGGTCACAGAAAGAAATGAAATGCTCCCATTGGAGTGGTTCATTTCTTTTAAAGGAAAACTGCATCCTCATATCTTCTAAATGTCATTTGCTTCCATGTCAACAGACAACTCTCTTCATGTAGCTATTAAAGATGTATACAACTGCCTCAGTTAGTTTTCGCACTTCATACTAGGCCTTGTCACTCTCCTGGGCGGGTCCATTTCGTGGTTGTTGAAATCTCATTGTCCCAGAGAGCTGCATTAGCATATGAGACTGTGATGTGTCAACATTTAAACTCCCCAGTATGCCTGTCTGCTTAAGTAGTTTTAAAAAAAAAACCAAGCTGCAAGAAGGTGTGAAATACCACATTTACCTTCAGTGAGTTTTACAAGCTATCTGAGTTGTAATGCAGTCTTTGTTCCCTTTAAACTCCATTTGGTTTATAAGTTTCCAGAGAGTTTTTGCAGGGTATTTGTTATTTTAACATAGAGATGCTTGATATAAATGGTTGATTTGACATCATGTTCTCATATGCTAATGCAGCTCTCAGGGACAATGAGATTTCAACAACCACAAAATGGACCCTCCCAGGAGAGTGACAGGGCTTAGTATGAAGTGGAAAACTAACTGAAGCAGTTGCATACATCTTTAACTGCTACGTGAAAAGAGTTGTCTGTTGACATGGAAACAATAACATTTAGAAGATATGAGGGTGCAGTTTTCCTTTAAGTCAGGACTCGCACGCCCGTCAGCAAAGCTTAATTGCTGTCATGAGCAGAGTGCCTAGGTCATTGGTGTGCACTGTCAAACCCATTGCAGTTTCAGCTGTAATTAGCTTGACAGTGACACACCTCTCATTTCCCATTGTTGTCCAAGACGCTTGGTGCGCAAGCACATCAAATGCAAAAATAAGTCTCTGTTTGCTTTCTTGAGCATCTGTTCCACTTGCTGCCTTCAACCAAAATCCTGTTGTACAATCAGTCCTAAGAACTTTATCTACAGCCTCAATGTGTGACCCCATCCCTCCAATAAAACCAACAGTGGTACAGGGTCCCACTTTCTTGATTTTCTGAACCTGATTTCTTTACTTTTATCCTCGGTGATTTGCATATGTTTTTTCTCTGGCCACTTCAGAATATGTAGTAAATCAGCTTACAATTTACTGTTTCTGTCTAAGAAATTGTCTTTAGCTGTAGTGTCATCAGCATATTTAATAGATGGCTCAGTAGTCACCAGGTAATTAATCATAATCAGGAACAAAACTGGCCTCAGTTTGGTTCTCTGAGTGGTGCCTCCACAAACTATGTCGTACATGGTTTGAAACCTGTTTACCTCCACCCATTGAATTCTTCCCTCTAAAAAATTGTACACTCACCACCTCAAACGTAGTGGAATGTAAAACTGTTCTAGTTTGTTTAAAACAATATTGTGGTCCATAATGTCAAATGCCTTTGCACTGGTGCCGGAACGGTTTGAAAAGTGGTAGGGCCAAGGATGTAAGGGGTAAATTCTCCCCTAATAATAATGCAAAACCTCTAGGCCACTTTACGAAAGGCAAGTATAATACAATGTCGCAGACGAAACTGCACACATCAAGACCGCACGGCATGATACAAATGAGGGCAACACCCAACTGTTTTTCTTAGACTTTGTGGGCTTTGCCCTCTGAACTATATGATCAACTCAAGGGGTGTGGACACAGGGGCAAGATACATAATTGTAAAAAAGATTCCTAGAAGGGAATCAAACCACTTACCCCAATCCCATTCACTGCTGGGTCACATGCTCTAGCCTCTCCACCATGGGAGCAACTTGACTGAGCACTGGCCAGGAGTGACTATCATTCAATTCCTTGTTGCTGGTGATCATCAGGGGATAGCAATACTTTCTATTGCTGTACTTCTCCTGTTGCTGTAAACCCACACGCGGTAGTAGCAGTGCAGTCTCTGTGCATGGTATCATCCATGATATTATGACCCGGTAGGCTTACGAAAGTTGTAGGGCCATAGCCCTAGTGCTTCCTCCCCATTTTGGTACCTATGTGCCTTTCTATAATCAACCAAAACGGTCCTCACAAATTCTCCATCATCCCATGCTTTTACACATTAAAGTAAACATTTTATAGCTACCAAAGTGGTAGAGCTCACCCCCAAGGAACCAAACTGGTTTACATCCAAAATTCCCATGTTCATTTCTGTGATCCAGTTAGTAATAAAACCTTCGCACATTTTTGAAATAAACTAGTTAAGGAATTCGGTCTAAAATCTTTCCCAGTCTCACTAGGGTGGAGACTTTAGGAAGGAATATTACTCTTGCTTGCTTCCACTGATTAGGTAACTTACCAGTTTCTAATGATTTATCAAAAATATTACACACCAAAGATACTAGTATATCAGCACCACCCCCTCCAAATCCAATTTGGGACCAAATGTGGTCCCATAGCTGTATTCATTTTAAGTTTTTTCATTTCCTTTGCCACAGTCATCACTGTGAGTGGGACATTTAACTTGTCATAAGGTTTAGGTTCTAGAGGGTTTAAACTCCTACTCATATCACATAGTGTTTTATTAAGGGCAACTATAAATGTGTGGGCATTATTTTAACCAGAAAAAAAAAACACATTTCTTGGCCCATTTGTATACTTTGTCAGAGAGTCATTACATGGCAAACATTTTTTGTCCTCTTCTACCACCTCCTGGGTTCAGAGTTCTTTAAACTTGTCAATTTTTCTCTGATAGTAAGCATTCCGTCTCCTTTTTGGACTCTCTTTATCTGGTTTTATAATTTATTATGCGTTACCATGTCTTGTCTTTAAAATACCCTCTGCCTCTGGCTTATTAAGCTTTTAAACCCCTCCATGGTGTATCACTGTTGTATCATCATGTCCCCTCAGTCTCTCCTCTCCTCCAGGGAGTACATGTTCAAGGCCTCTAATCTCGCCTCATATGCTCTACCCTGCTGACCCATGATTATCTGTGTTGCCCTCCTTTGGACTGTCTCCAGCAGTTAATAATATGATTTTTAAGGTATGGGCAACAGTACTGTATACTGTACTCCAGATGGAGCCTGACTAATGACCTGTACAAGGGCGGCATTACCTCCTCCTGCTGCTGCTGGTCCTCTGGCAATGCAGCCCAACATTTTATTTGTCTTTGCTGCTTTTCCCACACTGTGTGGAGTGTTTCAGGTCACTGGTGATCATCACTCCCAGATCCTTCTTCTGCTCTGATGCAGATACCTGGACCCCTCCTAGAATGTACTCAGTCCTTGGGTTCTTGGTTCCAATGTGCACATCTTTGCATTTCTTAGCATTAAATTCAAGCTGCCAAATCCTGGACCACCTCTCTAGTTTTTCCAGAGCCTTCATTAGGTCCTGTATCACTTCTACTGTGTCCACCCTCCCACAGTGTTTGATGTTATCTGCAAATAGGCAAATTGTGCCCTTAATGCCATTCCTAGTATTGTTGAGAACAATATTGAACTGCACTA
The DNA here is from genome assembly GCA_016271365.2 of Neoceratodus forsteri. NCBI lineage: Eukaryota > Metazoa > Chordata > Ceratodontiformes > Ceratodontidae > Neoceratodus > Neoceratodus forsteri. The sequence continues at coordinate 960,205,507 of CM057455.1, forward strand.
GTTCAAGCACTGAACTCTGTGGGACCCTACTGGTGATCTACTGGGTACTAGATAGCTCACACCCGACCACATGCTCTGGGTCAGCCAGTTTTCTGCCCAGTTGGTCAATCTCTTTCCTCAACCCAAGATCTGCCAGCTTCCTGATCAACCTCTTGTGGGGTACGGAGTCCAAGGCCTTGCTGAAGTCCAGGTAAAGGATGTCCGCTACTTAGCCCCTGTCCGCTGTTTCAGTGACCCGCTCACAGAAATCAATATGATTTGTTTGGCATGACCTCCCTCCCATAAACCCACATTGTCTCTCATCTTGGAGAACATGCTCATCTGGATACTCGACTAACCTTTCCTTAGGTATGGTCTGCTTGCGACTGCACATGATTGAGGTCAGACTGGCCCAGTCTGTAATTCCCTGGGTCATCCTTGGGGCCACTCTTATGGAAGGGACACTACATGTGCCATTCTCCAGTCCTGCGGTGCCACACCCGCCTCCAGTGAACTATTGGAACAGGCCCGCCAAGAGATCTGCAAGCTGCTCCGCCAGTTCCCTCAGCACCCTTCGGTGAATGTCGTCCTGGCCTGGGCATTTATCTTTCCTTAATGCTAGCAGGCCAGTCCTCACCCTATCCACAGCTATCAAAACATCTGTGCCACTGACCCTCCCTTCACCTCTCCTTCCACCTTGTGACACCGGTTTGTCTCTCTCTGTCCTTGGTGAAGATGAAACAAGTACTGATTCAGTACCTCTGCTTTGCCCCAATTCTTCTCCACTCCCCGTTCCTTTTATTTTTTTATTACTACTGTGTTTATTCTGCTCCTACAGGGCGCCTCCCAGCGGGGCATCCAACCGCTGGCTCTGCCCGCCCAGAGATCTGGGTGGCTCTAACTGCACCCAGGAGGGTCTGGGACAGCCATCTTGCCCTCCTGCTGGAGGGCCTGCATCTTTCTCTCAGCCAGGACAGCCACGGGACCCCAGCCGACGGGCTCCTCGCAGTCCCTCTGGGCAGCGAGAGCACAGCCATGAGGCTGCATGATCACTTCAGTCGATTTTTTTTCCTCCTCAGTTAGCCCCTGAACATGGACATGCAGTGATGTCTAGGAACAGCGCGTCAGATGTTCAAGCTACATTGCCCCATGTTTACACTGGGCCAAGGTAGTACCCTCAGGGCATCCCCAGAGGTTGCTACAGTGCAGTGGATGTCCCCAGCCACCCCAGGACTAGGAGAGCAGTCTGTATCCTCAGTCTTAGTCCTCCCTGCCAACCCCCGACGACCTGGGTTCATTCCCGAACCCGGGTCGCTGGCGTGGCGCGAGGTGTGGCATCTAGCGCCTCAACCCTCAGTGCCACCGGGCTGGCTTCTGTCCCCTTTTCTTGCAGGCTTACCTTTTACTGTTGCTAGCTGGGTGACCCTAGTACTAACCAGCTGGGTGCTTTGGCCCGCGAGTTCTTTCCTTTGAGCCTAATACACTCCACTGTGGCAACCATTATTCCCTCCTTGATGATGGATCACTTTTAAGGTGACGTTTTAACAGGTAGCTTATCTTTCTGAAGTCCACCTTTCTGATATCCAGGATGGATTTTAGTCTTGGTGGGGGCCCTTCCCATTTCCAACTGGAACAACACCGTGCAATGATCACTGCCATCTAAGGGCTCCTTGACCTTTATATGCTGGATGTGGTTCCCATTTCTCAGCACCAGATCAAGGATTGCCCTTTCTGGTGGGTTCTATGACACCCTGAGTCAAGAACCCACTTTACATTGCATCTAGTATCACCTGACTCCTAGCACAGGTCACGGCTTGTACCCCCCAGTTCACTTTGGGCAGGTTGAAGTCTCCCACTGTTATCACCTCTTTCTTCCCCACATCAGTTAGTATTTTCAAGTTCAATTCCCTGCCTCTGTACTCTTTCTGGTTGGGTGGTCTGTAAAGCACCCCCAACCTCACCTTCCTCTCTCTGTCAGACAGTAACTGAATACACATTGCTTCTGACCTCCCCTGTTCCGACTCCTTCCTCTTATACATTATGGCCCCCCTAATGTAAACTGCCATCCCTCCCCAATTTCCTACCTCTCTATCCCTCCTGTATAATTTATATCCAGGGATCGAGATGTCCCAGTCATGGCTAGGTGTGGCCCATGTCTCTGTGATTGCCATAATGTCTATTCCCCTCTCTGCCAGCAATGCCTGCAACAATGACTGCAAGCCATCCATCTTGTTCTAAGACATCGTGCCTTCATAGACACCACCTTCCACCTAGAGTCTGAGCCTCTTTTCACTTCCCTCCCATTTTTCCCCTGTTGCTTGTGCTCCCCCCACCTCCCACTGCTAACCCCTTTACTCCCGCTCATTCTCTCTCCACCTACACCCTCCAGTCCCTCCCTACTGGTATGGGGGTAGGTCTGCTGACCTCTTTTTCCTGCAATCTCGTGTCCTGCAGGCCTGCTTGCCCTTCCAGTTAACATTTTTAGTTTATGGACCCCTCCAGTTTGTCCCTGTCAACCCTCGACCCCCCACTACTTAGCAGCAGCCTGTCTTGTACAAAAAGTGTTTTATATGTCCAGGTCTCCCCTCCAGCCCCAAGTACAGTCGTACTGTTCCTCCTTGTGCCATTCCCTTCATCCAGTCATCGAACACCTGTATCCTTTTCTTCCTGACCATCCTGACTCTCAGTACTGCCAACACCTCCGAGAATGAGGCTCTGGCTACCTTCCTGCTGGTTCCCCATACCACCCTTAATCCTTCCTTTACTACCCCATCCCCCCAGGTCATTAGTACCTAGGTTTATAATAAACATTTGGTTCCCTAACTCCCCAGGTTTGGGCACACCCTTTCTGCTGTCATCCCTGGCATGCAAACCACCTTCCTGCCTGTATTTGGGCCCCTCTTCTTTCCCCAGTGAATACCCTTAATTATGAAGTCCCCTAAGATTACCACCCTTCCACCCCTTCCATTCCTGCCTCCATCCTTTCCTTCTTTAACTGCCGTACAAGCTTCTCTCCCTTCTAACTGCTCCCCCTCTGTTTTGGCTACTACCCCACCCTTATTCTCCCCAAACCCAGTTTGCCTGACACCCCCATAGCCAGTGCTTGCCCTCTGACTTTTTTACCACTCACCTCCATGTCCTTCCCTATCTGGCCACCCAACACACCATCTTCTTCCACTCTCCTCCTGTCACTTACCCCCTCCCTCACCCCACCTACACTCTCTGTGTTCCTTTTCCCACCCACCTTAACTACTTTGTATTGTACTACCCCTCTGCTGTCCTACTCCCCTGACCCCCATTGTCTTAACCTAACCTCTTTCCCCACCTCCTGTCCCCTTCTCACTTCCAGACAGTGAGTGAAATCTTGTTCATAAAGGCCTCTTTGAAGGCTTCTACTCCTGTTGCATCTCTCATAGTCCTACCCTTCCCCCCCTACCACTTGCTGTTTCACCGGGCTCCCCTACCCTCCAAGGCAGGGGCACCCCCTCAAGAGCTGGGGTTATCCTTCTACCCTTTCTCCTACTTCACTCCCGCCCCTGGGCATCCCCCATCTGTCTTTCTCTCCCCTGCCCTGCTCCTCTTACACTCCACTCCATCCTCTCCAGCTCCCATCTGAGCTGCCTTACTCTACCTCTTAGATGTTCCAGGGTCCTGCACACTGGACAGCCCACTCTTACCCACATCATCCCCAGGAATACTGGCACCCCACAATGTTACAGCACACTGCCCTTCCCACTATCCTGATACCTGTACATGCTCCTATTCCCCACATCCTCCCGATCCTTGGCTCACTCGCCTCTAGATAGGTACCTCTGTGTATAATCCAAATAGGGATGTCTGCAAAAGCCCTCCAAACCTCTCATTTCTCCTATCCCCTACCTCTTCCTTAATCCTCAATACAAATATAAGCTAACTCTAGCTAGGGACCAGCTGCACTCCCTTGCCTTTGATACCCTTGTGGGCTTGTCCCAGATAGTAGCTGGCTGCCTTCTGTAGGACACCCCTAACCTGTTCTGTATTTACAAGCTGACCCTAGAGAGGGGTCAGCTGCAATCCCCTACCAGCAACCTTCAGTGTATTTCCTGTCCTCCTTCACACTTACCTGTCCTTCACCCGACAGCGAAAAGTCCATCTAGTCTGCCCTTAATATTCTTGAGACCTTGTGTCAAAATGGGTCTTTGTCTGCACTATCCACACCCTGCTTTGTTTTACTACTATCCCGAGTATCTGTTGCTTCCAAGGGAAACTTCTACCTGTAATCGGGTCATGCCTCTGCGTGAACATGGCTCGATTAGCATTTTCACAAAGTGTTTTAATTTTTTCAAGTTACAGTTCGTGAGATATAGAGATATTATCTGGTTGATCCTGGCACCCTCCCACCAGTATTTTGAACTGCTCTACACACCCACAAACTCCTGCAGCTGTCCCAGGATGACATATGTGACAGGGAACACTGCCCTGTCTGGATAGACATAAAGAAATTCTGGAGGTCAGGGTGAGGCAACAGACTTCTAGGAAAACATAAACTGAACTACAAGCTGAAATGGGCAGACTGGGTGGGCCATAGGCCCTTATCTATGACACTGTCTATGTATCTATGGAACAGCTGTGGGGCGTGTATAGGCATCCTGTGTAAATGGAGGTATTAATAGCTCCAGTTTCAATATATACTGTATGTCCTGGTGCTATCACGGAAACCAAGTATAGACGGGAGTTGACTATCATCTATACCTGGTCTTGGTATAGTACTGGGACATATATATTGGAAACTGGAGCTATTAATAGTTCCATTTACACAAGGATGCCTATACGCGCTCCCCACAGCTGCTCCCCATCTCATATGTCATCCTGGGATAGCCCTGGAGGTTGTAGGCAATACCAGCAGTTCAAAATGTTGGCAGGAGGGAGGCAGGATAATCCAGATAATAGAGTATCTATGTATCTCACCAACCATAACTTGAAAAAATTAAAACACTTTGTGAAAAGGCTAATCAGGCCATGCTTCACACCATGGCATGGTCCAATTACAGGTGGACATTTCCCTTTATCTCTGTCCCAACCATTATTGATTTTGGCACCCATCACCTCTGCTGGCAGACTTCCATGGCTCAACCACTCTCTGTAAAATAAAACTTTCTCACTCATGACCTCATGATCTAGATTCGCTATTCTTTTGCTATTTTTATTGAAGAGCACCTCACATTTCACCTTATTTATTCTGTTTGGGAACTTGAAGGTCTCTATCATATCACCCCTCTCTCATATGGCCTCAGGTGAGTTCATGTTCAGTGCTCTAAGCTGATCCTTGTAGGGTCTGCCCTGCTGGGCATGAATCATTTTGGTCACCTGCACTGCACTGTCTCCTACCTGTCCTTGTCTTTTCTTATGTGAGGACTCCAGAACTGGGCACAGTACTCTAGGTGTGGTTTCTGGAGTGATCTATAGAGAGGTAGTAGTAATACCTCTTTCCTCTTTGTGTCAAAACCCCTCTACGTACACTCTAGCTTCCTATTTGTCTTACTGTATGCCTTGTTAGCCTGACTAGATTGTTTAAGGGAGTCACTTATGATGACGCCTAGGTCCCTGTCATCAGAAATGGTGTCCAGCTTAACCCCTCTCATTCAGTACTTCGTTCTGGGGTTCTTGCTCCCTATGTGCATTACCTTGCACTTTTGTTTTTTAATTTCAGCTGCCAAACCCTGAACCACCTCTCAAGCCTTGCCAGTTCCTTCTGCATCTCCCTTACCACCTCCTCACTGTCTACTCTACCACAGAGCTTAGTGTTATCTGAAAAGAGCCACATCTTGCCCTGTATTAATTCTCCTGTGTCACTGATGAACAAATTGTAAAGGACTGAACCCAAGGCTGATTCCAGTGGCACTCCACTGATAACCTCCCTCTCTTGAGATCTGACTCAGGACCCAAGGCAGCATGGTTTCAGTAGGAAGGTCATGTCAGACAAACCTAATAGATTTCTTTTACTGGGTGACCAAGTAGTAGACCAGGGAGGGGCTGTGGATATGGCCTACCTAGATTTTAGCAAGGAATTTGACACCGTCTCACACAAGATAATATACAAGTTAGCCAGCCTTGGGTGGGTCCCCAGGTTGTAGCCTGGATAAAAACTGGCTGGACAACAGGATGCAAAGGGTAATCATAAACTGAGTCCAGAGTGAAGAAAGGAGCATAGCTTAGCGAGGGTACTGCAGGGTTCGTTACTGGGACGGTCCTCTTTGTCTTTATAAGTGACATTGGAGAGCACCTGGAAGGAAAAGTATGTCTCTTTGCAGACGACACAAAGATCTGCAACAGGGCTGATACACAAGGTGGGGTGGAAAGGATGAAAAGGGACTTGGCAAGGTTGGAGGAATGGTCAAATATATGGCAGCTCAGATTTAGTGCAAAGAAGTGCAAGGTAATGCATCTGGGAAACAAAACCCAGGGGAAGAGTGCACAATGGGGGTGAGATAATAACAACAAAATTGAGAGACCTAGGAGTAATTATATCAGATCACCTAAAGGTGGGCAAGCAATGTGAGAAGACAGTAAGGAGAGCTAGGGGATACTGGGATGCATAGGAGAGGCATCAACAGTAGAAAACAGAGTTGTTATCCCTCTGTACAAACAGTTGGTGAGACCCAATCTGGAGTACTGCATGCAATTCTGGAGACCCCATCTCCGCAAAGACATAGACAGAGTGGAGGCTGTTCAGTGGAGGACAACCAAAATGGTGCCGGGTCTGCACCAGAAGACATCTGAGGAGACTAAAGCAGCGTAATATGTATACCCTTGAGGAAAGGAAGGAGAGGGACATGATAAAACTTTCAAGTATCTCAAGGAATTAACAAAGTACAAGAGGGTAGCATCTTTCAGAAAAGGATGTGCAAGAACAAGGGGCACAAGTTGAAGATAGAGGAGGGCGGCTCAGAGGTAATGTTAGAAAGTATTTTTCACAGAGAGGATTGTGGATGCATGGAACAGCCCTCCTAGGGGAGGTTGTGGAATCGGAACAGTGGGAGAATTCAGAATGCATGGGACAGGCATAAGGCAATTCTAGTGGAGGTAGGAGGAAGTAAGCTGTTGATTAACTAGAATCTGCAGCTTATCCATCAGGTAGGGAAATGGGCAGACTAGGTGGGCCAAGTGGTCCTTATCTGCCGTCAAATTCTATGTTTCTGTCTGGCTCCATTTATGACTATCCTCTACTGCCTCCCAATCAACTTCCCACTCATCAAACTATGTCCTTTACTGTACCCAGATCCTTTAGCTTCTTCTTCAACCATCTCTGTGGCACCAAGTCGAATGCCCTGCTGAAGTCAAAGTACAGTAAACCCACTGCATGACTCTTATCCACTGTCCTTGTTATCCAGTCAAAAATTACTATCAGGTTGGTCTGTACTATCCTGGAGCCTGTTTTCTCCAGGTAGTATACTAGGTCCTTTGACTAGTGCCTCCATCAGTTCACCCACAACTGGAGGTAAGACTGGCAGGTCTGTAGTTTTCTGGCAGCCCTTTGTCCACACCGCTGTGCAGTGGAACTACATCTGCTACCCTCCAGTGTTTCAGAACCACCCCTGTCTGAACTGAGCTATTGAATAGCCTTATCAGGTGTTCAGCTAATTCTGATGCCAGTTCCATGATCACTCTTGGGTGCATCCAATCCGGCCCCAGTGGCCTTTTCTGTCTTCAGGACTGTTAGCCCTTTTCTGACCCTTTTACTAGGAAATACTCGCTGTCTCATTTCCAGGACCCACTTTTCAGCAGCTTTTATGCCACTTTCTGGCTAAGGCCCACTATCCTCTCTAGTGAACACTGAGCAGAAGTAGTCATTCAGAACGGCTGCTTTCTGTTTATCCTTCTGTTACCCTGCCTCCATCTGTTAGCCTAGTGATTTTCCTACCTGTTTTTCTTTTCCTTATATATCTGAAAACTGTTTTCTCCACCCATAACCCCTATGCAATATGCAGTTTTATGTCTGCTTTGTATCCCTACTGCCTTTTTGGCCTTCCTAGTTCTTACTTGGTACTCTCCTATTCTTCATCCTCTCCTTCCCTTTATACCTGATGAGAGCCTTTTTGCCCTCACTGCCTCCCTGACCTTTTCAGAGAATCTTATTTGTCTCTTCTCTTGCACCTGTTTCTCTTGTTAACCATTGTCATGCATGTCTTCATCACCTCTTGAATGGCCACTTTCATTTCTCCTTATCTTTCCACAACTCCCCTTATAGTGTCAGCTCCAACTAGCCTGTCCCAGACTCATCTGGATAAAGTCTGCCCCTCTGAAATCCAGAACTTCAGCCTTTGATGAAGGCTTACTGGTACCTGTGACAGGGCTGAATAAGGTCCTGCCCCATTTACGTAGAAAGAGTTTAAACACTAGGGTCTGTTCTGTCGTCTCCCTTTCTGTCTCTTCTCCATCTGGTTGAGCAACCAAATTTTCTTGTGGGACCTAGGAACTGATCACTCCGATGGTTTTGCAATTTTCTGCCTCTCTCTATCTCTCTACCTTCACTTGCTATTTCTGTTTTTTCATCCCCCTTGCATATCTGCGGGTATAAAAATACATGTGAATCTTTTAACTGTATATAGTTATAATGTTGAAATGATTGCAAATCTATTTGGAACTCAAGGGGTTAACCTGAGATGCAGTTTGTAAGCAGTTTGCAGAACTGTAAACAAGAGGTCAGTTCTGGGTCACTATGTTCTTTTTGCTGCACCTGCATCAAATCTGACAAAGACATTCTGTAAACTGACAAGAACATTCTGTTAGAAGCAGAACATCTCTTAACGAGGTTCCCAGGCAAAGACTTATAATAAAAGCAGCAATGATTTTGCTAGAGAGAAAAGGAGAGTAATAGACTTAAAGACTGAAACTTAGAATTAAGAGAAAAAACACTCATTTTCCATTTGCACTGCCTTTGTAAATAGTTATTCTGAACAATTTTTATTTTTTATTTGACTTATTGATAATAAAACGCTCATTGTGAATGTTGAAACTGCTACTGGTTTTCCTATGCTTCTTGACTTGGGTCTCGATGACAGTACCACGGGCCAACTTGAACCATATGATGTTATGGTCACTGGACCCCAGTGGCTCCCCAAGCCACTCTCCACCTTCCTTTTCTGAGCTGATGAGCTCCACCTCAGGAATGGTAGCCTACCTTGTAGGTTCTTTGACCAATGGCATGAATATAAATTTCTGCAATGTATCTACTAGGGCCTGGTTTCTGGTGCTCCTAGCTGCTGGAATGTCCCAGTCAATGTGTGGCAGATTGAGATCCCTAACTACTACCAGCTCCTCTCTTTTTGCTGTCCCCTTTTCTACTTCTGCACTAGTTTCTATCATTCTTGTACCTCTTCCTTGATGGTCCATAGACCATCCCCATACCTGATTTCTTACCTGATGCCTCAGTAAGACTGAACCCACAATTCTGTTTACCCCATTCACTCCTTGATGGATCCATCCTCCACTGCTTGATTTCATCCCTGAGAGAGCTACCCCTCCTCCTTACCTTCCTTGTATCACATATATATGGGAATAATATTTTGAGGAGACTCTATGTGAAGGGATTGGGGGTTATAATAAATAATAAACTAAATTCTTCAGACCACTGTACCACACAAATATCTAAGCGAACCAAACACTATGGTCTGTTAGACAAAATTTTAAAAGCAGAAAAGTTACGTAGAGGGTTGAGGCACTGGACGACACACCTCGCGGCACGCTGGTGACACGGGTTTGGGAACGAGCCCCGGTCATTGGGGGTCGGCACGGAGGAGGGGGAGCTGGATGGAGCTGCAGGCAACTCTCCTCTCCAGGGGTGGCAGGGCTGCATCCCTCAACTAATGGCTGCCCCCTGGTGGAGGCCAGGGCACAGTGCAGGCTGTAGGGTGCCAGGCATTAGGCCAATGGAGAGGGCGGAAGGGGGTCATTATCGGGGCTGCAAGGCACATGCGCCCTTCTCCTGGGACCCTCGGGAGAAAACAGGAGGAGAAAATACTGGCAGCAGGATGACGACTGACTCCCCGCAGGTGCTGCTCCCGGGGCCGGCATATGGTAAGCCCCGGCAATCCTGGGGGATGGGGCTGGGGGAGTCAGTACGATGGGGGCCATCCAGAGGGGACAGAAATAAGAGTAAAAAAAAAGGCAGAAAAGTGGAATTTATTATACCCCTTTATAGAGCATATGTTAGGCCTATTCTTGATTATGGCAGCCAAGTCTGGTGTCCACTGAACAAAGGAGAAATATGTAGAGTATAGAGGATTCAGGGAAAGGCCACAAAACTAGTATTCAGTATCAGAAACTTTAGCTACTTCACTCACCTTAATCATCTTAATCTGCGTTTCTGAAAACTAGAAGGAAAAGGGGTATTTTAATGTACCACGATATAATGCATGATGCTTAATCAGTGAGTTAGGGATAGAATTTAAAAATAATAATTTGGGCACTAGGGTCATCCCTTGTAACTCAAACCATTAAAAGTCTGAACTAACAAGGGGAAAGGTTTCTATACACAACGTATAGTGAACCTCTGGAGTAAGTTACCTACTGAAATAATAATTAGTAAAGATAAGAAGGAATTTAAAACTAAGCTAGACAGATACATTTTAGAGGGACATGATCTATCTTATTGTGGATGATGAATAGAAGCACATATGTGCCAACTGCGTTCTCTGCTCTGTTACATTTTAGTCTGACCTTTCAATATGGTGTAGCCTGGGACTGGCAGGTTCCAGTCATTGTTCTCTGTGGTCCAAGTTTCCATAATGGTTACAAGATCCAACCCACCATCTGCTATGATCACCTGTAGCTCACTGATTTTGTTTCCCAGGCTCCTAGCATTAAGGTAGACCGAGAATATAGCTATCCTCAGGTTTCATCTGTCTTCTAAGCTGGTTTTGAACATTCATTGTTTAACAGCATTTTGCTTCTGGCTAAGATAAACTAACATGCAACGAGGCAGTAGATGTATGCATGCCAGCTGAGAATACTGATGAAAACCCAGGGACAGCAATATTTAAAGGAGGGATCTCTTAGTGATTTTAAATCCAACTAAAGGCAAAATCAGACTTCAGAGGGGCAAAAGAGCATCCCACAAGATTGTAGTAGCAGGGTAATCTACAATAGAATAAAAATGAATTGGTACAAAATGTTTACTGGTACACTGCTTGTTTAAATTCCTGTTTCATCAGTTCCTCATGGAGAATAACATCCAACATTTGATTCAGTGGGAAGGGGAAGGTCACAGAGAGCATATGTAATAGCAGAATTAGTACCCCAAGAGGAAAAACTGTATCATTTGGCCTTTGGTGCCCAGAGATTTCCACCATTTGTGGTTTTCCTCACTATAGTGCCAATGACCATAACATTTAACGATAGCTCCTTTCCATTTTAACCAGTTACAGCAGCTATTTCCACATGATATTGAATGCTGCATCTAACTTGATGGCAGAAGACAAACACAATGGACATATAGGCCAAGATTTTGAAAAGGCGCTGTTGCAGATGTGGGAGCACAATCCGCTGCCATTTGCATCAGCCAGAATGCATCCAAACATGGGTGCCCGGTTTTCAAAAGGCACCCTGCATTTGTGGCACTTTAAGATTTAAGGCAGTGTGTGCTAAAGAATGAGGCATGCATCATTTTATTATGGACTGTAATGTGTCCGAATTGCTGACACTGTTAGGCCATCTAATAGATGATATAACAGTGCAGACATAAGTCCACTTCAAACATAGAGCTTTCAGATCCATGATCCTCTTTAAAAATCCTGATCCAGGCCTGGTTTTCATCTAACATTTTTTGTGTTCCTCTCCACCTCTCTCCCAAGAACCACTCTCATTCTAGTGGTGCCTGCATTGCCATTGTGATTTGCATTCCTTAGCAGTGGGCTCCGTGATCCCACTAGTACTCCCAACAGCAGTTTGCTGGTTTGTTCCCTTCATCTTTCATATGGCTATTGCCAAGCACTGCATCTCTACATGTTTCCATATACTGACCAGCTGCTCACCCTTGAAAGCAGAATTTATTGCCTGGCTGCTCTACACCCACATACAGATGTCTGGTGTATCATCTCTGTGTTCAGCTGTTTCAGTGTTCTGTGACTCAAGGCACAATTTGGACAGCCAATATTTGATGTGTTCTGGGACTGGAATAATCAGTGGAGTAACCAACCTTAAAAAAATGTATGCACCCAAAATGCAAACTGTGGGCGGGGTCTGGGTGCCACCTAAGCCCCCAGAACATTTTAGTTTTTTGCATTCTGGTGCATTTTGAGGTCATCTGAAGCATAATTTGCTATCCTGTTACTCCCTCCCTATGCCCAGTAAGTTGCACTTTAGCCACCTCCACAGAGTCCGTCCCCCAAGTCCAGCATGTTGCCTGAAGCCTGCTCCAGGAGTGCTGGAGCCATTCTAAAGTGGGGAGGGGTGCATGGTCTGATGAGGAGGTAGCCATGAAAATGCTTTAAAAAAGCTGGGAGTCTGGGGGCCGTTAGGCCCCCAGAAGCTCTGGGGTTTTAGATGCTCTGTGGTGAGTTTTGGGGCTTTTATTGAAAATAAACACACTTTTGTCACATCTTCCCTACCTTTGACTCCAGGGGAAAAAATATTTTTTTATCTCCTGGAGTTAGGGGTGTGGGAGACTCTGGCTGGCCTTAAAAATCTGCAGCTGCAATACAACTGGGATGAGCAACTGCCTGATCAATGCCATCAAGAACTCACACCATAAGTATTATTGTATGTAATATGAAACATTTTATATAAGGCTGGTGGTCTAGGGGCTGCTGTGCCTTAGCATTCCACAGATCCCCAGCCATTATATAAAAATATTTCACAGTACATACTACTTGGAATAACCTCTGTCCTAGTCCCAAAGCAGCTAGTAACTGCCACAGCGTCAACACCTTCAAACACATCATGTGTGTACCCCCCACAACTGGTGGGCCAAGTGGTCCTTTTCTGCCATCAATGTCTACATTAAGCTGCCATTTCAAGCAAGCTCCCCCCAACACACACCTTTTGCTAGCCCACTGCTCTACACACCACTCTTCAGCTCAGCACATGACTTTCTTCCAAAATACTGAACAAACTGGGCAAAACAAGTTACCTGCCAATGGAAACTGCTTAGCTGCAACAGCAGGAGAAAAGCAGTCACAGATATACCTCCTTGCAGTAGGATCCATAACCACCCTTTGCAGCCCCCTTTCTGAGTAACCATTCAAAATAAATCATTTATTTTTATGCAGTCCATGGTATATCCCATCCTGTGTATATTTTATTGAACCAGCATAGATGCTGTCCATAGATGTAGCACATATCCCAACAGTGGAAATTCAGTTCATGCTTTAAAGTTCATCTGAAGCTGCTAGTTTAAAAATGGCAAAACCAGTGTGATTAAGTCAGTTTTAGCACAGAGAAATGCTGAATCATCTATTTTTCTCCTCCTCTTTGTGGTACAAGGCACTCCTCATCCTGTTCCTTATGCTTCAGTCCCACTACAGCTGGGGGCAGAACCCATGTACAGCATATGGTCCCCAGGTTCACTTTGTCTAACCCTCAACCCTCCTTTGAAAATGTCTGGATTTACCCCTTTGGACGGGTCAGACCTGAATACATGAGCCCTTTGTTAGTGGTGGTCCGGCACCCACGGATTCATGTACCAAAACTGGGTAAGTTAGGGCATAGCCTCATCACCTACCCACATCATCTAACCAAGCACCACCTCCTTTTTGTCCGCATTTATATATCCTCCAACCTCTCCTACAGACTCCACAGTGAGACATGGTTTTGTCACGCCTTCGCCATTGGCATCTGTAGGCTACAAAAATGACCCTCTGACCATCCTTCTAACATCAGTGCCTTATTACTCAGTTCTAAAATTAAATGTAAACTGAGCTGTTTTATAATCACAACATGGAAGACCTTGCTGGGCATAATTGTAGGATAACAGCACTTCTCATATACTACCAACACAGGGTTCTACAAACTTTGTAGAACCCTGGGTTGGTAGTACATGGCATTGCAAGGGTTGGAAAAGAAAGAGACAGAAGGGGGAATGAATAAAAAAAAAAGATTACGCTGCCACCTCTAAGTGGTAGAGTTACTCTCGATCAGCAGCTGTGCCTGTGAAGTAGTTTATTCAGTAGCCTGTGCAGTTGCAGTTTGTTTGCTTTATTCTTTCTTTTTTAGACAGTTTTGTGTACTTTTTTTATGCATAAGATGCTAAAGCCATTCTCTTCCCTGGAATCATGCATTCTTCGTTTTAGTAGTGTATACTCTTATGAACTGCTAGTAACATGGCAAAGTGGCAGGCATTGATGAAACCTGCAAATAAGCTATACATGTATTCTCAGGCTACTGAAACATGCATAGAAAGAGTACAAACAACTAAAACAGGAATAAATAAAGCTTGCTGCAGCTGCACAGGCTGGTGAACTGCTTCACAGCCACAGCTGCTGGTCAAGAGTAATCCCACCATTTAGTGGTAACAATATAACTTTTCTTTTTTTCAACATATCCCCTGAGGTGAAAACGCATAAAATAAATCAGATAAGTGACCCTATGATGCTGTGTAAACTTTAAGCATATCTTTATCCCCTTGAAAACCGAGATTGTGCAGTCATTGCTTTCATTTCAAATCTTCCCACTCAAACGCGAGCCCCTGTAACTGAGGGTGAATATAGGATCGCTATTCCATTTAGGGCCCATGACTTGTGATGTCAGTGGTGATCATTAGGCGTCTGTGGAGGGACTCAGGGATAGGCAATCATAGAGCATCTCTTTACCTGGGATCTCAGGCATGGGTATTGGGAAAGTATAACTTCCCTTTCTGAATAGGAGACTGGAAAATAGTTTGCAATTGTCTCTTCTGTAGTTCAGGGTATGACTGATGTTTCATGCCCTCTACATTTCTTATAGTCCTACAACCCCCCATAGGCAGAAGAGAAATGTCACCCACCTTCCATCATGAAGCACCATTACTTGGCACTAATAACATCTCCCCAGAGCAGTGGCTGCTGTTGATATGGTGGTGATCAGCCCATCATGGCTGTCACCATGGACTCAAGATTTTCTCAGGTTCCAGAAACAAACTACTCGTAATGAGCAGACTGGATGGGCCCAGTGGTCCTCATCTGCTGGCAGTCTTCTATGTTTCTGTGTTTCTCTCACATGCAGTTCCCAAGGTCTCCCCAATGTGCACCATGTCAGGGCCACACCCTGAGAGGAAAACTTGTTGCCAATAAAAGCCCTACATTGGAAAGGTCTGGCAGTATAGCCTAGAGGTTAGAGTAACAAACTATGAATGAGTTTGGTACATCCAGCAGACCAGACCTGGGTTTGATTCTCACAACCTCCACTTGCATACTGTGTGACTCTCAGCAAGTCACTTAACCACCCAGTGCTCCCAGGTTGCCCCTGAAAGCAGGCACTTGTGCCCAGTGGGCCTTACCCAGTTAACAAAGACTAAAATAAATGAAAAATACATATGCCCCTGGCGAAATCCTTGACATCCCCATCAAGTCCAATAACACCTTGAAGGGGGATACACTAGCAAGTGGCTCCAAGGAAAAGTTGCACACCTACACCACAACCATTTTCAGACTATATACAAACTTGGGAATAGTACCAAAACTAATTTCTCAACTACTGTTTATGGAAAACAAAAAAGGTGGAAAAACAAACAGTACTCAGCCACTTACTGACTACAGGGAACACAGTACCCATGCTTTTTTTTTTATCTTTCCGCCATGATACTGTACATAGAGTTTTGTCACTAGTGCAGAGTTTCCTTCCTTTCTGCAGTATTGATACCTTGTGTAGCTACAATAAATAACACTTGAGGTTATCTGACAAAAAACTTACTCCATTACCTTGTCATGAACATGATTGAACTGCACTTCCAGAGGTTGGGTGGTGGGAGGGAGGAGGACAAGATGGTCACATGATAAAATGGCAGGCTGGCAGAGACTAAAGCACTGGCGTTGGGTACTGTGGCCACAGCAGCGGCTCAGCAGCAGGATGATGACAAGGTGGGGCCGGGCAACTTCTTCACCAAGCAGGAGGGAATCAGGTTCGGCTGCAGCACATTGCTGCTTGATGAGTCCGGGAACGGAAGACTGGAGATGGTGACGCTAACTACTTTCACTCTCACATGAGATACACAACAGAATTGCATCGGGTGACTGTCTGGACTCACAGTGGTTTCCCCCTGAGTCGTGAGTGACAGCAGCACAGGAAAATTAAACAGACAACCATTGGTTGAGGGCAGGCTTGCAGAGCAAAGAAGCACATGTACAAAAACTGTCCAATTGCTCTGCTTCTGCCTCATTAAATTCACTTGCCACAGCATCATCTACCTTAATCTGGTTCTTATCCCCACCACCCCCCACCCACAACGGCTAACCAGGGTGCTAGAGTTTGACACAGGCAGCTTATTAAAAAAAATGTAATTTTAAATGGGGAAATTTTTTTTCACGCAATGGCTGCTCAATAAGTATGCATGGTTACCACTGGGAATAATGCATTTCAAGTACTGTATTAACTATGAATCTCATACTGGAACCCATTTGTTGTCAATAATTCCCATCATCCTGACTGTGGTCTCACAACTTTACAGATCCTTCAGTCAGGAGAGGGAACTCAGCATCTACAGTATCTGAGTAGCTGACCTCAGTGCTCTAGAGCCCACACCTGAACATGGGTCTTCCAGCTGGTAGCACACACTGCTGCTGTTCCACCAGATCAGTGGATGTGGCAAAACATGTTTTATGTCTTATGCCAGACACCATCAGGTGCTTTCAGTGGGAACCAACATGTCCTTTATACGCCACAGGCTGCTAGAAAGCATGAGTGCACATTGCAGAAATTTTCCAGAAACAGACAGGAGTTTTATATGCATATTGTTGCTGATGTGTGAATGCTATTATTTTAAATTCTGAAGTCATTGGGCTCGATTCTCAGAAGGCACTTAGATTGACGCAAGTTGTGGCAAAATGCAGCTTGCATCAAAGCCCAGTGCTCCAGGGACCCCGCGCCGATTCTCTATGAGTAGCGCCCTAGCAGCAAAGTTCCACGGCTTGTGGCAGCCGTGGTCATGCACCAAACAGACAGTACATCTGGAGGGTTTGCGCATGCCATGGGCAGGCCATGCACCACTCTAGGATCTTATGGACCTCTCAGTCTCAGTCTTTTATTATTAACTTAAGCAGTCCCTGGTAGTCTAGCGGACCCCCAGCCCTGATCCCCTTATTAACTTAAGCAGTCCCTGGTGGTCTAGTGGACCACCCCCAGCCTCGCTTCTCTTATTATTAAATTAAGCAGTCCCTAGTGGTCTAGCGGACCCCCCCCCCCTATCCTTAATGTGCCTGTAAATTACAATGTTGATACATTCTCTCCCTGGTGGTTTAGTGGATCCCCCATCCCGACAAGTAGTGCCCACCACCCTGCCCCCCCATCCCAAACCCCAAGTCAGTGTCCAGCATAGCCCTCCTTTCACCACCACGGTCGGCTGCCGACTGAGCTGTCACTGAGCCCTGTGACGATACAGTATGCACTCATTGATTGATAGCTCACTCTGAGCTATCAATCAGTGAGTGCATACTCTATACAGTACCCACTCAGTGACAGCTCAGTCGGCAGACAGCCATGGTGGTGAGGAGGAGGGCTGTGCCAGTCACTGCCTCGGGTTCAGGAATGGAGGGAGGGAGTGATGGGCACTGCTCTGCCAGGGTGGGGGTTTGGGGGGCCACTAAACCACCAGAGAAAGAAATGTAATTACCAGCAGATCGGGGGGTCCAATAGATCACCAGGGAAAGAATGTATCAACATTGTAATGTACAGGTACATCGAGGATGGGGGGGGCACTAGACCACTGGGAACTACTTAATTTAATATTGAGGGATCAGGGCTGGGGGCTGTTTTATAATCATTTGAAGATATGGGCACCTTGGGGCTGGAGGGGCCATGGCACATGGTGAGGGAGGGCTATGAGAGTGGCGCAAGTGGTCAACCCTCCCAGAGGGTGAAATTCTATGTACCCTTAGACCAGCCCTGATTTAAGGGATGAGGCAGCTTGCATCTGCAGCATGCCCCATTGGCGCCATGCCACAGCCTATTTTGTGGCGAATGGGCAACACAGGCCCCCCTTAAGTGTACGGAGCCTGCACTTGATGCAGGATACATTTATGAATCACTCCCAGCACATCTATTGGCCCAAGCGGCACTTTGGGACGTTCTATGTGGTGGAAGCCCCTTGCACCTTGCTGGGAGCTTTGAGAAATGAGCCCATTATGATGATAGATGGGCTTAGATAATAAAGTAGCTTTATGCAGATACTGCCGCACCCCCCCCAAAAAAAACATAAAAAAAAAAAACCTCAGTTGACCCTTACTTTGACATGTCTTGCCAAACTAGGCATTTGACACTTCAAACTTTGATTTCAAAATAATTCCTCATCAAAAAGATAAAAAGGATCTCACAACCCACCAGTTGATGAGGGTTCTGCAGATATAAATAATGAAGAATCAAAACAAATTTCAAAGGCATGCCGTTCTCCATATTAGATATCTTTACCCATGGAATGCACAGTATGTCAGATTTTGATGGAATATAATGCAGTGTTGTGCCCCAAGGGGTGTATATGTATTTAAATACTAGTAGTGTAAAAATAGCAGTCAGAAAATGTTAGCAGTTTTTAATAGTCCCTATTATTTCTGAAGTGTTTTTCTTTTTTATGTGCTCATTAGATGATTCTCCACCCAATAGTATTGTGTGTTATGTGAAAAGCAATGCTTTTCCTGGCAGCAGTCTTTTCAGGTTCTTTTCCTCCTCCTACTGCCTCAACTTGGCAGAAGGCAATACTGGACCTCATGCTGAAAAACGGGGACAATGTGATGGGATAACAGTGGGGGAGCACCTGGGGAACAGTGACCACCGATCACTGTGGTTTGAAATCACAGAAGGAGCAGAACCAAACTGCACAAAAACACATATCCTAGATTTTAGGAGGGCAGATTTTGGGAGAATGGGGACATGGTTGAAAGAGGCACTAATAGGAATGGGGAAGGAATTGGGGGTGGAGGAACAGTGGGCAATATTTAAAAACAGGGATTATAAGAGCAACACATTTATGTGTTAAGCAGGTTAGCAAGGGAAAAGGATGAGGAGGCCATTATGTTTTTCCAAGGAGGTACAGAGAAAGCGAAGCCAAAAAGATCGATTCAGGCAATACAAAAGATACAGGCAAAAGGGATAGGGAGAAGTAGCAGGAGAAGTAAAGGAAAACAAGGGAGGTCAGTAAGGAAAGTCAAAGCTCAGACAGAAGAGAGTACATTGCAAAGTCAGTGGTTAGAGGGACAAACCTTTACAGGTACATAAGTGGAAAAAGAAGGGCAAAGGGAGGGATAGTGAGACTGTT
The DNA here is from genome assembly GCA_016271365.2 of Neoceratodus forsteri. Taxonomy (NCBI): domain Eukaryota; kingdom Metazoa; phylum Chordata; order Ceratodontiformes; family Ceratodontidae; genus Neoceratodus; species Neoceratodus forsteri. Next base: position 960,224,903 of record CM057455.1, read on the forward strand.
GGGGAAGCATAGAGGATGGCAACAGTAAAGCTGACATACTGAACAGATATTTTGCTTGGTCTTTACTGAGGAAGGAGGGTAATCAGATTCGAAGGAGTACAAGGTGGAAGGGTAATGAAATGGACACAAGTCCCTTTATATGGGAAAGGGTCCTAAACGAATTGGAAGGAATAAGAGTTGATGAAGTAATGGGGCCAGATGGGGTGCACCCCAGGGTCCTAAAGGAACTAAGAGAGGTGGTGGCTGAACCTCTACCAATCCTGTTAGCCAATCACTGGAAACAGGGGATGTACCCAAAGACTGGAGGACAGCAGACATAGTCCCCTTATACAAAAGTGGGAACAAAGAGGAATCAAGAATTACAGACCAGTCAGCCTGACCGGTCTAGTGGGGAAAATCATGGAAGCACTACTAAAGGAGAGATTGGTGGAACATCTGGTTGCCAATGGACTGCAGGACCCAAGGCAGCATGGTTTCACTGGGGGGAAGGCATGCCAGACCAACCTCATTGAATTTTTTGACTAGGTGACAAGGGAGGTGGATCAGGGGAGGGCAGTGGACGTGACCTATCTGGACTGCAGCATGGCTTTTGACGCTGTGTGGCACAGGAGGCTATTAAACAAACCGAGGAATATGGGAGTGGGCAGGAGAGTAGTGCAGTGGGTGGGTATTTGGCTGGATGGCAGGACACAGAGGGTGGTGATAAATGGCTGTCACTCCACAGAGGGAAGAGTGACCAGTGGGGTGCCACAGGGATCAGTGCTGGGACCGGTGCTATTCAACATCTTCATTGCTGACATTGCACAGAACCTAGAAGGCAGAATTCCCATGTTCGCTGATGGCACAAAGCTCTGTAACAGCATGGACATGCCAGAGGGTGTAAACAGAATGAGGAGGGATCTGCAGAAGCTTGAAGAATGCTCAAGGGTTTGGAAGTTGAAATTTAATGCAAAAAAGTGCAAAATAATAGATATGGGGCACAAAAACCCTGGAATAACATATCAGTTGGGAGGTAAGGATATAGCATGCACCAAGCAGGAAAGAGAACTTGGGGTTATCATCTCTAATGACCTCAATGTAGGGAAACAATGCAACAGGGCAGCAGGTAAAGTAAATAGAATGCTGGGATGCATAGGAAGGGCATCATCAGCAGGAAAAGGAGGTCATAATTCCACTACACAAGACACTAGTGAGGCCCCACCTGGAGTACAGTGTACAGTTCTGGAGACCTTACCTACATAAGCACATAGACAGAGTGGAGACCGGTTCAGAGGAGGGCAACAAAGATGGTACAGGATTGCATTACAAGTCCCATGAAGACAGGCTGAAGGACCTGGATATGTACTCCCTGAGGGAGAGAAGGGAGAGAGGGGATATGATAAAGTCATACAAGTACCTTACGGGGAGGAACAGGATGCAATTTTCCACTGAAAACGATGTTCCAGGACTAGAGGGCATGGGATGAAGTTGGAGGGAGGGTGATTCAGAGGAAATGTGAGGAAGAATTTCTTCACAGAAAGAGTGGTGGACAAGTGGAACACCCTGTCTGAGGAAGTGTTGGGGACTGAAACAATCATGGGATTTAAGAATACATGGGATAGATGAGGAAGCCTGGAGGTAAGGGGTGAGGGCAACAGAATTCTAGAAAAACTGAAAGTGATCTTAGGAGCTCAAATGGGCAGACCGGATGGGTCAAAGGCCCTTATCTGCTAACAGTATCTGTGTATCTATGTATCTGTGTACTACATCATCGGCATGTGATGTCAGTCATTGTTCATTGTTTCATCATATGCCCTGCTGCCTGATTTGGTAACATATGTCACAGGTTGCAAATCAAGCAACAGGAGATGTGCTCTTCTTGGTTACTAGTGATGTCACAGTCAGTGAGGTCACAATGCTGATGATGTGCAGTGAGGGAGAACTACATCTGCCTCCATTCAGAGTGCTGCCTGTTCTACACAGCAGACCTAATACTGCCAGGTACAAAATCTTTGAATTAGTAACAGAAAAGAAAAAACACTTCAGATATAAGAAATGAGAGTGGACTACTTTGGAAAGTTATTATTAATTCTAGGCAGTCCACTAGCTCTTTAAATGAAGTGAGCACAGTCAGCCTGTCTTCAGGCAGAACTGATGCAGTTCTTCACCCTGTCCCTTTTAAAACCTGAAGGCAAATTTGCTCGTGCATTATTACCCTACATTCACATAAATTTTTCATACAGCACATTTAAAATGCAGTTCTCTAAAAGAATAAATACTGGAGAAAGTTAAAGAACAAGAAAATACCAAAGTAAAATGTAATTGTTGTGAATATATTATTTTAAAGCCTTTTAATGGATATTTGTTATTATTCTGTAACCTGAATGTTTGTATATAGAGGACAACTTTGAAAATAGGTCTTAGAACCTAAAGTTATGTATATCCTGCCTAAAAATAAACATTTTTACTACTACTACTACTACTTAATTTAGTACAGTAGATTCCTGCCCTATAAGGAACAGATTAGAACAATGCTTATGTAAACAAGAATTTCAAAACTATAATACCAGTTAGTTTCTTTGCAAGCAGTGATTATGCCTGTGGCACAAATCTGAAATGCAAATGCTAATATTCATGTTTATGTTAATATAGTCTGTTTTTGCATTTAAAATACATAGTTGCTCTTATAAAATATATAATTTCAGTGACGTACTACGACATGAGGTAATGACACCCCAAAGACTGCTAGGCGGCATGGAGTGAATAGGTTTGCCACTTGATGTGTGATTACCATATGTTATCCATTCTTCAGTATGCATGCCTTCTTGCTGCTACAGAATGTAATTTTCTTTGAGAGTGTATGTTATATAGGTAGTAAGACATGATAGGATGTGTAATTATGGTGAGATAGCCGCATACAAAATTATGAAAACTGAAAAAACAAGTAGGCTTCAAAATCTGGTAACTTGGTCTAAACATAAATTTAGTCTGAGACATTAAAGTAAATATTGTGCTGCTAATACCTGGAATAGTTTGCCTTCTGACTTAAGAACTCTCGAATTAACAATTAAGGCTTTTAGTGATAAAATTAAACAGGATTCCGTGCATGTCTGTAAATGTGTATAAAAACTATTTTGATTTGTATATGAGAAATTGATTGTAATGTACAGTATGTGTGTTTGATTATTTATATTATAAATGCTTTTTAGACCTTGTTTAGTATAAATTTGTAACACCTACAGGACCTCCATGAAAACAAGGCTTTATTGACCTATGGAGAAATTTGAATGTCAAATTGAGTGCCTGTATAAATAAAGATATTTTACATACATACCCCAGATGCGTTGTTTTTGAAAGTAGTAGTATGAAAATATGTTTATTTGTAAATTTCCAGGAATAATTTCCATTGAGCATAAGCTCATTCTGAATAGAATCCTATAGGTCAGTGAGTACAGTACATACAATAAAAATACAGCAACAAACTGTACAATTGTTGCATCAGTACAGGATAAGTTAAAGTCACTGGAATTACATTGCTTTTTCAGGAATGACCCTATGAGATTGCACTAGATAAAAACAACACTACATGTAAGATGTGCATGGTAGAGGCAAACTTATACATGGAACATTGAATACAGTGTCCATCAGCGGTATGATCTGTTTCCACTACTGTCCTGCTTTTGCCAGCGCAACTCCTGTAAGAGCTGGGCTACTGTGGGTACATTGTACATTTCAAACATGGGGCTGGATTTGTAACAAGTCAAATTTATGGGCTGCGGACCCCTACGTCTGAGCTTTTTGTTTGTAGCCACAATATTCTGCTGTGTTTCTTTTTGTTTCCCGTAATAGAAACATAGACTTTGACGGCAGATAAGGACCTCTTGGCCCACCCAGTCTGCCCATTTCCCTACCTATTGGATAAGCTGCAGATTCTAGTTAACCAACAGCCTACTTCCTGCAACCCCCCACTATAATTGCCTTATGTCTGTCCCATGCATGTTTGAATTCCCCCACTGTTTTAGACCCCACAACCTCTCCAGGAAGGCAGTTCCATGCGTCCGCCCATCACTCTTTCCGTGAAAAAGAATTTCCTCCACTTACCCCTGAGCCGTCCCCCCTCTAACTTTAAATTGTGCTCCCTTGTTCTTACACATCTCTTTTTCTGAAAGATGCTACCCTCCTGGACTTTGTTGATTCCCTTGAGATACTTAAAAGCTTCTATCATGCCCCCCCGTCCCTCCTTTCGTAATGTTTTGCAGATCAGTGTTGCTGTGTTAGTAAGGACCGAATTGAGTTCATAACTTTTGAGGAATATCTTTTTATTTGACTAACAAAAAGGTTTTACGTGGAAAAGATTTTTTAAGCCCCTTCCAAGATTTCTTGGGGGACTCTAAAACTTGTAAAATTTGGTTTTATTCCAAAAAATGACTTAACATAACGTTCTAGCACGGTTTTGTCACATTCTGGCTGTACAGAGCCATTACTAAGAAACTCCCTCCCTATATCTGTAACTTATTAAAATGCACCCCTGTGCGTATTCTCTCAGAACATTGTCATACATTATGTTTGATATCCCGATGGATAAGAACCCACTATGGCTGGCTCGGTGGTGCTGAGGGTTGAGATGCTGGACACCATACCTCACACCACGCCTGTGACCCGAGCTCGGGAGCGAACTCGGCCACCGGTGGTCAGCAGGGGAGGACAAGGATCAAGTGCCCGCTGGGCTGCTCTCCTCTCCCAGGGGAAGGCTGGGGTTTGTCTGGCATTCCAGCGGCCCCTGGTGGAGATCGGGGGGGGGTGCTGCAGAACGTGGACAGCATATATCACAGTGTGGCTGACATTGGCAGGGTTGCCATGCGCCATGACATTAAGGAGTGCTCCATGCAAGGGGGAGGGAGGACGGGGAGCTCACCTGAACATGGAAAAACCCGGCTCTGCATAGGTAGGTGATGCCACCTGACCCCCATGCCCATCGCCGGATCCACCTCTCCCGGCCTTCCAGTTCCTCCACCCGGGCCCACACCTACAGTCAGGGTCTGTCTCTAAGAGCGCCCAACGAGGAGGGGTGGCCCCACCCTGGAAGGGTTAAGCCAGGGACACTGGCTGCAGGAGGAGGGGGAGGTAGTAGAGGCTTAGGGTTGAGAGGACCTCAGGCGGGCAGGAACAGGCAGGATGCCTGAGAGAGACTGCACAGGCTGTGACCAGAGGGAAAAAGAAATGCAAAAAAAAAAAAAAAGGAGCCCACTATGGTTCCTCATCAATAAGCCATGCCTTACACATCCTATGGAATACTCTACAAAATACACTTAAACTCACACATACTGTCGGGATGTATACCTTTAAATCTCAGATCAGACTCACTCTGAAGGATGAGTGCAATTACTATTCATAACTTCACCTGCCTCAATAAGGATACCCTTCCCATGGTTGCTACCTTGCACTTACTTGTCAACAGCACTTTCTTTTGGTGTTCTGTTTGTATTTACTCACCTATGAGGATCCTCCAGATTCCCTTTTACTCTTTTACTTCCACTAGATACCTGACTTGTTGCAACGACTTCCATATATTCTGTACTCCTATCTCCCAGCCATGTTGCTCCTTCTACTGCCTCACCTCTTCCCTCTCTCCACTCCCTTCTACCAACCCTACCACATATCTTGTCTCATTTAACTCTTACCCTCACCTTCCATGGGTCCTATTGTATATATAGTGTGTATATTATGTATATAGTGTGCTGCATTATTTGATGACTCCACATTGCTTTGTTATTCTGTGCTACTTCATGTGTTGTATATTTTGCTCTGTAATGTTTACTGACTCCAAATTGTTGTTTCATTGCTGACTTATGTGTACCTTACCCAGGTCCACCTTGTAAATCGGTTCTTCTCAATGGTGTTTACGCCTGGTAAAATAAAGATTGATTGATATTCTATATATGAACTAGTGCAGGTGTCGTGAGTTACATTTAGAATAAATGATGGTAAGTGTGGTATACAATGAATTAAATGCATTGATGGGGCTAACCAGATCATATGACCATGAGCCCAAAGTACAAATAGCTTTATTATCTGGTTAGCCTCACTGATTTCTGAGTAGTATACCACACTTTACCATCTTGTGTGTCATATATTATGCTGATGGTGACTGTGACATTTAATGTAGATTGCATTTATAATATTTCTGACTTTGCCTTTTGTGTGTGTGTGTTAGTGTTGTTCTGAAGTGTTGAAGCATTTTGGTATGGTCACTGGTTTGTCCCAGTTGTTTTTTCATGGTGCCGGATTCCCCTATATAAGGGGGCATGGCTGTTGTGCTCAGTCCTTCAATTCGGCATGGTATATGCGATTGGAGTGGCATGGCAGCTGTGTTTGGGAAGGGCATGTAGTTTGAGGTTAGGAACATCGTGTGTGTGTGCCATTGGGACTAGAACTGGCATGGTTTGTTTGGTCAGGACAGGCGAGACCTTGGAGTTTGCAGATGTGGGAGTCTTTTCAGTGTATTGTGGTAATTGTGTGGCAATTTGTGTAGTTAGTTTAGTAGGTATCTTAACAGATGTAGTTGGTTCAGTGATTTGGTTAATTTTGGGGCTGGAGTCCTTAGCTGCCACTTGGGACTCTGTGGTATCAGCAGACTCGATAGACTGTTAGGCCATATTCTGCTGGAATTTTTCATGTGTTTGTTTGTAATTTGTATGGTTCCATATGGTTTTATGTACTGCAGGCACATACTTTTAATTAGTGTAGGCATATACTTTCAATAGTTTGATTAGAGTAGGTATATTCTTTTAATTGATGTGCTCTCTCACAGGTATATAGGGAAAGAAATTATGTTTTTTTCTACGGGAAAAAGATCCAAGTCTTTCGTGTTGTCCGGTCAAGACCATGAGCTTAAATACATGTGGTCAAAAACTGCATGGTCATAACAATGATGCGTGCTCCTGGAGTTAGTATATATAATCTGCATGAGTTTTGGATCACGTAGTTTTAGAGCACCGCGTGATCGCTATTGACCATGTAGTTTTCGTGTCACCGTCTTGACATAGCACCATCCTCACATAGTCAAGATTATCAAAAGATTGTACAGACAGAGATAATTTGGTGATGTCCACCAGCAGGTCACAGGGTCGCACCTTAAAGCTCAGAAGTGGTAAAATCAGGGGTAACATTAGGTGGCGCTTCTTCTCACTGAGGGTGCTGAACCTATGAATCAGGCAGAATGTAAAGATAGTGGCTATGAAGACCATACTGGTCTTCATGGTAAACCTGGTCAGATTTTACCAGGGGAATCAGTATATACTCTGGTCAGCAGAATGGGTAGGAAGCCCCTTTGAATTTGTACCTGTTTGTGCCACATACTTATTCATTTCTACTTGTGAAGTGGGGAAGGCACGATAGACCTAGAGTCCCTTTTGACCATAAATTACTATGTGAAGAAAATCTGACCTATTGCAGATAACCTGGAATGTATGAAATGCATTCAGAATGTTTTTTCCAGAAAGACAGTTTTGCAAATGCTGACCCATCAGGACAGTGATGCCCGTGATCAGGGTCAGAAGTGTGCCCATGGTGTTGGAGGGCTGGTGGTGGTGGTGGTGGGAGGAGGATTGGCCACCCAGAAGATGCTTTCCTCCTGCAGGGAGGGAGGATGACCCAGTGCAGCTGCATTACTGCCACCTGAATGACCACTGTTGGTAGGGCGGCATTCCTGCATGGTCCGGGAAGGAGAAACTTCAGTAAAGCCTAGCACAAGAGGGGCCTAGTTGAAGCACTCTTGAACACAGAACTGCTGACTGCCCACCCACAAAAGCACTTCCTGAAGGGCTTGCCTGAAGCCAAAGGCTATGACTTTGTGGGAAGGGGAGGCAAGTGTGCTAGAGATAAATAGCAGGAAAGGCTGGAGACAGGATTGTGAGGTTGCGGATATGACTGATGGTAGCAGAACTGGTGCTACAAAGACAGAAACACCAATTAAAAAAAACAAACAAGCACAGTTTTGCAGCAGTTAAAAATATATTATACATGTATAAAGTACTTTGAAGTTGCAGCAGTCATCAGTCAGTAAGTTTATACAAAAGCATAGGTTTCAAGCACTCCAGGTTACAAAGAAATCAGAAAACTCTAGCTTACTGCATCAGCAAATCCTTTATTACAGCATCAAGAAAGAATGACAAACTGGAGCACCCTGACGAAGGCCTAATTGTTGGCCCAAAGCGCTGGGGAATGGTGCCTCCAGCTTGGCATACTTTCTTGATGCTGTAATACAGGATTTGCTGATGTAATAAGCCGGAGTCCTTTGATTTTTTTATAACCTGGAGTGCTTGAAACCTGTGATTTTGTATTGTTCTCGAGGGGTAGCAAGCCCTGTTCACAGCACCCTGGAAACAGATCCTGAGATGCACCTGTTCTGTTGTGTACTAGTAAGTAAGTTTATGCACATCCCTCTCCCAACAAGAGTTTAACTGTCTGCTGTCGCCTGGAAGCAATCCCCGCTGCCAAAGCTGTTTTGCAGTCCCTCCCACCACAATGAATTATTTCCTAGATCCCGATCCCCATGGACTGCAAAAGAGGACAGGGCAACCCCTGCAGTACCACAGCACCTTTTTTTGCGCCAGATAGGTGCACATTACTGTTGAGGCTGCCACATCACATTGGGGACCATGAGTTGAGCTTGCATGCTGAGATGAAGAACCAAGTTTAAAAGTAAAGCTTTGGCTTCCTGCCAGGAGCCGCAAAGAGCATGCAGACAGCCGCGGATGCTACCTCCCCTCGACCAGTCTTGGTGGATGAAGAAGGGGCAGAGTGCACATTGCACGGGAAAACTGGTAGCTACACTGTGGCATCATGGAGGGTGGCCAGAAGCTGCAATGGGTATGGATTTATTTAAAAATAAAGAAAATGCCCAAACACACAAAGGCACTGCCATTTTGAAGAACCCTGGCCCCACAGGACTGTTGAAAGGGACCAGAGGCTATAATTTTTTGTGCTCTGTAGGGAGTCAGTCATGAGTAACAAGTAGCTTTCGAGCAGGCTTATGGAAAGTGTAGCCCAATCCAAAAAATAGCATGGAAACCTACCCCCTTGTGACTGGATCAGCAAGTGAACACTGTAACCTGCAGAATTGGGATGTCTGCAGAGTACCCAGGCTGCTCAAATCAGCCAGCCCATCAGAGAGAGTCAGATGTGCTATCTATGGCTCAGTGTCAGGTTTGTGTTTGTGCCAGCATTCCCTGTCCAGGACTCAGTGACACAGACTGTGAGCCTTGAGGCCAAAGTGCCTGCTGTGGACTTCAGCTTTTGGAGCAGGGGATTGCCTTAAACTCTGTTTTGTGATAAAGACAGCCTGCTTATCTCAGAGAAATCTGCTGCAGGGATTCATCCCTGTAGGGGACCAGACGCTATGGCTTTGTGCAGTTGCCTACTGTCAACAGGGTGAAAAGATAGTCCCTGAGGGGAAGAGGCTAGTCCTCTCCAAAGGGGGAAACAGACAGACCAGGGATTTTCAGTGGATTCATCACAGACTGCACCCTTCATCCCTGGTGGCATGTGGAGTTCGCCACACCTGTAACCTAAACTGCTCACAGAATCCGGTGGAAGATATCCTACAGAGATTGCTGTGCAGCTGATCCTGAGTGGTTGTATGTACAGACCAGGACTAGACCCTGCAACTCTTGTAGATAGTTAGAGATTTAGTTAGAACTGGTAATACCTGCATTGTCTTAGATGTGCCCAGAGACAGGATTTTTTCACCACTGTACTCCAGAGACTTTTCATTTGTAATCTTAATTGCTTCAGTAGGGACTGCTGTTTGGGACCTACATCCCGCAATGATCTCTCTCGGTACCAAACCACTATCAGTCACCAGGCCTGCAACCTGTGACCTCATTGACTGTGGGGCTCCCAGAAAGCTTGTTGGGATATCTGTGCACTGAGGAGGGGTTCAGATAGGGCTGAGTTATTGGGATTGTGTTTGGGGATTATTGCTTCAGTGGTGGTAGGATTCAAACCAAAATGTTTCTGCATATGGTTTAATTACTTGCCTTACCCCATTAGCCATTTCCAGATCCTGCTCAACCCCTTATGAATCCTGTTCCTGTCTGCATTGTAATTACTGTTTAAAACTGTATTCTTTCATTGTGTATTTTAAATTGCAGTGATATTGTATTTTGGTTTATGCGGTATTGAGAGGGATCTGTGTCTGATATACAAAGCATTTTAGGATAAGGATCTATAAGGTTGTTTGGGGTTACAACAGAAGACAATAAAACAGATATAGGATAGTGTATAGGAGCCCATACACAACCACGCTATTCTAATACCGAGTGGTTTCCATTGACGATGAGGACCTCGAGAGCGAAGGTCGAGAGGTCCCTATCGTCAATGGAAACCACAAGGTATTAGAATAGCTGGTTGTGTATGGGGGCTCCCAAATACTTTTGTATATAGTGAATGGCCCCAAAAAAGAAATATGCTTACTTTAGTATTTCTCCGTGATCAGTCCTTGCCACCTTATGATCACTTCTCATTTTGCCGCTCACTGAGTCGGCTCGTGCATGCAGCTCATCAACCGCCCCTATCCAATGAACAGCACTGTTTGGGGGCAGTTGTATTGTGACATCCTTACTAACACAGAACGAAAAGTCGTTCTGCATTAGTGAAGACGTCACTACTGAAACAGAATGACTTTTTGCGGTGTATGGATTTCCATACACAACCGCATTCCACCATACACTATAATATAAGAAGTCATGATCTACAGTTAAAGGGTGAAATTAACAGAACAAACAAAAGGGGCAATAGATAACACAGAGGGTGGTGACACTCTGGAATGAGCTACCAGCTGAGGTGGTACTGAGTAAAGACATGGAAGGGTTTAAAAGTAGACTAGGTATGTACTGTAAAGAAAGAAATATAATAGCCTATAACCTTTGAAAATGGGAACACATTATAGGCAAATTGCCTTCCTTCAAATGGACCCTCCAATCCAGCCACTTTACAGCTGAGTCCCCTTCAAAATATGTTCTAGCCCCTGCCTTCAATATATCCCTTTCTATTTGCTTATTTGCCAATGTCGCCCATTGCCCCTTTAGGGAATCAAGTTCCGCTACTCTATGCACGGCATTATTCTGCATTATTTCACGTTGCAGCTGTAAAACACGTTCCTTTAATTCTCTGTCCTGCTTCAAAGCCTCTCTACTCAGGTTTGCTGCAAATGATATTGTTTCCCCCTTAATTACTGCCTTAAGGGCTTCCCAGGTTGTAGCTGCTGATGTATCACTAATCTTGTTATGTAATCTAAAGTCCCCTATCACCTTATGAATATGGGCCTTATAGGTAGGTGAGTTTAGCCATAGAGGGTCCAGCTCCCATTGCCTAAATGGGAGGGGACAAATTGCCTTCCTGACTTGAACATCTCCTATGAATTCTATTGTGTTATATGGTATCGGGGCCCCTGTCACTGTGAGTGGGAACTCTTGTCTTTTCCTCTGGGGCTGCACCCTGACAGCATAGTGTCAAAACAATACCCCACAGGTGGAGTTGCCACACTGAACCTTTATAAGACCATCAGAACCATCCACTCGAAGGCCTAAAGACCCAGCTATTCCTTCATTCTACCCGACCCCATCACACACTTTGCAGATGGTTACTTTTCATTTCTTTTTATGTCTGTGTCCACCTGTCTGGTCTGTTCCCCCTTGTTTCTGTCCCCTCATTTGTATATCATGACATCTGACCTTAGTAGTTAGAATTCCTCCAAGACCCTGCCGAGTTCTGCTCCTTGCATAGTTGCAGAACAATGAGCTGTAGCCCTGCCTTCCTCAAGAGCGAGCATACCATCTCTGCAAAACCCCACCTTCCAGATGCCCAGTGAGTGACAGACTGGAAGTCAGTTTCAGACCAGGGTCTTTCCCAAGGTAGCACACTGTGGTGCCACTGAATACCTGGGAAGCTACAATTTTAGGTTTTAATCTGCTGCTGGTATAGAATTGTATTAAGGGTAGCAATTTTGTCAAGGGGCTAACAAATTCATTGGAAAAATACAAGATGTTTCCCTTTGAAACTCAGATTAGGCTAACATATCATATTTGTCATTCAGGTTATGCTAGTTTGGACAATCCTTACTCGTATTCTTGTAAGCGTATCTTTTAAATCCACTGTTTAAAGTACTAGGTGTCAGATTTATCCCTTTCCTTCTGCTTCGCTCCATTTACTTTTTTCTTACTCTGTTTTTCCTCCCTGACTGGGCCCCTATAAAGCCAGTCCTCCCAACCCCATCATCCCGGTATCTCATGGACTTACTGTCAGCACCTTCATCCCCACAGCTCCCCCCTTTCCCATGGCCTAAAGACCATAAAACGGATCCTCTGTTGGCAAGCAGGCTATGTAACCCAGGTGCAGGGCCTGAGGAGGGTCAACCCCTCACCCTGCTCAGATGGCATTTTTCCTCCTGGTATTCTCCACAAGAGGAGGAGACATGCAGTGCTACCTAGGATGGCCCTGCCTACACTTCCGCATGTCGGACGTCAGTCACTGCTGCTTCTCCCATTTCCCTAAGTTTCACTCCTTGGCTACCTAGTCCCCAGCTGCCTCTTGAAGCCAGGCTTACACCAGGTGCTTTGTCCATCCCTCCTGGAGAAGGAGAGCAGTCCATCGGATGCTCGATCCTTCTCCCCCAGTGGACACTCCGACACCTCAAGTTAGCTTCTTAACATGGGACGTCAGTGCCACAAGTGGTAGCACTACGCTGTGCCCTAGGGCCAGCACTCTATGTCTAATCCATTTCTAATGTTTATTTTATCCTTGTAAATATCATATGTACTGTAGTTAACCTTGTAAAGCTCATGTATTTGTCTTTGTATATCTCATGTTGTATTGGTGTATTCCCCTTCCCCCTTCCCGAAGATGCATTTAGAAATGAGCTGTTATTAGCTCAGCAAGCCTTTTTCCTGGTAAAACATTTCTAAATAAACAAAACAGCTACTATTTGCTGGCATAAGGACTAGTGGTGTTACTTTGCTAAATGGTTGGATGATCTACTAGAGGGGGTTTTATGCTCATACCCCTTGGAATCCCACTCCTTTGGGTTCTGCTCGTATTCTGTCTGCTTATCAGGCACACTGCGCAGACCTCCCTCAGCTACCTTCCTGATATCCTTAGGAACTCCACTGCCCAAACTTCCAGTCTGTTCTTTATGAGGGACTCCAGCTGCAGGGAGAAAGTATGTAAGTAAGCTGGAGGTGGGAGCAAAGGAGAGGCCTGATGGTGTGAAGGGGGTGAGGTGGCCCTCATCTGACATGCTGTCAGGGCCTTTATCTGTTTTCTGTCAAGTCCTACACACTTTTCTCGGCAGGCTACATTTGCAGCACCATACTGTGTGGGCAAGCCCTAGGCTAATATGTGTTCTCCCACAGTGTGCAATGATGTCTCTGGCTGCTGTAGGAGGTACCGAAGCAATGGGCACTGCATCCACCCTCCCCCACCCAAAACTGAAGCTTCCTACCTCCTAAGGGTGCAGTAGACTCCATCAATTGGTGGTGGAATTGGGCTTAGTCCTCGAACCCTTGTTTCCCACAAAATAGCACAGTGCTCTACCACTGGCAACCACTGTTTTTACTACCTTTTAAACATGAAGGTGTAAAAGTGATGTTGAAGCTTTGTCTGGTTGATTAATTTGTTTGAGTACTAGATGATGTCAAGGTGAACTATTAACCTCCAAACTCATTACCAGGAATGTTTCTTTAATGAAAACAGCTCTGGATCAGACTATTTCAGGCTTCTGACTTTGTACCAAGTAATACAGAGGAAGCAGGAAAAGCAGTAAGGAGCAATGCAGAGAAAGAGAGAGGAGAGCCAAGGGGTAGCTAAAGGGATAAGACTTGCTTCAGGTAGATATGTGAGAAGAAGAAGGCAAGGGGAGAGACAGTGCAGATAAGGAAGGCAGCAGGGGAAGACTGCACAGAAGAGGACTAAGAAGAAGCAGACATCATGAGGCAGTTACTTCTGCTCAGTCTTTACAGTGGGGAGGGGGGGGACAGGCCACCAGGGAGCATCAGGAACAAAGTGGTGGGAGGTGGACACAAGTCCATTTTCAGAGGAAAGAGTTCTGAATGGACTTGCAGCTCTGATAGTAGACAAGGCTGTGGGACAGGACGGGATACACCCAAGGGTACTAAAGGAACTCAAGGAGGTGCTAGCTGCCCCACTGATGGCCTTATTCAACAGCTCTCTGGAAACAGGCATGGTTCCGGAGGACTGGAGGAGAGCAGATGTGATCCCTATACATAAGAGTGGCAGCAGGGAGGAGGTTAGCAACTCCAGGCAGGTCAGGCTCACCTCAGTGGTGGGGAAATTAATGGAAATCCTGCTAAAGGAAAGGTTGGTAGAGTATCTTGAATCCAGTGGGCTGCAAGACCACAGGCAGCATGGATTTATAGGAGGTCATGCCAAATGAATCTGATTGCTTTCTTTAACTAGGTGACCAGGGAAATAGCTCATGAGAGGGCAGTGGATGTGACCTGTCTGGACTTTGCAAGGCTTTCAACTGTGCGCACATGAGACTAATAAAAATAGAGCAGCCTAGGGGTGGGATCCAAAATGGTGAATTTGGTTAGAAACTGGTTAATGGATAGGAAACAGAGGGTGGTGGTTAATGGCATTCACTCTAATGATGGGAAAGTGACCAGCAGGGTGCCACAGTGGACATGGCCTGTCTGGACTTTTGCAAGGCTTTCAACACTGTGCCGCAGATGAGACTGATAAAGAAATTGAGCAGCCTAGGGGTGGGATCCAAAGTGGTGAATTTGGTTAGAAACTGGTTAATGGATAGGAAACAGAGGGTGGTGGTTAATGGCATTCACTCTAATGATGGGAAAGTGACCAGCAGGGTGCCACAGTGCTCAGTACTGGGACTGGTCCTCTTCAGTAGCTTCATAAGGAACACTGCAGTAGAACTGGAAGGGAAGGTATGCCTTTTTGCAGATGACACTAAAACCTGTAACAGGGTGGACACGTAAAAGGGAGTGGAGAAAATGCATTGAGATCTTGGGAAACCTGAGGATTGTTCAAGAGCATGGCGGTTCGAGTTCAATCCCCAAAAGTGCAAAATCATGCATCTACGGTATAGGAACTCGGGAGATGAGTATAGGATTGAAAAGTACTGACAGTCACTAACAGGAAGAGACCTTGGGGTTATCTTATCTGATAACCTCAAGTGGCAGGGTGATGTGACTGAAGCAGTGGGTAGGAGCTAATGGGATGCTGGGATGCATCAGGAGAGGTTTCTTCAGCAGGAGGAGGAAGTAGGGTTGCCACTATATCGCTTGCTGGTGAGAACCCACCTCGGCAGATAGTGTCCAGTTCTGACACTCGCACCTCTGGAAGGACATAGACAGGGTGGAGGTAGTCCAGAGGAGGGCAACTAAAATGGTGCGGGGTTGCACCAAAAGTCCTATGAGAAGAGGCTGAGGGATCTCAACATGTACACCCTGGAAAGAGGAGAGTGAGAGGGACATAATAGAGACACAAGTACCTTGCAGGTGTAAACAGGGTGCAGGAGAAGAGTCTTTTCAAATGAAAAGAGCACCAGTGCCAGAGGGCATGCAATGAAGCTGGTAGGAGAAGAGTATTACTCACTGGCAGAGTTGAGACACCTGGAACAGACTGCCAGCAGAAGTGATGGAGGTGAAAATAGTAGGGGTCTTCAAGCAGTGTGGGATAGACCTAGGGAATATAAGTAAACAGGCAGGGAGAAGAAGATTGCTGGAGACCAGTCAGGGTCTGTGGAGACAGACTTGGCAGGGACCATCTGGGCAGACTAGGTGGGCCAAGTGTACCCTTTTCTGCTAACAAATTCTGTTTCTTTGTTACTAAGTGCCACAGTTTGGTATGCCCCTGAACAGCGACATTTCTACAGCAACATCGTCAATATCAACAACAGCACCATGCCATTGTAGAAGTGCCGCTGGGACTGGGCAACCTTCTATTCAACCCACCCTCCCAAACTAACTCTGACCTGGGTTAGAATCCTTTAATTGGAAGTGCGGTGGCAGAGCCCCTACATGGGGGTTCTGGGCAAAGCCCCCCCAATGAAAAAACACACACTGATGTGTACCTCTCCATGACAACTGCAAATCGTGGTTGACATGGAGCCTGGCACTGTGATGCCGGTCAACATGTTTCTTGTCGAACAGACATTGTAGAGCCCCAGAGTTTCAAAAGTGGCAAATGCAGATACAAGTGCAGCCTCATCTACATTTGAACTTTCATCCAAAATTTTGGCTGAAATTCCACTTAAACTTCAAAAGGTGTGCCTACATCTGAATTTGCATCCAAAAGACATCAGTTTGTATCCATAAATAGACATAAATCCCATCTGTGGTGGACTTTTGAAGCACATTCTGCCAGACAGCTGGAAATGTTAGACCCTCCTAATGGACATAGATGCAAGTCTGCTTTTGAAATGAGGGTCATTTGAATCCTGGAAGGATCATTTTCAAAATGCTTCACTTATTTATGTGAGCTGCTGGTGGGAAACTCACACATTGACACATATTCATACCAGTCGCTTGCTTTCTTTCTTCTCTGAATATCAAACTCACAGTTTAGACAAGACCTCTTCCTACTAATGGGTTTGTTGGGCCTGATACAGGTTGTTACCTCTGCAACCCATACATATGGCCATTCTTTCGACCTTGTCTTCTCACTGGGACTGGAGATCATGGATCTCATGGTGGAAACGGTTATATGATTGGACCACCATACCTGAGGTTCTGTTGATGCCCTCTCAAAAGACCCTCGAGATGGTCCAATACTGCCCTTTAAGGGTCTGACCTCACAGGGTCTGACAGTGCTGCTGGATCTATCAGGTATGATGGGTGCTCGTAATGAGCTGGGGAGCTAGTCTGACCTATAACAGGGTTGTGACTGAAACCGTCGACTCAATCACACCTGTCCATGTTGGACAACTCATTTCACACCAGTTATCTTCTTGGTACAGTTGGACTCTTGGGGAGTTAAAGATGAGGAGATCCCGATCTGGGGAGGATGAGCTTATATTGATGTCTAATTATAGGGATTATCAATCAGCAATCTCCCTTAAGAGGCAGAGTTCCTGTCAAGGGAGATTGCTGTAGCAACTAACAGGCCAGCTTAACTCTTCTGGACTGTTGACAGGCTATATAATCCTACCTGTCTGTCTGGGAGAGCTTTTTCACAAAAAAGGTGTGATGAGTTTGCTATGTTCTTTACTGATAAGGTTGCCTCCATCAGGTCAGAGAATACGGTCATTACCCCCTAGTGGGGCATGCGGTGATGGGCCAGGAGTCGTATATCTTCGGTCTGTCTGGTTTGACTTTGACTGATGAGGAATTCTTAGAGGTGCCAAAGGTGCGTTTGGCAACATCTGGTTCCAGCACTTTTCTTATATGGCACCAACCTCTAGTACTCTCTCCCTCATGCGACGGAGCTTACCACCACAGAGCCTTCAAGAAGAAGCTGAAAACATTATTTAGGCAGGTTTTTCCTCTTATGAGCTAGTTGTACTATGATGAATCATGAGGGTAGTTTTACTGTTGTTTTATTGTTGATATGTTATTTTAAATTTGTGTTCTTTCTCGCTTGTTAATGAGAAAGTGCACTGTAGTAAATAAAACCTAATTCATTGATTCATTGAAAAAGATTCAAGAACAAATAATGCTTAAATAAATATTGTTTTATTAATGAACTGATCTAAACAAAGCTAGAAATGCTGCAAACATATGAATAGTCAGCCTTCAAAATACCTGTCGGGGATTTTAAGGATTTATTAATAGCTGCTTTCAGAAAGGCTCAAAGCATTGTATAAGTAAGTCTGATTTTCTGAATAGTACTTGAATGCCAGGGTTACATAGTATTGTAATTATTTATGGGAATTAGGGTCCATATTGGAGGTCACGTGTTACAAAACTATTGAGTGCCTATGAGAAGGATAACAGTGAACTAGAAAAAGGATTACCTGTGAATGTTGTGCTTCTCGGTATGAGTATGGTGTTTGATACCATACCCCATACTGGCATTGTGAAAAAAAATGAAACAATTTGAAGGTTAAATTATACATTTTTAGCTGGATTACAGACTGGTTGAAACATTGATCACAACAAGTTATTCTGAATGGTTCTCCCTCAGATGAAGGTTGGGTGACAAGAGGCATATCGCAGGGTTCAGTGCTAGGACCAATCCTGTTTCAAATCTTTTTACTGGATATGCATAAAGGGATCCACAGGTGGTTCATCCAATAAGCAGGTGATACAAAGTTAGGTGGACTGGCAGATTGTTTAGGCACATTCCAAATCCAAGAAGATCTCAGCCCTCTAACAGCATGGGCAAAAACATGAGGCATGACGTGTAATGCAGGCACATGAACTGTACTGCACATGGGACATAACAACCCAGGGTCTGATTATTACTTGTGTAAACCAATAATTGAGAATAACTGAGCTTAATGAAGCTGAAAGGAATCTGGCTGTCATTACTGACAAAGATCTTAAGCACACAAAACATTATGAGGACGCTGTAAAGAGAGTAAATAAAGATTGGGTATATAATAATAGGCAAGTATTACCAGCAGAAGTAAGCACATATGGGAGGTATGTACAGCGCCTATATCAGACCACAACTGGACTATGCATCCCAGTTCTGGGCACTACATTTGAAGGCAGATATTGACAGAGTTGAGAGTCCAGGATATGGGGACTAAACAACTTATATTCTAAAATTGAAATGAACTGAACTTAAAGCCGGCCCGTTGGGCGCAGTGGTGGGATTCCGCTTGCAGCCTTGGCGACCGGGTTGAGGCGGATCCGGGTCGTCGGAGGAGGGCGACTTGAAGGAAATGAGATCGGCGTCCGATGGGCGGCTCTCCTACTCCGGGGAGAAAGCGTAAGGTAAGCCTCGGGCGTGGGGGGCCCCCTGGTGGAGACCGGAGGTTCCGCATCTAGCCGGCTTCGAGAATGGGGGATGGAGGCGGGCGGGCGCTGGCGTCATTGCACATCCCGCCTCCTCTAGGGGAGAAAACCGGAGGAAAAAGATGGAGGGCAGGACCACCAATTGATGAAGCCCTCCTGGAGAGCTCTCACATAGCACTGCAGCAGGGACCCGACTAGATACAGTTCGGGGCCACGGTGCCGTGGCCTGCCCAGCCCGGGTAAGCCGGGTGACCGAGGTCCTCAGCAGCAATGGGCGACGGTGGAGGTTCTGGCCGTGACCAGGGTGGACGGCTTTGGTGGTCCTGCGGGGAAAAAGAAGAAAAAAAAAAAAAAGAAATGAACTGAACTTACATAGTCTGGAGAGGAGAAGGATAAGGGGGACCATCAACAATACTTCTTTATGATATGTGCAGAGATGGGAACTTATGACAGAACTAAACCTCAAACTAATAATACAGAGATACATGTGCAGCAAGGGTCACAATAAACAGCTACAGAGGAGAAATTTAAGATACAAAAAGCAGATTCTACTTTACTCAAAGGGTGGTGAATATGTGAAATACTTTGCCTGAATACATTATCAACTGTAAATCAAAGGTTTCCTTTAAGAAAGAACTTGGTAATCATGTGTCCCAGGCAGTCAAATCGTACAACCACTGAGCAGAGGGAGGGTAAACCAGATGACAGAGGTGACATGACTGAGAACTACACGTACCTCATGCGGGTGAACAAAGTGCCGGAGGACAGTTTCTGTCAAGTGAGAAGGAGCACCAGGACCTGGGTATGGCAAGCCGTTAGGGACATAATTCATAATCTCTGGCTGTATAGTAAAACACATACACTACATAGTGAAATACATATATTATATAATGAAATATATACAACATATAGTGAAATGCATACACAATGTAGTGAACCACATACACTATCTACTGAAATAAATACATCATATAGTGAAATACATATACTGTATACTGAAATGCAAATATTATATAGTAAACACATACACTATATAGTGAAATGCTTACATTATATAGTGAAATACATACACTATCTTCTGAAATCCATATACTGAGTACTGAAAATCCTCATATGCTATATACTGAAACAAATGTACTAGGTACCGAAACATATACACTACCTATTGAGATACATACACTACAGATTGAACAATCCACAAATTATCTACTGAAGCAAATACTCTATACATTGTAAAACATACACTATGTATTGAAAAATCTGCATACACTACATATACTGAAACAAACACACTATCTATTGAAATACATACTCTATCTATTGAAATACATACACTACACATTGAAAAAAAGCACATACACTGTCTACTGAAACAAATACTCTATATATTGAAACATCTACACTTTATATTGAAATGCATACACTATATATTGAAATAAATACACTATGCATTGCAAAATCTGCATATATAGTTATACTGAAACAAATACACTATATATTAAAACACTTGCCCTATCTATTGAGAAAATGCATACTCTATATACTGAGAAAAATATAGTACATACTGAAATACATACACAGTACATTTAAAAAAACACATATACTACGTACTGAAACAGATACACTACAACAAAACCATGACTGGGATGTAAACATACCAGGATACACTATCTACAGGAGGGACAGGGAGGGTAAAAGAGGAGGAGGAGTAGCTCTTTACATAAGGGAAGGAATAAAAGCAACAGAACAAAAGGGTAAACAGGGAGGAGAAGAAGCACTGTGGGTAAATTTGGAGACAGGCAATGGCACCACAATCCGCTGAGGGTTAGATATACACCTTCTCAGGGGAGGAAATGGACAAGGAAATGATAGAAAGTATACTTAGAATGGCAGAAAAGGGAGATATTGCTGATGGGTGATCTGAATATGCCAGATGTTAAGTGGAGTGCAGTTGCAGCTGCCACTTCGAAGAGTGGGGTTATTCTAGATGTCCTACAGGGGGCATGCCTTAGACAACTAGTACTAGAGCCCACTTGAGAGGGAGCAACATTAGACTTGATTCTCTCAAATGGAGATGGAGAGAGGATCACAGATGTAGAAGTGGGTAGCCATCTGGGAACTAGCGACCATCGAACAGTATGGTTCACAATAAACACCAATAGAGTCAAGCCATACAAAAACAAAAGTACTGGACTTTAGGAGGGCTGACTTTGCCAAAATGGGTGAGTGCCTAAGGAATGCACTAGCAAATGGGCAGGAAGGAGGGGTGGAAGAACAATGGGGAATAATGAAAACTGCCATCACAGAGGTAACAAGCCTCTGTGTGAAGCAAATAAACAAAACGATGTAAGAAACCACTATGGTTCTCAAAGGAAGTGGCAGTGAAGGTTCAAGAGAAAAAGAAAGCATTCAGGAAGTACAAAGAATCACAGAAGGAGCAGGACAGAGAACTGTATCAGTTAAAGCAAAAGGAGGCTGGGAAGGCAGTCAGAACAGCAAAGGCCCAAACCGAGGAAAGATAGCCAACCCAGTTAAGAAGGGGATAAAACCTTTATAGGTACATCAGGAGCGAAGAAAGACAAAGGGAGGATAGTGAGGCTTAATAAAGGGAGGAGGGTGGGCAGAGGAGACTGTGAAAGGCAGAGATACTAACAAATATTTTGCTTAGTATTTACAAATGAAGAGGGGAGGTACATAAACCAACAGTAGAAACACTCTGGATACAGAAGTTGATACCAGCCCATTTACAGAAGAAAGGGTTCTGAAAGAACTTTTAAAACTGAAGGTGGACAAAGCAATGGGGCCTGATGGGATCTCATCCCAGAATTTAAAGAACTAAGGTAGAACTAGTGACACCACTGACTACCCTTTTAACAAATCATGGGAGGAGGTGGTACCCGAGGACTGGAGGAGGGCAGATGTGATTCCCCTTCACAAAAGTGGGAGCAAGGCAGAAGCAGGAAACTACAGACCTGTTAGTTTAACCTCAGTGATAGGGAAAATGATGGAATCACTTCTGAAGGAAAGAATTGTCGAGTATCTAGAGGCCAGAGGGGCACAGGACCCTAGGCAGCATGGATTCACAGTGGGAAGGTCATGCCAAACGAATCTGATAGATTTCTTTGACTGGGTGACCAAAGTAGTAGATCAGGAGGGCTGTGACATGGCCTACCTAGACTTTAGCAAGGCATTTGACACAGTCCCACACAAAAGATTAATATACAAGTTAGCCAGCCTGGGAGTGGGTCCCAAGATGACAGCCTGGGTAAAGAATTGGCTGGAGAATAGGACACAGAGAGTAATAGTAAATGGAGTCCACTCAGAAGAAAGGAGGGTTACTAGTGGGGTACCGCAGGGTTCAGTATTAGGACCGGTCCTCTTCAATGTCTTTATAAGCGACATTGCAGAAGGACTGTAAGGAAAAGTATGTCTCTTTGCAGATGACACAAAGATCTGCAACAGAATTGATGCACAGGGTGGGGTGGAAAGGATGAGAAGGGACTTGGCAAGGTTAGAGGAATGGTCAAATGTATGGCAGCTTAGATTCAATGCTAAGAAGTGCAAGGTAATGCACCTGGGAAACAAAAACCCAGGGGAAGAGTACACAATGGGGGGTGAGATACTAACAACAACAAAAATGGAAAGGGACCTGGGGGTAGTCATATCAGATGACCTAAAGGTGGGCAAGCAATGTGAGAGGGCAGCAAGGAGGGCTGGGGATACTGGGATGCATAGGGAGAGGCATCACCAGTAGAAAACAGGAAGTTATTATCCTCTGTACAGACAGCTGGTGAGACCCCATCTGAGTACTGTGTGCAGTTCTGGAGACCCAATCTCCACAAAGACATAGACAGGATGGAAGCTGTCAGAGGAGGGCAACTAAAATGGTGCAGGGTCTGCAACGGAAGACATATGAAGAGAGACGAAGGAGCTTAATATGTATAGCCTCGAGGAAAGGAGGAGAGGGGGACATGATAGAAACGCTCAAGTACCTCAAGGGAATCAACAAAGTCCAAGGGGTAGCATCTTTCAAAAAAGAGGTGTGCAAGAACAAGAGGCACAATTTGAAGATGGGGGGGCGGCTCAGAGGTAATTTAAGGAAGTATTTTTTCACAGAGAGGGTTGTGGATGCATGGAACGGCCTTCCGGAGGAGGTTGTGGAGTCAAAATCAGTGGTGGAATTCAAGCATGCATGGGACAGTCATAAGGCAATTCTAGGGATGGGTAGGAAGAAGTAGGCTGCTGGTTAACTAGGATCTGCAGCTTATCCAGTAGGTGTAGAAATGGGCAGACTGGTGGGCCAAGCGGTCCTTATCTGCCGACAAATTCTATGTTTCTATGGTGAAACACATACACTATGTATTGCCATATATACACTGTAGACTGAAAAATTCACATACATTATATACTAAAACAAATAAACTATATACTGAAATGGACTACATTCTGAAATTACCCCTCTCCCCTTGAATGGCCTGGCCCTGCACTCATTTCCTGTTGCATTCAGGGAGCTGCTGGCTTGATGAGAGGATGTCTGCTGCAGAGCAGGCCATCTCTTATTCTACTTCTTTATGGGGTTTTACATCTTGTTTTACTTGCACACCTTTAATCAAATTTCAGAATGTTATGATGTGACAAGAAACTTTTTAAAACTAATTTAAAATGCTGTAGTTTATTCTTTTAAATAAGTGCTGGCTTCCTTTACTGTTAGACACATTTGTATAGGAAGCTAATACTTACGATAGTCCTAACATATCACTCTCATACCATATAAACAAAGGGGACTGCATGCATTTTTCTAAGTTAAATTTTTTATCAGATTTATATGTAATTAATTACTGTGTTGGTCCAGCAACTTATCTGAGCTGAATGCTTGGGAAGAGTACTGAAGGAGCTATGAAAGTGTAAGCCAAATGCTTTCCTAGTTTGTACTCTACTGAGTTAGTTTTGACTTCGTTTTTATTTTTATTTGAATGTTTTGTCAAAGGTTCTTGGTTAAGAAAAAAAAAGTATTTTGCAGCAATCGCTTAGGTCCTAATTCTCGTCAGGAGCTCAGCTGGCATACGCATAATTTGCACTTTCTGTTCTGAATAACTCACTGTGGTGCCTCACTGGTGGCTCTCACAGCTCCTAGCCTCCCAATTACATATCTATGGAGCATTGCAAGGTGGACAGAGCTTTGCCAGGCACTTGGTCTCCACTAATAAACCTGCCCTGGTATTGCTGCATAGTGCATAGTGCATAGTTACGCTGTTTATATGGTATGACTGTGTTATTGAGTTTAAGATTACCAAACTGTGTTTTATTTCTTTTTCCATTGAGATGTTTATCTTCTAGGTCACCCACTGACCCCTCTGGCACTGGCCTGTCCATCCCCATCACCCAAAATCACTAGGACTTACCTGCTTTGAGATCTCCTTGCCCCCACCGTGGTGGGGCCAGGAGGAGAGGCCATTCACAAGGAGACACATAATTTAGAGAGGCAGAGCCTGGTTAGCAGTTCAAAGCCTGTGGCAGGTTGGTGGATTATTTTGTCATTGGAGGTTTCTACCTTTGGTTTATTCCCTGGGCAGTCAAGCATGCAATGATGCCAATCCAATTAAAGGCAAGTACTGTTCTGTGCCTGCCTGAGCCCTGCCCATTAGGCCACTCTGATGCTTTGCCAGCGTCTCACCTAGGTGGCTGTTAAAGCAAGGGTAGTCAGACTCTCTCCCTGAGAGGAGAGCAGTCCCTTAGATGCTCAATCATCTCTCCCGTCAGCTAACCCCCATTTGACCCAGGTCCTCCCCCAAAACCGGTCCACTGGCATGGGAGGCAGTACAGCTGCCACCAAGCTGCTAAGCCAGCCCACCAGACTGTATTTTTATAAGTAAATACCTTTGGCAAGCCTTAGTGCCCTGGTACAGGTGTTGCAGAAGTGATGATACCTCTGGAAGCCATGAGGGATGGGTTACGTTTATTTTCTGACCAGGCCAAATCATGCACTTGAAAGCAAGCTATGAGCTCGTCCATGATCTAGGAGAGGTGGGGTACCTTTTCTCATGTCCTGCTCTGGGGGAGGGGGGGCATGGCAGTCCCATAGTTCGAGGAATTATGTTTTGAAATACATTAGCATGGAGTCAGTGGAGCAGAACAATGAGATAGGGGACCAATCTGAGCAGCTTAGCTCATGGTGCAAGGGGATGAGGTCCAGGGATTTGAAGGAAAATATAAGCAGTGTTTTGGTGGGGGTGAGGGAGCTTTAGTTGAATGAGAGGCAGCAGAGGGTTGTGATTATGGAGTCAGATCAGAAGAAAGGGAAGTCATGAGTGAATACCACAGGATCCAGCCTGACATTTGCTCTCTTCAATATGCTCATTAACAATGTTTGAGAATGAATCTGTGGCTGTGTCTCTTTGAAGATGACACCAAGCTCATGGGAGGTAGACAGTGATGGGGAAAGTAGGAAACTGCAGAGTGACATGTAAAGAGTAGAGAGGTAGCTCAAGGTTTGGCAGTTGAAATTCAATGCCAAAAGTTCAAGGTGATTCACTTGGGGACAAGAACCCCAGGACAGAGTACTTGATAGGAGGGGTAAAGCTGAGCACTGCATCTGAGGAAAGGGACCTAGTATTCATCATTAGTGACTCTCTTAAACAATCAAGCTAGTACAGTGAGGCATCTAGTAAAGTACGTAGGATACTAGGATGTACCAGAAGGGGTTCTGATAGTTGAAGAAAAGAGGTTTACTGCCTCTTTATTGATCATTGGTGAGGCTGCACCTGGTATACTGTGCAGAGTTCTGATGACCTCACCTCAGGAAAGATAAGGACAAAGGGTGATCAGGATGATTCAGAGCTGACAGGACAGATTGTACGAGGATCTGCTCAAGGCACTTAACATGTCTTCACTGGAGACCAGACAAGAGAGGAGTGATATGGTAGAGACCTGCAAGTTCCTGTAAGGAATAAACAAGGTGAATGGAGAAGAACTACTTAGCATGAGTAACAGTTCAAGGACATGGGAGTACAAGTAGAAACTGATTAGAGGAGAGTCAAGAGGGATATTGGAAAGTTTTATTTTCCAGAAATGGTGGTGGAATGTGGAATAGTCTGCCAACTGAGATGGCAGGCACCAAAACCATAATTGGTTTCAAGTATGGCTGTGACAAAGTGAAGGGTATATTGGTTATTCAAACTGATAGTAGTAGGGAGGGAACAGGGAGTGGATAGTGAAGGCTAGTACCCTGTATAGGTAGTAGGTTCTGAGGCTTAATAGGAAATAGGGGCAGACTGGATGTTCCATTTTTTCTGCCATCATTGTCTATGTTTCTGTGTTTCTGTTTTCATGATCCCTGACATCTAGTAGCCCCACCCACCAACCGTGAAATCTGAGCCTCTCCGAAGCCATCCAGCCAGTCCCTCCACCCTTCCCCATGGGCCCCATTTACCAAGATTGCAGCTACTGCCCGGTGACTGTGATTGAAACACCTTAGATCATTATTTGGCTGACCACCGTCTGAGTGAAAGGGAGTAAGTGCACCTACTGTAGAACATCTGTTTCTATAGTAGGTGTGTGTTCACCCATGTCACCTGAGAAAGTGGCCAGGCGAGGTGGTGAGCAGAAGGGCTGGACCTGTCACTGTCACAGTGGGAGGAATGGCAGCTGGGGTAACTTTTGAGCCACCATGGGGAGAGGGGTGGAAGGACTAATGGATGGAATTGGGAGGGGGCTTAGACTTGCAAATCAGGGTGATCTAGATGCCAGGTATCCTCTTAATATACTAATCAGAAGCCTCTGAATGGTGATTGGGGTGGGGAAATTATAGATGCCAGGGATTATTTTACGTAATTGGAGTTATCTGAATGTGACTGGGAGGAGCTACTAGATGCCAGGGATCATTTTACTATAATATCAGGGGCATCTGCCATACGGGCCGGCAAATGTCCCATTAGAACCTTTCCTGCCCTATGGACGTATATGCTGAGAGTTGAAAATGACTAATGTTGTAGAGGTGCTGTCCTATTTGGGACATGCTTTCTCCCTTCGCTCTCTCTGAATTCCTGTCCTACTTGAGGCTATGATAGTGCCTAGTCATGTCACAGTGGGCTATCCAATGGGAACCAATGATCACTGTACAGTGGTTCAACATTACGATGGGTGCAGAGGCAAGCCACAAAAAGACGATGGTCCTGGACTTTAGTAGGTTGGATCTTAAAGAAATGGGAGACTTCTTCAGAAGCAGCTAAGCAGGGGAGGATTGTCAGAGAGGGGTAGAGGAATAGTGGAGAAAATTAAGTAAATGCATAGGGAAGGCAACCAGCATCTGCATGAAGGAAGTGAGCAAAAGCAGGAGGAAACAAGCATTTGTCAGTGCTGAATGTTGTCTTGCTGGCATTGGCACTGGTAGTGTAGGAGTTAGAGAAATGCATAATAGGAATGGCAGTAAAGCATGGAAGTGACGTCAACCCCACACCACCCTGCAGAGACTGACAGGCATTGAGGTGTGCTTTTGGGTCATTCGCCATAAAGCTTAAGCCATTTCACCTCACCCTACTCTGTAGACTCTGACAAGTGTCGCGTTGTGCCTTAGGGTCATCGGGCCTTACGCTCACCCCATTCCATAAGGAAATATGTTGAGATGAGTGCAGTATAGGAGAATGGGGTGAACTTTGGGACTGAAGAGTCCAAGGCACACCTTGATGCATGTCACAGGCTACAGGGTGTGGGTGGGGTGGAATGGCGTGACCACTATAGCCAACAATCCAAAGTCACCCCTGATACCTATCAGTCTTTACAGGGTGGGACATTGGCTTAGAAACCCTAACGCCCCAGGAGTTTGTTGGTATTTGCACTTCAAATTTTCAGTATGGTCTTTTTGTGACCCCACCTCATGAAAGCATTTGGGACCGCTGCTCATGAACAGTGGCACTGTGATTTTGTTAATGTTTCCTGAACGTTGATTTCCCACAGCAACTGTGGCGTTCTGCGCCAGATGTGCGGAAATTCATTTTGGGTAGGATGTGAAACATGACAGCTCTACTGTTCATAAGAACAGGTGAAGAAATGGCAATGTTGGAAATCTGGAGTGAAAATATTAAAAATTCTCAATGTTATGAGTGTGCATGAAAACTGCGCAATGCATGCTCGTAACACAGTCATTTTGTGGAATTTGTTCACCAGATTTTCAACATAGGCATTTTGGGAGCCCATCTTATGAGCAGTGACACTGTTGTTTCATTAAGCGGTCCCAAAAGGTGATTCTGCGCAGTGACCGTGAAATCACCTTTTGGGACCGAATAGCGAAATGACAGTGACTGAGTTCATGAGGTGGGGTCCCAAGAACCCCATGTTGAAAGTTTGGAGCCAAAAGTCATAAAAATGGATGAGAGATCCACCTAAGTTTACCACCCCCTAACTGATGCCATTATACAGCTTACCAGCATTTCTTCAGTTCGTGGTCAGCTTTGAAGAGTGTAGACGTGTTCCTGCTCCAATGAAGATCACAGCGCTGGACTCTGGAGATAAGTTAGAGGTGACTGGGGTGTGTGGGGAAGTGGGGTGTGCAGAGGGTGGATGCAGGTTGGGGAAGAGGACCCGATGGCCAAGGACTGTTTTCTTTGTTCCAGGTTATAATAAAAACAAAAAAAGGAAAGAACACCACAGACTGTTTTCTTTTTTTTCACAGGTGTAAGGAAAATGTTGGGCACACTGGGATGGGTTCCCAGTGTGTCCCATGAGTTTGCGCTGTGATGTTAGTCACACTGCGGTGGGCAGGGACAGGAAAATGCCGATGCGATCGGCTTTTGAGCACGGAGGCACACTGTGGTGGGCTCCCAGTGTGTCACACAATCTTGGGGGGGGTTAACTAAGCCGGCAGGGGGATTTTGCACCCTCGAAGTCGGCTTGCTGGGGAGTGTGAGAGGCAGACGGCGACAGCCACAACCATGTTTATTGAAATGTTACACCAGGCAAGGCATGCCCTGCAATGGTGGGTAGCATCCTCATTGCAGTGGCGAAATTGTTTCAAGTTGGTGGCACGCTTTTGTAGTGCTGTCATAGACAGCGTGCTATTTCATTCAGCCACAGAGCCCAGCCCGGAAAAGCAGTGGTGCCACTGGCCACAACACGACTGCACCTCCAAAACCTGCCACCACACTATGTTGTCTGCACTATGCGCACAAGACAACATAAAAAGGACCATTATGGTACTGTAGGGAAGTGGCCATGAAGGTGTCTGAAGCACATCCCCCAAATAATATGGTTAAGCAATTCCTATGCTGTTTTGGAGGAGTGGGATAGCCCCACAATGGCACCCACAGCTGAAAGCAAGGTGGATGGGCAGATCCTCAGGGATGCAGGACCGGACCAGGAAAGGGGGAAAGAAAACCTCAGAGGAGGAGGAGGAGGAGGCTTCTCCTGGTGGGGGACTCAGTTGTCCAAGGAGTGAAGTTAAGGGAACCTAGCAGGAAGGACAGGGAGGTAAAGTGCATTTCAGAAGGCACTGAACGGTGGGATGAGAAGCGGATCAATAGGATCACAAGGGTAATGGCAAGGAGGGAGGAACTGGATGTTATCCTCCACCTGGGGATGAATGACCTGGCAGGAGACAAAGTGGAAGTAACTAGAATCCAGAAGGACTTCAGGAAGTTGGGGGGAGACTGAAGCTAGTAGAACACTTCAAGGAGGCAGTATAGTGCAGTGGTTTAAGGCTCTGAGCTGCAAATCGGGAGACCTGGGTTTGAATCCCACAGCCCCCACTTGCATACTGTGTGACCCAGAGCAAGTGACTTAACTTCCTTGTGCTCCCAGGTCACTCCTGTAAACAAGTTTCAGCTTAGTGAGTCTCTCCTGGTAAAAAAAACAAACAAAAAAAAAAAACACTCCGTCTCCTTCTCAGAGGTGCCACCTGTCCATTGCAGGGGAAAGGTTAGGCACTCCACATCCAGTAATTCAACTCCTGGTTGAAGGAATGGTGTGGAAGGAAACGATATGGCTTCATGGGGGACTGGGGCCCTACCTGAACGAGATGCTTGAGCCTATTATAAAGATAATGGCCTGCATCTGTCAGGAAGGTGACTCAAGTAAGAAGTGAATGCTTCAGTGACAAGAATTTAAAATGGCTGGGTGGGTCAGGAAGGTCAGGTGACTAGTATCACCTCCCGGCACATGCAGGAAAACAAGTTGAAGTCTGGGACATTGAGAGCAGAAGGAGAGTGGGTAGCAGTGAAATTTAGGCCAAACGAGAATGACAACTGGGGGATGAAGCAGAGGAGGGAGGGAGAAAGAAGCAGGAGAGCAGCAGCAAGAGAAGGAGGGGGATAGGATACAAAACATGGAAGGCATGGTAACAAATGCCTGCAGCCTGGGAAATAAAATCCCAGACCTGGAGACATTGATAGTAGAGGCAGACCTGGACATAGTAGCAATAACTGAGACATGGTACACTGTTTATCATGGGACACTGATATACCAGTTTATGCTCTGTTGAGAAGGGATGGGGGTAAAAAAGGAGGAAGTATGTCCCTCTACGTCAGAGAAGTTATAAAGGTGACAGAGATGCAGGGTACACAGGAGAAGGCTGAGGCACTGTGGGTCACCCTGAACCTGGCAAAAGCTCAGCAATATGACCAGGGGTGATCTTCAGGCCTTTGGCACGGGGGGAAGAAGTGGACAGGGAGCTTGTGGATGGAAAACACAATATGGCAACAAAAGGTGAAGTCCTGCTGCTGGGGGATTTCAGTATGCCAGATATGGATTGGTCCACCCAGGCAGCTATTTAAGCCAGAAGGAGAAGCATCCTGGATTCCCTACAGGAGGCAGGTCTCAGGCAGCTTGTGCTTGATCCGGAGAAAAGGCCATTCTTGACCTGATACTGACCAACGAGGAAGAATGCAGATGTTTGTGTGGCGGGGCAACTAGAATCCAGCGATCACCACATAATGTGATTTAGCATGGGACCCGGGACCCAGTCCTGTCACATGAGGGCAGACATTTTGGATTTCAAGAAGGCAGACTTCACTGTCATGGGGAGATAAATCAGAATAGCATTCTTTGGAAGCTTGTAAAAGGGTGGCATTCAGGAGGTATGAAGAAACACAGAAGAATGAGGATAGAGAGGTGTATCAGGTAAAACAGAGGGAAGAAGGTAAGGTAATGAATAGATCAACGGCTCAGACAGACGAAACCATAGCCGAAGGGTATCAAAAGAAGACCAGACTTTCTTCAGGTACATAAGCAAGGAGATGAAGGCAAGGGAGGGATTCTGAGGATAAGGAAGGATGACAAAGGGAGACTGCACAGAGGGATCAGAAAAAGTGTACATCCTGAACAGGTACGTCTACTGTTTTCACAGTGAGAGAGACAGGAACAGTCCACCAAGGAGCAGCACAAACACTGGAGGGAAGTGGACACAAGTCCATTTTCAAAGGAAAGGGTATTATTGAAGGGACTTCAAATGTTAGGGTGGACAAGGCCATATGACTGAATGGATACACCCAAGGGTATTAAGGGGACTAGGAAGGAGGTGCTTGCACTACTCATGACCTTATTCAACAACTCACTGGAAACAGGAGTGGCTCCAGAGGGCTAGAGGAGAGCAGACATAGTCCCATTTTGTAAGAGCATCAGCAGGGTGGAGGCTAACAAGTATAGTCTGGTCTGTCTTACTTGAGTCATGGGGAAATTAATGGAATCCAGACTAAAAGAGAGACTGTTAGAGTATGTTGAATCCAGTGGGCTTCAAGACCACAGGCTACACAGATTCACAGGGGGAAGATCATGCCAGATGAATCTGGTAGATTTCTTTGACTGGATGACCAGGAAATGAATAAAGGGAGAGCAGTGGACATGATTGACCTGGAGTTTAGGTAGGCCTTCAGCACTGTGCCACAGGAGGCTGATAAAGAAACTGAATGGCCTAGGGTGGGATCCAAATGGTTAATTGGGTTCAGTGTGCCTGTGCAACTGGTTTTGTGCTTGTGTAACATAGATAATCTTTAGCTGTTCATCTCTTATCTGTGGGATATACCACCCTGTACAGGTATGAAGGAAAGAACCCTAGAGGGTTTCACCTTGAGGTGCATGGGACTGATTCCTTAGGCTAAAGGTACCTTAGGAAGAAGCCTCGGGAAAGAGATGCGTCCCACTGGAGGAGGAGGTGGGTGGAGGGGCAAGGAAAAATGCGTGTTTGTGGAGTGAGGAGAGCATACCTTAAATGGGCAGAATGGTGGGGTGTCCTGTTGCATCGCCCCCGAACTTACAGGCTGTAGCCTTCCAATTAGTACAGTAGCTAGTCAATGGCTAAGAGACAGAGGGTGGTGATTAGTGGCACTCACTCTAATGATGGGAGAGTGACCAGTGGGGTACTGCAGGGCTCAATATTGGGACCAGTCCTTTTGAATGTAGGGGACACTGCAGACTAACTGAAGGGAAGGTATGCCTTTTTGCAGATGATATCAAAATTTGCAATAGGATGGACACCCAGGAGTGATGTAGAGAATGATCAGGGATCTTGTGAATTTTGAGGAGTGGTAAAAAGCATGGCAGTCGTATTCAATGCCAAAAAGTGTAAAATCATGCACCTGGGGCATAGGAACCCAAGAGCTGAGCATAGGATTGGGGGGAGGGTTATTGATAGTGAATAAACAGGAAAGGGATCTTGGGGTTATTATGTCTGAGGACCTCGAGGTGGCACTGTGACAAAGCAGTGGGTAGGGCTAGTGGGATGTTGGTGTGTGTAGGGAGGCTATCTCCATCAGGAGGATGGAGGTGGTGTTGCCAGACCCCACCTGGAGTACGATGTAATTTTGGAGAACAAACCTCAGAAAGAACATAGACAGAGTGGAGGAAGTCCAGAGGAGGGCAACAAAAACGATGGAGGATTTACATGAGAAGCCCTAAGAGAAGAGACAGAGAGATCTCAGCATGTACACCCTAGAAGAGAGGAAAGAGAAAAGTGACATGATACAGGCCTACAAGTATCTTACAAGAGTGAACAGGGTCCAGAGGAGTCTCTTTCAAATGAGAAAGAGCACCAGGACCAGGGGGAATGCAGTGAAGCTGGGGGGGGAAGGGAGTATCAAGAGAGATGAGAGAAAATATTGGTAGATGCCTGGAACAGATTGCCAGCTGTGGTGGAGACTAAAACAGGGAGCTTCAAGCATGAGTGGTGTACACATAGCAGTATATTACAGGAGAGGTGGTGAGGAGGAGAGTCGATGGAGATCAGACAGTGTGTGATGAGGAAGACGAGGCAGGAAACATCTAGGTAGACTAGGTAGGCAACGGTCCTTTTCTGATGACAAATTCAGTGTTTCTGTGTTTATGATCGCACACCTACTATACAAGCAGCTTTTACTACAGCAAGCATCTGATTGTGAACTGTCATTCAGTTGTTGGTGGCTGCAATGGATGTGAGTGCAGGGTGTGTGCTGGTTGCTGTGCACCATAGGTTGGGGGCAAGTTGGGGCAGTTGTAGTGGTACCGGGTGGGCTGGTCGGGGGGGTAGATATTATACTTACTGGGCAGGGGAATCACTCAGCACTAAGGATGTGGTATGGAAGAATTACAGCTCTTACCAGACTACTAATTGGGACACGTGGGGAACCCTCATTTGCATATTAGGCAAGTGGTACTGGGGAATTACTGATCTTACAAAGTGTCTGACTGGGGCCCAGTTGATCAGTGGTGGGTGGGGTCTGCTGTCCGTTGGACACATTGGACAGATGTTTTATTACACAGGCATGCAGTTTGGGGGTTGGGGCACTGGACTTCTGGACAGTTATGCCATGTACCAGTGGAGAAACCAGGGCTAGTGGTAGCCTGACATGGCCAGGTGTTGGGAGTGTAGGAACGCACAGTCCATAACACCTGGTTTAGGGAACCAGTAACTAGTGTTGCACTAATGGATAGCTATACCCAAGGCCCCTGGAATTCTGCGGTTCTGCGGTTGCAGAATTTGCCGCAGAATTTGCATCATGCCGCATAATATATATAGTGCCGCAGAATTCATTGTTTTTGGTGAATTTTCATATAAATATACTGTTTTTCCATAGTGTCTTTCTTTCTCATCTCATTTATCCTGAAGCCCCTCCTCTATGCTCAGCATATGATGTCATCGATGACATCACATCATATTTAGCCAGTAACAGGACTGCATTCTGCCAGAGAAATGAATAAATCATGCTGCAGAAATCAGAAAATGCTGCCGCAGAAGTCAAGGAGCCCTGCCGCAGAAATCAGAAAATTCTGCGGCAGAACACTATACCTTCCCAAACCTCCCAGCATGCCAATGTGCCTATGTGCAAGGTGTTGTCAGCTGCTTTACATAGGTGCACAAGGATGGATTAAGGCCACTCACAAATGGCCTAGTGACTTGGTAACCAAGCAATCATATGACCCTGTGCAGTACTATCCTGCTTTAGAGGTGTAAATTGGGATTAGCAAATTGATAACCTGTCTTAACACTCGCTAAAAAGCTTGAATATTTTGCCTTAGGGCTTTTTAAAGCCATTGTAACTCTGTTAAATGAACAAGAAACCCCCAGAGTTTTGGTTAGGTGGTGCACCTCAGCCCCATGCCCACTGTCGGACCCCGCCCACCTGGGTCCCAATCCTCTGTGTGCCTCCTCTGCCTGGATGATACTGGATGTCTTGGGTGCCAGAAGGAGTGGCGGCCCTCCTATGATTAAGCCAGGAGGTCTCTCGCCAGGTGGAGGTAGGCATTACTGGAGCCTTGGGAGGAGACCCAGAGTGGGGAGGTTAAGGTGAGAGAACTGGGAATGACTGAGAGAAGCCACATTTCCAGTGATTGGAGGAAAAGAGTCGTAAAAAGAAAATAAATTATCCCAAACAGCATTCCCTTTTAATTTTAACCCAAGGCACCTTTTGATAATGTAGCCACCAAACTACCTGACTATCTAACTGCTGCAGGTATTACCAAACCCACTGGTATCAGTTCAGAAAGACACCCTGAATTTTGTCCCTGGGTACCTAAATGCCTAGCTGCAGGTCTGAGGTGCAGCTGGTTGGCCAGCACTGGCACACTTACCTTAACCAAACAACCCCCCTCATGTTCCTCTTGATTGCTTTAAATCTTGAACTGGCTTTTTGAGCCAGTGGACTTGTACACAGATAACTATATACTGTACATATTCCCCAGGTGCAGGGCAATTCCAGCCCTCACTCACAGCTCTGCTGAATTAGTCCTAGGATGGCACACATGACTGAAGTCCTGGGGAAGATGGATCAGGAGATGTAGAACCAGGCCTGATGCTTAACACTTGAAGGTGTAGAAGCTGCAGCTTGGATCTTCAGCACGACCAAAGGTCTTGCAGCCCAACCCCCCCACAACAGAAGCCCACTGCAGGGCATCACACAAGACCCACCAGCCACAAGGACCCAGACATGGGAGCGTCCCCACAGGTCTGGCTCCCCACAGGTCAGAGCACCCCAGCACCCAGGCACAAACCCACAATCCCTTGCTGCCAGCAGCCCCACTTGATGGTAGTCGTGAGCTCCCACCTGGCACATTTAGGATGAATTTTTCAGATCATTTCCATTCTTTCCTCAGTTACCTGTTACAGTATATAGTCAAGCAGTCTCAGCTACCTTCTCGGACATCAGGTTCTGGGGGGGACTGTGCAGAGTCTAAAACTCCAGGGATTTAACACAACAGTCTCCTGTCTGCTCCATCTCAGGAGCAGACAGCAGGCACCCACCCAGACAGCAACTGCTAATCTCCCTGCCCCCACAGTCTTTCAACTCCAACTCAGTGGCCACTCTTGTGCTCTGACTCACACACAAGTTCAGCAACTCTTTTTCAGAAATACATCAAGAAAGTTATTTTTCTCACTGTGCAGGTGCTAGTTGACTCCAGACAGAAGAGGCTGTCTTGTCAGCTTCATAAAACCTGGGTTCAAATCCAGTTTTCATGTCCATTTTCTACAATCCAGTTTTCTCTGCCAACAAACAGTCCTTTAACCTTGTCTTTCCATGTTCCTGTTGATGCCTTGTCATTGCCAGGGTCAGACAGAACCTTTTACACTTTTTCTTACTTTTCTCATCAAAAATCTTTAATCAAACTGGCCCAATGGTGCTGATGGTCGAGGTGCTGGATGCCACACCTCGCACCACGCCGGTGACCTGGGTTCGGAGATGGACTCGGGGAGGTGGGGTGTGGCAGGGGAAGGAGAGGATTGAGCATCCGGAGGGCAGCTCTCCTCTCCCTGGGAAGGGATCCTGGGGCTGCTCGGTGTCCATGCAACCCCAATGGAGATCGGAGGTATTGCAGGATTACCAGCCTGAACGCTGGCGGGAGTGCAGCAGAACTCAGTAGGCAGCCGTGTGTAGATGTCATTGTATCGCACTTCGGGAAACTTAGACAGAAAATCACCTCGGGGATAGGCGACGGCACCTCCATCCACTCAGCCACTCTCCACCGCTGGTCACCCTCCTCTCCTGGGCTGAGCTGAGCCTAGCCTGAATTCAAGATAGAGCACCCTGGGCAGATAGGGTGGCCCTACCTCGGGCGGCTCGTAGCCGGGGAGGGTAGCTGGGCTGGTGCCAGGAGATGGAGGCCTCTCAGGCATGGAGGTAGAGCTGGGGGCATTGGAAGATGCCTGAGAGAGTTCCTCACTGGCTGGTGCAAAAATAGACGATACAAAAAAATAAATCTTTAGTCATCCGTGTCTCACCCATGTGGCGTAGATAAAACTGAAGAGGCTTTCTCCCCATCCTCTGACACAAATCCATTTTCTTAATCCGTTTAACCTTTACTCTGAATAATTTCACCGCTGTGGTGCAGTTTCTCTGGCAGCAACAGAATACTGCAGATCTCCATCTCTTCAGAGCTGCCCACAAAATCCTCTTTCTCTCTAGATGGGGAAGGCACAATCAGCTCTGGGGACAGATGGCTGTCAGCCCCCAGGGCAGCCCGCCCACAGCCCCACCTCCCTAGGGGCTGGAGACCCCTCCTGTGGAGGGCTCCCACCAAACTGAACTTAGAAACCAAAGTTCTTTCCTCTTGGGAGCTTTCTGGCAGCTCCCCATTAGCAGGAGCCACTGTCAAACAAAATTAACATGTCCGAGGTTCCCACGATACCTCACTGGTTGCTGAAAAAGGCACCCAGATTGTCCCTGGTATTTTTCCCCCAAGAGTCTTCACTGTCTTCACTTGAAGTTCTACTCTTCAGCAGCCTCTTCCCCTCTGATGGGCCAACACAAAACTTAGCATTTTTAATTATTTTCCATCCGGTTACTAACACTAAAACTTGTTTTCCCCAGCACCAGACAGGCTGAGAAATATGTGTAGTATAACAGCAGCAGGAATGAGGAATAAATGTTCTAGCTTTACCTGGATTAGGTGAGTGGGGGACCACCGGACTACCAAGGAATTATTATTGTTTCATTGTGTCCAGGATTGACAGTGTGTGTGTGTGTGTGTGTGGGGGGGCGAGGGGGTTGCTGGCAAGCTGCGTGTGTGCAGTTAAAACATGATTCCCAGAATCATTAACTAGCACTAACCCGCAGTATGTTAGCACTTCAGAAAGCATTTAATATACCTGTACACTTTATACGCATTAGAGTGACCTCAGTTGTATGGGCACCTGGTTGCAGTTAGTAATCCTGTGTGTAACCCCACTACAAATGGGGGTTCCCAAAAAGGCTTCCTTGAGCTTGCCTAAATGCTCACTGCCAGGCTGGTGTTCTGTGTTTTAGCAGCTTAAATGTGATTACCAGAGCTTGTATAGCATCTGTGTACTGTCTCTTTAAGAGCTGCCTAATTGCAGTTTAAGTAATCTGAGAAGGAGCTCTGTTGAAAGATGTAACTATTTACTGAAAATTGTTTAGAGTGATAATGATAATGTAGTTTGTCTAGCCTGATTTTTTGTAGCAAGGACTGTTTTGTTCGTCTCCACTATCTTGGTCCTGGACTGCAAATTGGACCAAACAGCAGTGGTGGGACCTAAAATGTAGCCAGACTACAGGAGCTGTCTGAATTCAAAATCTGTAGGAACTTTAGTTTGGAGCTTTTTTTGCGGCTTTTTTGCAACTGAAGGGGGAACTCTTGCTTTGACTGACAGCCAAATCAGCCAACCAAAGCTTTTGGATCTTGGGGAAATTCCGGGCTACTTGCAGTTTTCAGTTAGAACTAAGCTGGAAGCTATGCAAGAAGGAGCTGAAGTGATTCTGAGAGCAGTCCTGAGTGGATTCACATGGGAGAACTATGAAAAGGCTGAGAGTTTGGCCTTCTTGTCTGCCTGCTGCTCCTGAGAGGGAGAGAAGAGAATTATTTTGGACTAAATCCAAGTTTGTGTGACTAAAGAAGCTACTGAAGTGGGCCAGGCTCAGCCTGAAGAAGACTGAATATTTTTGCTGAATGCGATCGCCTGTCAGGAATTCCAGCCACTCTAAGCTCCCGTGTGTGCAGAGACTTTGCAATTGTGCCCGGGGAGCGCTTTGCCTGGTACATTAAAATTCCTGTACATGTAAATGTGCTATGAACTACTAGTGGGTTGTGAGTTAGTTCCCCACTGTGTGAACTGTGTTCTGCTTGCTGGAAGCTGTATCC
Organism: Neoceratodus forsteri; assembly: GCA_016271365.2. NCBI lineage: Eukaryota > Metazoa > Chordata > Ceratodontiformes > Ceratodontidae > Neoceratodus > Neoceratodus forsteri. The sequence goes on from CM057455.1 coordinate 960,263,374, forward strand.
AGCCCAAAACTGACTGCTTCTGAACTTGTCTCCATGTGCTCTGGGCTTTGCCAGACTGCCCACTGCACAGAGAAGCCATTGACGAGAGACCTGCCTGGGGATCAGCCCCCTGCCCCACGCTTGAACAGGAGCAATGCCTCTGCGACTTGTGTGGGCCCTGCTTCTCTTGGCATTCCAGATCAACCACCTGCAGTCTCGATTTTCATACAGCCGGTGTCCAGTCTTGGGTATTGTGAGTAAATACCAGGGTAGCTCCCTACAACAACAGCTTAATCTGAGTGTGTCATCTGATTGTCTTGTTGTTTCGTTTCCTTTATGAACTGAGCTCTCTGACTCTGGAGTACAAATACTGTGTAGTGTGCATGTTGTGTTTTCCATCACAGGGCCTCAACCAGCTGCAACCCTGGGCAACTGTCCTGGCTAGCCCATCTCTTCTCTACCTGGATACCCAGAGGTGGACTGTGTGGGGGGACTCAAAGTGCATGCATAACTGCTTGATTGATATAACCTTTAAGCTAATTAACTGATTTTGCCCTCCCTTGTTCTAGTCCCCTGAATGAATCAGATCTAACTTTTTCTGCATATAATCTGACTGTGGTTCCAGTTTGTGCTCAAAGTTTATTTTTATTGTTTATTGTAAATTTAGAATTAATACCTTTGAGCCAAGGCTCTTTTACAAAGGTTCGCTAAAATTGGTTACAAACAATAGGGATACAAAGGGTTGCACATTTAGGTAACATTGTGGAAATAGACAGAGACAAAAAATAGTTAACCTAATAACATTTATGAACAGCAGATAATATCACTTAAACACTTTCATCATTTAGAAAACAAGTGGAGAGGGAAGATAGGTAAGGGAGGTATGATAGGTAGAGTAAGTGAGAAAAGGAAAAGAGGGGGTGGGAGAAGGAGCAGACCATTGTTGGAGAAGAGGATCCACTAACAGGCCATTGTCTGGTAAGAGGGCAAGGGAGGAGAAGTGAGAGTAGATTAGGATTTAATCGAGGCAGTCACAGGAGTTTGAGGTAGCTAGGTGAGAGAATAGTCTAGATTTAAAAGCACCTAATGAGTTAGAGGAGGTAATAGAGGTGCTAAGAGTATTTAGCCAGTTAGGCACGAGATAGCAATGATCGTTGACCATGTGTGTCCGACAGTGGGGGACCTGAAGAAGCTGGGTTTCTGATCTTCTGGTGAGTCGACACTTGAGTTCTGCAGTATAGCAGGTCTTGAATGCAGGTGGGGTGAGGCCCATGATGGATTTTAGCCATTAGGCAGGTGAAGTACTTTAAACGGTTTGATAGTTGTAGCCACCAGTTTCAGCATAAAGCTCACAGGTATGAGTGTCGATGTGCGCCAGTAAGCAGCCGACATGCCTTGTTTAGGAGGTTGTGATCCTGTTTCAGTGCGCTTGAGAGGCGGACCCATAAATAATTAAGCCATAGTCGATGACTGAGATGATTGAGGATTGAATAGCTAGCTTCAGTGCTGGATGGGTGAGGAGTTGTCTGTTTCGTAGAGTATTCCAAGTCGCTGATTAATAGTTTTGATATACCATCAATATGTGATGCAAAGACTAGGCCTTGATCAAATGTGATTCCAAGATATTTAAAGGTAGCCACTTGTTCAAGGGTGATTCTCAGGAGGTGTTGATAGTGAGTGGAGCTTGCCTTTTCTTGTTCTGCGGGCTAGAAGAGCATAGTTTTTGTTTTTGTGGTTTAGGACAGCTTGTGTTCAGCGAACCACTCTCAACACTGGCAAATGCATGCTGTAGGCTGAGGCGTAAGGGGTTGGGTCTTTGTGTGAGGATAGAATCACAGCTGCCATCGGCATAGAGGATGATTTGCTCAGGGCAGGATTTAGGGAGGAGTTTAGAAAAAGCTGAAGAGAAGAGGGCCTAGGATGGATCCTCAGTGAACTCCTGAGAGGACAGGCTTAGGGTCTGAGAGAACTCCAGCTATTTTACAACCTGGGTGGCAAGGTAGCTTTTATCCAGGCACCAGAGCCCAAGAGTCTGTAGTTGACTGATGAGTAGTCCATGGTGAACAGTGTCAAATGCCTTCGTTAGATCAATAAACACAGCTCCGGTGAGGAGTCCTTTGTCCAAGGCCTTGTGAATCACTCCTGAGAATTCAAGCAGGGCTGTGGAGGTGCTATGCCTTTGTCTGAAACCATGTTGCTGGTCACAAAGGATGTTATATTTCTGCAGGTAGTCTGTAAGCTGGTCGGCTACCATGCGTTCAAGAGCCTTTGATAAGGGAGGAAGTATTGAAATTGGTCTATAGTTACCAGTACTAAAGTACTGTACTGTTGCTATTTGCTGTGCTTAACTTTGTTTTACAGGGGGTTCCCAGGGTCGAGCCGAGGAACCAGCCCTGGTGGTAAGTGCAAACAGTGTGGGTACTTGTGTGGTGTACCAGGGTTATTGTGAAAGTGATTATTGTACAGTGTTCAGGCCACTAGAGGGGAAAGAGGAGGTTACAGTGTCCTGGAGGGCTGTGCCCAGGTTAGCTTGACCACTACCAACCCTGACCTCCGGGTGGAGGCACCTGTTTCAGAACTCAGGCCCCTTAACCTGCTACTAGCCAAGCAGGCAGGGGTAGTAGCCCTTGGGATAGCCACCTAGGGGTTATATGTGCAAAAAAAAAAAATAGTGCCAGCTTAACAGGTTAACACTGCACAGAAGAATGCTTTTAAAAATAGTACCAGCCATGCTTATCACAACGAGTGCAATTCTGTTACAGTGGTATGTGGGCCCCATTTTCAGATTAGAGTGGTGCACTTCAAGTGCTGCACCTGAGATAGCACACAGCCACAGAAGGTGGTGGTAAATGGCACTCACTACAATGAAGAGAGAGAGACCAGTAGGGTGCCGGAAGGCTCAGTAATGGGACAAGTCCTCTTCAGTGTATTTATAAGTGGCATAACAGAAGAACTGGAAGGGAAGATGTGCCTTTTGGCAGATGACACCACAATCTGTAATAGCATTGATAGGTGCAGTTGGAGAAAATTAGTAGGGACCTTAGAAAACTTGGAAGATTGGTCCTACCTCCCTAGGGCTCCCTCCATGGATGAGGCCCTCGAATTCTTCACGACCAGATTCCTGGCTATCTGGGACTCCCATGCGCCTCTCAGGTAATCCAGAGTAAGGGGATCCCATCTACCGTGGGTGACCACCAACCTCCTGGAACAACTACTAGTCAGGGACTGAGCCTGGAAAACCTATAAGGCAACAGGTACTCAAACGGCTCTGCAGTACTACCGATCGCTAAGGAATGCCTGCACAAGACTTATCCATCAGGCCAAATCAAATTATTTCAAGTCTGCTTTCCACAATAATTTTACTCATCCAGCACAATTCTGGAAGTCAATTAAATCCCTCCTCGCCCCCTTAGCCCCATCCCCTACCAACCGTCAATATAGCAGGAAGTACTATCACTGCACCGAGCGCCTGTAGCCACAGAGCTCAACTCCTATTTCACAAACTGTACGTCCGCCTGTACTATCCTCTCACCCTGGCTCCTCCCCATGTTCTCCCAGTTTCTCCTCACCTGCCAACTTCTCGCTTCGCTTTGTTACACCCGCTGAGGTACAAAAATACTTTGGTCTCTAACCAGAGAAGGAAAATGCCCTCAGGCCTTGACTCCAAAATGCTCCATTTTCTGCACCAGCCATAGCCAACCTTTAGCCACTCTCTTTAACCTGTCATTCAGACTTGGTACCATCCCTACAAAATGGAAACATGCCACAGTCATACCCCTCACCAATGGAGACGATCCTTCCTTCCCGTGCAACTACCGAACTATATCGCTGCTCCCCATCCTAGCCAAAATCCAGAAGCGCCTTGTACTAGCCCAGCTCTCCCACTTCCTCAACTCCATCTCCTTCTTCACTCCTTATCAGGCTGGGCTTAGAAAAATCACTCCACCATCACCTCTCTCCTCCGTCTCACCGACACCATCCTCACGGGCATGGATAAAGGGGAGATAACTGTGGCTATCTTTGTCGACCTGGCTAAGGCTTTCAGCTTGGTCTCTCATGCTCTGTTACTGTCCAAACTCAGCCAAGCTGGACTGATGGAACCTGCCAGCAATTGGTTCCAGTCGTACTTGGCAGACAGGTCCCACTCAGTCCAAATTGGCTCGGCCATCTCCACCTCACTCCCTGTTACCACTGGGGTCCCCCAAGGATCTGTCCTAGGCCCTTTGTTGTTTTCTATCTTCCTCAATGATCTGCCTGCAGCCTGCCCTCATACGTCTATCCACATGTATGCAGATGACACGGTGCTGTATGCCTCTGGGTCATCGGCCTCCGCCATGGCAGCCTGCCTGCAGCAGGATTTTGACTCGGTCCAACACTGATTCCGTTCAAATCAGTTATTTCTGAACCCAGATAAAACTGTCTCCCTAACATTTGGCACTTGGGCCAAACTGTCCCGTCTCCCAGCCTCCCCAACATTCCACACATTGGAAGGCTCCCCCCTGGAGGTTTGCACTTCCTACAGATACCTCGGGGTCTGGTAGACCAGCATCTTGACTTCGCTACGCATATTGATGCTATTCATAAGAAGCTACACCCCATGCTGGGTGCATTATACCGTAAAAGCTGCATCCCCTGCCCACGTGCCTGGCTACGCTCAAAATATGATCCTACCAATAATGGACTATGGGGATGTAGTCTACTGTGTAGCCACTAAATCCTCCCTGACCAAACTAGACCCTCTCTTCAGCTCATTCTGCCATTTCTCCCTGACTGCCCTCCCAGTACACATCACTGTGACCTCTACCATTCCTTAGATTTCCTTCTCTCACAATCGGAGATTGGTACACTGTGCTAGAACTGCTGTGAAATTCTGGTCGCAGTCCTCCCTCCTACCTTATGACCACCCTTAATGTTCTTCCTCCAGCCTACCTACCAGAAACATTGATTCTGGCTACTTTGTGTCCCCACAGGTCTACCAGGTCTGGACAGGCTGTTTCAGCTTCAGATGCCTAAGTTATGGAACTCCTGTCGGCTGATATTAGACATGCCACCAGCACTCCTCACCGCAATGCTCTATTCAAGACTCAATTCTCCACTACTTGCTCATGCATTCCGGCCCGCTGAAGCCTTTGCAGCCTTTGGTGGCAGCTGTTTATTGTCTTTGCTAATTGTTACCCTGCTCTTGACAACCCTGCTTATTGTTATGATGTTGGTTGCTGTGTAATTATGTAATTATGTGAGTATAGCCACCTTGTCTGTACTACCTTGTTTGTATATTACTATATATTTATATGGATTTGCCTACTCTGTTATGACTGTACTTGAATTATGTACATGTGTAACTTCTATTAACACTGTATCCTACCTATCCCATATACCCCCAGGGCACATCTGGAATCGAGCGGTACTCTGCTCAGTATGCCTTCCTGGTAAAACTCTTAAATAAATGACTAAATAAATAAATGTGCCTTTATATGCAATTGCATCATTACATGCTTGGCTGCCCAGGGGATGAATCCAAAGGTAGAAACCCCCAATGGCAGAATGATTCAACAACCTGCCGCAGATTCTGCACTACTAACCAGGCTCTGCTCCTGTTTGAATATGTGTCTCCTTGTCAATGGCCCTTCCCCTCCTTGCCCCAACACGGGTGGATGTGGGTGGGGGATCTCAGAGCAAGTATGTCCTGTGGATGGTAAGTGAATGGGTTGAGATGTCAGTGGCAAGGGTCGAGGGTGACTAAGGGATAGAAACTCTATGGGAAAAAAGAATAAAACACAGTTTGAGAAGCTCAAACTCTAAAACAGACTGTGAATGCCTCCAGTGAGGCATCACATTAAAGTTATTCAGTATAGAAGCAATGCAAATTATATGCATGTGCCAGCTAAACTCTGATGAGAACTGACACTGAGGTGTTGCAGCAAAATATATATTTTTTGTTTCTTAACCAAGAAACTTTTATTAAAACAAAGCATTAAAATAAAACAAAAACTAAATCAAACATAGTCCACAGAGTACAAACTAGCAAAGCTTTTGGATTACACTATCACAGTTCCTGAAGTGGTTCCAAGCATTCAGCTCAGACAAGTTGATGGACTAACACAGTAATTAATTACACATAAATCTGATAAAAATTTAACTTGGAAAAATGCATGCAGCCCCCTATGTATATGTTAGAATTATCCAGTATTAGCTTCCCATACAAATGTGTCTAACAGTAAAGGAAGGTAGCACTTATTTAAAAGAATAAACTACAGCATTTTAAAATAGTTCTAAAAGTTTCTTGTAACATCACAATGTTCTGAAATTTGATTAAAGGGTGCAAGCAAAACAAGATGTAAAACCCGTGAAAGAAGCAGAATAAGAGATAGCCCTGTTTTTTTACCTTCTGCTCTGCAGCAAACATCCTCTCATCAAGTCAGCAGCTCCCTGAATGCAACAGGAAATGAGTGCAGGGCCAAGCCATTCAAGGGGAGGGGTAATTTCAGAATGTAGTCCATTTCAGTATATAGTTTGTTTCAGTATATAGTGTATGTGAATTTTTCAGTCTACAGTGTATGTATTTAAATAAATAGTGTATGTGTTTCACCATGTAGTGTATTTGTTTCAGTATATAGTGTATGTGTTTTTTTATGTTTGCTTGTGCACATGCGTAAGAAACATTATGTGTCAGTTTAGGAGAGAAGCGGGTTGTGGAGGTGCGGCCCTGTGGCAGCCAACACCAGCACTGCATTTGTGGGCTTGGCACTTTTCACCCAATGCAGGCCCAGTGTCCTGTTGACACTGGTTCTGAAGTACCACCAATTGACATGGATTGCCGCTGCAAGGAGGGGTTGCTATCATTGGAAAGGCCAGCCATTCCGGGCTGTGTAGAGAGTGACATGTCATTGCAGGATGGTACCTTGCCTGGTTTAACATTTCCCTAAACATGGTGGCACTAAGCCCCATGAAAGCCGACAGGGTGTCAATCCCCTGTCGGCATGCCTGAACCAGTCCATTTGCAGGCAGGCAGAGCCACTCCCGTCGCGCCAAAAGCCCCCATTTGTTTTGTGCGAGGTGCCCAATCCCCTCATTATGCCTCCCACACACACACGTTCTGTGCCAAGAGGGGCCCAGTCCCCCATCGACTTCAGTCTCCCCACCCCAAAATGCAGGTGACACACTGGGAGCCCACCCCAGTGTGCCCATAGGAAGCCTGCAAAACAAAAAACCTTCCATGACGTCTTTTTTTTTTAAGTTGTGTCCTGAAACAAAAGAACGGTCTCTTGCAGTCTCCCCAACCCCGCCCACCCTCTGCACCCCACCTCCCCACACCCCTCACTCCATTACTTACCTCCGAGCCCAGCGTGATGATCTTCGTGGACCGATCACGCTTGAACTCTTCAAAGTTGATCAGTGAACTGAAGAAATGCCAGTAAGCTGTATAATGGCATAAATAGGGTTTTTCAACTTATGTGGATATCTTGGCCATTTTTGGACTTTTGGCACCAAATTTTCATCATGAGGTTATTAGGACCCTCCCTTATGAATTCAGTCACTGTCATGGCGTTATTCAGTCCCAAAAGGTGATTTCGCGGTCACTGTGCAGAATCATCTTTCAGGATTGATTAACGAAATGACAGTGCCACTGTTCATAAGGTGGGTTCTCAAAATGCCTACTTTGCAAATTTGGTGAAAAAAATCCCAGAAGTGACTGTTTTACGAGCGCGCATTGCGCAGTTTCCATGCACACTCGTAACTTCGTAAATTTGTAATATTTTCACTCCATATTTTCAACATTGGCATTTTTTGAAACCTCCTTAATTCTGAATAGTACAGCTGTCATTTTCCATATCCTTACCGAAATGTGTTTTCGCACTTTCGGCGCAGATTAGCGTGGTTGCTGTGAGAAATCAGTGTTCAGGACAGATTAAGAAAATCACAGTGACACTGTTCATGAGCAGAGGTGCTAAAATGCCTATGTTGAAAATTTGGTGACGAAAGTCCATAAAATGACTGTGTTATGAGCGTGCGTTGTGGAGTTTCCATGCACCCTCGTAACTTTGCAAATCTGTAGTATTTTCACTTCAGATGTTCAACACTGGCATTTTTTTCAGACCTCCTTATGAACAGTACAAGTGTCATTTTTCACATCCTGGCCAAAATGAGTTTTCACACTTTCGCCACACAATAACACAGTCGCTGTGGGAAGTCAGTGTTCTGAACAGACTAAAAAAATCACAGTGACACTGTTCATGAGTAGAGGTGCTAAAATGCCTATGTTGAAAATTTAGTGACACAAGTCCATAAAATGACCGTGTTACAAGCGCTCGTTGTGCAGTTTTCACACACCCTTGTAATTTCTCGCATTTGTAATGTTTTAACTCCAGATTTTCAACATTGGCATTTTTCACACCTCTAATGAACAGTACAGCTGTTATTTTCATATCCTCCCGAAATATCGTTTACATCTGGCACAGAATAACGTGGTCACTGTGGGAAATCAATGTTTGGGACAGATTAAGACAATCATAGTGACAGTGTTCATGAGCAGAGGTCACAAAATGCCTATATTGAAAATTTGGTGAAATAATTCCACTAAATGACCGTTATGCGCATGTGTTGCGCAGTTTCCATGTATGCTTGGAAGTTTGAGCATTTTTTATATTTTCACTACAGATTTTCAGCATTGCCATCTCTTCACATCTCCCTATGAATGGTACAGCTGTCATTCTTCACATCCTACCTGATCTGTGTTTTTGTACATCTGGCATAGAATGGCATGGTCACTGTGGGAACTCAAAGTTTGGGACACATAAAAAAAATCACAGTGCCACTGTTCATGGGAAGAGGTCCCAAATGCTTTCATGAGGTGAGGTCACAAAAAGGCCATGTTGAAAATTTGTAGTGCAAACACCAACAAGCATGGGCGTTAGGGTTTCTAACCATAACGTCCCACCCTGTACTGAACTGACAGGCATCAGGGTGTGCCTTTGGATTGCTGACTGTAATGCTCATGCCATCCCACCCCCACCCCCACCCTGCAGCCAATGACAGGCATCAAGGTGTGCCTTGGACTCTTTGGCCCCAGAGTTCACCCCATTCTCCTATACTGCACCCATTTCAGCGTATGTCCTTATGGAATGGGGTGACTGTAAAGCCGAACACCCCAAGGCACACATAAACACGTGTTGGTGTCTGCAGGATATGGTAAGGTGAATGGCATGAGCGTTATGACCGATGGCCCAAACGCATACCCCAATGCCTGTCCGCTCTGCAGGGTGGAGGTGGGGTTGGCGAAGTTCAATACTTCACTGCCAATCCTATTCTGCATCTGTCTAACTCCTGCATTTCCAGTGCTAATACCAGCAAGCAAACATTAGGCATTGACAAATGCTTGTTAAAATATACTATGTTTGTATTTCAGTAGGTAATATATTTCTCTCAGTATATAGAGTATGCAACATTTTTGAACAGAGAGGGTAAGTGTTTTTGATATATAGTGTATTTATTTCAGTATATAGTGTATGCAGATTTTTCAATGCATAGTGTATTTATTTCAATATATAGTGTATGTATTTCAATACAGACACAAGCGGATCCTGCGAGGGTCCACATGTAGGTCAAGAGGCAAACGGAACAATCACCTCTCCCACCCCTGAAATCACCATGTCCACAAGGTAACGGGAACCTACAGCTCATGCCAGGCCAAGGAGCTCCCCGAAACCACCACATCCACAAGACACAAGCAGATCCTGCGAGGGTCCACACAGAGGTCGAGAGGGCAAGCGGACCAGTCGCCTCCCCACCCCCAAAACCACCATGTCCATACGGTACGAGAACCTATAGCTCATGCTAGGCCAAGGAGCTCCATGAAACCACCACGTCCACAAGGTACGGGAACCTACAGCTCACACCAGGCCAAGGAATTCCATCTTCTCGCTAGCAGAACTTACTGAGTTTGTTTGGCGCCATTTTTTAATTTAAACCCGGCTCTCAGCGCTTGGTGCCATTTTAATTTAAAATTTTTGTCAGTGTACAAGTGGAGATATTTTTTTTTTTCTAGAAAGTTTTCTCTACTCTCTCTTACCCCCATGCTTACTAAATAAGCCTTACCGTAGGCTTTAATTGTAAAGGTAGGCTGTATGCATGCAGGTAGTTTTATACCAAGGGTCTGTCTGAAGCTTAAGGGTATTCAATAGTAGCCAACATGCCTCTGATTTAAAAAAAATAAAATAAAATAAAAGCCTTAAGGGATTCCTTCGTGTTCACCTGAAAGTACTGCTCTGCTAAACTAGTTCTCGCTAAATTGTTAAAGTAACTTACGAACAGCCTAATAATTAGTTCTGCTAAGTAAGTGCGGTCAGTATTCCTAAAGGATTCCGTTGTTAAAGTAAAATAAGATCTGTTAAGAATTTATTCTGCTCATTAAGTTAGTTTCAGTCTCACTGTACTCCCTGAAATAAGCAGCCCACAAAACGGAGCATTTCTCCAGCCAGCCTGTAACTCAGTTCTCTGAAACCGGATGCACAGTAACCTCAGGCTTCGTTTCTAACAGACCCCTAGTTTCAAGCTTTACCCCTGCCCCCCCTTTACCTATAAAATCTTACCTGGCTCTCCCATTTTCTTCACAGACACAAGCGGATCCTGCGAGGGTCCACACGGAGGTCGAGAGGGCAAGCAGACCAGTCACCTCCCCCAACCCCGAAACCACCACATCCACAAGGTACGGGAACCTACAGCTCACGCCAGGCCAAGGAGCTCCGTCTCCTCGCTAGCAGAACTTATTGAGTGTGTCCCCGCCGATGCTGTGCGTTGGCTCCCCACCACCACCCTTGGTCAGCTGTCCCTTATATAGGGAGTAGGGAGAGTGCCTGAACCAAGCAGCCCACTTCTCCACTTGCAACTTTTACACACTCACCTCTAGGGGCAGATTTTCGACTTTCCCTCACTGTCTTCAGGCTCTTCCTCTGGTCTTCCTCCCATCGCTTATTCACTATGTATCTGTCAGCCATCTCCATACTCACTCTGCTGTTCCCTGTGCTGACACCTCCACCTCTACTTTTCCTGAATATCTTCCCTCCTGTGGAAATGACGTCTTTCTGCCTGACTGGCAGCCTCCCCAACAATTTATCCCACAGCACATAAGTGATCTTTTGTCCTGCAACCCATAGAGTGATCTACTGTGCGGTAACCTCTTCCCGCAGAACCCTGCTGCCACTAGGGTGGGAGCTCAGCCTCTACATTCTCGGTCATCCCCAATCCTGCCATCTCCCCTCTCTCGTCTCCTGATCCTGGTTTCCCCTAATATACTAACCCTTCCCATTCCCACACTTCCTAACACTAAAGGGTCTCAAGCAAACAATTCTTACTGCCCCAAAAGTTGGCCTGGAATCCCATCCTCAGGTCTCTTCTCCTTCTCCTTCTTAGTCTGGCAATATACACCTAACCCTGGACCTCTTGCAGCCTACATCCCCACACAATCCCACCAGGTGGGTTGCATATTACCACCCTTAATGTCTGCAGCCTACTAAAAAATGGGACACCTACCAGGGCTGGGTCATGTAACATCAGCCTGATATCATTGCCGTGGGTGAAACCTGGCACTCCTCCCATATCCCTAATTGCGTCAGTCACCCTTACGGGTATAATGTATTCCAAGCCGACCGTCAGGGTAAGTGGGGGGGGGGTGCTGTGCCATTCACACCAAGGACACCATGAATGTACACCTGCTCCCCCCTCCCCATCTCCTACCCAGACCCCAGGCCCTCACACTCAAACTTACCCTTGGACAATCCCATACCCCCCTGCTCATCACCACTATATACATTCCCCCCAGGGACCAGAAGGCAGCCTTCCACTCTGTCATGTCCTACCTGGCCACCTTACCATCTCAAAATGTAAACATTTTTCTGGGGGATTTCAAAATCAATTGGCAGTCTAAGTCTGCCCCCACATTCATTGACGCAGCCACAGCCCATGACCTAACACAAATAGTCCCCTCCCCCACCCGACTGCACCAGTGCACTGGGTCCTCCTCCCTTTTGGGCCTAGTCTTCCTCTGCCCCCACAAAATCACTAGCACTACTATACTCCCAGATGCGATTAGTGACCACTTCCCTGTCTTCTGCTTCTGGACTTGCAAGGCCCCTATGTCCCTCCAAAATGATGCTACGGCGTAAACCTGGCCCTGGTAAACTTACACTCCTAAAAGCTCATCTCAGTACGATGGATTGGTCATTCATTAACTAATACCCTTGACCCAGACAGAGCCCTTGATCTCTTCATTCATTCATTCCTTTAACGTTATCTGTGACATGTTGCCCTTGTGCAGTCCAGAGATTCCCTATGGCACCTCTCCAATGAGACTGGCCTGCCATCGGACAGACAGAAGTACAGAGAAGCCTGGAACCAATGCACATGGTCTCTGTGCAAAGCCAAGGCTGAGTTCTACAAATCTGTCCTAACCTCTACCTGGGGTTCGGGGTGTAAATTCTGGAACAATATTAAGGACATCTGCAGCAAAGCCCCCAACCCAGCCCCCACGCAAATCTTGGTCAAAGGGGACCTGACCTCCGATCCCACTCGGATGGCCACCTCATTTAACCACGCCTTCACCGACCTCAGCCACGTCCTCCCTCGCCATTTCTTTGATCCACCCCCTGTCTCCCACATCACCTCCACCTTTGCACACCCTCCTTTTCACCTACATTGTATCTCCCCAGGTCTGCAGAGCCTTCATCAAAAAGCCATAAGCCACTCCCAATCACAGTAGTGACTCTTTAAGACCTGAGACTTCTCCGGCTCCTCTTCACGAGGTGCTAATCCCTCACCCACATTATTAACTGATCTTTATGTCTTGGGAAATTCTCCTGCCCTGGAAATCTGCCTCTATCACCCCCATATTTAAGAGTGGGGACCGTACCTCCACCAACAACTATCACCCTATCTCTATTCTCCCTCCCCTATCTAATGCTCGGAAGTGTATTGTTTCTGATCAGCTCACTGACCACCCCAACAAACATAAAATACTTTGCAACCAGCTACATGGCTTCCATAAGGGACACAGTACAACTACCGCCCTACTCAAATTCACCACCCTCCTTCATATGGCCCTTGACAGTGGTCATCTCTCTGGTGTGGTTTCCTTTGACCTCACTAAGGCATTTGACACCATTAACCACTTCCTCCTCCTAACTACTCTCTCTAAACGTGGTCTCTCTCAAGATGCCCTCTGCTGGTTCACTGAATATTTGGCGGATCATTTCCAGCAAGTCAGAATTGGCACCACCTTATCCAGCAGGCTGCCAGTCCACTCCGGTGTCCCTCAGGGGTCCATCCTCGGACCTTTACTATTCAGTCTCTTCCTTAACTCCCTCCCCCAGTCCTGCTCAGGCAACATCCTACTCTATGCGGATGACGCTGTCCTGTACTCCTCCAATCCTGACCCCTCTCAGCTCCACCTCTCCCTCCAGTTCTCATTCAGTGATGCCGAAAAGTGGTTCTCCTCACAGCACCTTATTCTAAACTATAAGAAGATTAGAGTTATATACTTCTCACACTCACTTAACTCCAAGAATGACTGCTGCCTTCAAGTACTAACTGCCAACCAGACTCCACTTGAGCAAGTGGACTCCTTTAAATATCTAGGAATCGCACTTGACCTGGCCCTTAATTTCCACCATCACATTCATCAACTGTCTATAGCCCTCAATATCCTTTACCAGTTTAAACACTGTCTTACTCCTGATGCCCTTCAACTAGCAGTCTCCTCCTCGGTCCTCTCCCTTCTAGACTATGGAATGCTAATCTATAGCACTGCCAGCTCCTCTGCCTTATCCAGACTATGGCTGTCCCTCAACAAAGCCTGTCATCTCATACTGGGCTGTGATCATCTAACCCACACATGCTCACTTTACAATGCCACGAACTGGCTTAACCTTGATAACAGAATCAGGTTTCATACTTGCCTCATGGCCAAAAAGATTACCCTTGGTCTCGCCCCAGTCTCTCCCTCTAATCTAATGGGCACGTACATCAGCACACCTTAACTCAAGCAGGCAACTCCTCATGGTTCCCCACTGCTGCACCTCCAAATTCCAAAGGTCCTTTAGTTACAGACCCTTCCTGGGTGAATAATCTGCCTAACACTCTCACAACAAATGAATAGAATCAGCTCCTACAAAGTCTACCTTAGGAACCATCTACAGTCCTCTAATCTGTGTGGATTGTCTCTGAACCCGCCTCCTCCCTATTCCTTTTGACTAAGGCCTATGGCCATCTAAACCCCACCCTCCAATCTGAAACTCTCTATAGTAGCTCATTAATGGAGTTTTTAAATATACCTGTTCACTGGAGTCTAATACCATGACTCTACTGTATCTAAATGTTAGCCTATTTACTGTATCTTTTGTATATTGATTGCTTGCTTGTGTTCTGCTTCTGTATTGCTCTGTACTGTTCTCTTCTTGTTTTACCTGTACTGACGTGGAACCTTTGAAAGAGTCTTTGACTCAAAGGTACTTTCAAATCCTCAATAAATAAAAAAATATATATGTAAACTGTAGATGTTTCAATATATAGAGCATTTGTTTCAGTAGACAGTGTATGTGCTTTTTTCAATGTGTAGTGTATTTTAATAGATAGTGTATGTATTTCAATATATAGTGTGTTTGTTTCAGTATATAGTATATTCAGATTTTTTTTTCAATATATAGTGTATGTGTTGCAATGTATAGAATATTTGCTTCAGTAGATAGTTTATGTGGATTTTTCAGTCTGTAGTGTATGTATCTCAATAGATAATGTATATGTTTCAGTACCTAGTACATTTGTTTCAGTATATAGTGTATGTGGCTTTTCAGTACTCAGTATATGGAGTTCAGTAGATAGTGTATGTATTTCACTATATAATGTAAGCATTTCACTATATAGTGTATGTGTTTCACTATATGATATATGCATTTCAGTATACAGTATATGTATTTCACTATATGATGTATATATTTTAGTAGATAGTGTATGTGGTTCACTACATTGTGTATGCATTTCACTATATGATGTATATATTTTACTATATGATATACTGTATGTATTTCACTATGTAGTGTATGTGTTTTACTATACAGTCAGAGATTATGAATTATGTCCCTAACGGCTCCATACCTGGGGCATGATTAAACTGGAGGGGAGAAGTTTATGAGACATGAGGAAATATTTCTTCACTGAAGGTGTGGTAGATGCCTGGAACAGACTGCCAGCAGAAGCAGTTGAGGACAAAAAATGGGGGCTTCAAGCATGCATTTGATAGATATATGGGTGTATTAGAAAACAGACAGGGAGGAGGGAGGGAGGGTCACTGGAGATCAGTTAGGATCCTGCAGAGATAGATTAGGCAGGGAACATCTGGGGGCTGGGTGGGCCAAGCAGTCCTTTTCTGCTGACAGACTCTATGCTTCTATGTTTCTATAGTCTGCTAGGCCTTCATCTACCCTTCAGTCTGTAGTATGGACCGTCAGAATTATTGTACACCCCTTTATGTTGCACAGCACTGAATATATACCCAATTTGCATATGGACTCACATCCAAGCATCCAAGCATTTCAGACGATATTATACCACTTTTCATGCTGTGTAAACCTTAATGACCTTTCCCCTAAGGAATCTGTGTAGTCCTGCTTTCAAGCCTGAACAGTGCTAGCTTCTTCAGCCCCATTGGGTAGGCAATTCCAAATGTTAACCTAAATCACACTCTGCGTAAAGTAATGCTTTCTTATGATTTTCCTTAATCTGTCCTCCTCTGAGGGCATGCTCTCAAGTTCTTCTTGCATTCAAACATCTGTGCATGCTTCACAGTCTCTGTCCCCTTTAGTATTTTGAAAACCATAATAATTCCCCCAACATCTCTTTTCTAGGCACAATAATCTGAGTATGTCCATTCTTTCCTCATGGCTTTTGCCTCCTAAGCCACTAATCAGTGTGGGGGCCCTGTGCTGGTCTGTTTCAAGCTCTTCAGTGTCCTTTTGATACAGCGGTGACCAGAGCTTGATGCAGTAGTACTTATTTAATTGCCACTACAGGCATTATTAAAGATGCAACATGAGGCCCAGTGGCACTGAGGGTTGAGGGCACTGGACGCCACACCTCGCTGCCATGCTGGCGACCCAGGTTCGGATGCAAGCCTGGCCACCAGGGGTCGGGGGGGATAGGATCGGAGCATCCAGAGGACTACTCTCATCCCAGGGATCCTATCCCAAGGAGGATACAGGGAATTACCGCTGTAGCAGCCCCTGGTGATGACCAGAGGCAATACCAGACCGGTGGCAACATAAGGGGCGGAGGCGGTAAGATCGCCGCACGCAGGTGCCGGGAGGTCATTGCATGCTGAACCCGGGGCCAAAACATGGAGGAAAATATGTGGGGCAATCTCTGCAGCTGATGGCCACGCCCTGTGCCCCCGGACCCAAGAGAGGCGTCTGTCCAGGGTACGGTGCGATGTTGGCCCATCCCTGTGTTCCGTGGGTTCGTGTGGCCCACGCGCATGACCGGGTCCGGGTGGTGCAGGCATGGTGGCCGGAGATCTTGGGGCTCACTTCGCTAAGGAGGTGGATAAATAGAATAATAAAAATGAAAAAGATTCTTAGCACATGTACTGCATTAAAATTTCACATACAGATAAATATTTATAAAGAGCTCAAGTTACATAATTTTAGAGGACTTAGTTTGAGTAATACTTTCCAATCATCTCATTATGGTACAGAAATACATTGAGCACAACTAAGACACAGCACAGAATCAAGCCCCTTTCAGGGTAAGAGAACAGATTGTTAGATATGGGATATAATACATTATAATCATCAAACTACAAAAATTAGTCAGTGAGTGGAGGACTATCCAGTAAATATAATTTAGATAATAGACGGCTAAATTCAATATGTAATTATGTAATTGGGGAGTTCAGGTCTGGTTACCTGCACACTTTCCCATCAGAGTTAGTAGTCTCTTATCGCTAGCTGAAGGAAGGTCACAAGACCCAAAAATTCAATTATCTGTGCATTCCCTATCCGTTTTCTAATATTTCAAAAATTAAATAATGTGGAAGAGATTTAGTAAAAGCCAGTAATAATTTTAATCTTTGTGAGTTGTTTGTGGTATATAATACATATAGGAATTTTCTTTAGATTCATGTTGATGCAGTACTCTAGGTGTGGGGGGGCCAAGGCCTTGTGCAGGGGAGGATCATCTCTCATGACCGTAAACCCCTCCTAATGTATCCCAGCATTCTGTTTGCTTTATTGCCTGTGGCAGCACACTGCCTGTCTGGCTTCAGTTTATGGCCCATAATTTATTCCCAGATCCATTTCCTCAGTCATGCTGTCCACTGTTGCACCATACAGAGTATATGTGCAACACGTGTTCCTCATCCCTAGGTGCAGCACCTTGCACTTTTCTGCATTAAATCTTAAGCCTTCATTTCTCAGCCCAGTACCCCATGTATGCTGGTCCTCCTGTAGTGCATCCACCTTCTCTGCTTATCTTGCCAGTTTAGTATCATCAGCAAACTTCATGAGCCTGTTGCTGACCCCCTCTCCTATGTCCTTAAACATTTTAAAGGGGAAGAGACCCAGCACGGACTCCTGAAGTCCTCCCCATCAGCACATTCCTCTGAATGGTGACCTTCCACCACCATTCTCTGCTTTCTACTTGTCAGAGGAGAAAGTGGATTGCCTAACAACAGATTTAGAAACATAGACTGTGATGGCAGAAGAAACCCAATGGCCCATCAGCCTGCCCATAACCCCGTATCTTACCTTGAGACATGATCATATGGGTCGTTGTCTGCACTATCCACCCTCGCTCCTGTTTACTACTACCCCTGAGTAACAACTAAGTCTTTAACTCTGTCTCAACGTGTTTGAAATCATTAATGGTTTTGCTCCCACCACCTCCACTGGCAGACTGTTCTGGACACTTGCTATTCCTTCGGATTCGTGGGTATGGACCAGAATATGGCGATATTTGTACAAGTCTGTCAAACAGGACAGACTTAGATTGGTACAGTTTCAGGTATTGCATGACCTTTATTTTTCTCAGCCAGACTATACAATTTGGGAAGAACGGTCTTCTCGGTTTGCAACAGATGCCATCAGGACGAGGGTACCTTGAGCCATATGCTCGGGGATTGTGTGAAAATTCAGCCTTTTTGGAGGGCTATTAAAGTCTCATTTGATCCTTTTGTTGGGACTCAAAGATTTTTTCTTTCCTGACATTTGTTTGGTGGCACTCTATCCACAAGACTTATTTGGTATTAGGAAGGCTCATATGGCACTTATCTCCGCCGTGGCAAAGCTGGTCATACTGCGACGTTGACTAGATGACTCGACTCCATCTTTAAAAGAACGGCAGAGTAAAATTATGTGCACTATCATGTTAGAAAAGCATATTGCTTATCGTAAAAAGCGTACCCAGACCTTTATATCTCGGTGGGAGTCTCTTTTCACCCTTCTTTCGATCTGATCGCAGTGATTGCTGGCCTTTTTTTCATTGGTGTATATACCAGCTCTGTTGAGCCTTTTTCCTGGGGGACTTTCTTTTTAGTCAGGTCTTTCTTTTTCATCTATTTTATATATCATCGGCAGGGCTGAGCTGTGGGAGAGGCGGGGTTGGTATTGTGAGGGGTAGACACCTTTGTTGTTTCTAGTTTTATTTGCCTTCCTTAGAGTATTGTATTGTAATGTTTGTTTGGACTGTACTTTTTATCAGTTTACATGCACATAGTATTGTACAATTTGTGATAGACCTTTCTTTCTTCCTTGTTTTTGTTTTGGTTGTGATTATGGTTATGATTGTTAAAACTCAATAAAGTGTACTAATTAATAAAGACTGTCTATGACTCCACCACTGTCTGTGTAAATAAAACTTTCTCACATTCCTCCTGAACCTTCACCCCCATCAGCTTCCATTTGTGACCTTCTGTTCTAGATTCTGTGCTCTTGTTGAATAGTTCCTCACAGTTCACCATGTTCATTCCTTTCAGGAAGACGATCCTCATAGGATCTGTCCCACTGACCCAGAATCATTTTGGTTCCCTTTGCTGCACGTCTTTAGCCTATCCTTGTCTTTCCTTAGGTGAAGACTCAAAACTGGGCACAGTACTCTAGGTGAGGATCTCATGAGAGTTCTGTGGAGAAGTAGTCATAACTTTTTTCTCCTGCTGTAGAAACTAGGGCTGTGCAAACCTCCCAACGCTCGACCATGCAAACTTTGACCGTTGAACCAGGTAAAGATTGCCATCAGTACAGAATCCCACAATGTAGGCTACTTGTTTCAAAACTGTGTGTCAGTTGAGACAGTGCCACACATGGACAAGGCTTCCGGTATGCCATGGATATTTGGATGAGTGTTGTACACACATGTTTCATGAGCAACAGTGCCTCAAAATTATTTATTCAGCCTGTGTAGACCTGCCAAAATGTTCAGCATAGTCACCTGAAAGAGGACTGAGTGAAGACAACAGTGCAATGTCCCACAATGGGGATACTGGTTCTAAAAATTGTGTGCCCATTGGGACAGTGCCACACATGGACAAGACTTCCATTATGCCATGGATAAGTGCCCCAAAGATTATTTATTCAACCTGTGTAGGCCTGTCAGAATTCACAAAAGTTTGATCTGAAGAAGATTGGGTGAAAACAGTTTATTATCCCACAATGTGTGTATAGGCTACTGGTTAAAAAAAAAAACCTAATAGCCAGCCCGGTGGCACTGAGGGCTGTGGTGCTGGATGCCTTACCTTGTGCCATGCCAGCGACCCATGTTCAGGAATGAGCACGGGTTGCTGGGGTCAGCAGAGAAGAAGGATCAAGCATCCGAGGGACTGCTCTCCTTCTCCGGGAAGGGGGGGTTGCCAGTATTCGGCACAGTACTGGCCCCTGGTGGTGGCTGGGGGGGCAGGATCACCGATGCTATAGATAAGGGGGTGGAGATGGGGCAGACACCTGGAGGAGCGTGTGGGACATGTGAGCACTCCCTCCACTGGTGTCCTGCATGTCTTCTCTCTGCAATGAGAGAAACAAGGAAAAACAAGGCCCTGGCTGTGCGGCTAGATGGCTGTTCATCTACTGCTTGCCTTTGAGGACATCGCCGCAATACTGGATCCAGACTTAGCGAGGAAGATGAGAGGCTCCCCACCACAGGGTGTAAGCCATGCGGGTGAGCGGCGATGGTATGTAATGCGGAAGTGCGGGGATGAATAGTGGCCAGAGACAAGGTTGCCTGGAAAGAAATACCAACCAGGGGCAAGGAGAGAAAAAAATAAGACTAACAAATAACAAAAACCAAAAATTAATGGACACAGAAGACCTCCCCATCCACCTTAGCTTCCTTTATCTTTAGCTCAGCTGGAAGTGTAGGAGAGTCAGCATTCATAAACTGTGGCAAAAAGGGCTTTGGAAAAGGGGCAGGTTTATTTTTAAAAAGTGAGCATCTACATCTTAGGTTGAAAGGCATGTTCTCCTGTTGGTGACAGTATTGCCTGCAGCACTGAAAACTCTAAGTATGTACTTACAGGTGGGCAACTGAGGTGTTCAACAGCTACCTGTGTCAAAGAGGGTCAAATGGTCTTTATTTTTTTGTACCAGTACAATAGAGGCTCATCTCCTGTCAGTGCTGCATTCTTATCCAGATTATCCTGCATTATTTTTTTGCTGGCATCTCAGGCAGCACTGTCAGAAAGTGACTTGCCATGCTTTTTCATCAAGCTATAGTCAGGCAGTTATTCCCAGAGTGGTTTGCCATCAATCGCTGTCTCTCTTGGGGTTGCAGCAGCAGTAGTTTCACTAGGTCTTAGCTGATTTGGTGATAGAAAATGAGTGACTCCTGTGATGTTCAGTAGTAGCAGTGGAAACACAGTGGTATCTTCCTTCTTCTCTCTCATCCAGCTTGCCTATTACTGTGATTGCAAGGGATGATGCTGAGTGTTCTTCTTGTGCTCTTCTTGTGTTCCTAGTCTTGTTTTTTTTGCCATACAGACAGAGACCAGACTGATAAGCCAGACTTTAGAGGACTGCTGCTCCTTACTGCATTCTTGTGCATCAAAGAAAGCCTCAAATGTGTCTTTGAACCAAGGACCCTAAAGAGTGGCCACGATGTAGAGGTCTGCTCTATGCATTTCTGAAATGCATGTGTCATTCCAGAAATGTAATCTTATTCTTTCTACTCGACTGACAGTAGTGGTATCCTCCTTGTCCTCATACTGAGTTTGTATACGAACAAGTCACAGGCAGGGGTTTAGACATTTTTTTTTGGATGGAAGTCAAGTATTTTCATGGGCTGAAATTTGGAAGTCATTTAAGTTTTACTGGAGTCAAAATACTCCCGCTGTCAATTTTGGAAGTCAAAATAATTCCAGTTGACACATTTTGGCAGTTAAAATACTCCAAGTCCTATAGGTTTTGAAGTCAACTCATGGGCCTTCTGATACATCATTGTAATCCACGCCACATCCACAAAGAATGTACCTGCAAAATTAAATTTTGTACCTTACTGAGGCTGTTAGGCTGTTAGGCTGTTACCGATGGAGCAGTTTTGATTTACTGAAGAATCCCATGAAATCATTTGGCAACTTCTCTGTTGTATGTGACAATGGACTTAAAGTAAGTCCTACCACACCAATGACCTGGGTTCAAGAACAGACCAGGGTCTCTCTCATTTTCTGGCTCTAGGGTGACCCACAGTGCCTTGGCCTCCCCCATCTACCCTGCACTGCAGTAGCTTTTATGTCATCCCTGATGTATAGGGCTACCCCTCCACCTTTTTTACTCTCCATATCCCTTCTGAACAGTGCATAACCTGTGCGGCATCATCTCACAACGTCCTCGGCTTTTTTTATGCCATTTTCTCCCTGCAGTGCCATTGACCCAGGTCACAGAACATGCCTGGATAGTCAGGGGCCAGCCAGGGGTAGGAAGATCAAGTAATCCAGGTCATATTCTCCTCCTTCGAGGAGAGAACACAACTGCCTCCATTGCTTTACCACAAACTCTGGAGGACTGAGGCACTGGCTACTTTACCACCTGCTGCACCACTGACCCAGGTTCAGGAGCAGACCTAGGTCATGGGGGAAGGAGGATTTAGTGTACAAAGGATTGTTCTCCTCCCGTAGGGAAGGGGCACTGCATGTCCCAGGGTTCTACAGAGGGTGGGAAGGATTAGGTGCAATTTATTTTTCTTCCTTTACACCACCACCCAAGCAACATTTCTGCATGTCGCCCATGATTCAAACCTACAAATTCCCATTTTGGATTCCCAGTTCTTTGCTGCCCTCCTCTCCCATAATTGGCCTAGTCGCTTTCTGTGGTAGCTTATAGAAATACTGCAGCCCTCTGTTAGTCATGGTCTGGGCCTGGCGTTATCTGCTCACAGGCTTTTTAGTCTTTTCTGAGCTGCCCTTCTATTCCTGTACAAACATTAATTAGCAAGCTTCTAACACTAAGCTGATGATTGTAGTTGTTCAGTACAAATCACTCTTTAATTACAATTAGCCCAGGATCAAGCCCCAGTTACCAGCAACAGTTCTAAACCATTTGGTATGTTTAGATGAATAAACCAATTTACACTGGGTGGTATTAACTGTTCATGTAGCAAATTGCTTTGGCTTCTCTGCTACTGTACACTCCTGATTGAAAGCTGAAATGCACAGCAGCATATTCCTATCCTACCATGGCTTGAGCTGCAACTAGAAGTGATCAAATTTAGTGAAATCCATTCTGTTGGCATCCATCAAATTATCAAAAGTCCAGTTCCGCTCCAAATCCAGTCCTGTGCCACCTAAAGCATCGCTGCATCAGAATAGTTTTGTGTCTAAATATTAGTACAGAGTGCAATAAAGCAATAATATTAAAAACTAACATAAAAACCTGGTGGATCTCGAGTCACATAAATTTCTGAGACAGTGTTTCTGGCTGGCAGTGCACCTTCTCCAAAGGTAACACAACAGCTGGCAATGGGGCATGTACCCCTAGACCTGGAGGGTGGGCATTGTTCTTACAGGTTGCACAATTTTTGCCTATCATCAGGTGAGACTGTATGGCTGGTCTGCAGGGCAAAGTGATACATTTCCCCCCTAGATCCACCATTGAAGAGGCAGTTTTGAGTCCCCGTATCAGCTCCAGGCTCTTATCCCTCTTGTGACAATCCCATAGCTACCACACAGGCTCAGAATCTGGGAAGGGCCATTATCTTATTGTCACCTAAGGAATGGGCGCCCGCCAACCCAAGCTAGAAAAAGAACGCTCCAGTTCCAACAAGAATAGCAGACTACAGCGGATTCATAACATTCATTACATTATAATTTTCTTATGAGTGCTTATTTTACACTAAAACACACAGAATTAATGCTCAGAAGTCTGACCATTTTCCAAAATGCAAGATTGGTGCAGGCCAGTGATCTCTGCCTACCTCTGCTGGACTTTTCTGGTGTGGAGTAGAACTCACTGTTCTTGTTTTTAATCTACCTCTTTGCTTCCCGTGGGACACATCAGCAGTGGCACAAGAAAAGCAGCAGCAGGCAGCAGCAAAGGTTTTTCCCACTGCAGCTTAAGCTCCATGCTGGCCTGGCTCAATATTTATGGGAGCCGGCATTAAGCTCCAGCCGGGTAGTTCTAGCATCCTCCACCTTCCAACCGACCTCTGGCTCCCACGCTCTGCACCCCGGGCTACCCGCACCACACATCTGGTCCGCTGCCCTCCTCTGCTCTGGATAGTCCTTGAGTTGACTTGCAGTAGTCCCGGACTCCCACAGCCATGGTCCTCCTCCTTCACGCTCAACCTCACTTAACTTTACTGCATCCGTCGCAGTAGGTCATGCACCACGGTTTGCAAATTGCAGACAGTTACCTTCACTTCTGCTGCTCACTGGCTCATGACGACTGTTAGCCAGGGCGGCATAGACAGGTGCCAAACTGACTGTGCATATGCATGCACAAAGTTTATGCGGCCAGCAGTTTGCTGGGCGGGGGATTGGAAACAAAGAGAAAATGGACTTTGTCTTGCTCCATGGCAATTGGCAACTGGTTCACAGCAGGATAAAAAAAAACATACTGTAAAGCCATGACATCCACACTGGGAAAAACGGACTTCAGCCCTTAAACAAGGGATTTTTAAGTGGACATCAGTGACTTCAATGAGTACATTTTTGGACATTTTAAGCAAATTTATGGATGTAAAATACATCCAAAATAGAGTAATCTGAAGGCCTGGTCGCAGATTAATGAGAGCAATGAGGGGGAGGGATTACCTAGCTTAGATTAACTGCATCAGCACTTACCACCTATGTAGCATTCTTTAAGAGCTTCAGCACAGTGCAGAGGTCTCCATCAGGTGCCACTGATGTGAACTAATGTTTACCTCTCCCTTGCCAATACCATGCTCATAGGCATACTGGCGGATATCCTTGTGTTGTTTCAGCAGCCGTTGCATCATATAATAGGTAGAATTCCACCCTGTTGCCACATCTTGTTTCGGGTGATGGAGGGGAAGGTGGTTTCATTGCTGGGTCAAACTTCTAGCCTTTACAGAATGGCTAAAATAGCAAACAAAAAAGACTGGCACTAAGCTACGAGGACAGTGCTACACAGCTTTATTAATGTGCAAATGTGCAATGCAGATAATAAAGCCTCAGTTCAGTACAATACAGTTAACAAATCTTCCCAGATGATGGCACAAGACCGCTGGGCTGATAACTCGACCGGTTTCATCTTAGCTTTCTCAAGAGTACCAGAAGCTACAACTGGTCTCAATTTCTAGCATTTTCTTAAAGTGATAGAGTGCAATAAAGTGATTACACACAGTTTTTGATCAAATCAGTAAAGCTCTTACTGTAAGTAGATACATTCTTAGTTCACCTTTAGAAAACACTGTGAGTGAAAAAATAAAAGTACATGTTTATCAAGAAAGTCCTGTCAGTGCCCATATCAAAGACTGAACATACTGCCTGACAACAGGTGATGGCTTGCCGGCATTCTGTGTGCCTGACTGTTCCCATTTTATTGTTACAGCCCACAAAATCACAGGTATCTGGAAAAAAATGAAGGAAAAGAAGTAGTTAGCAGCACATAATACAGCATAAACAGATCAATGACAGCATAGGACTTCATTTCTTTCTAATAATGGGCATAAGGTCAATTTATCATTAAGACATGGCTAAAAGTCCCCCCCCCCCACCAGAGCCAGATTAAAGCATAGGCAACATAGGCACTAGCCTAGGGCCCCCACCTCCCAGGGGGCCCCCAACAATCCCCAAAATATATTTACTACATACCCATTTCTTTCTGCTGAATTTTTTTGTAATGGACTTGACTGCTGAATAAGATGAACAAGACAGGAGCTGAACTGTGATGGGAATCTCACCTCTCTGATTAGGTGTTAAGTACAGCTGATAGCTTCAGAGGGCTGCAACTAGACTAACCTTTAAGGTGTAAATAGACCCTTTTCCTTTGCTTTGTCTGATTGAATGTGACACTCACCTCCCTGATTAGATGTTAAGTACAGGTAATAGCTTCACGGGGCTCCAGCCAGACTGACCTTTAAGATGAAAACAGGCCTTTTTCCTTTGCTTTGTCTCCCCTCAATATCTCAAGTGGAAGAAGCAGCTAGAAAGAACCCTGCCTCCCAACTGATGTTCCTGATAGGGAGAGTGAGTGGTGCAAATCTTAAATGGGGGCCCCATGCAGTAGTTAGTCCACTACTCATCTCATCGTGTGTATTTGGGGGGCCCTATCATTCATACTGGAAAAATGAGAGAGCCAGTAGAGCCTGCTTATTGGAGAGCTTGTTCCAAGTTCCAGATACCTCTCATTAGCACATGGATGTTCTGTGACATGCCATGGCCCTGGGTCATGTAGTATGCAGATAGATGCTATGGTTCACAGATCCAGTTATTCTGAGTCTACATGTTTTCCAGGTTATTGGCTTGGGGCTGTAACCACTAGGCTATACTGCCTAGTGTTTTAATTAAGTTTTACACTCATTGACTGGAATTGGATTATCATTGTTGAATGCAATTCTCCTGTCAGGGAAAATTAGTAGGAGGGTTCATGGTTGAGTTTGGGTTGGGGCAATGAATGTCGTAAAAATGATCATCAAAGTTATGAAAAAAAGGAAAAAATAGGGCTGAATTTTCTAAGTCCTATAACAATACTATATTGCAATTTGCAAACAGTATGGCTAAGCCTGATCTTTAACATCACCTACAAAACCACATTTTAATGACGCAAAGAGGCTACAGTGCTATCAATAGGCTTACAATGCTGTCAGGGGCAGCAGTGGCCTTTAGATCATATTTGTTTTTAATTTGCAGGCAACTATATATGTTATGGAGCTATATGCATACAATACCACCCCCATTATGTACAACTGCCTGCGAAGTGGACAAATAGTATCTGAAGGCCACCACTAACCCTGACCATTATAAGTCTATCTATAGCACTACATCCCCTTCCCTGTGTAGTTTTGTGGGTGGAGCTGTATCAGGAAATAACACTGAACTTGCAGTAAATTAGGTTAGCATAAGAAAGATGGCAATCATATGTGCTGAGAGTAGTATTGCACATAGTTATCCCTCGATTATCCACCAAATGTTTGTACAAAATGATAGCTATTCCATTGCCCCTTATTTCGCACCCTTGACTATCCACCCAGTTTTGCTTGTGTGAAAATGGGTGGATAGTTAAGAATGCACTGCAGATTATCAGACTGAAATCAAAAAGTATGTGACACTTGGGGAAAGGGAGACTACAGAATGGTGTGCACTGCCACCAATATGATGCTAAAAGTGGATAAGGCAATGGGCCCTGACAGTGTACACCCCAGAGTGCTGAGGGAACTCAGGAAGGAACTCGCTGCACCTCTGATGGACCTTTTTAACCTGTCTCAGAAAACAGGGGTAGTTCCAGAAGACTGGAGGAGGGCTGATGTTGCCCCACTGCACAAAAGTATAAGCAGAGAGGAGGCAGGGAATTACGGACCTGTCAGCCTGATTTCAGTAATGGGCAAGGCTATAGAGACACTGCTGAAGAAGAGGTTGGTGTAGCATCTGGAGGCCAGTGGGCTGCAGGATTCAAGGATGCTGGGTTCACAGGAGGGAGATCCTGCCAGACTAACCTAATCAAGTTCTTTGATTGGGTGAACAGGGTAGTGCATCGGGGAAGGGGGGGCAGTAGACGTGGCCTACCTGGACTTCAGCAAAGCCTTCGACCCCATCCCCCACAGAAGGCTAGTGAACAAACTAAATAGCCCTGGGGTAGGACCGAAGGTAGTTAGATGGGTGAGATACTGGTTGGAAGGTAGACGTCAGAGGGTTGTGGTAAATGGTGTGCACTCAGGGGAAGGCAAAGTGACTAGTGGGATGCTACAGGGGTCAGTACTAGGTCCAGTACTCTTCAATATATTTATCTGTGAGATCACTGAAGGGCTGGTAGGGCAGATGTGCTGCAGGATTATACCAAATTTGCAACAGGGTGGACATTCCAAGGCATGGAGCAAATGAGGGAGGATCTTCGCAAACTGAAAGAGTGGTCAAGGGTCTGGCAACTGGGCTTTAATGCAAAGAAGTGCAAGATCATGCACATGGGTCACAGGAACCCTGAGGCTAAGTACCATCTGTGGGCGGGGAGAACTGATGGTCATAAGACAGGAACAGGACCCAGGGGTAATTATTTCTGAAGACCTGAAGGTGTCTAAATAGTGTGATAAGGTGGTAGGAAAGCCAGCAGGATGCTGGGTGCATAGGCAGAGGGATCACCAACCAAAGAAGGGAAGTCATAAAGTTGGTGAGACCTCACCTTGAGTACTGTGTACAGTTCTGGAGGCCCTGTTCCAAAAGGACATAGACAGGGTTGAAGGGGTTCAAGGAAGGCAGCCAAGATGGTACAGGGCCTGCACCTAAAGCCGTATGAGGACAGACTCGGGGAATTAAACATATACTATCTGGAAGAGAGGAAGGAGAGGGGAGACATGATAGAGACATATAAATATCTCGCGGGTGTGAACAAGGTACGGGTAGGGAGTATTTTCCAGAGGAAGACTTGCACAAGAACTAGAGGTCACACAATGAAGCTGGGGTGGGGGGACTGAGGGCAAATGTTAGAAGTTTTTCTTTATGGACAGGATGGTGGGAGCTTGGAACAGACTCTCGGTGGAAGTGGTGGAAGCTAAACAGATCACAGGCTTCAAGAACGCTGTGATAGTCATAAAGGAATCCCAGCACCAAGGCAAATGTGGGAAAAGCCAAGGACTTACAGGGGCTAAGGAAGGGCTATAGACAGGATTAACAGGGCAGACTAGGTGGGCCAGGTGGTCCTTATCCACCAACAATTTCTATGAGAGAGTGGAGCAGAAGGGTAGAAATTTTGTTTTGTATTCTATTGCCCATATCTCATTACATGCAAGCAGTATCCTAACATGAGATATAATTTCCTAACATGATGCAGTTTGTATGTAAATGGATTCCCGAGGTGCCTTACAATCTGTGACAGGGGCCCTTTGTGGCAAAGGGGCATGGTCACGGCGCGAGGGGGACCAAGATTTCTCTTGGGCCTAGGGCCCCAGTGTTACCTTAATCTGGCCCCGCCCTACCAACTGAATCATCCACATGGCTTCTCTCTTTAAATAAGGCTCTCCAAATCGCCCTTCTTTTTCTAGCTGCACCTTTCCAAACCACTAAGTGGAAGTTATAATAATTTGCTGTGCTGAGAGCATTACTGTGGAATGAAAGGGCACTAGTATGATCTTTTGCGCGGATAGCCTCAACATGTCTTCCCATCCACAGCTTAAATGTTTTGACCATTTGCACCCATAAAACACTACAGCTACATGTTGCCAGGTATATAATGTTATTGGTATCACAATTAATGAAATGCCTGATGTCATGAACCTTTTGGCATTTACTGTGGTAAAGTGTGCAGTTTTATCTATAACACTGTAATATTTGTATCAACCACGCTGAAACGTCCATGTGGCAAAGGAGGTATCCAAGTAGTATTCCTCTATTCTCTGCAGGCACTGGCTGCAAACTAAGGTGTCAGTTTGTCTGGTAGGTTCTGTGCTCATTTTGTATACCATTCTTGGTAGGTTTTTGTATGTTATGTAAAATGGGGTCAGTTTGTAAATACCCCAGTGTTTGGCCATTACCTCGTTGATAGCTTTGGACTGTCTAAAATATGTAGTAACAAAATAAATAGGATGTTCGTGGTGTCTAGTTCTCTTTAACTACTAACAGCTCAGATCTGTCAGTAGATAGTGCGGTCCTCTCTACCTGATCCAGAAGTTCTTTGTTATAGCCCTCTGCTGGAATCTGATTTCATAAGCTTACTCTGTCACAGAAAATTACTTTCATCAATACAACCCGTGCTCACTCTCAAAAACAGAATAGCTAAAATGACCAGTTGTCTCTAGTGGCACAGCCAAGTTAGTGCAATTGGAATGGTGTTCTAGGTGGCCTGGGTTCAAGTCCCAGCTGAGGCACTTACTTCTTTTCTTAACTCTGTTTTGTATATATTCCATAAATATGCACACCGCACTATTGTGTGATTGTTACAAGCTAAAATGACTGTATACATTTTCAGCCAAACCTATACATGTCCAGACAGTGGTGCCTTCCTCTCCTAGGAACCCTGAACTACCAGACTTATACAGTGAGCAAAACATGGAATGCATAGAATTCCCATTGTCAACAGCCCTTACAGTGTTCTTTGCATTATCTGATACTATAGAACCTGGTGTTAATGAGTCAGATGCTTATCAAATGTCTGCTGGAGGAAGTGTAACAAGTTTTCTGCACAATGGTCTTTGCCAGCCCCAATAATACATGAAGCTGCCTGCTTGCAGTGGTTGGAGGGTTCCAGTGACTTGTAGCAACTGCTACTGCTGCTACTGGGACTTAACCCACAGGAGGAGGAGGAAGAGGAGGAGTAAAAGAAAGAGGAGGAGAAAGAAGAGGGAAAACTGACCCAATGAGCAGTCACTTCCATGTGATCAGCAGTCTGTCCAGTACTCCACATGTCAGTGATGATGTGAACTGCTGGAACAAATGATGCTTTCAGGGCACTGCAAGATTTTATATAGCATGTCTTAGGAAGACTTTGACGGGAGAAATGAGAACTGTCATTCCTCCCATAGTTGATGTTAGTACTAGTCTAGAAATAGAAATCTGAAGCTAGTAACTTTCTCTTCATTTTCTTTACCTGGATGGAGGCACTCCGGTTGGGGAGAAGTGACAGGGTCAGGAGAAAAACCACCAATAGCTGCACTGTAGGTGAGGGGTGGGGTGGTAGAGAGAGTGAAGACCGGCAAAGGCAGCACCGGGACAGGGTCAGTAGAACAGCTGATGATGACAGTACTCCAGTAAGGGTGTTGGGGGAGAGTGAAGAGACACCAAAGACAGCTACTGGGGTGTGTATGGGTGTTTGTGTGTGTTTGTAGGGTAAACGGACATCTCGGGAGGTGCAGGCTGATCATGATGCCAATCAGCTGATCATGGAGATCAAAGCAATGAGGATGCCATGTGATTTGGGTGGCTTTTCTTTGAGCTTTCATCGTTCTGCCCAGCAAGCACTGAAGTGTCATGATCAGCCTGGCTGATGATTGGACCAACACTGTCAAGCTCACTGCAGACTGTCCTGCATTGGACAGACAGTGACACAGCTCTCAAATCACCATCGTAGCAATATGTTTGCTTTGCACAAGCATGAACATAAAAAGGACATAGCAGGGTTTTTTGTAACTAAATGTAAACTCATTTTGCAAGAGAAGGGTTTTGATGACCAAAGATGTCTGAGTTCAGGAAACACACCTGCCTTTCCATGGCACAACCAAATTGTGCAACTGCTGGAACAGCACTCCCAGCAGGAGTAGCATCTACAGCGCTTTTATAGATTGCACATAAACTGTAAAGTATCATTTCTTGGTGTTTAATGTATTCAAACCATTTAGCATTATATGTACCAACGATAAGAAAGGTTTTCTAATTTGTTTTCTATGAGAGTTGTTTAGATGAATTTTCTTCCAAAGAAAGTAATTTACATTTCTTGAACTGGTCTTCATCTGCTGCCTACAAATTCACATCAAAATCCTCCGTTTCTTCATTTTTTTAATATGTATTTTTTATTTATTATGCCTTTTGGAGCTAGCTGTCAAGGCTCAGCCCCGCCTTCTGGTTCCACCCCCGGACATACCTCTCTCAATGATTCAACCTGGCATGCCTTCCAGGGTGTGTCCGTTAAGCAGATCACAGAGGCAACATGTGTTTGTGTGAAACAAACAAAAATTAAGTAAATAAAAACACTACAAAAGAGGTGGCGGAAAGGTTAGGAGAAATATAGCATTCAGGAAGTAAAAAGAATCACAGAATGAGCAGGACAGAGAACTGTACCAGGTAAAGCAGAAGGAAGCAGGAAGGCAGTCAGAATAGCAAAGGCCCAAACCAAGAAAAAAGATAGCCAACTCTGTTAAGAAGGGGATAAAACCTTTATAGGTACATCAGGGAGCGAAGGAAGACCAAGGAAGGGATAGTGAGGCTTAACAAAGGGAGGGAGGGCAGAGGATGACAGTGGAAAAGCAGAGATACCGAACGAATATTTTTGTTCAGTATTCCCAAAAGAAGAGTGGGAGGTACCTAAACCAAGCAATAGAAGCACTCTGGACAGGGGTGTCGACTGCAGTCCATTCACAGAAGAAAGGGTCCTGAGAGAACTCTAAAACTCAGGGTGGGCAAAGCAATGGGGCCTGATGGATCCACCCCAGAATTCTAAAAGAACTAAGGAGAGACCTAGTGATGTCACTGACTACCCTTTTAACACATCATGGGAGGAAGGTGGCACTTGAGGACTGAGGAGGGCAGATGTGATTCCTCTTCACAAAGTGGGAGCAAGGCAGAGGCAGGGAACTATAGACCTGTTAGTTTAATCTCAGTGATAGGAAAATGATGGAATCACTTCTGAAAGAAAGAATTGTTGAGTACCTAGAGGCCAGTGGGGCACAGGACCTGAGGCAGCATAGATTCACAGTGGGAAGGTCATGTCAGACAAATCTAACAGATTTTTTGACTGGGTGACCAAAGTAGTAGACCAGGGAGGGCTGTAGATGGCCTACCTAGGCTTTAGCAAGGCATTTGACACAGTCCACACAAAATATTAATTAACAGTTAGCTACCCTGGGAGTGGGTCCCAGGGTGATAGCCTGGGTAACAAATTGGCTGGCCAACAGGATGCAGAGGGTAATAGTAAGCGGATACACTCTGAAGAAAGGGGTTACTAGTAGGGTACTGCAGGGTTCAGTACTAGGACCAGTCCTCTTTAATGTCTTTATAGGAGACATTGTAGAGGGGCTGGAAGGAAAAGTATGCCTCTTTGCAGATGATACAAAAATCTGCAACAGGGTTGATACACAAGGGGGGAGGAAAGGATGAGAAGGGACTTGGCAAGGCTGGAGGAATGGTCAAAAGTATGGCAGCTTAGATTCAATGCAAAAAAGTGCAAAGTAATGCACCTGGGAAACAAAAACCCAGGAGAAGAGTACACAATGTGGGGAGGCACTAACAACAACAAAATGGAAAGGGACCTCTGGGTAGTCATATCAGATGAACTTGAGGCAGGCAAACAATGTGAGAAGGGCAGTAAGGAGGGCTGGAGGGATACTGGGATGCATACAGAGAGGTATCACCAGTAGAAAACAGGAAGTTGTTATCCCTCTGTACAGACTGGTTGGTGAGACCCCATATGGAATACTGCATGCAGTTCTGGAGACCCCATCTCCACAAGGACATAGACAGGATGGAAGCGGTCCAGAGGAGGGCAGCTAAAATGGTGCAGGGTCTACAACAGAAACCATATGAGGAGAGACTGAGAGGCTTATATGTATACCCTTGGGAAAGGAGGGACATGATAGAAACTTTCAAGTACCTCAAGGGAATCAACAAAGTCCAAGATGGGAGCATCTTTGAGAGAAAAAGATGCTAAGAACAAGGGGCACAGTTTGAAGATAGAGGGGACAGCTCAGGGGCAATGTCAGAAAGTATTTTTTCATGGAGAGGGTGGTGGACGCATGGAACCACCATCCTGAGGAGGTCGTGGGGTCAAAAACGGTGGAATTCAAGAATGCATGGGACAGACATAAGGCAATTATAGTGAAGAGTAGGAGGAAGTAGGCTGTTGGTTAACTAGAATCTGCAGCTTATCCAATACGTAGGGAATGGGCAGACTAGGTGGACTAAGCGGTCCTTATCTGCCGTCAAAGTCTATGTTTCTATGATGCAGACTCTCATGATGCCAGTACAAGGTTGCGGCAGGGAGCACCTACCGGTATTGTCTCCTGCTGACTTCTCACAGGGTGGGGCATGGAGTCGGGTCATACAGAACAGATGACAGGACTAGATTGCCAGTAGAGTGCCATGGTGGATGATTTGGGCAGGAGAAGCAGGACATCATTAATGGTGGCCTATTTTTTTAGACCAAGGGACCCATGGGGCGTGGGATACAATGACATGAGGGGCCAAAGTGCCGCGTCCAGCACACCCCCCTCACACAGTCCAGATATTAGTAGCTGCTGATCTCTGGCTCCACCAGGGATCAGACATGCACCAAGTGCCTCTTCCCCAGAGGAGGACAGCAACCAAGGGATGTTCAACCTCCCCTAGCCCTCTGATTCTCTGATCCATTCCTGAATCCAGGATGTCGACATTGCAAGCAGAAATCTTATCACTGCACTGGTGGGCTGGCCAAAAATCCTCCATATCTGACATTAGAACAGGTTGCTGCTGTAGAAAGGATCATGATTAGGGTTGTAGGTTTTCACACTAAAAAATCACTTTTTTCATGGCTATTGCACAGGAAAAAATGATAGTTTTCATGGACATATACATAATATTAATCACTGTCAATAAACACATATTTTAATGAAAAAAACATTAAAAAATGGGAACCATATAAACTCTACATTCCATCAACACTCAATAACAGTTACAATCTCAGTTAAAGTTAAATAAACACAATAAAAGTGCAATTAATTTTGATGCAGCATGGAATACATGTGCAAATTGTCAGGTTGCTGCTACATTGATTGTCCTATAACATCGCTCCATATCAGAGAAAGACCACACCATGGAGTGCTGTGCCCAGGGACGTTGAGGGCAAGTAACAGCAATGTCTGCTAGATTTGGGAAGAAGACTTTGGGCAGATATTCAGTTCATAACCGCTATTAGGTGGGTATTACACCAACTGACTTCAAATTATCTTCAAGGTAGCAGTGAAGCACTGGATGATCTAAAGCATTTAAGGGAATGTTGGCAGACGTAAATGCCTCAACTAAGTCAAATAGTGCTGCTTTCTTTGTTTCTTGGTGTGCATCTTTGGTTGTAAAAAGCTCTCTGACTGTTACTTGCTTTTCAATGACAGTGTTACATTTCTCCTCGGTCTTTCTCTTTTTAGCCAGGTGTGTAGAGGACTCCAAATGTCTATCACAGGTTGCTTTCCATTTGTGATCGATTAGAATATTGCAACAACTGCAAAACAATAATGTCCCCAGATACGTGAAATGTGCCCTTCTCATATTGTTGGCAGTGTTGCATTGGATAAACATTGTCTGTTTTAGAAGCAGACAGTGGCTTTTGCAGCAAAGACATGGCGTGTTTCTACAGCGCGTTCCCCAGCAGTGACTACTGCTTTCTGAAAACGTGCTAATTTATTTGCTTTTCTTAACAGTTTATTACTTTAATGACAGTTTTTACTTGGCAATTCAGTGCAGTGATCACAAACGGCAGATTTTGTAATTGAGTAAATGACAGCCATGGAATAACAAAGGACCGCTAATTAACCAATTTGCAAGTGATTACCATTTGCCTTCACTACACAGCACCTCACAGCAGCTTAGCAATTCCATTAGTGGCAGAAGTAAATTGACTCTGTTAGAAGAAATAAACTTTTTTTTTCAGCTGAAACAAGCATAAACAAGCATAACGGTTAAAAAACATGGCCAGTTGGAACTTTTGTAATGTATCATGGAGACGC
The DNA here is from genome assembly GCA_016271365.2 of Neoceratodus forsteri. Lineage (NCBI taxonomy): Eukaryota > Metazoa > Chordata > Ceratodontiformes > Ceratodontidae > Neoceratodus > Neoceratodus forsteri. Next base: position 960,298,390 of record CM057455.1, read on the forward strand.
CCGGTTTTCACAGTAATAGTGAAATCCGTGCGCTGCATGGAAAACATACAGCCTTGATTATGATCTAACAAGCAAATAATTAAAATGTAATTTGAGAGAAACATGCAGAGCAGAGTAAAACCAGTGATTGTCGTAAGGTTTTCGTGACAATTTAATAAATGCAATGTGCAACTATTTATTAACCCTAAAACTATTCCTGTGGTATGTAATTTTATTTTATTACAAAGTAGTATACGGCTCAGCATTGTGTATAGAAATCCATACACGTTCAAATGTTGCTGTATCACAGTAGTGATGTCAGAATACGTTTGTACCACAGTAGCTATGTTACAACTGTGGCACATCACTATAGAATCACACGTCTATTAAAATTCCTTACATTTACCAGCACTGCTGACTACGCAAAACAAAGATATGAACAAGACTGAGAACACCACAAGTGAACTGTTTGTTAAAAGATGAACTATCGGAACTCTTGCCAGCTCATATCACTGCTTACAAAAATCACATTAAATATTTTTTTTTTCACTTTATCTTTTTATTGAAATTCCGAGTATATAAGAAAGCACACATCTTATACAATAGAAGACTATCCTCCATGTAAGGTATAAAATATCACTTAACAAAACACAGTATTTAGGGTAAACATATTGGAGAAGCCTAATATACGTGTATTGATAATAAAACACAAACCTAGACAGGATGTAAGTGGAGAGCAGAAGAGTTACAATCAATAGGGTATTATAGGATCAGAAATAGCAACCATGTACAAAATACATGCTAAGGCAGGCTATGGCAAAGCATTCAGTTAATTGCAAAAAGCGATAAATGTGGTAATATGAACAATGTTCAGTGATGGAGAGGTGAAGATAAGAGAAAAGTGTGCTAGGAAAGAAAGAAGAGAGAAAAAAGCAAGGAAGAAGAGAAGAAGAGAGGGAGAAAACAGAGAAGGGGAAAAAAGAGGAGAAATCCATGCACAAAAGTTTCAAGAAAACCTAATCTGAGAGCAAAATAAGGAGGCCTAAATATCCCTAAGAATTAGGGTCTAGAAGAACTAGGTTCATGTACTTGAAGTAATCCTGCCAACATCTGTCATATACAGTGAGTCGGTTATGAGTAACATGAGATAATCGGTCTAGAGAGGCATGCTGAAGAACATAGAAACATAGACTTTGACGGCAGATAAGGACCGCTAGGCCCATCTAGTCTGCCCATTTCCCTACCTACAGGATAGGCCGCAGATCCTAGTTAACCAACAGCCTTTATCTTCCTGCCCCCCACAAGAATTGCCTTATGTCTGTCCCATGCATTCTTGAATTCTCCCACAATTTTAGACCCCACAACTTCCTCAGGAAGGCTGTTCCATGCATCCACTACCCTCTCTGTGAAATAATACTTCCTCACATTGCCCCTGAACCGCCCTCCTTCTATCTTTAAATTGTGTCCCCTTGTTCTTGCAAGTCTCTTTTTCTGAAAGATGCTACCCTCTTGGACTTTGTTGATTCCCTTGAGGTACTTGAAAGTTTCTATCATGTCCCCCCTCTCCCTTCTTTCCTCAAGGGTATACATATTAAGCTCCTTTAGTCTCTCCTCATACGGCTTCTCTTGCAGACCCTGCTCCATTTTAGTTGCCCTCCTCTGGACTGCCTCTATCCTGTCTATGTCCTTGTGGAGATGGGGTCTCCAGAACTGGACACAGTATTCCAGATGGGGTCTCACCAACTGTCTGTACAGAGGGATAACAACTTCCTGTTTTCTGCTGCTGATGCCTCTCCCTATACATCCCAGTATACCCCCGGCCCTCCCTACTGCCTTCTCACATTGCTTGCTAACCTTAAGGTCATCTGATATGATTACAGCCAGGTCCCTTTCCTGTTTTGTTGTTGTTACTACCTCCCCACCCATTGTGTATTCTTCTCCTGAGTTCTTGTTTCCCAGGTGCATTATTTTGCACTTTTTTGCATTGAATCCTAGCTGCCATGCGTCTGACCATTCCTCCAACCTTGCCAAGTCCTTTTCATCCTTTCCACTGCCTCCTTGTGTATCAATCCTGTGGCAGATCTTTGTGTCATCTGCAAAAGGCATACTTTTCCTTCCAGTCCCTCTGCAATGTCACTGATGAAGACATTAAAAAGGACTGGACCCAATACTGAACCCTGCGGTACCCCACTAGTAACCTCTTTCTTCAGAGTGGACTCCATTTACAATTACCTTCTGTGTCCTGTTGTCCAGCCAATGTTTTACCCAGGCTACCACCCTGGGACCCACTCCCAGGCTGGTTAATTTGACTATCAGTCTTTTGTGTGGGACTGTGTCAAATGCCTTGCTAAAGTCTAGGTAGGCCATGTCCACAGCCCCTCTGGTCTACTACTTTGGTCACCCAGTCAAAGAAATCTATTAGATTCGTCTGACATGACCTTCCCACTGTGAACCCATGCTGCCTTGGTTCTGTGCTCCACTGACCTCTAGGTACTCAACTATTCTTTCCTTCAGAAGTGACTCCATCACTTTCCCTACCACAGAGGTCAGACTGACAGGTCTGTAGTTTCCTGCCTCTGTCTTGGTCCCACTTTTGTGAAGGGGAATCACATCCGCCTTCCTCCAGTCCTCGGGTACCACACCATCCTCCCATGATTTATTAAAAAGAGTAGCCAGTGGTTTCACTAGTTCCTTCCATAATTCTTTTAGAATTCTGGGGTGAATTCCATCAGGACCCACTGCTTTGTCCACCTTCAGTTTTAGGAGTTCTTGCAGAACCCTTTCTTCTGTGAAAGGACTGGGATCGACCCCCCTATCAAGAGTGCTTCTGTTAATTGGGTTAGGCACTTCCCCCTCCTCTTTTGTGAATACTGAGCAGAAATATTCGTTCAGTATTCCTGCTTTTTCACTGTCTCCCTCTGCCCACCCACCGTTCATTCTATTCAGCCTCACTATCCCTCCCTTTGTCTTTCTACGCTGATGTACCTATAAAAGATTTTATCCCCCTTCTTAACTGAGTTGGCTATCTTTTCCTCAGTTTGGGCCTTTGCTATTCTGACTTCCCTCCTGCTTCTTTCTGCCTTAATTGGTACAGCTCTCTGTCCTGCTCCTTCTGTGTTTCCTTATACTTCGGAATGCTATCTTTTCTTCCTGACTTTCACAGCCACCTCTCTTGAGAACCATAGTGGCTTTTTCTTTCGTTTTTGATTTGTTTATTTGCTTCACACAAAGGCTTGTTGCGTCTGTGATGGCAGTTTTGATAATTCCCCATTGTTGCTCCACACCTCCTTCTAGCCTGTTTGCTAGTGCTTTTCTGAGGCACTCTCCCATCTTGCCAAAGTCAGCCCTCCTAAAGTCCAGTACCCTCACTTTTGTATGGCTTGACTCTGTAGCTGAGTTTAACGTGAACCACACTGTTTGATGGTCACTTGTCCCCAGATGGCAACCTACTTCTAGATCTGAGATCCTCTCACTGCCCCGCTTTGAGAGTACGAGGTCTAAGATTGCTCCTCATGAGTGGGTTCGAAACTAGCTGTCTAATGCCTGCCACCTGTAGGCGTCAAGAATGGCCCTGCTCTTGGATGTGGCTGCAGCAAATGTGCTCCAGTTAACATCTGGCATATTCAGGTCTCCCATCAACAGTATCTCCCTTTCTCTGCCATTCTAAGAATTCCTTCCATCATATCCTTGTCCATTCCTTCCCCTGACATGGGGTCTGTACACAACCCCTGTGCGGATTGTGGTGCCTTTCCAGTTTCCAAGGTGACCCACAGTGCCTCCTCTCCTCCTGTTTACTCTTTTGTTCAGTTGCTTTTATCCCTTCCTTTACATAGAGGCTACTCCTCCCCTCTTCTCCCTGCCTGTCTCTCCTGTAGGTTATGTACCTGGTATGTTAACATCCCAGTCATGGTTCTCTGTGTACCATGTTTCTGTGACTGCTACAATATCCAGGCATCCCTCTTCCATTAAGGCCACCAGCTCAGGGAGCTTGTTGCCCAGACTACGGGCATTGGTATTCATTACCCTCCATTTCGTGATGGCCTTACCCCCTTTTGCCCCATCCCTGTCCTTCTTGCCTTTGTCACTTTCTCCATTTACCCCTGCCCTTCTCCCTATCAACACCTCCTTGTTGGTGTTTGCCACACTTACTACTGTGATTGTTTGGGGGGGGCTAGGATTTTCCTGCTCCTTTCCAGTGCCTCCCCCCTTGGCTAGTTTAAAAGCTTGCCAATGAAGCATTTAAACCTATCACCTAGGATCCTGGTTCCCCTCCCGGACAGATGCAGCCCATCATGCCAGTATAGGCTTGCATCACTCTAGGTGGACCCCCAGTCCCCAATGAAGCCAAATCCCTGAGCTCCACACCAGTTTTTCAACCACTGATTGAATCCCATGGTACGGAACACCCTAGCCTCTCCTATGCCATAGATGGGTAGCACCTCCAAGAAGGTTACCATGCGTGCTACTTGACTAAGGCCCCTCCCCAATTCCACAAACTCTTCCTGCACTTCTCTAATCCCTTTCTTAGCCAGGTCATTTGTCCCTAGGTGGACAATGACATCCAGCTCCCTCCCCTGTGCAGCTGCTCTGGCAATCCTGAGGATTTGCTCCCTGTCCCTCCAAGCCATGGCACCAGGCAGGCACCTTACCTCCCTCTCCCCTTCCTTGCCCAGTTCTACCTTCCTAACAATGGAGTCCCCCACCAGGAGTTGTTTCCTTCCCCTGCAGGGTCCCCTGCCACCCTCCTGTGGGTCTTCTTTGTGGAGGTTCCCAGCATCCTCCTTGGTCTCCACTGTAGGTGCCTCCATAGAGGAACCACACTTTGCCAGAATGGCATAGGGAATGTGGAGAGGTACAGCTGGAGGATGTGCCTCTGTTCCACCACCTCACCCTCCCTGAGCCCACTGTGGTCCAACTGCTCCTCTTTTTGGCAACTTCTGGAGGCAATGGCAGTGGCACTGGTGGTCCCTGGATGGAAGAGGAGGTCCCACAAATCCTGGCCAACTCAGCCTGGAGATGAGCAACCTCCTCCCTCAGCCCAGAGGTGCCTGCAGATGGGACAACACCGCATCCTCCAGAATATCTCCCGGAAGACTGCTGCTCCACAGCCACTGCACTGCACCACTCCAGTCATGTCTTATTTCTGACCCCTTAACTGTTTGCAATCCTTACTCTTTTGGTCTGTTTTTTTCTCTCTCTCTCTCTTACTTTCTGCCTGTGTGCCCTTTAAGCTCCTGATTGTCCTATTCTGAGACAAGAATATCCTATATTTCTCAGTAGACCACTTACTTGTTCAGAGGCAGACCTCCAGCAGCTAGAGGGGCGGAGAGCTACTCTTGCCCTTCTAGGATGGTGGGTCCTTGGTGGTTCTGTGATCACTCACTTCCTGCCCCTAAACAGGAAGTTCCTGCTGTCAGTCAAATTCTGTGCCTATAAAAATAGAACTAGCTTTGGGTGGAGGGGAAGGAAGGAGATCAATATAGTCCCAGCAGAGAAGTTCAGTCACACAGCAGTCCTTTCTCTTGGTGTCTTCTGCCAAGCTATTAGCAGAATCTTTCTAAGGCAGTCTTTAAATGTAGCTTCCTTCTAGCTAAGCCACTCCCCCTACTTACCAGATCTTTCTACAAGTAATTTAACCTCACAGCAGTTAAGTCCTTTCAGTCACCTGAGATTTACACCTAGATGACTTTTCAGTTACCCATTCAGTTCAGTTAACCCAAACACACACTTTTTTTTTTTTTTTTTTTGTATGTTAGTTTTTTACCCTAAATTAAAGGTCCAAATACAAAAGTTCTACTTTAGTCCCAGCAGAAAGTTCAGTCATACGCAGTCCTTTCTCTTGGTGTCTTCTGCCAAGCTATTAGCAGAATCTTTCTAAAGGCAGTCTTTAAATGTAGCTTCCTTCTAGCTAAGCCACTCCCCCTACTTACCAGATCTTTCTACAAGTAATTTAAACCTCACAGCAGTTAAGTCCTTTCAGTCACCTGAGATTTACACCTAGATGACTTTTCAGTTACCCATTCAGTTCTGTTAACCCAAACACACACTTTTTTTTTTTTGTTTTGTATGTTAGTTTTTACCCTAAATTAAAGGTCCAAATACAAAAGTTCTTCTACTTTAGTCCCAGCAGAGAAGTTCAGTCACAAAGCAGTCCTTTCTCTTGGTGTCTTCTGCCAAGCTATTAGCAGAATCTTTCTAAGGCAGTCTTTAAATGTAGCTTCCTTCTAGCTAAGCCACTCCCCCTACTTACCAGATCTTTCTACAAGTAATTTAAACCTCACAGCAGTTAAGTCCTTTCAGTCACCTGAGATTTACACCTAGATGACTTCTCAGTTACCCATTCAGTTCAGTTAACCAAACACACACTTTTTTTGTTTTGTTTTGTATGTTAGTTTTGTACCCTAAATTAAAGGTCCAAATACAAAAGTTCTTCTACTTTAGTCCCAGCAGAGAAGTTCAGTCACAGAGCAGTCTTTCTCCTGGTGTCTTCTGCCAAGTTATTAGCAGAATCTTTCTAAGGCAGTCTTTAAATGTAGCTTCCTTCTAGCTAAGCCACTCCCTACTTACTGAGATCTTTTCTACAAGTAATTTAAACCTCACAGCAGTTAAGTCCTTTCAGTCACCTGAGATTTACACCTAGATGACTTTTCAGTTACCCATTCAGTTCAGTTAACCCAAAACACACACTTTTTTTGTTTTTGTTTTGTACTGTTAGTTTTGTACCCTAAATTAAAGGTCCAAATACAAAAGTTCTTCTACTTTAGTCCCAGCAGAGAAGTTCAGTCACACAGCAGTCCTTCTGTAAGAGAAGACTCCAGAGTTGATTTCCATTTCATAAGAATCAGAAGTTTGACCAGAAGAGAAAGTATGTTTAGCCATCTAAAATGTGCATGTGAGAGGAGAGAGCTATTGGGGATAAGGATGCCTAGAAGGAATAGCTTGTGGTCAAACGGTAGTTTTTGTCCTGTTACTCTGGAGGCAAGTAAATAGACTTTATACCAGAGCTTATTAATGGGAGCACAAGACCACAAGATATGAAGTAGATCCCCGTTGGCCAAATTGCAGTGCCAGCAATTATTATTATTTAATAGGCCCATTCGCTGAAGCACAGAGGGGGTTCTATACCAAAGATATAGGATTTTAGTTTGTATTAAAGAACTATGGGCATCTTTAAAGGTATTATGTACAATATGCCAACACTTACTCCATTGTGCATCTGAAATATTGTAGTTAAGAAGAGTACTCCATTTATTTTTGGCCTGTATAGACTGATCAGGTAGATTATCAATAATGTATTTGTAAATGGAGCTATTTAATTTTACTGATAAATTAGTCCAGTGTGAGATGTATGGGTTTAGAAGAGTATGCCTATATGCTAAACTAGGGAGAGAGTTATAAGCTGCCCGAATTTGTAAAAACTTTCAGAAATCCTGTTTAGGAAGTTTCCATGTGACCTGCAAATCTGAGAATGATCTAAGAGAGAGTGAATTCTGGTCCAAGATATCTCCGAGAAAGAAAATGCCTTTGTTCCGCCATGTACGACAGAAAATTGGGTGATCTTCTAGAGTGAGCAGTGGATTGCCCCATAAGGGGCAGAAAACCAGGTGTTGGATTGGATTTCAGGAATTTGTGGGTTAGTTTCCAATAAAGAACAGAGGATGATATAGTCTGGGTGAGATTTTAGTTTAGAGGAAATGGGATTAAAATGAAGGAAGTGGCAACTCCTCCTGGGCACAATGCGGATTCCATTGCAACCCATAGTGGTGAGTGAGGGGAGGGTTTCTGAAACCATTTAATGGTTTGGGCCATTTGGAAAGCCCAGAGGTAACCTTTGAACCAGGAGAGTCCGAATCCCCCTTTTTTCCAATGTGATCGAAGTTTGTTGCGGTTAAACCTCGGTGGTTTCCCATCCCAGATAAAGTTACCTATTAATTTATCAATTTTAGCAAAAAAGGAGGATGGTAAGACTAAAGGAATATTGGCAAACAGGTAAAGAATCTTGGGAGAAAAGGACATCTTAATGTCTGCAATTTTCCCCATGAAAGAGAGATTAAGAAGCTTCCATCTGTCCAGAATTGTTTTGATGTTATCAAATAAGGGTTAAAGTTAATGTCTCATATCTTCCATAAGTTACTAGTAATTTTGATTCCTAGATATGTTATACCCTGTGGTGACCAGTGGAATCCAAGAGGTATGTTCATAAAGGTTTTACAGTGGTCATTAAGGGGCATAGTTTATGATTTGCCATAATTCAAAGCAAGGCCAGAAATTTTAGTAAAATTATTAAGCAAATCAATCAACAGGGGACCAGCCTCATTCAGGTTTTTGAGTAAGATTAAGAGGTCATCCGCTTAGGAGAGAGAAACATATATTGAATTGCCCACAGGTATGCCCATAATGCCAGAAGACTGACGTAAACAAGCAGTCAGGGGTTCCATGGCTAAAGTAAACCGGGAAGGTGACAGGGGACAGCCTTGTCTAATTCCCCTTGCTAGATGAAAGTAAGAGGAAAGGGTGGAATTAGTACTTTAGAAAGTACTTTAGCAACAGGGGAGTTATATAATAGCTTGATCCAAGAGCAAAATGTATGAGAAAGACCGAAATAAGATAAAACTTGATGAAGGTAGTCCCAGTTTAAGGAATCAAAGGCCTTCTCGAAATCAATAGCTATGGCTGCAGCTGGTGTCTTGAGGATTTGGCTTTGTGAATTAAATTAAATAAGGAACGAGGTGATCAGAACCAGATCTATGTTTAACAAAACCAGCTTAAGAACAGTGAGTTAGCTGGGAATCAAGGATTCAAGTCGAGAAGTTAGTAGTTTAGCAAATATCTTCCCATCCATGTTTAATAAAGAGATGGGCCTGTAACTATTGGGGTAAGTAGGGTCTTTTCTTTCTTAGGGATTAGGGGTATGATTGCTTCGGTGCAAGATGGGGGAAGCTTGCCAGTATTGGAAGCTTCTTGATAAACATTAAGAAGAAAGGGACATAAGGTGTTGGAAAACATTTTATAGAAATCGACAGGGAATCCGTCACCCCCGGGGGATTGGCTGGATTTCAAGGAAGACAAAGCTTTCTGGATTTCCTTAAACGAAAATGGTTCATCTAAAGAATTTGTTTCAAGAGTAGAAATATGAGGAAAATGTAACGATTTAATGAACTGTTGAATTTGTAAAGTAGATGGAGGATTTGTGTTAGAGTATAGTTTTTGATAAAAGGTTTTCATGATACGGTTTATAGAGGGGTTGTTGGAGTGAATTGTACCCTGTTCATCTTTTAGGCTTAGGATGTGTCGTTCCATTTGTTGTGCTTTGAGCTGGTAAGAGAGGAGTTTCCCATTTTTATCACCGTGTTCCCAAAACTTATATTTAAGTTTAAACAATGCCAGTTCGATTTTACGAGAAATTAATTCATTAATATTAACTCTAAGTTGAAGAATTTCAAGATGAAGTTGAGAATCAGGACAGTGCTTATTAGAAGAAAAGTATAAATTCTCTTTAGCCTTAAGAGATTTTTCCAAGTCAGCCAGCTGTTGTTCCCTTACTCTTTTCCTATGTGCAACATAACTGATAATTTTCCATAGAATCGTAGCTTTAAGAGCTTCCCATACAGAGGACATAGAAGATTTGGTTGGAGTATTGTGAAAAAGGAAGTCCTGAATTTGTGCTTTGATCATGGGTAAGAAATTGGGATCCCTGAGAGGAGAGGGTCACAGTCACCAGTAAGAAGATTTAGGTGCTAATGGGCCCCACAAAAGTTGCAATTTGTTGGGAATGGTCTGAGATTATGATGGGAGAGATGGATAAATCAATAGTTTTTTCCATTATAACAGGAGAGGCTAACCAGTAATCAGTTCTACTGTATGTCTTATGTAGAGAGGAGTAAAAAGTAAATTCTCGATCACGGGGGTGAAGGAGGTGCCATACATCAGCTAATCCAACATCTTTCAGAAGTAATGAGAGGGCTTTAATACTTCAGGTGGGCATCTGTAGTGGGGCTACTTCTGTCAATGCTGGCTTCTAAAGCTAAGTTAAAATCCTCCAGAATAACTGGTGTATTATCAGTGTTAAAGGATAGAATCTGTTGAGCTAAATTATGAAAAAACTCTGGGGAATCGGAGTTGGGTGCATAGACATTAACAAGCAGAAGAGGCCCAGAGTTGGTATTCAGTTTGACCATCACCCATCTGCCGTTAGTATAGGAAATGGAGTTTACAAGGAACCATTTGAGACTCTTATGAATAAGAATAGCAACTCCTCTTTTTTTTTGAGGTATAGGATGATTCGTAGATCTGACCGACCCAATCTTTTTTAAGTCTATGAACATCCTCTGCTAATAATTTTGTTTCTTGAAGGAAAGCAATTTGTGTTTTATGTTTTTTGAGATGTGAAAGAATTTGCTTCTGCTTACAAGGAGAATTAAGTCCCTTCACATTCCATGTATATAAAAGTATGTCACTCATATTGTTAGTGTTAAAAAGGAATAATCGCTGGAGTGTGAAGGGACAAATAAATGAGGCAGAGGATGATTAGAATATGAGAGCTTATGATGTAACCCCTAGATGGTGCTATCCCAGGGGCTACTACCCCTGCCTGATTTGCCACAACAGGTTGAGGGGCCTGGATCCAATGGCGGGTGCCTCCACCCAGAGGTCAGGGTTTGCAATAGTTAAACTAACTTGGTCACAGCCCTCTGGGACACTGCAACCCCCCTTTCTTCCCACTAGTGGCCCACACAATATATCAGAATTACCTTCACAGTATACACTTACCCCCAGGTCTGGTTCCGGCACTGGGACCTCCTGTGAAATGAGATACAGTGCAACAATCACAGTACAGTACTTTAACATAGACAATACCTCAGGCAGTATAACTTTGCTGAAACAAGCAGCTCTGATTTATTTAGGGGATATAACAAGGACAGGGGAAATCAGGTTAATTAGCTTATCACTCTAATAATCTACCTATGGCTCTGTGCACAGGCCTATCCTATCAGTTACTGTCCCTGGGTACCCAAGCCCTAGTGGCTAGTCCAAACTGGCAGCTGGTAGGGCCCTTTCACACAGAGAAAAGGAGAATTAAACAGTCAGCAGTACAGTAATCTCCATTTGGATTTAATGTGGCAATTCAACAGGAGCGAATTCCCGGAATTAGTACTCACGACTCCAAATAAGATAGGGTCCTTCAATGTCAGCAGGGCTCACTTGAGGTACACAAACTCTTCACACATTTATATAAAAAGCACTATACCAGGCAGGTTGCATCTGTATCCCGATCGCAATTACTGCACAATACCGGAGAACACACAGCAGATTCAGTTCCTGACAGACCGAGTGCAATTTTCAGCACCCTCTAGTCTCTCATAGGTGAGTTTGGTTTCTACTCTTCAGATATCCTTGATTTCTCACAGGACGGATTCAGTCCCAATGTTGTTACACAAGCTGCAGACCGAACTCTGGGCTCACACACGCTTTTACTAAAACTGCACACTGAAAAGCACAGGGCCCTTCCTTCTTCACTGCCAGCTCAACTGAAACTCCAACCGACAAAACTGGCACCCTTTGAGTTCCTCCCAGTTCTTGACTGGATTGGCTGTCACTCACAATAGACTGCCATGTTGGTCCAAAAAGGCACTGAAGTCTAAAACTACATCTCCCAGAGTCACTGCCCATACAATCCTCTGTGGCTGGCTCAGATTATGAGTCCCAAGTTCTGATTCGCCCAAGGCACCATTATTTAGAGCTAGCTTACCCCACACTGATTGGTCCAGTTCAGCAGTTCAAAACTAGAATGGGGAAATAGCAGACACAGTTCTGACTGCAAAGAAAGCAGGTTAGACAAACTGTAATTTCATTATTACTCTAAATAATTTCTCGGCAAACAGTTACATCTTTCAGATAGGTTCCTTTGCACTCTAGTGACTGCAAAATGAAGTGAATTGCAGCAGCTTGAGTGGTACTCAATCAAAGAAACACACAGTCCCCATACAATCTAATTATGTCTGCAAGCAGACAGCTCTAAAGAGACAGTACCAGAGGTTCTAAAAACACTCACTGATAAATGGCTTAAATGCCAAACACCATTCAGGCTTGGAGCATTCACAAGCTCCTGAAGTCTTTGGGAACCCCATTTGCAGGGGTTACACCCTTCCCAGCCTGGGAAAGCTTCTACGTCTCGCCAAGAAGTACCCCCATAAGTTTCAACTGCAACCCATACATTTGCATTAGGCTCCGTACTATGTAATCATCAGTCAATATATCATTTTACCAAGAACACATTTCTGAAACATTGCAGTACGTCACTTTACAGTATTACATACACATTGTACCATAACTCAAGTTATTACCTCTGTACATGAAACCTGAAGAGAGGGGCCCTTCCCTATCAGTTACCTTGGGGCTGGATGGGGCAAGGGCACCATACTTAGAGGGCAACACAAGTAACTTGAGTTAGCACTGATGCTCAGTTTGGGTAGTGAGCTCGGGACACATACACTCTTTATGGACAACATTGAGAGGCAAGTCCACAGGCCTCCCAAAGGGAATCATAACTGAGGTGCACCAGGCTTTACAGCTCGACCAGTCTTTCTAGGGGAACTGTTATAGTCTCTGCACTCTGAGCTCATTTTCAGCATGTCTCTCACTTGTCAGGGGAGTCTCCATGGGGGTAGAGAGGCTAGAACTTGGGGCACTTTCAGCTCCAGGAGTTACAGTTTCTGAGTCCACAACATTTGGCTCGCATGGAGGCTTCTCGGACACTGGCAGTGGACTGTCAGGGCACTCAAAATACTCTTCTTGTTGCAGTGTATCACCAGTCTGCCCTAATCTATCATTTTTCTCCCTGAAAGCTCAAACAGTTCAACCATGCACAATGATTCCATTTCATCTGATCTGATGCTTTGCACTTCACTTTCTGGGAGCATTGGCCCAGGGATGAAGCTTGGGGCTTAGACAGTCCAGAAGGCCCAGCTTTGTCTCCAGTATTGACTAGGGATTGCCTCAAACAGTCTGACTCAGTTCGTAAGAAGGATAGTATTCAAAGTCACTCACTTTCTTCCGATATGGACTGACAGTCATGCTCAACTGGGACTTGGAGAGGGAACACTTTAACTTTGCTTCTGTAGGTGCAGACTTCTTGATCTTTTCTTAGCAGCAGCTCTAGTCACTGGTCCAGAGGGGCATCTTCTAGGGCTCAGACTCAATTAAGATTTGTCCAATGGGCAGTAAATGATTTCTATGCATTGTTTTACATCTTTGAATTATTCTCAGGCCTTACTTTGTACACTGGCAGATCATCTAGTTTGCCCACTACAATGTAAGGGAGATGGTGCTATCTGTCAGCAATCTTGTGCTTGCTATGCAGTCCCAGATTTCTTAGCAATACCCGATCTCCCTCTGGAGTTCCTATTGCTTTCACCTTTTTATCATACCTTTCTTTGTTGGCCAGATTTCTTTTGGCAGCCATGGTTTGAGCCAGTTGTACGTGATGAGTTAGCTGGGCCTTTAACTTTGCACATACTGTAAATAGTTGTCAGCTTGAACCCCATCAGAGAGACCCCAAAACACACATCTACTGGTAGTCTGAGCTTTCTTCCAAACATCAGGCGGTAGGGGAGAATCCAGTGGCATCACTTTTGGTGCAGTTATAAGCATGTACCAGGGTGCTAATTTGTTGGCTCCATCTAGGCTTGTCCTTTGGTGCAGGGTGCCTAGCATATTCAGCAAAGTGCGGTTGAAACGCTCAGGCTGTGGGTCCCCTGGGGTGGTAAGGGAGGGTTCTGGATTTCTATTCCACAGAGAAAGCATCTCTTTGATCAGACGACTCTCAAAGTCTCTCCTGATCAGAATGGATTCTTTGTGAGCCCCATAGTGAACAAAAACGTTTTCTACAAGTACTTGGCCACAGTGGATGCTTTCTGGTCTTTGGTGGGGAAAGCTTGGGCATATCTCGTGAAATGGTCAGTGACCACCAGCACATTACTGATATTTCTTTGATCTGACTCCAAACTCAGAAAATCAATACAGACCAGCTCCATGGGTGCACTGGTGGTGATGTTAATAGGGGGCAGCCCTCTGGGGCAAAAGCTTTCTCTGTAAGTCAGCGAACAAGTTCGAATGTTTTGCTCCACATCAGCCCCATCTTAGCCAATAGAATCTGGATCTCACCAAGTCAAGTGTTCTGTCTATACCAAGGTGCCCCATGTGGTTGTGCAAGGACCTCAGTACTGAGTCTCGAAAGGCAGTGGGCAGCACTAGTTGTTGTTTGTCTACTTGTCCCCCTCTGTCTACTGTTTCTCTGTATAACAGCTTTATTGATCAGTTTAACTTAGGACCTTCTTTGTATAACAGTGCAGTTCTCAAATCAGTGGAGCGTAATTTGGACACATCTTTCCTGCATAGAGGGCTTCTAAGCTGCTTTGATCATGGGATCGCTGGGATTGAGCCCACCATCACTGTCATTGTCCAGCTGAGCAGTGCACCAATGTCTGCTGCAGAAAAGTGGCACAAGCAGCAGGCGCAATTTCAGAGGCTCCCAAGCATCCACTTATGCAGTCCATCAGTCTGGGGACATTTGTTCCTCCCGTCAAACTTCCGGCAGAGTGCCCGAATGTCAGGTTCTGCCAATCGTACTCCAATCATTCTGGGGAACAGGCCTCGAGAGAGCATCAGCATCTATGTGTTCAGACTCAGTTCGCATTCGAGAGCATAAATATGTAGATAATGCAGAAAGCCACCTATGGCCAGTGGCATCCAACTTAGTTGAGGTCTGCACATAGGTCAAAGGGATTATTGTCAGTTTTACTAGTATTTTAGCCCCATTACAAGTACTCATGGAATGTCAACAATAGCCCACTTCAAAGCTAGGAACTCTAACTTATGTACAGGATAGTTCTTTTCGGATGGGGTCAGACTTCACTGGCAAAGGCCACTGGTCTCAGCCATTTCGTGTTTTTGGTACAACACAGCCCCAACCCTTGCAAGCTAGCATCAGTGTGCAGGACGTAAGGTTTTCTTGGATCGGCATAGGCCAGCACTGGAGCATGGGTAGTTGATATATGATCTCATGAAAAGCAGTCTCATAATCAGGAGTCCAGCGGGCCCCAAATACTTCACTCGGATGAAAATACACTCTTCAGTCTTGAGGGACGCTGACTTTGGTATTTTTGTGGGTTGGGGATACCCTTGAGTAAGGTTAAGTAAAGGGCGGATCACTCTTGAATAGTCCTTGATGAAGCGTCGATAATAACCACAGAATCCCAGGAATCTTGCAGTTCTTTTAGATTTTTGGGCTGTGCCAGGTGGTCAAGGCCTCTCAACTTTACTTGGGTCGTCTCTATTCCTGTGGATACTATGTGTCCACATACTTACTGATGTTTGAAAGAATTGACACTTATCAATGGACAGTTTAAGGCCAAAGTCCTCCAGTCGGTCCAATACCTTAAATAATCTGCTCTCATGTTCCTCCAGTGAGCTGCCAAACACAATAATATCATCTAGGTATACCAGGCACTCTAGTAAGTTCATGTCCCCACTGCACGCTCCATCAATCGTTGAAAAGTGGCTGGGCACTTGAAATTCCTTGAGGCATCCTCATGAATCATAGAAGCCAAGCGGACAGATAAAGACCGCCTTCTCACGGTCCTCTGGGCCATCGGATCTGGTAGTACCCACCACGGAGATCCAGCACAGAGAACCACTTGCTCCCGCTTAGGCAGTCCAAGCATCCTGAATGCGGGCATTGTGTACTGATCAGGATAGTCCGCCGGTTTAAGGTGCGATAATCCACACACATCCTTACTGTTCCATTCTTTTCCTCACTACCACAATGGGGAAGCATAAGGGCTTCTGGATTCTTTATTACACCAGCAGCTAACATCTCTTGCAGATGCCGCCTCACATCATCTATGTCAGCAGGTGCCAGGCGTGCCGAGACCTCTCTACTTAAATGGTCTTTCGTCATGCAGCTGGATATTGTGCTCAGCTCCTTGCACGATCCTACATCCCATTCCTTTAAAGAAAACACCTGGTCTCTCTGGGCAAGCTTCTCACTGATCCTCACTTTCCATTCAGCTGGCAGCGGGAGTCACAAATCAAACAAGTCAGGCGTTACTCTGTCATTCTTCCTTGAACTCTGCTGGGTAGCACTGCAGTGTCTGCACAATGCACATTAGGCCAGGATGCAACCTCTGTTTATTCAATGTCTCTTCAGACACATTATGAACTTGGACCATTACCCTTCTGGCATAAGCATGGGCTCTAGCGGGCAAAATACTAGGCTTGACCAGCAGTCCCTCTGGCAATTTTCCATCGCCTGGTGCATCCAACATTAATATTTTATTCTTAACATCCTTTCTGATACCGACCTCTCCCTGTAAGGTACACTGGGCATTTGGCGCCAGGATCAGAGACTCAGGATCCTTCTTCTATACAATTCCGACCGGTTCCTCTGGTTCTGTTTTTCAGCATCTCTCTGTGCCTCATAGGCCTTCTTAATTAAAGCCGGAACTCTTAAAGCTCTACTAGTCTTTGACCCTGTTTTCATAACACAACTGTGCCAGCCTTCCGAACATATGAGCATTTGTTCCAGTCAACAAAGGGACACCATCATACAGTCCAGTGGGGGACACACTAAGGCTAGGGTCTCTACTTGTTCGGCCACTCCAGCCACGGAGGTGGGGAAAGACAGCCAAATTCGGATATACCCGGAATAGGGTAGGCCTTCTCACTTAACCCCATACATGCAGTCCTTCTAATGGTTGTAGGGTCCTGACAAATGCTTCTGATACCAATCCTGGAACATAATTGTCACTTGGGAGCCACTGTCTAATACAGCTCTTGTAGACACTCCATTCACCTTTACAGTGGTCTCCATGGAGGGACCCACTATTCTGGACCAGTCTGGAGAGGCGGTGGTGGGGGCCTGGGCAACTGACCTTGCCACAAAAGGACGTGAATTAGCATTTTGGTGCCCTCACTGGGATCAGTGTTGTGCACCTCTTAACCACTGATTTCTTCTCCAAGCTCTCCTTGTAGCCTATATGCAACTTTGTCAGTGTCTTTTGGAGACTGGCATTCCTTTCATGTGCCCATCTTTCCCACAATTATAGCAAAACATACTTTCTGGAGTTTGAGCTGGCCGAGGCGCCACACTGGGAGCCAGGCAGGGTATTACTAACTGGAAACCTGGTGCCATCTCTGTCTGCTGCGTGATAAGCATTTGGAGACATCTCGTCAGTTTCTCCACTTCCATGGTCAAGGAATTGAGTTTGAGCTGTTATCAGCAGGAGATACATGGGTGGGTACCCCACCCCATAGCAGATGCAGTCGGATATAGGTCAGGGCCTGCATTTGCAGGCGTGGCTTTCATAAAGGGACTGTTTTTGAATTCCCGATCTCTCTCAACAGTTCACCCCATTGTGGCATATCTTTTCCTTGTCAGAGCACTCATTGACTGTCAACCTCTGCCCTGAACTTCACTTGATGGGTCACCCTCAGTCACCCGGTCGTAGCCACAGCTGTTGGTGCAGGTACCGGAGGTCGCCTTTTCTCAACTCCTCGAATTTCTCTCATTAACTCATCATAGGAGGTGGGATTCCAGTCGATTTGCCAGGCGAATTGAAGCAACAGCAGTTCTGAGAAGGGGCAGACTTAAGATTCTGTCCAGTCTGGTTCGTCCAGTTCAATCGCTGGCAAACTACCCTTTCTGAGGCATTCTTGCAACAATTTTTCCAGCCGAGAGACATACACAGACAACAACTCCCCTTGGTACTGTTGTGCATTTCTTACTCTCCACCATAGGTCCTCATCAGAATCTGGGCTCCCTACACATTCTCCAAGGCCTCAAGATAGGCCTGTGCAGTCGGTTCAGGGTTACTGGCCCGTTTAGCACGGATGGTAGCCAGGGCAGGACCTCGAGGCTCTCACTAACCCTCTTTTCGCTTGAGCCTTCAGTGCCATTCTAGCACTTGGGGGCAACATAGTTCATCCAGGTCTCCCAGTCATCCTCCCTTGGGGGTGGGAAGGTGCCAGAGAAGATCCTCAACCTTGTAAGAGTCGTGACTAATGGCAGGTGCAGAAATAGGAGTCTGCATTGGTTCAGCCACCATTACGGGCACTGGAGCAGGAGAGGGTGTTGGGGAGGAACACCCCAGGTGGCAAGAATAGTTTCTTCCAAGTCCTCCACAGTTTCCCTCTCCCAGCAACCATTCAGCAAATTTCTCCTCAAAAGTTTCAGATAGTGGTGGGGCTGATTCCCCGGTCTTTACTGTCCTTAGTTATCACTCTCAAGCAGTGAGGGCTCCTCTGGGGTAATGGTCTGTGGCACTTTGAGCTATCTATGGGATCCTTAAACTCTACTAGGGCCAGGAAAGTGTGGGTGAGCAGATTAGCATGCCGACCCACCACCACAGGGTTTTGTAAACCTTCCACCTTGGAAACTACTCCTGCACAGTGTCCGTATTGATACCCAGGGGATGTCCAGGATAAGCATAGCATTTTGGGGTCGATCTCCTCCCAGTACACCACTCCACCAGCCGTGCACAGCCACTCTGTCGGGTACCCATTTTTCTTAACAGTGGTTCTGAAATATGGCCACTAGAGGACACACAATCCCAGCGTGAGCCTCAAGATGTAACCCCTAGATGGCGCTATCCCAGGGCTACTACCCCTGCCTGATTTGCCACTAACAGGTTGAGGGCCTGGATCCAATGGCAGGTGCCTCCACCCAGAGGTCAGGGTTTGCAATAGTTAAACTAACTTGGTCACAGCCCTCTGGGACACTGCAACCCCCTTTCTTCCCACTAGTGGCCACACAATATATCAGAATTACCTTCACAGTATACACTTACCCCAGGTCTGGTTCCGGCACTGGGACCTCCTATGAAATGAGATACAGTGCAACAATCACAGTACAGTACTTTAACATAGACAAATACCTCAGGCAGTATAACTTTGCTGAAACAAGCAGCTCTGATTTATTTAGGGATATAACAAGGACAGGGGAAATCAGGTGAATTAGCTTATCACTCTAATAATTCATTTATGGCTCTGTGCACAGCCTATCCCTTATCAGTTACTGTCCCTGGGTACCTAAGCCCTAGTGGCTAGTCCAAACTGTGGCAGCTGGTAGGGCCCTTCACACAGAGAAAAGGAGAATTAAACAGTCAGCAGTACAGTAATTCCATTTGGATTTAATGTGGCAATTCAACAGGAGCGACCCTGAATTAGTACTCACGACCTCCAAATAAGATAGGGTCCTTCAATGTCAGCAGGGCTCACTTGAGGTACACAAACCCTTCACACATTTATATAAAAGAAAGCACTATACCAGGCAGGTTGCATCTGTATCCCGATCGCAATTACTGCACAATACCCGGAGAACACACAGCAGATTCAGTTCCTGACAGACCGAGTGAATTTTCAGCAATTCCTCCAGTCTTCTACAGGGTGAGCCTGGTTTCTACTCTTCAGATATCCTTTGATTCTCTTCACAGGACGGATTCAGTCCTAACAAGCTGTTACACAAGCTGCAGACCGGAACTCTGGGCCTTACACACGTTTTTTGACTAAAACTGCACACTGAAAAAGCACAGGGCTCCTTCCTTCTTCACTGCCAAAGCTCAACTGAAACTCCAACCGACAAAACCGGCACTTCCTTTGAGTTCCTCCCAGTTCTTGACTGGATTGGCTGTCACCACAATAGACTGCTGCTGTTGGTCCAAAAGGCACTGAAGTCTAAACTACATCTCCCAGAGTCACTGCCCATACAATCCTCTTGTGGCTGGCTCAGATTATGAGTCCAAGTTCTGATTCGTCCAAGGCACCATTTTAGAGCTAGCTTACCCCACACTGATTGGTCCAGTTCAGCAGTTCAAAACTAGAATGGGGAAATAGCAGACACAGTTCTGACTGCAAAGAAAGCAGGTTAGACAAACTGTAATTTCATTATTACTCTAAATAATTTCTGGCAAACAGTTACATCTTTCAGATAGGTTCCCTTTGCACTCCTAGTGACTGCAAAATGAAGTGAATTGGCAGCAGCTTGAGTGGTACTCAATCAAAGAAACACACAGTCCCCCATATAAACTAATTATGTCTGCAAGCAGACAGCTCTTAAAGAGACAGTACCAGAGGTTCTAAAAACACTCACTGATAAATGGCTTAAATGCCAAACACCATTCAGGCTTGGAGCATTCAAGCAAGCTCCTGGAAGTCTTTTGGGAACCCCCATTTGCAGGGGGGTTACACACGTAACTTCCTTGTGCTCTCGGGATCATACCTGGAAACAAGCTCCAGCTTAGTGTGCCTTTCCTGGTTAACAATTTCCCCTCCTTTGTGCTAGTTAAAATTACAAATAAGATAAGGAAGAAACAATGAATACCTTGCAGCTGATAACTTGTATTAGACTAATAAAGCTGTACTATATTTTGAGACTACAGTAGCTTTTGAGAGATATCAGTCTTGCAGAGGATTTATTAGCTCTCAAATTAGGTACAGTCTCAAAACAATCTAGCGGCACTTTTCTGAGGATCTTACAGTCTCAGAACATGTGTCAGCATGGTTCATTCCTGTTAAATATCCGAACAGAAGCTGTTGCAATTCAAAGCAGTCCAGTTTCAAAACCCCTACAGGCGCTGGTAGATTAACCAAAACAATATATAGTGTACCTGTACTGGTAGTGTGAGCAGGTCTGATTTTTGACTGATCAGATAGAAACATGGATGCCATAATACAAATAGAGAAAGGCTCCCTGGTCCAGAATGATTTCCCTTGCCTCAGTCTGTTGGACTAATGAGTGTGTACAGGTATGCTATACAAAGTCAACTTGGGGTTTGAAATGGTATTGCTCTGAATCGCAACTGCTCCTGTTCGGATACTTTATATGAGAACAGTGCTGCTGGCAAAACTTTGGAGACTGTCTAAGATCCTGAGAACAGTGCTGATACAGTTTTGAGACTGTTTAATACTTAATTTGTGAGAACAGTGCTAATAGACTGTACATCATCTCATTTATAACTAGATTAACTAGCACAGGGTCCCAGAACAAGCCAGAATAGTGAATGTAATTATTGGGTCTGTGCAGGAGTGCTGTACTTCATTTCACTGTATAACTCTGTGTCTTGAGCTCTGTGACTGGTATATAAAACAGCTGTGTGACAGCCACTTCTTTCTTAAGGATTGAGACCAGTCGCCTAACAGAAATACACAATGAACAGCTTAAATCTGCTTTTACTTTGATATGTCAAGGAGACATTTTTTTTCAGTAACACATATCAACAAATTCGGAACTTTAGTTCTGTCTTCATAGTTCCATTTGATCAGCCTTTCAGATTGGCTTTTTAGAAAGTGCCGAACCAAGGTGATTGCTTGCATTCTTCTTATCTGGCACCAGCATGGGGGGAAATGAAAGGGAAAGTCCCCTCAACCTATTTTCTGTACACCTGTGTAGTTTGTAGACATGAACAATGATTCTCTCTCTTGCATCCCCCTAATTTCATTCTAGTTTATATGTAAATGAGGTTGCTTCACTCTGTTTTCCCCAGATGTCTAGGTAGAACAGAGCAAACTGTACACAATGCACTCAGAAGGTCAAGTAGAAACAAGTCTCTTAGACGAAAGATGCATACATTAAATGAAGTAGCGCAATTGTGAACCACAACAGTTAGAAAGGAAATACTCATTAAATGCAAATGAACATATACAGATCAGTTTGACACAATTAAACACAGTAGCTCAGAAAAGTAATGTGAACTGGCTAACCTACATTGAGAATTACATGTACATAGGACTTAGCCAGTAGCACAACAAACATTAGATAATTGCAGGGATAGTTCAGTGAACAACGAAACAGTGAACAATACACAAGACACAAAGTAGCAGAGGATAACAAGTGCCTTAATGAGGCAGCAGAGTCTCTTGCCGGCTGCCGCTCCATGCTGCCACCCATAGTATGACATCCTTCTGCGCTGGCCCTTTGGCTTGGGACCGCAGTGGAGGACTGCTAGGCCAAGGCCACAGAAATAGTGCAGGAAGCCCCGCCCACCAGCAGAGACACCTCTAGATAGGAGGATTTGGGCATTGGGCTAAAGCAGTAGGAGAGCAGGGGAAACAGATGACAAGTCCTGCAACTTTACACTCCTTGAAACCCAGCTGGCTCAGTTACACATCACACAGTTCAGCCACAGAATCCCAAACAGCAAAACAGAACAGCAGAGATAAGCTGTCAAGAGTGGCTTTCAAATACAGTTCCAGGTAATGCCAAAACCCTGCCCACCAGCAGACACACCTCCGGATAGGAGGAGTTGAACACCAGGGGCTAAAGCAGTAGGAGCAGCAGCAGAGGAAACAGATGACAAGTAGCATAAATTTACACTGCTCGGAGCCTGACTGGCTCAATCACACACTGCACAGTTTAGCCACAGAATCCCAGACAGCAAAACGGAAGAGCAGAGACAAGCTATCACGAGCAGCTTTCAAATACAGCTCTGGTTAATGCTAAAGCCCCACCCACCAGCAGACACACCTCCGGATAGGAAGAATTGGACACCAGGGGCTAAAGCCCGAAGCCAGTGGGCATTCCCTTCGTTCCACAAACTCCAATCTACTTGAGATTCCCAGGGTATGGGCCAATGTTGGTAAAAGATCCTTTACATATTCTTCCCCCTATTACTGGAACTCTGTCCCTGAAAACCTAATCAGTGCCACCTTTATAGAGGGGTTCAAGTCAGGGCTTAAAGTATATCTACTGGATTGCTGCGAGTGCAGCTGTTGTCACTGATACTGCCTTATACCTAGGTGTACTCTTACCCCCTTGCCCTGACATATGGTATATTGTTTACATCAATGCAAGTATCTTTGGCTGTCTGTGAACCAATGTACTTATTTAGCACTGATAATGTTCTTCTATATGCCTCTGTATTGTTCTTCAGTAAAACTGTTTTGTATCCAGTACTTCTACGTACCTGTATGCAAAACTGTGCAATCACCAGTCACTTATTGTCATGTGTTTCCCTGACTGTATGCGCCTGAAATTACTGTATATAACTAATACCGGGTCACCCCTGAAAAGAGACCTTTGGTCTCAGTAGGTTTACCCGGTTACCAAAATGCCATAAATAAATAAAATAAATAAATAAAGCAGTAGGACTGGCAGCAGGGGAAACAGATGACAAGTTCCACAACTTTACGCTCCTTGGAGCCCGACTGGCTCAGTCACACACCGCACAGTTCAGCTGCAGAATCCCAGGCAGTAAAATGGAACAGCAGAGTCAAGCTGTCAAGAGTGGCTTACAAATACAGCTTTTTATAGATGATCATTGCAGATATATTGATTATGGAAGTGTGGTATGGGAGCATGTGTCTGAAAAAGTTAAAGTGAAGAGAGAAGTATGTACAGTACAATTCAAATTACGAGTTTACATTTAGAGAAAAAAATAAGGTGCATCATTGTACCCTTTACAGAAAGTCGGATTGGTTATCACTGGAGTTTAGGGATGCATTTTAGCTAAATTGTATGATATACAAGGCACTGAAACAAGGGGATGAAGGTCCATTATGGGGTATCTTCAGGTTCAGAAATATCTTGAAGTGTTTACGCTCTGACAATATGACCTAAATAGTGCCATGCTTTAAAACATCGAAAGGTCAGAAATCATTTCTGTTCATGGCTGCCAAAAGTTGGAACTCCTGTAAGTCCACATATTAAAGCTGTAAATACAATTGGTTCATTTAAATCTGTTTATAAATCTTACTTGACACCTACTTTTTGCAGTAACTGTTTATTGTAATTTAGTATTACGACTTGCTGTATGTTGTATCTTAGTTTGCTTTTTATGGATCTTTAATCTCTCTTGATGTTTGTACTGTTTGTAAATGTCCTGCGTCGTGCCTGTAAAAGGACAATGTGGCCCAGTGTACTTACTGCACCTGGGTAACACATTTTAAAATTAAAATAGAGAAAAAAGGGGGAGGGCAGGGTAATAAATATTCATGCCTGATCTTCCTGCTGCCAGTGCCAGGAAGCACAGCACATCAGCACTCAGGCAGGCTGTCTTCAAGCTGAAGCACTGTAGAAAACCCCTTTCAGGGTCAGGCTTTAACCCTTTGAGTGCTCTCTAGTAACCTGCCTCAAGCTTGGAAGAAGAGAGAGGTAAGTTTTAAAATGGTTCGAAAATCTCGGTTTGGTGGCACTGGTGCTACCATGTAGAAGCCCAGAGTCTGCACCCTGTGCTTGACATTCATACTGGGCCTTTAGAGTCTCGGGTGCATTGCAGAGGGAGCAGCCTCAGAATCAGGAGAGGGAGCTGCTCACACAGCTGTTTAAGTGCCTCCTTCAGGGACTGAGGGCAGCATTACTAGCACATGGTGTCAGCTCTCTTCCCTTGAAGGTCTGGCACAGAAATATGTAAAGGAGACAGGAAGGGGCTCTACAGAGGAAGAGTACAAGTTCAGTAAAACACAGGGTTGGAGCTGCATCCAGGGAGAAGCCATGCCCAGCCAAAAACAACGGCAGTAATCTTAGATATGAGAGTGGCTGGCACCTACTGAGACAAGTAGCCCACAGTTCCAGGAGTAATACATAAAAAGTCAACAATTTATCTGGTCTTCCGAAATGTTCTTGATTTTATTCAGAGCATAGGTACTGGTGCAGGTTTCCAAAACAGCATACTGTTTTAAAACAGATGGAAGCAGCTATTACTAGCAGTATTTAAAAGCAACAGTTGTAAGGAAAAAATACAGTTGGTAAACTGAGCATCCTCATGGAACACTCCCTGAGCCCTCCCTCACTTCCCCAAAGTGATGTCAGCATACCTGCCGCATTTCGTACACGTGTGCTTTGTCAAACGAGACCCACTACCTGTAACTGCTGTTTGCATTTATCCCACCTACGAGGAAGAGTACAGCAGTAAATAACCAGTAGGCTTTCCATGACTACCCAGGTCAATGGCCTGCCACTTATCCCAGAAAACCCTGCCTCATTTGGATCCTATAGATTGGTTGGGTCCTGATGGGGGTGGGGTTGGGGGTAAATGAACAAAATAGGCAGTACCACAAAGTAAACTGGAGCGTGTCAGATGATGTTAGGTTGGGAGTTGAACCGAAAGACAAAGATAAGCAACTCCATCCAGGAGAAAAAAAACGAATGGAAAAACAATGTACAAAAGGCACATTTTATGAAGAATGAGCAAAACGCATCTGCCACTGTCTGTGTATATTAAAACATTGTTGCCATAGGTCAATGAATGTAACCTTATTTTCCAGAATTTCAATCCTTCATATTAATGGGTTTTTTGCCCATACTCTACGAACTCACTAAAGGCAAAAGTAATGCTTTATAGATTTGACTGCCAGATATACTGATTCATTGCTGAATAGAAGGTTGATCTCTTGCTGCATGTCTTTCGGGAGTAAATATTTTTAAAGATGTAATCAGCCAGTTGTCCAGGAGGGGTGGAGTGCAGGGCATGAGGGGTTAGATCTGTTGACTAAAGGGGATAGGATAGCTGTTCCAGTCCTCGCTCTCACATTGTAGCTTGGATACTATATACCATGTGGATAGAACCACCCATCTCATCTGAGGATCAACATTCTTGGCACCCACTTAACAGACTCCTGTTTCATTTTAAGTATTTCTGAAATGAAATATCAGGAATTGTGCTGTCTCATTCAGTATAATGCTGGATCCTGGCAATGTCCCACCCCACACGTGCAGTCATCATCATGTGTTTACCAGCCTGACTGCCCTTTGTAAATCATCATACATCAGTTACTAAATGTCCCTAAAACCACATTGCTGACCTTTGACAAAAGAGTATTCAGTATGTATGGCCCTGTTTATGAGACTGTCCTCTTGGTTCACTTTGTAGTTGTAATGTCTTGCCTTTTTAGTAATCTAACTTTACATATCATTTGCAGCCTTTTAAGAATTGCAACTGCTTGACTACAGTCCCTTGATTACATCTGTTCACTTTTTTATAATTATTTCCTCCCTTTTCCCCCTGTGGTTCACCATATCCCTCACTGTGGCAGTTAAGAGTCTCCATGACTACACTCTTCCTGTGGCCGAGAGGTAGCAGGTACGGGGCTGCCGTCACAGCTGACACCAAATGCTATAGTGCTGTCCATGAGGATCAGGTGCAGTATCACAGTTTCCATTGTGATATCTTGCAGGATACTGCAGAAACTCAGTGTAATCCACTAGCAATTACCCAAGTTTCCACACAGTAAACTGCAAAATACTCACACAGACATCCTGGCAGATAACACTGGTATTCGTTAAAACATGTGAAAAAAGCCACTTACGGCAAAATAATATAGAGGATAATTTTGGGGGAAACGGTGTGTAGTTATTTTTACACACCAGAGGTGATAACACAGAAACCATGAGACTAGAGGTAGAGCTGTGTGGCATGAGAAAATTCCAGATTTTTGGAATTTCAATGGACTTCCCCCAAACTCTGTGAAATTCCACAGAATTTTGTCAGAATTTTGCAGAATTTTTGAAATTTATTAGCTTGGTCATAACTCAGCTGTCCACTGAGCTAGCGATTTCAAATATGGCATGGTCAATTGCTGATAAGTACTCAAATGGTGTCCCAAACAGCATGACATTAGGATGCAATGTCTCAAAATTACAGGTGCTCAAAGTCTGTCATTTTTTTGTGGGAAATTTCTTGAAAATTTAAATCTGCATATAACTCGGGCACCTTTGAAGCTAGAAATCTGAAACAGGTGCATACAAATGTGACTTAACCCATATACTGTACTTGCAAAATTTATAACATGTAGATAAGTGCTTTCAAAATTACACTAAAATAACTAAAATCTAAATGTTTGTCTACCTATAGCACAGCACCATTTAAAGTGAGATGCTTTACTCTTGGTGTACATACCCATGTTGCATATTTCTCTAAATCCTGAAACTGTGGAGAAATTTGGATAAGAAGTTTTAAAATTAGATGGAAATAACTGAAAATGACATTTTGATTAAAGCGTTTGGTCACCCATACCTCAGCTCCCTTTCAGCCTAGGATCCTGAAATTTAGTACACTTGCAAAAGCCATTAGTGCCTGTATACCTGCCAGAGTTTGTATTATTGTGATATATATTTTGAAAGCTAGACCAAAATAACTGAAATAAAAAATCTGGCAAAATTCTGTGGAATTTTTACACAAATTCCACAAAATTCTGAGGAAACGGAATGGCAATTGTGTGGGTATTCTGCTGGTGGAATTTTATATTCTGCACAGTTCTAGTCAAGTTGTTTACATAGGTATCATGCCAAGGGTATGAGGAAAGAAAACGAGGAGTTTAATCTGTTGCCCATATACTTTATTTGATATACTTATTGGTTAACAGAACTATGGTCAGCAGATAGGAGAGGATCAGACGGAAAACAAAAGTAGATTTTGCCTACAGATGTTGTATCTCGTGCTGGGTGCTGTGTGTAAAAACGAGGCAATTCTCCATTACACACACTCGTGTGTAATACCATAATTATAACTGAGAATTTCATTGCTGGATTTGGGTTGCAATTGACCCTAACCTGTCAATATAAAGGTCTGACACGTGTTTTCAGAGTAAGGTTCTAGGGGTCTTAGGGCTTGAAAACTGTTGGTCATGGCAGAGGAGGTTGTCAGGCTCCTGGCTGTAAGCAAAGGTAGGAGCCCTCATCTTTTTTTTTGGGGTGTTAGTGTTCTTTTAGATAATTATGATTTGGGGAACAGGCATAAGCAGGTACACACCATCCTTAGTTAAGTATTTGCCGTAGCTTTTTGTTTTCAATGTTTAATAAAATCCACCTTGATACTCCCCGTATTTGTTTTGGTCTGGGATCCCCATCTGCCTGACACTAGTCATGTTGCATAACAACACTCACGCTCTTGTTTGCCATGATTACTGTTCGGATGTACATACTCTCACAATTTTTTCCTTTGTATGTTTAAGCCTGTATGTAACAATTCCTGTTGGACTATGTGAACCTGCTGACTGCTGCTACCTTCCCTGAGACTCCCATGAAAACAAGATGCTGCATCTCATGGGGTTATCTCGGGTGAAGTCATTTCAAATAAATAAATAAAAATGAGTTTGAAAGGTGAATTAATGCATATGTGTCTGTGTGGAGGAGAAAGGCTGTTTGTGTGCATGTGGGGGTGGGGGGCGGCAATGTGTGTGGAGCACCTGACTTTGAATTGTCAGGTGCTTGTGGCTAGAGTATATTTGATGGAACAGCTATGTAAGTGTGTGAGTGTGCGAGTGTGTGTGTGTGTCTAGTTTGTGATATGTGGTTGGAACCTGACTGTATATGCTGGGATGCCTCCTTATGTGCAGTGAGGTGGCAAGACTTGATTGGACACTAACAATTATAGGAGTGTGTGTGTGTAGTGGTATGTGGGGGCATATGTGTATAGTGAGGGTATCTGTGTGTAGCAGGGTGCCCGAGTATCTGTGTGTAATGAGGGTATGCATATGTAGTGGGGTGAACACGCATGTATGTGTGCTGTAGGGTGTATGAGTTTGTGTAGGTGTGTGCTAGGGTGTGGGAGTATGTATGTCTATAATCGAGTGAGGGATCATCTATCCGTATGTGTAATAGGGTGTAAGATTGTGTGTTGTGTGTCATACGGTGTGTAACGTGTGTGTGTGTGATGGGGTTATGTGTATATGCGCATGTGTGTGCATGATTTTGTGTGTGTGTGTGTATGTAAAGTGGTATGCAAGCATCTGTCTGTATGTCTGTAATGGGGTGTGTGACTGTGTCCATAATGAAGTGTTCAAGCATATGTGTGTGTGTCTGTGTGTGTACTTAATGGGGTGTTTGATCATCTAACGTGTGGCATAGTGAGCCAGCATCTATGTGTGTAGTGATGCATGTAAGTATCTGTGCAGTGGGGCATGGAGGCATCTGTGTGCAGTGTGGTTTACAGGAGTCTGTGTTGTGGGGTGTGTGGGAGTTTGTGGGGTGTGCACATGTTGTGTGGAGTGGGGTGTGTGGGTCTCTGCATCTAAGGGGTGGAGTGATGGTCATCTGTGTATGCACACAAGTGTGTGCATATGTGTGCGTGTGTGTTCATATATGTACAGTATGTTGAGTGTCACCATGTGTGCTTGTGTGAATGTTTATTTCAAAAGTTTTACTAGGAAGAGCATACTGAGCTGGTTACAGCTCATGTCCAGATGCGTCCTGGGTAAAAGGGAAGCCTGTGTGTCAAGAGTCGACAACAGCTGCTCTTGCATTAGCTTGATGCATACGGTGTTATTACTTTGTTGTATTATTGTGATGTAAGCATGTGATTATTACATTGGGATAATACAGCAAGTAATTTGAGACCCAAGCTACTCACTAATTCTATATTCCTTATCATTAATAGCATTAGCAGCTGTTGTATCTCTGCACAAGTGTTTGTTTCCTGTAGAAGCTTGTGACATAGTCCTTTTTTGGTTACAAAGCCTCAGTTTTCTGTTTACAGACTCCACACAGCTCACACATTCACCAGTGTAATGAGCGTGCAAGTCCTTGAGTTGTTGCTGGCACCAGTACTTGTCTCTGTGTAAAGCTTGTACCTAGTTAAAAGGCAGTTCCCTGCATCGTCCTTTTTTTTCCGCTATTATGCAGGGGTACAACATTCTGTCTTCCAATACCCTGGCACTACACCTGATTGCAGTGAGCTGTTGAAGAGATCCACCAAGGATCTTTTCAACTTTTCAGCGTTTACCACATCAACATGGAAGAACATAAACTTCCTCTACGAGGCTATTTTTAAATACTTTTTTCAGTTCTGTTATTATTCTGTCTTTGCTGATCTTTAAGTGAGCTCACTGGGTGTTTATGACTTAATAAGTACCAGTTTTGAACTACATTATGTTCTAATGATAATTTGGGGAGCTCTGATTCTCTGGGGTCAGGGAAAGGGTCCTGGACTTCCTGATGGTAAATTTTATAAAGATGGATGAATGCCTCAGGGATGAACTTGGGGGAAGGAATGGCTGGGGTGGGGTGGAGGAACAGAGGGCGAAGCTAAAAAGGAGCATGGCAAAGGCAACAAACCACTGCGTCAAACAAGTGAGCAAAGGCAAGAAGAAAAAGAGACCGCTAAGGTTTTTGAAAGAGGTGGCTGAAAAGGTAAAGGCTAAAAGGGTAGCACTCAGAAGGTATAAGGAGACACAAAGGGAGGGGGATAGGGAAGACTATCAGGGGAATCAGAGGAAAGCAGGGAGCACAAAGGTGCAAACTGAAGAGAGAATAGCCCATGAGGTAACGAAAGGAGACAAGACATTTTTATGTTTGCTTGCACAGCGCACAAGAAACATATTGAGATAGTAGAGTATTGCAGAGGTGTGGCAGTGTTGTGGCCAATGCAGTGGATGCTTTAATGGCTGCATCTCTCAGCCACCAATTAATGCTGAAGCTGCCGATGATGGCAGTTTCAGAGCAAGCACTGCACTTAAAAGAAATCTGTCGCTGCAATCAGGGGCCGTTTCATAATTGCAGTGGCAGTCCCCCTCCCTCCCTCCTAACCAGGCATACAGCAGGACAACAAATTTAAATGTTGACTCCCTCCCACTGCTGCTGCCAGCCCCACACCTTCCGTTCTCGGTCCCCTGCTGACATCAGGGTGCTCAATCCCTGTGTCAACATGTATCCCCCCTCCCAGTGTGCCAAAAAATACTTTGATGTTTCTGACACTGGGATGCCCACTCCCAGTGTTGGATGCGCCCCCCCCCCACGCCTCTGTGTTCTCAGCTGACCTCATGGTGCCTAGTCCCTCGGTTGGCATTGATCCCCACCCCTCTCCAGTACTCTGGCACACTGGGAGCCATCCCAGTGTGCCGAAATCTGTTTTGTTAATATTTCAACTGTAAAAAAGAAAACAGTCCCACAACATTTTTTTTAAGCCTGAAAAAAAAAAGAAAATGGTCCCTCGTCTTTCCCACCGGTCCCCCTCAACCCGCACCCTCCGTCTCTCGCACCCCACCTCCCCCGCACCCCTCACCCATACTTACCTCCAGAGGTCAGGGAGCAGTGATGCTCTGTGGACCGGGAACGCGTCTGCACTCTTCAAAGACCAACCGGGAACTGAAGAAATGACAGTAAGCCCTATAATGGCAGTCAATGGGGGATTTCAACTTAGGTTGATATCTCAGCCAATTTTTGGAGTTTTGGTCCCAAATTTTCAACATGGGGTTCTTAGGACCCCACCTCGTGAACACTGGCACTGTCATTTTGTTTTTCAGTCCTGAAAGGTGATTTCTTGGTTGCTGCACGGAATCATCTTTCGGAACCAATTAGTGAAACAACAGTGCCACTGTCCATGAGGTGGTGTCCCAAAAAGCCCTTGTTGTAAATCTGGTCAGAAAGCTCCAAAATATGACTGTGTTATGAGTGTCCATTGCGCAGTTTCTACGCATGCTCGTAACTTCATTAATTTTTAATATTTTCACTCCAGATTTCCAACATTGCCATTTTTTCACCCCTCCCTTATGAACAGTATAGCTGTCATTTTTTGCATCCTTCCCAAAATATGTTTTTGCACCTGTGGTGCAGAATGGCACGGTCACTGTGCAAAATCAACTTTTGGGAGGGAGTAACGAAATCACAGTGCCACTGTTCATGAGAGGAGGTCCCAAAAAGGCCAAGTTGAAAATCTGGTGAAAACATTCCAAAAAATGACTGCATTATGAGTGTGTGTTGCACAGTTTCTACGTACACTCGTAACTTTGCCACTTTTTCATATTTTCACTCCATATGTTCAGCATTGCCATTTCTTTACACCTCTTCATGAATAATACAGCTGTCATTTTTCACATCCTGCCCAAAATGTGTTTTCGCACCTGTTGGGATTGAGTAATGAAGTGATACTGCCACTGTTCATGAGGAGGGGTCCCAAAAAGCCCATGTTGAAAATTTGGGGCAACAAATACCAACAAACGCCCCAGGGCATTAGGGTTTTCAACTATAATGCCCACCCTGTACAGTCTTGGGGTCGTCAGCTACAATGCTCACGTCACCATTCACCCCACCTGCAGAGCCACTGACAGGCATTGAGGTGTGCCATGGGATTCTTCGGTCCTAACAGTTCACCCCATTCTCTTATACTGCACCCATCTCAGCTTATTTCCTTATGGAATTGGGTGAACGTAAGGGCCGAAGATCTTAAGACACGCTGCAACACCTGTTGGTGTCCGCAGGGTGGGGTGAGGTGGACTGGCGTGAGTGTTATGGCTAATGACCCAAAGGCACACCCCATTGCCTGTCAGTCTCTGCAGGGTGGGGGGTGAGGGTTGGCGTTGCTTCAATACTTCAAACAACATGAAGTCTTGCTATATTATGACATATGCAATTTGACCCAGCCTTCGAACTGCTCCGGAGGTGAAAGAGTTAACTTTCCATGCCAGGCATGGAATCTTGAGCGCGAGCTCGGTTGAGAACTCTGTCTGTTGTTCTTCAAACTCAAACTGTCAGATTCTTTACTCTGCTTCACTGAACAGTCACTCCGGAGATTTCTCCTGCTGCTCGGTTCATTTTCTCGGTTAAAAAGTGTAATTTCTCGGTTTTTAAACCGCATTTTGTCTATATTTAACCGCAACCAGTCGGTTCAAGCTCTGTCTGTGGTATCGTAAGTAATAGATAGGTTTACATTTTTCTGTGTGGAACTTGTAAGCGATGTATAAGTTCGTTTGAACGATCAGGTTGACTATTAAACTTTATTAAGTGCATTTAGAGTGCGGTTCCCGGTTTTTATCGGTTCTAAAAAACAGATTTCATTCGTTTTTCCACGACCCGTGACACGGTTAGGAACTGATAAGGGTGTCTTGCTTGGCAGATTGCCGTAAACGGGCAAGTTTTTGGTTAGGCTGGCACTATGTCTGAGAAACCCAAAAGAAAAACCAGGCCCACTGAGTTTCAGCACTGTAGCGTCTGTGGGGAAGCCTTTGCCAAGGCTGAACCACACACCACATGTGTTTATTGTCTGGGGTTTGACCACCTCAATGCAGACTGCCAGATCTGGAAGAATTTCCCTGCAGCTACCCTGGATAAGAGAGTTGGTAGGCTCAGGGAACGAGAGGCCAAAAAGTCCGCTGACCCGGATGGCCAGCCCGGTTCGGTGCCAACCGAACTGGAGGGAGTGCCCTCTGACCAGGGCGAGACTTCCTCGGGCAAACGGAGGGCTGACTCGGAGGAGTCAGTCCCAGCAAAAAGGACTAGAAAATCAGCAAAATTTCCTTCTCCAACCGCTGCAGAGATAGCCAAAGTGATCAAATTGTCCAGTCGCTTTCCCCCGACCGAACCGGTACCATCAGGTAAGCGGTCGGTTTGGTCAGTGCCACCGGTTCAAGAATATGATATAGAGGAATTTTATGAACCGGAGGAGGGGGAGGAAGATTATGAAGAGAGTGAATGTGATTTTGAAAGTCTGGATGTGCCCATTGAACCGGACATCTCCCCAGACAGACCTTCAGGAGTGTCTCCCCCTAGGCTTTCTGAGTCCCCTTCTCATTTTATGTTTTATAAGAAAGTGGCTGAAACCCTCCAGCTCCCTTTGGAAGAAGCTGTGGATGAACAGGAGGAGCCTGACTATGTAGAAATGATGGATATCCCAGAGTCTAGGAGATTGTCTATTCCTTTACATAAATCTTTTAGAAACAGACAATACAAATTTTAAAAGTTCCTCACACTATACCTCCTGTGGATAAAAAATGGACAAGAGGTACATTGTCAGGCCCTGATACCGAGTTCCTTTCACAACAATGCAGCCATGTTAGTAGTGCAGGCTGCAGCCTGTGATAAGGCAAATATTCCCTTGGCTTCACACCCCCCTGACAAGGACTCCAGGAGGATTGATGCCATGGCGAAGAAACAGTACATGGCAGCATCCTTGGGACTCAGACAGGCAAATTATATGGCCTATGTGGCAAGATACCAGAAATCCAGATGGGATACTGTTATGGCTCTGGTGAAACAGGTCCCTGGCCAGCTTGCCAAGGAGCTGGAGCAGGTGGCTGCTGATGGTATTGAGGCATCCAAGGTGCAATTCCATGCTGCAGTGGACTCTAATGATGTATCTTCAAGAGTCATGGCTACATCTGTGGCTTTTCGCAGAATGGCTTGGCTCAGGTGTACTAGCCTGTCACAGGATACCCAGGCTAAGGCCATGGATTTTCCTGTTGTGGGTAACTGTCTGTTTGGGGAGCAGACAGAGAATTACATGAAGAAAATGGATGAGTATAGGACCACTTATAGGAGTGCACAGGCCAAGGAAAGGCAGGCCACTCCTCAGAGGCAGCTTTCCGGGCAGGGCAGGCCTTTTCACAGACCTTTTTACCAAGCCCAGGCCTCCTCTTCAGCCTATGTCCAGAGGGGGTTCTTCAGAGGGAGAGGCAGACGGTATACGAGCAGGCCTGCTCCCACCCCTCAGCCTAAAGCCCCTGCCAAACAGGCACCCTGATGGGAGGGCCAGGGCCGATTCTCCATTACCTGTAGGGGGCAGGCTGGCTTACTTCGTCCAGGACTGGGAGTCTGTAACATCAGACAAGTGGGTCCTGGAAGTAGTAAGCCAGGGACTGGTTCTCAGCTTCAAAAAATTTCCAAAGATGAGAACCAGATCCTTTCCACCTGCAAATCCATCAGAGGCTCTCGCTCTGGAAACAGAAGTCTCTTCCCTCCTGGCTCTCAGAGCTGTAGAAAGGGTACCTCCCCTACACCAGGGCAAAGGACTGTACTCCAGGTACTTCCTTACCCCAAAAAAGACAGGAGAATGGCGGCCCATCCTGGATCTCAGATACCTAAACAAGCACCTTTAAAACCAAAATTCAAAATGGTGACTCTGGGAATTATTTTACCTCTCTCAAGGCCAGGGGACTGGCTAGTGTCCCTGGACCTCAAGGATGCCTACTTCCATGTTCTCATCAGAAGCTCCCACCGAAAGTACCTCAGATTCGAACTGCCCACAGGCCATTACCAGTTCAGAGCAATGCCCTTCGGCCTCACCTCTGCCCCAAGGGTATTCACAAAATGCCTGGCAATAGCAGTTGCTCATTTAAGAAGGCAAAAGATTGCCATCTTTCCTTACCTGGACGACTGGCTCATAGTGGGCCAGTCTCCAGACCAAGTCAGATTACACCTTCAGGTTACCCAGCAGCTGCTTACATCTCTAGGTTTCCTTCTCAATCTCCCAAAGTCAGTTCTAGAGCCTGTTCAGCTACTCACCTTCATAGGCGCAGAACTGGACACAAAGCAGGCCAGAGCTTTCCTCCCTCTAGAAAGAGCAAAGACCTTGGTGGCTCTGGCCTCCTTCCTTCACTCTGCAGGTCTCTCGACCAGCAAGACATTTTCTGCAGCTCCTAGGGCACATGGCTGCCTCCACAGCAGTAGTGCAGGGAGCAAGATTTCAGATGAGGGACATTCAGTTCCATTTTGAGAGCCTTCTGGTCTCAAAGGAGAGATCCTCTAACCAAATTGATCCCAGTAACTGAACCCTGATCCAGGCCCTACAGTGGTGGCAGGATCAGAGCAACCTGAGACAAGGGGTTCCTTTCATCCCTCAATCTCACTCCTTGACCCTACTACTCTGATGCCCATCTTGGGGTGGGAGCTCACATGGGCAACCTCACCACCCAGGGATTGTGGTCCCTCAGGAGTCTCTGTTCCACATCAATCTGTTGGAACAGAGCAGTTTTCTAGCACTTTAGGTTTTTCTGCATCTGTTCAGAACAAAGTGGTACAGGTCAGAACAGACAACACCACTTCAATGTGGTACATCAACAAGCAAGGGGGCACTCGGTCTTCGGCCTTGTGCACCGAGGCAATGAAGTTGTGGTCTCTGGCTTATTCCCTGAACACCTCCCTCGTGGCAGTTCACCTCCCAGGCAAGGACAATGTCCTGGCAGATGCTCTCAGCAGGATTTCCCAGGGCCATCACGAATAGGCTCTGGATCCCCTAGTACTGGAGGTAGTATTTGCCAGGTGGGGCACCCCTCAGATAGATCTTTTAGCAGCCCCAGACAATCACCAACTTCCGCTATTCTGCTGCAGGCCCCCAGTGTTGGGCTCAGTCCCTCTGGATGCCTTCCTTCTCAACTGGGAAGGGAAGTTTCTCTATGCCTTCCCCCCCTTCCCTCTCTTGTTCAAGGTGCTAGTCAAAATCAGATCTCAACCTTGCAAGATGAATCTGATTGCTCCAGATTGGGCTAGACAGCCCTGGTATCCACTCCTTCTGTCCTTAGCAGTCCACCTTCCCCTGTGTCTTCCCAGGAATCACAATCGTTAACCTGTGCCCAGGGGAGAGTCTGGTACCCGAATCTCAAATCCCTCAACCTCAAGGCCTGGCTCTTGAAGAGTTAGAGTTTGCTGACCTACACCTCTCTCAAGGTGTACTCGATATCTTGAAAGCTTCTAGGAAGCCTTCCACCAGGGCTACTTATAATTCTAAATGGAAAAGGTTTTCCATATGGTGCTCTGGAAAGCATATTTCCCCAGAATCTGCTGATTTGCCCACAGTCTTGGATTGTATGGTCCACTTAAATACTTTGGGGCTGAGGCCAGCTACCCTGAAAGTGCACTTGGCAGCTGTCTCTGCTTTTATATCAGCAGGAAAGCCCTCTTCTCTTTCTGCTCACCCTGTATTCTCCAAGTTTTTCAAGGGATTGCTTCACCAACCTCCATTCAGGGACCCTGCTCCCATGGGATCTTAATGTTTGCATTGCTCAGCTTATGCAACCCCCTTTGAGCCTTTGTCTTCAGCAGGCTTAAGTACTTGACTTGGAAAACTGTGTTTTGGTAGCCATCACTTCTGCCAGACGATAAGTGAGTTACAAGCTTTGTCAGTGGAGTCTGATTTATCTCCTTTCACAGAGATAAGGTGGTCCTCAGGACTAACAGGAAGTTTTTGCCTAAGGTGGTTTCAGATTTCCACCTTAATCAATCCTATCTCTTCCAGTGTACTTCACTGACCATTCCTCCTCTGGTGAGAGGAGGCTGCACAGTTTAGATGTGAAGAGAGCCCTTAGTTACTACATAGAGCATACCAAGGGTCACAGGTTTGACTCCCTCCAACTATTCCTCACTAATGGTGAGGTTGGTAAAGGGAAACCTGCCACTAAAAGATCCATTGCCAGGTGGATTGTCTCTTGTATCCAATTTGTTATCAAAACTGGGAGGTTCCCCTTCAGGCCTGAGGGCTCACTCTACCAGAGGTACTAGGCTAGTCCCTGGCTGCAGCCAGGGACATCCCTATCATAGAGATATGTCAAGCAGCTACCTGGAAAACAGTTCATACTTTCACCAAGCATTACTCTCTGGACATCCAGGCTAGGAGTGATGCTAGGTTCTTTTTACAGTTGTGCTTCAGAGCCTATTTCCTAAGTAGGTTCTGTCCCTCCTCCATGGAGGTACTGCTGTGTGATTCTGCATATGTCATAATATGCAAGACTTCATGTTGTTTGAAGAAAAAATTACTCACCTTAGTAATGTTGTTTCTTCTAATGGAATCTTCTATATTATGACCTCCCGCCTGCCCCTCTCAGAACCTCTGCTTTTGGGATGTGGGTGGGCAGTGCAGTGTTGGCACTTAGTAGATGCCCAATTTTGTTTTTTCACCCCCCTTTTTTTTGGGGTGTTTGGGTGTTGTGTTTTTATTTTTTGGATCCCCTGACTTGAGTCTTTGTTTTGGGACCAAAAAATGGTTAATATTTTAGTAGCCAGTTGGCTAGTGTAGGTTTACAGCTTCCACACAGAATCTTAGTGAGTTTTGCTCATAAAGATCTGACAGTTTGAGTTTGAAGAACAACAGACAGAGTTCTCAACCAAGCTCGCGCTCAAGATTCCATGCCTGGCATGGAAAGTTAACTCTTTCACCTCCGGAGCAGTTCGAAGGCTGGGTCAAACTGCATATGTCATAATATAGCAAGACTCCATTAGAAGAAACAACATTACTAAGGTGAGTAATTTTTTCTTCACTGCCATTCCTGTTATGCATCTCTCTAACTCCTGCATTACCAATGCCAAAACCAGCAAGCAAACATTCAGCATTGACAAATGCTTGTTTAGGTATGTACTGTAAGTGCAAAGAGGAAGACCAGAGGTGGTACTGTAAGGTTAAATAGGAAAGGTGGGGGGGCTGAGCAGAGGGGGACCACAAAAAGGCAGACATCCTTAACAAATACTTTGTTCATTGTTTACAAAGGAATGAGAAAGGGAGGAGCCACAGAAAAGTAACAGAAATTTTGGAGGGAAGGAGTTGGGCACAAGTCATTTTTTGTAGAACAGAGTCCTGAAAGAACTTACTAATCTGAAAGTAGACAAAGCAATGGGGTCAGATGGGGTGCAACAAAGGGTACTGAGGGAACTCTGGGAAATACTGGCTGCACCTTTAACAGTCCTATTTAGCAACTCACTGGAAATAGGTGTAGTTCCGGAGGACTGAAGGTGGGCAGATGTAGTCCCACTTCATAAAAGTGGTAGCAGAGAGGAGGCTGGCAATTATAGGCCAGTCAACCTGACATCAGTGGTGGAAAAGTTAATGAAAACACTGCTGAAGAAAAGGATTGTGATATGTCTTTAATCCAGTGGGTTACAAGACCCAAGGCAGCATGATTTCAAAGGGGGAGGTCATGTCAAACGAATTTGACAGATTTCTTTGACAGTGTGACAAAGGATTTAGATCAGCGTGTAATGGTGGACATGGCCTTCCTAGATTTCAGTAAGGCGTCTGACACTGTTCCACATAGGAGACAAGTAAGCAGGCTGCGTAGCTTAGGAGTGGGTCCAAAGGTGGTAAACTGGATAAGAAATTGGTTAGAGGATAGGTGGCTGAGGGTGGTGGTAAACAAAGTTCATGCTGAGGAAGGGAAGGTGACCAGCAGGGTGTCTCAGGGATCAGTACTAGGACTGGTCCTCTTTAATGTCTGTATAAGTGCATTACAGAGGAGCTGGAAGGGAAGGTCTACCTCTTTGAGAATTACACCAAAAGCTGCAATAAGGTGGACACTTCAGGGGTGGTGGAAAGGATGAGCAAAGGCCAGTGAAATTAGAGGCATGGTCAAGGGTATGGCAGCTGGGTTTCAATGCAAAAAAGTGCACATTAATGTACTTAGGGCACAGGAAACCCAGGGGCAGACTACAAAATGGGTGGAGTGGTATTGACGGCCACCAAGCAGGAAAAAGACCGGTGCATAATCATATCCGATGATGTAAAGGTGGCCAGACAATGCGACAAGACAGTCAGGAAGGCCAGTGGGATGCTGGGATGCATAGGGAGGGTCATCACCAGCAGAAAGAGGGAGATGGTGTTGCCTTTGTATATATTGCTGTTTTGACACCACCTAGAGTACTGTGTCCAGCTCTGGAGACCACATCTCTGGAACGACATAGACAACGAGAGGGCAGTCCAGAGGAGGGTAGCTAAAATGGTGCAGGGTTTGCATCAAAAGCACTATGAGGAGAGACTAAAGGATCTCAATATGTACGCCATGGAAGAGAGGAGGGAAGGGGATATGATAGAGACCTTTAAATACTTCATAGGGGTAAATAAGTTACAGGAGGGAGGGGGGATGTGATAGAGACCTTTAAATACTTCACAGGGATAAATAAGATACAGGAGGGAAGTATTTTTCAGAAGGAAAAGAGTTCAAGAACAAGCAATTGTCAGTGCCGAATGTTGTCTTGCTGGCATTGGCATTGATACTGCTGAAGTTAGAGAGATGCATAATAGGAATGGCAGTGAAGTATTGAACTGACACCAACCCCAACCCTACCCTGCAGAGACTGACAGGCACTGGGGTGTGCCTTTGGGTCGTCGGCCATAACGCTCACTCCATTTCACCTCACCCTACCCTGCAGACACCGACACATGTCATGGTGTGCCTTGGGGTCTTCGGGCCTTACGTTCACCCCATGCCATAAGGAAATATGCTAAGATGGGTACACTATAGGAGAATAGGGTGAACTTTGGGGTTGAAGAGTCCAAGGCACACCTCGATGCCTGTCAGTGGGTGCAGGCTGGGGGTGGAATGGCGTGAGCATTACAGCCAAAAATCCCAAGTCACACCACTAACACCTGTCAGTCTCTACAGAGTGGGGTGTTACAGTTGGAAACCCTAATGCCCCAGGCGTTTGTTGGTTATTTTCACTCCAAATTTTCAACATGGGCTTTTTGTGACCCCACCTCATGAACAGTGGCACTATCAGTTTGTTAGCTGAAAGGTGATTTTGCACAGCAACTGTGCCATTTGGCGCCACAGGTGCAAAAACATATTTTGGGCAGGGTGTGAAAAATTAAAGCTGTACTGTTCATGAGGAGGTGTAAAAAAATGGTAATGTTGAAAATCTGGAGTGAAAATCTGGAAAAGTGTTGAAGTCACGAGCGTGCGTAGAAACTGGGCAACAGACGCCCGTAATGCAATTATTTTGGGGATTATTTTAACCAGCTTTTCAACATAGGCATTTTGGGGCCTCTTCTGATGAACATGACAGCTCTACCATTCATAAAGAGTTGTGAAGAAATGGCAATGTTGAAAATCTAGAGTGAAAATATTTAAAACATTTTGAAGTTATGAGTGTGTGTAGAAACTGCACAACACACGCGCGAAACACAGTCATTTATTTACCTTTTGTCACCAAATCTTCAACATAGGCATTTTGTGACCTCCACTCATCAACTGTGATTTTCTTAATCTATCCCGAACATTGATTTCCCACAGCAACCACGCCATTGTGAGCTAGATGTGAGAAAACATATTTTTGGCAGGATATGAAAAATGACAGCTGTACTGTTCATAAGGAGGTGTAAAAAATGGCAATGTTGAAAATCTGGAGTAAAAATATTACAAATTCTCGAACTTCCAAGCGTGCGTGGAAACTGCATAATGCATGCTCATAACACAGTCATTTTAGGAATCTTTTCACCAAATTTTCAACACAGGCATTTTGGGGCCTCTGCTCATGAACAGTGGCACTGTGATTTTCTTAATATGTCCCAAACATTGATTTCCCACAGCGACCATGCCAGATGTGCGAAAACACATTTTGGGCAGGAAAAATGACAGCTGTACTGACCATAAGGAGGTGTGAAAAAATGGCAATGTTGAAAATCTGGAGTGAAAAATATTAAAAATTCTCGAAGTTACGAGTGTGTGTGGAAACTGCACAATGCACACATGTAACACAGTCATTTTTAGGAATTTTTTCACTAAATTTGCAACATAGGCTTTTTAGAGCCCTCCCAACATTGATAGTCTGTCCTAGACACACAGATCCAGCAATCACCAACATTCCACCCCCCCATAAGCCAACATGGAAAGATCCCCCAGACACCGACCAATAATGGTCCCCCCTCCCCAGGAGACACCGACAGGCAAACATGGACAGTCCCTTTTCCACCATTATATACAGTCCCCCCAGACAAATAGCCAGCCAAGTCCACTACCAAACAATGGCTAGTGTCACCACTGCATCACAGCCAATGTACCACATCACCATGGCATATGTCTCCACTAACAGACCCCAGAATAGAAAACAGACTGTCCCCCAGCTCCACCAAACACTGATTGTCCCCACAGCCCCACCAAACACGCCCTCCCCTGCAAACACTGGCCATCCTCTCAGTGACAGCCCCAAAACACACACAGACTACTCCCCAACCCCAGAAAACAGACCATCCCCCAGCCCCACCAGAACATAGACCATCCAGTGAGTTTCCCCAACAAACACCACCACACCAGTAGCACAGTTACTGAGTGTCCCCACCCCACCAACATGACCATTGTCCACCATACCAAACAAATCAGCCCCCCACCACCCACCAACATGGACAGCCTCAATAGCCAAGCAAATCCCATCCTACCCAAAAGACACAAGCTCACAGCAAACTTCCACCCACCCCCAGACACATGGCACTTGCTTAGGAACAACCCCAAAAAAAATTTCAGGATGTGAATGATATTAATTTCCAACCACCAGCTTGCAGCACAATTACTCACCAAATCAGTGAGGCACAGACAGGGCAGCATGCAGCAGGGCACAGCAAGGCCAAGAAGACAGGTCAGGTAGCCAAGTCTCTCCCAACAGTCCCGTTCCTCTCACGATTAATCCCCACGATGAGACAGTAACTCATTTTTCTGACACCAGATGAGCGTGTCGCATTATACGTTCTGCTATAGCCTGCATGACCCGCCGGCTTCTTCACTGTTCTGGGCCTGGCTGTTCACTGACCCCACCATTAATCTCT
The DNA here is from genome assembly GCA_016271365.2 of Neoceratodus forsteri. Classification (NCBI taxonomy): domain Eukaryota; kingdom Metazoa; phylum Chordata; order Ceratodontiformes; family Ceratodontidae; genus Neoceratodus; species Neoceratodus forsteri. The sequence continues at coordinate 960,340,587 of CM057455.1, forward strand.
CTAGGTGGACCATGGAACTGGTGGGCAACGGGCATGGTGTGGGACTTGCCGACAACATGGTAAATCTTTTTCAGGACACAGGATCCGGATGTGCAGGCAAGCCTGGCCATGCCTCAGACTCACTGTAATTGTACTACTCGCTCCTCCACCTGGTCTGTCCGGTGGTAGAGGCCTTGTGGCCGCAGACCTCCTAGGCTCTCGGGGATGGGAGGCTCAGGTGGCAGTGAGAGCCCAGAGCACAGCTGGCTGCACAGATAAACAGAGTAGGTAGTCAGAGGACCCGGGTGAGGCCCATATTTGCAAACTAGGCTGTTATGAGGACAGGGAGTTGGGTGAGAGACACTAGACTGACTGAGACAACAGTGACACACCTGACGGACAACCAATGACTGCTGCTCGACATCCTTGAACAGCTATCTCTCCTCAGCCCTATGCTATATTGATGCTGCTGCTCCTTCATGGAAGCACACAGACAACTAAATGGCACCACTAACAGAGTACTGCTCACGCGATGGCACTAGCTTGCAACACTCTGATCGGCTGTAACATGCAGGCTACTATGGTTGCAGGCTTGCAGCCAATCAGAAGGGGATAGTTTTTTGTTTAAAGAGACCGCGGTGCTGCACTACCCTCTTCCCTCCCACGGAGAGGTGCAGACAGTGCAGGCATAGCCCTGACCCATTCAATATTAAACAAAAACAAATAAATTGATAACCAGAATGGTGGCTGGCCTCCTAAAGAGTCCTGGTCTAATAATTTCTCGGGGAGACGACTTGCCACTCTGCCCCATAATCTCAGCCCAATACCCACACCTTTGTGTGAGTCCAATTGGATCGAGCCACACACCCCTTCAGTCTGTTACATGCACTCTCTCTTCACTTGTTTGTCCCTACGGTCCTACCTTGTTTTTATTTCTGGACCTGTAGTAAGTAGATCGGCCTCGTATTACTACGTCTTTGGTTTTATCCTCTCATTTTCCTTTCTATCCCCAGACCCTTGTGACCACCATTAACTCAGGTAATTTAAGATTGTGGGACACAAATTATACGTAACTGTAGCAGCAAGCTGTAACTCACAACATTGTATTGGTAGCGGGTTAAAATAATTTACAGGTTGTCCTCTTTTAGTGAGCATTACTCGGCTATGTGAGCCTAAATACAAACCACAGCACTGTATAGAATACCTGTAAAGCCACTAGTACTTTAGCAGTATGTTCACCTGCATCTTAACAAGCGGTGAGTCATGCCAATACAATTCTACTTATATACTGAATAGGATGTTCTGGCCCATCTATATTTTGACTTAGGACAGCACCTAGGCCTCACCTCGGATGCATTTGTTTGTAGCAGAAATGGTTTCTCAAAGTCTGGGCTGCTTAAAACAGGAGCTGAACATAATGCAGCCTTTATGGCTTGAAAGCTTCATCACACTCTGGGGTCCATTTCACATTATTTGGGTACCGTTTTTTTGTGAGCTCAGTGAGGGAAGTAGCTAATTCAGCAAAGCTGGGAACAAATCTCTGATAATAACCAGCCAGCCCTAAAAATAAAATAGGCTAAATACAAGAAAACACAAACCACAGCACTGTATAGACCCTGTAAAGCCACTAGTACTTTGGCATTATATTCACTCTCGCACCTTCACAAGGGGTGAGTCATGCCAATATCTGTACTGTTTAAAGAAATATAAAGTGCTGTAGCATTTACTTCTAAATTTAGGCGAGAGGGCGGTGTGTAAATTCGGGAAACATAAAACCTTTCACTTCTTAGCCTTGCTGCGATATACTTAGTAGTCAGAGTCCTCTTCTGTGTTGTTGGCAATGCAATGTGATCCTATAAATGGACTGGAGTGTTCAGCAGCACTAATTTCTTTGAGCCTTTATTTTGTTATTCTCCTGCTATTTACTACCTGCACAGAGGGAGAACTTGCGGTTGTTGCTTGCAGCCCGACTCCCTATGACAGTCAGAATAGTCTTCTTAGCAGGGTGTAAGCTCCCATGAGGAGTAAATAGTTCAATGCCAGCTTGTTTAATAAGTAAGATAGATGGCCATCATCCAAAAAGGGGGCAGAGTTTAGGTATAATGTAGCCTCTTTTCTGTTCAAACTGGGAAGTATGGGATATGAGATGTGGCACTGATCAGAATCCAGATAGATTTTGAGGACCGTGGTGAAGTCTCCTTCCCCCACCCCACCAAAACCACCATCTCCGGATTGCTGAAAACTGTTTTAGGTACAATTAAATAAAAATCAGTCTCCAACCACCTGATCGCTTCTGGCTCCCACTCACGACTTAGGAGATTACCTAAAGAAAACGGTGGAAGAAAAGTGACAGGATTGGTAGGAACTCACCTTCAACGCACCGGCAGGAACCAAAGGTACAGTGATTGCTTGAACTCCGGCAAGCCCAAGCAGCTGGAACAGCTCGGGCCACAGAGTGTGAAGAATTTATATGTCAATCAAAGCATGGAATCTTGCAACCAGCCCACCACCCCCAGTAAAGAACTTGCATACAACCATGCCCTCACCGCTCACCCTGGCCACAAGCAGCATCTTGCAACCAGCCCCCAACTCCGGTCAAGATTCACATCCAACCAGGACCTCAGCCTGGCCAAGAGCAGAATATTGCAACCAGCTGCCCCGGTCAAGACAGGCATGCAACTAGGCCCCCTCACCATGGCGGAGAGCGGCATCTTGCAAACAGCACCACATAAACATAAGACTAGAATATGCAACAGGTTATACTGCTGCAGGCTTTGAATCATATTTTAAGACACACACACAGACACACACAGACACCGGTTAATTCACAAGTTAAGAATTCTATGCTTGCTATGCCCATCTCACTGTCAGTCACACTGTTACTAATATTTGCAGCAGGCAGCAGCAGACCCAACAATTAGCATTGTGTACAGTGAAAATAAAAACCATAGTATATACCTGGTTAATCTCAATTTCCTCTTGTACCCGACGTCAAGTGATTCACCGTATCAGATTCAGATGACGACCTCCGAATTCCTGGCGTGGTGGCGTTTAGCAGTGCAGATTCTAAATGGATCAAGTACAGCGAGCAAGCAGGCAGAATGAAAGCTCTACTATGATGGCTCCTGATTATAAACCTAAGTAAGCCAGAGACATTAAAAGAAATCAATATAGTTAGTAATATAATCTTACGGTCAGGATGATGGGACACGGAGATCTATCCTGACCATCCAGGAAAGATTTATACTATGCTGACCCGAGGCCCCTCCTCGACCTCGCAGTCACACACTGCGCAGGTTGCCAACAAGTAGCATTACAAATGGGCAGGATAAGGTCCAGGAAAGGGCTTTTCTTCAACAGTCAGATGTAGCTTAGCCTCAGCCACCCATGAGCAGTCAGCAGCAAGCATCAAAAAGCCCACCCCAAGGATCTGGAGCCTGGATTCAGAATAAAGAGACAGTCACTGTGGCAGACTTGCTAGGAAGGCAAGGCAGGTCCGGGATGAATTTAATACCGATGCAGAGTAGAGTCGAGGCAACTCAGCAGGCATAGCAGCAGGATCTGGGCGAAGATTTAGGCTGGCGACTGTGGCATTGGCACTTTACATATTCATTCAGAATGGCAGACCAAGCTTGGCTGGCAGCAGGACAAGAAAAAAGGAAATATACTAGTAGTGACACTATTGGTGACGTGATATAATGCAAGAAAATTGTTATGCCTGCTCTGCTGGCCACCACCGCCAAACACCAACACCTGACCAGTACTTGCTGCATCTCCCCGCCTGAGCCCAGTCCACCAATCTTTTAAGTTTAATCCTCCATTCATTCTTTCCAGCTCTAGCCTCACCTCAGTTAGACAAATACACAGACAAAACTTCTAATTTTTAATATATATTTATATTTTTTTTCCATAAAGCACAACAGTAAACTGGTGATTATTGGAACAGTCCACAATGATACAGCAGTGGAGAAAGTAATCAATAGAACTTATTTTGAAACCTTCACGACACAAGCGAACTTCGAGCAGTCAGTGGTTGAGAAGAAGAAGAAGATACATCCAGTAAGTTATATGTAAACATAGAACATGTGTAAGTTTATAAGGTAAACCAGCCTCTGACCTGGACACCTATTCATTAATTGCTGCTAGTACCATTTTGATGAAAAATGAAAGTGTTCACAGAATCCTTTCACTGACTCCCTGCTGTCAAAGCCTATACTTTACAATAACACCAGCATGATTAATTTGTTTCCACAATTCCTGAGGAAGTCACTGCAGCCAGTACTATTTGAATCAATTGTAGTAGTCTTACTGTACCAGCAGATAGCAGAATCCACCAGTTCCCTGCTCCATGCTCTAATTCCCACCCCAAACAAAAAATAACGGTCTGTGAGTGTCTCCGAGTCCAGACTCGGTGGCTGCAGAGACTTCTAGCTCAGAACGTCCCAGAACTGTTGGTGTGTGGCTGCACTGTAATAGCTGGCTTACAGAGTTGGACAGTGCCCAAGAAATTCGAGCTGCTAATAAAAATGTCAGTGTGTGCGTGCTGCAGCTGCAATACCTAACCTAGCCCTTCCTGGTTGCCTGACCCTGTGTCCTCCTGTCCCGCTTGGTGTACTTGGCTGGCAGCTCGGCTTCACTCACGCAAGTCTCAAGTCTAATCCAGACAGGACGGACTAGGAGGACATGAAGTGGACCCCAACCAATCCTCACGGCGTCAGCTCACGTCCTGGTGCGCAGCTGTCAACATAATGCTGCTCCCTTGCATCCTGCTGCTGCCCACCTATAGTGCTGCCGTGCACTGCCGTCCACTCCTGTGCAATACCTAACCTAGCCCTTCCTGGTTCCCTGACCCTGTGTCCTCCTGTCCCACTTGGTGTACTTGGCTGGCAGCTCGGCTTCACTCATGCAAGTCTCCAGTCAAATCAGAACAGGACGGAGTAGGAGGACATGAAGTGGACCACAACAGGGGCGTAGTTTGATTTTTTGACAGAGGGGGCAAAGACAGATAAAAGTCCTGGTCCTCCCAAAAAACACTAAACCAACAGGCCGGGGGTCAGGGGGCCGCCTAGGCACCCATAAGCTATCAGGTTTTTGACAGTGCATCCTGGTGCATTTAGAGGGTCATTTGAAACATTTTGGCTGCTTTGAAAGATTTCTTTGACTTGCTGCAAACAGATATCACTACGGCAGCTAAGATCGTCACCATGTTGCCCAAACTTTTTTTTTTGGTCACAGACTGAATTTAGTCAAAGATCAGCTTACTTTCTGTCACTAACAATACATTTTTTAAAGAACTCTACAAGAGCTAGGGCATTCCCTGAGGAATAACTTGGGCCCACTTGTAAAACTGAATGCTTGAGGCAATGTCAGGCTCAGGCATTCACTAATGCCTGAATACATCAGCAGCGAAGAAGAAGAAGAAGAAGAATCAGCATTTGTATAACGCTTCTCATATATCCAAAGCGCTTTACAAGCAATGCTAGACTGGTAGTGAAGTGACTGAATGTGTGGTGGCGGCCATATCGCGCATCACCCACACACAGCCTGGATAATTGCATGACCCGGCTTATGGGAAGGGGAATGTTGGCCAGGACACCAGGAATGTTCCCTACTCTTTTCGAAGAGTGCCCTGGGTTCTTTTACTTCCACCTGGACACCCACCAGGACAACACCAGGATGGGCAGAAGGGACCTCGGTTTAACGTCTCATCAGAAGGACAGCACACCCAGCAGTAGCACCCCAATACTGCACTTGGATGCCAGCAATTTTTGGGTGCAAGTCCAATCCCAGTGTGAGACAAGAACCCATGACATTCTGGTCCAGAGGCGGATGTGCTACCAACTGAGCTATGTTGACCTTTAGCAGGTCATTAATTCGCCAGGAAATGTCGACTAGATATTTTTCCCTTACACACTGTTTTCAGTGCAAAAAATAAAATTACCTGTTTAAACACAAGTAGTGTGCATGTGTGTGTTTAGATATAAACCATTAAAATTATGTTGCAGCCTTATTTGGAGCATAGGCACTTGAAAGCCCCATGAGCAGCACAGTGAGTTACTGCCTCCCTAACCAGGCGGAGAATTTCACAGAAAAAAAATACAGGGTGGCACTAGCTATCTCACTTTTATTTTGCAGTCACAGTTTACCCAATGGAGCCCAGCTGAGATGCAACATCTAGTTTGCAGTGGGGTCCTGCTTCTTTCTACTGCAGTAGCTGGGTGTAGGGAAGAGCACTGTGAGAGATTATGTGAGCGGTCCAAGGTCACAAGGCAAGTCTCTTGCACCAGTGAGGTTTGAACCTCAGCCTGCAATTCCATTGTTACCCTGTCCAACCTCTAGACCTCTCAGAAAATGCTACAAAATGATTGACCTGTAAGGTACCCAGCCAGACGCCTACTGCTATGGGAGACTCAGATAGAAGCCTCTGCAGACAGGCTGTTGCCATAAAGGTCAGTGATTGTTCTTCAGCAAACCTGAGTACAATAAGGCTGCAAACTGCAGTGCCCCCGACTATTTTTTCACAAAGTTTTAGGTCAATTTTTTTTTTTTTTTTTTTACAAAAACAATTTTGCTTGTATTTGGTTTTTCAAATTTCTCTGCTGTCTCATGTTCCATGCAAGCAGTGAAGAGGTCAAGGACTTCTGATGGTAGATCCTTTCAAGCAAACAGTGTTTTTCAATGCCACATTCAATTTGGCATGTTTATCAGTGTAACATACTGTGATATCTTGTTTGGTCGTGATCCTATACTTTAAAACTAAACATCATCACTTGTGATGGGAGTCTACCACCACTATACCTGTTTATAGATCACAGAGTGCAAACCACAGATTACAAGTTATATGTTTCCAGAGTACAGGTTCCCCAACCAGATAACATGTCCCAAAAATATCACTTTTATGTATCTAAGTTTGTAAGTCAAATAGTTCCACAATCAAAATATGGACCAAATCCTACATCATTTAGTCCTGTGTCTGGATCCAAGCAGCCCATAGTAGGAACATAGGAGCGTGTCAACAGAAAAGGACCTCGAGGCCAACTAATCTGCCCATTAGCCTAGCACCCTAGGCCTGCCCTGATATGCCCCCACTGTTCCATTTAACAGCCCTCTGTGTCTGTCCACACCCTCTTGACCCCACTGAATTTTCTCCCACTACTTCCTAGGCAGCCCATTCCAGGAGTTCACCACCCTTTCTGTAAAAGTTGTTCCTGATATTGCCCCCTGAACTTGTCCCCTCCAGTTGGAGATACAACCATTTTTTGGGGCACTTTCTCATCTGGAAGGGTTTTCCAGGAGCCATCTTGTTTATCCTTTCAGGTACTTGAGGTCTCAATCATGCCCCCTCAACTCCAAGGATACATATCCATGGCTCCCAGACTCTCCTCATACAGCAGGTGACTAAGCCCCTTAAACATCTTGGTTACCTCCTCTGTACTCTCTCCACCTTCTCTGCATCCTTCCCTTGGTAGGCCTCCAGAACTGGACCATACTCCAGATGAGGCCTGACCAGCTGGGTAGTGGGGACCAAAACCTCCTTCCTCCTGCTGGTGATTCCTCTCCCAATGCATCCCAACACTTTATGGCTTTGCCACTGCCCCTACCACACTGCCCTGCCACCTTCAAGTCCTGAGTGATGATGACACCCAGGTACCTCTCCTCCATGGTCAACCGCTAGCGGCTCACCCCCCAGCCTGTATTCCAATTCTCCCATTCCTTCTTCCCAGGTCCATTTTAGATTTTTCACCATACTGAGAGACTTCCACTTCCCGGCCCACTCCTCCAATCTCTCTAGGTTTCTCTGCATCCTTCCAGTCCAACCTGTATGTCCACTCTATTACCGATTTTGACATCCTCGGCAAACAGGCTCAGTCTACTCTCCAACCCCTCACAGTGTCGCTTACATAGATACAGTAAACAGCAGGGGTCCAGCACCGACTCCTGGGGCATGCTTCTCACATGACTCCCGCTCTCCTGAGGGACCCCATTTATCAACACCCTCTGTGTTCTCCTCCAACCAGTTGCGCACCCATGCACTAACTACCTTCACAAGACCTAGCCTATTCCATTATGTGCAACAGCCTACCATGTGTAACATATCAAAGGCCCTCCTGAAATTTAGGTAGGCTATGTCCATGACCCGCCTCTGATCGACCACCCGATTGACCTCGTAAAAGAGCGTTACCAAATTCATCTGACAAGAGCTGCCCTAGTAAAGCCATGTTGTTTTGGGTCAAGCAGGTGGCTTGCCTCCAGGTAGTCCGTAATTGTCATGAGCAGCCAATCCATAAGCTTGCCTACCACTGGAAATTGGGCTCACTGGCCTGCCTGTGCTCTAATCCTACCTTCCCCTCCCTTATGCATGGGAGCACATCTGCACATTTCAGTCCTCCAGGACTACCCCCGTTCATCAGGACTCATTGAATAGATAGGTCAGGAGCCATTGGCTCCTCATCCAGCTCGTGCCATGCCCTAGGGTGAATCCAATCTGGCACCATGGCTTTGTCCCCCTCAGGCCCTTAAGCTCCTTGAGATCTCCTCTTCCTGGAATGGTCCCACATTCTGCCTCACTTCCTGATGGAACCTGACAGCTCCTCCTCATAATACCATGCTAAAATAACTATTCAGTAATTCAGCCTTCTCCTGGTCCCCTCTACCTTCTCTCCTGTCTCCATCCCATGCCCGCAACCCAGTCCCTCCCACTCTCCATTCTCTTATATGCCTAAAAAGGTCTGGTCCCTTCCTGACCCCATTGGCTATTCTCTCTGTTTGTGCTTTAGTCCACCTGACCACCCTCCCTTCCTTCTGCTTATCATGGTAAGCATCGCAGTCCAACTTGCTCTGTATCATCTTGTACTGCCTGAAAGCCCACCACTTTGCCCTGATGCTTTCTCCCACTTGCCTGTTGAGCCACAGTGTCCTCCTTCTCCTTCTGCTCTTGCTCTACCTTCTTTGAACAGTGGTCCATGTTCCCCATGATTGCCCTCTTAATTTTGGACCAAGTATCTTTCACCCCTACAGTCCCCACCCCCCAATGCCCATCTGGTGCTCCCTCATCTTTCCAAAATCAGTCCATCTGAAATCTAACACCTTCACCTTAGTTTGATGGCATGAGGCTGCTGTATGTATCATGAACCACACTGTGTTGTGGTCACTGCTTCAAAGGCTGTCGTCCTGCACTGTTACCTCACCCCACCCTGTCACCATTCATAAGTACCAGGTCCAGTACCTTGCCCTTCCTAGTGGGCTCCTTGACCAGCTGACTTAGGTAGGCTATCTGTAGTGGGTAAACAATCGCTCTGCTTCTGGATGAGGAGGCAGACAGTGTTTGCCACTCCACATTGAGATCTCCCAGCAGCAGCACTTCCCTAGCCACCATCCCAAGTATCTCTGACCATCTGGCTGTCCACCTCATGCCTTCTGCTCCCCTGTAGCCTGCACAACTCCCATTCACACCACCTTGCCCTTCTCCGTGGCCAGCGAGACCTATAGGGCCTCAGTGTCCCAACACCTGCCTTGTGTTTCCAATGCCTGGATCCCTCCCTCACGTGAGCACTATGCCCCCCTTTCCTGCCAACCCTGTCCTTCCTGAACAAGTGTATAACCTGGAATGTTCACTGTCCCATTCCTGCCCATCATGGAACCAAGTCTCTGTGATGTCCACTATGTTCATCTCCTCCTCCGTCATGATCGCCACAAGTCTGATACCTTGGTGCCCAGGCCCTGATGTTTGTGCACATGGCCTCCATTTATACCCTTCTTCTAACCCTCACCTCCTCTCCTAATGGGCTTTGCTTGCATGTGACTAGAGATCTGGCTCCCGCCAGTTTGTTTGCTTGGGGGCAGCTGTCCCCGCTGAGTTCACTGTTAGGTGACACTTACAGCTCCCCATATCAGTTTAAATTGTACTGCTCTTCAAAGAATTCCCTAAGGTGAGAAGGAGACAAGTTGTAATGTATGAAGAGACATCACTGGAGAGTGGTTCCAAAATTAAAACTAGTCCCAATAGAATCTGAGGGGCATAATTGGACTGCGACTAAAGACAATAATACAGCTGACACAAGGGGTCAACATGGGACTGGATGGAGAGGTGATACAGTAAGGGAGCAGCTGGCAGATAACAGGAGTGTTACATGTAACTTCATAATGCTGACTTTTTTTTTTTTTTTTTTGTTTTGGTAACTTGGTGGGCCACTAGGCACAAGTGCCTGTTTTCAGGGATGACCCTGAAGCACTGGGGTGGTTACGTGACTTGCTCAGAGTCATACAGTGCGCAGAAGTGGAGGTTGTGGGAATCAAACCCAGATCTGCTGGATGCACCAGGGTCATTCACAGCTGGTTACTCTAACCTCTAGTCTATACTGCTAGCTCCAAATGGGGGGCAGAAAATGGAGGGAGAACAGCTGTAACATCACAGTAGTGCAGCACAGAGATAAGCTCAACGAGTTACTAGATGTACACAAAAGTAATTCATTTTCTCCAACTCAACAGTGATAAATAGCACACCAGAAAGGACCAGTGAGGAGCTGACTTACATATTTTGCTGTGGGGATGCATCATACCAGGCAACACAAATTAAAAAGCATTAATTAAACTGTTGCTCAATAATCATTGTAAGATACTTTTACAGTTTGAAAATAAACACTGCCACAATAGAGGCTCACCCGGTGAGCTGAAATGCTAGGAGTCCCAGAACCCGCTTCAAAGCTGAAATCGAGAACACCCCAGTGGGAAATGTGAGGAGTTGCAGCCACCACAAGCTAGAAATGTGAGGAGCCCCCCTCTCAGAGCTGGAAATGTGAGGAGTCCCAGGCCCCCCCATGGGAGCTGGAAATGTGAGAGGTCCCAGACCACCTCCTTCCTGAAGATGTAAAATTTGAGGAGCCTCAGCCCCCCCTCCCCAGGGCTTTGAATGCAAGGCACCCCAGGTCCCCACCCTCCAGGGCTGGAAAGTGAGGAGTCCCAGGTCTCCCCTTACTAGAGCAGGAAATGCAAGCCGTCCCAATCCCTTTCCTTCCTGGAGATGGAAATGTGAAGAGCCCCAGCCCCAGGGCTGAAAATTCAAGGATCCCCAGGTTCACACCGTTTAGTGCTGGTAAAGTGAGGCATTCCAGACCCCCCTCCCATCTCAGGGCTGAAAATGCGAGGAGTCCCAGGTCCCCCTTCCCAGAGCTGGAAATGCAAGAATTCCTTGGCAACCCCTTCCCAGAGCTGGAAATGTGAGAATCCCAGGCAGCCCCTCCCCAGAGCTGGAAATACAAGGAGTCCCTGCCCTCCCTGGAGCTGGAAATGCCTGGCGTCCCAGGGCCCTCCCCAGAGCTGGGACTATGAGGGGTCCCAGGTCGCTCACCCCAGAATTTGGGTCAGACTGCAAGAGCTTGCCAGCCCCAGCCCAGTAGATCTGGGATTGCAAGGGGTTTCAGGCCCCACTCCTCTTAGCTGGGACTGCAAAGGATCCCAATCTTTCCTCCCCAGAGCTGGGACTGTGAGGGGTCCAATACACTCCCTCCACTGAGCTGGAACTTGGGGTCCCACGCCCCCTCCCTGGAGGGAGACTTGGGGTCCCATGCCCCCCCTTCTCCAGATCTGAGAATGATAGCTGTTGTAGGCCTCTCCAAATTTTGAACAGTTAAAGGATCCAGCTTTATTTTTGTTAAAACAAAATGGGAATCAATTCACATAAGCATGTCTCAGCACTTCACTTGGGTGTGGGGCTCTTAGTGCTGACTGTCCCCTTTAAAGTTTCTGTCAGTATTTGAACCCTGCTGTTGCTTAAAATACCTAAATATTGGTGGGCCCATGCAGTCACTAGGGACTGTAGATGCTGTAAGTGGTCATGGTGACCAGGTACTAACCACCCCTACTTTTGTGCCACATTGTGATATGCACAACAGGAGTCACAGTCCTAAAGCATGGCAACCCTCACTAACCCTACTACAGAGTTTTAAAATACCACTTGCCTTCCAAACAGTTGTGGGCAGCTGGTAGGGGTATTGTAAACCTGCAATGAGGACCGAGGGAGGTGGCAGTGGATGGAGATAATTATAGAGCATGGTGTTGGAAAGAGCCATGATGTGGAATAAGGATGAGGAGGGAGGGCCAATGTATGTCAGGGAATGTTTAGAGTTAGGAAAGAGACTGAAGGGAATACACAAACAGGCAGTGCACAGTACTGGTATGTAAACAAAGACATTTATTAAAATGGGGTATTTGACTCACCAGAGTTAGTATTTTCACTAATAAATTTGTTTGCATGCCAGTCCTATGTTCTGCCTGTTTGTGTATAGAGGTGTGCGAAGTTGCCAAAATTTGCTTTGTGAAACAATTCACTTTGACCACAATTTGCATATTTATTTCCCCACTGAACCACCCAAATTCATGCAGCAATGCTAAGAAAACTGGCAATTGCTGCTGAATTAGACAATCCACATAATGCTGCCATATGAATTTGTGCAATTTGCCAGTGGAAAATAATGCAAATTGTGGTCTAACAGTCTGTGATCTTGTTGATGTTAGTTATTTTCAGTTACTTTCACCCATTTGTTTAGTACAGTAACTGTGTTCCCCTCTTTGTCGTTCCTTTTGCTACTGCCCAGCCCTTGCTCACTCCCAGTACAACTTGTGCTTCTCGCCCACACTGCGGTCTCTGCATCTAGCAGTGAAATAAAAAAAAATCATCCAAACAAATAGCACGCATCTTTTCATCTTTTCATATGTATGCTACTGAAATTAAAACAAACTGCAGCAACAGCCAGCCACAACACTCGTGCTCTTCCTACTTGCAGTGCCAGCTCCACGGCCCCCGCTATCTTGAGATACAACATCTCTAAATTCGGAGGAGCCGGAGAGGAGGACTTTTGGAACCAAGTCCGACATTCAGATTCAATCGAAGCTGTGTGAGTTACTGAGATGGTACCAGGCCCAGGCGGGAGAGTCTTTTCCTTGGGTTTGGGGACCGATCTTGTTTGTCCTCGGGGTCAAGGTTACCAGTTATGGTTATACCCACCCAGTCAATGTCATGGCATGCATGCCCGATGAGTCCGGTCCGGTGGGTGGATCACCACGAAATCGAAAAAAGTGCCAGTCTTATTTCTCTGGGGGCAGCTAGCCCCCCCCCGTAATCTACGCCACTGGACCCCAACCAATCATCACGGCGTCCACTCACGCCACGGCCCGCGGCTGTCAGCATAATGCTGCTCCCTTGCAGCGGCTCAATTGCATCCTGCTGCTGCCCACCTATAGTGCTGCCTTGCACTGCCGTCCACTCCAGTGCCATCCACTCCAGTACGGCCCCCCGCCCCCCACTCGCTGTCCGTCCACTTCAGTGCGCACCACCCCCCCTCTCGTCTGGCTGTCACCAAGGCAAGTAAACCTCACCTCACCTGGCTCCACTTCGTCCCAACTCCCAATCTCAGTGTCAGCAGGCAGCAAGTATGGCGCAGCTCTCTCTGGTGTTGCAGTTCTCTCCTCCGAGTCCAACACAAGCAGCAAAGAGTAGGTCACAACGGCGTAGTGTGGGGCTTTAAACAACCCACCGGAAACAGCAACGCCCCCCCTAGCTGATCAACATGGCAGCGAGTTGGATCCTTTCAAAGAAAAGAGCTGACCATATCATAGGGCAACTCTTTCCACCCACCAAGCAGAGCTGATCAGCATCGTGATCAGCCTGCTGTCCTCCCCCCAATGTAAAAACATTCCCTCCCACCCTCTGCCAGGTATCCGTCCCACCTCCCACTGCTTTCCCCCTTCCTTCTTAATTTTCTGACACCAGGGTTCCCAATCCCCGGTGCCAACTAGTACCCCACCTGTGTTCCCACTAAGGTGCAGGCTTGTGCAGCCATGCAGCATCCACAAACCAGCCACGCACTGCTGAAATGGTAATGCACAAACAGCTGATCAACTCAGTGCAAACACAGACATGTGCACTGAAGCATGGTTGCCGAATGCACTTTATAAAGACAGAGGCTGCTCCAGCAGGTAATTGGTATGTTGCTGTGAATGAATGTGATTTCACTGTCTTCAGCCTACAACCCCTTCCCCTCCATCATAACTAACACCAACTTCCAGGAACAGCAAAAGATCAAAGGAAAAAGACTGAGCTAGAAAGACCCCTGCCACCCCCCCACCTGAACCGTTTCATTTTGGGTTGCTTCGTTGGCTGTAAAAGTAGTGCCCCCCTTCCCCCCAGGGAAACCAATGGCAGTTCAGGCTGAGCACAACTGGGAACTGATTTATTGTAATACAGTGAGTTCCCTCCAGGTTCAATCTGCAGTGGGTGCTGAACTGCCAAAACGCTTAGGCAGACTGCTGTGGACACCAACAGATACTATTGCTATGCTGTATGATTGGTTCTAGTCTGGGGTTGCCCTTTTTATGATAAAATCAGACCACCATCCTGAATGATCACTATGGCACTGAGCTGACAGCAAAGAACTGTAGTAGCTGTTTTCAGTAATTCACTGACATTTGCTGCTGAGTCATTGGCAGTACATAGTGAGTCAGTTTCAGCTTGCTCTCAGTCACAAAGTTAAAACAGTATTTATACTGAAAGTCAGTCCCCTACCCACTACCCAGTCATAAGAGTCTCGCTCCTGTGCCTGACCCCGCATCCCCCAGCCAGCAGAGTTACTGTAAAACAGACTGGGAAAACAGCTAAGGCTAAACTGTATTTATACCGGAAGTCTGTCAGCCCCTACCCAGTTGAGAAGAGCCCCACTCCTGTGTACCCTCCCCAGCTGGCAGTACTACAGTAAAACAGACACACACTGAGTCCAGGACCGGGAAAGCCCCCCCTGCCCCTGTAATCTATGCCACTGGACCCCAACCAATCCTCACGGCGTCCGCTCACGCCACAGCGCGCGGCAGTCAACATAATGCTGCTCCCTTTTTATCCAGTTGCTGCCCACCTATAGTGCTACCTTGCACTGCCGTCCACTCCGGTGCACCCCCCCCCTCGCTCGCTGTCCGTCCACTTCGGTGCGCGTACACCCCCCCGCTCCGCTCCACTCGCTGTACAGCTGTCTCCAAGTCAACCTCACCTCACCTGGCTACACTTCGTCCAAACTCTCGATCTCAGTGTCTGCAGGCAGCAAGTACGTCGCAGCTCTCTCTGGTGTTGCAGTTTTATCTGCTCCGAGTCCAACACAAGCAGTAAAGAATAGGTCCCAACGGAGTAGTGCGGGGCTTTAAACAACCCGCCGGAAACAGCAACGCCCCCCTAGCTGATCATTTTGGCAGCCAGTTGGATCCTCGAGTGTCTGACGTGGACCTGTATCGCTAGCTACTCCCTCGATCGTGACGCCACTGCGTGGGGGCTGGAACTACGGGATGCCAGCTTTACATGGGACCCGAGTAAATATAACAACTGAATGAAATCACCAAAATAAGGAAACGAGCCAAACTAAAAGAATTAATCTGAAGGTAAGGGATGTGCTGAAGAAACTAAAACATAATTTTTTTTAAAGATGCAGTGTTGTTCTGAAACCGGTGGCAAACGGCTGACAGTGTCCCTTTAAACTTTAAACTGTCTGAAGAGTTAGTACCTTCATGCCAAGCACTGTATTGGTTTGTGTATGCTGCTTAACCTTATTTTTCAGGGGGTCCTCAGAGACGAACCTGCGAATCAGTCTCGAGGGTAAGTGGTTCCTTATGAATGAACAGTGTGTACATGTGGGGTATTGGTATTGTGACTCCTGTGCATCATGTGGGCCATTAGAGGGATTAGAAGGGGGTCTCAGTGTCCCAGAGGGCTGTGACCAAACTAGACCAACCATGACAAACCCTGACCTCTGGGTGGAGGCATCCGCCATAGAACCTAGGCCCCTCAACCTGTCAGTAGTCAAGCAGGCAGGGGTAGTAGCCCTTGTGATAGCGCCACCTGGGGGTTACATCTTGGAGGGTCACTGCTGGGATTTTGTGTCCTCTACTGGCCACATTTACGAACCACTGTTAAAAAAAATAAATGGGTACCCCAACAGAAGTGGCTGTGCACCGGTTGGTGGAATGGTGTACTGGGGAGGAGATCGACCCCCAAAATGCTATGCTTATCCTGGACATCCCCCTGGGTATCAATACGGACACTGTACAGGGAGTACTTTCCAAGGTGGAAGGTTTACAAAACCCTGTGGTGGTGGGTCGACATGCTGATCTGCTCACCCACACTTTCATGGCCCTAGTAGAGTATAAGGACCCCATAGATAGCTCCAAAGTGCCACAGACTATTACCTCAGAGGGAGCCCTCACTGCCTGGAGAGTGATAATTAAGGACAGTAGAGACCCGGGGGAGAATGAATCCCCCCACTATCTGAAACTTTTGAGGAGAAATTTGCTAAATTGTTGCTGGAGGAAGGGAAAACTGTGGAGGACTTGAAGAAACTATTCTTGCCACCTGGGGGTGCTCCTCCCCCACACCCTCTCCCGCTCCAGTACCCGTTATGGTGGCTGAACCAATGCATGCTCCTATTTCTGCACCTGCCATTAGTCACGACTCTTACCGAAGGTTGAGGATCTTCTCTGGCACCCTCCCAACCCCCCAGGGGGAGGATGATTGGGACACCTGGATAGATTGTGTTGCCCCCCAATACCTGAATGGCAGTGTGTGGAGGCTGAGAAATGAAAAAGAATCATAGAAAGTCTGAGGGGTCCTGCCCTAGAGGCCATTAAATTTTTGAGGTCCACAAATCCTGATACATCTGCCCAGAAGTACCTATCTGCACTTGAAGGCAATTTTTGGAGCATTGAGTCAGGGGACAGCTTGATGTGGAAATTTCAAGGTAGAAAACAGTGGCCAGGGGAAAGTTTTTCTGCATATGTTACTCGTCTGGAAAGAGCTCTGCAGAAGGTTTACCGAAAAGGTGGGGTAGCCGCCAGTGACTTAAATCGTGTAAGGTTGGAGCACCTACTACAGCATGCAAAGCATTCTAAATTGCAGCTCCTTCAGTTAAGGCTCCCAGACAGAAGAGGTAACCCACCGGACTGTTGTGACTTAATAAAAGAACTTCGGGAGGTTGAAGATGAGGAGGGGGATTCTAATTCTGGGGTGAGCGCAGCCCAAGTGATCACAGCATCGGAAGGTCCTTGTGAAGTGGGGACCAAAGAGGGTGTGCCACCATGGGGTGAACTGCTGAGAGAGATCAAAGAATTCAAAAACAGTCTCTTTATGAAGGCTGCGCCTGCAAGGGGAGGCCCCCACATATATCCGACTGCCTCTGCTATGGGGGTGGGGGTACCCACCCAGGCATCTCCTGCTGACAACAGCTCAAAACTCGATGTCTTGACCATGGAAGTGGGGAAATTGATGAGATGCCTCCAAATGCTTATCACACCGCAGACAGAAATGGCACAAAGGTGTCCAGTTAGTAGTACCCCCATCCTGGCTCCCAGTGTGACGCCTCGGCCAGCTCAAACTCCAGAAAGTATGTTTTGCTATAATTGTGGGAAGGATGGGCACATGAAGAGAGAATGCCGGTCCCCAAAAGACACAGACAAAGTTGTATATAGGCTACAAGGAGAGCTTTGGAGAACAAATCAGTGGTTAAGAGGTGCACAAAATGATCCCAGTGAGGGTCTCAAAAATGCTAACTCACATCCCTTTGTGGCAAGGTCAGTTGCCCAGGCCCCTGCTACCACCTCTCCAGACTGGTCCAGAATAGTGGGTCGCTCCATGGAGACTACTGTAAAGGTGAATGGAGTGTCTACAAGAGCTGTGTTAGACAGTGGCTCCCAAGTGACAATTATGTTCCAGGATTGGTACCAGAAGCATTTGTCAGATGTACGCTTACAACCATTGGAAGGACTGCATGTATGGGGGTTAAGCGAGAAGGCCTACCCCTACTCCGGGTATATTCAAATTTGGCTGTCTTTCCCCACCTCCGTGGCTGGAGTGGCAGAACAAGTAGAGACCCTGGCCTTAGTGTGTCCCCCTACTGGACTATATGATGGGGTTCCGCTACTAATTGGGATGAATGCGCATATGTTTGGATGGTTGGCGCAGTTGTGTTATGAGAAACAGGGGTCACAGACTGGAAGAGCTTTAAGAATTCCGGCATTGATCAAGAAGGCCTATGATGCCCAGAGAGATGCTGACAAAGTGTAACCAAAGGAACCAGTTGGAATTGTCTGCAAAAAGGATCCTGAGTCTCTGATCCTGGTGCCAAATGCCCAGTGTACCTTACAGGGAGAGGTCCATATCAGAAAGGATGTCAAGAATAAAATCCTCATGCTGGATGCTCCAGACGATGGGAAACTGCCAGGAGGACTGCTGGTCAAGCCAAGTATTTTGCCTGCCAGAGCCCATGCTTATGCCAGACGGGTAATGGTCCAAGTTCATAATGTGTCTGATAGAGAGATTCAAGTAAATAGAGGTTGCACCCTGGCAAACGTGCATTGTGCGGATACTGCAGTGTTGCCTAGTAACAAGTGTTCGGGGGAGAATGACAGAGTGACGCCCAACTTGTTTGATTTTTGTGACTCTCCATTGCCAGCCAAATGGAAGATGAGAATCAGTAGAAAGCTTGCCCAGAGAGACCAGGTGTTTTCTTTCAAAGAATGGGACGTAGGATGTGTGCAAGGAGCTGAGCACCACATCCAGCTGCATGATGAAAGGCCATTTCGTGAGAGGTCTCAACGCCTGGCACCTGCTGACATAGATGATGTGAGATGGCATCTGCAAGAAATGCTTGCTGCTGGTGTAATACAAGAATCCAGAAGCCCATATGCTTCACCTATTGTGGTAGTGAGAAAAAAGAATGGGACAGTAAGGATGTGTGTGGATTATCGCACCTTGAACTGGCGGACTATCCCTGATCAGTATACAATGCCCCGCATCCAGGATGCTTTTGGTTCTCTGTGCTGGATCTTCGCAGTGGGTACTACCAGATCCCGATGGCCCCGGAAGACTGTGAGAAGACAGCCTTTATCTGTCCGCTTTGCTTCTATGAATTCATGAGGATGCCTCAAGGGATTTCAGGTGCTCCAGCCGCTTTTCAACGACTGATGGAGTGCAGTGGGGACATGAACTTATTAGAGTGCCTGGTGTACCTGGTTGATGTTATTGTGTTTGGCAGCTCACTGGAGGAACATGAGAGCAGATTATTCAAGGTGTTGGACCAACAGGAAGACTTTGGCCTAAAACTGTCCATCGATAAATGTCAATTCTTCCAAACATCTGTAAAGTATGTGGGGCACATAGTCTCCACCGAGGGAATAGAGACCGACCCAAGTAAAGTTGAGGCCTTGACCACCTGGCCACAGCCCCACAATCCAAAAGAACTGCAAAGATTCCTGGGATTCTGTGGCTACTATCGCCGTTTCATCAAGGACTATTCAAGAGTGATCCGTCCTTTACTTAAGCTTACTAAAGGTTACCCTCTCATCCACAAAAAATACAAGAGGTCGGTTTCTTCTGAGCCTGAGACAGTGTATTTCCGTCCCATTGAAGTATTTGGAGCCAGATGGACACCTGAGTGTGAAGCTGCTTTTTATGAGATTATATATCAACTTACCCACACTCCTGTCCTTGCCTATGCAGATCCAGCGAAGCCTTACGTCTTGCACACTGATGCTAGCCTGCAAGGCTTGGGGGCTGTATTGTACCAAGAGCACAAGAATGGCCTGAGACCAGTGGCCTTTGCCAGTAGAAGCCTGACCCCATCCGAAAAGAACTATCCTGTACATAAGTTAGAGTTCCTAGCTTTGAAGTGGGCTATTGTTGACCAGTTCCACGAGTACTTGTATGGGGCTAAGATACTAGTAAAAACTGACAATAATCCTTTGACCTATGTGCAGACTTCAGCTAAGTTGTGCTCCCAGGTCGCTCCTGTAAAAAAGCTTTCAGCTTAGTGTGCTATACCTGGTTAAACAACTAAATAAAAATAAAAAAAAAAATGTTGGATGCCACTGCCCATAGGCGGCTTTTTGCATTATCTACATACGACTATGCTGTTGAATACTGAGCAGGCCTGAACCACATAGATGCTGATGCTCTCTCCCGGAGGCCTTTTCCTCGGAATGACTGGGTCAGACTGTCAGAACCTGATATTGGAGCACTCTGCCAAAAGTTTGACAGGGAGGAACAGATGTCCACGGACGCAGTGGACTGTATGGTGGATTGTTTGGGACCCTCTGAGAATTGCATACCTGCTGCTTATTGCCACTTTTCGCCAATAGACATTGGTGCACTGCCTCAGCTGGACAAGGACAGTATTCAGCGGGCTCAATCCCGAGATCCCATGATCAAATCAGCTTTAGAAGCCCTCTATGCAGGGAAAGATGTGTCCAAATAACCCTCCACTGATTTGAGAACTGCATTGTTATACAAGGAAGGTCCTAAGTTGAAACTGATCAATAGACCGTTATACAGAGAAACAGTAGATGGAGGGGGACAAATAGACAAACAACAACTAGTGCTGTCCACTGCCTTTCGAGACTCAGTATTGAGGTCCTTACACAACCACATGGGGCACCTTGGTATAGACAGAACACTTGACTTGGTGAGATCCAGATTCTATTGGCCTAAGATGGGGCTGATGTTGAGCAACACATTCAAACTTGTAGTCGCCAAGCTACAGAGTGAAAGCTTTTCACCCCAGAGGTTGCCTCTTATTAACATCACCACCAGTGCACCCATGGAGCTGGTCTGTATTGATTTTCTGAGTTTGGAGTCAGATCAAAGAAATATTAGTAATGTGCTGGTGGTCTCTGACCATTTTACGAGATATGCCCAAGCTTTCCCCACCAAGGACCAGAAGGCATCCACTGTGGCAAAAGTGCTTGTAGAAAACATTTTTGCTCACTAGGGGGCTCTACAAAGAATCCATTCTGATCAAGGAAGAGACTTTGAGAGTCGTCTGATTAAAGAGATGCTTTCTCTGTGAGGAGTGCGAAAGTCCAGAACTACCCCTTACCACCCCAAGGGAGACCCACAGCCTGAACGTTTCAACCGCACTTTGCTAGATATGCTAGGCACCCTCCACCCAAAGGACAAGCCTAGATGGAGCCAACAAATTAGCACCCTGGTACATGCCTACAACTGCACCAAAAGTGATGCCTCTGGGTTCTCCCCCTACCGCCGGATGTTTGGAAGAGAAGCTCGACTGCCGGTATATGTGTGTTTTGGAGTCTCTCCTGATAGGGTTCAAGCTGACAACTATTTACAGTATGTGCAAAAGTTAAAGGCCCAGCTAAATCATGTGTACCAACTTTCTCAAACCATGGCTGCCAAAAGAAATCTGGCCAACAAAGAAAGGTATGATAAAAAGGTGAAAGCACAGGAACTCCAGGAGGGAGATCGGGTATTGCTAAGAAATCTGGGACTGCATGGCAAACATAAGATTGCTGACAGATGGCACCACCTCCCTCATATTGTAGTGGGCAAACTAGATGATCTATCTGTGTACAAAGTAAGGCCTGAGAATAATTCAAAAGATGTTAAAACAATGCATAGAAATCATTTACTGCCCATTGGACAAATTTTGATTGAGTCTGAGCCCCCAGAAAATGCCCCCTCTGGACCAGTGACTAGAGCTGCTGCTAAGAAAAAGTCAAGAAAGTCTGCACCTACAGAAGCTGAGTTAAAGTGTTCCCCTCTACAAGTCCCAGTTGAACATGACTGTCAGTCTATGTCAGAGGAAAGTGAGTGTGGCTTTGAATACTACCCTTCTTATGAAATGAGTCAATTGTTTCGGGGCAATCCCCTAGTCAATCCTGGAGATGAAGCTGGACCTTCTGGACTGTCTAAGCCCCTAGCTTTGTCCCTGGAGCCAATGCTCCCAGAAAGTGAAGTGCAAAGCATCAAGTCAGATGATATGGAATCATTGTGTATGGTTGAACTGTTTGAGCTTTCAGAGGAGGAAAATGATGGACTGGAACAGACTGGTGATATATCAGAACAAGAAGAGTATTTTGAGTGCCCTGATGGTCCACTGCCAGTGTCCGAAAGCTCTCTATGTGAGCCAAGTGTTGTGGACTCAAAGAATGTAACTCCTGAAGCTGAAAGTGCCCCAAGTTCTTGCCTCTCTACCCCAATGGAGACTCCCCTGACAAGTGAGGACAATGCTGAAAATGAGGCTCAGAGTGCAGAGACTGTAACAGTTCCCCCTAGAAAGACTGGTGGAGCTGTAAAGCCTGTGGTGCACCTCAGTCATGATTCCCTTGGGAGGCCTGTGGACTTGCCTCTCAATGTTGTCCATAAAGGAGTGTATGTGTCCCCAAGCTCATTGCCCAAACTGAATATTTTTTATTTTTTTTTATTTAAGTCTTTGGTAACCAGGTAAGGCCCACTAGGCACAAGTGCCTGTTTTCAGGGGCGACCTGGGAGCACTGGGCGGTTAAGTGACTTGCTCAGAGTCACACAGTATGCAAGTGGAGGTTGTGAGAATCAAACACAGGTCTGATCTGCTGGATGTATCAAGCTTGTTCACACCTCGTTCCTTTAACCTCTAGGCTATACTGCCAGCCCATATCAGTGCTAACTCCAAGTTAACTGTGTTGCCCTCTAGGTATGGTGCCCCTGCCCCATCCAGCCCCAAGGTAGCTGATAGGGAAGGGCCCCCTCTCTTCAGGTTTCATGTACATGAGGTAATAACCTGAGTTATGGTACAATGTGTGTATAATACTGTGTAAAAAGTGATGTACTGAAAAGTTTCAGAAATGTGTTTCTGGTAAGGTGATATGTTGACTGATGATTACATGTATAAGCCTAATGTGGTATTGATGTAAATGTACATGGTTGTGTTGAAATTTATGGGGGTACTTACTTGATGTGGACGCCAAGTTTTTCCAGGCCAGGAAGGGTGTAACCCCACTGCAAATGGGGGTTCCCAAAAGTCTTCCAGGAGCTTGCCTGAATGCTCCAAGTCTGGGTGGTGTTCGGCATCTGAGCTGTTTGAATGTGGTTCCAGGTGAGTGCTATTTGAGCCTCCACGTACTGTCTGTTTAAGAGCTGTCTGCTTGCAGACTTAATTAGTTTGTATGGGGGGACTGTGTGTTCTAATGCCTGAATCCTGCCCGGGCTGCTGTCAATATGCTCCGTTTCTGCCGTTGCTACATGTGCAGAGGGAGCCTTGTTGAAATATATAACTGTTTGCCAGAAATCATTTAGAGTGACTGAGAAAATGTAATTTGTCTAACCTGTCTTCATTCCAGCACGAACTGTTTCAGTGTAGCTCTTTCATTTTGGTTCTGAATAGCTGACTTGGACCAATCAGGATGATATGGAGACCCTAAAATGGAGCCTGTGGACAAATCGGAACTTGGACTCTCAATTTTGAGTAAGCCACAAAGGGATTGTATGGGCAGTGACTCTGGGAAATGTAGTTTTAACCTTGGCGCCTTTTTTCTACCAACAGAGGGAGTCTTATTGTGAGAGACAGCTGAATCAGCCAACAGAATAGTGTGGAGCTAAAGGAAATGCCCTGCCCTGTGACTGGAAAGACCAGATCATCATCATCATCATCATCATCATCAAATATTTATTCAGGCGAACATCATTGAGCAAAGCTCATTTACAAGATGGACCTGATAATGTCAAGGTTCAACAGTTGATACACAACAGATACATTATACACTTATATAAAACAGTTATACATACAGGGGAAAAAAACATTTATAAACACAGTGATGTACAGTAAATTCACATGATAAAAGACGGCTACAGGAAAGTTAAGCTAATATTTACAGTATATACAGTATATACATATCCCAGTGGGGGAGCCATGGCAAACACACAATATAATGTAATACTAGGATGGTGAAGGTATTACTGGGTGTCATAAGATGTGGTGTCTGTCTGGAAGGATTATGCCATATATGGTTAATTTTTGGGAGGGAGATTGTGAGATGACAAAGCTAGCTCTATCGGTAGCAACTGCATTTCTCTGTGAAGAAGACTGATGCTGTTTAAAGGATGCAAATGGAATGATATTGGACAGTTTTAGGGATTTTTGTAGTGTGTTCCATGCTATAGCTAGAGAATAGCTGATTGCTGCCCTCCCTATCCTGGTGTTGAATTTGGGCAATTTGAGCAGGATGATGTTGTTGCTTCTTAGGGCATAGGAGCTAGGAATGGTCTGGGTGAAGCAGTCCAGTATATAGTTTGGAAGTTTTTTTGATAACGCTCTGTAAATCCATAGTACTGCATTTCTGTTCCTTCTGAGGTGAAGGGAAACCCACCCAACTGCAGCATAAAGAGAGCAGTGATGGGTATTAGATGGCAGATCTGTAATGAATCTTATTGCTCTATGATATAAGGTATCCAACTTGTGAAGGTAGGAGATGGGGCAGTGACTATAAAGGAAGTCTGCATAGTCAACAACTGATAGAAAAATGGCCTGGACTAACCTCATCTTTGAGTGTCTGTTTAGGAAGGGTTATAATCTATAGAGAAGGCCAAGCCTTTGGCGAAGCTTTTTTAACAGTTCTTCTAAATGATGAGTGAAGTTGAGTCTGTTGTCAATCCACACACCTAGGTATTTAAAGTTTCCTACATACTCCAGGTTTTCTCCAAGTATAGTATAGCTGGGAGAATGATTGAGGAGGAGGTGCTGGTGGAGCTTTGATTTGTGAACATCATTGCTTTAGTTTTCTTTGCATTTAATAGAAGCTTTTTCTCAAGTAGCTGATATTGTAACAAGGAGAATTCTGTTTGTAGGATTTCACAGCAGCTGTAGGTGAAGGGTTGCTGACATACAAAACAGTGTCATCAGCAAAGAGGTGTACAGAGGAATTGGTGAGGTTGAATCAATATTATTTATATAAATGGCAAAAGGATGGGACCCAGGATAGAACCTTGGGGACTCCTCTTAACAGTGGTTTTAATGGGGATAGGTCACCTTCAACTTTACCTGCTGTGACCTACTGGTGAGATAACATCTGAACCACTTAAGGGAGGGTGGATCTACGCCAAGGGAGTGCAGGGATGATAGTAGAAGCTCGTGGTCCACAGTATCGAATGCTTTGCTCAGGTCCAGGAATACTGCACAGACATTATTCTTTTTATCTAATTCGGTTTGCCAGTCATTTGTGACCTTGGCTAGTACAGTGATAGTGCTATGCTTGGCCCTGAATCCAGATTGAGCTGGATTTAAGAGGTTAGCATTGTCAAGATACTCCCTTAACTGGTTGCTCACTAATTTCTCCAGCATCTTGGATAGCACTGGTAGAATGGAAATGGGCCTGTAATTATTAAGTTCCATAGGGTCCCCTTATTTTAGAAGGGGAACCACTTGGGCTGTCTACCACAGTGTGGGAACAGAGCCAGAGTTTAGAGATAGGTTAAAGAGGTGTGTTAGGGAGACTGCAAGTACATTGCACGCAATCTTTAGAAAGTAGGGGTCCAGAGAGTCTGCCCCTGCGCTTTTTTTGGTATCCAGTTGCCATAATAGATCCTCTACTTGCTTCAGAGTCAGCTCTCTGATCACCAGTGTAATGGGAACTTAATTGTTCCCTCAGCAGGTTAGCTGGAGAGGTGACAAAGGCAAGGCCAACTGTTGTGAAGTGGTTATTGAAGGCGTCCAGAATTTCCATTTTGCCAGTGATAGGGCCATAACTGTTGTGTAATTGAGTTGGAATGGAGGTGTTAGCGTCCTGCCCCACCATGCCCTTGATGGTACCCCAAAATCTAGCAGGATTATGATAGGAGGAGTCAAGCTCGGCCAAGTAGAAGGCAGCCTTTGCATCCCTAACTTTCTTGGTGCATCTATTCCTGGCTTTCCTAAAGATCATCCAGTCATTTGCATTCTTGGTTTTTCTTGCCATATTCCAGAGTTTGTCTATCTCCAGCAGTGCAGCTTTGAGGTCAGCTGAAAACCAACAACAGGATTTGTTTTTTATTCGGATACTAGAGATTGGGGCATGGGTGTTGAGGGCATTTATTATAATGCTATTTAGCACCTGCTGAGCTTTTTCAACAGAATGGGCAAGATAAAACTCTTGCCAGTGTGGAGAGTGGGCTAGATCATGCAAATAACCTTCAATATTGATGTTTTTCTTGGATCTCCTCATGAGGAATTTTGCAGGGATTGTTGTTATGCTGGTGGATCTTACCCCTCGATGGGGCAGTGATCACTATATCGCAGAGAAGCACTCTAGCGTGTGTGAATAGATGTGGTTTATTCACTAGCATGATATCAAGTAGTGTGCTGTTATTACTATTCCTTGCATTAATTCTTGTTGGCTCATTAATTAGTTGTGTGAACCCATAAGTATCACAGAATGATACCAGATGTGCAGCTGCCTGGGTAAGCCAGTTGAAATTCAGGTCACCTAGAATAATGACTTCTCAGTGCTAGGTTGAGCAGGTTCCCCAGGTGGGATAAGAGCTTGTGTTCAGCAGAGGGAGGTCTGTAGCATCCAACTAGCTGAAAAGCTGCTGTATTGGGGAGAGAGACTTTAAGGGATAGGCATTCAAATTCCTTGGGCATAGAGGTTGCAGCAATACAGGATACAGCTATACCGGATTTTGCATATATGGCTACTCCACCTCCCCTTGTTTGGCGATCAGCTCTGAATAGCTGATAGTTGGGTAGGTTAACATCCCTGTCTGCTGTGGTGGGTTTGAGCCATGTCTCAGATACCACGAGAAAGTCTGGCAAGGTATGGGCAACCCAGGCTTGTATCAGTGTAAGTTTTTTCAACAGACTGCATGAATTAATATGCAGGAAACTGAGGCCTTTAATTGAGGTTAGGTCTGGTGGGAGAGGTGATACATTCAGGGGGTACAGGGTTGATTTCCACATTACCAATACAGAGCAATAGAAAGAGCAGGAGTTTCATGAGGGCTGCCAGTGATAGGGAGAGGGGGCTGTCTTTGGTCCTCCTTCTCTTATTCTGTTGCCACTCTTTTGGGGTGCTCCATGTGGGGTTAAGGAATTGTGTCGAGATACCAAGTAGCAGTTTGGTGGTTAGGCTTAGGGGGGATCTGTATATCTAGTAGTGGAGCCTTGATTTAAATACATATGTGGTGGTATGTGTCTCTTTTTTTGGTGGTCACACCACTGTAGTCGATGCAGCAATGGTAGGGCATATGTGAGGGTTTGAGCGTCAACCAAAGGGGATGGTTCAGAGAGACTGGGCGGATGGATCACCCTAATTTTCTGAGACAGGGACATCTTCTTTGTGGAACCCCATGGCTGACAGTGAAAGAAGTATCAGAAGTAAACTCCCCATTATGAGAGAGATATTGTTAGTTGGCTATCGGGGGAGTAGTGAAGTTGCTGATTGGTTGGATCAGCAAGCCGGTGTGACAGTCTGTTGGTTTAGAATAATGCTGAGGGCAGGGAAGACATTTTGGCGGAAGATGCCTATAAAGTAACACACAAGAGGGGAAGGCGGGTGGGCAAAATTTTGCACCTTTCCTAAGTGCTCACTCACTGTCCCTCCGGCCTGATGCTTCCCTGAGTCGGCTTAGGTGCCGCTGACTGCCCGCTGGCGGAGCGAAGTCCCGGCGCTCAGCTGGGTGCTGTGGGGTAGGGATGGCAGGCAGGAGAGAGACAGAGGAAGGTGCAACAATTAAATAGAGGCAGAAACTAGTGTTCCTGTTCGTCACTGACTAAATCTGCACAACAAAAGACTGTGGGGGGGGGGTGCTGTGGCGCCTCAGCGTCTGGCCCACCTTGCAAATGCAAAAAGGAGTTGTAATCACAGTAAAGAGCAACAAGTCAGCAATTTCCCCTTGCAATTACATTAGCAGAAAACAGCACCTTTTAGGTAAATTACACAGTTTTAAAGGAGGAAAGTGGCGCCTCAGTGTCTGGCCCACTTCGGATACCAAGGATTAGAATTACAGCAGAAATACAAATAAATCAACAGATTCCCTTTACAGATGCAGCAAGAATAGAAGACAGCTCTTTTTTGGGGATTTTGCAAACAATACAGGGAAGAAAATCAAGTCCCAGACAGATTTCAATAGCAGGCTCAGTCAGTGTAAGTCAATGGGCAGGAGAGCCAATCGGCTGCAGTGCCTAGAGGAGTGCTCGCCTACCGATTGGCTGCGCCTTTCCTGAGTGCACCCTCACTGTCTCTCCCGGCCTCGTGGTTCTCTGAGTCGGCTTAGGTGCCGCCGACCGCCCGCTGGTGGAGTGAGGCCCCGGCGCTCAGCTGGGTGCTGTGGGGTAGGGATGGCAAGCGATTGGCTGCGCCTTTCCTGAGTGCTCTAGCTGTCCCTCCGGCCTCGTGGTTCCCCTGAGTCGGCAGGTGCCACCCGACCACCGCCCGCTGGCGGAGGCGAAGCCCCGGCGCTCAGCTGGGTGCTGTGGGGTAGGGAAGGCAGGCAATTGGCTGCGCCTTTCCCGAGTGCTCCCTCGCTGTCCCCAGGGCTGGATTAAGGGGGGGACAAATGGGGCAAATGCCCCAGGCCCCCCACCATAGACTGGCCCCCCCAGTAGTCGGAAGCGAGAGACACTTTTAGTAGGTGGACTGGTGGTTTGTAAATCATGACACTTCCCCCTCGCCTCAGCGAGAGTTAAGCGCGAGTCAACCTCACCCCATAGGCCCCCGGCAGCTTGCTCCTTAAAAACACTGTGAAAGCAGCCTGACTTGGAAGAAGCACATTTGTTAAATAAAATAAAAAACAAACACACAAGCCCCTGCCACAGATAGGGCCCCGGCAAGCCTACATTGCAGATTTCTCTGTTCCCCTTCCCTCAGGTGGTACAGTACTGGTAAGGATTTGTAATAAATCATGCCTCCCAGACTTGCTCCATAAAACAAAACAAACAAAAAAAATGACTTTGGGAGAGGCTTTTTAATTAAAAGAAAACAAAACACATGCCCCCGGACCCTCCCTACAGATAGGCCCCCAGCAAGCCAACATTGCAGAAGATTTCTCTCGTCCCCCCACCCTCCTCCTCCTCCGTTATTTGCAGCCTGCAGCTAGGGTCAGGTGACTTGCTAGAAAAACAAACTGGCACTGTGTGGCGCAAGAAGGAAGAAGGCTAACTATGCAAGCACTGTGATCTACCTCCTTAGGATACTGACAGGTTTTCCATTTTGTTGAGTCTGGGACTGGACCTGGACCGTGCAAGTTACACCAGACCTGGGCTGCCACTGCATAATACGAGGAGCGGCACCAGGACCAGGAGCTTTGCATACAATCCATCTGGGCAGCATTTTTTAAACCACTCTTTCTTGGCGGTTTTTGAGACTCAGCATGCACTTTGCCAGCAGCAGCACCTGCACTCGCTATCTGTACGCCACGGCCACCCTATCGCTAGCAGCATGATTAATCGATCCACTGTCCTAAACTGCCTGCTGCTGCTAAACTAAGGAGTTTCAAAGGGAGCTCCAAGCAACAGCAGACAGCTTGAGTTCAGTAAGTGGCTTAGAAAGTTGATATCTGTATTTTATTATTATGCTGAGATAATTGATCTGACCTTGTTCAAAGAAGAGATAACGGGCGTGATGGTGTGTATACATTCATGGATCCTCTAACTCTGAAATAAATGTAATTAATCATTCCTTTGATATCCCATGAGCAGATAAAGGTATGACATCAGTCTGTTTATTTGGAGTCATAGCATTTGTACATTGGAACTGCACACTTCTGTACACTGGGTACATACAGTAACTTACTGTTGTTTGGAGTAGGATGCATGCCTCTTAGTAAAGCACTGTTTATTTTTGTTTAATTTATTTCCTTAAAATAAACTTGTGATTAAAGAGGTTACTTAAAGATTACTTTGCTTTTCTGAACAGGGTCTAGAGGAGAGAGACTTCAATAAAAGCCCCAAAACTCACCACAGAGCATCTAGACCCCCAGAGCATCTGGAGCCTGGCGGCCTTCATGTCTTGTACAGTACAATAAATATAACATTACAGACTATGACAACATGACAGAGTGCTGTACTTCGTTACTTTTTTCTCCTGTGAATAATGGGGGTAGTCTCCCCATATGGTGGTTGTTATGGTTAATAAACAACATGCTCAGTAAATGTTGCACAAAATAAAACATTTTGGTTTGGAAAGTTGGGCGTTTTACATGGCCACCCAAGTTGTGAGTGTCCCAGGCCCCCCATGGCTTGATCTGGCCCTGGCTGTCCCTCCCGGCCTCGTGGTTCCCTGAGTCGGCTTAGGTGCCGCCGACCGCCCACTGGCGGAGCGAAGCCCCAGCACTCAGCTGGGTGCTGTGGGGTAGGGATGGCAGGCGATTGGCTGCGCCTTTCCTGAGTGCTCCCTCGCTGTCCCTCCCGGCCTCGTGGTTCCCTGAGTCGGCTTAGGTGCCGCCGACCGCCCACTGACGGAGCGAAGCCCCGGCGCTCAGCTGGGTGCTGTGGGGTAGGGATGGCAGGCGATTGGCTGTGCCTTTCCCGAGTGCTCCCTCGCTGTCCCTCCCAGCCTCGTGGTTCCCTGAGTCGGCTTAGGTGCCGCCGACCACCCACTGGTGGAGCGAAGCCCCAGCACTCAGCTGGGTGCTGTGGGGTAGGGATGGCAGGCGATTGGCTGCGCCTTTTCCCGAGATCAGTTGTGGCAGCGAAGAGAGAAGGAGCTGTGTGCTTCTGCTGTGTGTAGTTTCGTGCGGGAAGTGTGTGTGAGGCCCTGAGTTTCGGTCTTTGTGAGTGCCAGTTTGGACTGAATCCGAGTTGTGAGGAGAAAGAAGCACCAGAAATGTGGAAACCAGGCTCACCCTGTAGAAGACTGAAGAAATTGTTGAATCGTGCTCGGTCTGTCAGGAACTGAAGCTGCTGTGTGTGCTCCCGGGTATCTTGCAGTAATTACGATCAGGATCAAGGAGCAGCCTGCCTGGTATAGTACTTTCCTTTTACATATGAATGTGCGTAGTACTTGTGGGGAATCGCTACTTCCAATCCCCTGTGCTGTGTGCTGTGTGTTGAAGCTGGAAGCAAACCCCAGCTCGTCTCAAACTAAATCCGTTTGCTATAAACTGGAGTGGGGTCCAGTCACAAGGACCTTGTCTCCATGTCCTGCTGTTTCTGACAATCCAGAAGAACATCCACCATCCGGTTCTCAGCTTGGGTATTGTGAGTACAAATCAGGGTATTCCCCTACAGCCTGTTTTCAATCACAAGTGTATCATCTAATTCTTGTTGTTTCTTTGCTTCATGGACTGAGCCATCAGGCTCCGGATTACAATTAGGTGCTGTGCATATATTTTCTTCTACAGGGCCCTATCCATCTGCACCTGCCGGGCAACAGACCTGGCTAGCCCTCCCCCCCCCCAACCTGGGTACGCAGAGTGTGACTTTTCTGACCCTGTATGTGTGCACAGTACTGTGATTTAATGCCACTAATTAACTTGATTTCCCCCTCCCGTGTTTCTGTTCCCTAAATAAATCAGATTTGTTGTTGTTAAACTTTAAACTGTCTGAAGTGTCAGTACCTTCATGCCAAGCACTGTATTGGTTTATGTATGCTGCTTAACCTTATTTTTCAGAGGGTACTCAGAGACGAACCTGGGAATCAGTCTCGAGGGTAAGTGGTACCTTATGAATGAACAGTGTGTACATGTGGAGTATTGGTACTGTAACTCCTGTGCATCGTGTGGGCCATTAGAGGGATTAGAAGGGGGGTCTCAGTGTCCAAGAGTGCTGTGACCAAACTAGACCAACCATTACAAACCCTGACCTCTGGGTGGAGGCACCCACCATAGAACCTAGGCCCCTCAACCTGTCAGTAGTCAAGCAGGCAGGGGTAGTAGCCCTTGGGATAGCGCCACCTGGGGGTTACATTTGAAAAAAAAATTTTCCTGGTCTAATTTTTTTTTCCTCCTGAAGTCCACGACCCACTGGAGTTGATTATAATTAGTCCGGGGTGTGGGGGCCGCTTTCCCTCATGTGGGGGAGTGCAGTGGTGGAGCTCCTGCAAAAACTAAGATATTCCTCCGGTGCGCACTTTGTTTGTGGTGGCCGACATGTTGTACCAACGTTATTTTGCCACATGCTGCTTTGTGTGTGGTATTGTTGATGTGCATGGTTTTGACCATGACATTATGACCCCGTGCCATTTTAAAATATATTTCATTTTCATAATGGAGGGAGAACAGGACGGGGCCTAAGATGGAGCCTAGGGAACCCCAGCAAGGACTGGGAGGGAAGAAGAGAGAGCGGAGCCCACCTGGACTGACTGGCTCCTGTTTGAGAGGTAGGAACTGAACCAGTTCACTACTGTATCCACTAAACCAACTGTGTAGATCTTATTGAGCAGGAGCAGGTGGGACACCAAATCAAAGACTTTTGCCAGATTGATGAAAATTGCAGCAGTAATGTGACTCATGCCCATTCCTGAGAGAATGGTATCTGTGACACGCAGAAGGGAGGATGTGATGGAGTGGTTCTTCCTAAAGCCGGCTTGGTGAGGAGAGAGGGTGTTGGTGATTGTGAGGAAATCAGCAATCCTAGAATAGATTAGGGATTCCTGAAGCTTTACAAGGGAAGAGAGGAGGGAGATAGGGTGGTATTTCCCTGGACTGGAGGGGTCACCCCATTTGTGGAGGGGTAGGACCTTAGCCATTTTCCAGGCCAAGGGGACTATGCCTGAGGAGAGGGAGAAACTAAGAAGGTGTGTAAGGGGGAGGACAATGGCGGGGGCAGAGATGCATAGGATCTTGGGATCAGTGTTGTTGGGGCTACTTTTTGCTGGTTTGAGAGAGAGTAAGGCATTATAGACCTGCTGTTGGGAGATTGGGGGGAATTTGTGACTCCTGGGAGAGCCTGGTAGGGGGCGGGGTCATAGTGGGACGTGGGGGGAGTGTCAGGGAGCGCACATGAGATGAAATACTTATTGAGGGTACCAGCCACAGTGGCTGGGTCTGAGACAGTAGAACCTTCTACCGAGAGAACTGGAGTGGTTGGGGGGGGGAGGTCAATGAGAGAGTGGATGGTTTTCCAAAAATTTGAGGGAGAGCTTTGGATAAACTGGAGGAGTTCTTTGAAATAATCTGCTTTGGCTGAATGGACTACCTTTGTGCATTTGTTTCTTAGGGACCTACAAGCCTGGAGGTCGACCTGTGTCAGGGTGGATTTGTAGGTGTTCCATGCACAATCTCACAGTTTGCATTGGGCAGTTAGGATTCCGCTGATCCATGGGTGATGGAAATGCTTTACACGTGTTTTTTTCAGGGGTGCGTGATTATTCCAAACACTAGTTAAAATACTGGTAAAAGAGCTGAGGGCTGTGTCAGCGTTGGTGTCAGAGAAAACACAGGACCAGTGGGCACTGACCAAGTCTTGAAGGAAGGTGTGTGTCCAATGCCTTGAGAGAGCGATGCCATATATATTTTGGGGCACAGTGAGAGAGACACACCTTCCTAACGAAATAGGTCATACAATGGTCGCTAAAAATACCTGGGAGGATACCTGAGGCTATAATGCAGTGGGGGTGGGAGGAAAGCACCCAGTCCAGTAAAGAGTGGTTTGTGGAGTGGGGGTTTAGGTGAGTAGGTTCCTTTAGGAGCTGACTGAGATTCAGTAGTTCAATGCCATGTAAGGTGGGTTTGGAGACAAGTGAGAGCCAGTTTAAAGTCACCAAGCAGGATCAGCTCACTGGAGGTTGTGTGTGAGTTGATAGAAGAGATACTTGTAACCAAGGAGGCTAGAGGGAGTTTAGGGGAGGCATCTAAGGCCCCAATATATAAAGGGAGAGAAACTGGGAGGTTAAACTGAGCTATGATTAACTCATGGGAGGAGCGGAGGGACTCGGGCAGAGAGATGGAGCAGGACAAGGTTTGGCGAATATAGAGGGCTACCCCACTTCCCTGTTTAGCCCTGTCTTGACAGTAGAGGGTGTAGTCTGTGATTATGAGGTGGGAATCTGGTACTTTGGAGGACGTTCTACGGGAGGTGGGTTCCCAAAATGGTTATGTTGAAAACGTGAGGCAAAAATGTTAAAAAAATGACAAATTTATGAGTAAAAGTTTAAAATGCATTAAAAGGCCATGAACTGAACTTATCTTGTTTTTAGTTAGCGCACGGTCAGGCTCTGGACCAGCAGACTGTTTGGTGCCAACGGTCATGAGAGTTCAGCACAGCAGTGGACTGGAAATGTAAGTGAGGGTTGTGGAGGCTGTGGGGTGGTGGGTGCTGAGAAGGGCAGGGAGGTGTTTTATGGGGGGCAGGGGCAGAACATGCTGTGGGATGATTATCTTTTTACAAGGCTTTTCACATGGGGTCTGGGAAGAGAGGTTGGGGGCCGGAGAGCACACAGAGGGAGGGAGCAGGAAGGGTTTTAAAACTAACAGAAATGGAGGGGGGACAGCACACAGACAAAGGGAGCAGTAGGGGTTTTAACATACACCAGGGACTGGGAATGGAGGGTGGGGGTGGGAGAACATGTAGAGGAAGAGAGTGGATGGGCTTTTGTTCCTTTCATGGGTTCGGGAATCTATGGTGGGGACAGGAGAGGATGCAGAGTGAGAGAGTAGGTGGACTTTGTATTGTGGAGTACCAGACTGGGAATGGAAGAAGGAAGCTGGACAGCAAGCAGAGAGACAGAGTTGCAAGGGGAGACAGTGGATGCTGGTTGGTGAGCAGAAACATAGGAAAAGATGCAGCTGCACTGTGATCAGTGCAGCTGCATCCTTTCATAAGTCAGACGTTTCTGTCCATCAGACAGCTCAACAGCGTCAGCAGCAGCCTTGTCAGGATTGGGTGTGCACACCTCCTGCAGGCTCAGCTATACTGGCTGCTACAGCACACATCTCCCCGGGCCTACTCTGCCCAAGCGACCCCAAGATGTTTGCTTTGTGCATGCATGCAAGCAAACATATAAAATAAGAGGCCGACCTGGTGGCACTGAGGGCTGAGGCACTGGGCGCCTTACCTCATGCCATGCTGGCAACCCGGGTTCAGGATCCAGCCCGAATCATCTGCGGTCGGCCGGGGAGGAGAGGATCAAGTGCTTAGAGGACTGCTCTCCTCTCCTGGGAAGGAGTGGGTGATGCATTTCCAGCAACATGTGACTCCTAGTGGAGATGGGGGTGCTGCAGCCAAGGATGCTGTACAATGGGGTGGGGTGACAGCAGATGTCCTGCAGGCGAGTGCTGGAGTGTGCTCACTGTGCTCTGGATGTCATTGCATGTCCGCACCCCTGGGGGTTCTTCACGCAAGGAAAACCCCACTGTGCATGCACATAGGATGCCCACAATGGGCTCCCTCCTTCCGGACCAAAAAAGAAACCTTCGAACGGGGCATTTATTTATTTTATTTTTTATTTATTTGAATCTAGGATTATAAGTATCTTTGGGCCAAGGCTCTTTTACAAAGGTTCCACGTCGGATGAGGTACAATTCAAACAAGACATTGAATAACAGTATAACAGTGGGTTACAGGCAGTTACATACAGTTTTATACATTCAATACAGCGGTAAAAATGCCAGAAGAAGGTCTGGTAACAGGGTTAACACGGTATGGAAGAGAGACACACTAGTGGGGTGCGACCATAGGCACTTGTCAAATATCAATTAAAGTGCTATAAGGGGGTAGGGAAGGTGGGTGGGAGGAGGGGAGGATGAGTGGGTGTATGGGAGAGGGAGTTGAGGGAAGAGGGTTAAGTGCTAGGTGGAAAGAGCAAAGAGGAGAGGGGAGAACAATTAGGAAGGACAACCACAGGAGCTAGCTGCAGACAGGATGTGACGGAGACTGGATTTGAATGGACCAAGCTTTGGCATTGAGGCGATGTCAATGTTGAGATCATTGAACCAGCTGGGAGCTCTGTGCACAAAGGATCTTTGCCCTTGTGTGGTGCAGAAACACAGGATATGCAGTAGTTGGGATTCAGAGCCCTTGGTGATGCGAGTAGTCCGCACTGGGCAGAGGAGAGCTTGGACACCTGGGGGAGCAAGGCCTAGTGTTATTTTCTTTGCCATAAGGCAGGTTTGGTACTTGATCTGGTTTGAAAGTTGAAGCCACCCAGTCTGTACGTATAGATAACATATGTGGGTGAGGTGATGGGTGCCGGTTATGAGATGGCAAGCTTTGTTTAGTGTAATGGATATGCGCCTGAGGGTTGTGGCAGAGGCAGAGCCATAGATGATCAGGCCATAGTTGATTACTGAGATTACTGAGCTCTATACTGCAGTCCTTAAGGCATCTGAGGTAAGGCATTGCCTGTGCCCAAAGAGTAGGCCAATGTGAGTGTTGGCAGCCTTGGCAATGTTGTCACTGTGCATAGCATATGATAGGTTACAATTCATGGTAACTCTTAGATATTTAAAGGATTGAACCTGTTTGAGGGTTGCACCAAGGCAGTTTTTGATTGTGATAGGATTGCGTCTGTGTTTGTTGTGCGGGCTGCAGAAGAGCATGGACTTGGTTTTTTTATAGTTGAGAACCAATTTATGTGTACTAAACCAAGTTTCAATCGAGGTGAAGTCAAGCTGTAGATTCTTTTGAAGGTGGACCGGGTCCTTGTGAGTGGAGAGGATGATGGCGACGTCAGCATAAAGGAGGATTTGTGCAGGACACGATTATGGAAGATCATTCAGAAAGAAGCTAAAAAGAAGTGGCCCAAGAATGGAGCCTTGAGGAACTCCTGAGTGAACAGGACGTACATCTGAGAGAACATCAGCTATTTTCACTCTTTGGGAGTGATTCTCCAAGTAGCTCTTGAACAAGGTAGTGGACTCAGGTGAGAATCCAGTAGAACGTAGCTGTGTGATTAATAGTTTATGATGTACAGTGTCAAAAGCCTTGGTCAGGTCTATGAAGACCAACCTGGTTAGGAGGCTGTTGTCCAATGAATTGTGGATAGCACCGGTGAATTCAAGGAGGGCTGATGTAGTACTGTGACCTGTATGGAAGCCATGTTGTTGTGGGCAGAGGATGTTGTGTTTATCCAAGTATTCAGTTAGCTGGTCAGATACCATACGTTCAATGGCCTTAAGGGGGGAGGAGTATGAAGATAGGCTGGTAGTTCACATGCAGGTCCTTGTCCCCACTTTTGTGGACCTGGGTTACTGTGGCCGATTTCCATCTGTCGGGGAACTGGCTGAGGGCAAGGGAGAGGCTGAAAATTTTAGTTAGTGGAAGTAGCACTTCATCAAGGGTGAGGGACACCAGCTTGAGGTCGAGTGAGCCTCCACTAGTTTTGGATTTGGCGATTGCATTAGAGACGTATTTACGGACCTCATGCACCCTGACTTCCTTAAAGTAGAATGGTGGGCAGTTGGAGGGAAGGGGTTGTGGGCTGGGGGTAGGAGAAGGAGGGTGGTCATCATTGAAGAAGTCCAAAGGGAGAACACTACTGAGGTCAGAGAAAGCAGTATTGAAAGTATTTGCAATTGTGGTAGGGTCGAACGTTATGCCACCATCAATGACCAACATAGTAAGTGAGGTTTTTGGCTGCTTCCCAGTTACTTCTTTAAGATTGTGCCAGAAGGATTTCCCTTTTCCCTGGGTGTTCATGAGGTTATCTCTGTAGTATGCATTTTTCTTCTGGTGGATTGATTTAGTGCAGTCATTTCGCGCCCGTTTGTAGTTCTGAATATCGGCTTGATTGCCAGTGGCCCGTGCCCAAAGCCAGAGGAGGTCCCTTGCTTTCAGATCTGTAAATAGTTCAGCGGAGAGCTAAGGATTGCAAAGGCCTTTGATTTTATGCCTTTTGAAAGTGGCATAGGTGTCACAGGCAGCATTGAAGAAATTGATGAAGAAATCCAAGGCCAAGTTGACATCAGAAGCGTTGAATACAGAAGACCAGTCGAGCTGTCGGAGGTGGGATTTGAGGTGTTTCTACAGACCGCGTGGGAGGACTCTACCATTGATTAATTTAGGGGGATGCAGAATTTATTCGACCATTCGCAGATGACTGGGGAATGGTCACTTAGTGTATCTGGAAGGACAGAAACATCCGAGATGCGGGAGGGATGGCTGGTCAGTATCCAGTCCAGAAGAGTGCTTGCACCAGTTTTATAATTACGTCTGGTGGGGGAGGCTACCAGCTGTGCCAGGTTAGCTGTTGAGATGGCATCCTTGAGGCCCCCCATGTCAGCGGCTAGCCAATTGATGTTAAAATCAATCATGAGGATCGACTCCGAGTCAGGGGGGTTGGGCATGGATAAGGTCCAAGACTGAGTTGAGGCCTTTACCTTGTTCTTTTGGAGGAATGTAAACAGCAGCAACAGTCAGTGCTTTGTTGTGAGCCCCCAACAGAATTTTAATAGGTAGGATCTGCGCAGAAGAAACCAAGAGGGGGGAAGGTAAGCGGTGACCCAGGAGGATGTCTTTGAGATATATAGCACAGCCACTCCCTCTTTTTGTACTCCTGTCAAGTCTGAAGACATTGTACCCTGGCAGGGCAATAGCTGTGTCTGGAATTTTGGGTGATAGCCAGGTTTCAACAATTGCAAGGATATCAGGGTTGTGTTGGTTAGTGAATATTTGCAGGGCATTAAGTTTAGGCAGGAGGCTGCAGATGATGAGAGATGCAAGGGTGAGAGTCCCAGGGTGCCTCGATTGATGGCTGGAGCAAGGAATGTTTGGCCCAGGATTTCGGTGAACATTCCCAGATAACAGCAGCAGGAGTAGCAGAAGCTTCAGAATGCACCATCTTAATTGTTTTAAGGCAGATTTGTTTACCCATTTCATGCAGTCTATTGCAGTGATTCTGTCTTAGGTCCCAAAGTGAAGTAATATGAGCCAGTGTTGAGAATGGCAACAGGCGAACATACACTACCCTCTCATAGTTCTTCAGGTGTTGCTAGCCATCCCCAGAGGAGAATGGGAGAGTATAGACAAGCTCAGTTGAAAGGGTACCAGAGTGGGTGTAGATAAGGTCAATCCTGCAGCCTAGAGGAAGAGAGGGGTATCTAGCTCTAGGCAGGAAAAACAGCGGTAGCCTGGAGCAAAAGAGAATGAGATGAAGAGGCAGAAGGGGCAGATCCATAGTGCTTAGAGGATGTGTAGAGATAACCGAGAAGGTCTATAGGGCAAAAGCCACCCATGGAGGTGAGGCAAGGAGAGGGAGAGGCAGCGGCTAAGGAGGGAGGTCCCAGGTAAGTGAGTCCAATAAGGTTCAAGGAGGGTGGATTCCAAGGTCAAGTGGGTGGAGCCAAAGCCTATTTAATAAAGGTAGGAGGTGGTGGTCGGGGTTGGGTGCAAATTTTTGGCAAAAGTCAATGCAAAGCAGTGGGTGATGAAGCCCAGAGACTGAAAATCCAATAGAAAAAAGGCAGGGCCAATCAGTGGCCGAGCGGAGCGCAACGGTCCAATTAGAGGAGGGTGGCAGCGGGCGGTGGCCTATCAAAGCAACGCAGTGTTTCCCCGGAGCAGCCGGGACTTTTACCCGGCTTTGAAGGTGTCCTGGTCGGCCAGAGGATGGAGGTGCGGGCGGCTGGCAGGATTAGCTGCAGCCACTCGCTGGAAGCCCGATCGGGGCAGTGGATCTAGTTTAAGATATAAAATGTAGGTTAAAATAGGGCATTTTAGCTACGGCAGAGGGTACCAAGGCAACTTGAAGATTGTTGGGGCTATGTAGAGGGTAGCAAGGGAGGAAGCTCAGGTATGGAACTGTAGAGTAAATAGCAGAACAGGCACTAAACAAAGCTGATAGATAAGCAGATGGCGAAAATAGGAAGATGTCTTTAAAGGGAAGGCAGGACAAGTGTTAGGCCTAATAACTGCACTCTGTATCTTTAGGTGGAGTTGCAATATTAGTGAGAGAGGAGGATGAAGATTGCCTAGGGCCGGTGCCGAGGGGGGAGGGAGAGTATTTAATAAAGGCTGGAGGTGGAGGATGGGGGGCTGGGCGCAAAAATTCAAGCAAGAAGGAGACAAAGTGAAACAGCAATTGGATTATTTGCAGGGCAAAGTTTACAACTGTGACCCAAATGAAATCTGGTCTAAACAGAAAAAACTGTATCACTTTAAACTTAGTTTCTGATCCAGGGTAGATTACCACTGGACCTTAAAACAAAGAGAGCTGTAATACTTTGAAATCTACAAATCTGCAGCCTAAAAGAACTTGCACTTCAAACTACCCTTGGAGTGCAAAATTGCTGTAAACAAGCTTAAGTTCATGTTTAAATTAGGATTCACAGGACAATTTAGAGAGACTTATCCAGTACTACAATCAGTATGTAACTTTAGCTTAAAGTCCACAAGGAACAGCAGCCCATCAGCAGGCAGAGCTGATGGTTCTGGCCAGCCAAGTTTCAGCAGCGTACCTTCGGACTGGTGATTGGCGGGCAGTACAGCGAGGAAGGCAGCCGGCGGACAGAGGGGGCCCGCCTGGCTGCTTGAAGCAGCAGAGGCACCCGTGTCAAGGGTGAAGCTTCAGTCTGGTGATCGTCGGGCAGTACAGCGAGGCATGGGCTCAGGGTGACCTCATTCCCCCCTGGGCAGGTACCCTCCATGGGGGGCAATAAAAAATAGCAAATGTGAGAGATAATATATAGGGTACACACATACACCTGAACCAGAACAAAAAATGCAGCTGTCAGTTAATATTTATAATGGGTGACTTGCCCAGTGACATGGTGGGCTAAGGAACTGGTTGCCCCACCATCTTCCCAAGGGTTCAGGAACAAATGTAGGTCACTTAAAGGATGGCTGGGGGAGGGAGAATTGAGCTGTCACTCACTGACAGTCAGATAGTGGCCAGCCAAGTAGGTGAGTGGAGGGATGTGCCAGTCCCTGTCACTGTCAATAGTACTCTCCAGTGTCTGGGACAAGATGGGATAAGAAACAGTGGGTCGGAAGTGGATGAGTCAGAAGGAGGGGTTTTGAGAACTGTTTGGGGGTCCAGTAGACAGCAAGGATAAAGTGTCAAAGAACCAGCATGGGCAATCAGGAGGAGGAGGACCACTAGACACCATGGAGTTCATGTATCCCAAACAACATGAGTGACTGGGGGTTGGAGGGGCACTAGACATCAGAGAGTTTGTGTATCTCTAACAGCATGGACAGCGATTGGGGGGTGAAGGGGCCTCTAGACACCAGGGAATTTGTAGCATCTCTGACAGCAGGGATGATTGGGGGGGGCCACCAGACACCAGGGAATTTGGGCATCTCTAATAGCATGAGCAATCAGGAGGTGGGGGCACAGCCAGTGCACCAACTTAAGGGCAGGGTTTCAGCAACATTAAACACTGCTGCAATGGTGGCTGTTTACCGCTAGTGCAACCATTGAATATACTGTTGTGCCCTTTTTACATGAGGGATCCCTAATTTGAATAGGTGCAATGGTATATTCAGAACAGTCATGCTGTCAGGTTGGTGCGGCATACCAGGGGCCTTTGAATATGGCCCTTGTCCTGACCACGGACACTATTCATGGTTTGCGTGGCATTACCCAGTCAGTGCTGTGCTAATCATTTGAATATGGGGGCCCATATTGTTTATTTTGCATTTCTGTATCCCATGCTCCCTATCCCCGAAGTCGCAGCAGGAAATGAGCTCCATCCCTGTGTGCTTTTCTGGTCAAAATTTCTAAATAAAGGAATATGCCACCCCATGGAGAAGAATATCAATAAATTAGACCTACCCTTCCCCCCAGCCCACACTCAAGTTTGATATCTCAAAGACTTCAGTATGTTTAATCTGTTACATCTACGTATTTATTTATTTTATTGAAAACTTCAGAGGTTAATTTGAGCACATGTGCTCATTTACAAAGGTTCCACATCAAATATATATAGTCACAAAAAACATCAGATGTAAAATAAGCAGTGAGACTATTATGGTTACATTGTAGGGCACCCGGCCTTCTGTAAACTATGGCCACTAGATTGTCAAAATGGGGAGCAAAAGATAAGGTGTCATCCAGAGTTACCCTAAGGTATTTGAAGGTCACCACCTGTTCAAGATTTTGTCCCTTGCCATTTCAGATGAAAAAGGGTGGAACTTTCCTCTTCTGAGTGAGGCTAGAAAAGAAAACAATCTTTGTTTTTCTGTAATTAAAGACCAAATACTACAGGAATTGGTTATTTTCTACTAAGCTGGTTTGTATGAAAAATAGTTGCCAGGGGAACTAGCAACCACATGTCCGTAATGGTTATTACTCTTAGATTCGAGAGAGTAAAATAAAAACACAGAAAATTAGATACTGCAGCTTAACTGTGCTGTCTAGTACTATAAAGTAAAAATTATACCGATCCAACATACAGTATGTGTCTGTGATGCTATAAGACTTTTTTTTATCCACAGCATTTTGGGTTATTTTCTTTCTGCTGTGATACAAGCATTAAAATAAAGAAATGTATTCAGTTTTGAAACTCAAAATATAGTTACCGTCTAGTTAACATGCACTTTCTCTGCTAATGCCCATTACTAGCAAGCCATGAAATTCCTTCTGGACTTGTAAGTAAAACAGTGATAAGTGTTACCTGCTGTGCCCAGCAAGATACCGTTTTCCCAAAAACAGACTGGGAAACAGATTTCTCTCCATGTCTGATGTCTTCTTTGTGCATAAACCAACCACGACCACGTACAGTATCTGTATTTCCTTTCACACAGTGACACCTGCTGGCCTTAGGCAGTGCTGTGATTTCCATGTTTAATGCAGATTCAAAGCAGTGCTGCTCATAGAAACACAGAATTTGTCAGTGTAAAAGGACCACTTGGCCCACCCAGTCTGCCCAGATTATCCCTGCCTAGTCTGTCTCCGCAGATCCTAACTGGCCTCTGGCGACCTTCCCTCTTCCCTGCCGATTTACTAATATTACCCAATGACTAGCTCTATCACTATGCATTTATGCCTACTGACTTTGTATGCAGCTTGCTGACATGATCTTGACCTTTTTTAATCGGAATGATTTTCAGTATTATGTACGTTTACTAACTGCTTGACAAACATTTACTTTGGAATTTGCCTTGATTGTTTGGTCCTTGTTTTGAATGTGTTAATGTAATCTGATGCAGAACCTTTGTAAAAGAGAAGTTGTGCTCAGAGATACAGTCTGAATCTTCCAGTAAATAAGTAAAATAAACGTAAATAAATAAAGAAGACTATCCCATGGATGTTT
The DNA here is from genome assembly GCA_016271365.2 of Neoceratodus forsteri. Taxonomy (NCBI): domain Eukaryota; kingdom Metazoa; phylum Chordata; order Ceratodontiformes; family Ceratodontidae; genus Neoceratodus; species Neoceratodus forsteri. The sequence goes on from CM057455.1 coordinate 960,383,467, forward strand.
GAAGCACCCAACAGTATTTTCCTCCTCCACTTCTGCTGGCAGTCTATTCCAGTAGTCCACCACTCTATAACCAAAGTGGTGCTTACTCATATCTGTCTTAAACTTCCCTCCTTCAAGCATCATCACATGCCCTCATGCCTACTGGTCCTGGGGCTCTTTCTCACGTGAAAGAGCCTCACCTCCTGCATCCTGTTCTTCCCATGAGGTACTTGTAGGTCTCTATCATGTCCCCTCTCACTCTCCTCTCTTGCAGGGAGTACATGTTGAGATCCCGCAGTCTCTTCTCATAGGGCTTCTTGTGCAATGCCTGCACTATTTTAGTTGTCCTCCCATAGACTGCCTCCAACCTGTCTATGTCCTTTCTAAAGTGCAGCCTCCAAAGCTGGACATAGTACTCCAGGTGAGGGTCTCACCAGCAAGCTATACAGTGGCAACACCACCTCCCTCCACTTGCTGGAGATCAATCAATCAATCAATCAAGTCAGGTATTCATCCCAGCATCCCACTGGCCCTATGCACCTTCAGTTCCTTTAGTACACTTACGCATATCTGGTCTGGTCCCATAGCCTTGTCTGCTTTCAGAGCTGTAAGTCTCTTCAGGACTCTTTCTTCTGACAGAGGACTTGTGTCCACTTCCACCACTTTGTTTCTGCTGCTCCGCTCCCTGGTCGCCTGCCCCCCAAACTCCACTGTGAAGACTGAGCAGAAGTACTTGTTCAGGATATTTGCTTTTTCTTGAACACACACAAAAAAGATTGCACTCAAGGTCAGTACATGATTAAATTGCAAAGGTACAGATGCTTATAAAAGATGAGAAAAAGTAACAAAATGATTGCAGAAAAATTGCTTATTTAGTGAGCTAGATGCATGAGCCAGTGGCACAAGAAAACCCTGGAACTTTGGGACCGTAGCTGATCCCTTCATCATGGCCCCGACCCCTGACAAAGAGACCTGCTACAGTCCTGATAAGCCGGAGTTTTCTTGTGCCATGGACTTATGCTGCTAGCTGTATATATATATATATAGAGAGAGAGAGAAAGAGAGATTTTTATTTATTTATTTTTTCACTCATTTTGCTGCTTTTTCTCATCATTTATAAGAAACATAGAAACATAGACTTTGACGGCAGATAAGGACCGCTAGGCCCATCTAGTCTGCCCATTTCCCTACCTACAGGATAGGCTGCAGATCCTATTTAACCAACAGCCTATATCTTCCTGCCCCCCACAAGAATTGCCTTATGTCTGTCCCATGCATTCTTGAATTCTCCCACAGTTTTAGACTCTACAACTTCCTCAGGAAGGCTGTTCCATGCATCCACTACCCTCTCTGTGAAATAATACTTCCTCACATTGCCCCTGAACCGCCCTCCTTCTATCTTTAAATTGTGTCCCCTTGTTCTTGCAAGTCTCTTTTTCTGAAAGATGCTACCCTCTTGGACTTCGTTGATAAGCATCTATACCTGTGCAATTTCATCACATACTGACCTCAAGTGCAATCTTTTCTGTTTTTTCCTGTTCCCAAACTTTTACTTTTTGTACCCTCTGTGTATGATGTGAGCATGCAGCTCCTGTGTAGTTCTGCTTTTTCTTGATCTTCTGTGCAGTCTCCCCTGCCACCCTCCACATCGTCACTGTCCCTCTCATTCATTTCTCTTCTTATTTGTGTATCTGGAGAAAGTAGTATCCCCTTTAGCTACCCCGCTGGCTATCCTTTCCTCTGTCCGTACCTTTTCTGCCCTCATGCCTTTCCTACTTCCCTCTATTTTACTACGTATACCTCCTCTGCATTCCTTTCCTGAATTTATTTATTTTATTTATTTAGTTTTTGTTAACCGGGTAAGTGCGCTAGTCAGCAAGTGACTGTTTTCAGGCACGACCCGGGAGGTACAATTACAACACACAAAGAGTACAGCCAGATTATTAAGACAACGAGTACGAAAAATGCAGAGAGAAATACATATGGCAATGTAACATACATTAGTAAACAAAAATATACTTTAGCACTTGATCATGGAACATACTCAAAAATGTGAATAGTAGAAGGCAGAAAATAAGAGAGGATAGGCATCAGTAGAAAAGACACAAGGAAGGGAAAACTGGCAAAAGGATGGGAGGGAGAGATTAAGCGGAAAGGAGGTGCCGTCAGATACGGCAACAGCGGGGTGAGGTACCAACCTGCGGCCGGGCCTATGTAGCCGAAAGACGGCAGGCGAAGAGAGGGTGGTGAGGGGAGCGGCAGTAGATGGCAACAGCGGTAGGAGGTAGGAAAATACAGCCGGGCTGGTGGAACCGATAGACGGCAGGGCGAGAGTGAGGATGCCGGTGAGAGGGGGATAGAGGCGGAGAAGTTACGTCAATAGTGGCAAAAGTGTCAAAGTCAAGCCGAGCCAGTGGAAACAAGAGACGGCAGGGCAGAGAAGAGGGGGTCGGTAGACGGTGGGAGTAGGCGGTAGTAGGTGGAGAGAGGTGACTAAGCACAGCCAGGAGGGTGGGGACTAAGGAGGGCATGGATGAGGTAGGAACAGGTAAAGGTGAGTTTGGTGGGGAGTGGCAAAGGGGGAAGAGGATATACAGAAGAAGGGGAAGAGAGCAGCACTGGGGTTAAGTGAGGAGAGGCTGTGAAGTGAAGATAAGAATGTCTTGGAGTAGAATAGCGACTTACAATTGTCAACAGCTAACATTAGGCTTATAAAGAAACAGGTTAAGGCAACATTAATTACAAGGCACAAAATAAAACATTAATTACAAGGCACAGTATAGAACACCCATTTGGACAGGCAAAGTGCTAGCAATGAGGAAACAGTACAAATGCAGCGGATCAGGTAGGGTCAAAGCAAACACATTTGTCCATAGTAGTGAGGAAAGTCCTGAGTTTGCTCTTAAAAGTCACATGAGTGGAGACATCTCTTAGATCCTGAGGTAGTAGGTTCCATAGGTGGGGGGCAGCATGATGGAAGGAGCCCATGCCCTTTTTAGTCCAACAAAGGGGATGGATAGTAAGGTCTGATCAGCTGATCTAAGATTCCTTGTGGGAATGGCTGGCCTGAGGAGATCAGACAGATAGCAGGCTTGACATCCTTAGGATGGAATCAATTAAATTGTACAAGTAGTACTGCCTGGTAGAGGAAGGAGAGAGCCAACCAAGGTCCTGATATAAGAGACAATGATGTTGCAGCTAGGTGCTTTGGTTGCATACCTGCACACATTATTGAAGGTAGTATCCTATAGTTGCAGTGAAGATTTGGTGGACAAGGACAGGATGGGACACCCATATGTGAGGTTGGCAATAGAATGCCTCTGGCTCGCCAATTTAGTAAGCAGGGTGAGCAGGTATTTGGTTCTATAGGCAGCCCCAATTTGCAGTTAATTGACTTGCAGGTTTCCTGTATATGTTCTAGGTCCAAGGTTTGATCCAGGTGGATGCCAAGGTAACGAAGGAAGTGACAGTTTCTATAGGGTCCCATCGATATCAGAGACAGAGATGGTCAGAGGACAGATCTAAGCTTGTGATTGGAGCCAAACATCATAACTTTTGTTTTATTTGTATTTAAACCAGGCGTTGAGAGTTCAACCAGTGTTGTACAGCACGAAAATCTGCAGTGAGGGCAGCATTTAGATCCAGGACCTTATCAGAGTGATAATAAATTACCAGATCATCCATAAAGAAGTGAGTGACCTGTGGTGACCAGCTCAGGAAGTTTATTGACATAATAAGAGAATAGAAGAGGGCCAAGTATAGACCCTGAGGGACCCCAATGTTGATAACAGCACTGTCTGACATGGATGAATTAAACTTAACAGCTTGTGTTCTGTTGGAGAGGTAGCTTTTGAACCAGGTAGTGACTGGGAGAGAAGCCCAAGGTACTGAGGGCGGATAGTAGCAGAGAATGGTCAACCAGATTGAAAGCTTTGGTTAAGTCAATGAAGACTGCCCCTGTTAACTTTCCTCTATTCATATTGGTAACGATATCTGAAGTGAATTTTGCAAGTGCTGTCATGGTGCTGTGATGCTTTCTAAAACCATGTTGTGCTGAGCTTAGTAAACTGAATTTCTCAAGGTATTCAGTGATTTGCATGGATACTACTTTTTCCAGGATTTTATTCAGAACAGACAAAATAGCAATAGGCCAGTAATTTGATATGTCATTTTTACTGCCTTTCTTAAATACAGGAGTGACTCTGGCTGCCTTCCAGACTTCAGGGACAATGCCATTGGAGAGAGATAGGGTGAAGATGTGTGCCAGGGGGCCAGAGATGTAGTAAGAAGCCATTTTTAGTAGTCTTGGTTCTAGGCCATCTGAGCCATTACTGGTGTTTTCAGAGAGTGACCTGAGCAGCTTTAGGACCTGATGCCTAGACACTTCCCTGAAATAGAAGGGGTTGGTTAAATTTGGGGGTCCTTCAGATGCTGTGGGGTTAAACTGTGAAGCAGAGGATTGTGATGGGAGGGAAGCTGTGTAGGCAGATAAGTCAGAAAATTGTTGGTTAAAAGCATTTGCAATGGTAGTAGAATCATTACAGTGTACACCATGTAGGACCATATCTGAGGGAGTGACATCTTTAGCAGAACCTAAGAAGGACTTAATGTGACCCCATGACACCCTTTTTTCTCTCACCGCCTTGGCCACTTCCCTAGAGAACCATAACAGTCTCTTTTTTCTTCTACTTTTACTCATTTCCCTCACACAGAGGTTAGTTGCCTTAATTATGCTCTCCCTTATTTTTTCCCACTGTGTCTCTACCCCCCCAGTAATCTCCCCATGTGGCAGTTTATGAGGAAGTCTCCCATTTCTTTAAAATCCACCCTCCTCCACCCGCATCCTCGTGTGGTTTGCCTCTCTTCTTGTCTTAATGTTAAACCACACTGTACAGTGATCAGTTGCACCTAGGGGACTGCCCACTGTGATGCCTGCAGTGCCATCCCTGTTTGTTACCACCAGGTCTGGCACTGCCCCATCCCTTGTGGGATCCTTGGCTAGCTGCCTGAGAAAAGCCCCTTGTAAAGATTCAAGGATGGCCCTGTTCCTTGCAGAAGCTGCAGTCTGAAGGCTGCAATGCACATCTGGCAGATTGAAGTCCCCAACTAGCAGCATATACCTCTTACTTGGAGGCCCCCTATCTGTCTCCAGCACAACCCACAGCACCTCCAGCCCTTCTTTTTCCTCTGCATGCCCTTGTGCTTCCATGGCTTGGATTCTCTCCCTCACATATGTACAACCACTCCTCCCCTCCTCCTTTTCCTGTGAATACTGAACAGAGTAGCCTGATATGGCCATGTCCCAGTCATAGCTGACAGTACACAACTCACTCAAGGCCACCAAATCCAGCAGAGGCTCTGCCATGGTAGCTTTCAGGTCCTGAATTTTATTTTCCATGCTTCTTGCATTGGCGCACATAGCTCTCCATACCTTACTCCCTCCATGCCTGCTTCCCTGCTTCCCCCTCCTCCTGCCTATGCTGTTCCCTGAAGCTCCCCCTGACCCCATCTTCCCTTGTTACCTTCTCCATTTCCTGTCTCCTTTATTACTTTGTTCTTGCTTTCCTGATTTATACCCCCCATTCTCTGCCTTGTCCCCACCTCTGTCTTCTTGCACCCTTGCCCTGGGGGAGCTTACTCCCCTCAGGTTCTCTCTCCCTGCTGCTTCATCTTCGAGGGCAACTGTTGCCTCCCTTGGTTTTACAGCCAAAACCCTTCCTCAGTGTAGTTTAAATGCACATCCAAGTAGCATTTAAACCTCCCACTAAGTTCTGTGTCCTCCCACTTGTGGAAAGATGCAGGCCATCTCTCCCATAGAGGCCAATATCCTTCCAGGTTGGCCCACAGTCCCCAATGTAGTTGAAGCCCTCCTCTATGCACCATGCCTTTACCCAACTGTTAAAAGCCCTGGTTCAGAGTATCCTAGCCTCTCTTTGGCCATATACAGATAACATTTCAGCAAAAGCCAAAGTGCATGCCATCTACTTGAGGCCCCTTCCCAGTTCCCTAAAGTCTCCCTGCACTACCCCTACTCTGTCTCATGCCCACTTATTTGTCCGCAGGTGGTCAGTGACATCTAGCTACCTCCCCTTATGATCTTCTGGATCCATTCTCCATCCCTCAAAGCAGAAGTACCTCTCAAGCACATCACCTCCCTTGGTATCACGTCAAGACAGTAAACCAAAATGAGCAACTCATAAATGAGCGTATCATTTTGGTCACTTTCAAGTTCGGTGACTATGAAGGCATAGCAAAGAAGGGAATAGCGATTGAGGATGGGAAAAAATGATGAGGGGAGGGAACAGTGATGGGGCAGAAGGAAGAGGGAGAAAGAGGGATGGGCTATGTAGGGACGTGGAGAGTGATGTCGCTGAGCTACCCGTGTAGCATAGCAAGTAGGGACACCATCTGCAGTGGTGGTGGTCCCAGGTTCGGGACTACATACAGGTACCATATTTCACTTTTGGCAGGTGTTTTTTTTTTTTTTTAAAGTTACTGCATCCTCTGTCCCTTGTCTTTCCTCCAGTGTCTGCCCCCCCACCCCTCGGAGATGATTCTAAAAGTTTGGGTGGTATGGGGAGCTGCCCCATGTAGAGGTGTGGGGGCATAGCCCCCACATTAAACATTGATTTACATATGCACCAATTTAGTATTTGGCATAAATGGTTGTGTGCTGAATTGGTTTTCACCAGGATGTACTCGATCTTTTGCAAATCGCTCAGTACTGTTCACTTTTATGACATGGAACCCTTCCCTCTCTGTCCCTTTCACCGCCACTCTCAAGTCTATCCCCCAACAATAGAGTCCCCTACCAACAGCTGCTTCCTTCTCAGCTGGGGGCCTCTTCCTCCCTATTTGGGCCTCCCCTTCTGAGGACCCCCATTTCCTCCCTTCCCACTGCTACGCATACCTACTCCCGACTGCCCCAGCCCAGCAGTGCAGTGAAGGAATTGTGCAGAGGTACAGGCTGAGGAGTGTGTACGATTCCTGCCCCCAACACTCTTCAGGAGCCCACCAAAGTCAACCGTTCTGCCTCTGCTTAGGGATCCCCTGGGGGAGTGATGACAGACTTGGTGCCCCCTGAGTGGGGCCAAAAGTTCTCTGTACCCTTGCCAGTTTGGACCTGAATCTAGCAACCTCTGCCCTCAACCCAGAAGAGGTAAGTACAAATGGAGCAACACTTCAGTCTCCAGAAGTGTCCCAAAAGACTGTTGCTCCACACTAGTTGCAATGCACATACTGCTCTGCTCATAAACAGAACAGAGCAGTTTGTCTACTCAGCTGCCACACACCCAGGCCAGATTGTCTTGGCTTAGGTGTAATTACAGCATTTTATATGTGAACATTTTTATTTATTGATTCAGTTCATTTTTTTAACTGGGTAGGCCCACTGGGCCCAAATGGTCCCTTTTTCAGGGGTGACCCTGAATTAGTTACATAGAAACCTGTTGGATACAGGACATCTCAGTGAAACGAGACACCTTTAGGAACAATCATGGTAAATCCAGAGGTCTAACACTTAGAATAATAATCCTAGACATTTCTGCACACATTCATATAGACAGGAGGTAGCTACCAACAGAGACAGAGTATTAGTAATAATAATAATAATAATAATAATAATAAAATGTATTTAATATAGCGCCTTTCCTAAAATCAAGGCACTGCACAATCAAATAAAATCAACAACTGCAACAAATACAGATAAATGGAAGGGAAGTACAAGTTACAATGGTTACACGTAACAGACATTAAACCTCACTGGCCATTATCACACTGGTCAGCTTGCGTAGTTGTGTTATTTTATGCTGAGGCTTTTAGATATTGGAAGGGTAAGGTTACTAGGGGTCTATTGCCGGAATTACCCCTAGCACATGCATAGGTTGTTTTCCAGCAGCAGGTGATATTTGAGCCCTTTTCTAAAGGTGACCAGTGAGCCGGCATTTTGCAGATAGTCCAGGAGGTTATTCTAGAGGATCAGAGCTGCATGGGAAAAGGACTTATTACCTGCTGTCGTTCTTACCCTAGGAACCTCCAAGAGCCTCCAAGCAGAGGTGCAGAGCAATCTACATGGGTGCTTAGGGACCAGCAGCTCAGCAAGGCCTGACAGTTGTGGGCCATTTATTATTTTGTAGGTGGTGCACAGGAGTAGGTATTGAAACTGTTGGGAAAGAGACAGCCATTTTAAGGAGTCAAGTACCTCACAGTGATGGTGCCTTGGGTGGGATTTGGTAGCAAATACAGCAATCTTATTATACAGAATTTGCATCCTACCCAATTTCCTTCCAGTGTGTGACTGTATGGCTGGAGCAGCATAAGTAAGGTTGGGTAAGAGGTTGCTGTTTGTGATTGCTGTCCTGGTTTCAGGTATTAGTTGCGAGTTCAGTCTATACCATAAACCTAACTTTTGGTGTATGACTCTGGTGACATAGTCTACATGACATCTGACATCTTGGTCAAGGACAAAGCCCAGGTACCTGAAGGAGCTCACAACTTCTATGGGTGTGCCAGATGAGGATACTAGAGGGAGTAGTAGGATTCTATCCAATCCCAGAGTTCTGGGTCCATCCAGCATGACTTTAATTTTTTTGTCATTCAACAACAGTCAATAAGCCCGTAGCCATCTTTCTAGGGTTGTGAAGTCCTCCTGTAGCTTAGGACTGAGGGCTGACACACTATTCGAGGATCTGTATAATACAGTATCATCACTGCATTGTATTACTGAGCTGCTATCACAGTTACTACTGAGGTCATTTACAAACAGGGAAAACAGGAGGGGTCCCAAGATAAACCCTTAGGGTACTCCCTCCTTGATAGGTAGTTGACCTGATATGGACTCCTTCCACTTGACCTGTTGGGTGCGGTGGGGCAGATAACTCTCAAACCAGTTTAGGGAGTGGTGGTCAAGGCCGGCAAGTTTTAGCTTGTCTAATAGTAGGCTGTGATTGACCAAATCAAAAGCCTTGGTAAGGTCAATAAATATGGTACCGGTGGAGGTGCCATTGTCTAGGGCCTTAAGGATGCCGGTAGTGAATTTGGTAAGCACAGTGTCAGTTCTGTGGTTTTGTCTGAAGCCATGCTGACTGGGTATCAGAAGGTGATTAGCTTCCACATAGTTATGGAGCTGGTTGTAGACGAGCTTATCCTGTATCTTTGCCAGGGTACAGAGGAGCAATATTGGCATATAGTTTCCGTTAGGTTCCTTGGGACCTCATTTACGGATTGGCACTACATAGGTTACTTTCCATTTAGCTGGAACAACACCTTCTAGCAGGGATCTACTTATTAATCAGGTGATGGGAGTGGCTATGTCAAGGACATCATCTTTTCACAACCTGAGGATCAATCCATCTGGCTCTGCAGAACCCCTGCCCTTTATTTTCTTTAGGAGAGGTAGCACATCTGTCCACTTTACCCTTTTCAGGTGGCATTCCAGATACTGAGGATCTGGTCGGTGGGGGCAAGGATGGTATGCAGCCTGGGGTGGGAAGTTAGCTATGTACTTATCTAGATAAGTAAAAAAGCTGTTAAAGGCATGGGATGTCTCCTGGTTGTCACTAATGGCTTGGCCATTTGAGACAATTGGACCTTGGACCTTGTAGGGGTTTGCTATTGCCTTTCATCAGACCATTGGTTTTCTGCCAAAAAACCTAGGGTAAGTTAAACTGGCTTGCTGGAGGTGTTTAACATATTCTAATTTTGCAGATTTAGCACATTTTTTACTTTTGTTTCACAGCACTCTTTAGGCAACCCAGTCAGAGGGTGCGCCAGACTTCTTGTAGTTCTCCCATGCCTTATCCCGCTGTGTCATAACATAGAAACATAGAAACATAGAAGTTGACGGCAGATAAGGACCGCAAGGCCCATCCAGTCTGCCCATTTCTTTTTCTACCTTATAAATGTGCCATCGGCCTTTGCTCTGTCAGTGACCTATCTATTCATAGTCATTTGTATTGCTCCCTTATGCCTATCCCATGCCTGTTTGAAGCCCTGCACTGTATTCATAGCCACTCACTTCTTGTGGTAAGCCATTCCATGCATCTACCACCCTTTCTGTGAAAAGAATTTCCTCACATTCCCCTTAATCAGCCTCCCTCTAATCTCATGCTGTGTCCTCTTGTCCTGCTATTTTCTTATATTTAAACATGTTAGACTCTTTCACCTTGTTTATGCCTTAAGGTGTTTAATGTCTCGATCATATCACCTCTCTCCTCCTTTGCTCAAGGGTATACATATTGAGCTCCATTAATCTGTCCTCATATGTCTTCTGATACAGTCCCTGCACCATTTGGTTGCTCTTCTGGACTGCCTCAATTTGGTTAATGTCCTTGTGAAGGTGTGGCCTCAATACTGCACGCAGTACTCCAGATGGGGCCTAACCAATGTCTTGTACAGAGGATTATTACCTCCTCTTATGACTTGTGATACCCACTAATACACCCTAACACCCCCTAGCCTTACCTACTGCTTTAGAGGTCTGCTTGGATGATTTTAGGTCATCAGTGATGATGATGCCCAAGTCTCTTTCTTCCTTCGTGACTGCTAGCAACTCCTCCCAGCCTATAAGTGGCTTCAGGTTTCTCTTCCCTATGTGCATGATTTTGCACTTTTGCATTAAATCCCAGTTGCCACTCTTCTGACCATTTTGCTAGTTTATCCAGATCTCTTCTCATTCTGCCCACCCCATCTGGATCATCTACTCTGTTGCAGATCTTGGTGTCATCTGCAAACAGACAAGCCTTACCCTCTAGTCCATCTGCGAGGTCACTAATGAAGATGTTGAATAGGACTGGCCCCAGGACTGATCCCTGAGGTACCCCACTTGTGACTTGCATCTCTTCTGACTGTATACCATTTACCACCACTCTCTGTTTCTGCCAGTCAACCAGTTTGCCACCCAGTTGACCAACTTCTGACCACCCAGAGCCTACCTAGCTTATTTATCAATCTTCTATGTGGAACAGTGTCAAAAGCTTTGCTGAAGTCAAGGTAGGCGACATCAACTGCTCCCCTTGTCCACCACTCTGGTTACCCAGTCAAAGAAATCTATGAGATTAGTTTGACAGGACCTTCCTTGTAAACCCCATGCTGTCTTGGATCCTGTGCCTCTATGGATTCCAGGTGTTGCACTATCCTTTCCTTAAGGAGTGCCTCCATAATCTTGCCCACTACTGAGGTAAGACTGACTGGTCTGTAGTTCCCGCCTCCTCCCTGCTACCACTCTGTGGAGCGGGATCACATGAGCCCTTCTCCAGTCTTCTGGGACCTCTCCTGTGCTCAGAGACTCACTAAACAATTCTGCTAATGGCTCTGCTAGTTCCTCCTTTAGCTCCTAGTACCCTGGGATGTATGCCATCAGGTCCCATTGCCTTATCCACCTGAGCTTAGCAGCTCTTGTAGGACCCTTTCTTTGTGAAGGGAGTAGTGCTCACCTCCCCTGTGTCCATGATGCTGAGCTGTGGGCCCTGCCCTACCTTCTCTTCAGTAAATACTGAGCAAAGTATCTATTTAGGATAGATGCCTTTGAGGGTCCTCCTTCTCACATGCTCCCTTTTCTCCATTAAGCTTAGCAATACCCCCTCTGGACTTTCTCCTTTCACTAATGTATCTAAAGAAAGTCCTGTCACCTTCTTTTACTGTTCGTGCTAGTGTTTCCTCAGTTTGGGACTTTGCCTGCCTTACTGCCTTCCCTGCTTCCCTTAGGGCAGTTTGGTATGCCTCCCTATCTTCATCCCGCTGTGTTCCCTTATATTTTCTGAAGGCCAGCCTTTTGGCTCTGACCTTTTCTGCTACTGTATTTGAGAACCAAAGTGGTTTCCTTCTTCTTTTGCACTTCCTTTTCTGTCTAACACAATGGGATGTTGCTTCAAGTATTGTATCCTTAATGCTTGCCCACTTTGCCTGTACCTCCTCACCTGTGTTTCTTTTTGCCAGGGCTAGCTTAACTCTGTTGGCCTTATGCTCAGGGATAATCCATTTATAGCATTGCCCCTTGACCCTAAGCTTCCTGATTGGAGCATGCATGTTGGCCACTGACAGGAAGCAATTTTGCAAGTATTCCAGTGCTTCATCAGTAGTGGGAGATGCAAGATAGGGCTCCAGTCAAGGCTGGAGAGATAAGATAGGAAGGCGGGAGCTGAGAATTTAGAAAAGTCCCTTGCAGTGAAGATCCTAGGGTGGATTTGGGGAGATCAGTTCTTCCATATATAGAATATGGGGGAGTGGTCGCTCAAGTCATCCAAGAGAGTGCCTGCTGCCTGTATGTTGTGGGGGTTGGAGACAAGCACCCAGTCAGTGATAGAGTGGTTGCCTGTTTTGGCATTGTGCCTTTTGGGGTCAGTGATGATTTGAGTCAGGTGTGCGTCAAGTAACAATGACTTGTAACTCTGTTCAGAGTCTGTCGCCTAATGAAGGTTACAGTCTCCCAAGAGGAGCATTTCAGAAGGGGTTTGATCTGCCAGCATCTTAGTTAAGGCCTCAAGAGCCTGGTTAGCTACTTTGGGGAGGGGAGTTATACAGACCTCCAGGAGGGACTTGGCATTACCAAGAGTTATTTTAACAAATATTGCTTCACTGCCAGTATAGTTTATAAGGGGTAAAGAGGCTAGGGATACACTCAGTGTATCCCTTGTGTAGATAAGTACCCTTCCCCCTTTCTTGCTTTCGCTGTCTTTCTTGCAGGAAGCGTAGCCCAGGAGGTCAATTTCATGCCTTAAGATGTTTGGTTTGGCCGGCCCGGGTGGCACTTAGGGTTGAGGTGCTGGACGCCACACCTCATGCCATGCTGGCAACCTGAGTTCGGGAACAAGCCCAGGTCATCGGGGTCAGCAGGGAAGAGGGAGGATTGAGTATCTGTAGACTGCTCTCCTCTCTCTGGGGAGGGGTCCAGGGACTGCCCAGTGCAATAGCGGCCCCCCCGTAGAAGCCGGAGGGATGTGCGCATGTATGGGCACAAAGTAGAGGGGGCAGAGTTGCGGCAGGCATCCTGAGATGCCATTGCATGACCGAACTCTGGGGGAGGCGGGATGAGGGACATACAATAAAAGAAAAATCCCCACCTCAGCTCGCGGAGATGAAGGGGGCTCCAGGGACACAGCCCACATCCCAACGTCGGCCTGATGCCTCGGAGACTCCACATCCACCCCGTGCCCAGGTAAGGCCTCTCTAATCTCAGGTAGGCTGTTGGGGAGGACGGGCCTGCCCCGGGGGGTGATCTGGGGGCTAGGCCTGCCTGGGTGGCCGGGGGAGTCCAGCCGAGGACAGTACGGTTCAGACAGGGAGTAGAGGCTCCAGTCAAGTGCGCACCCCGGAAGGATGCCCGGGCTGAAGGAGGTGCCAAAAATAGAGTTAAAAAAGAAAAAAGATGTTTCGTTCGAGCCATGTTTCTAATACAAGTATATCTGGTTTATACAGTATATGCACATAACTGCCTCCATGACCTTTTCTCTGACACTTTGAGCCCTAACCCTACCCACCTCAACTGTAAGTCAAATGTTTAAAATTTCCTGCTGATTGTTAACCCTGCTGTTCAATAGATATATGATACCAAAAGTCACTTGTCGTATCTGAATTGCTGTAAGTAGTTATGCTATTTCAAATGTTGTCAAACTGTAACTGTTGAAATGTTCAATTGCTGTAGGTTGTTATGCTATTTCAAATTTTGTCAAACTGTAACTTTGCTGAAATGTATCCCACTTCCCTACCTCCCACGGGTTGCACCTGAAAACAAGCCTTGGCTCATTGTGCCTTTCCCAGTAAACAAAGTTTAAATGAATAAATAAACAAATAAATAAATAAATATAGGTCTACCCAGCTCTGGATCTCTTGGATTTTGGGTCACAGGCTACAGACATTCATGTGGACTATTCTTAGACCTCTGGAGGATACCCAGCTTGGGTCATGAAGGGAGCCGATAGTGAGATTTACTCTGGGGGGACCAGGATAAGTCTGGATATCTCCAGAAAGGAGAATCAGTAGTACAGAGATCAGTCTTAGCACATTTAACATTGTGTTGGCTAGGTTCCTACTAGCACAGACATTGGAGCCATGAAACATTAAGTAGCAGGCTCCTTTTTGGGTTAGACCATGCATTATTATGAATGATCTATTAACTGTAGTACAGGAGGGTAGTGCAGGTAAAGGTACACGTGGGTTAGTGGCCCCCTGTGGGGGCCAAATCCTTCACCTTTGCCCTGGAGGTGGTCAACCCCATGGATAACCAGTATATACATGAGTACTGGGACTATAATCCTGGTGGCCATGTCCCTAAAGGTTGCCGGGTCTTTGATTAATTAGCAAGGGGCTTGGACACCAGGGTTTTATACACCAGCCTGTTGACTTGTCTTTAAATCAGGTTTCTGCCTGTATCTCGACTATTAGAGGGAGCCTTAACACAATCTTCTTATGATTCCTTTCTACCTAAAAAGCATACAATTTGATTTTAGGCATAAGTATCTAAGTAACTGCATCTCATAACATTTGAGGAGTAGTTAATCTAAAAGCAGTATTAAACACACTCTATTACATTCATTGAGTGCCTAGGAAACAGTGTCCATTGTCTTCTTAGCAGATTACACCTTGGTTACAACCAGTTTGATCTTTCTGGGGATGCCCTTGAGCTAACATTTAAAACTGGACTTAAAGCACCAACCAGCTACAAGCTGTAGGCTAGCACACTGAATGAGCCTTTAATCAGGACCATTTAACTTAAGGGGCGGCTCCAGAAGATTTTACTCCACCTCTTGTTTTAGCCTAGTGGATCAGCCCACTCTTGTGGAGCTTTAGAGTACTGTATTTAATTGGAGGAGGCGGGGTGGGAACGTGAGCAAAAAAAAATTTGGGGACCACAGCAGTCTTGGGGAGCGGGTCCCAGGTTGAAGAATTTAAAAGTTCCCTGAAATCTCTTGGCTCCCAGTGTGGCAACTGTTGCTTCAGCTCTCCGGTGCTGCGACACAAAGAACAGCAGAAATTCCCCTGCTCCATTGCAGGGGAGGAGGGCAGAAAATTAAATGCTGTACTGCCCTCAGACCCCCATTGTCCTCCTCGTCTCCAGAGGTGAAATAGTGTGTGTAGCAGACCTCTTGTCTGCTTTAAAAGGTTGCCTTGAGATTCAAATTCTGGCATATGTATGTAAATAGGCAGAGAAGACCTTTGGCCTATCAAGTACTTCCCCCACCAATGGAGTGAGTGCTACAATGTACTCCTTTTTCTCTACATGCTTATCTATCAACCATTCATTTAAAGACATGGATGATTTCAGCAGATGCTACAGAAGATGGGAGTGTGTTCCACAAACCCACATCTTTATCTGTTCAATTAATATTACCAAATATTTTTTCTGAATTGCCCGCACTTAAATGTTCACTTAAGCCCGCTAGGCCTTTCATTTTTGATATACAGAATCCGGTAACGTTAACTGATCATATGAAGTTATTCCCTTTACCAATTAGAGGACTTTTATAATAGTCTTCTATTAATCTGATTTTCTGTACTGTGAATAACCCCAGGTCAGACAGCCTGTGTATGAAGTTTAATTAAATCATCTATTATCTTTCTGGTCCCTGAACTCTGTCTAGCATACTGTACTTATATATGTTCTATAGTATACTGTTCACTGCACTACACTCACTGTACTATATTATACTATACTATACTATACTGCTGTTTGCTATGCTTAAAGGGACACTGTCAGTTTCTTTAAGATATTTTAATAAGTACGTTTCTATGGTGCCTGTTTACATCATTCTTTTCAAATATGATATACTGTGCCCATGATTGTAATATAATTCTGTTTTTAAAGAAAATTTCTGAAGAGATACTATTATGAGCAGTCTGACATTTTAGCCATCTCCCCAGTCCCTTATATGTGGAAAAGTTAGTAAAACTTAAAAATGAGTGTTCTAAAATACTGAAAAGGGGTTTTGAAAACTAAAGCCATGACTCCAGGCATGTGCATTATGAGAATGGTTTACATCAGACTGCCATCCATAGATGTCTAGCTAATTGATTTGTAGTTCCCTGGCTTATTTCTTGCCCTGCTGTTGTGCAAGGACACCTCATTTGCAATTCTCCATCATGCGGCACCACACCTGTGACTAGAGAGCCACTGAACAGGTTGGCCAGAGTGGCTGCCAGCACTGCTGCCAGTTCTCTCAGCACCCTTGGGTACATACCATCTTGCTCAGGAGATTTTAACCACTTTAAGGGCTATAAGATCCTTAAAGACCCTGTCTTCTATGATCTGTCCTCGCACATCTGTACAATCCCCCCCATTTGTATCTTATCCTGTGGTACTGGTCCATCCTTCTCTTTAAGAATACTGAGCAAAAATATATGTTCAATACTTCTGCATTTCCTTTACCTACTCTGCCCTTTGTCTCAGTCTGACAATACCTTCCTTCTTCCTTCTTTTTTCTCAGATGTACCGAAAAATGGTCTTGTCACCATCCTTGTTTCCCTCTGATATCCTTAACTCAGCACTAGCTTTGGCCTTTCTCACCTCCATACTAGCTGTCCTGAGTTTGTCCAAGTAATCTCATCTGTCCTCTTCCCTCTGGGTCTTCCTGTACTTCTTGTATGAAGCCCTTTTCTCCATTACAGCACTTAACAACCTGCCATGTGAACCAGAGGAGTTTCTTGTGTTTGTTCCTCTTACCAGTCAGCTTCAGACAGGTTTTTGTGACTTCCTGGCTCTTATCCTGACTTATTGACAGTTTTCAGTCTGTCTCTAGCCCCACCAGACTTGGCCAGATGTAAGCCCTGATTCTTCTCCACTTTGGTGAGGCTGGTCCTTTTGAAGTCCAGAACCCGTGTCTTCGTGTTCAGGACTTCCTTCCCCATATCGAGCTGAAATCATATTGACTGGTGATTACTGCTTCCCAGGGGATCAGCTATACTGATCCCAAAGACATGGTCACTGTTTGTCAGTACTAGATCCAAGCTAACCTGATCTCTATCGACTGTGTACAGGAGTGATTGGCTTCTACTGTTTCTTGCATGAGGGATGCTCCAATTTACGTCTAGTAGGTTACCACCTTCCCCTGCAGTGAAGTCTTCTTGATCTCCCTTCCCAGCTCCGGCCTGTGGCTTCCCTCTGATCCAGAGGCCCGTACACCACCACCAACACCACCACCCTGATCCTTGTCCTTGCAGCTGTTTCAACCTCTACCCAGACTGACTCAGTGACCAGTCCCCAATATCCTCTCTTGTAGCTGGAATCCCTTTTGAGATATAAAGTGCCACTCCTACCCCCTTCCCCTACCCTATCCTTTCTATAGAAGGTGAATGGAGAGATCCCATTCATGGTTTGGGGATGCTCAGGTATCGGTGACTGCCATCGGATCCATTCAGCCCACGGTCACCAAGGCCTGGAGGTCATCCATCTTGTTCCCCAGGCTCCTGGAATTCATCATCACCACCTTCAATGATGCCTGTCTTTTCCCTTCTTGCCCTCCTCTTCCTGCTAGTTACCTGCATCCTTTGCCACTGTACTGAATATCCCCTTGCCCATTCTACTTGATCTTCTCCCTCTTGCCTTCCAATTACCCCCAATCCCCTCTTCCCAGCTTCCCTTCCACCTATCTTACTGCCTTGATCTTCCTCCCCACCCTCCTCACCCTCACATTCCAAGTCTCTCCTACTAAATTCATCCATATCCTGGGCAGGGGATTGTCTTCCCCCCTTGGGAAAACTTAATGTTCCTCGCCCTATAGCAGTGTCTTTCCACTTACTGTAGTTAAAATTTAAGTTTTGCAAAATATACTCTCCTAACTTGTCCCTAAGTATCCAGTTGCTGCATTGAAGCCTGAGGTGCAGCTGAGTGCTTTCAAGCACTGGACGTCTCTAGATATCTAGCACAATGGGGCACCCTGAAGTGTGTCATTCCTCTTATCAATTAGATATAAAAATTTAAAAAATATATATTTAATGAAAAATCTGCCATGAGATTTGGAGATGTCCCCTTGTGCTGTAATAGCCTGACAGTCACATGATGCTCTTGGCCAATCAGATTGCTAGGATTTCTTCATCTATTTTGTAAACTACTATACTATGCCATGCCATGCCATACCATACTGTACTATACTTGGGGCCTCACCAAGGACCTATACAAGAGCAATAATATATTTTGATAAGTGGGATTTCACTTCCTGTAGCTCTGCATTGTGGTTCTCATTTTTATAGCTGCAGGTATGCCTTACTTAAAAAATCTGTACAAGATGCACAAATTAGGTGATTTAATACCTTTTATTGGACCAACAGAAATTACAGAAAAATCTTTAGCTTTCGACCTCCAATAGAGGTCTTCTTCAGAAAAAATGGCATATGTTTAAGAAAGCTCACTTTTTAAAAAGCCCAGGGGGAAAAACAGTTTTAAAACATGAATGTGACAGGTTAGCCATTAGTCAAGAAATAAAACCAGAGACACTGTAAGCAAGCATCCCTGAGACTAGTAAGTCAAAGGTCACAGAATGGAATGTTATGTAGTGTGACTCTTCTGATGTTTCCAGTCTCAGTGAAGCCAAGTTAAAGAAAATGTGTGTGCGTGTGTTAATTAGAAATATGCAAAAGACATAACTCTGTTTATTTGCAATATTATTTGTGAATATTTAGACTCACAGTTTTAACATGTGAAGTTTGCAATTAGTGTTCATTAGTCAATATTGTTTGTGAGAATTTAAACCGTAACCTGAAACAGGACCACCTAGTAAACAGGGCTTTATTGCCCTAATGATGCCAATGTGCTCAATGGGGCCTGACAGTTTAAGTGACCATTCCCCTATTCTATGTACATGAATGAACAAGTCACCTAAACCCCCTCTGAGAACGATTTATACCAGAGTTCTAAAGCCGGGCCATCTGACCAGCTCAAATCCCATCTCAGTCACCAAGACTGGTCCTCCATCTACCAAGCTGAAAATGTCAACTCAGCTTTAGAGCACTTTGTCATAATTTTCAATGCCTCATGTTACATCTTCACACCCTCTAAAAAGCGGAAAGTTAAGGGTACCTGTAAATCCTGGATCTCCCCTGCCCTTCTCCATCTTATGAAAGAAAGG